>CM055838.1:16781416-18031416 GCA_029490765.1 Euthynnus affinis | reverse complement strand
GCACTTCATGTGGGTTTTGTCCCCATGAAAACATCTCACCTATGCATCTGAAGTGAAAAAGTCAAAAAGCACTTTAACAAAACCCTAAATATTCTTGCCACAAAAAAAAAAGAAATATACTTTGGAATTGATACCGGGTGCCTGATGTCTTTATAAGTGAGTCACATGTCTGTGAGCACTCTCCCTCCCAGGCACTGGTGCTGGATAGAAAAAGGCCATAAGGTCTTCCACAACCTTAGACAGTAAATAGATTCAGTCAAGCAGTAAGACTGTCAAAAAGGCATTGTAGAAGCACTTGATGAGGAAGAATTATATCAGGCGATAAATTGTTATTGATTTTTTTTTAAACTACAGTATATTTCTAAATAATCCATTGATCAGGCTTGTGTTTGTTCATGGCTCATTGTGTGTGGTTACTGCTGATTTTCATAAAACCAGGGGGAATAGTACACCTTTTTCCTACATTGCAACATTTACAGAATGACACTGGGGAAACCTACACAGTTCCTTTGTTGATGAGTCACGTACACTAACTGAAACATCACTGGTCAAACTTTGATAAAATGATACATACCAGCCACCCTAACCCTAACCCCATATGCACTGATCTTAATTATTGCATATTTTAATGAGTTTGCCTACCCGATTATAAACATGTAGTGAATTATTATAAAGGAGAACTAGGCTTCTTGTGCGTTTTAGCTCACAGCTATTAATATTTAAAACCATGTCTTTTCCTGACTGATCAGAACTCTCTTTTGTAATTAAGAATCATTAGACCTTATTTAATATTTTCTATATACTTATTGACATCTTCACATCATCATCAAGACATGCCACAATGTGATGGTTAATGTATTGTTTTACTACAAAAATAAATGCACTCTTATTCAATGAAAATAAACAAGGTTATTTTTTTTTAATCCCATGCCTTATCTATATATTGGTTTTAAATTACAGTATTTATAAAATAAACCTATACCAAAAATAACTCAACAAATCCTGTGAATCATTTGACTCAAATCATGTTAATCTACTGAATCAACTCAACTTCTGGTCATTTTCATTTTCATCTTCACTATCATCCTGAGTGTGAGGCTGAGACACAGCCTCCATTTTCCTCATATGACAAAGGCCTGTTACTTTGACAACATTGTCTGTTTAAGTGTGTGTTTGCAATGCATCTTAGAGATAGCTCTGTTGTAAAAAGTGCAATGTAAATATGTAAAATAATTAATTAATTTGTTCATTCATTAAACCCAATTGTCAAGTTGCTGCTGGGATTAAATGAGTGGTCTGCTGTTTGGAAACTTAAGTACACTTCAAATATTGACAACGAAACTCAGTGTGACATATTTATTGCTGATTGGCTACTAGAGGTATTGTTTATGTCCGATGCCATGTTCACTGTTGCCTTGTGGATTCCTGTAAGCAGTTAAATAACATTCCTTCAAATAGCATTTATACTGAGTATTTTGCTGCTTAACTACATTAATCGCATTACTTTAATTGGATGTTTGAAGCCCTGGTTTGTTAATAACCCATTTTTTTTTTTTTTTACTGCCATCTCTTGTTCTTATACCACATGCACACTCCCCGTATTAAGTCCTTATGTGTAAATAATAAAGTGCATTTACAAAACCTTTTGCTCTTTATTCATTTATTATTTTTAGTGTATTGTTTATATTTTGAATGAAGAGAAGACAAGATAAAATAGTTAAAGGAAAAAGAAAATCTGTTATCTCCAAAGAAAATATTGATTACCTGCTCCTAAAATACAACACAAAGCTTGTTTTTTGCCTATGATTTGACATGACTGTGCACTAAAATGAATGAAATGTAGCAGGGTAAATGATAGTGTTAGGCACACTTGACTGTCTTTATATCAGGAGAAAGGAGGAGTAAATTATTCCCTCAGAAGCTGAGTATGCTATAACAGAGCAAAGAGGAGAAAGTTAATTGGCTGTCTCCTGGCCAACTGGGATCTCAATTCACTTTAACATGCAAAAGAACCACTAATTATAGGACACAATGCACTGCTATCTCTTGGCTCACTGCATACTTTGCAGGTCAGACAATCAGATGCTCCCTGTAAAATCAAAGCAAAACACAACATGGCGGAGAGGCTGTAATTAGCCTTCACTCTCCAATGACATGAAGGCTTGGGTGTTTGAAAACATGTTGCAAGATACCATGAAACATAAAGATAGCAACGATATCTCCTAAAAAAACACTTTCTTATACAACTAATCTACAATAGCCCATTCATTTTTAGGGAACATAATGCCACCAGGATTACGTTTTCCATTTGTGTTAGCAGCATGGCTCTGAGAATAGTAATGCTGGGCTGTTGGTCAGTCAGACCACCATTATTGTTCAGACTGAAATATTTCAACATCTACTGAGTGCACTGCCATGGAATTTTATAGCAACAATCATGGTCCCAAGAGGATGAAGCCTACTGACTTTGGTGATCCCCTGACTTTTCACACTAGTGCCACCCCATATGTTCTTTATGGTGAAATGTCCCAATAATTATTAGATGGATTGCCTTTAAATTTGTTACAGACATTCATCTACCTTAAGGGTGATTTGGAATAAGTGATCCCTTGACTTTTCACCTTATTTGCCCAATACTTCAATTTATGACCAAAAACTAATGATATTCCCATAAGTTTGAGCTGTACTTTGTGTGTAGTGATAATGTCAGGATGTTAGCATACTGACTTTTTAGCTGAAAGCACCACTGTACCTATACAGCCTTACTGAGCCACTAACATGCCTCTAAACTCTTAGTTTGTTGTCAATATAATGAGTAAACAGTTATATTTTGACACAATGGGAAATTGTTCACTGCCAACACAAGCTGTTCACACTGCCTTGCAAAGGATGCAGTTCTTTTGTTGTGTTTGCACAACTTACACATTGCATTGAATTGAGATTGAGTTTCAATCTTATTTTAGTGTTTTTGCATTTGTGCAGTATTATACTTGTCATGAAAATGAACACAGGTTAAGTGCACTTTTCTGTTACATATTCATGCCACAGTTAATGGGACTGTTGAGATTTATGCAAGCATATATTTGATTTCAGAGCCGTGGAATAAAGTACGACTTTTTAGAGTGAAACTGAGTTTCCAAATGTGAACAGTGGAGAGATATTAGGATTATAGGCCTTTTGAAAATTTGAACATTTAACTTTGAAAGTTAAAAAAAACAGTCAAGGTCAGGATGGGTGAACAGTTTTGTTTACAATACCTGTTTCCAGAATAAATTTAGTATTTATGAAACAGTAAGCACCAAAGCTAAGCGATGTCCTGGCATGGTTCATCCTACTGCAGTGCAGACAGAAAGAATCTTTGCAGTGTTACAGCTGGTTGTATAATGTCATATTATTAAAGGGCCATTACAGTTGAATACTTGGAATTAATGTAGCTGAATGGTGTATACCTGCATCATCATCTCCACTTATATAGGACCTCCTGTCATGACACCAAAGATACACACATACTGTACAATACAGTGTTTCCCATTATTGTTATTTGTCCCATCAAAGTTTCATAATGAACCTAAAAATATTTTTATGTTTCTCATAATAACCTTGTTGTGTTTTGCGCCATTGATTCAACAATGTTGTGGTTCAAGGTACTCATGATTTTCTCTTTCTATTAAAGAGTGGCTGAGATTAACACTAAAATGAGAATTGCTGGTCCACCTTAAAAGTCAATCCAATTTAAGTGATCCTGGTCAGGTTAGGCTTACGTGTTGCTGCAATTTTGGGGTCTTGAGAACCTGCAGCATTTATTAACTGACACACTGTAGTCTGTACTGTACATTTACTGCCAGATTGACAACTTATGCTAACCTTTTCCTCTGTTCTGCTCGCATTCACCGGTACTTTTCTGCCGCCTGCTCTCCGCACTCACTCATTTGCACACTCACTGTACACACACACATGCATTGCCCTATTCTTTAATGGAGCTACGCTACTCTTGTACCTTTCATGTAGATGTCCTTTGAAAAATTAAGAGAGGGTGGTTGACAGGATGATTGAAAACAATTCCACAATAGCATAGGGTGTTATTGTGCTCGCACAGTGTGCAAGTGAAAATTATTAGTAGCCAACTGATATTAATGATCATGTGAAATTTTTGTTGCAGCTCCCACAATTTTGCAGCAGTGGTGTGCTGCTGCTGAATGAATATTGGGGAAACACTGCAGGTTTGTCCGAAGGTGAGTTGTTTATGTGAAATGATCCAGGTGTATTCACTCGGCCACCAAAACTGGAGCCCCACTGCAGCTGCATGCAGGTTAAATACAGGTAGCTTTAGCTACTAGCAGCTGCTACTGCCTACAGGCTTGCTAAGCTAACCATAATGGCTCAAGGCTACCAGAAAGGTGCAATTTCAGTATGTCGTATTACATCAATATGGAGAGGAATTATTGAAAGCCAGAGCATCAATTTTATCTCACTGTTGGAATTACAAGTATATTTCATTCTGGGCAAAACAGTTCAATATTGTCTGTAGGGCTGTAGTCAACCACTCGTATCCACCATCACTTTCTGTGTGTCCAACTCACTAGGTGAACATACTTTGCAATGCTGTATCAACATTACTTAACAGAGTTGCTCGTTTCCCAGGCAACAACACAGAGGATCACTCACGTCCTGAACAGCGCTACACAGACTCCCAAACGCTAAATATTTCCGAATGAGTGGATATTTGGCGTTAATTCTGGCATTGAAAAAAATTTTTTTTGGTCTGACGGCGGTTCTCATTGATATAATTGCAGGAGAAAGACTGATTCAGTAAACGTTCAGTACGTTTAGTAAACGCTCAGTAATCATTGAGTACAGTTAGACCCAGAAGTCTCAGTTAGTTTGGGCGTGTTCAAAGTTGTGAAAACAATGGGTGTTTTGAATACACCACTGTTAGTCTGTCCCTCCCACCGCAGGAAATAATGGATTAATCCCAGAAAGCTACTGACTTAGCACTTTTCTCCTTATGAAAGTAACACAGAGATTATCCAACCAATTGTCTGTTTTTGTCAAACTACTGTTTGACAAAACAGTAGCAGTGCAGCCTCCTCTGCTACTGCCGGTGTGGTTGGTTCTTCAGCCACTCACACTGGCCACTCCCCAGGTATCAGGAATGACTGAAAGACTTCACCACCTCTAAGCTGACAGCATGTTTAGTGACACCCTGGAACCCTCAGTAAATGCAATTACTGGCATTACTAAAACAGTCCTTTTTTAAAATTTGAGCTCAACTGATATCACTGAGCACAGTGGCACAAAACATTAAATCTGCACTGACTGATGTTTTGTCCTGTGAAACTAGTAGAAACAAGTAACAAACACAACACAATGTCAGAAAATAGTTATAGTTAGTTGTAATTAATGAGATGTCTTCAAATGTCACATTCAGTTTTATATCATGTATGCCACAAAAAAGCTTAAAATCCTCATATTTGAGATGCTCCAACAAAAACATTTTTCCTGAAAAATTACAATTTCTTTATCAAAATAAATAGATTTTCTGTCAATCGACTAATCATTTAATCATTGCAGTTTCCATCTATTTTCTGCAGAAATAAGTCAGAAAAGAGTTATAATAGTTGATTATATTTGTCATATCATGTGTGTTTATGATTCAATTGTTTATTAGAACACAAAATTGTTTACAAGAGCACAAAGTTCTTCATAGATCTAGTCTCTTAATTTTTCTTCATTCACATGCACCACATTGATGCATTTAACTTTAAAATGTACAAAAATTTCTTCTGGAGGAGTATGATCCTGGACCCCTTAAAGGGTCCAAAGTCCACTCACTATAGTCTTACAAAATCCTGTGGGAAACACTGCAGTAAGTCATGTGATGATAGCTGAGCCCACTCCGTCTGCTGAGGAAAACTATGTGGTTGAAAGCTCAAGAAGAGGCTAATAAGTGAACTGTGAGTTAAGTTTTTTTTTTTGTCAAACTACTGTTTCCAAGGTCATATATGTGTATTGTTTTAATTATACAAATAATACATAACTTTCATTTATTCATAATTAAATGTATTGAATAGTTTTTATGAGAAAGTTATAAGTCATAACTGTCTGACAACATTCAGAAATAAAACTTTCACGGCTGACTTTTTGTAAGTAATGGATGATGTGTCCATTTTATAATTAGCTGTAGAAGAATTACTGCTATTTCATCTTCAACAGAGGTTGGAAGCGGAAACTTCACAGAGAAGGGTCTGGGTTTCGCTCTTGACCTCTGTTAATCACAGCCTTCCAAATGATTAGAACTGAAACAAAGTCTGTTTGAAGTCACTGAAGCATGGCTCGTTACCGGTTCTGTACTTTGACAATTATGAGGTAATGTTTTCTTTTAATCTTGATGAATCTATTAACAAAATCAGTGTGTCACAAAAATGTTGTTTATGAGCCCATGAAGACTGTTGTGCACTATTTGTAGATATTTTCAATATGCGGCTGGACTTTTCTCACGTTCAGTCCACTCTTGAGCTCCTGATAGTTGTCCTTTATGTCTCTTTCAGTTTTCCCTTTGGAAAATCAGTATCACTTAATTTTATGTGAAGCTATTTACAGTAAGATGCATTACGTAACTAACTTTATCTGGTAATGATAGAGAATGAGAATCACATTTGATGCATAATTATGTATAATTTATAAACTGATATGATATTCACTTTGATACCCCCATTCTGCAATGCAATACTAACTACTAAGACACACACACACACACACATGCATATACTGTTTTATATGCTTTACTGAAAACTGGAACAAGGCTTTAGTGTGTTAGTAATTTTAAGTTGTTGTTTTATTTTTGTTTTTTACAAACTGTATAACAAAGAACTGATACAGCACAGAAACTTGTAAAATAATTTTAACTATCTGATGCAAATCATATGATTTAGATGTAAATGTATTGAACAAAAAAGCAACATAAAGCAACAGATGATGATTTTTTTTCTCCAAGATATCTCAAGGACATTAGATTATGTACCAATCATTAAAAAGCAATTTAGGTTCAAACCTTCAAAACCTGTGGAACACAGTGATGCAGGTTAAACCCATATTCCTGAATGGTGACACTGTCTTAGACGCTTTCATTAGACTTCAAAAGACCTGGTGGTAGACACTTTAATTTTATCTGGTACTTAGGTAAGGTACCGCTGTTGCAGACTTGAGTCTCTTTGAAAGACGACATCAAAGCTGTGTCCTAAATCCATAAAACACACCAATTCTATACATACCAGTTGTCATAGTATACTGTTGTGGCAGACAGAAAACAAACAAAAAAAATCCACATACTTTACCATTTTACACTTACAGGAAATGACAAAACACCTGCAACGTTGAATTTCAGTCAAAAATGCAACAATGCAATTTCACTGCCTATTAAACTTCACAAAAAGACATCAAAATGTTTTTCATAAGATTTAATGGTTATTGTGTTTTCTTCCAAGATCTTTTTGGAGCCGTCTCACCACCACCCACAATTTTTAACACTTTTTCCAGCTGTGACTAGCTCCTTCATTTCCTTTGTGGATTGCACTGGGGGGAAATGCATCAACATCACACTCAAAAATTGCCCACACTTGAGACTACATTTGGTTTGAGTGTACTTCATTTTGTCTGCTTTCCAGTGTGAACACACAGTATAGTGTATGGATTTGGGAAAAGCCAGCAGAGCAGGGTTATAACATGGGTTTAACACATGTTAAGTAGACCTGCATCATATATGTGTCTCCTTTTTACCTTTATAACCACACTCTGTATGTAGTTGGAAACATTTTACAATGACGATACAACTCAAAGGTGGAGACCATCACAACTCAGTTCAGCTTCCAGAGAAAACCATAATCTTTCAGGTCAGCATGGTTATCCTCAGCTGGGAGGTGCAGCTGAAGTGCAGATCATAACCACAAAGTGTGGCAAGCCTGTCCACCCTCAGCCTATGGAAGAGTCTTACATGTAGGTTGTGCACCTTTCTAGTGCAAGTGCTTTGTCTCATTTATTTTGATGGTTGGACTTTTAATTCCTCAGTTCAGCCCAGTAATTGCATTTTGACTATGTAGGACCGGTCTGACCTCTGACCACCTACATCACTTACTCTGTAGCAAGTGTAGCATGAGTTGGCACCTTGGTTTGGACCCCTGATGGAAGCTCAGTCTGAGTAAAATTACAGTCTTCAGCCACCTGAGTCTGCTTCAAATGTCAGCAATTCACTGGCTCATGGAAAGGGTGGGGGGAGTGCAGAGTTAAATGTCAAGTAATGCTTTTTAAACTAATTGCCTTCAGTGTCTTTGGAGAAGCCATTGTGGGCTGGGGCTGATTAGGAAAGGGAGCTTCATGAATCTGACCACCTGATGAGCAGATGGGTATTGTTGCACACTCATGGAAAAATAGTGGTCTAACAAGACTGTGTCTGTGAAGGGCCAACCAGGGACGTTCATTTTATGATATGGCAGATTGCACGTGTTTTTAGTAATATTCAGTAATTTCAACAGGGCTTAAATCAAGTGTTATGTCCTCTGCAGCGCATGTCATAATGACTTAAAAAGAAATGCACACTTGGTTATACAAAAACAAGCTTGTTTTAAATCTAAAATGTTCATAAAACAAAAGTGCATTTGTTGGGGATTATTTTCTGCTGCAGATAAATAGCTACTTTATCATTTACGGCAGCAGGACAGCATTGAACATCATAGCTTTTAGACAACAATATACTCTAAGGTTGCCATTCTCAACCAATGGGCCTTGGAGCACCATGTAGTGGGCAAACCACTGCCAAATGGTATGATAATTTCGGTAACCAGTTATGTTTAATTATCACCACACCAACCACGATGCATCATCAGGTAAAGATGCAATGATCCCCTAGGTGCAATGACACAAAATGGATCAGCTCTTGAAAAGAGAAAGTGGTGTGCATGACAACCCTGCACCAGTAAAAGCTCCAAGGCATGAGATGAGGAAATATGACCCTGAATACATTAAATTTGGATTCATAATGGCAGGCAGTGATGCTGAGCCGTAAGGACAGTGTGTTGAATGTGGTGAAATCCTGTCAAAAGAGGCGCTAAAACAATTGATGCTCCAGAGACACCTGGGGCCTTCTCACACCAGGAAGTCCAGTTTTTGTTACATTGTATACATTTGATCCGATCAGTTTTGGTTTCACATTGCAAAGTGAGCGCACTAAAAAACTTTATATGACATACCTACGTCCTGCTGTCATCACCTACATGGGCTGCATCTCCCTATATTTGACACTGAATGGTTTGTAGACAGGTGTGTGTCTGATGTGTTGTCAGTTTGGTGGGTAGCTTTTTATCCATTTGAATTAATGGGGAAAATTCATGAATAGATTCCTTGCCACTATGTTCCAATATTATACTATATATACTACAGTTTCTTTATCTTCAGGTGGCATTCTCTCCCTCTCACTCTCATCCTCTCTGAATATATCTGGAAAGTGTTGGCATTTTTTACGAGTTTTTTCCAGTAAACTTTTTATAACATTGTTGGACCATATTTCAATTAAAAACTTGGTCTCCTCCTCTCCTCATGTGCTACTGCAGCTCATTTTTTCTTTTTTAGGTTCTGACAATAGCCTGCCAGAACTTCCTGTAATTGGTACAAAAGACCAAACCATTCGAAAAATGTTTTCACTCTAGAAACAAACCGAACCATGGTTTAGTTTGATCCGGACCAAGACCATCTCTTTTCATCAGACCAGTGTTTGGCTGTTTGGTCCAGATCATGGTTCACCTGTAATTTTGGTTTGGATAAAACTGAAAAATCTGAAAGTCTGCACAAAATGAGGTATGTGTGAATGAGCCCTTAAAAACAAAGCACCCAGGCTTTGTTAGGAAATATTCCTTTGGCTTCTCAAGGAAAAGGGACAGGCTTCAGGCACAACAGAAAGTCATCACAACATAAACAACTCTGCGGCTGCAACCAAAATTCACTCAATACTACTCTCCAATGACACTGTTAGCACAAGAATTGTTAACATGAGTGATGAAATTGAATACCAACTTGTGTAAAGAATAAAGCGGGCCCATACTTTTCCATACAGCTGGGCAAGTTGACTGACGTTAGCAATGCTGCTTAAGATACAGTAGAGACAGTAATCTTCATGAGGATCTAGAGTTTTGCAAAGAGCTTCCTACACAAAAAACTGTAGATAATGTAATGCACTGCCTTGATGAGTACTTCACTGAAAAAGGTCTTGATTGGAAATACTGTACAGGTCTTTGCACAGACAGCGCTGCATCAGTGAAAAGAATAGTTTGTGGTGTTATCAAACAGATCCAAGAGAGGGCGTGAGCAGATGTCACCAGAACTGCATGAAGTCAGGAACCTGGCTTTGAAAACTGATGCTAACTTTTGTGTAAAATTGGCCTATAAAGCAGATATGTTTGACCAGTTAAATCTGCTCAGTGTCTCAATGCGAGGCAGAAACAGCACAGTGATTTTGGTTTGAGACTAAATTGAAGGCTTCAAGAAAAAACTTATTCTTTGGAACAGAAGAGTCAAGTAGGAACAGTTTTCACTCCCAAGTGAAACTTTGGAAGCCTCTCCTCATGTCAACATATGCAGTGCTATAACTCAGCAGTTGTCATGAAAGTTTGCAACTATTTTCCAGGTGTCCCACGACATGGAAACCTCTGGATTTTTGGCCCTTTCTCTGTGGATCCTGCTTCAGAAGACAGTGTCCATTGTGTTGGAAAATGAATTGATGAAACTATCAGCAGACAGCAGCCTGAAGCTTCAGCTCACACAAGTTGTCCTTGCTTCATTCTGGATACTGGCTGCCAGTCAATGTCCCTCTCTGTCAAAATGGGCAATCAAATTTCTTTTGCCTTTCACCACCATCTATTTATATGAGTCAGGGTTTTCCATCGTGGCTGTCACAAAATCAAAAGGCAAAGAATAAGCCGAAAGCAACTCTGAAAGCTACTCTGTGTGTCAGCCTCTCACCCATCCCACCACGACTTGATCTCATTATTTCCCAAAAGCAAGCCAAAGTGTCTCACTTAAGGTAAGCAGAATATTTTTTGTTTCATTAGAGCTGATAGTGGCATAACACACATTTAAAGCCCAGCTTATTGTTTCTCCTTTTTTTGTAATGTTATGTTTTTTTCTCATTTATTTGGGAAGATAGTGTGCAGAATGTTTTTTTTTAACAGTCAGAGGTGGGCCTTAAGTTACAAAAAGGTTGAGAACCCCTGCTCTATGGCATAGAGGAACAGGCTATAGGTCGGCTTTGGCTACACAGTCAATACATGTTGGTGGGATCAATTCATTCTTTGTTTTGGTCTTTAAAAAGGATTTGGTGACATCAACCACCTTGTCATGTAATGTAAAAACAGCTGAAAAGAGAATATGTTGAGAGCATTATATATTAAGTGTACCCTTTATTATTGAGAGACTTTTGTTACCATGTCCAGTTACCTTTCACATTAAAAGAAACTTTTATTGAAGCGATAACATATTCAGCACATTTTGGAAAAATGACCATTTTTGAGACTGTCAGTGTAACCAAGTCCCTATCCCTAAGTCCATAAACTCAAAATCACAGGTAGTTTAATATGAGTAGCATTCCTTTCATAGTCAAGAACTAATTCTAAAATCATTTTACAGACCTTTGGGTTATCTCTTATGCAGTTATTTGGTTATTAATCTATGACTTACTCTCACTGGTGTGTAATTATTCGTCCTACTTTGTCCAATAACAGGGTGTCACAGGACACAAAGATGAGAACAAATGACAGAAGGCAGAACAAAGTTAGCAGAGTCCAGGATAGCACAGAACAGCATAGAACCAGAGTATGTGGACACAGGGAGCAGAGTGGGGAACAGGGATGGGACGCATACAGCACAGCACAAATTGTTCAGGGGGAAGCATTTTGGATGATTGCAACATTTCTGTATGTTTTAATTAATATTTTTTTCACACTGAAAACAAGTCACTATCAAGCTTCACAACAGACACTTACCATGTCACAGAAGTCACTAATAGCATGAACAATGGCTCTGTGATAGTCAAGCATACCAGTCAGCCATGACAGCCAACATGCAGAATACTAACACACTGAAATTGAAACAGTTAAAATGGAAATCAGCCATCTTTAATTTAATTTCATTTACACCTGCATTTTTCCTACTGTGACACATCTACTGTGAAATAGAATCCAAATTATGCACCCTTTGACAGTTTAAATGTAAAAGATTTGATTACTTATTTATTTTCTTGCAGGGAAGATTTATTGTTAGATGACAACATAACAGAGAAGAGGGGAGAACTCTAGTGCAGAATAAAATACTTTTAATGTTTTTATTAAAGTCTCATGCAGTTACTTATTTATTTAGATTTTTTTGTAAAGCAAAGTACAACAGGAATGCAGGACACAGATTGTTGTCGAAATGTGTTTATAGTGTTTGAGTGTAGTAAAAGCACACATTAAGACTACTTCCACACTAATACGTTTTCATTTTAAAATGGCGTTTTAAAAGAAAAATTATCTCTGTCCACACAAGCGTTATAGCACCATCTCTATCCATACTAACAACCGCCTGAAAACGCATGTCACATGACCGTTCACGTGTACTGGGCATGCACATACTGGTGTAAACAGGAAACAGATTGTCTACTCTGTGGTTGGTTGCTTAGTTGCAGAAAATACTACAGTGGAAGAACAGCAATGGTGAAAAGTAAGGCCAGAGATTTTTTTGCTTGGACTGATGACGAGGGGAAACTGTTAATGAAAGAAACACAAGTATCAGCAATACTTGTAATATCGATATATTACAAGAGCAATATCAATGTTGAATTAATCGCTGGCAGTCAAGGCTGATGTTTTTTTCCTTCTTCTGGAGAAGGATCGTGTGATGAATCAGGGAGTGACATGTTGTGACTGATAAGACCCAATCAGGAGGCAGACGTGGGTGTCTATGTCACTATTTTCAAAAATCTGTTCCATCCAGAATCAAACGCAATCCTGGAGTTTTCAAACTAAAACAGGTCAGCAGTGTTTTAGGAGTTGGAAAATGCTGGAGTAGTGAAGTATTGCTTAAATGTAGAAAATTTCTGTTGTAGCCTAACATGTAGCCTAAGTGACAAAATTATTAGACTCCCTCCTGGTTCATGCAAATGCTCTGCTTGTCCAGACAGGTGTCTGTAATGTTTCTGTGACTCATTGCTGTATATGTATGCAAAGACCAGAGAGGCAAGGCATTACTGTACTCTCAGTAGCATTATTATATAGATGTCCCTCACATGTGGCCAAAACGTAATTATTTTTTTTTTAAATGTGTAGTTTTTTCACAAACTCTTCTTCTTTTTTAAATTTTTTCTAACCCTGCCTAAAGTTGTCATGATCACAGGACTGTACCCATCTTTGGATCTTTACTTTGCAACCTGAGTTTTGTATAGATATAGATAATAGATAACATTTTTTTATTTGCCTGGCATTGTACTATCAGACGCTTACTTATAAAGCAATGGCATCTCTCAATTTAGCTAGAAAGAGTCATTTTCATTTGTAATTTCCCTCTAAATGTTTTATTATATTATCAAATGATTTGTAGTGCTGCAGTTTTCACTCAGCTAAAATAACAACAGGCATCCAACTGGAACTTTACCATCCTCAGGCCAGCTGATGATAAGCAATCTCACCCACACGTCCACAGCACCTCAGAGAAATGCTCACTCTTTAAATTTGAGTAAAGCAAGCAATTTAAAAAGTAGCAGTAGATTAATATTATTGCTGACCTTCAGTGGTTTAACTTGTCACCTTGTTGCAGTGATGTACACGGCGTGTCAATGTACCATGACATCACTGCTGTGTGTGGTAAGAGGTGCAGGAGAGAACACTTCACTTTTTTCACAGTTAATATTACTGGTCAATAAACTATAACAAAATTGTGAAAAACGTCCATTACAACATCATGAAGTCCAAGGTGACATCCTGAAATGTCTTATTTTGTCCGGCCAACAGTCCAAAACTCCAAAATATGAAATGTGCAGTAATGCAAGACCAAGAAAGGCAAAAAAAAAAAAAAAAAATTCTCTGAGTGCCTTGAACCAGCAAAGGTTTGGGTCTTTTTGCTTGAAAAAATGGTATTACGATTATCAAATAAAACTATTATTCAAAATTGAATAATCGTGTATTATATTTCATTTGTTATATTTTGTGAGTAAAATCTAAATCTGCAATGTAACCAGTAACATTTATCTGTCAAGTAAATGTAGTGGTACAATGTTTTCCTCTGAAGTAGAAGTATACAGGTGCATATTTTTTATGTGCTTTGGGGGCTTTTTGTAAGTTATTTTAATGTATAATGAGTTAGAATAGTAACACAATTCAATATTTTAATATCAAAAGTAATAATAATAATAATAAATAAATGATAATAATAAATATCTGTTTGGAGCTTAGTTGGGGGCCTCAGGCAGTTGCCCACCATGTCTTATGGTAAAGTCTGCCCTTGTTCATCAACACACACACAATACATTTTTCCCTAAATTCTGTGATCTATTTATTTTTTGTCAGTTCTGTTTTTTACAGTTTACAGATAGCTTTTCAGTTTTGCTTTAAACCTATTTGATTTTGGGATGGTTTACACTCACTTTGGGACAGGTAAAATTGTTTTTTGGGATGATTCTGGGATGGTGGTGATAAAAAATTAGTCTGGAGCCCTGCAAAGTATATTAGTGTACATAAAAGTAAACAGACAAACTAAACAGAGAAGAGAGTTCAGGAGAGGACAGACATGAAGTTTTGTAAACCACAGTAACACATTTTAAAAGCAGCCATACATGACTCTTCTGACATTTTCTTAATAAATCAAATCAATTAATTTTAATTCTGATATCTACTTCATATTTGCAAATGGCCAACTTCCACTTGCACATAGGTGATGCCATTTCATGGAGCAAGTTTCAGAGGAATGGAAATGACTCACTAATTAGACAGTGACAAAAGTGCAGAACTGCAGTCTGTTTTGGTTTCTCACATAGATCTAAAATGAATATCAATTTAGTGCCTGGCATGCAAATCCAACCACATTGAAATACAAGAGATTTCTTTTACATCTGGCCATCTTCATCTCAATAGAGGAAATGATTTATTTTTGTGCAAATAAATTCATTCACTGAGAGCTTAATTAACCAGTGATTCATGATTTGGGTTAAGCCCAACTCTCCCAAGCTTTCAGAAGAATCTCATTTTCTAGGACAACATTGATTCTTTTTTTTCTTCATCAAATACCTCTTTCTTTTTACTCAGCTGATTAGTTGAGAGCACATCTGACTCATGATTTCCTGTCTTGTCTGGATACAGAAATCATAAATACGGAAATGGAATTAAAAGTTGAATCAACGGTGCGCCCCAATTGCCTGGTTAACCGCAACTTCCGGGGTTTGATTCCAGCAGTGGATCTTTGTTGCATGTCACCACCCCATTTCTCATTTCCTGCTCTCTCCAGTGTCGCTATAATAAAGGCAACAAAGTACCACCTCCCATGTTTCAGCTAGGGCTGCAACTAAACATTATTTTCATTATCGATTAATCTGTCCACTACTTTCTCGGTTAATTGATTAGTCCGCATCAGACAGAATTCATAATGTGAATAAATATTTTTGCATTTGAGTTTTGCCTGGAGTGCAGTATAAAATATACTATAACGCAACAAAATAAAAAGATCATATAAAACAGGAATTTTGTCTTTATGATTAAGAATTGGGAGAAAATCCCATACTGTTGTCGTGAAGCTATGGGATTAAATATGTGCAAGAACATAGGTAAAGAGGTAATGAGTGGATGAAATTTTTCTGTGTACAATGAAACAAGGGACTTTAACACTGTGTGATTTTTTTCTTTTTAACAACTGTTCTTAAACTGGACAGGAAGCAGTATGATGTGTTGATATTTCCTAATATACTGTTGTGTTTCAGTGACATTTAGCAGGTACAGTACAGTACATCACTTTTCTATAGAGCTTCTATTGGCTTATTTGACCTTTCATATACTGTCCATGCTGTGGATAAAGAAAGGTTGTTCAAATACTTTCCAAACCTTCCTGTCATAACATATCTACAGAGACATTCCTCTCCCCATAGATATTATACAAAAAAAGCCATAGGAAACCAATCTAAATACAGCAAATGATACAGGATATTCAGCTGTTCAGCATATTTATCTTAACTGATTAGATTTGCAATTGTAAGGTAGGTCATATTTAGGCTAAAGAGGATGAAAAATAGGAAAAGAGAGGGACAAAATCTGATTAAGAAAACCCTAATGAAGCACTGTTATGTACTGAACCAACAAATCCAAGTATCTTTTATCTCTGATTTTTACAGGTGCCTCCAGCTACAGATTGGTACTCATTGACCCACCTGGCTGCGGAGGATGCCAGATACCTCTTCTAGCTTGGTGCTTCTGGGAGGAGTAGTGATTGAGGTACACTCACAGCTTCACCATCTGGAAGGGTTCTTCAGGCAGGCAAACACCATCTCCCAGAAGACAGACCTCTCACTGCTGCTGCAGACCTTGAACCACTTCCACGTGTCTTTGTGGGGGATAATATTCCTCTGGTCTGAAGGCAGAAACTCTCCTGCATAACAACATGTTTTGGAATGAAGACACTGAGCTCTCCCGGGGTCATTCCCAGAATGAGCAGTAACAACCAAGCACAGTGGGCGATGGATGTGCGAGACCTTCAGCTACTTCCATTCACTAGCTGGAGAGGTGCCAAGGCAGGACCAAGTCCTCTGAAGTCGTTAATCCTTCCACTATTTACCTCCTCACCAACTATCATCTAATCTGCACCTCTCAACAATACACAACCTGCCCACCAAAACAATGACTCAAACTACCAAAACTGTGTCGTCAAAAAGCCTTTTTTTCCCTTCTGTGAGATATAAATCCATTCGTGTCACTAACAGTTTAATATTGCAGAAGAAATATCAAGGCTGTCGGGCCATTTTGATATT
Source organism: Euthynnus affinis (assembly GCA_029490765.1). Classification (NCBI taxonomy): domain Eukaryota; kingdom Metazoa; phylum Chordata; class Actinopteri; order Scombriformes; family Scombridae; genus Euthynnus; species Euthynnus affinis. Next base: position 18,014,390 of record CM055838.1, on the reverse strand, counting down.
TCTGACATATTCAATTCTATTGCAGTGCCACTTTGACCTCACCAGTCTAATTTTTCCTTAAAAGAACTGTGGGAAATGTTGACACCGGCAATACCAGCAAGGTCAGTTGAAACACTGATTCAAATAACATCAAATCAGACAGTCGAACAAAACTGATATAATTATATGTCTGATCAAAAAAATGAGGACTGATGTTGCATCTTAAGAACAACTACAATAAACCTTTTGCAACTTACACAGAAACTAAACATTGCATATACTGCTGTATGTAGAAGAGTTACTATTTTAAATGCACTAGTAATAGAGAGGATGTTTTCAGGATTACAGTTGTGTCAAATATTAATTCTATCAAGTAATAAATAATGGGTTTAAGATATTAGTAAATCAATAATTTACAAGTTGATTTTATAGTATGTAACTAGTTGAACTGTGTATGTTGGTAGTTTCATTTATTTTACTTCAATTTTATTCATATAGCACCAAATTATAACAAAAGTTATCTCAGGGCACTTTTCACATAGAGCAGGTCTAGACCATGCTCTTTAATTCACAGAGACCCAACAATTCCCCCATGAGCAAGCATTTGGCGACGGCGGTGAGGAAAAACTCCCCTTTAACGGGGGAGTAATGTTTTAGGGGGAAATTAAATTAAAGTGCCAGTTCACTTGCATTCACAAATATATGTTGCAGTTTGCAGTTATCTCTTCTTGTCAGGAGAAGAGGGTAATTATTGAATATTTAAGTCACACCCAATTCGTTGCACGCAAATTTCTATTTGCATAAACAGTGATGTGGCAGTGCTTAGCACAAGCTTTCCATTTGGCTACGTTGAGCTGTTATGTGTAATAATACTATCCAGATTACAGACACCTCTGAACTCTTTTTAGGTAACTTCAGGACAGAGCTTTGGCTCTGGAGTTTGTGCATGCAAACAACTTTCCTTTATGAAAGTTGAATAGATAAAGAAATGAAAAAAACAAACAGGAGAAGAAAAAAGAAGCAGGAAGGGAATCCAGAGCAATAAAGAAGTACTGCTAGCTTGATAAGTTTGCTGAAGAGACTGACAGCAAGTCACAAGGGGACCTCATTTGCTGGAGCACGAGCACTAGTAATATTTATCTATGCCCTGGGCTGTGTTGAACATTTGCATCAAATATTATGTTGACCAGATATTTGTGTTTTCAAATGTTGGGCTTCTTTTGCATCAAGTCTCTGAGTATTCCAGTCACTATAGTATATTATGCATACAATGCTTGGCTATCTTTAATGTCAAATATTAAAAGTTCTGTTCTGTTTCACTGCTGACCCTTTCCTGTTATTCTGTGGTATGATTAACAATAAATCAAAAAAGCTGGTAAATGTTCCAAATGACACAAAACCTCTTGCTGAAATGGCTGAAAACAAACATGTCCACACCTTATAGGGAAATGGAAACAATACTTTTACATTTAATACCTATATTGTGGAACATTAGAAAAAAACAAACACTTCATGAGTTAGAAATACAGCATAGGACGCCAGGGAACTATAGCACTCACATCAATGGGCTGACTGAATTCTTTAAACATTAATTCTTTAATATTGTTAGTAGTAGTAGCATTCTAGCAACACGTCAGTTAAAAATACATTGTGTGTATTGTATTAGTCCTTTGTATAATTTATAAATCACTTACAACTAAATGAGCTAGTACTCTATATTCAGAACTCATATACACTCTTACTCACTCTCCTCAGGCAAGTGTGGTAGCATAATTTCCTGGTCTGGATAAGACTCGTGGACAGACAATGCTGTCCAAGGAAAGGCAATCTGCATATTGTAAAGTGTGGAGAAAAGGGCAATCGGATTACCATTAAGCTTCCAAAGAGAAATTCTTCATAGCAAATACAGCAATGCAGATCAATCACAACTGTTTACAATATGAATACCTGTTACATGAAAAACGAGGTATAAATAGGGTTGTAATTCATCTGATAGATTATTAAAGAGAGGCAATAATTGCACAAATTCATTTGGCATGCTAGTGTACCACATTTCTTAGATTGCAAAGCATGTCTGCACGGTGATGGAGTCTTTTTATACATCTAATATGCTACAGCAACAGCATCAAATAGCAACGTTCTAACATCACCTTCTGCAGACAGAGTGTCAAGGAGAATATGGATCAAATAAGAATCCAGTTAATGAGAGTTCATTATCAAATAAACCTATTACCAAAGTGTTCATAATACATGTGTCAATAGTGTCAATTCATTACTCTGTTTAGACAATTAAAAATAACTATAATTAAAAGCATTACATATTATTATTGTAATAGTTTTATGTTTTTCATTTTGCTATTAAATTACAATTATTTGTAGCACACATCATTACTATTTTAAAGTGAAGGGGTACATGTATCTGTATGTGTTACAATGTGCCATAGAAAAAAGTTTTTACCTCAGAGTTACTTAGTAGAGCTCAAACAATATTGGACTTGTCAGGTTCATACCAATATTGATATATAAAAGTTATCAGAAATCTGATAATGAGGTGTCTGCCAATTGTCAAACAACATGAATTTTTTCATAAAAAGATCTTTTTGATCTTAAATTTGATTTTTAAAGAAATGTGACTTGTATCTTTGGAATTCATGTATTGCAACACGTTCTCATCCCCAACCCGTCAAATATTGCCGTTTGGTCAGTGGCCCGACACTTCAACGTATGACGCTCTAGGTACCCCTTTCGCGTCAGTTCTGCACGCGCAGGGCTGTTCATCAGATATCAATGGAGTAGTGATCCAGTTGAAATTATGCCGTTTATTCTTTCCCCTTGAAGTTCATAGACCAACGTAATAGCTTGTGGCCACTCTCGAAAGGTGCTAAACTAATGTCACAGCGCATTCTCCCTGTTTATATTAATCACTTGTTTCTCTCCCCTTGCTTTGTATTACCGCTTCTGTGCTGTTTGCTCCCATTTTTACATACATACACTGTCTTTTCAAAATACATTTCCGTGGTCACAGGAAACAGCTAAATAAGAGCAATACTAAAAATATATTACAAGCACACGGGGACGAGGCTGCATCTAACCTATGCAACTAGTTACAATAATAATCATATATTTAAAAATAGGGTTTGTCTTTGGCCCCGACAACACTGAGGCAAAATTACAGCAGATAATGAGCTTATATGCTATTATTTGTATGTTACTAATCACGGTGATGGAAGAAGTGGTGCATGCCAGGTAATGTTGTTTGTTTTGGAGGTGGACTTTTATAATACATCCATGGCTAACTTTGATAAACATATGAACATATGATTTTCTCGAAATCAAATGAGAAGTAATTAAAAATGGTGACCATGATGTTTTTGTATTATGCGCGTGTTGCGTGTCGAAAGAAATCCTAGATGTGTCAATGGAAATTCCCCCCCCCCCCCCTTTTTATTGTCTTTTTACTTCGGAATGAAAACAAGAGGATTTTTCTTTTCTTTTCTTTTCTTTTCATAGAGCTACACCAAATACATTTTTGGAAAAGTCTCGGCTTGGAAAGTAACATATGTACGTATGAAGATCCTACATGGCTCCTGCTTTGAAAATCGTATTGTATCGTATTGCAATCGTATTGCAATACCCAATTGTATTGCTATTTCTTGTTACTTATTTGATAATATGCCTATACTGTTCTGTGTTAAACTATTATACATTAAACTCTCTTATTAATACACTGTGTGTGTGCAAGACTGATGCTTGCATTTAAAAATAATTTTACAATAGTTAACTTTAATTATTTGATTATTATTTAATAACCATTACTATTATTATATAATTCATACACTTAGGTTTCATGATAACAAGGTCTGAGCCAGCTCCATTTGCTGAAAGAAGGCCATGAGATGCAGTTGAAAGCTCTCAAACCAAATAAGTGAATGAACCCACATGCTAAAATGTATTTGTAATTTTAAGAATAATAAATAGATTGGAAATCATTTAATGGGCTTTCCTGACAACCACTCTGACAACCACCTACCTGCAATGGCATTCCCCCAAAAAAGACTTTTTTGGGGGAATGCCAAAAGACAAAAACTTTTCAAAAGCGGCTGCTGCCACTACAGTCCAAGGCTGCAGTAACAGGCAAGTGAACGTCATACCATTGGTATAACCCATCCAGAAGTCCACAACACGTTGATCTGTGTAATCTACACATCCTTGCTAATCTTATACTATGTGAGAAGATTCTGAAAGTCCTGTAGTATACACAAGGCATAAGTAGCTGTATACTGTAGCAAGACAATAGAAATTACTGAAATTACTTAAGATTTCTACATATTTGGACAATTTACCACTCATCTAAAGTCTGGAGAAAATGTTGGCTGGCTCAGTTTTTCTTCTGTTTGTCCTTATAAGTAGCCAGTGCCGTGTTGTACAACTCCAGGTTATTAAGACCTGATCGCTCTTCTTTGTGACCGTGATGCCCGCCCCTTCAGTTTGATTGGACAAAGCCAGGTGGTTACTACCAAAAGTTCAGCGGCAGAGCAAAATCTGCGTATACATGTGGGCGGCAACCACTTCATACCCCTACTGCCATGATCAAAACTGCTTCCCCTCTGCTGCCTTCCACTCATTGAAATTAATGGAGGTGGCGAGTTAGCACGCAGCGATGTGAAAGTCCCTTCACACCTAAGGGACATTTTTCAACCGTATACTAAATTTATGGAAGACAGCTTGTACCAGTTGAGTCACTGACTTAATATATTCAAATCACTTCCATTCAACTCCTGTCAAACGCAACTGAAGATTTGTGGCGGCACTAATGTGGAGCTATATTGGCCATTTGGAATAGTCTCTGAGCCACTGAACCAGAGGAAGGAAAGTAGGAAAACTAAATAATATAAGTAATATATTATATTGCTTTAATTAAATAATAAATAATAAGCTAAATATAAGCATTACAGTGTTAGGGGGATGCAACAATTAACTGATTTCACTATTAACGCCTTTTAAAACGTCACAGTTTTGTAATTGTAAAGGTTCAGCTACACCAAGTGTTTCTGTTTGCACTCTCAAAAAAGGGACATACTATAATTATTTTTCTACGTACAACAGTTGTACTTAAAAAAAACGTTGGCACGGTGCAACTGGCAGACTGCAGGCAGAAGTTCAACCATGGAACCAAAACAAACCTGGTGCACCAGCTTAAAATGTGTTGCAACAAGTTCAACAAGTTCATGAGCACGACTCCCCTTACATGTGTTTGAGAGGGCCAAAGTTAGCCGAAAGAGATGAGTGGTGTTTTGGAAATGGTTGTGGGACCCAGCATTGAAGTGGGGCATCCACCAAAAAACATTTCTAAAGTCATCAATATTGGAGTATTTTGGATACATAAAGAATGGACAGGGAGTTGTTCAAGAAGACGGATCTCCAATTTGTAAATCTTGAAGAAAAGTCACTGCTAAAGGATCCAACACCTCGAATAGTAATGCAATATCTACAGGATCACCATCCAGCTCTACTGCTCAAGTGACGGTAATACACTAAGTAATAACTAAGTTAAAAAATCATTACTTCATTGGCAAGTCACTTAATGAAACGTTGTATTGGTAGGGAATTAGATATAAACGTGTCACTTACAATCAACAAAATCTCAGTGACTTAAGAGACAGATTAAACCAACAGCAGCAAAGCAGGAAAAGGAGCATTCCACTGTTTATATTTATCTATTTGTGTGTTGTTTATAAATCCATGTAATTCCCTCAAAGGTGTCAGTGCAACCATTTACATCCTGTTGCTTCCTCCCTTCTGTGTTAAGTAATTGCTGCTCTGGTAGGTAAATAGGTGTCAAAGACTACTTAACATTAGGATGTTGTAGACTTTCAGCACCAAGGGATCTAATTAATTTGCATTTCAGTGACTAATAATATCTGCATGAGAGATGTTCTCAATTTCTTTCTTTCATTTTTACTACAACTTCAAAAACAACAACAACAACAACAAAAAAAACAATAATGGACAGAATTTATCAAGCTGCATGTAAAATTAGATAAATTATTAAAATGGATTATTAAAAAATAGGCATGGATGATAGTTGATAATAAAAAGAAAGTTTATTACCTACATTAGTAATATTTTCCCCTAGGGGATCTTAATATTATGTTAATCTTAATATTATATTAATAATAATAATAATAATAATAATAATTAAAAGTATTATATTTTAAATATTAGAACTCAACTTAAGTCATTACAGCAATTTCCAATCGAAGTTCATCTTGGCATGGATTATTTATTTTCATTTTTCTTATTCATTTTTAGCCTGAGACTACCTCTGGTACTGCTGTACTTCAACCCACTGTTGCAGAATCCTTGGCGAAGTGTGTGTTTGATGCTCCCTCTTCAAAACAAAACATGCTCATGTGATTTTATCCATCCATCATATTTTGAAATAAATGAAAGCATTGTAATCATGAAACCGTGATTTTTTCCCCCCAGACTATAATTGTACCATCAACATCTATAATCATTGCATCCCTAGACAGTGTTGAGAAAAGAAACTCACTGTTGGAAAATATTGCTGAGGTAAGGTAACGTATCGCTTGTTTACTTTCATTCTTGTCAGAATTTTGCCCCCTATCAAAAGGTGCCAAAGAGGCCAAATTGCCTGTATCTCCTTTTGAAGCATAAATGGGTGCCTCCAATACAGCCTGGATCCAAATCCACTCATCTGCATTGCTGTAAAAAGTTTGTACAACTGTCATGTTTGGGAACAAAAGCAAAATCCTCATTAACTATTATTTATTTGAAGTTAGATCAACAGTACAGCATCAAAGTCTTTGCATTTGTAGTTTTCAGTGTTTGGTCCGATATCACAGTGTACATGTTTCCCTTTCAAGATTAGTTATGAGTCTCCTGTGACATCGGATTAGGTGTTCACCCAAACACCCAAAGCCATGTCTGCCCTAAGGGTGAACAAGCACCTGCAGAGATTTATGAGTGTTCATTTCTGCTTAAGGTGGATATGGCTTTAGGTCAAGAGTTGCTTCAAATTGTTTTAAAACTAAACTTTACAAGTCAATATCAATATTCCAGTCAATATTTTATGATATCACAAGAGCTCCGCATAATAAGATAGCACAGGATTACAAAAAAAAGGCATATTCATCTCTGAATCAAGACACAGGGACACTGCAGTGGGCAACAGGCATGTTCAGCTGGGTTGATTTTTGGGTAGTAGATTAATTGAGTCCCTGGCGTAATTACTCAGACGGGACAGCGGGCAGACACAGATCCTCAGCATCTCTGATTATGTGGTGTTTGTGCGGTGAAAGGGGTCATTAGTCACTCTCACCACGGCAGCTGGACGCCGTCCCAAAATACTGTGTGTGTGTGTGTGTGTATGTGTGTGCATTAATGTGTGAAAGAGGTAGAAATGAGAGAGAAGGAGAGGGAAACAGGAATATTGAGAAGTATGTGAAAAAAATAAAATAAAAGAGTAGCTGGATGATACAACTTCCCAAATCTAGGTTTGCATTAAATCTATAGTTAAAGAGTGTTGCATTTTCCAATTTAAAGACATGCAAGACAATAAAAAATAGAGGTATATGGTGTTATATGTGTATTTATATTTTGGTACACAAAGCACTAATCTTTTCTCCCTCTGCATTGTTTCTCACCTCACTCTTAGATATCATTTGAATGTTAATATTAAGCAATGTTTTCCATCGTCGTCATCTTTTATTGTTACTGCTACAGCCCCAAAGCCCTGCCTCTGCTCCCTATTGGCATGCTGCCCTACACAAACTTGGCATGGTCCTATCCAATTTTGGTGCTTTGCTAAGATAGATATGTTTGCTTTTCTTGCTGCTGACAGAACCCCCCCACCCCCCAAAGAAAAAAATAAATGTATAAAACAGCTGAACTTTCTCTTAAGTTAGTTGAAGTTACAGAGTCATTTCAACTGGCAACCATGCTCTCCTCATACACAGATTTTGTTTCTCTGTGGCCTTTTCTACAGTCAGGTTTCTACACAATCTTCTGTGCGGTTCTCTAAACCATAAAAGCATGTCTTTCTATTTCTATGGTAAGTGCTACATCGTCAAAAATGAAAGTGGCACTTTATAGCAGGGATCGACAATTGTTTAATCATCACAACCTTATGAAATACAAAAATTTCCAATTTTTCCTCGATTAAAGGTTTTACATTTCACATCACAGCTATGGGTTAGGGTTTCATCCAATTTTAATTAATATCCTTTTATATGCTGTCAGCCAATGAATAATTGATCGATCATTAAAAAAAATGATAAGGTGCTAAATTAATATGCCTATAATGAGAGCTTTTTAACAATTGACACAGGCTATTTTTCCAGCACAACCCGAGTAAATAAGGAATAAGAATTATAAATAAAAAGATAAGCTATTTCAATTAAAAATTAAATGCTATAATTTTTTCCTAATATGGTATTCTATATAGTAATATAGCATCAAATTATTATTATTAACAGATTAAGAGATTGTTCTCAAAGCTTAATCAAAGTTTGATTTAATTCATTCTATTTTTAAAGCCTATAAATATATATATATATATATATATATATATATATATATATAGTGTTATTTTTTTAAAACAATCAGGAAGAAGGCCAGATGAGAGTGAGGAGTTGAATAAATCTACCAGAAATAGAAAAGTTATGACAAGAGGCACTTTATAGCAGGGATCGACCATGTTTGACCATGTCTTAATTCATCTAAAGTGACCGTATAATAGAAGATTTTTTCTGCACAATAACTTTGACATAAATCCCTGAACTGTAAATGAATAAACCCTTGACTTGTTGTATATTATACAGTAAGCTTAGCCCTATCTGCAGTTAGGCTCAGCTATGTCTTGATCTTGAGGCTGACAAATGACAGCTGGAATGGACAAAGGTCTGCTGAAGAATATATGAGCCTGATAAGACACAACTGGAGCTGCTGAGCTACAACAACATTAAGCTTAGCCTGACAAGCTAAGATGTTCGAATGAGGTGTCTGAAACTGACCACTGTGGAGACTATTTATTTAAGTAACTCATGGCCTTTGTGCTGGTGGCACCCTTAGGTCAAACTATACATTTTTTTGGTAAAGATATACGAATAGCAGTGCTGTGTCTCCATTCGGCAGTTTTATTTTGATCAGCGTAATGAGTCTCATGGGATCACTTGAGTGGCTGCAGACTTAGGCTGCATTCACACCAAATCCGGCGGTGCGGCGAAACGCCGCAGGTCAGTGCAGATTTGTGGGAGTGTGGCTCCCGGTCAGAATGTGGCGGTAATACGCATGAAAGTAGTTTGCCAACCACCATAAAAAAACGAAAGAGAGAAAGAAAAAGAAGAAGCGCTCATATAAAGTTGGGAAATTACTTACAGCGGCGTCATCTTCATAATAAAGTAATATCAATCAACCATCTTCCGTCCAAAGCAGAATGCTGAAATGCTATAATGCTACATGCTAAATAAACAACATCTTTCGGGTCTTTCATCTTTCAGTCTAATCACTGTGATTGGCCACCGCAACGTGGCGTCGCGTTGCGGTTTTCCAAAAGTTGACTCTGGCTCAACTTTTCCGGCCACAGTCCGGTGCGAAGGGTGAATTCACAAAAAGGATTGCATGGCTTTTGCAGCCACTAAACCTGCATAAATGAGACAAAAAGAAACCCTGTAATTCACAAAGCACCTGCAAAGGATGAAATGCACCCCAAACTGCACTGCCAAGTAGATAGTGTCTCAATGTTCCTTTGCTATTTGCACATATGTAAATTAGTTAATATGAATACATATGTTGCAAAATTGGCCCCTTTCTACGCAAATGAGCCTCACTGCAACAACAGTCCAATTCACAAAGATCACCACTAATAGCCATATGTAGATAGAGAGAAATTGTGTGCGTCTTCAGAGAACTGGTGGTAACTGCGGTGCATTCACTCCCCTCTCTCTCCTTCAAATCTTCCAGCTTCGAGCTACGTAAAAATAAAAATGTCCAGACTGCTTTATTACAAACAATTCCTCCATGTGAACCTGGAATGTGTATCTAACAGCTGACCTGTGTAGCAGAACACAGAACATGTTTTACCGTCAGATCCTGACCGATCAGTGTTAACGAAGTTACCTCTGCTGTGCCATGTGCGTAAATGCGCACAGCCTCTCTCTCAGTTTAGAGATGCACTTATCATTTCAGCTGCGGTGTGATGCTGCAGCCAGCTATGACACGCAGCCAGCTGTGAGCAACAAACAGAACATCAGTACTGGTGTTTCTATGAAATCCTGGATACATCCAGTGACATTATTGTAAGATTCAGACATTAAGCTAACATGTTTCAGACCTGTCTGAGTCACATTAATAGCTGTATTTTGATGGATATTTCAGTAGATTATGTTATAGATGTGAAATACTAGAGAGGTAAAAGAAGCAAAATCCATGAAGTTGGGTTTGTGATTGTGGAAAGCTGTGTGTGTGTGTGTGCACCTCTGATAATTAAAGACATGCAATTTGAGGCTTTTGTGCTCCCTGCAGTTTTCATTATGGAGCAACCTGTGTGCGGAAATGTGGAGAAAAGTTTGAAGCACTGGAAAATGCTCTGCTTACTTAATCAGATGCAAAACAAGGGCAAATGGCACTTGGCTGCAAAACTTTACGGGTGTGTTTGCACCATCATATAATTAGCACAAAATCTTTTGTGAATCAGACATTGAGATGGGGCAGATAGCGACTCCAAATGATGCACAATTCATGGTGCTATCAGCAGCCGCAATACAATCTTTGTGAATTCGCCCCTTACTCTTGTTAAATAATATGCAGTAGCACAATACTAAAGTGAGTCTAGAAAAAAAAATTCTTCACAGTCTGTAATAGCATATTTAATTTTAATTCCAACTATTACCTGGGAAGTGTCATTAGTTATTTCGCTTATTACTTAACTGCACCACAGGTAGACACACAACTCAACTGTGCAAATAATTAATTTGCAATTGCAGGGCTGAGGCAGCATCAAAACTCTATGACAAATTACATTAGATGATTTGCTAATTATCTAATTATTTATAAGACTCAAGTGATGAATCAACAAAGATGTTTTGGATTTTGGTTTGGTTTGCTGTTGGCTAACAACTGGCAGGATTCAGGAAAGAGTCAAAACAAGAAATGCTGCTACACTATCTTTGATAATAAATAACTTCCTGACATGCATATTGCATAAGTTGAAGACATCATGACCCACTGGAATGTGATCCATGATCAAATGCAAGGTTGGATAGGACTCCCACTAAACCCACTTGGGTGTGTGTTTTCTGTCCCTGTTCCTGCATCGTTTACAGCTTTAAAAAAAAAAAAAAAAAAAAAAAAAAAAACTACAACAGGAAAATGCATTATTCATACTGTATGAGGATGGGAAAACATTTCTCTTGTTTTTTCTTCATAAAAATGCCACTGTGCAATGGTATTTCAATGATCCAGGCAGGTCACATCTTGCTGGATTGGAGAAGAAGAAATACTTTTCTCTTGTCATGTTAATATTTAATGGAGTAAACAGAAAGTAAATAGTAATGTAAACATATTCTGTCTGGTGTGGTAAATGGTAGAGTATTGATTTAGTTTGTACATGGCTATATAGTGTGTGGTTAGTTGGAGGGTGAAGTGTTACCTGAAAAGACGGAGGAAAAATATAAATATACAGTAGAAAGATAATAAAATAAGAATGAAGACACCTCAGTATCTGTGTGTGAGCCCACACTGAATCCCCTGAGTCAACCGGACGTCCCACCTCCAAACCATAAACTCAGCACATTTTTTTAATCAGTCAACTGGCTAGCCAGTCAGCACTGAGCTATAGCTCTGTCCACTACCTGTCATCTCAGCCAGGCCACTTATGCCTTAAACCCAGGGGGGATAATGACTGCCCCTTCATCACTGACATGGTCCACTATGAGGAGAGAATTTGAACGTATGGAAAGAAACCACATGCTTGCAGAGCACACACATAAAGCAAGGTCCTCAGCTCACATCAGCAAATTAGTTAAGGTGTTTTGCTGCAGACCTTTATAAAACATTTCATGAGAAAAACAAAAGGAGACTCACATTCAAACAAGAGAATTATCTGAGCTTGTGTTTGTTGTTTAGTAATGAGCTTTTTCACATGTATATTGGATGGCTGTATTGGACTTTGTTCTGTATGTATTGTACGTAAATTTTATTGAATGAACCCCCTCAATTCCTTAAGCGTTGAGTGGTAGCTGTTTAGTTCACTGCAACAAGCTGGAATGCAAACCTGAGTGAAACATCAGTCTTCATTTTAATGAATGTTTTTTGTTTAAACAGGCACCCTGTGTAAACTGTGGGCTTTTCAGTGTTTGCAATTAGAATCATTTTACACTATGTGGTGGAAATTTGTCTACAAGCACTTAGGGAAATAAACACACATACACAAAGTATTGACAGTTTAAAGTAATATAATCAAAATATAGTATTCATTACATTTTGAGAGAGCGAGTACCTGAGTTACAGAAGCCAGAACAAAAATGCTGCTCTCTGTCTCCCCAAAAGTCTGAATCTCGTTCTTTTGAGGCTTGCAACAACACACACATATCTTACACACACATCTCACCATCATCTCTAGACTTTTCATCCTCAAACAGAAGAGTAACTATGGCCAGCAACAGTGCAGACAAGCTTGTCTCAGGTCAGTCTAATCATTCTGTTTACTTGTTTTACTGTTTACTGTCATGCAACATCATGCTTGCAGTATTCATGTAACAAAGCCCCTATGTTGTCAGAGTCCTGCTTACCAGTCTCATGAAACTCTAGCTGCATGCACACTCAGCATTAAGAGATGGCACACATGTATGGTGCAGCACAAAACACAGTCTCCTCATAATGCTTCATGTTAATTTACTTTCATAACTGTGATGCTTTCCACAGAGACCTGAAAATGAGCTCTGAACATTGCTTTTGTGGCATTTGCAAGTCCAAAAGAGGGTTTTATATTCAGATGTAAGGACATCTGACGCTTGACATATAAGGACACCCCTGGAATTAAAATATGATACTGGAAGCCGAGTAAAATGAAAGCAGAGGACAGAGTGCCTGGATGAAATGGAGGGAGGTCAGTTTGGCAGTGTTGGTCAGTGATGTGGGAAACAACATCAAAAGTCTAGCAATACACATAGTATACTGTGTATGTATGCTGTATCCATATGCTGTGGTCAGCCCTTATCAGTATTAACTGTGACAAAATTAAAAGTTGAACCACAGTATGTCTGGCAGAATGGCTAGGGAGGAATAGACAACCAGGAGGGATGTACCCAGTCACCTAAGGACATAGCACCTAATTAGCATGATCTGTGTAACTGTGTGTTTGACCAGACAGGGGGGAGATGCAGGAACTCAACCAAAAAGGTGCATAATGTGAAAACTAAAGGAAGAACTCTGCACAGGGATGTTCAAGTGGTGCTGGGAAATTTGAATGTTATGTCGATTTGGTATATTTGGGTTGTAAAACCATTAAAGGTGACCTATAGTGCTCATTTCCAAATCTGTATTTGTGTTCAGGGGCTCAACTAGAGGAGCTTTGCATGATTCGCAGGTCAAAAACTCCTTCAGCTTCTTTCTCTTAACATGTCTTAGCTTCTGTCTCTTTAAGGCCCCCCTCCTGATGAGTCCAGTCTGTTCTGATTGGCCTGCTTTCTGGAAGCCTGCCAAGGGAAAGCCATATCATGTTACATTACCACTGATGCAAACCCAACATTTCATGTTTTACTGCTATAAATTAAAAGCTTTTAAATTATTAAATAACGGGGGACATTTATTGTGAAGAATTCAGAGGAAATGAAATGTGTTCCTCACCGAATTAGCAGAGCTTCATTAGCAGCACTAAAAATCAGACGACACAACAATATATAGAGATATTTAGAGCTCTTTGTTCAGTGGATCAGTTACAAATAATGCAGGGAGGAATAGTACAAGAAACAGCAGTTGTGATGATGATGTTTGATGAAGAGCTGCAGACGACCAGCACACCTCCAACAGTTAAACAACTTATTTTACTTTGCCTGCTGTGTAATGGAACAACACTCACAGCGTGCCAGCTTGACTCCAGTCATGGCTCAGTGTGACTACCCCCAAAACAATGGAAAAAAAGACAAATGCTGTGTGTGGAGCAGATGATCATATATGAAGAAATCTGTCACAAGCTGACATCAGTTGGACTGAAAGTAGAAAAAAACATCATAAACTGAATGTTCAGAACAGTCTGAAGCCAGTGCTTTTTGCTAACAGGGAATTCTTGTACATACATTTACCCCATTATTTGACACTTTGGCCACATTTAATGCAAACATCTGACACTGCAACATTATATATTTAACTGACAATAAGGAAAAGCATAATATGTCCCCTTAAGTGTTTTACTTGTATGTGTGTTTTAACATGGCAATAGCTGAGATAAGTATCATAATCAATATGCAAAACAATTATTAATAGGCACACAAAAATTGTCTAACTATCAAATGAATCACAGCAGTAAGAAACAGAATTTGTTGTTGACACACCAACGGATTTGCCTTGTTTTAAGTGCCTTTTAACTTGTGAATAATTTGTTTAGTGACATTTTAATGCCTAGGGTTTATGAATTCCTGTGTCATGTGGGCAACAGTTGCTTTTACTCAATGCAATTTGATCATGCTAAACTGATATACAAGTCACCAAAAATTAATCCATCTGTTTATCAGTTTTCCATCAGTTATGCACATCCAGGTCGTGGTGGCAGCAAGCTAAGCAAAACAGTCCAATTGCCCTTCTCCCTAGCCACGTCCTCCAGCTCTTCCTGGGGGATCCTGATGCATTCTCAGGCCATATGGGATTTGTCATCCTTTAAGCATGCTCTGTTCCTCCTAGTTGGGTGTGCCCAGAACACCTCCAAACAGAGGTGTCTAGGAAGCACCCTATTCAGATGCCCAAACCACCTCAGTGGACTCCTTTCAAACACGAAAGGGCAGTGGTTCTACTCTGAGCTCCTTCCAGCTGTCTGAACTTTTCACCCAATCTCTGAAGGTGATCAGAGCCTGAGGAAACTCAGCCACCTGCATCTACGATCATTCTTTCAGTCATCACCTTAAGCTCATGACCATAGGTGAGGGTTGGAACATAGATTGACTAATAAATCCAGAGTGTCATCTTTAGGCTTTGCTTCCTCTTCCTCTCACTTTTTATTCTATCATACGGGTTTTACACTTGCTTGAAATTCACACTAACAGAACATATGTTAACTGTCTATGCAGATGACACTATCATCTATAGCAACAGCTGTCAAGAGCATATGCAGCATATGAGGGCTTTTATGGAAACCTTAAGGCAGCCAACATTCATGGCCAACCCAAGGAAGTGTGAAATTAGACAGATTGAGGTACCATATATGGGTACAACTTGGGCTGTGGGCACATTACTTTGAAATACAGATAAAACACCAGTTTTGGTGGTTGTCTATGGATGAAATGGTTTTTAAGAAGAATAGGCAAACAAAGCCCTGTTATACCAAGCAGATCACAAACTGACCAACTGTTCTAAAAAAATTTTTCCTGCCATACATTACATTACAAATGTTTGAGATACTGAAGCAGTTTTTTTCTTGAATGCTTGGGGCTTGTCTTGTCTCAGTGTGGGAAATCCTCTGCTTTTCCTGTACAGTGACAGCAAGCTCTCATAGTATGAAGCTTAGCACAACACAATGATAAAAATATCTCTTGCCATCAGGTGGAAAGTTGTCATGTTCTGCTACTTTCACTTGGGAACCCTGTGCTATGATTTAGCCCTACTGAAGGGGCTTCACTCAAAAAAGATGCAGTCTCAGATTAGTGGTTGGCATCTGACTTTGTAGTATTTATCTGTAAGAGTAGAAACAGAAATGGTGGTTATAAACTTTCTGAAAGTATTAAACAGCAAACATGTACTGTCACATCAGTGAATACAACTTACTCATATTCTCAAGCAGTTAAAAAAAAAACTCCATGGCCATTTATATGGTAGTTGAAGGTACAAGAAGAGGTTAGCAAAGTTTATTCAGAATTTATCCACCAGCAACCTGACCTGAGCAGTGGGGGAGTGTGGGAAGAAAGCACTGTTACAGCTATAGAAGTCCCCAAATCTGAATACCATATTTGGAAATGCAAAAACAACATGTTTGAAGAATTTCTTACTTTCACTCTTTTATTATAGTTTGATGCAAAGATAGCATGCCTGTAATCATGAAGAAAACATACTCGACTGAAAATAACTCGACTGGCTTTTCTCACTTAACTCAAAGGGGAGGTGGGGAGGTTTTTTGAGCTGCGTGTCTACCTGTCACATACAAGGAGATGTGAGGGAAAGTCACACAGAGACAGAGACGGAGTTCTTTATTTGTAATCTCTTTGTTGTTCCACAAATAGTCGTCATTACCGTTTGTCCTTGTAGCTCTGATCTGCTGATACACACTGTGAGGGGAAGTTGACTTGATTGGAGGTGGATAAAGAGTACCTGCCCTCAAGGACAGTATTAAAAATAAAACTGTATGCAATTTAACCCCCATGCTTAACAATTGTCAAGGTGTTCTTTTAATAAAACGCTGTCCCCAAACATACCTTTGCTGATTGTGGCCAAAGAGTTATATTTTAACTTCATCAGTCCACAGCACTTGTTCCAAAACACACCAGGCTTCTGTAGATCTTCTGTTGCATACTTCTGACTTTGGATTTTATGCAGGTAAGGTTTTCTTTTACTGACTCTTCCATGAAGGTCTTGTTTGTGCAAGCATTGCTGCACAATGGAACAGTGCATCACCACTCCTGAGTCTGCTAGATCTTCTTGCAGGTTTTTTGCAGTCAAATGGGGATTTTGAGTTGCTTTTCTGACCAGCATATGAGCATTTCTCTCTGGGAGTTTTCTTGATCTTCCAGATCTCATCTTGACCTCCACAGTTGCTCTAAACTGCCATCTCTTAATTACATTTTGTACTGTGGAAACTGCAAGCCGACAACACGTTGCTATCTTCTTGTAGCCTTCCCCTGCATTGTGGGCATCAGTAACTTTCATTTTCAGAGTCGTACACAGCTGCTTAGAGGAACCCATGATTGCTGAGTGTTTGCATATACTTGGAAGAGTCAGAGTATTTGTAAAGCTTTGAAACTGGCACCAGCTGACATTTCCTAATGACAATTGTTGACATGCCTCAGGCCTAACGAGCTGATCAGTGGCTGAGACCTTGAAAAAAGAATCTGAGACTTTGGAACTCTTAAGATGCCCAAACTTTTGCACATGCCACAATTATATTTCTATTTTTTTAAATTATGCATTCATGGTTGCAGAAAATAATGTTTTTTCCATATCCTAGAAAGGCTGTGTTTGCATCTTTTCAATTCAAAATCACCAATATATATATATATATATGTATATGTGTGTGTGTGTGTGTGTGTGTGTGTGTGTATATATATATATATATATATATATATATATATATATGTGTGTGTGTGTGTGTGTGTGTGTGTGTGTGTGTGTGTGTGTATATATGCACTGATGATTATGAGTGAGAATCACAGACAATATTGTCCTTGCAGCACATGGAACATCAAGGCCTCTCACTAATAAAATACTATGTTTTTATCAAATCTACTGAATTTTTAAATAAATTTGTAGGATTCTGTGACCTTACTGCTGAAAATTCTATTGTTGCGATAAAGTCAACTTCAGCCTCACTTTACTGTCAAGTAAATTGATCCTCTGTCAGGGAAAATTCCACAGCAGCATCTCCACTGTCACTGTCTACACTGTCAGTATCCTATCGAGGCACTGTGCTGTGCTTGACATCCCTTTGTGTGGGAGTGCTTGAACTATGTCTGGGAAGACTGAAACAGAGAAGATATTGGAAAGAGTTTTATTGTAGGTCAGCCTTGAAGATGATGCCATGTGTGAAGATCAGTGATGCGAAAACACATGAAGAGGTAAGATAGAAAGCTGCTGTGGTCCCCAAGGAGGGAAGATACAGGGCCTCATATTGCCATATGTCAGACCTGCAGAGTGCACACTGCAGCAGCAGTGTGGAGTATGAGAGTGTGTGACAGTGGTGGCAGCATTTGCATTTGCATGCACAGAAAAAAAATACTTGATTGGGAAAAATCAGGCTAAGGAAGGAAAACAGAGAATGCAGTACAAAAACCCTGCTTACATGCAGACTGTAATGAGATTTCTCTCTTACTACATATTACAAATAATTTTGAACCAAAGCTGGTGAATTTTACATTCAGTGTATATAAGATATAAAATGCTCTTAGGAGGGTTTTTTTCTTCCCTTTTTACGAGAGAATTTAGATTGACTGTGCAGAGATGTTGTTGAGCTATAAAAATATACATACATATTAAGTCTGACTGTGACAATCATTTTTCTGTTTTTCTAATGCACATGTGCTCTTGTAAAAACCCATTTGAAATCCAGGCTAGAGCACAAAAAGGCAGTTGAAACAATCCAAACTCCATGGACATTTATATGGTCACCTCACATGGAGCATGTATTCATAGTGAAAAACGGTATAAATCTTCAAACCTGATAAACACTTTCCGCAACAATACACTAAGTAAAACCTAATCATGGTGTCCAAAAAACCTTGTATGTGTCAAGTGCCAAGTGCTATGTTATCAGTGCAAATAAAGACAACCTTTTTTTCTGGGCATCTGTGTTTCACAGTTTGCTGGTGGGGGAGGAAAATATCCAAGAATGTTCATGATAATTCCTCAAATGGAGTGGGAGAGCTTTTGACATTGAGAGAAAGAGTGGTTTATAAGCCCTAAATGATCCGTCTTGTCAGCAATAATTACCTGGCTCACCCACTCTCTCACACTTGGATCATGCTGGCTTTTTTTCCTCAGTAGGTAGGAGGTGCAAGTGGCGAGAAGTAAGGAGATCAAGGTGCTGGCTGCCACAGAAGTAGCAAAAATAGGCCTTGTGGTGCATGCTACAACCATCAATTTTGGACATCACTTTTTACTGTATGTGTTTGTGTTCTTCTAGTGTTAGAAGAGAAAAAAAATACTCAGCTCTCTTATTTTACTGTCCTATTCTATTGTTTGCCACAACTCTTGTTATTATATTTATTGCTGCTGGGCCTCCCCATTTTGTTCTGACAGGTAAGGCTGTTAGGCTGCTGGTGTTTTAGATCAGTAATTCATTTTTGCAAGGATGAGGTGTTTGCTCACCTGCCAGTAAAGTCCTGCATTTCCAATGCTTTGAACAAAATAAATGGTGTATAGGATTTGGGCTGTTTATGTGATGCTAATAATCTTCCTTTTTTCCTTTTGTGTATTATTTTGTGAATATTTTAATAAATGAAAGCATTTTTTTTAGAATGCATCTACCTCTTCCAATTGATTATAAATGTGCATCCTGTCTTACATATGTATGGATTGGACACAATTATCACCAGCAGGTGCTACCTTTGGACAACAAGCAAGTCAAAATCTTTTGATATGATCTCACTTATGTTTCAGGCATAACAGCATTCTGAAAAATGGATGTTCAGTGATAATATTTTCTTTAAATAATATTTCTAAATGAATCATGTGTTGACTATAGCTTGTTCTTAGCCGATAGGTGTCAGAACAGTATTTCTGTTTCCTCGCAGAAACAGTCGTGGGTTAGAAAATGCCCTCTTACAGAATACACCACTATTGGACTATGGTATCTGTATGTATAAGTCACTTTTCTGTAATCTTGAACCAGTTTGGTCATCTTCTAATCTCTCTCATTGATATTGTGTTGATCAGCAATCTCTCAGATTTTCAACTGACACATTGTGAACACCAGATGCCGAGTAATAACTTTTTCTTTGAATGTTTTTAGAGTATATATACCTCCTGTGTCCATAAAAGTAACTCACTGAAGTGCAAAACCCAAAGGGCATTACATACCAGTGATGGATGTAGTCACATTCAGTCTGACTTATATAGTAAGCAACACAACTAGCAAGTAGCTCTAGGTTTATGGGCAGAAATATGTGTAATTAGAACCTGAATTTGAATCATTTATATTTAAATTTGAATTGCTCAACTTAAAAAACTGCATTAAAAAACTGAATTTGAATCAGGGTTTCAATTTGGATTGTTTAACTTGAATAACTGCATCTGAATAGCATAATTTGTAATTCAATTTATTAGTTTGGAAGTGAATTTGAACAATCCTCAACCTGAATGTAATATTATGAAGTTGAACTCATTTGCTCTGAAACTGTATTTGATCCCCACTGAAAATTCAGTACTCTATATACTTCCACATCCAGTTTTTGTTATTCAAATTAAGGTATTGCAATTCAAATTCAGTTCTTGTTATTCAAATTCAATTGTTTAATTCAATTTCAGTTTACTGAGACACACATCTGGTTTTCACTCATCAGATCCCGAAGTCTTTCCTAGACTCCAGATTGGGCCTTCACTATGTGACACTGTTTACTTACCACAGCAACTGAACCTGATTGTGTTGAAGGGAATAAAGCTTCTCCTCATAACAACATTCACAAAATCTGTACTAGATGTGTGCTGGAACCCTGCTATGTGCTGGGAGCTGCTGTGTGGGAGGTTGGGAACTCAGGGGGATCTTGATAACAAACTGTCTTCATCTAGAAATTTTGAAATCACCTCTGTACCAAATTCTGAGTGTATGATACTGAACACATTTCCTGTTCTTAGCCTAAGCCATACTCAGTTATGTGACCTGAATTCTTTCCCAAGTTTGACAACCTGGTAAGGAGCAAACTTTAAATACTACTGTATGGTGTGTTGTCTATGCTGTCACAGAAAACTGGTCTCAATGCAAGCATGAGAACATAACTGTTACTAATACTGGTAAATATTGGTAGAAGGTGTCAGGAAATATGTTACTGCTGAGATTTGTAAAATCAGGAAATATTTTTTCACGTTACATCATCTAATTTTATTGATCATGTGTAGTGCTTAAACAACCAGTAATCAATCATCCATATTAATTTACAACCATTTCTGAAGCCATTTATCATGCAAAAATGCTAAATATATTGTTTAAATATTTTATAGACTAAATTATCAACTGAATCAAAAAAATAACTATAGACTCACCTTTTTGTTTTTAGCTGACAGGTGTTAAACGCAGCATGGTCCTCTGTAGCCCATCTGCTTCATCTCTTAATGAGTTGTTCTACAAGGTATTAGTGCACACCTGTGGCCTTTCTGTAACATTAAACAAGTCTGGCTATTGTTTATCTCTCTCTCTCTCTACAGATCATAATGCACTAAAATCCAAGTAGGCTAGCTGTTTGTCAAATACCGGGACCATCTTATGCGATAACAACAAATATAATACATACAAAATCACTGAGACCATTCATTTTATTCATACTAAACATTAGTGTTACAATAACTGAACTTCTTTCACTTCTGTGTGTGATTTATTGAACTAGAGCCACTGGGTGTATGTTTTTGTAAATACTCCAATAAGGTTATCTTTTCATTCATGCTGCCTACAGGGAAATTTAAGTATTCTTATTATTGAAGCAGAGTTTCTTCTACTCTTCCAGTCTTCCAGCCAGTGTAGCAGTTACAGATCTCATTTTGTTAAAGTTGAGTGAGTTAACTCACTGATGTTTTAAATATAGATTTGCAGTATTTCATGTTAAAACAAGTCCCAGTGATCATATCCACCTATGAATAATTACAGTGGAAAATATGATTCATCCACACCTGTAAAAACACAAGTCCAAAATTAAGTTAATTTTGGAATTAATTATATCAAAATTTCCATATCAAGTGAAAAGTTAAACACCCATGTCTTTCAATAAATTTGAACAATCTACAGTGACCATGTGCTCACTGTAGATTTAGGTTCTTTAGCTGACAAATGTCAAACAGCATGGTTTTCTGCAACAATAGCACATCTCCTTCAATAATGTTGCATTGTCTGTTTATGAATAAATTACTGTTGAAAACTTTAGTTTATCCATTCATTTAAAACCATATAAATTACATGTTTATAATAAGTTGATATTGGAGTTGGCAATAATGAAATCAATCACGTGTCATTGATGGTGGTCCTCCAACTAACCATTGCGTCCTAATAAATGTATTATCTTTTGATACATATAGTCATTGTATGGGTAGTACTGTGCAATATGACCAAAATCTCATATCCCGATATAGGTCATTTTTTATATCTAGATAATGATACTGTCTGTCCATCTTTTTCCCAGATTTCATTAATAAATTACTCTTATTGGGTTTTTATTCACAAAGCTTTTGTTGCACTTACAGTAATGTAACAAGTGTAGTTGTTGTCAACTCAAGCTGGTTCACTGTTTCTTGTTTTCTATGCTGTATGTGCAGCACACATGGAGAGCTCGGCCTCACCTGCACTGGAACACAGAGAGCAGAGGAGAGCAGTGTGACCATAAATGACAGCAAAACACAATAGAGACTCACACACTGAATTGAAATGAAATGAGTGCATATAAATGAAATAAATAACAAACAAATAAACATAAGTCTGTACTGCATTTTGCTGCCATTTATGGTCACAATACTCTCCTCTGCTCTCTGTGGTTAAGTGAAGGCAGGGCTTAGCCCTCCATGTGTGTGCTGCACACACAGTGAATCAGAGGAGAGATCACAGGAAAGACAATGAACCAAGTACTCAAGTGAACTACAACTACACTCCTTACATCACTGTAAGTGCAATATAAGCTTTGTTGGGGGGTTCAAATCACAACATTATGATGGTCAGCCCATCCTAGTCCAAATGACAAAAAATATTGCTGTAAAGAGTGTCATTTGCTACTCAATAAAAGAAACAATAGAGCATAATATGACGTGACAGACATTCTTCTGTTGACACACAGTATATATCATCATATCGCACAGCCCTATGTGTGGGTGTTTTGTTTTTATACTAGCAGTTTTGTTCCTATATTTTCTACCTGTTAGTAAGCCTGCCTCCCAGGTGTTCAAAATCTACCCATGTTATTTATAGTTGAGGTAGTCTAGCTGTACATGTGTTGCAGCACATTCTGCTGATTGAACTGACAGGATTTCATTCACAGTTCTAAATAAAATGCCATGGCTGCCCTGCAGTTATACACTCACACGGGCTGGGGTCATAACAGGTGCTGTAAGACATAGGGGTCTGCGAGTACTTTTCTGTCCAATCTAGAAGTACATGGGAGTACTTAGCAGGTTTCAAGATCCACTTTTCATTTTGAAGTTTTTCAATACTAGCAGGGGAATCTGCTGAATGTATCAGAGAGTCTTAACATTGTTTGTTATGGGTTTTATGGTGTGAACAGTTTACCTTTACATTAGGAATGCACGATGACATCAGCACTTCATTGGTATGGCTAATTAAGGCTTTAAAATGAAATATCGGCATCAGCCCAAAATGAAAATTTCTGCCGATATTACAGGTCAAATTGTGGGTTTCTCCTCCATCACCTGGCTGTAGTTCCCTCCACAGGCTGTTTCACCCTGATGGTCCTAGTGCTTCCTCTACAGGCTCTGCTTCAATCAGCTGCCTGACAGACCTGCTGCTTCTTCCCACTTTCACATGAATAAC
Organism: Euthynnus affinis; assembly: GCA_029490765.1. Lineage (NCBI taxonomy): Eukaryota > Metazoa > Chordata > Actinopteri > Scombriformes > Scombridae > Euthynnus > Euthynnus affinis. The sequence continues at coordinate 17,990,791 of CM055838.1, read as the reverse complement.
AAACTGGAGCTTGGTGCTCCAGTTAGATCTACATGGAGAGCTGGGGCTAGCTGGGAGGCTAGCAGAGACTAGCTGGCAGCGTTTCCCTCCAGCCATGCCGCAGTTAACACTTTGCACTGGGACTGTCAGGGTGAAACAGTCTGCGGAGGGTGGTGTGTTCAGCTGCACAGATAGGAAACACCTCAGTTGACAGGATGTGCCACTCTGTTTGGGGGGGGGGGACTTCTTCTTCCTCTTCTTCTTTTTGTTTTATATCAGCAGTTGGCAACCAGCGTACTAGGTGCATTACCACCACCTTCTGCTTTGGAGTGTGGACCAGAGATTAAATCCTAGCCATTAATCCTATCTGTCTAATAAACTCAAACTAAACTCTATTGCTCAACCCAGTTGGCAGATTCATTAAAGTTTTAATGCTGACCTCCTGAACCCCAGTCTTCCTAATTTCTTCCTTCATATATTGTCTTTCTTGATCATACTTAGTGCAATCTTGCATGCATAATAGTCTCCTCAGCCAGGTGGAAAAAAACATGCGCATGTATTGGTATTGATATCAGCAAACAGCCAAGTTGAGCTGTGAAATATTGGCATATCGAATCTCAGGAAAAATCCAGTATCGTGCATCCCTACATTATATTGAAAATGATCATTCCTGCAAGTAAACAAAAATTGTTTCTCAGTGCAAACTGCTGGAGTAGCCTTGGGGACTTTAACTGCAGAGGTATGTGACACAATTTGGCAATACATCATCATTTGTTTGTTGATTTTAAGTGTTACATTGAGCATCAGCTCATCTCAGTGCATGTTAAGGGAAACTCTGTTTTATTTTAAGCTGATAAATCTCATATAAATGTAACCATGGTAGCTCTATGTGTCTTAGGTCTATGCTAAGTTTGCTCTCTTCAGCTCCATTATAGAGATTTGGGGAAACACACAAAAAGACATACATCACACAGAATGACATATTGGGGCTCAACCTCCTGCACCTTTCCAATATCAAGTCTAATCTGATACTTACGCTTACTTAGATGATACGTACTAAATGATACATCTGCCAAAGATGCTCAGTATACAGAGTAAAAATAATTATATATATACTGATATTTAGGACCTTCTCAGGACGTCTCTAGTACATCAGCAGATTATTTTCTCAACTGATTGTTTGGTCTACAATTAGTTAAAAGTCAATCCATGACAGTTTCCTAAAGCCAAAAGTGACGTGCCTAAATTGCTTGCAGAACAAGATTTAGCTAAGTATCTTTCTAACTTTCTGTTGATCAGCTAGCCTATTAATCATCTAATTATTTCAACTCTGTCCGTGTGTGAAATTTTTCTAAAAGCATTTCAGCTCCCGCACAAGTATATTCAGCAGTGGTGTAAAAAGAAAAACCGCAGTTACTGTCTAGTTGCTGATGAACTTAATGAACTAACTCCACTCTTTAGATAAGTGCTAAGTAATAGACAAGTAAGAGCAAAGGTGTAACATATCAGTGAATCAAAAGCAGGTCTGTGAGTGATGGTGTGGTTTATCATGGCATCATTTAAAACACCCATGTGTCTTCTCACTCAGCTGATCAATACCTGACAGACTCTGATATTGCTCACTTTTTTGTACACCACAGTGCACATGCAAAAATACATACACACAAAGAGCATTAGCATACAGATTGCATGCATACATTACACACAGTAATGAAGCATTTGTTTTATACAAATATGGCTACAGAACACATTTCATCAAAGCAACAAGAGCACCACAACAGCCTTTTATGTGTACCATGGAGAAGGAAAGGATTCCGCACCTTACTAATGGACACTGACACTGATAGACAGAGATGAAATTTACTGTCATGAAGATCAATATGAAACCTTCCAGTCATGTCATGATTTTGATTAACAACCAGGCTGCCCTGCACAGTGCTACATGGTGTTTAAAATGTACATCTCAGACACTTGATACCTGTACTTTCAATTCACATATCTATATAAATATGTTAACTAAATATTCTTGGAATTTGTGTACATTACTCTCACAAAGCCAGTCCACTAATTTCAATTATTTATTGTATTGTGGCAAAGTTAAGGCTTAAGGTACATAGGACCAGGAGTGGGGAACTGCATGCTTGCAGTATGCCAGAAGTGCTAGAAGCATAAAGCAAGAGAGCAGCATCTTGGGAGAAAGTGAAAAGTGAACTTTGACCTCAAGGTAATCATGGTGTAGTAAGTAATAAAACTGGAAATCCACAATGTATTTCAAGTAAATACTGTTACTTCTTAGTTTTCAGAATCCATATTCATGAGTTGTAAAGCTGACACAATTACTTAATAACTGATTAGTCCATTGACAAAAACAGTCTACAACTTTTTAGATAACTTATAAATAGATTAAGTATATTTTTCAAGCAAAGGTACCAAACATTCCTTATTTATAGCTTACATATTATTCAATTTTTTTGTCTTATGTAATGCTGTCTTTAGTTTTTGAATTGTCGGTCATTGACCTTTCTCCTACAAACCTATATATGCTATATAACTTTGCTAAATACCATTGTAGTTTCTCTCAGATACTTTGAATTTTAAGATATTTTTGTCTCTGATTTATCCTTAAACTATTTTAAAGAATATTTTTCAGACCTCAGAACAAACGCATTTGGAAAAAAAAATGTGCTTTCACAAAAGTAGGTCCTGTTGGGTTTATTTAATTTGTGGATTATCATATAACCATGTCTGCCAATAACTGGACAGTTACACAAGCTATTATATCTCTGAAAGTTCAGAAAATCAGTTATATAAAAGGTATGTGTTTAAGTGTGTTGGTGATCTGTGATTTTAATCTCATGTCTACAGAAATAATTTTAGGATAAAGGTTTTGAACATCTAGGTACAATTTCATTTAATTCGATGCATTAGATGATGCTGCACAAGAGGTGAGTGCTGATGGTGATGTGTTTGAGAATTAACACATTAATACATCCATGTTTCTGTCAGGATTATGTCAATCCTCCAATGCTCTTCCTATCTTCTCTTCTACTGTGTTATTCCTTTCAACAGCATAACAAACATGAATATCCAAGTGTAAAGGTTCAATATTAATGAGGATGAAGGAAACTATATTCCAGTTTGGGGATGCCACAAACAAAACTTCCTTTACCTGAATCATCTACAGTCTTGGCCTTCTGACCTCTATCCCTCCACCACCTACAGGAGAACAGGCAGCGTATAAAAATAACTCCAGAGTAAATGTGCTTGGTCTGTGCATTTACATGAAGTCAACTGCAGCAAATAGCCTACATGGAACCGTTTAGTCCAAAAAATAATAAATAAATAAATTAAAATAATAATAATACCTTTATTTGTATAGTACTTTTCAAATTATGATAAAATGCAACAAAAGATAATAAAACAGTGAAACATTAAAATCAATAAAAAAGCAAGTCTAAACTGGTGAGCTTTTAAAAGTGACTTAAAAGAAGACAATAGCTGTATCCCAATTCAGGATCTGCATCCTTTGAAGGCTGCATTTGAAGACCAAATGTGTCACAGCTGTGCCTGCTTGTAAATCTGCTCGGAATTTTATGGCCACGTGAGGAGCCGCTGACCATGTGAGTCAAGCCAGTCATTAGCAGCTAGCAGCCCAATTCCTGAGATGATCAGCCAGTCAACATCGGTTATTATGCTGGGGAGAACATGAACTGATGAACTGATCTGTGCAGCTCTTTGGTGATTTACCACTGACTCTAATGTCTCCGTAGCATATAATTCCTTTTGGAAGATAAATGTTGGTCTCACAGAGTAAATCCAACAATTATAGCTGCCACATTAGTTTGTCTGAATGTTAATTATTAGACAGAACAACAGATACCACATTTCAATAAATATAGACATTAAAATGAACAGATAAGTCTATATTAAATTTAATTTTATTAAGCAACATAACAGTTTGGATTTTTATTATATTACAGATCAAATAATGTAATTAACTGCATCTCTGTTAATGAGGTCAATTTTATTGTGAGAAAAAAAGTGTCAGTGTAGCTTTGAGTTGATATTATTTTGTCACAGTACAGTCAGGTAGTTTTGTTGAAGCTGAGCTGGTGCTGTCAACAAGTACACTACTGTAGAGAGAGGCAGAGAGATTGGACAGGCTCTTCTCTCTACTCGAGATTAGTTGAAAAATAAAAATATTGAATTAATTAAAATAAAGTAATTGTTTATTAATACATTGTTTACTTCATTTACAGCAGTCATTACAACTATATAGAACATAAATAAAGTGCATAGAAGTGGATTAACAGGATGACTGCAGGCCCTTAAAAGTCTAAGATTCAATTTTATAAACATTAGGCCTGAGAAAATGTGTTTATGTATATTTTGGTTAGCTAAGTAGGGAGTCCATGGTGGTGCTGCAGGACCTGGATGGGCTGCCACAATACTAAAATTAAAATTTCTGGCTCCATTTCTACTAGCTGTGTCCTGATTGTCAACTGCAGCTGTCAATGTTACTAGGCGACAGGAGCAGCGCTTTGTGACTTTCGGACTAACAGCACTCACTTCCAGCCTTCATGGTCTATGAAGGACAAGCCTTGTAGGCTGAGTCCTTGGAAGGATGTGGCCTCTGAATTGGGACACAGTTAATATGTTCGCTTCCCTGATCTCCTCCAGGAAAGGCCCAGTCACCTTTAATTTTAAGGTTTGACTGAGGAATGAAGGTCAGGAATGACCTACTGGAGGATCTCAGGTTGCATTCAGGCTCATAGGAGGTCAAGAAGTCAGCTTTATATTCCAAAGCTAATCCTGTATCAGCCTTAAAGTGATCATTAAAAATTTTAAAATCCACTTTAAGACAGACTGGGAGCCAATGAACTGTTTTTAAAACCAGTGTAATGCGTTTTCTCCTGTTGGACCTGGTTATGAGTCTGACTGCAGCATTTTGAAGCAACTCAATTTTATTGAGTTTTTGTTAGGTGATGCATAACAAAACCTTGCATGTGAGAAGAGATGAAATGAATGCATGAATTACTGTTTCTGAGTTTTGGCAGATAAAAATGACTTGATAAATTTTTTCCAAGTTGAAAAAAGCTCAAAACATAATTTGACAACAGAAAGCAACAATATGTTGGTTGAAGTGGAGGTGAGGTTGAGGTGATTATCAAAGGTAATATTCAGGTCTCTGCAAGAGTTAATGATGTTAGATGAGAGGGGACCAATATGAGAGGAAATATAATTCTATGATGAGGCTGGACCTATGTTAATAATCTCAGATCTTTCTCAGTTTAACTGTAGAAAATTTCATTCCATCCAGTTATTGATATCTGCAATGCACATATGAAGGTTGTTTAATTGATTGTGTTATTGGTCATTCATGAAAAAAATTACCTGCACTACTATGATTTTTTATAAGACCTTTGCAGGGAATGGCAGTTTTGACATTGGCTGGAAATGATTAAGATGGTCTAGTGTGGGTTTTTTAAGGAGAGGTTGTACTATTATATATATATATATATAGTGTTATTTTTTTTTTAAAACAATCAGGAAGAAGGCCAGATGAGAGTGAGGAGTTGAATAAATCTACCAGAAATAGAAAAGTTATGACAAGAGTTTTTTTTTTAAGGAAATGAATGATATCAAGAGAGCAGGTGGAGTTCTTAATGTTGGCAATGGTCTCAATTGCATCCTCCAATTGTTCTTATGTATTTGATTTTGTCCAGACAAATATGGAAACCATTAACATGTGTCAACTGATAGTTCACTAACAGCAGGGGGTGGACTTGATGTGCAGCTTACAACGTTGAAGAGGAGAATAAGAACTCTGGAGTTAAAATGCCTGATGTAAGCACTTCATCAAATGAAAAAAGGCTCCAAAATAATTTCTTTCTATTTCAAAGTGGTGGTTTAAATCATTCTCAATCATTTCAACTGACAGAAAGCGTTTGTCATGTAAATGCTTCTTAGTTTCTTTCAAGTTTTGATCCATCAAGACACTTTAGGTGTATGCTCACCCACCATATGACATTCTAAATCAAGGCAGAAACTGCAGGTGGCTTGCCTTCTCCTCTTTAATTACTGCTAGTGCAGTGCTATAGTAAAGCAATTAGGGTATCAACAGTGTCAAGTGCTAAAAGCATCTCAATCTTTGTCAAATATGTGCTCACGTTAAAGTGCTGGATGTGGTCTTGTACAGTAGAATCTTTCTTTCTGATTACTGGTTGTAGAGCATAGGGACTGTTCAGGCTTGGGAAATGGGAATATGCTAGAAATTGCATTCATATGCCTCATCAGCACTTACCACCCCATGTCCTTCATCCCTTTAACCCTTTGCTCTGATAGCTGGTGGGCTGGGATGGCAGTTGTCTTTGCTATTAAGAGTGGTTGACAGAACTGGGCTGAACCTACAGTAAGGTTGAGTGTCGACAATCATGCTGGAGCAAAACCAGCAGAGATGCACTCAATCAGATGAAGTCACCCATAATTTTAGATGTCATTGTGGAGTCAATGAAGGACAGTGGACAAATAAGACTGTCACTAAGAAGTTAGCCTGTCTATGCAAGTCCTGCAGCTGACGTCACAGAATCTAACAGCTGCCATACTGGCAGGCAAAGGCATGCTATTCTCAGTCCTGCTAGCATACAAATGCTTTATTATATATTGTTAACACTGTGTTACATTATAGAGAAATACAAAACCATAATATAGAGCCTTTAAAATTTTACAAGCCCACACACAATGCAAGTCATCTGTTAATGACAATGAATGTTTCGGAACAACTAGCAAGGAGACCAAGTTACCTTTTGAGTCCTCTGAGCCAGTTAGTTCTGTTAAATCCTCCTGTCTCTCATTTTAATTATAACAGAGATTAAAGATAATTGTTTTCAGTAAGGGTGCTTTAGGATGGTTCAACAACTATCAAATGCAAAATGTTTCTGTTAATAATTCAGTCCTAAAGATCACAAAAGGTGTACCGAAGGACTGTATTCTGTGACATATTCCATTTTCCAGTTTTATAAACAACATAGGAAAGGAGCAAAAATTAATTTGTATGCAGATGATATAGTTATCTACAGTTTCCTATTATCTATTCCTATCTATTAAGCTATTCCTGACCTCCATTTTATTAAGCTTTTCACAAACTAATCATCATTTCTTCAATTATAATGAACCCTAAATGCTCAAACAAAATTTAGAAATATTTCCAGAAATCATTCTGTATGAAATATAATGTTACACTGTTGTTACACTGTTACCATGTATCAAATGATACATGGAGATTAAGTAGATAGAGTCTCCTCATACAAATATTTTAGAGTAAGGCTTGATGAGAAATGAACCTTTTGTATTCACCTTGATAATCTTCTAAACAATCAGAAAGACTAATCTGTCATTTAATTAAGTACCCCAGAATGCCATTTTTTATGTTCAAGATATAGAATTAGTTAAGGTTTATTTCACGCAACAATCTTTGTTTAAATGTGATTATGCTCACAATGTGTTTGAGCATCTTCCTCACTTAAGGTTATGGTCTTATGAAACCTGCAGCAGGATGCAGAGTTTGCTGTTACATTAGCTGCATTATGAAAACAGGCATTAAGTAAAAAGAGTGGCTCATTCTGTGAGATGAATACAATATAGACATGAGACATGTCAATAGCCAGTTGTTACCAAATTTAAGATAAACCTGCATGGGGATGTATAGTATGCTACTATTTTTAAGCATGAACACTTGAGGAGGGACAATTTGCATCACATACATGTGCTCTCCTTATTTTACCACCAAATCTCTCTAGCTGCTTAGAGCTAAGGTGAAACAGGTGGTCAGATTATGAAAACCTGCCCTATTTAATCTATCATTCATTAACTTCACATTAGTATTCTATATATATTCAAATCTGAAAATGAAAATGGTTGATATATGTTTAGGTATGTATAGGTGTCAAAATGCTATTTTCCCAAGCACTTCTAAAAACTTTTCCCCATGTGACCTGACATAAGTTTCTGCATGATGATGTTGCTACATATAAGCCAGTAGCCACAGAGATGGACTAACCATTCACTGTTGCTGCTGCTAAGTTAAACGTGCTAACAGACACACAGACGGAGCACTCATCATTGCTTCTGCTCAAAGTTTAAAAACTAAACTGAGCTCTCCTCCCACCAGTAAATGGCTCTGGATCAGAGCAGAATCTGGTGTGACTCGCAGGTGTTATTTGTCCTGAGACTCTGGCTCTGCTCTCAGCTCTCTCCTCCAGAGCTTACGACACTCTGCTCCAGCTCTGTCTGGTGCATTTACAAACATCTCAAACAGTCAGATTCAGCACTACAACATCGCTCATAGTATAACTGGACAATTTTTCTTGCTCTAATTTACAGCAAGCAAGTATGTTAGGTGTGTGTGTGGAGGGGGGGTCCCAGCACTCTGGCTCAAACCCTCATCAATGCTTTTTGCTAACAGCTAAGCGGGTGCTGGTGTGGTTATTCTAATTATTTCAGCATTGTATTAACTTCAACTGCAACAGCAGTTCACGCTGTACACCTAGTTATGTACCATGGGACACAGCATCTAGAACCTACTTGTTTATATATTTTACACATTCTGTGAAACCAATTCTGTCCAGACTGAAAAATCTTAAAAAATAACTGGATTGCCATGTAATTCTGGACAGACATTCATGGTCCTCAGAGGATGAATCCTAATGACTTTGGTAATCCCCAAACAGTCTTCCACCATGAGGTTGACATTTGTGGCTTTGAGTGTAATATCTCAACAACTGTCGGATGGATTGCTGTGTAATTTTGTACAGACATTCATTATCCCCTCAGGATGAACTGTAATAACTTTGTTGATCCCTCAAGTTTTCATTAAATGTCACCATGAAGTCAAAATTTCAGTTTGGGCATTATTACGGTTTATGATGAAATAACAGCAAAACTAATGACATACTTTGTGTTTTGTGCCAATTGCCAATGTTAACATGCTAACAGGCTACACTAACATGGTGACCATGATATGTCTGTTTAACATCAGTATGGTAGCCTTGTCACTGTGAACATTTTAGCATGCTGACATTAGCAACCACTCTCTTTCGTCTTGAGACTCAATGTCTATGATCTATATAGAGGACAAGTGCTGTAGATTTAACAATGAAATATAAAATACAGATACAATATTAACCAATTCATACTACAATGGGTGTACTTCAGACATAGTATTATGGTACCAAAATCAATTGGAGAATGACACATTGATATAGATATTAGCTTTTGAGCTTTAAAAGGACTGTTTCAGTTACATATCCATTTAAAGTTTAACAACATTAACAATAATAAAATATTAATACAATATTATACAATATATAATACAATATAGTAAAACACAAACAATGCATGCGTAAAATATTATAACAATAATGATATATAATGGTTGTTTTGGAAAGAGTGGTAAAGGTGGAAGGGAAAGGGTCGTGCTGAGAAAATGAAAACAGTGTACAATGAGATCAAAAAGTCTCATTGGTATGTGCAATATTAAGCAGTAGCAAGGAAAACAAAAGAAGGATGAGGAGAGAAAGACTTGTACTGATAGGGAGAGGACATAAGGCAAGAGAGGAAAGAGACAGACTGAAGTCATAGAGAAAGACAGACAGAGAGAGAAAAAAGAAATGGGGAGAGAGTTACAGCTCCACCCAGTGGTTAATGAGTTTATTCTTTTTGGCATAATAGGAGGAGAGGTGTGTGTGGCTCTCAGTATGACATTAGCTGGGCTGTGCAAAGACAGAGATGATGAACAATTATGGACACACACACACACACACACACACACACACACACACACACACACACACACACACACACACAAAACAAACATAAACACAAAGCATTACCACAAATATGTCGAGTTTGTGTTATTGGCCATGTTAGCCAATGGAATCCATGGTAGTTCTGGATAGACGTCATGAAGTGATGCTGTTGTTGCTGCACTGAAAAATTACTTGTTTATTGTTATGTAAACTGTTTTCATACAGACAGCATTATAAAATGTACTGCTGGCTTGATTTTTTTATATGCATTAGGTGTTCTGAAAAAAAGAATCAAGATTGGAGAAGGAAGTATATATAAATAAATCAGACTTTCTTGCTGTGAAAAAAATGTACTCCAGCAAACTTAATTGGCCGTTGTTTTCCATTAAGAAATAACTGTTTTTTTAAACTTGCCAAGATTTTAAAAAATAAATACAGGGTATGTTCAAGAAATAAATAAAGAAAAACATTCTTGCCTCATTAACCACTGGATTCATCTTTTTGGTGATTTCCAAAGTTTCAGATAAAACTGCTCAGGCTCTCCTGCCAAGCTCTTGGAAGTGGTTCCTTTTGGACCATGAAAAGTCTTCCACTGACTGTTAGCATTCCTAATATCATTATTGGACTCACAATCCTCTAATATGAAATAATCGTTTATGACACAATTTTAACTTATTGGAGTTATAGTTATTGGATGAGTGCCTGACTGATGAGACATGATCAGAGAAAAGATCTGTTTAATAACTCCTCCTTGAGCCTGGCTTATCTTGGCTTACTTTGTTTTTCTTTTTTAAAAGACTATAACTGTTTCTCTCGAACTATCACTACTGGTAATGATTCTGGCAAGCGTTACCTTCTACGTCTCCAAACCATAGAGAGAAAACTTGTTTCCAGCTATAGCTGGATTTTAAAATAAGCATGGCTCATAGCTGGCAGCAACACACAGTTGTCCAGTCCATTTATGTGAAAAATAATCTGAAGATATTTTCTGCTTGTTATAAAGAAACTTATTTCCTCGTTGACAGCAAAACACACAGCACTGGCAGGCAGATAACTTCTGTAGGTAAAACTATGCTCACTGGACAGTTTGTGCTGACTAACTATATATACTCACCTTTATATCAGCGTGGCGTCTTACCATGGCAGCAATTATGTTAACACACTATAGATGTATGCTAAAAAAATAAATCCAGCCAAGCTACACTTACATTTTACTCCCCTAGAAGTCTCTCAGGTCAGTATCAAATAACAGTTTAAAAGGTAGCTGTTAAGAGTCTTCCTTCTAAATTTGGTCAGTTTGAATCCTTGTACAATATTCTCTAGCTCTCATGGTGAAAAAAATAGTCATATTTTTTTTACAGAAATCATTTAGAGAAACTTCTCAAATGTCTGTGAAGCCCTAAATGTGCAAAACTTCACCATATCTGCCTTTATTCTCATAAAACCCTTCATAATTTAACATTACTATGCTCAAAGCATGCTAGCCAGAGTGTTCTTACCCTTAAATTAGAGTAGGAGAGGCAGGGAAATATTCACAGCAGTCTCTTCATATTCTATTCTGGTAAAATAGAACGTCTTTTGATGTAATAGTGGAAAGTCATACTGGGACAAAAATGATATAACTGTGATATTTAAGAGAAAAGAAGGCTTACATTTGTCAGTGGAGCAGCTGAGATGACAAGCTGTTTGTAACATATACTGGCCTCAGTCTGTAAGGAAAACCTGCAGTGCAGCAAACAGTAAGAGCTTTTAACTGTGACAAATATATTGTTGAGCTTAAACTGACACAACAAGCAGTGCACTTAATGCACTGGCAAGTCAGGCAGGTTTAATTTTAGCACTTATCATGCATGTCACAATGTAACAAATCAATCAGATCAAGTTTTCATATCCTGATCCATTTTGATGTTACTCAGAATAATTTGTTGTACAAATACTGTAGCCAGGTGATATTATTATTTTTTAGAAATCAAATTATTATCATATTAGGAGAGAAAGACACTTCTCCAAGCTAATAAAGCAATGTAAACAAAGTCTCTAAAGGGCCCTTGTGTGTAAAAGAGTCATCACAAAAGCATCTGTGCAGTTTGCCGTTAGGATCTATGTTAATAAGGAGAGGGGAAACAGGGGGAGCTAGTAGAAAAATTAGGATAGAGTCTAATTGCCTTCTGTTATCTCAACACAACGAGATGATATAGCATGTAGCAGTACCATCTTTTAATTCTTAGGGCAATTAATTATTCCAGTTGTCATATAATGGACAGTGAAAATTACCATGTAATTTTGCTCATGTACAATGCTACTTTTAAAAAGCAGAGGAAGTGTTATTAATAAGTGTACATCATAAATTATTAAATATGAACAATTATTTAATATTTTATAGCATTCTGATCACCCATATACAAACATTATTTTTATGACCAGTGTTGGTATACTCCAATATAAAATTCCCTGTATCGAGACATACTCATGTTGAATTGATAATACTGAATGGAGAAGTATGAACACATGGCAGAATTTATTTTCAAATGGTCTATTTACAAATTTATGTTTGATCACCCAAACAGAAGATACTATTTTTCAGTCTCTCTATTACAAATGATATCAAAAAATACAAATTTTATGAGCCTGTTTGTCTCACAAAATCTTAATAAAGTTTTGAGAATGATTCAAGTTTTATGGTTTATTTGAAACACATTTTTCATTGTAAGAGGAATTTATTATTCTTTTCATTTCATAACACCTAAAATGGTTTCAACCAACCGACTTCCCTGAAAAATATGTTGGTATTTCATTCTATATGTCTCAATAAAATTGGGACAAAGTGGTGAAGAGCAGAATGACTCTTAATGATGCATTAAAATGAGAAAACAAACCCAACTTTTTAAAATTCTGTGCTTGTGTGTTTCCATTCAAATATGACTAATTGACAATTTGTTAATACACAGTGTGTTATGCCAAAGATGCAGATTTTTGATGAAATGATCAATTCAATAATGAGTATATAATTTGTATTACAGTCTGTGCTGACATTTTAATGATTTAGAGATGTTGAAATGAAAATGGTTACCAACCAGCCTTTGCTAAATTTAATGTGTTTAGCACTTTTCATTGGTACTGTTCTGTAGCACATCTTTAGCATATAGGTTTGTTGGGGACATTTTGGTATGTGATGTTCATTTACCTCAAAACCAAAGTATTACCACACAGCATTCCTCCCTATTGTCCAACACCAGTTGCAAAGCTGCTGCTGCAGTTGCCATCTTTAGCTCGCTCACATTTTCAAAAATCTACAAAGTTGGTTGTGTATGTGCACTATGGCTTGCTGTTAAAAATAAGACAGAGCACAAAAGTGTGTCTGATATAAATAGAACTGATACTGCAAAAATACATCAATATGTATTGTAAAACTGATATAAGAGTCAGCAGCTACACTGATACACAATCCAATCTGAACTAATTTCATTCAAATTCATTTTTTTCAAAAACTGACAGTTTGCAAAAAATATCTTTTTAGGTGTCTCAGTCCCCCTCACCTCTGGTGTGTGTCTGGCTCCACAGCTGACCTCTCTTCTGCTACATTCCCTTATCACATGCCTACTCTGACCTGTTCATATACTGAAAGAAATTCCACACCAAAGAAAACAGACTCCACTAGAGTATAAATTTCAACAGGGGAACTGCAGAGAGAAAAAAAATCATCATTGCCTTAAAATCACTACTCATGTACAAAGTTGGCATGTCACTGAATAATTGAGCATTGGAAAATAGTTGGAAAGTTGTATGTCTTAGCCAATAAAATGAACAATGCAGAAACTTAACACAGATACACTAGGAATTGTGGCGAAATGGAGAAGCGTTGAATTCCTCTATTTCATTTTAAAGACAAGATGACACTGATTAAAGTTAGCTGTTTCAGAGCATGAAGATGTGAGTGGATGCATGGTGCTGCATGAAAGAAATAATAATATCACAGAGGGATGACAAGCAGCTGTGAGATTAAAGATCGCAAACACCAAGGAGTTCTAACAAACAGTGCTGGCAATGCAACTATTGAAAGTACCGCTTCTGGCTTCAAACTAAAGTGAGATGGATGCAGATGATTAAAACGGATGCATGAAAGGAAAATCATGCATACATGGTTTCTTTACCTTTGCTGACATCTCCTCTTGTCATTTGGTGGATGTGAAAAGGTTCTTACAAGGGATGGAATATGACATACTGTGCATGCACATGTTGGTGCTGATTATTTATCGTAATTTTCTTCAACAGGAAAGGTGTTGAGAGAACACATTACATGTTTACTAACCCACCTAACTCAAAAAATTCTCGGTATGCATTCCATTAAAACATAAAAGCAAATGCATAAATGCCATAATATTTTCAAACATAGTAGACCACTGCCAACCCCACCAACCATAGTTACGCCTTTGATTGGCTAATCCCATGTTATTTAGCAGTTGATGCCATTATGGGTGCAGCTAATTATAGCTTTAACTGTCATCTTAAGGGTGAACTTGACAAAAGATGTGAAGATGATGAAATAAATTAAATTTTTTTTAGTAAGTTGTGCATATTATTTAAGCTTAAATAATTGTAGTCATGAAACATAATTACACAATTTTAACTAAAATTATAGGGCTTGTCTAAAATTGCTTTCCATTCCTTTTGTGTTCAATTGTGGATTTAGAATATTTTACTTGTGAATCAGAAAGTCCTAGATCCATTAAGCTGGAGGGATAACAGAACCTCTCACATCAAAACTTCCTTATGTACATTTCAACAATACAGACAAATGACTCGTAATCTACAGCACCTGGTTCTAGTGGGGAGAATATTTGTGGTAACCTAATTATTTTATTGACACCAAGAAACATGAACTAGAGCTGCAACATTTAGATGATTAATTGATTAGTCAGTCACCATGGAATTAATCAACAACAATTTGGATAATGAATTCATCATTTAAGTCATTTTTTCCAACAAAAATACCAAACATGATGTGGTTCCAGCTTTTCAGATGTGAAAATATGCTGTGAATTGAATTTCTTTTGGGTTTTGGAAAGCTGGTCAGTCAAAACAAGACATTTGATGACATCAGTTGAGGGAAAGTGTGACTTTTTTTTTTTTTTAATTCTCCCATTTTGTAAACAAAATGACTACGGGACTATTAGTTGGACAAAACAAGGCATTTGATGATGTTACCTTGGTTTTGGACACAGTTTTTCATGTTAGACCAAATGATTCACCAGCAGATTAATCAATAATGAACATGAATTACACATATTAAGTATATATAAACACAAAGATAAAAATATCTGGCAAGGAGTTCAAATAACATGATACAACCAAGAAGTGTCACTGCTCTTGTCTGAAGAATGCTGAAAAGTTTGTTGTTCTCTGCAATCATGGCAAGGAACATGGATAGAGAATATGAATGTGATAATGTGATACGCTTCAAGCTATTTAATACAGTAACTCATCCAAAAAATACATAGTCACAATAGTCAGATGGGGAACAAACAAGACCAGGTGTCTGCTGTCACTTCTTTCTGCCAAGGTCTGACAAAATAATTCATAGTAATGACAAAAGCTGCATAAAACCACACAAATTTTGCCTGTGGCTTGCCTCTTGTTTTAGATAAATTGTTCCTTAGAAACTGAGAACAGGTGCCTCAGACAACATGATTCACCAAGAATTTGACATTTTTCTATAGGTTGTAATCATCAGAAGAGGGAGAAATATGTTGCTTTCTCTGTAGGAAAGAATAATCAAATTTAAATGAGATAACTAGAAGTGCGAATTAATGCAACAGTAATGTGATTGTGAAATACAATATCTGCACCATGCTAAAAAAATATATCTAGACAAAGTCTGGGTATCAAATTTATGCCTACACTCCATTGGTCTAGCAGCAGTGTGAATTGGGTCAGCAGGTTTAAATTCTTAATTCAAAGCATGGCAGCTAGTAGCCTAGTATAATGAGGACACAGGCAGTGAGGCCATGCCAAGATACCAGTCAGTGCAGTGAATTTCTTCATCTTTCTCACACAAAAATTAGAAAGGGATTGTGTTAACTAATCAGCTGTTGTTTCAGTACTTTTTGGAAGACATGGAAAGAATGATGTCAACCCCTAATACGCAACTGTATACAATACAGATAGATATGCCTGTACAGTCTATACAATTCATTGTCAAATACACTCACCGGCCACTTTATTAGGCACACCTGTCCAACTGCTCGTTAATGCAAATTCCTAATCAGCCAATCACATGGCAGCAACTCAATGCATTTAGGCATGTAGACATGGTCAAGACGATCTGCTGCAGTTCAAACCGAGCATCAGAATGGGGAAGAAAGGTGATTTAAGTGACTTTGAATGTGGCATGGTTGTTGGTGCCAGACGGGCTGGTCTGAGTATTTCAGAAACTGCTGATCTACTGGGATTTTCACGCACAACCATCTATAGGGTTTACAGAGAATGGTCCGAAAAAGAGAAAATATCCAGTGAGCGGCAGTTCTGTGGGCGTAAATGCCTTGTTGATGCCAGAGGTCACAGGAGAATGGCCAGACTGGTTCGAGCTGATAGAAAGGCAACAGTAACTCAAATAACCACTCGTTACAACCAAGGTATGCAGAAGAGCATCTCTGAACGCAACACGTTGAACCGTGAGGCAGATGGGCTACAGCAGCAGAAGACCACACCGGGTGCCACTCCTGTCAGCTAAGAACAGGAAACTAAAGCTATAATTCGCACAGGCTCACCAAAATTGGACAATAGAAGATTGGAAAAACGTTTGCCTGGTCTGATGAATCTCGATTTCTGCTGTGACATTCGGATAATAGGGTCAGAATTTGGCGTCAACAACATGAAAGCATGGATCCATCCTGCCTTGTATCAACGGTTCAGGCTGGTGGTGGTGGTGGTGTAATGGTGTGGGGGATATTTTCTTGGCACTCTTTGGGCCCCTTAGTACCAATTGAGCATCGTTGCAACGCTACAGCCTACCTGAGTATTGTTGCTGACCATGTCCATCCCTTTATGACCACAGTGTACCCATCTTCTGATGGCTACTTCCAGCAGGATAACACGCCATGTCATAAAGCTCAAATCATCTCAGACTGGTTTCTTGAACATGACAATGAGTTCACTGTACTCAAATGGCCTCCACAGTCACCAGATCTCAATCCAATAGAGCACCTTTGGGAAATGGTGGAACGGAATATTCGCATCATGAAATCTGCAGCAACTGCGTGATGCTATCATGTCAATATGGACCAAACTCTCTGAGAAATGTTTCCAGTACCTTGTTGAATCTATGCCACGAAGGATTAAGGCAGTTCTGAAGGCAAAAGGGGGCCCGACCTGGTACTAGCAAGGTGTACCTAATAAAGTGGCCGGTGAGTGTACAACTACTGCTAAACCTTTCTTTAAAGTTTGTACATTAGAGCCTTCAGATCTTCAGAGTTTTTTGCTGTGTTTTTTAGCTCTTTGTTTTAGTTTTTCCAGCCCCCAAACTCCACTCTCATCAACCTTGTTTCCAGCCACGACAGGAAGGTGCTTACGGTGAAATGCTCTAAAAACCCAAAGTAAGCGACTAACTGGTGAACATGGAAGAGCATCTAGCAGCTACAGAGCCAAATATTTCCTTTTGGAGGTGATGAAGACCAAAATAGAAAAGAAGAAGGTGAATATTGAGTTTACACTGGCCAGAAACATGATATCAAAAGAACATTAATGTTGTTCATGTCTGCTGGATGTGTAAATAATCATAAATGTGGATGTGTAATAATAATAAAGTGTTTCCCAACATGTTCATCATAACAATGTCGTAAAGTTTATGTGACAATGTTGTGATTGTGATTGTTCTGCTGCACCGAAGTGGTATCCCAAAAGAACAAAAAAAGCAAAAGTGGTAAAATACTTAAATGCTTCACTTATAATGTGGCTCACATTCTTGTCATTATACTAATTAGTGCAACACTTGATCGGCCATGAATTAAATTTGGAGTAACTGAGGTGTTAAGAGAGATGAATAACAAACAGGTAACATACAAGATGATCTTATATGAATTTATAAAAAAATGTACAACAAATTATATGTGAGAACGTCACTCACTTGATTTTTCCTTCATTGTCAGCGTGAGATGTAATAGTTCCCAAAGTATACTGTGGTGGATTCATACTTCACAACTATTATAAGACAAAAAAAACCTAAAAGTTTTTGTTTACTATTTGTCTAGTATTGCATGAAAACGTATTCATGCAGAATGAATGCTTGAGGTGGAGGTCTGCTTAGCTTGTTCAGGAAAGTTTCTGTCCCATTGCTAAAGATAGTGTTGCCTTTTGCGTAAACTGAATAAAGATAAACGGTTTGCTATCGAAAAATGTTTATTTAGTGCACACAGCTTCCTGCATCAGGTGAATTGGATCTTGAAGTCTACTTGTTGGAAATCAAGTTCAAGACCAGAAAGAGAGGCCACAGAGGAGGGGTCCAGGTCAGGAACAGTCAGCAGGGGTGCAAATGTGTGTTACCCCTGTGTTATTATGGAGAAGGTTTGCTCCTTCGTTAATAAGGCAGATGACTTGACAGCTTATTTGAGGTATGATCGCCAATACAGACAGTGCAGCCTACTGTGTTTTACAGAGACTTTGCTGTCTGACAGGGTACCAGAGCCTCATGTAAACATGGTAGGATTTTCACCACGCAGGATGGATAGAAATCCAGCGCTGGCAAAAAACAGGGTTGAGGTGTTTGCCTTTACATGAATGATTGGTGGTGTGATCCTGGTCACGTAACAGGGAAGGACAGAGTCTGTGACCCGAACATTGAGCTGCTTGCAGAACAGGAAGTTGCCAACCTTGCTATTTGTCCAGGGAGTTCTCTCATGTGATTGTTCAAGTGGTCTACATGAATGTAATGGGAAGCTGGCCACAAGAGTCACCCATGACCTGCAATGCTCCTCTCCAAACACATCAGTTATTATTAATTATTATTAATCACTGCTCTCTTTCTGCCACTCTACCCTCTTTTAAACAAATGGGGTCATGTCCTACGAGGGGTGATAAAACTATCGATTTGTTTTATACAAACATGAAGGAGAGTTGTGTTGCTAAGTTAATTCCCCCCCTTGGACGATCAGACCATAATTTGATATCTCTGACATGCAGGTATCCTCCTGTGGTTTGCAAGCAGCTGATTACATCCAAGGCTGTACGTGTGTGGTTGGCTTGTGTTAAGAAGTGTTAAGAGGGTGCTGTGAAGTGTTAAGAGGGTGCTTTGATTGCACTGATTGGACTGTGTTCTTAGATGATGGCAATGATCTGGACAGCATTTCTGACAAAGTCACCTGTTATATTAATTACTATGTTGAGTCTGTTATTCCCTGTAAACATATAAAAACATTAAGTAATAATAAACCTTGGGTGATGAGGAAGGTTCAAGCTGCTATTAAGGGTAAGCATAAATATAAAGAAAGGGTTGAAGGGCAGATGTCCAATAGTAACACAAGTGTCTTTGGAATGGTATGAAATCTATTACTGGCTATGGGACCAGTATTCCCAGTTCCCTTGGTTCTGGGATTAATGTAAATGAGGCAAACCAGTTCTTTGCAAGGTTTAATAAATTAGATTTTCTGCCTCTCATGAGACCATCCTCTCATCTCTTGCACAGAGTAGTCCTGAGGATTGTAGCCCAGCTATTGTTGTTTATGTTGATGAGGTCTGACAGCAGTTAAGGCGCCTTAAGGCTAACCAGGCAGTAGGCCCTGATGGTGTCCATCCACACACCCTGAAAGTCTGTGCTGACCAGTTGTGCTCAGTCAGCACAGTTGAGCACAGACAACTGTTCTAATTCAAATGACAATGTGAGTAGTCTTACCAATCTTAGACCTATAGCCCTGACGTCGCACATAATGAAATGTTTTGAAAGGGTTATCCTGGGTCACCTACAGGAAGGCTATGGAAGTAGATGATGCACTACTTTTTTATGCTTCACAGCATTTACAGCTACCTTTATACAACTGCCAGCTCTGTTAGGATTATGTTTCTTGAATTTTCTAGTGCTTTTAATACAATTCAACCACATATTTTAGTTCACAAATACATTCATCTTAAACTACACAACACAACTATCACTTGGGTCTTAGATTATCTCTTGCTTCGACCTCGATTTGTCAGGCTTGATAACAAACTGTCTGACAGTATCTTAATTAAAACAGGAGCCCAACAAGACACCATTTCATCCCTCTTTTTATTCACACTATATACCGCTGTCTATAGACAGAGTTAGCTGTCTTGTCAAATCCAAAAGTTTTTGGATGAAACTGCCCTAGTGGACCTACTTAACCAAGGCAATGACCTGACCTACAAAAGAGAGGTTGAATTATTGTCAGTTTGTGTAACGCAATTTATTAAAATTGAATGGTGGGAAGACCAAAGAGTTAATTATTGATTTCAGAAGGAAGAGGGAGGAGGTCTTCCCAATGATAATTAAGGGTCAGCAGATAGAAATTGTCCAGTCTTACAAATATCTTGGTCTCTACCTGGACTGTAAATTAAACTGTGGAAAGAACACTGATGTTGTATTCAAGAAGACTCAGTCAGGACTATTCTTCTTGAGGAAGCTTAGATCCTTTGATATCAGCAAGAAGCTTCTTCATGTTTTTCTTTTTTTAATCAGGGGATCTTAGCTAATGTCCTCTTTTATGTTGTGCTCTGCTTATCACTGCAGATGATAAAAACAGGATCAATAAGATGATCAGAAATTCTGGCTCAGTGATAGACCTTACCCCAAACTCACTTGAGGTCTCTGGAGAAGAGAGAACAAGGGCCAAAATAAAAATGACTCTGTATTATCATCAATTACACAGTGCTTTTAACAGCCTCAGAAGCTCATTCAGTGAGCAACTAGTGATGCCTCAGTGTTCTACTGAAGGACTCAGAAGGACTCCTTTCTTCCAGCAGCAGTCAGATTTTTAATGAACACTTGTAGATGAGGTCTAGATCCATGGCATGTATGTGTATATATACATATATACATATATATACATATATATATTATATATACATACACACACACACACACACACACACACACACACACACATATATATATATATATATAAATGGCAAATGAGTTGTCTAATCAAATCTAATCTAGGTTCACACTTTTAAGATCAAACCTCTGCATGGTTTTTACATCTGAGCCATTCTATCAAAATCAACTCGAGTTCCTGCTTCACAGAACCAAAAGAGGTATTCCTTCTAAGTTACACAGAAAAACGCTAGGATAAGAGAAATACACCAGACACTTCCAACCCCCCAGTCCACTTTTCATGCAATTCATTCAAATGTGTTCGTTTCACAGAGCTCTGTGATTTGAATAATATTCCAGCTAATTTAAATTGTTCACCAAGTTAGAAATAGATGACCATGTGAGGCGGGTACAAAAGTTTCATACATATGCATGGGTGAGCTTTTCCTATTTATACCACTCAGCTCCCTCCTCTCTCTTTCTCTTTGACATACAATATATTACAATGAGTGAAGGATTGCTGCCTGAAAAGTATAACCAAGGAATCATTGACTGCCCGTGATTATAGACCGGAAACTAGCTAAAGATATGAGATACCTAAGCAGTAACCTAAGCAGATGTGGCATGTTTGACATTTCTATAATAGTGTGCATGTTCACAGGACAGAAACTGCGAATACAATCTGCCTCTCCCCAAACTGTGCAAAAGAGAGAGAAAAGGTTACTTGGCTGATAGCAAGGTCATTGGGACAGGTGAAAGGATGCAGAGTAAAGTATTCCACGAAAGTAACAAACTGATGATCAACCTCTGTGCTATAACACACCTTTGATTGACTACTGTATTTCTTCAGCAAAGGAAATGAGGTGTTGCTTTGGTATTCAGTATGAATTCCCAAGACTGGCGTTCAGACCAGGATGTAGTGTAATGGTGCTCTCACACCTAAGATGAACTCTGACGAGGACTCAACAGCCAGACAGAGTCCACCTGGCGAAAAAATAATTTTGTGATAGTAAATATGTGATGAATGTGATGTGATGAATTTATAATTTTAACTAATACTAAATACATCTGGTGATCATAAAAACAGACAAGAAAGCAATATTTTAAAATCATCTAGTAAACATGATGAACCTTGAGTACTGCAATTTTCCCAGTGAAAAGTAATTCAATGGGAAGTGTATTGAGCTGAAGCTAATAGTAAATAAATTCAGTAGTCTATTGACAAAAAGTTACTCACCAACAAATTTTGATAATCTATTTATTTCATTGTAAAATTAAACATCTTTGGGGTTTGAACTGTTCAAGTTTGGGTCCAAAACTGAAAGTTGTAGCTCCACTTGTGTCCAACTCTATATTCTGTTGCATCATTGACACCCTTTTTTGTCTAATTTCTCCTACTTGTCTGGTTGTAGTCTTGAGTAATGCAAATGTCAGTTATTTCGTTGTGAGATTAAAAAGATAAATAAACATATATGATTCAGTAAAGTGCTGCATGACTTCCATCAGTCACATATATTGTCACCAAAACTGTCCAATGAATGAGATACCTTTCGGTCATTATGCCTTGTTTGTATTAAGTAAGTTCTGAACATAAAATGGACTAGAACAAAAAGGCAACAATTAGTTAATGAATCTTTATTTTCCAAGATGAATCAAGAGGTTGGAAATCACCCTAAAACTGGATCAGAGCAGCAAGTAAGAGATTTAGCCAACCAAGCTGGATCATTTGTATTTTTCGCCAGCCAAAATACATTCCTGTAGATTAGGTGTAAGCTAGCTAGCAATGGAAGCTACTGAGCATGTCTGAGGGTGCATGTCTGTGTGTTTGTGTTCAACCTCTGACTGAACTCTGAACTCACCAGGAACTCTGATTCTCTATGTTATTTCCCTCTAGTCTCTCTCCTTTATCTGCTGTCCTCTCTGTATGTTAATGAAGTACATTCATAAAGCCCTGTGATATGCACTGACTTTGTATGTAATCGTGTGACTTTGTGATTTGTCTGAACACACCAGGTCATTCTGTTTGAACACAACAGGTCGTACCATTCTTGCTTAGCAAAACCATCCTCTACTCTTGTAGCATCTTGGTCTATGAGCACTAATTTGTGATTGCATAGTGCAGAAAAACTGTTGTCAATAATTGTCAACCAATCAATCCCTATTATCTGTGGCATCACTGGTCCTATAGCAACAGCCCAATTCTGAAATAGCACTCTTTCATGTTAGTAGTTGAATGATTTGTACAGGCCTTGAAGAAAGCTCAATATAACTCCTTTTTTTGCAGTTTTTCCATCATTAACTCAGTAGCATTCTGCTGCTAATTGGATGGCTCACTTCATTCTGTGTTGTAGGGGGACTTAGAAAGAGGTAACAGCACAGAGCCAAAGGGGAGGAAAGTGGCGAAAACCTACTGGAGCCATTTGGGTGATTATTATTAATGGCCAACATCTGTTAAATGGGACAAATCAGGCTGTTGGAAATTTGAGTTTACTACCAGGAAGTTTCAATTAAACGGCAACACTCAGTGGTAATGTACCACAATACTCAGCTTTATGAGTTGTGAATCATCACCTCACATGATGGACAACTAGCAAATATACTAGATGAATACTAAATATATCCATGTGACTTCCACTTACAATACTGTGTGTAAATTATTGTAACCAATGTGGTGATTAACAACACCTGTCCTAGACATTGACTGTCAAGTCTCCCATCATTCACATCTTGCAGTGGCATTTTTATTGGTCCAGTTCTTTTAATAGGTCAGGTCAAAAATGTATCCCCTCACAGAGATTTATGCTGCTTCACGCATAGATCACATAAAATATCTAAAATAAAAACAGGCTATTCCAAAAAAAAACAAAAAGGACCTGAGCACTTTAACATGAGAACAGTCATTACTGCAAACGGCAATAAATTCAGAAACTGACATATAGTTTGGTTCAAGGTACCAACCTCTAATTAAAACATGCTCTTTCCAGTAGTATGGTTGTTTTTATGGTAGACTTTGTCATACATTGGCAATATGCATTTGAAATATAGATTTGAAATTATTTTTTCCATTCTTAATGCCTCATTAATCAAAAAAAATGAATTTCTTTCAGGCATGGGCCTAGTTGCTAAGAAAGTACTATAAAATGGGTATTATATATCAAAATCTATAAGATCTGATGCTGTTCCGTGTAAAGATATAGTGCTCCAAAGCACAATATTTTTTTAAATACAATTTTCAGCAAGACATAACTTGGCAAATATGCAACTGAGTTTCAACAATTTAAAAAGTTAACGACGTCTAATAGTGTAGAACAGTCCCTGAAAATTTCAAGCATCTATCATGAATAGTTCAAAAGTAATGACTCAAGGCCTGTGCACACCAGGGGGCAATTTGTTGCTGTTGTGCGATTTATTCACATGTCAATATATTTTTTTAACTGCTGTTTTTGTCATGAATATGTTCACACAGAATGCAAATATTACACAGTGAAAAAGCAATGTGATTTTTTCACAACAAGGTTGATTTTTCTGAGTTTTCACACAGCAAATAAAGGCATCAACCAACCATGAAGCATAATCTGCACAGACAGCTGTTTATTGCAAAGGCCCACATGGGGTGTTGAATATCCTGCTGTAAGTGTTTTAAACTCATTTACTTTGGTTGATCAAGGCTTCCAGTATGTCTGTGAGCTCACCTGTTTCACTGCAGGCAGACAAGTAGGCTCACTTGCTACAGTGGGTGGGGAAATAAAGCCAGTTAATCAATATATTGATTCATGTATCATGTATCATCATATGCATCATCGTCATGTGTTTATGAACACAAACACTGTCGATAGCCTCCCATGGAGATGGATGAAAACGGTTTTGGTTCAGTAAATTTCTCTCTGTCACCCTGGTGAAGCAGTTTGTCCAGTCACTGTTGTCTCAGACCCCCAAGAGCTGCTGCCAACAGAAGGCTGCTTCTGTGGACAGAGACGCTGAACACAGGTCAGGATCCACAGTAATTTTGGGACAGTTTAGATTGTGTTTCGGGACAGTTCCGGGAGGATGGTGAAAAAAGTTAGTTAAGGGTTTACATTAGCCAGAATATTCCGTTTTTTTGCTGGTATCACATGTTCAGTAGACAAAAATATCAATGCCCAATACGTCTGGTGGGAAATATGCCAACTGCCAAATGAATAAATAAACAAACTCATTAATAACATTATAACTGCAAATGTTTGGTTTTGCCTCCACTGTTAAGACATTGAGAGATTCACTGAGTGTTTGGGCAGACGTGACAAAGCATGGCATGAGATTTAAAAGCTGCTCACTCCAGCAACAGTCCTGTGCTTTGGCTCAACAGCAGTTAACACAAGTCGGAAAAGTCTAAAGTCTTACCTTTTTCTCTCAGGTAACATTACATCACTCATTCACACAGTGAAACAAACGAATCAGCCTGGAGCTCCACGGTTGAATCATCTGTTATTGATCAGCAGGAGGTTTGACTTTTCCCAGCCCTGATGAGAAGCAGGCATGGGAGACCATAGCAGTTGGAGGCGGTGGCAGTGCTGTAGCTGCAGGCTGCCCACATGGCTGCATTTAATTCACAATAGCAAGGCTATTTGTTTTATTTTATTGTTGTAGCCTATATACTCAGTTCACAAAGTTTGTGAAATGTTCATTCTGCTGACTAAAATACATTTGTTGGGTCATAGTGTTTGTGTTTCATTGTTGTTTAAATGTAGGCTATTATATGGTGTTTAAACACTAGTTGCTCTATAAGGCAGGGATTCTGGAATATTAACAGCCATATTGGTCAAAAAAAGTCTAGCATAATCTCTGCCTAGGACCCACACAAATGCCCACCTCTGGGTCCTGGAGACGAATCAACATCAACATCACTGCTGGTTAAACATAAGAAGTAAAAGCATGCTTTTGTTCTCCTGTGACCAAATGTATAAGTGACTCATAAGATAAAAAAGAAACAGACTTAATAATTGTAGGGGCTGCAGGTACGATGCTGAAACAAATTGTTAGTTAATTAATTAGTCAATAGACAGAAAATTGATCAACAGCTTTTTTGATAAGGATTTATTATTTAAGTAATTTATCAAGCAGAAATTCCAATCATTTGTTGGTTCCATCTTCTTAAATGTGATGATTTGCAGCTTTTCTCTGTTTTTTATAACTGTTAATTGAATTTCTTTGGTTGACCTGTTGGTCAGACAAAACAAGCAATTTGCAATCATGTCTCCTAACAGTTACACTTATATAGTAGTAGTACTAATTTGCAACAGCAATGTTTTGAGAGAAACATAATGCCACCTAAATTATGTTTTTAATACAACTAACATAATGAAAATCAAGCTATAGTTTGTAGAAAAAGGTTGTTTGGAGTCAAAAAGTAACCTGGGTGATCGCTGGTTATATTAGCTGTTTGGATTCACAGCTGTAGTGGGGGCACACACTGTGTTCAAATTGTTGTGTATGGGATAATAATTGTGGCATCTGTGAGAGTGACAGACTGAAAAACAAAGTGATTTGCAGTCTTGGTCTGTGTTCATTGATGAGGTATTATCTCTAGTTATGAGAAGTGAAGCCATGTGAGTCAACTGAACAGTGTGCAGATATTTACTTTGTTCAGTCTGTCCCTGCCATGTAGACATATAACACTTGCTAGGCAGTTATCTAGGTATTAGGCTGTCAAGAAAGCACAAACAGCATGAGTAGATAAATTAGTGTGCAAACTTTTCTGCTTGAAGACATAGCTGAAGCATCTGATACTGACAGTCCATAGATGTATGTGCCATTTTCTGAAAATGTAAAACAATGTTATCCCTGCAACATTTAGTATTTTTGCTGTGAACATGAAGAAAAAAGGGTTTCAACCATGTTTTGCTGCTTTTTGCAGGAAAAAAAAAATCAAAATTGGAAATTTAAAAAAATTGAGGTTCTATTTTTTGGCTGCATCACCCAACACTATAAAGCAAAAACATTCTGCAAAGACACATTTTCATACTTAGCAAATCTGCAAAATGCTGACAGATATTTAATTTATTTTCATACAATATGCACTTTCAACAAATAAAGCATGTTTAGAATTTTAGAATTAGAATTTAGTTTTCTCTAGGCAACTAAAATGTTACATCTACCACTTCATGACTGAACAAAAAGTATTGCCAGGCAACTTAATTTTGACAGTTTACATTTCCTTCAAGACATGTTTGGCATAACTAATTAATAGTATGTATTCTCAGTTTCAAGGAGGGAGAGTTGCAATTTGACAGCATCATCTTGTGATGGGCATTTAGCACTCTTTTCTGACTGACTGAATTATTAATTGAATAGTCAAAAAATAGAGAGAAATTACATCAGTAATCAGTAATGAAAATAATCATTGGTTGCAACCCTTATTTACAGTCAAAGACTCTGACAAATGCTGTTGGCTGAGCCTGGGTTCAATCTCACAAACCAGTAAGCCGACAGGATTTGAACCAACCAACAGACACAGAATCAAGCGTCTAGACATCGAGAATCCAACAGCACATGCATGAGTGAGAGCATCACACGAACAGAAGAAAAAAATGTGGCTTGAATTAGAGACCTTCAATTCCCACAGCACCCAACAGTGATCATTAGCTCAACAGAGCGACTGACAGCTCATCCCCAACCGGTGGCAGTTCTCTGATACATCATTTCTGCTGCTGCTTGTTTGTTTGCTTACTCAAGCAGAGGCCTGACATTCTGATAAAAAGCTGACAAAGAGCCCTCAGGGGAAGATGAAAAATAAAAATGGCGTCAGATATTTAGACCTTATCTTCAATGTCTCCAGTGTAAGGGACAGTAAAGTGTAGGGGGGGAGGGAGGACACTAGTCATGGCGGAATATATATGAGACAGACACAGAGACGATAGAGTATGAAGTAGGGGTGGGTGATATGGCCCTAAAATAATATCAAAATATTTCAAGGTATTTCTGGGATAATGATATTCTTGACGATATGACAAAATACTCCTTGCGGGATCTTTGGCTCCCCTCGTACTCAACCGGGAACTTCTGCTTGACATGGTGAAATAAGTTTGTTGTATTGCCACTGTTCGTTGTTACAGTCTTCTTGCACCTCTTACATTTTAAAGTGGTTTGTTGCACATCTGATCTTTTGTAACCAAACAGCTTCCACACTACTAAATTTGCTCTCCTTTTTGGAACAAATCCCTCCACTGTAGAGCCAGTAGCACTTTGGCTTTTAGCTATGCTTGTTTTTGCTGTGAGTAACATTATGACGTCATTACATCAGCAAGTTGTAAATGTTGCCATTATCACAATAATGCTTTGGGATGGCAGCAGCAGAGTTAACCCCCTTGACTTTTCCAGCAGTTGAAGAAACAACAGACTTTTCTTGGTCTTGAGAAGCTGCAGCATTTATTGACTGACACACTGTAGCCTATACTGTACATTTACTGCCAGATTGACAATTTATTGTTAACCGTTTCTTCTGCTCCGCTCGCATTAACTGTCATTACTGTTGCTACACACACACATTATGCACTGTCCTATTCCTTAAAAGGAGCTATGTTATCCAGAGTTTTCCAGGCAACAACACAGGGTAACTCGCAATTCGGAACAGACACTCCCAAACACTATTGATTTCCAAATGAATAGATATTTGGCATTATTTTTGGCAATAAAAAAAATTTTTTTTGGCCCAGTGGGGGTTCTCATTGACCTGGCAGCCCACCAGACCTGTACAATTATAGGGGAAACACTGCAATATGATTTTTTTTTTTATCTTGTTAAAAGTGAACAATGCAATATGGCACACCCCTAGTGTGAAGCATTTTCATTGTCTTTACGGTGAGATTAATGGTTATGGAAAGGAATTTTGGCACATGAGCCACTGGGACATGGTGAAAAGGCAGCATGACATCTGATAAATCTGGCAGGCTCCTGACAGTGTTAGGGAGCACAGGGGGTAAGCTCAACTTGCTTTGCTGTCTTGCTGTTGTGTCTAGGTGTTCTTAAGTGGATAGTACAAGTAAATCTGCATTTCTAAGAGTTCTGCTGCCTAAGCAAAGTGTTTAGAATTACAGTTCTAACAAAATGTCTGTCCTGATTTTAACACTAAAGGGAAGCGTGTCGCTAATATATTGTCATTTTTGAGTAATTTCTTTTTATCTAATAAAAATGGAAGCTGACATGTGAGTTAGCTGCTGCTGAAGGACAAAGCTGGTTTTATTCTATATTTTCCTTATAGTCAACAAATGAAAAAAACCCACTACCAACAATGAATTAGTCCATTTCTCAATACTGTGTGACTTTGCTACCTTATCTGTGACACTCAGCTCCAAACCCACTAATTCCTACTAAAGATGTAAAGCTTTAAAGATCAGCATATGTAGTTTCAGTTTTTATAAAGGCTAACTAATTCCTTAAAATAGAAGGGCACTCTGGTTTTAGCAAACTTAACTCAATATGGAGTAAATAGTGTATTTGTTATGGGTTTTCAGCTGCAGATTAATGCGCATTTGGTGCACAGTGAGTATTTACAGCACCAGGATGGTGTATGAGGAATTCAGTCAAAATAATCTACAGAGCCGATGTAGTAATAGTAATGAAGGAATATGTGACCCAGTGCAGCGGTGTGGCTAGTGGCATGGCTCTAGGGATGGCGGTCAGTTGGTTGGTCAGTTGGTCCACCAATCTGGCCCTGAATGAAATATCACAAAAACTACTGGATGGCGATAAATTGCCATAAACGTTCATGGTCAGACGTTCATGGTCCCCAGAGGATGACTCCAAGTGGCTTTGTTGAGCTCCTGACTTTCCCTCTAGGCAGGTCAAATATTTCAATTTTTCTGTGACATATCTCAACATTTACAGGACAGATTGGCACAACAATGTACCAACTTTATTGATCCTCTGACTTATCTTCTGGTGCATCAGGTCATAATTTCAATTTATCCAGTTCTCTGGATTATGACCAAATACCTGCTAAATTAATTATATTCCCATCAGTCTCAGCTGTACTTGGTGTTTTTTGCTAATTAGCGAATGTTTGCATTTTAAACTAAGTCAGTGGGCATTGTAAACATTATACCTGCTTAACTTAGCATGTTAGCATTGTCCTTGTACACATGTTAGCATACCAACGTAAGCATTTAGTTCAAAGCACTGCTGTGCATAAGTACAATTCTACAGAGCTGCAAGGATGGCTGTAGACTTTTCTTGTTTAATAGTTTTCTGGACAACAAGGACATAGGACAAATGGCTTTAGTCTTTCACTGGGATTTGTTGAGAGACAAAAGATATAAAATCCTTTACATTTTTTATGAAATCTTTTTCTTGCATTGATGGATAAACATAATACTGCTAAATCACTGTTACACTGTTACAATGTTACACAGTAACTGCATTACATTCACTTGTCAAGACTGAGAATAACTGAATAGGTCCATCCTTTACACTAAAGGAAACAATGTAGGGGTCATGTACAAAGGCAGCCAGTTGTATTTTTCTCTTGTTTGTCAAACAGAGCACTATTCTTTTCAGGGTTCTTTTTCTGTAAAGTAAACAATGACTCTCCCAAACTCTCTAAAAACAGATGACAGACATTTACAGTCCTTTACCAGTGTGCTACCCTGGCATGTGAACCAGTGGACAGATCCAATCTCATTAGGTTGGGACTGACAAACAACTTCTGTCAAAATGTTAGTGCCTCCTGTGACAGAGATAGAAGCTGGATATGTCACACAGGCATACAGGTTAAACTAAAGTCTGATATGGCCTCACCATCTAACGCAGGGCTTAGGACATTAATCTCTTTTATGACAGTCCCCAGTCCCTGCCTCCACTATAGCACTGGTCCAGGTTTATTGTGAGGAACATGGCAGATAGCAATAACAATGGAAATTCAATCTGCCAAAATATGTTTGTAATTTTTCATGTCATATTATCTTTTGTCATATCATATTTCAAATTGTAGCAAAACAACACTTATAACATTGGCAGCTCGAAAAAATAGGAACAATACAATAATAATTTAGAGAATACCTCAACATGAAGTTGCAATCAAATCTGTCAGTACACTTTTCAGCTATTCATCTTATAATAAATGATGAACGCCTAAAAGTATTGTGTCTACTGTGATTTACAGTGTAGTAGTATTATCTCAACCAAACATATAATCTAAGGTACACAGAAAGGACTAAAATTAAAGAACCTATCCCTAGGAATTATATTTAAATTTGAAGATTCCACACAATTTACTTTTGATGCAAATGTTCAGTGCTAATGCAAGAAGTAATTTGTTCTTTTAGTGGGAAGGTAGAAAGTTAGGGTCTGGAGGTGGGCATGATTGAAACATTGAAAATTTGACCAAATAATGACACAAGAAAAAAGTTCGAAGATCAAGTTATTAGCAGAAGCATGAATGTCCGTATAAAATTGTGTGCCAATTCATCAAGTAGATGTTAAAATATTTTTCTGCTGAAAACTTTGACCTGCTGGTGGCACTAAATGTAAAGTCAAGGGATCCCCAAATTCATCAGGCACCATGGAGGCCTGTGCCAAATTTGAAGGCACTAGAGGAAAAGTCAAGGGATTATCAAAGTGAGTAGGCTTCATCCTCTGGGGGCCAAGAATGTCTGTACATTCATGGCCAATATAGACAAGAACACTGATATTTTATGATCCTGCATACAATATATAATTTTTAAAAATCGTATTATTGAATGTAAACCAAGATTTTGCAGGAATATACAATATCAGTGTTCTTGTTTTTCTTAAGAGTTGAAGGACCACACACAACCTCAAATTGTGTGTGGTGTTTTAATTCAACATCAAAATGTGGACCAAAGCATTGAAATGGTATTATATACTGCAGAGACTTTTTTTTTTTTTTTTTTTAATTGAAATTCATTGTAGTATACAAGTGTTCCTGTAATTTTTCACTTTCAACTACACCAGAATCAGAATGATCTTTATCATTTTTCCCGGTACAGTGAAACTTCACATTGCTTCTCTCAATGCAACAGCAGTAATAGCAGCATAACATTACGCTTGTGCAAGTACAACTTAAAAAAAAAAAAAAAAGGCACTGGTTTAATTAAATTTACACATTAACAAATTTATAGAGGTTGGATGTTATAAATATTAATAGGTGTTAAATCTTTGTGTTTATAAATTGTGTCTGGTAGCAGTCTCTGAGGGTGGAGGTGTGTGTGCATGTGTCAGTCCTTGATATGTATGTGTGTGTGTGTGTGTGTGTGTGTGTGTGTGTGTCACAGTCGTTGATGTGTGTATGGGTGTGAGTGTGCATGCGCTCACAGTTCCTGTAATCTGTTCTGTAGTTGAGCAGGGAGGGGTGTGATGGAGGCTGGCTGGCTCTGGCTGTTCCTCAGTCTGCTGGTGCAGAATCTTATTGTCCGGAACCGCCTGCTGGATGGCAGCGGTTCAAACAGGGAGTGGCCGGTGTGTTGTTTCCGTGGTAACGCTGCTGGCCTTCTTCCTCAGTCAACTGACATAGATAGTATCCAGGTTTGGGAGTTCCATCCTGACAGCACACTGGACTGCCTTCACCACATGATGTAGGTCCTTTCGTTCAGTGGCTGTGCAGCTGGCATACTGCACGGTAGCACAATTAGGCTGAATTCACACCAAATTAGGCAAAAACACCAGGCTTCTCATTCATTTGAACGGAGGTAGTCCGTTTAGGCTTCGGGGGAGGGGACTGTAGGGGTGCTACAGCAGCCTGTGGCAAGAAAGTTGACCAGGATCAACTTTTGGAGAAACACAACCTGACAGCAAACAGTCCTGTGGGGTTCCTGTGTTTAGGGTGGCGAAGGTGTGGTTACCAACTCTGACTTGCTGTGGTCGGCCTGTGAGGAAGTCCATGACCCATGAGCACAGTGAAATTTGTTGTTGTTTTATTGTATCTTGCTGTACTCAGTTTACCTTCTTTTTACCTCACTGTTTTAATCTCTTATTTTCTCAAAAGCCATTTTGCGCCATCACTGAGCAATAGATTGAAGGTTTTGTTGTTAGCGTTTGCACTTTGCATCCCTGATGCCCCTCAAGTTTCCCCCGTCCTTCACTGTAGGCTTGTTTGTCACCTAATCTGAAAGCTGCATCTCACTCAAGTATTGTCTTCATAGTACAGTATATGTACTGTTTACTGTGTTCTAGGGGTGTAATAGTACGTATAATCATCAAAAACCATCACAGTATGGACATTACAGTTCAGTGCATGCAGCTGTACGAAGAATACACTCCGTGACCCAAACAATCTCTGTCAAAGTAGTTTAATAATACACTTACTCCAATGTACAGAATAGTAATTCTAGAGCACGAGTTCCACCTGCAACATTTTGGCAGTGCACTTAGCTGTAGCATGGCTGCAGCTGGATATGCTTGTGCTTATGGATGTATGCTAGCTGGCTAAGCCAATGTAGTCTGGTTACCTTGGTTACCCTGTTGTGTTGCTGCCATCAGATTGACAAACGAGAGACCCATAACACTGACCGGGTGCAACACTATTATTAAAATGTGCTCCATTATCTCTGTAGTGAAATGATACTGTGTCTTCATGTCCCCCTCCCCTCTCTGTGACGGTCAGCTTTTTACTCCACTTTTGAGTGAAATGAATATAAACACATTTGATTTCTGACTTGATCAGACAGCACGTAGAAATAAAACACAACGGATAGGGAACAAACATCAAGCACACAAGGAAGAGACTAAATCCAGCTTTTTTTTCAGATACATGGACTTTTACCATGGTTTGAATTTTTTCTATATATTAAATATATTATTATATATGGCATCATTAGATTATTAATACTGAAGCATCAGTGTGTAAGCTGCATATTAAAGTTGTAGCTGCTGGAGGTGGAGCTCGTTTCAACCACTTTATGTACAGTTACACCATAAATCAGCTTAAAAAAGATGTCAGCAGGTGTCCTGACTCCTTGCAAGAAACAGAAAGCTTGTTTTCCTTTTCCACTGTAGTAAAATTAAACAGTTTCAGTAATAGTTATGATCAATGTGGCATTGTTGGATGTTTACATTTTTTAAAAATAAAGAACCAAAATATTTCTACCTTTCTTTTTTTCTGTTGTACCAAAATCGTATCGAACAGTGATTTTTGTGTACTGTTACACCCATACTGTGTACAATATAGACCTTGTGATGCTAAATGGGCCATAGGGACATTTCACTTGGTGAGCTGCTTGGCACGTTATATAAGTACAGGATGGATGCATGCCATACTCTCTCAGTTAAAAGTAATATGTATTTGACTATGTGCCATGCTTTAGTACCTCTAGACTATTTTTGTGCTTGCACCTCTGCTCCTGTTTTTGGAGCCCGATTTTCTCTTGGCAGGTGTCATTAAAAAAGATTTGTTTCAAAAATGTGGAACTACTTCCTTTTAAAGCCTGTATGTAAGCAGTTAAAGCAGACAAGGCATTTCAGAGACAAGGGAGAGAAGTGTAGCCGTACTCAGTAAGATGTAGTTTATAAAAAAGGAGTGGGAATGGCAGTTGCAAGAGTGGCAGAGCAATCTAGCAGGGACCTCGATTAAAGAAGATTTGTGATGACTCCTTGGTAAGTGTTTAGCAAAGGTGCTTGCCAATAGCTCGAGAAGATAACACTGCCAAATTCTTATTCATAGGGATGTGTAAGGATTTATATGACAGATGTATTTCACTTCAGATTAGCTGGATGGGAGAAAGAGAAAGTTAGCATGCCTCTATATCAAAGCTAAAGTGCCTTTTGCTGGTGGGACATTGTTTTGTCGGCCATGCCATAGTGAAGGAACTAAAAACAAGTAGGTACTTTGCAAGTGTTTTATTTTTTAGCTTGCCTTTTTTATTGATACGTAAGAGTATAAATAAAAGTTAAAATCTAAGGACCATTTCCCAAAACATTTAGGAAACAGGAATAAGGAAGGGGAGGACATTGGAGTTCTGGCTATGGGTAAAAGCTCTATTTATTGAAATTCAAAGAAGAGAATAAACTTAAGGAAATTTATCTTGGTAATAAAAGTTTAGTCAGGGACTGGAAATTATTAGCAATGGTAACCAAAGTTGTCTCTCTAAATAGGAATGTCAACAGTTAACTGTTAATCAGTTAACTACAGAGAATATTTTTGACCGGTCAAGCATGTCGGTTTATAGGTTAATTTGCATACCAGGGTTGAGAACTTGTTATTCAACATTATTCACGTTACATAAATCGGTGCCAAATTTGGTACCTTGTGGGATTGAGAGTAAGTGCTGCCCCTAAATACGTTTTAAAAATACACATTAATCAACCAAAAAATCTTACACAGAGGCTCCGACATTGACAGGAGCATCAACCTGCAGATACAAAGAGACATGACAGATCCATTTTACTAACCTGTATGGTGGCTAGCAGCTAGTTAGCTTGACTAGCATCGATAGCATAGCCGTACCTTACTGTGTGAATCTTTATAGACTGTATAAAAATAAGGTGTAGCTGCAATGTTTCCGGTTTAACAGCACTGTGCTGGGGAGGTGACAGGTGTTTACGGTGTTTGTATCCTCTGAAAGACTTCACAGCATGGATATAAAGTCACACAGCTGACCAACTGTTAGACTGTAGGATTAGCATGCTAGGTTATCTGTAATAACAACATAGATGTTACTTTGTAGTGAGGCCAACACCCAGTTGGTGTGCCAAATGATTGAGACTGATATGTTGCCAATCAGTGTGGTAGAGGGCAATGGATTGAAAGAGCTAGTTCAGTACCTCAAGCCCAAGTACATTATGCCATCAAAATCTACTGTGACTAAACTCTTTGAAAACACTTAGGAGAAGCAGGATGAGCTAAAATTCAAGTTAACCAGTGCATCTAAGCTAGCTCTGAGTGCTGTACAGCTCTCAAAACCAATAGTAGAATATAATGGGCATTGTCATCATTTCCTGACATTTTATACCAAACAACTAATCTGGCAATTTAAACATAACAATCAAAAGATAAATAAATACTGAAATCATTAATTGCAGGCTTGTGTCTACATAATGTAACTGATCAATAAATTGGATCATTAGGAAATTGGCCTATACAACGATGTTACTATTTGAGTCATATCAAATATAACTAAATAGCAGTATCGCAAAATAAGACAGCTTTTCAGGCAACAACCAATGTATAGACTAAATGTTTGATCTTAAATTGCAGTAACTTGTATGCCTACTGATCTCATAAACAATGCTCACTCTGGTTTCCTGAGACAAACAGAAGCTCTTTGAACATGAACCTGCAGGAGCGCCTTTGTGTGTGTCTGCTCCAAATATCAAGATGTGCCCTCAGGTTAATATGGAGATGAGATCAAAGCTGACCAAGAGCCATTCACATACGGAGGCCACAGAGAATGGCCCTCCTTCAGCACCTGTCCCGAGGCTGGAGCTCAGCTGACATTTAAAAAGAAGGACCTGGATTGCTGTTTCCTCTCTCTTTTCATAGCTGTGCAGGAACTCCACTTGACAGACAACTCTGAGATTCGCTTTCACCTTGTTGCACGTCGGAGCGCTTTGCATTTTTTTGCCTCTGTGTCACATTGTCACAGGACTCTACAGACTGGGATATCACTGTCTTCTTACTATAGGTGTGAGCGAGTAGTAGGGCTGCAACTAACAATTATTTATTATTCATTATCAATTCATCTGATGAATTAATTTCTTAATTAATTATTTAGTTTCGTTATTAATTATTCAGTCAAAAAATGTAAAGAACAATCTCTCAGAACTCATAGTAATGTCTTCAATTTGCTTCAACACCTTAAGATATTAATGTAGTGTTATATATGACAAAGAAAAACAGCAAATTGTCTCATTTGAAACTGCAACCAAATGCACATTAAATTGGCATTTTTGGCTTGAAACGTTACTGAAATTATTAATTATTTATCAAAATAGATTAATCATCTAATCAGCTCGAGTGATTAGTTACTAAAATATGTACAGACAGCATATTTGTGACTCACTGTACACAGTGTGTATACAGTGTGTATACAAATGTTTGCTTCAGGTGAAGCTGAATGACATTTCAGACTTTTGAAAAAACACCCACCAGCTTCATTTGAGTCAAGAGGGGAATGTTGTAATGGAGGAGGAGAGTCTTGATGACCTCAGCCTCTCCCTGCCCCTGTTCAGAACTGAGAACATCGTGGCGTACAGAAGAGGGCTGAGGAGAAGGAGCCAAGTGGGAGTAGAGAAGTGGAGAGAAAAGGAGCAGGAGGTGGGGAGGGGTGTCGGTGGGGCTGGTGTGAGGATGAAAATTGATTTATTGCGGCACTGATGAGGAGCGGCATGCCAGGAGACAGTGGGTGCTCTTCAAGCCCTTGCTGCGGCAACATAAAACGAAACAGGGCCCTCCCTCCTGTTATAATTGCTGCAGAGATCTCAGCAAAGGCTTGAGGTCTCTGCGTAGAAATTTATGCAACCCTGACTGTTGGTACCCTGCCTGTTATTTTCAATCTCCATGTCTAGATGCCGCAAGTAGAGATGGGATATGCTTTTTACTCTGCTCTATTTGCAGCTTTAACTTATAGTGTAAACATTAACCCCACCCACACACAAATACACACAGATCAAAGACATACTGTAAACATAGACATACATTCATATAGGGTACACATCAGTTGGTTTATCTTGCCGCCCTTAAGCAAAAGCGCTCTAAACATCTCAAAGAAAAATAAATATCCTAATGTGGTCAACAACCTGGAATCAGCAAAAGGAAGATTGATTTGGTAACTCCAGCAGCTAGTTGCTACTGATCAAATGTAAAACTTCTAAGCCAAGTGGACACCAATCATTAGCTATTTGAATTGTAATCGTTCACCAAGCAATGACTCATTTTACTTCAGAGTTTAACTAACAAGTGTGTTGTGGGAATAAGACTTTAAACCCAGCTCTGTCAGCTATTGTTTAAGTGTAGACATCTTTTGAAAAGGTAAGACGAAGGCATAACACAACGTTATGACCTTTTAACTGAACCATTTAGCACTCCCACCATGTGGCATTTAATCAGGAACAAAGGAAATATTTCACAATTTTATTCATTTGTGGCTCATTTGTATTTGAAAGAGTGCTCGACTGATGCTTAAATGCACAGGAGAGGTCATGCTTGGTTAAAAAAAAAGAAGAAACAAATATGCTTGCTTCACAAATAGCACAAAACGCTCCGGCAGTTCTTGGCTATTCACGAGTTTCTCCTGCACATGCTTAAGTACCATATAAACAATCCACAGTTTTACACTGGACATTTTTATGGGGCCTGAAGGTTTGACAACAGAGGAATTTACTTGAACACCCCAAAGAGCTTTGGAGCATGCTGCAGTGGTTTAAGCCAGACACAGCATGAGGGCGGGGGATGCAGTGAGGGGAGTTAGCCAATACTGCTGACAAAGGTGGTGGTGAGCTTGTTTGTCTGTGTGTGTGTGTGTGTGTGTGTGTACGATCTGCCTACACATGTAAGTGGAACTGACTAATATAGGCTTTGAATTCAACAGTGTGAGATGCTGTTTTCCTTCCCCACGATTCATATGGCGATTCCTGTAATCAAGGGTAATCTTCCATCAAAATATCTCAAACCAATTGGGGGGACTTCTGATATGTCGAGGAGGTAGGATGTGTCTCCCCGTGCTCCAAGAAAACATGACGAATTGAACTATTTTCTGCACAGTTGCGCTTATTTTTTTTTACTGTTTGGCTGAACCAACTGCTGCTTCAGACCTCATTGACAAAAGGTCTGCTAAATTGAAAAAACAAATTCGATACAAATTAAATTTTAACGTTTGTTGATGGAAATCCCGAAACTTTCCACACATCGCTTCTTAAATGGTCAGGATATCAGACATGACAAAAGCGTTTTGTTTTCACATGCAGTTAGGCCAAGGTGAGAAGCTCAAGATTAGCTAACGTTAGCCAACACATTTATACAAAATAAAAAAAATACAAATTTGAACAGTAGTTTCATCATGTGATTAGTATTACCTTTTTAACTATTCAGTTTATATTTGACTCCTGAAATTCATTCTAACAGTCCTACCCCAGTCCTCCTTGTAAGCATCTATGTCCCTAATTGGGATAATGACAGATTCTATAAAGAGCTTTTCTGCAACCAACCTGATGTCTTCACATTTTCTTACTATAGGAGGAGATTTTGATTGTTGGCTTGACCTAAGTTGAATTACTCTACTAAGAATACCACCTCGTTTTCGAAATCAGCTAAAAAAGTTAAGAGTTAGGTGTCTGAATTTGCTTCCTCTGACCCCTGGCGGTGCCTTAATCATAACAGCAGGGAATATTCTTTCTTCTGTCCTGTAAGCCACACTTTTTACACATGTCAACTATTTTTTATTGACAACCAAATTCTCCCAATAAGATCATCCTCATATGATGTGATAATGTTATCTAGCCATGCCCCTCTCATTGTGAAACTTAATTTTAAAGATTTGAATAACCCATCGCCTTATGGCATCTTAACACCCACTTGCTATGAAATTAAGATTTTGTAACATTTTTTAATAATCAAATAGATTTCATCTTGGACAAACAAAACTCTAGATGTCTCTGCATCTTTACAATGGGAGAAACTTAAGCCTATATTACAGGACAAATAATTTCCAATGCTAGCCATGAGAGGAGACAACATAAAGATAAATTAGATGAACTAACTAGACAGATTTCACATCTTGATTACTTTAATGACACTTCACACTCTTCAGATGTATACAAGGAATGTCTCATTTTACAATTAAAATTTGAACACTTCACTTATCAAGCTGCTGATCTAGATATACCTATTATGAACAGTTTGACAAAGCTGGTAAGCTCCTGGCACATCAGCCAAGACAAATATCATCATCCCGTTAGAGCTGTGACTGTATGGATTTTTTCTAACCGCAGTGAAAAAGCCACATATGCCTGTGGTTCGCTCCCACACCTCTGACAAATAATAACAAAAAAAGCTTTCTTTATTATATTAGTATTTCTGTGTGTGATGATGTTGCTGCTTGTACTTATGTTGAAAATGTACTGTTTTGATTACAACACCATGCATTTTCCATTAAAGAATGACTTCCCTTCACTCCTCCTCCACCCACCCGACCCTCCAAACTGCAGCAGTGAATTCAGCTCAGCTCGATTCACTCAGCAGGTCATGGAGACTGTGTAAAACACAAACACACACAGCTGGAGCCCCTGCAGTCTCTCCCACGGTGCAGTCGGAGGCAAAGTGCTGCGCCCATCTACACTGCCCATGAGCACTATGTCCGGCAAAATGCTGTAAGGAACACATCTGGCCCAGCATAGCAATGATGAGAACTCTGATTGACCCCAACTGTGATCACCGGCACCGTTTACATATAGGCTGGCTTGCATAGTTGAAACCTCCAGTGAAGAGAGGTGCGTCTGGCGCCATTCACTCTTCTGTGATGAGGAATATACTAGACACACATGCACTGGAGAGAGGGCTGTGTGTCTCCTCTCCCCTCTCTTTCTCCACAAAGGAAAAGAGTGAGGATGACAAAGCCTTCCTCCACACTCATGAGTGCTATGCCAGGCTGTGAGAAGGCACAACAACTATGAGAACAGTGACTGACCCCCACTGTGCTCACCAGCTCCATCCTCATACAGGCAGGCTCACACAGTTCAAACCTCCAAGAGATGTGTGTAGATGTGTGAGATGTGTGCAATATTCCCTCATCTGTGGTGAGGAATATGCTAAACACACAGAGGGGGGTGTGTCTATGTCTCATTCTTCCTCTTTCAACTCCACTCAGGAAGCGAGTGAGAACAAATGTGGAGATACAATATCAGCCATTGTGAATATCACACAAGCACGACTGTTGTGTGTTCACAGACCTCACCACGTCCTGTAATTTTCCCCAGCAAAAAAAGGAACACAAAAAAATTAAAGCTGCAAGCAACGATGATCGGGCCATTGGACCTTCATGCATGTCGAGGCGTATCCCAGTCAAGGGCTTTTATAGCAGGCATGTAGATATCTTCAGGCCTGGGCTCTTAGATATCACTTTCTGTGTCCACTATGTGGCACTAGAGAACACCCACTAATCAAAGATCATGTTGCTGTGTATCATGTGTAGACCACACCATATAAATTTAATGTAAACCAGATGATATTTGTCACATAAGGCTAACTTCCCGTTGTCAGCAAGTGGTGCTATGACTATGACTCAATATTGACATGTAGATGTGTTCAGGACTGGAGTCCAATCAAGCATTTGAAATATGGGGCAGATTGGACAAAGTTCCGTCAAGTAAGAACATGGCGAAACATGCAAACTGACCGGCATGCCATGTTAAGGCAGCTCCATGAAAACTCAAAATTTTAAAAACTTTGCATTCCAAAAGTTTACAGATGACACCAACCATCATTCACTGTTTGTTAAAATACAATGCCTGCAAATGGCAAAAAATGCACATTAAATTCAAAAAGTCTGACTTTATGTTGGGCTTAGGGTATGGCTCCAAGAGGCTTTTTGTCTGGAGATTTTACATCTGGCCACCAAATTTGGTGCTCGGTGAAACATACCTTGAGGGCTCATCCACTGGAATTTTTAGGGGGTGCTATCAAGTCCCCTTGATGATATGGAGTCGAGTTACAACAGTTTGTTTTTTCATGTTGAAACATCAAAATTCTGTGCATTGCCACAGCAATGTCATTCAATGAAATCTCACAAGCTTCACGATATAGCATCATCAAGATCTTAAGACTTTTCTGACCAAATTTGAGGTGGATCTGGAAACACTGAAATTTGTTGTGCTGCCACAGAGACACCCATAACTTTTGAAGAACTCTTTACAGATGCTAAGTCAATGCAAAGTGGTATATGCCTTGGCCCTGATGGCTATCTATTAGAGAATATTTTTGCATAAATTGGCCCCATTCTAATAGACATGTACAATGAATAATTGGAATCTCTGAGTCTACCTCCGATGCTTAAGTCATCGATTTCTTTGATTTAATAAAAAGATAAAGATCCAATTAGTTGTTCCTCTTTTCGTCCAATCAGCTTACTTAATGTGGACTTAAAACTACTGTCCAAGATGCTTGCCTTACGGTTGGAGGCAGTATTGCCAACAATCATATCTCTTGATCAAACAGGATTCATTAAGAACAGACATTCTGTTTTAATCTCAGACAACTCTTCAATATAATTTATAGCATTTCTTCCCCCACTGCATCAGAAGACCTCATTTCCCTAGATCAGGGTCCGACATAACCAATGGCCGGATGGCCCAGGTCCAGTAAAAGTTTATGCAGGGTAAGTTGATTGGCCAGTCATTTGTGGACATGGAAGACATTTCTCTTTGCTTGATGACATTAAAAGTAAAGTTAGGCTTTGTTGTCAGCTTCTCGACTCATTTTAAAAAAGACGAGAGAAAAAGGAGGAGAGAGCAGTGGTTTTCAAGTGAGGAGAGGGAGCGGCGATGGAGAGAACAAAGCAGTGAATGAGAGAAATAAATTATTATTTTGTTTCACAGCAGTTACATTCCAAAGCACAAATAAATAACCAAACACTCAACAGATGATTTACTGTGGAGATAGTCAATCTTAGTTTCTGTTTCATTTTCCTGCTCCATATTTCTCCTCTTCATTCAAATCCAAGTCTGTAGTGGACAGGTGGTCCACGTAAGCAGACGGAAGAAGCTTGGTGTTAACACCGCACACAAACAAATTCCATCATGTTCTTTCTCTCACTGTTCTATCTTACATTTCTGCAGATCTCTAAGCATTGTCTCAGTTCTTGACACATGAGTTTATTATCAAGGTGGTTTGCTCTCTTCTCCCTATCTACTCCATAATCTCTGACTTTACACAAAACATGGAAAAATCTACATTCTTTTACTGATCCAATACATACATAATTTTATATTTTGCATATCTGTGTAATATATCAACATTACATTCCCATTACTAAAGGGAAACAACCAAATCTAAAGGGAACATCACTGTTGAATGAATAAATAAACAAAATTATGGAGATAAAGAGTTATTTTCGTTTTGGCTGCCTGGACAGTGAAATTATACAAGTGGGTTGAGTGGTAGTACTTTTTCTACACTCTATTTAAATTTGGCTATGGTAATTCATTTTCCACATGGGTTTGGCTGTTATGTTCATTTCCCCAAGCCTCAGCGAGGACTACCAACACCAAATCCAACTATTTTTCTCTATAGCACTCCACCTGGCTATT
Organism: Euthynnus affinis; assembly: GCA_029490765.1. Taxonomy (NCBI): domain Eukaryota; kingdom Metazoa; phylum Chordata; class Actinopteri; order Scombriformes; family Scombridae; genus Euthynnus; species Euthynnus affinis. The sequence goes on along the minus strand of CM055838.1, from coordinate 17,947,741 downwards.
GCCCCCTCAGCCCCTTATTGTTTGCATTTGCCGTTGAGCCTCTCTCCCTTGCACTCTCCACCCATACATGCATCTCTGGTATTACCAGGAATGATGTAGAGCAGAGGTTGTCCTTGTATGCGGACGACCTTCTGCTGTATGTCTCCAATCTTCTGGCATCCACTCTTCCTATCCTTACAACCATGGAGTCTTTTGGTCACATTTCCAGCTATAAGCTAAACTTGGATAAGAGTGAAGTATTTCCCTCAAATAAGGCATCATGTGACTACATAAAAACACAATTTACCATTTTTACCATAATTTAATATCAGCTAAATTCAAAAAATTGTATAAAGCTAATTTGACCACACTTTTTGCTAATTTATGTAGGGATTTTGATAAGTGGTCACTCTTAAATCTATCTTTGGCTACAAGAGTTAATTGAGTGAAGATGATCACTCTTCCAAAATGCCTGTGATTGTTTCAATGTCTCCTCATTTTTTTCCCAAAGAGACTTTAAAAAAAGAGAGAGACATTTTCCATTTCTGATTTCAACAGGAATTAAAAAAAACCCCTAAGAGTGTGCAGACAAATCTTACAAAGGCTAGGTCCACTAGGTGGACCATCGCTTCCTGATTTCAGGCATCATTATTGGTCTGCCAATCTCAGACCTAGACAATGTTGGTTACAATAAGATACACTGAGCTCCCCCCCACTTCCATGTCTTCCCAGCTAGTATCATTTGCAGCTCTGGCCCACTCCCCTATTTCACAACCTCCTTCTCTATATACTAAGAGTATAATAGTTAAAAACCTCTTTGAAAATCTGGAACCAATTCAGACACTGTTTTGGCTTTGAAACATTTCCATCCTCTGCCCCATTAACATCAAACCATGCCTTTTTTCTGTCCTTGACTGACAGTGCATTTAGAATATGGTTCATTCTTGGTATCCAACAATTCAAGACCTTGATAATACCTTTGCCTCCTTCCAGCAGTTATCAGAGAAGTATAGTATCCTTAAACATTACTTCTTGAGATATCTATAAGTTTGCAGTTTTATCACTAATAATTCCTCTCTGTTCCCTTACTGGCCTGAGACCATGTATTTGGATAACTTTCTCACACTTATCCCCAAGTTTGTGTATGTTCTCATTTGTTCAGGTCATATTTATCTCTAGGCAACAATGATTCCAAGGCAACTGGACTTAGATTTGTCTTATGAAGACGTTTCGCCTCTTATCCAAGCGGCTTCATCAGTTCGTAACGCATCGGTCTGACTAGTCCTCACTAGTCTGACTAGTCTTCACTAGTCAGACCGATGCCTTGGAATCATTGTTGCCTAGAGATAGTTATCCCCAAGTTGAACGGCATGTTGTCTTATCTTTATGTTGAGATACATTCGCTACATCTGACTCCTCTTGAACCCCATGGCAGAGTGATCTTGTGGAACAAATTGCAGAAGAGTTCTTAAGATCATAACAGAGTGCATACATCTTCTATCTGTGCCAAACGTGGGCTCATACAATGCAAAAATATTAATCGTTCTCATTTTACAAAGGTCCGACTTTCTTAGATTTACAGAGATGTGGACCCAATCTGTGACAGATGTCATCTAGCTCCAGCTATACATGCACTTTTGGTCCTGTCTAGGGATGCACCAATCCGACGTTTTCAGTCCTCATACCACCGAAACCTTGACTCTGGGTATCAGCCAATACCGAGTATTGATCCAATACCAGTGTTTCATTAATAAACTATATGCCTCACTGTGTGGAAGAGATCATTCTTTTATGTGTAAGGCAACATCAGATTTGACTTTGCTTTCCTAACTTTGTAAAATAACATGTTACACATAAGTATGTTTATTTGTTTAAAATTATATAATATAATCAAGAGTGAGCAATTCAAGTCATTTTTTAGCAGAAGAAATGGGGTGTGTTCAAGACAGCAAATATACAGCTTATTCGGGTTGCTAAAATTTAGCTGCAATGATCAACAACATTGGTCTTGGACTGCAATCCAAATATATGACCATCTAGATTGATATTATATGTGCACTGCACATGCACACACATAGTGTTACTGTTTTGAAAAGAGGACAGCTATAAGGCTACACTCACAGAACAGAGAGAGAGAGAGAGAGAGAGAGAGAGAGAGAGTGTGTGTGTGTGTGTGTGTGTGTGTGTGATTGTTGCTGTTTTAAAAAAAAATGTAAAAAAAAAAAAAAATGGATTGAGTCAAGTGGAACTACTGAGAGGTGGTGTTGACCGACCACAGCAGGTTCCCCGTCACAGACACAGAAACCTGAACAAATCCAACTTTCTAAGGCAACTGACAATAACGCAGACACTATATATTTTTTACTGGAAGGTTTAGTGGTGCTGGAGTGATGGTGATGCAACCACGACAGGAATGTAATCCTGGAGGGGAAATTGCCCGAAGTGAGCCTGAGGAGCAGAGCTAATGCTAACCGCTAGCCATTGCTAAATGATCAAGCAAACTCAACTTTTATTAGTACTGGCTACCACTGTAGCCAGTGGTTTTACCATTACATTTAAGGCCACACACAACTGGTTTTCTTTTAGCAAGATTGGATAGCCAATTTTAATGAGACTATACAAGTTCCTCAGGACAGCTGTTATTTACTAAAGGTAGCATCCAAAACAACTTCACATAGTGTTATAAGTTACCATACACTTTGTACTATCTATTAAGCCTTGTGCTTCACAATCCTGAAACAACAGCAGCAATCCAGCTCCAGTGGGAAAAAGCATCTAACAGTATCACGGACCCCGTTGGTGTCTTCCTTTTTAAATGATAGATCAGCCAAGATGGGCCCTATTGTCTGCTATTTGAGTCAATATCTGACCCAATATCTGACATTAGTATCAGATCGGTGCATCCCTAGTCCTATCCATCTCTACCAAACTTCTGGTCTGAGCTTTTTGAGACATTGTCGGGAACAGTTGGAAAGCTGATTAAACCACATGCTATGATTGCACTATTTGGGGTTGCCCCACCCCTATTATCACACTGTGCTTTAAGGCCCAAATGCACTGAAAACAATAATTGACACGCCTCATTTGAAACGCATCAGTTGATGCTCCAGTGGTGCACTGCAGGCATCAGATTTGAAATGCCAACTCCACAGAACAACACAGATTTGTCCTGTTGTTCTCTGCATTAACTGCTGCATTAGTTGGATGTAAATGAATGAATGAATGAATGAAAAGGAGAAATGCAGAGGAGGAAAATGAAACTAAGTGCGTCTGTTTCCACAGTAAATCATCTGTTGAGTGTTTGATGATTATTTATTTGTGCTGTAGAACATAACCGGCGTGAAATAATCAGAATATAATGTTTTATTTTTCTCATTCACTGGCTTTGTTCTACCGCTTGCTCTCCTTGCTCGACCAGTGCTCTCTCTCTCTTTTGCTGGCTGGTGCTCGGCTCTTGCACGCTCTCTTTTTCAAATACAGAAAATACTCATTTGACACTCCAAAATCGAAACAAGGTCAGAGTAGGGGCGTCAAGGCAGTTTGACACGCCTCATGATGCTTTTGATGCACGTTCAGCCATTTAAAACAATAGGTGTACTTCAAAACATGCACATCAGATGCTTTCAGTGCATTTGGGCCTTTACAAGTAGATCTGATTGCATTTACAACCTTGCTGACCAGACACTTAATCCTGCTGAAATGGAAATCTTCTTTACTCCCTTCTCACAACCTTCAGATTGCTCAAAATTTTTAACTTTATCAAACTTGAGAAGATAAGACATATGGTCAGGGGGTCGCCAGATAAAGTCAATAAGATGAGAGGCCCATTCTTTAGACTTGTTGAGCAGTTCAGTTTCCACGCTTTTCCTGGGTGAATCATATAAGGGCTCCCTTCCATTTTCTTGATTCATCATAACACTTGGAACTGTGATATAGAGTGTCAGTTTATATGATTATACCTCACTTTATTTATATGGTGTATAATGTGACTGAAATGCCTTTTATATATTTTTATGTATATAAAAAGGGATGACAAAGGGGAAAAAAATGTCTCTGTTATGCTGTAAGGGGCATTTTGCTGGCATGATTTGGGTCCACTTGTCCCCTTAGAGGGAAGGGTAACTATGAATAATACAAAGTTGTTCTGAGTGATCACTTTTATCCTATGATGAAATGTCTCTATCCTGATGTGATTGGTCTCTTCCAGAATGACAGTGCCCCAATTCACAGGGCACGTCAGGTCACTGAATGGTTTGATGAGTATGAAAATGATGTGAATAATATGCTATGGCCTTCACAGCCACCAGATCTCAACCTAGTTGAACACCTATGGGAGATTTTAGACTGACATATTAGACAGTGCTCCCAAAACACAAAATAAGGGAATATCTTGAAAGAATGATGTTCCTCAGCCTTGGCATTGATCCTACAAGTCTCTGAACTCTTCTGGAGGGATGTACACCATTCTTGAATGACAATTACAAACGGCACACAGTGATGAGAGGCAAAGGAAGAAAATTGACTGATGCAGCTGCACACAAAGTACATGCTCATTTAAAAGAGCAGGTCAGCAGAGCATCAGCTGCAGGTCAGCAGCAAGGCTTGATGGCTCATTGGGAGTATCATAAGTATAGCAAAGAAACACTATCTTAAAACGTTCTTCAAAGTGATGTGGAGCTAGATTGACTGTTGATTGACAGAAAATAAATCAGTGGCTATTTTTAGGGCCTGAGCCCTGGGACAGGGCGAAGACCCTATTGTTATTGATATCTGACATCTGAGAAGCTGATTATTATATAAATTATTATTTGTTCATCAAAATAGTTGCCACTAAATATTTTGCCAATTGACTAATCGTAGTGATATGGAGCAGTGTTTTTATGAGTGAGTCCCACTTTCTCTGTATCTCGTGCACAAGAATGCGAGCACATGTGAGCAACGTGATTTACACTCCTGCCGATCATTTACCGCTAGTCCAATGATCATCAGTTGGTAGTGGTAACTGGAAGAAGACTACTAGCTAGCAAACATTAATGTGAATGAAGTTTTCAAAATTTAAAAAAGAACCCAGCTTTGCAAACGTTTTATGGGGAAGAGATGTTTGTTAGCCCTCAGCAACAGACACAATGCTTTTTGGTGAAAAACACTACACATTACACATTATATTACAGCTTAACTACCTTTAAGTCATTTTTTTCAACTTCAATATGCTAATTAGATTTGTTTTATATAAAAGTAGACCGAATATCTTTGGGTTTTGGACTGATGCTCAAACAAAACAAGCAATTTAAATGTCACCTCATGCTCTAGAAAATTGTGATGGCCATTTTTCACAGACGTTTTATCGATGAAACAACGGATTAATCAAGACAATATGTGCCAGTTCATGTAGCTCGTTTTACCATTAAGGAGAAAGATGAGGCATGATGTCAGAGGGTTTTCTAAAAACAGAGTGTGTGTCTGTGGAACAAAACAAGTGGGGAAGAAGTCAGACTACAGCAGGGGTGACTAACATACATTATGATAACTCGCATCAATTCCTGTGCTAAATAATTCATGCACCTTTTCCTGTTCACTGGTCAACTTCTGAAACTCAATTCCCACCAATATGAAGGGAAGAGAAAAAAGAGAAAGAGAAAAAAATCAAGGATATGAGTGGAAAGAAGATGAATTAAATGAAAGGAATTGAAGCTGCACAGCTTTCTGCAGCAGTGATTCAAGGGCTGCCTGTGAATGCAGAGATCAGTGTCCAAAATTAACTTTTTGACTCACCTGCTAATAAGACTGGTAGATCCACCAGGCAAGTATATTTTTTACCAGCAAAAATAATAAATAGTTTTTTTGTGACACATACATTCATTTCAGTACATTTCATAGGGATAAGGTATTAATAGCTTTTTAATTAACAGTAGCTAGCAGCAGACTGGTGGCAAGTGACAGTTTAGCAGAAATATGCAATGTCAAGTAGCTGATGTCCCGTACGGTAAACACTGTCATGAAACTAGTGGCACTTGAGACACTCTGTGGCTGGCGCTCCTTTGCGTCAGACCACCTTGAGCACTCCGACAGTTTCACTGTTAAGATGCATGTGAAAATACGTAAGGCCTATTGTGTGCATGTCTACACAGTATAGGGACAAACAGGAGTAATTTCCTCTAAGCCATCATGCCAGATATTTTATCACATGACTATTTTGGTACAATCATTTACTCACCAGTGTGGCGGAGAGCCTTCTGAGATTTACTCACCAAACAGAAAATCTACCCGCATTTGGTGCTTGGCGGGTGCTAATGTCGGACCCTGGCAGAGACTCAGAGGAACAGCGAACCTAGGAGGCCTGCAGCAGCACACAGTGACAGGCATGTAAAATGAGATGAAGAGCTACCTCAATAAGATTTTATCAAAAGCAAACACAAGCTTTAAGGAAGGGGTGGGGGAAGTTTAGGGCCAGGGAAGGGTGGGGGGGGGGTGCATGTTTCATCAGGGCTGGTTTATAACCTCCTCTTAACCTCTGTTGACAAAAGCCACAAAACAGATGAGACAAATGAAAATTTTAACATTGCTCCAAGTCTAACAGCCAGCTATCTAACACAATAACTGAGGTAGGCAAAGTCATTTTGGTTGCGGGCAAAGCAAGAGTGTCTGAGGCTCGGGCTGGTAATTAACCTCAAAGCTGCGGCGAAAAGAGGACAAAAATCCTGCCAGGCTTTAATCTGCTTGTCTGTGGTCGGTAAATAAGAAGCCCTGGGTAGACTGCTTTATTGAAACACTCTCACAGGTTGGCCTGCCAGGTAGCCGGGCATTAATATTGGCTCAGACGAGAACCTGTCAGGATTTATTAGTCAGTATCACTGGTACTCAGCCAGCAGGTGTCAGCTCTGGCAGAGAAGGAGAGAGCAGGATAGATTCATAGATAGAGAAAGAGAGATGGAGAGAGGGAATAGACAGTCAGACAGATAGATAGTCAAAAAGACTAGAAAATAGAATACTCGCTTTTCTCTCTCCCTCTATTTGGTGGTCAACAACAAGCCTGTAATAATGTGTCTATGTGTATATACACTATTATTAATGCATATTACATTTTAATTAATCAACTCTACCTTGTAATATTGCTCCTCTTCTTAGTTAGGCACTCTATAATGATGAAAGGGAAGGACACGCAATTAAGCAGACCTGAGATCCTTATGTCAAGAGACATTGATTTTATGATTACTTGAAAGATGTCGAGGTGCTCTCTATCTAAGCTATTAGACAGTGTGTGAAAACTAAAGTGTGAGTGCAACCCTGTTAACACACACAAATACATATTCATACAAGTATATGTACACACATGCACAAACCCACTAAGTACAATATTCATTCTGGGTCTAGCATACGGTCTCCTCTCCTCTTTGATCTGTGTTGGCCTTCAAAAGTTAACTTAATTGTTTACCGTTTTGCTCCGCTTTGGACTACCTTAACATTACCAAGCACTGCAGAAGGGGGGCATTTTCCTCTGTTGCTAAGCAACAGGCACAGCCTAACTACCCTGCCAAGGAATACATAGCCAAGCCGTTAATGAGGATACAAAAGACTCAACTTCAAATGTCTGACGTTGCAATTGACAAAAATCAGAGCTTGTGATTTGAGCTGTACTGATGGTGCTTGTCATTTTAAATGTGATAACACCAGATATACACCATTCATACATAGCATATACTGTAAGCTTCATGTCTAGATATGTGTGTCTTTTAGATTAATGTCTCCATCTAGTGACAAGTCCCTAAGGCAAAGTATAGACACACTCTTCGTCTGGAGGAGATAACAGCCAGAAGCATCAGGTTGGAGATGAAACTGAATGTGCTTTAATTGTGATAAACCACAGTGACATACAGTATAGTAGTCATATACTAGAACATAAAAAACAGAGATACAAGAGGTTTAAAAGGAATGGCTCTAAGATGACATTGAAAATCAGTGAATGAAAAAAAAACCTTTAGATTTTAAATGAGCCAGCTACAGCAGGGACAGAAGGGCACGGTGGTGCTAAACATACTGATTTATGATTAAGGATATCCTTGTTGTTTGGCACGTTTGTCTGTGTGTAATCAGCCTCATAGGAACATAAGTGCTTGATTGTTTATTGTAGTAAGAACATTATTCCTGAGGCAGTATGCATAGTTACAGCATGAACTGCACATTGAAATCGGCGTAGGTCCCCTGGTCTCTAATGAAATTTAAATAGCTGTGTGTCCCAGAGCTAATCCCTCTCTCTTTTTGGTTCTTGGCAGGTGTACTCATTAGGACTCTTATTTCTTTTACATTCATCCAAGGAAAAACAGTTGCATACAGCTGGGAAGTTTGTTTAACTTTGCATACTCTGGAGAGTTGACCCTTCTTATAATAGCTTCTGACAACACGTAAGTTCATTGCTCAAGGTGAGGCAGTGTGATTAAACACTGATGTATATGAGAACGTGTTGATAAAATGTCCTTGCCAACAAATTGTATTTAACTACAGCTGGAATGTAATTAATTCTAGTTCAAAGGAACTTTTCTCATATGTGCCTCAAAACTAGCAGAAAGCCTTGAAATCAGCTGTGAGGAACCAGATCTTCACACCAAGTGAACAAAGGTAAATCTTATTTTGAGACGCCTCTGCAAAAATGTTTTTTAGCCTAGCTGGAACAGAACCTGAGGTATCACTTGTTGTGGCAATCAGTGATGAAATACAGTTCATTCCTTTTATATTTCCCAATGACTTGACTCAACAAGTTTGTACAGGATGTTTTGAGAGTTCTTCAAAGCTGTTTTTTAATTATCTGTAGCTCAACAAGGGTGGGTAGGGAATGTCTAAGGGCCCCGAGGCATCTTGCTTCCACCAAACTGTAGGACTCTGCTGGATTGCAAAGCCTATAAACTGAACATATACCCATGTGATGTCTATGGAGAGTTGCAGTGGAGTGCTGCAGGTGAGTTGTTTCTGTTATAAACAAATGATATTATAAGACTGATCCTGCTTCAAAACAGGATTGTTACTTCTCTGATGTCGAGCTGCATGAATGTGTAGTGCTCTCACTCAATTTTCAGCCACATTTCAACATCCACAGCATTGTACAGATCAGTCTCGATTCAGGTGGCTTTTACATTTCAAGGTACTGTATGCCTTTGTTGTCCTCACTGTGTTGCAACTCTATTCATTCATAGTAGCCTCCTGATGGTTTGTTTGGTCACTCAAGAGGTCCTGAGAGTGTATGCAATGATGTCAATGTATACAGAACAGAGTATGAAACACTAGGCCAATTGTTATTGATGTTCAAGAACTTCAGTATCAAAATGGGCCTCTTTCTCAGAATATATATTTCCTCATAATTTGAAAGGTGATGATGAAAGGTACATAGATGATGTGAAGTAGGCTTAGAACCATCTCATGCCACCTGTTTTTAAATGCTTAAAAAGCACTACTAGCTTTGTTCACGTTTCCAGGAATTGAAATAGATCTGACATTGTGCTCAGTAATTTTTTGTTTGGAGAATCAATCAAGCCAAGTTTTGTAGGGAGAATTTAGACTGACGATGCCATCATTGTGTGCCAGAGCCAGAAAATATCCCACATTAACAATTTGATTGTAGTTCAGGTTCTTGTAAGTCATCTTACATAAACAACAACTCTAAAAACAGCATATTGCTTCAGTCAGCATGACAAAACAACTGGGCTTATGTTCTTCAAATAACGTTGACTGGACAGATACATCGGCTGCCACTGATTGGTGGTGCCCTTCCGCCCAAACAGAAATCAGCTCACATGATCAAACGAGGCATGTTATAGCAAGAACTGTAAAATAACTGTAAAAACAGTACAGAGGAATTATTTGGCATGCTTTCTTCATCCTCATTATGTGTCCACTGTCTCTATCAAGGCCATAACTTTTTTCCCAGTCCTAAGAAGGCCAGAAGCCTGTGACATTGAAAAGAGTCCTTCTTATTTGTCTTTGTAGAAATCAAAGACAAATAAGAAAAGCAAGGTCACCAAATTATTCATCTTATAAATGTTATATTCCTTTGATTTCATGACAAATTTAAACATCAAACTCTAACCCAGCACAATTTCCATAGATCGATAAAAGCAAGCATGTGACTTACAACAAAATCAGTTACATCAATACCGCACCATCAGCTAGTGGAAGATACGGGAAAGGCACATTCAGTGTCATATTGACCTCACAGTAATGCAGCATGACTGCAATCGTTAACCAGCTCTGCAGGAGAGGTATTCAATGGGAGCTATAATTTCCAAAACAAGCAGAAACATGACAGTCATGTGAGTGTGTCCAAGACCAAGTAGTGTTTTAAATAAATCTGCCTACATCTTCAACTAGTTTGCACCTGTGGGGATAATTAAAGGAATGATTGGACTTTGATCAAGAGATGGTGGGTCACGAATCAGCTACAATGAACTACAAGAGATGGTGAAAGACCTAATTGCTGCGTTGAAGCAGTAGGAAAATTGTGAAATTTTGAAGTTCAAAGCACTTCGTGGGAGGAAAGGAGAAAAGGTTGTTTGTTACATGAAGTATAATTTTATACATACATATTATTTAGCATTCTGAGAATTATTCCCTCTTGGTTTGAGAAAGCTTTAATTCAAAACTACTTTGTATATATTCATCAAATTTAGATAATAATAGGAATACTGAACTATAAAGCTTGCCTTTTCTGTAAATGTGCCAGGAATCATTTTTAAACCCATTACTAATATTATGTCTACTATTTACTGCTGTTATCACTGCCTCTAAACAACTCTAAATAACTGGATCAGAAAGCTGAATATAATTTACTGGAATGGCTTAAATATGAAATGGCACAGAGGTTTAGGCGTTCTCTTTTCCTGGCTGTTTTCCCAGTGCTTTAATTTTGACAAGTGAAGGGGATGACAAGAACGTTCAACATCAGTGATATTTGATTACTCTGACCATTCCCTCCAGTAGTACACACGGCGACTGCTATCAATACACAGTGAAATGTGCCAAAAGTCCGCACTTAAGAGGCAACGGGTGCTTGAAACGGCCACATCCACGGCAACCCAGGTGTCTAATGGTAAAGCCACACAGACAGGTAAGAAATCTTGATTCTTTTGGATGGTTTAATTTACATGGCATGTTATGAATTACTGCTTACAGGACATACTTTTAAAAACATTAAAATTCAAAGCATAAAGCCCAATAATACAATGTTTCAATTTGTTGTTGTCAAATAAACCTCATTTCACATAAAGTTTTTCTTCATTGTATCGCTGCCAACTGTGGTATAACAGTGATCACTACTTCAAACACATTCACTTAACTTTTAGTACTTTCTGTTTCTCTTCACACTGTTCACATTACACAAACACACACAGACACACACAGTGAACACAGCTAACACTTTGAAAGCATGAATTTTCAAATATTGAACAGAGTACAAAGAGTGCTAATTCTTCTGCACTCAGAAGAAAATTCTTAACTTTTATCACTATGAAGAGAAATCTGTTTTTGTTGTGTGGCTGTGTGAAAATATGAAAAGGTACAAATCCTTCGATTATCCGTATAAAGTGTGTAAAAGGACAGACAAGGTTGGTCAGACTTTGTATAGATAAGAGAAAGGGTGTGCAAGGTGGAAAGGTGGAAAATAAATGGATAGGCAGCAGTTGTCCAATTTTTTTATAGTGTCAATTTGAGGTTCCATCATACTCTTCAGTAGTGCAGCAGTTCAGGAAGGGCTCTAATCCTATAAAGGAGTATGAATGGTCTTAATGGTCTTTACAGACACAAATGTCATGTCTCGGTCACACTCACTGGTGTCATGGACGCAGTCATGCCAAGGTTGGATTTGTCACACTCAGCATTTTTTAAATTCATAGTGTCTGGCCAAGAGGGATGTTACAGTTGATGTGGATGAAAATCTAGGGCCTGATATAAATAAATGTTAATATATGAGCTGCAAGTGTGAGATTTTTTGTTATGTTATTTTCTGTTGAGACCATTATGTAATTTTGCTGATTTGCTGAACGCACCACCATTCTGAGCATGCATTTGCTGTTGTGCAAGCTGGAACACTTTTGGTGTTTTTATCGACAGCAAAAACACAACAATGCATCCAAACAATGAAGAAAGATTGTACACTAAGTTGTGCAGATTCAACTTTTTCTATCTATTGATTGTGACTTAACTTTGATATTTTTTTGGCAGCCAATAAATGGAAAAGAAAACAACATGTGTTCCAGTTTTACAAACTGCTCTCTGGCAAAAGAAAGGTCTGATATGACAATAAATAATGGACTTCTCCTTAACAGAAAGGTGAGGAGTGTGCCTCATAATAACCTACATTAAGTGAGACCCCTCTGAAAATGGGACAGTCAAGGTAAGATGTTTTTCCAGATTTTTTAAAATATTCTTCAATAGATTGGATTAGTGTGTGACTCAGGTTGTTTAAAATCTCTGAAGAGTATGCATGCACTTCTTAACTGTGAATTTCCGCTGACAGAAAACTTCAATCTTGTAAAAATATAAAGATTTGTTTGAACACCCCATGGGCATTTTGAATATTTTTTTTCCCTGAATTTATGTCTTATACTGCTATTAATCTGCTTCTGTGGTTTGTGAGGGAATCATGAGATATATTTGAAGTTTTAGGTTGAGGCAGAACTTACTAAAAACACTGCGCTCTCTGGTGGTAGTGAAGGAGGGAGGTGTGTCTTATTTCCATTCCCATTCAGTGAGCGACTACACTGCAGCACAAAGCAGAGGCAAAGAAGCACTATAAGGCTGAGGAGGAGCGCAGACAGAAATATTTGAGCAAAACATCACCTGTGTCTCTGTGTGTGTACGTGTGTGTGTGTGTGTATGTCTTTATGACACAATAAAAAATATGCTTTTGTAATTTATGACTAATACATTCCTGGCCAACAATGTAGTCCAATGTACTGCAGATGATGTTCACATATATAGTGGACATTGCAAAAGTGAAAGATGGCAACCGACATTAACCCCTGCCTGCCAGATGTACCTATAAATGTTTAAGAGCTTTGCTTCCTTTCATGTCAACTATCCTATAAAGTCCTTCAGGAGCATGACATTTCATGACAAGAGGCAGTCATTTATTTTACGTTTGCCCTCTCCTTGAAGGGGGATTATGACAACTGCAGTGAGAATTTAACTATGACAATGTCTGTCAGTTTAAAAAAGCAAAATAGACCAAGCATTTCCATAGCAACTGTGCCAAAAGCCAGCCAACAGCACAGCAAAATCTCTGGGCTGTCAAAAGATTATTAAAGTATTTAAGGCTTTTCTTAGACTCCTTTCATACAGGAAACCCATGTATAACATGCTCTACTGAACACGTATTCAAACAGAGTTGAACCCGTTCATAATCCCTGGTTGTCAACATTTCCAGACTCCAGTCTGCATCTGTAGTTCTGTGAAAGGCACCGCTAAACCACAGAATTACACTGAATGACAGAATTATATTTTTGAAATAAATAGGTAAAGTTTCTGTTTCAGGTTATAATAGTTTTGTAGGTTAAATAAAATTTCCATCTCTAATAGAAATGCAAGTTCACCAAAGTCGAGCAATAATCAATATTTAAACCCATATTTAACCATGGTCAGGAGCAGGGTCGCAAAACCATATCTGACAAAGGAAGTCTATCGTAAAATAATAGTCAAATGTTCATATGAGCATTGAAACAGGTTTTGCTTAATTTTGCATAATTTCTACTATTCATACTCGCAGTTAAAAGATCCCTTTGTAGTGCACTTTTGATGTAAGTGATAAGGTACAAAACCCACAGTCCTCGTTTTGTGCAAAAATGTAAGTTTATCTTAATCTAATGTGAGTTTTCAGCTGTCCAAATAAGTCAAATCAAGTGGATATCTTTTTAGTACAAATTCCCGTCTTCTTGTTACTATCCTCCCACTTCAGATCAACAGGGAAAAACTGTCTAGGGGAACACAGAGGGAATTTTGTACTAAAAAGATATCTGCTTGATTTGACCAATTTGCACTGCTGAGGCATAATATCAGCTTCAGATAAACTTTTGAACACATTTTTTTTTTAAACAAAACTGTAGATTTTGTCCCCCATCACTTACACTGAAAGCACATCAGTAAGGGATCATCTTCCAATGATCAGTATGAACAGGAGGAATTATTACAGCAAGAAAAACCTGTTTTAGCGTTCATATGAGCAATGAGTACTGTTTTAGGACCGACTTTAAAAGGCCCTTCACACTTCTTCACAGGTGTTTTTCAGTTATTCTGGCTGATCAGACCTCCAAAGAGCAATAACAGCAATAATAACTGTAACTCTCAGAAGAGAAGTTCCTTGTATGGCAGACACCACTGCGAATGCACAGCAATGAGGAACTACCCTCCTGAGAATTACAGTCTTGTCGCTCTTATTACTCTTTGGAGCCATTTCTAAACAAGCTAAGGTAATAACACTCTTCAGAGGCATAGGAACATGTCACCCAGTGCAGCGGTGTGACTCATTGATGTGTTTTTAATAGTTTTTAGACAACAATGGAGCTCTACAGCACAGAGTAATACGATATAACTGACTTTGATATACGCACAATACTTTTAAGCAGGATGAGTTTATTGTTGATTTGGCTCTGCACATGAGATTTGTTGACAATATTGAAAATATAGAAAACTGTCAGCCTTACCCTTTAAAGATTGGTGAGGGTATACTGATAATTATGTTACTGGTGCAAGGAGTACAAATAAGAATGAAAAAGGTGTAATTATCCACCTTACTAACAGAAGAGCTAGGAGATGTCAATTAAGCAGCACCCACACAGACCTGAAGAGAGGTCTAATCAGCTGAAATAATTAAAATCACCTGTGTAGGTCTACCATGAGTGTATAGGAACTTAAATGTTGTCTAAACACAAGCTGGTATACAAGAACTTTGCCTGAACAAGAACAGTTTAAAATCAGCAAAATTATGAATTAGATTAGTAAAGATCTGACCAAAGAATGATTAAACAAACATTAAGAATGTGACCAGACATTAGATGCCAACTTTTAGTAGAATACTTGACAGTTTTTGATACTTGATGCTATGGACACATTTCAGCTCTACTGCAGGTAGCATCAAGGCATGTTGCTGGAGAGCTTCATTTCACCTCAGCACAGCTGTACAATATGTGACCAACAATGACTACATTTCCATGCACACCAATATTCCATTATTTTTCCGAATATGACAATATTATGAATTTAATATGGGTTATGCAAACAGCATTTTTCGTTTGGATATTCCAAATAAGGCCTCATTCCTAATGTAGCGTTCTTCAATTAAGACGTGAGATGTATTGGTATTATTTTGGTTTTAGGACCATTCTTTGGACATGTGCATTCAGAATATGCGCCTCAATAGGGGTTTTCACTGCAGTTTGTGATGCACGACTCTTGCCTGTTTACCCCTGTTTAAAATGACGTGCTGGAAGGCAGACAGAGGAGAGGAACAAGAGGAGAGTGGAGAGCTGCTCAGGGCGGGCTGGAAAAACAGAGCACACCTTCTCCACGACGAGGACGGAGGGGATTGGTTATTATCCCGACATGCAGCCATGGACTGACGGTGACGACTCAGTGTAATGCACCAAAAACACTCAGCAGTTGTAGTAAACATCATGAGACAACCTAGGTACTGTAACTATAAATTTACAACAATAGTCATATCAATATCACTTATAAATATCAGACAGCAGCTCGCTAATGTTTTTCAACTTGCTGGTTTACTTCACTGCCTGTAGAGACCTTGAGATTCCTGTTCCCACTGGAGCAGGGGGACACCCTGAAAACCCAGGAATATTCATTCTCATTATCCATGTAAACAGCTTAGTAGGAATATTGTCTTTTTCAAAATAAGGGCAAAAACCAGAATACTTTGTGCATGTAAACATTGTCACTGACAACTTGCACAGCAGTGACTCTTTCCATTCCCTCTGTAGCCTTGAGTCCCTCTCTACTTAATGCTTAAAAAAGGCAGCCATGCCATGAAACAAAACTTTAAAATGTTATACTCTATTAGCTTAATGAACAATCTCTGCTGGCACTGTTTAATATAAACAAATGGTTTAATGTCCCCAGTCCAGATGGTGCCTACAAATATCAGTTGCTACATTGCAGCCAAATTTCATTAATATTATAGGGTGTCTTAGCATTTACTAATGAATAATTGCCACAAATCCTACATTCTTTATCTCATATCAATTCAATCAGGATGGTGAGAGAGAGAGAGAAGGAGAATTTGAGAGATCACTTGGTCAACAACATATCAATCACTCAGCCTTGGGTAACATAGTAAAGTGCTATATTCTCTCTTTTGTTTGATGACCCCAATTTACCTCTGTCACCTCTTGTCCCTGCTGACTCAAACAAGGCTAAAAAGAAAGCCATGTTTTCAGGTTTTCATTTTGTCCATCAGCACTATTCTATTGCTCAGGGGGGAAAGGGAGTGGGGTCCCGTTTACGGCTACCTCTTCCATCTTGATGTTCTATCCAGCACAGCAGGTTTGGCAGCACTTCAGTGAGCACATTAGCACATGGTTGTGAAGAAACCACGTTATCTCCTCTTTGCTGACAGACAGAGAGAGAGAGAGAGAGAGAGAGAGAGAGAGAGAGTAGTGGTATACGTGTTGGCCCATTTTTACTGGACACCTATCATCAAGAAGCTTTTTGTTAGATTATAAAAAATGTACAATACATTGCACCATCTCCGGGTTGTAAAATTTTAACAGCACTCATTCCTCCTACAAAGACCACTGCAATGAGATGGGCTGGTCTGGAGGTAGCTATGCTGTAGTTATACTTGCCCTTTTGACAAGGCTGATGTGCAGCAGCAAATATCAAATTTCTTCAATTTCTTCTTTTTTTTTTTTACAGCATTGAGTTGAGTTTTCCTTACTTCTAGTAAGAGACAGTTAGTACAAGAGCCAAATGCAATGCAAGATTTGTAACAGCATTTTGTATAACTACATTACACATGCTAGTCATTCATGCTCAGATAATAAGCATTATGAGCCTCTGTATCAGCAGACAGGACATTTAATAATTTAGATTAGAAAATACAAGGCTCACTTAATAAAACATTATTGAAAACCACTGCAGTCGTCATTAACATTACTTATCAGACAATGCAACAGTCTGTCGGGATCCCTGACCACCCTTCATCTATTGGTATGTGGTATCTTTCTTGTTGGGGATATGCCCAAAGAGCATCATCCCAGATATTATGCAAACACACTGACCACACTTCTGTTCATTCTCGTTATATATTTTTCTCCAAGGTCTCCTAGCAGGCCCTCTCTTGCCCTTGACTAGGAGTTTTTATGAGAACTTGCAAAGTTGTTTTTATCCTGAATGGGTGGAATCCATGGGCTCATCTGGCCTCTACAGCATAGTTTCAGTAGATTTTTTAACTTTGCCAACACCACTGCCAGTTGATGTAACATTGGTAAAACGTCAGTGTCAAAATACAAATTCTGTACATAATAGTAGAATATTTGTGATGGACATATTTGATGGTCACAGTTTTCTGAACGGTGACACAATACAATTCATCATCTAATTTTCATTTCTCAGTAAACATTTTGGAGGTGATAATCCTAGTCTAGGACTAGGACTATAAAATCCATATAATGGAGTATACCATTGCACTTGTATTCATCACATACAAGTTCTTACATGTCCCTCCAACTGATCAATGAGAAGTGACAACACCTTAAAAATGTCAAACTTATTCTCCCAAATGTTCACATTTTTCCCAGTATACACATATTTAATATCATACTCAGTAACAGTAGAATTTCACAGTGTCTGATCCAAGCATGAAATAAAACTTGAATCAATTTGTGTAAAGTGATTTACATAAATTTACAATGACAAATCAATGTTGTCAATTAATTTTGAATCAATTCATCACTGTCAATTTCTACAAAATAGGCTACAATGTCCTCACTTGGACTCATCATTGTAATGTGATATTTAAGGTTCTTGTTATATTGAAAAACAAAAATGTATTGTTATGAAAAAAATAATGGTTTCTTGTTCATATAAAATGTGTTCATATGTCATTTAGGGCTTGGAAATTCTACATACCTGGTGTTTTAATTTCAATTAGGCTTCCATTATGTTTAACAGAAGTACAGCAACTGAGGGTAAATCTGAGTTTCTTACCAACACCCTCAATGTTACTTGCATATATTAGTAACATTTGCCATGTGTAACATTAAGCTGTCATGTATATTTACATTTCACAGTGGAATTTATATTTTAACATACTGTGTAATACACAATGTAATAATGTTATTTGCTCTCAATTTCTGTAAATATATTCTTTACAAATAAATACTGTACTTATTGAAAATACAGCAATTAAACAAAAGCAAGTGGGATAAAAAAAAATCTGCAGAAAATCACAGGTACATAAACTAAACCAAGCATTAAAAAAATGATAAGAAAATCACCAGTACACAAAGTGAGCTAAAAGAAGATTTAACAGATGCTGATTTTGTCTTCCAAAATCCCTTGCTGTATTTTGCAAACAAAGACAATATGCTTTGCTTGGTTAACCTTAGTATCAAATGCTGATAATCAATGAAATGGATCCAGGCTTAGAAATGGTTGTTCACAGCAGCTCTGTGATACAGTAATACGGTTGTGTTTTAGTTGAGTGTGTTTCCCCCTCTGTTCTCTTATTGCCTCCTGTCTCTGCTCAGATTGTGTAAACATTTCCCCAAATCTCACCAAGTGCAGCTTTTCGCAGAAGGCAGTGTACCGTGCTGCAGACTGTATTGGTCTTTAAATAAAAATGTGGAGGGTATGTCACTGAAATGATTGAACTGATGGGTGGTTTGGAAGAACACTGAGTGGGGTTGGAGGGGGTGGGGTGGGGAGGGGGTTGTGTCTGAGGCTGGTGGTTGATGTGGTGTGCATTCATAAATACACCTAATGGCTTGTTTTATGAACAGCAGTGATTCATTCTTCTTTTTTCTGTTCTTTTCTTGAGACTGATTGGTTTTGAAAGATTGAGACGATAATGCTGTGAGATACAAATGAGGAGACTGTGAAAAATCTCATTTGAAAAAGCAAGGGGAAGCGTAGCCTTGTAAACAAAATTCTATTTCACATTGTCAAAAGGTAATTTGTCTCCATTGTGCCTGGCAGAGCCTTCATAAATAAAACAGTGCACATTGCAGGTGAGAACTCCTCCTTTCTTTTGTTTTTTCTCAACTTTTTTTTGTTTGCTCTACTGCTTGCATGCAAATTAGACATATAGAGTAAAATGCAAGATAAGAAAAGAACTAAATTAATATTAAGTAAGCCAGTGGCTACACTACATAGTCACATTTTGCATTGCAATATTTTTGCATACAGTAATAATTTCAGAGATAAGACATACGTACATCCAAAAAATGTTATTGTCCTGGTGTTGTCAGTGAAAGTAGCTATACATTGTCTATCTTACAATTACTTAAAACATGTTTAATACAAGCAAGAAAATTAAAGCTGTATTTTTTAAAAAATATATCTTTTCACCCCTAACAAAACAAAAAGAGGAAAAAATAACTCACAGCAACAAGTATTTAGCTCATCAAGTTGTTGGCAACCTGTGCCTGTTTAAACACATCCAGCAGACATAGGGTAACATGGCCATCCTCTTTGCTAACACTTTTCACTGGCTGTTTTTGTTGTTGTTGTTGTTTTTTAACTCTGGTTTGGGCTGCCAACTCCAGAGATAAATATCTGGCTGCTTGAATGTCTCTAGCTGGCTGGTTTGAAAATGAGAACCATGCGTAAAACTTTGTAAGCACAAGCTCTGAAATTCAGGTTATACAAGTCAAAGTAATCTTTGCTTTGAAGGTTGTGTTTATCCCCATCCACTGACCTCACCTCATTGACTTTTGATTCCAGTGCTGTGATGTATTTCAAGGTCAAACAAAACCATTTCCATTCAGTGATTTTTTTTACCCTCAACTTCAGCACACAGCGCATGCATTTTAAGACATTATGGTTATTTTATTTTATTTAATCAATGTCAGATGAAAGCCATGCAATTTAAAGGAGTGTCTCTTTATCTGCATCATGTACAGTATAATGGTTATTAGATTTTTATAATAAACACACACACACACACACACACACACACACACACACACACACACACACACACACACTTTGGACACAATCTGGACACCTTTATAGCATCCCCAATGTGAACAAACTGTGAACATTTACATGGAGCTATAATTATAATGCACACAAAGAATGATGCTAAAATAAGCACAAAACAAACATATTTTCGACCCAGACTCACTCTGCTTGCGTCATTCACTGATACAAATTGTCAGTGTGGACATTTGTCAGTATTGCTGTATGGTATTAGTGCGGAAAAATGTCAAAATACAATTTTATTATTAATTTCTTATATAGAAAGCTCTTTATCCTTTTCATGTATCTTACAGTTCCTGTTACTTTTAAAAAATCCAATTGAACCCAATGATCCAAACTGAGAATTCAAAGAGGACCAAATAAAAGGCCTCCACCTCTACCAGACGATCACCTCCAAATATACGTTTTATTCAGAAAAATAAAAGAATATTGAAAAGTGGGGTCATCTTATATTCGAGGACAATTACGTGCTCACAAGATCAGAGATACTTTTTGAATGACAATGTACAAGTATAACACAGACGCCCAAGGAGAATGTTGCATTATGGGTTGTGGCCTTAATGTTGCTAGGCTAGCAAGTGTTTCAAAGTCTTATAGTAGGGTTGTCACTTTCTATTTGAAATTTGAACATTCATTCAAACATTGTAAAAAATGTTATATTTAAACTGCAATGACCTGTTGAATTCAAAATATACAGTCTATAAGCACAACAGACTGCTTGATGTAGTTTACCTTGTGATCCAGCAGAGGACACTCTAAAAAGTCACTATCAGTTTAACCTATTGACCTATCAGTAAAATAAGCTGGTAATGTTATGTGGTTTCGTGGACAGCGGTGAGCAAAGCTGTCCAGAGCATGACACCAGACATGACACCCAAGCATCTGAGAAGCAATGTGTGTAAGTATAACATATAAAGATTTTACTGAAGTAAGTTGCCCTCTATGACCACTGACAGATGGTCATTGCTCGTCATATGACAGCAAACTGTATCTCTGACACATTACGGTATACGGGTATACTTGTTAGTTTGAATTTGTTCGAACTGGCTTTTTGAAAACAAAAAAAAAACGGACACCCCAACTATATGACACCACACAGGAAAACATGAAAGACTATACTTGAGGATAAGACACTAGTCCACAGACAGATGGACATCACTGGCCACACATGCTTATGTGACAGTCACAGCTCACTGAATTTCAGACTCTTGGGAACTTGACAATTATGTTCTATGTACTAAGGAGCTGAAAGGAAGCCACACAGCTGTCTATAGTGCAGGAAGCATTGGCAGCACGCTGGATGAATTTGACATCTCCTGTGAAGCGGTTGTAGCTGCTGACACATACGCAGTTTAGGGCTTATTAATGTATCCTGTTTGGCCCACACACTAAACCTGGCAGTGTGCAAGGGGCTTGAGGTGAAAGCCATTGATAAGGACCTTTCAAGACTAAAGCAAACTGCTGCTCATTTTGGAAGATCTCCATCAGACAGCTGCCTGCTGGAATAAAAGCAGGAGCTCATTGGATTAAAAAAAAGAAATATTAATAAATGACTGCTTCAGGAATACTATCTATGACATGATATGTCATGCATCTGAGCAACAAGCAGCAGTGGCAGCTGTCATTTTTGGAAAGAAGACACCTTTTTGCCTACCCCACAGCATTGGCTGTCCTACCTCTGCAGCATGTCATGATATCTTAACTGAGCACTCCTGACGTATCGCATAAATCAGCCATCAGAGAAGTCAGAGGTATTTCACTTTTCTTTTTTTTATTAAATATTAAGTCCAAGCCTATTGGAAGACAACTTAAATACTGATATTTCAAATTAACAAGATTGTATTTGCAATTTTTAAACAGCCAAATAGTGCGCGACATTGAGATTTATTTTATTTTCACAGGCTGGATGATGGCAAATTTGAAAATGCAAATGCCGCACCGACGCCATTCAAAAACTGCAGGCTTATATGAAGGAGACTCATCTCTCTGCAGACAGTAATCCACTGCTTTAGTGGAGAGATACAGAGTGCAATAGATACACACAACTCTCAAAGCTGGCTCATAAATACCTGTGTGTACCAGGAACGTCTGTATGCTCTGAACTGCTGTTCTCATCGGCAGGTAATGTTGTAAATAAAAAGAGAGCTGCACTTGTTCCAGATCAAGTTGATAGACTTGTGTTTCTGGCTAATAAAATGCAATAGCAATTAAGTCGGGCCCGTTCGGCTTGCCTGTCAGTTCTGTTTTACCTTGTTGCTGCATTTTTAGTTCAAAGCTATTGGAATTCTCACCTGTTGTCTGTGATTTAACGTGATGTGTTAATACAGCTGTTAAAAAAAGTTAACATTCAAATGCTGGAAGAATGTGATGTTAGACTGTTGTAATGTTAAGTTAAATAAATAACAAAACAATAATTGTTGTCATTCATTGTTAAAGTTTAATTTCAATCATTACACATTACATGGTGCTGAATGGGGGGTTTCAAATTCATCCGACTGAACTGTGTGTCATTTCAAATTCGTTCGAACTTGATTTCTGGAAAAAGTGACAGCCCTGTACACACTCATATATAGAAATGAAGCTCACATGTTCTCAAGGTCAGGAGGGTTAGGGTTATACAAAGGTAATAAAAAGAGGTGTATTCATTTGGTTGCAATGTGCAACCTTCCCGCCAGATGCCGCTAAATCTTGCACACTGGTCATTTAAATTTCCTCATATCAATTCATAAAATCCAAAATTGATCTTTTAATATATGCCTTTTCTTGTGGATTTTAAATCTGAAATGAATCCATACATCTATCTTTAGGCTTGGCAGTGCCTTCAATGGAGCAGCTGCCGCCATATTCAACAAGATTTTGTGCAAGATCTCGGTGAACATGGCGGAAGCTGCTCCACTGATGTTTTTAGCTACCTTATTTACACTGGCTGCCTGGTGATTTGATTTAAAATCTAAAGTTGCTGTTTATACGCTGAACTAAAGAAAACATTTATTTGGTCACTCAAAACTCACTGACCATAGAGTCTGTACAGTTGCATTATATTGTGATGACTCCTGTAGTGTGTTTATGTTAAATAAAAAGTACATGTACCTCCTTTGGGGTCAATTCTTAATGTAGACATTAATATTTTTAATAATGCACTCGGTAGAGGGTTCCAATTTGCAGCATTAGTTATCTGAGAATCTCCTTCATATCTAGGCAAAGTTGGTATTGTAAGTAAGAGCTTCTTTGTTGCATATGAGAGGTTCGAGTTAAACTCTGTGCTGCATGACTTACCATTTTAGCAAATCTCTCCTTGGTGAAATGACCAACAGAAATTCACAACAAGGAAGTTAAATTTAGGCTCTTCTGGTGGCACAAAAATGAACCATCTCAAGTAAACAAATATCCTTTTGGAAAGAATGCAAGCTTTTATTTTGCAGCAGCAGCCAATTAAAAAAATGTTACAACCAACCTATTAGACACTGAGACATCTCAGCATGTGATGAACAAAGCCTGTGGTTGTGGAACAAGTAGCATATAATTGGATTTGAGCCAGAAAACTTACTTGCAAGGGCGAACATGTCACGTGATAAGGATAAGGAGGAGAAAATCTGCATTTCATCAGATAGCTTACTTATTTATTTATTTATTCTCTAAACAATAAATACGCCTTGATGTCAATATTTTAGTGTTAAATCACACCACTAGGCTGCTGCAAGCTTTTAGGGACAAATGACAAATAACTGTACAAGCCTGAATATATAGTTATAAATAATCACAAGAAAACTACAATTATAGTGAATTTCACTACCTGTAAAGCAAAAGCAGTAGTTGCATACTGCAATCACTTTTATCAGGATGGCAAATGGCAAGAGGATTTATGATCAAACACTATGAGGCCATTCATACAGTGTATCAAGCAATGCATTTGATGCAGCACTAACACATTTAGACACACATTACCACAGACACACTATATATAAACACATATAAACACAGCTATGCAACAGTAATTGGATTCACAATTATTCTGTTGGCTAACAACAGAAATCAAGTGCACATTCACTCTCAAACTTAACAGCTAATTAACAGCAGCAGGTGATAGACAACAAAATTGTCCCACCAAGGGCAATCTCTATTAACCACAACATCAAGGGATATTCCCAATGCCTGCAAATCCAGCGCAACCAATCCTCAAATCAAGCACTTATTTCCATTAAATACAAGCAACAGACACAACAGCAATGCAAAATGTCATAACGTGTTCTTACCTTCTGAAAAAATTGTTTCTTCTGTACCAGAAGTCCTGAAAATGTGAACTCCATTTTGCATAGTCACTTTCAACGTACTTCAGGGACAGTTGATAAAAAATGTTTTAATCCTTAGTTTCAACATTTGGAAACACTGAATGACATGTTTTTGTCTTATGAGTTCATATTTTCAGGTTGCTGGTGGTTTGTTTAATAAATTCAGATTTATTTTTACTCCTGCTACCTTTAGTGTTAGCTCCTTGTTGCTAGGACCAAACAGGAGTCACTGTTGTTGCACTGTCAGGCATTTACTTATAGTAGAGCTGTTGTATTGGACTGCTCTGGATTGCACAGGTGTTTCTACTAAAGTGCTCGGTGGTTAGACATATTTTGTAGAAAAAAAATGCAACAAATATGCAAATGTGGTATTGCACTGAATTGTGAAGGGGTCTGTATTTCTCTGTATTTATACCAAGTATGCATAGCTATTGTATTGGCTAATTGACTTTTGTCATATTAGTAAAACATCCAATTATTTTTTAAAACGTAAAACAGTCAATGATTACTTAAATACTGTATATCATCATAACAAAAGCAGGTAAACGCCACTGTACATTTCTACAGTGTATGTGTAGCAGCAGCACAGTCCATAAAGGAAAAAAAAAAAACTTTGTTATTCTGTTACCTTTGTGATTGAGGATTGAGTCTGTGATTGAATTGATAACAGCACTATAACAAGATAAGGAAAAGTTATCTGAGCATACGGTATATTGTTGTTGGCTTTTGCTCTAATCAGTTGGGACACAGTTAACCAGCTGTATCTGGCCTAATGTTTCTTACAAAAATAATGCAACTGTCTATGTTCGTCCATCATGAAGACTAATGTTTCTGTTGCTAGCGTCCTTATCCGCTGCAGCAGTGAAACACTTTTAACAGCTACTGTTTGGAAGATCTCACCACCTTCAGAAGGGCTGTGAAGTGAAGATGATACATGTATTCATTCATTTATGAGTTTATTCAGTCCAGTTTCTCAACTCTACGTAATCTACGTCAATGAAATAATGTAGGTATTATTTACATTTGGGTTGCAATTGGTTGGAGTTTTTTCCTTGTAACAACACGAAAACGTCAAAGTTCTCTAAGGCAATTAACCTCAATATATTGAATTTGCCAAGACGAACATACTGCATTTGCACACAACATTACACAGACCAAGCTTAGTGTAGAGTCTTCATTACCAATTTGGGAAATAATTGTTTATATATATTTAAACATGGGAGACACGTTGGCTCTGTGGTCAGCACACTGGAGCTTTTTCATGTTCAGTTTGAATGTTTTCCATGTCTGCCTGGGTGTTCTTCAAGTGCTCCAGTTCCTTCCAACAAAATACATTATTTATTATTTTTGTTTTAATTATGTAATTGTATTCTACATTTCTCTCCAAAGCACTGTGGTCAACACTTGTTGTCTTCAAATGTGCTCCATAAATAAAAAGATTTGACTTAACTCGACATGGCAAAGTACCTTAATTTCCCACTGGCATGAAGCACATGGTATCTATGATGGACCACAGCCGTTAAATACTCTTCACAGAGATCTCTAGGCTTATAAGAAAGCACTTATTTCTCCACAGGAATGCAAAAGAAAAAAATGTGGAGGAAATGTAATTGACAATCCACTTCCAGAAATAATAATAAAAATGAAAATAAAGAAATTATACTGCAGCCACGCAGTACTCATTTACAGAAAGAGAGCTGAGGAAAATAGGCAAATGCTGCCTCTCTCACTATAACATTAATCAAGAACAACTGAGTCTTCAGCACAACTTCCTTTTAATACTATGGAGTAAATCAGTAAGAGACATTAGCCCTCTTGGCATTCAATCATAAAAAATGCAATCACTGGGAGTATGGTGATGCAATTAAATCTGCTAAAACATGCAAAAACAGTCTATTTAAAAACAAAGCAGGTGAATAATGTGCTGCTCTATCTCACAAATATACAAGTGCCATATTTCCCTCTGCTCCTATAGGTATTGTATTTTTGATACTGTGGAAGTATTTGGACAGCAGTTGTATCTGGTAAAAGCACAAAAAGCAGGATTTTCCCATCAGTCATCTCTCATCCCTGATGGGATTTGCTTGTCTCAAAGCAGCAAGGCACAGGCATAGTTGTTTTGAGATGAGCAATAAAAAACTGCATAATAAGGAAATGAAACACAAACTGCTACAATATGATGCTTTTTTTCCCCATACTTTTTGTGAAAGCTCATCAATGTCAGAAGCCAGATATTGAAAAATATGAATGTTAATGTTGCTGCATTCCCCACTGCTCTCATTGATGTTAATATTCTTGGCTCCAAATGTCATCTTCAAAATGTCATTAGAACACTGACACTGGGTCTTATCTGATGTTTCTTTTTTTGATGGGTTTTTTGGGTCCAAAGTAAAACACGCTGAACAAAACAACAAAGTGCGTCATACTTAAAGCAAGTTTGATCCTACTGTACTTGTATTAGAAATAATTTAGATGTCATTTTTCACATACTGTAAAGCTGCTTTAGATTCATATTTATAATATAAAGGTTTTTAACAAGCCGTGGGAGTTGATTATATTCATGGATGGCTGATTATTAAAAGAAAAGTTTATATTTGCTTTGCTGTATTGTTTGAAACTTCACAGATGTTGCCATTCTTTTACAATTGTGTACAAGTGCTTCAGTCCTGCAGGCTCTGATTTTTTGTTGTAGCAGTCAGACAATATTGCAAAGCTTTTATGGAGTAGATTACAATTCAGTATGATTCTTATGTCAGACTCGTTGACACAAAACCGCCCACTGCAGTACAAACAGCTCTCCAGCCAAGAGCACAGGAGTCATTAGAAATGCTGTGTATTATTCATACACACACATGCGGCATCTGCCCAAATCCACATTTTCTGGTGAGAGTGTGGAAAAACTGTCTGGCCACTAGATGCTTGGCATGGAGCCTAATTTAAGATAGCATTGAGACTTAATTTAACATTCACACTGGGACTCACAGCATCATCCAGGAACACTTACTGTAGGATTAAATCATCATTCGGGGCTCTGTATGCACATTCACTTAACAGGATTTACATTGATAATACACTAGCAGAGACCATAGATGACAAAAAATATTTCTGTCCAACTCAAGCCAGCCTTAAGTAAACGTGGCCCAAGACTATAAACTTTGCCCTGAGAGTTCCCATTATGTCGGGTTAATTCACATATACCTCCTGGCTAAAAAGAGTGTGCCTACACTTTTGACCTACCAAACACATTTCGTTGCATAATACAAGATGTACTGTAATGTTATTGTGAAACACCAAATTAGTTTGAAAACTGCTTTAGCTAATTAGGCCTGAAATAATTTGTTTTTACTGTATGAACTACAGCAAGTTTACTTTATTTTTACTTTACTTTATTCACATCTTTGTTTTTATTTACAAAAATGCTCTGATTGCACTGGAATGCCATTTTAAAGCTAATGTTTTTGACGTTAAATGGCAAGAAATCTATCAGATAGACTGAAAGATGAGCAGAAGGCGGCCAACAAAAACACAAGAAAATGCTGGGATTCTTTAAAAATGGATTACTTGTGTTTTTGTTGTTGTTGTTGTTTTGTTTGTTTGTTTGTTTGTTTTTACAGATGCTAGTTACCTCAGCCTCAGGCAAGATGCTGTTTTGAGGCAACTCATCAAGATGAGTGACGATGTTCTGGGATGTCACAGCAGTTTAGGGGACAGGAAGGAGAGACTGATATCTTATGATGAAAAAAAATGCACATTGTAGCAATAAATGTTTGATCTATATTGTTAAAGAAGGCACTGAGCTGTTGAGAACTTCCAAAAGTCAAACTTTAGATTATATATTTTAGATTTTATTTTTTCAAGTTATAAAAGCAATTTCAAGAGGCAAACAAGAAAAGGATGTTTAAGGTAGGAAAAAAAAGAGAAGAAATCATCAGAATGGAGCCAATATAGACAGAAAAACAGTCTCAGAAAAGTTCTAACTTATGTGTGCAGATAGTCCCCAAAAATCCCCACAAGTCTGCTTTTGTAAATTTTCCTGTGAACCTTACCAGCACCTTTGGGCTTTTATCAGTGTCTTCACTGCAGTCTGTCTCTGTTGTGTTTTCATTCAGGCAGTTTGGAGGTACATTTTCTCTGCCATAGCAGTTACACACAACAAACAACCGGTAACTTGTTAAGCGCCATGCATGCTGTGAGTATATTGGGTAATGAGTTTTCTTCGGTCCTCATTTGTGTACAGACAACATTACCAGATGTGACCAAACAAAGAAATTCCACATAACAAAAAGAATAGACTGCAGAATACTTAAATGAACAGAGAATTAATTCATAACCTCATTATTTTCCAGTGTAATAAGTGGGATTTGCTGGTGGTTTTTCACCATACACCACATGGGCGTGAACATGAAAAGGTGCAATACTAGGAGGAAAACATAAATATCTTGAAAAACTAATGGCCACTAGATTCAACAGGTGTCTTTATGATGTGCTAGTTGAATGAGTTTACTGATGCATATACTGTATATATGCAACTTGACATTAAACTAAACAAAACCTGAACGCTTGTGCCAGAGGTTTTAAAGCAGGATTGGTCAGACTAATCAAAATCAATTTTGTTAAGTCAATTTCCAATGCAATTTGATGCATTTTGTTTTTTAGTCATACACTGACTTTTCCACTTTTGCTAAGTGAAAAAACATGTGTCATATGTCAACATGTTTCTTTTTTTCAAATTTCCAGCATTTCTACTCTTTTCTATGCTCAAATGTGTGCTGTTTCTCTTTTAAAAACCTTTATTTATTCAGGGCAATTGCACTGAGAGTAAACTTCTCTTATGCACAAATACCCAGTACAGCTGCCCAGTACAACCACAGTCTGATCTGCCCACCACTGAGCAGCTTCACTGGAGCAGTTGGGGTTAAGGGTCTTGCTCAAGGGCACCCCAATGGTGGTAATAAGGGAGAAGCAAGTGCTGCTTTTTCACTTCACCCAGATTTATCCTGCTGGTCTGGGGACTGAACTGACGACCTTCTCAGCACAAGCTTGCTTCTCTGACCTTGAGGCCACCACTCCCGAAATCTTCTTCAGAAACCTGCATCTTTATGAGTGAATGTTATGTGGTTTGTTATCTGTGTTTCAAATCCCAGTAGGTTAACTTTGTTTATGAAATGATACCCTCAGACTACACGTCCCACTTAATGCCTTACTTTATTATTTTTTATTCTTTGGAGGAGCTGTCTTGGATTTGGCTTGCTAGTAGCTTTTTCCTTCACTATGTCACAGTTCCACCCCTTTGGCCAATCAGGGCTGTTGCAAATATTGTGATTAAAAAAGAAAACAAAAATAGACAGCAAAAAAAGGAAAACAAAAGAAGCCCTGATTTGCAAGCTGATTTTCAAGAGCAATCAGGAAGCACTTGCTAGATTCGCAGCCTTGACGTATGGTTCTAATCTCTGAGCAGGCAGTGGGTACAATGTAAGCCCCCTTTGTGCTTTTTGCATCCACTAGCATTTGTAGGCGCACACCTGTGTAGTGTCAATCACACAAACATCCGGCATTAGATTTGATCTTGCCAGACATCAATCACAGGATTGCAACTGGAGGCAGCAACAGTATTCTCTCCAGGATTAAGCTACTTTTAAATTGGCTGCAGTGAACAAGATGAGCCATGGAGCAGAGACGAAAAGTAAGCCAGAGGATGGAGGAGAGCAGAGGGAGGAGGAGAAAGCAATGGATAATTAGCTTTGTTAGGGAAAGAGGAAAAAAAAACTATGACTCAGTGTTTAACTTTGAGAATTATGGCCCTGGCTGTGTGAAATGAGGAAAACTTGAGAAAATTATTCACTGAGTGGTAATTAAATTCACTATGAAACTTTAAATCAGCTAAATAAATTGCTTTTCTCAATTAGCTTCCCTTGATTCCTTCTTAGAGCAGCTTTCAGGATTTTATTATTTGTTTGCTTTACCTTAATATTGCAAAACAGGATGTTTAAGGCCACTTTTACAAACTGTTTTCTCAAGCCATTGATTTTTTTTTTTTTTTTTTTAGTAAAAAATGATTACCCTTCTCTAATAAGTGAATATATTTTTAAAAATAAATGAGCTCAAATGTAAGAGTATGTAATGGCTTTTTAATTCATGCTCACACTTGTGTGTTATTATGCTTAATCTACATAGACTACATTTACGTGATGAGCTTACACATGTAGTAATTATAATAAACAGAAACAAACAAACATTTGAACAAGAAAAGAGGGTTAGAGCAGCTACAGCAGCTGCAGATGAATAGTTCAGATGTAAACAGCATTGGCAAAGTTGTAATTAAGCTTCAGTGACAATCATTGTTTATAAATTTATCTGTAATATTTAAATTTAAGAAAGCAATCAATTAGTATTATTTATCTACTCTAACAGACATATATTAAGTTTTAATTATGTATATGTGCACAGTTTCATATTAATGCAACTGTAAATAACCCAATTATCTACATAGGAGTGAGGGCATTATATCAGAGTATAAGCATAAACCTACATGTCTGCTCAACCTGTAAATGGATTAGTTATATTTCTTTATGATTTACTAAGTGCAGATGTTCCTTCTGCAACAATTGGGAGATAAAACCACTTTGTCTTATGTGTTCTCTTGTGTTTGTTTATATCCTGCACAGTGATATTTGGACAAGAAAACAAACAAAAAAATCAAACAATATGATGATGTATGATACTGATAAGCTGCTGACTGATTTTGAAAGGATCAGATTATTAGAACCACATCACCCAGAACTATGTCAAAGTCACAAGTGTCTTAACTTTATGAGTAACTCAAAGATACCCTGTGGAGTTTTCAGGTAAACAAACATGCTTACCAAAGTGATGTCTGAAAGAGTTAATGCCACCAACTGTAGATCAGTGGAATGGTGTGAAACCATTGGTAGGAATATGTATTGCGTCATCTGGATGCCAGCACACATGTGTCCTCATGCACATGGGTAACATAAAATGAACCACTTGTGAAAAAATTCTTCCATTACCAGTGGTCAAAAGCTCCACGGGGGACCTTTAACACCCCCTGATTGTTGAAACCTATTTTTTGCCGACAACTAGTGGTTTAATTCCTTGCTGCAATGATGTAAAAGATAACTCCAGAGTGTGTCAGCTAATGAAGTGATCACTGACTAGATACATATTTAGATACTGTATACACCCACTGTCTTCTATATTAATAACTACAAATGTTCTACTTTCACTGCTAGCGTTGTCATCACAGCAGGTGCTTTTCATTGATCTTACTTTTGTTTTCCTTGAAAAACGACTGTGGGAATTTTCAAGACATGGTGCTACTAGTCTTTTAAAGCAGTGTACTGAGCCATAAAGAAAGAACTGTCATATGTCTCACAGGGCGCAAAAAGCTTTGAGATATATGGTATATTATATTTAAGATTCCAGTGCAACTGAGATTTTGTTTGATTGAAATATCATTAAAAATTATTAAAGGGAGACAGATCGCCCCCAAGTAAATATGTGTATCAGGTTCACCACAGATTGTCTTTGAGGTGTAGCAGCATGTGCCTCGTGTTTTCATTCCTCTCTTTTCATAATTATTTTAAAGGGCACCGACAACTTCAAAGGCCCTGTTGTCGGAAGCCGTCGCCTTTCCCTACTGTTGTGTCTCCAGTCTCCTGCCCAAACACTTCTTCAACACAAATGGAATCAAATTAATTGCTAAGGAGACTGGCAGCTGGCAGGAAGTGGCTCAGGCAAGAAACAGCTCACATTAATATGGAACAGATCATTTACACCAGAGGATTTACCAGCATGGAGAGAAGTTATAAGGTAACTCAGTAGCTGTAGAATTCACTTGTATATACACATATGTGTATGACGCTTAGTGAAAGTGCAATCAGCAGGACTATGTTCATTCTTACTCTGTTTAATTTATATTTTCTTTCTCCTTCCTTATTTCAACTCCATCAGATGTCTGAGGATTCAGATTCTGCCACATCTGTTAACAAATCACTTCATTTAACTTTAAAACTGTTCTTTTCTCTGCTGCTGTCAGCTGTCATTTCAGTGTCAGATTGATGTGACCCTCCTCTGCTCAGTTCCCCTCCAGTTTCATCAGAACCAGCTGTCCATGGGTGCTTCAGCCGAGCTCATCAGTTGAAGCACCCATCCATCCAGATCTTCATCAATAGCTCTTAACTCCTTCTCCACCAGTGTCTAGACTCCACTGGGGGCAATATTCCTGTATGGCTCATGGTGTGATGACCATCATAAAATGGGGTCTATAATCGCCAAAGAGTTCTCACATATCTCTTCAACCTTTCCTGTTGTACACAATATGTCAAATAAATTATTTTTTATAACTTTTCATGCCTCTCTTTCAATGATGTCTCTCCTGATTAAAATGCATTTATGAGTGCATCACCAGCTGCTGCTTTTCTCTCACATGTCACCTAGTTCAAACCAGTTAGCCTTAATTGTAAGTGTCCCCACTCTTCTTCACACTTCTGTTAATTTGCCAACTCAAATTCTGCTCATGAGAAGTGTTGGGTTCAAGCTGCTAGATAATATACTGTCTTCACCAGCTAGTAGCTAACTGTGTCCACCTGTTTGTTGGTGCTGGGCAGGTCATATACAGACATCTTTTTGGACCTTTATCATTCAAAACACAACCTTCTGTGAAAACAAAAGATGAGAGCAAACCAAAACAATGAAGTTGTGGGCTGTAAAACTTAAACAATGGGCTGAAGGACTTTATAAGAACTGGTGATGATTATCTGCAGGTTCATCACTATGAGCAATCCTTTTCACAAACAAGTATTATTTGAGAAGGATCTATCATTCATCATTCATATAAAATGTTGATTACAGTAATTATAACAAAATGTAACTTCATTGAAAAGGTGTGCCTGTTTTCATACATGTTGCAAAATCAAATTTGACTTAGGATGCTCTTAGCATCTTATTGTGAATAATGTGAACTGAATGAGATGGAAAACAAAATCAAATGCATTCTTTATATTATGACTTGTGACAAACATTGTTCATGCTCCAGATTTATTTTTGGTTAGAAACTGAGGATGGAGCTTTAATTCAACACCTTCTTGATAATGTGTTTGTGTTTTATGAATATATTTATAAAGGTTGCAGATGGAAGAGATAAATAATATTTTTTTATTATATGGATCACAGAGTATTTATCCACAAAGTGAATCTGATATACAATGTTTTAATTGACACATTTATGTTATTTGTTGTTTGTTTCTTTTGGGTTATGTGTGTTTGAATTTGTATAAAGAGGTTGTGTGTATATATGTATTTATGTATGAGGTCAGTGTATTGTGCTATTACAGTAGATGTTGGTGGGTATATATTGTTTCTATTGGTTTGTATTTTCTGCTTGCTTGAATAAAATAAAAAAAGTTATTCCATTAACTAGCTATGAGCTGCCACTGTTGAACTTGCCATGTCTCTGCTTCTGATGTGTGAGGACAGGAGTGCCACATTACTAGTACATTAAAGCTATGAGTCAGGTTATAATTCACATGTGAAAATGAGAAAGGGCCACGTCTTCACCGATACATAGCATATAATCATTTTTTTCCCACTGATGATGTGTCTTTAGGTGGTACATGAGCCTTCTATTATTTTGAAGTGACTATTTCTACAGGCACATATGCTTAAAGGATAGGTTCATAATTTTTCAAGCTTAAAACAATATCAGTTTCCCAGAGTAACACTGAAATGGATTTTTCTTCCTGTAATCATTCCTCCTATTCATAATGACCATGAGATCAACTCCAAGTCCTTGTTTTGGCAGTCTGAATTAGTTTGATTTGACTAATTTTAATGGCTAAAAATAAATTAATAAATACATTTTTGCACAGACTGTGGATTTGTCCCCCATCACTTACATTGTTAGTACATTATGAAGGGATCTCTTAATGGACAGTATGTAAAGGAGGAATGACTCCAGCAAGAAAAATATGTCAGTGTTCAGTATTCATTGGGCAGCTGGCTATTGTTTTCGAC
Source organism: Euthynnus affinis (assembly GCA_029490765.1). Classification (NCBI taxonomy): domain Eukaryota; kingdom Metazoa; phylum Chordata; class Actinopteri; order Scombriformes; family Scombridae; genus Euthynnus; species Euthynnus affinis. The sequence goes on along the minus strand of CM055838.1, from coordinate 17,913,248 downwards.
AGTACTGTACTGTCGACATTGTAAAATATCATGTTACTTAAAACTAATTCACATGAAAACATTTTTAATCTTTCTAATGTACATCAACGTACATAATGTCCTCAGACTTAACACAGACTCTCCAGATTTCCTTAACTTTATACTGCATAGTTTGCACTTGCCCACATACTTTCACTAACACACACACATACACACACACTCACAGTACAGAACTTCTCTCTCTGTATGTGCCTGGAGTCTAGAAATTTAATGAGTGGGGAAAGTCTCACACACAGAGCACAGTGCCGCACTGTTTGGCAACCACAACAAAATAATCGTCAAGCATGAGAGAATAAAAATAAATTGCTGGAGAAGACGGAGAAATAACATTACAGTGTAGTGCGAAATATTGCCCACTGTGCACCTTCATATGCTGTGCAGTATGTGTGATACAGCCAGGTAAGCTACTTCTTGGCACAGTATTATATGATGCCTGGACAAATGTTAAATAATGTGTAGGGAACAACTGGTCATAACATCCTGTCACACAGTGTTTGAACAGAAAACAACAGGAATTTTAAGTATTTACCCGACCTCTGAGTCTCTCCTTCTCTTTTCATTTCAGAAAAACAAGACTCATGCTGCCAGTCAGGGCTAAATTTGACCAAAGTCAGAGACAAGGGTACAGTTTAATGCCAAAATCTGACTGCTTCTATTGTGAAAATACCATCCCTATAATCCTGTAGATCCACAAATTATTTATTATCTAAAACTGTACTTATTTTGGCCTCATTATAGTAATTCTAGTCTATCACACTATGGTATTTGGCATGGTAATGCTATACATTTAGGATTAATTATTATTTTCTACCCCTTTACAAACTGTTAACACATTTCCACCATTTTTTACTCATTTTCTGTCTCAACATGCTGATAATCCTTATATCAGCTGTCCACCCACTACCACCACAGATAAATCCCTTCTTTCATTTTTAAAAATGAATTTTTTGTTTATCTCTTAGTCTGTGGTCATACATCAAATAGAGAAGAACTAAGATGGATGTGCTCATCAACATGGATCACTGATATGCCTGAATTTAAAAAAAAAAAAAAGTAAATACTTATAATTAACATCTAATTAACCTAACAGTCAAATGCCTAGCTGACACCCAACAACTTATTTGATGTGATTAGTCAGTGGTAGTGTTTTTTAAGTATGTCAACACTAATTATTTGTTGTAATGAAACAGCTGTCAGAGAAACTCTGCAGTGAAACACCATCAGATTAGATTACATTTGTATTGTCATTGTTCTTCAGACAATGAAAATCTATTCAGCAGCAAATTAAAAGCAAATGTATATACAGGAGCAAACAAAAAAAACAAAAACAAGACAAAGTGACCTAAACAGTACAGTACTGGTAAAGTAGTAGCATATGTGGTGGTATGTGCAATACTGAAATATGTGCCTTTGGTAAGTCTGTAAAGTGTGTGGTGGGGCTGAAGTTCCAGCTCTTGGAAGGAAACTGTTGTTTAGTCTGTTTTTGCTGCTTTTTGATTGTCCTGTATCTTCTTCCAGAGAGGAGGGGGACAAACAGACAATGCACAGGGTGGGTTGGGTCTACTGCTGGGTTTCTTTTGTAGTAAGACAGTGCAAATGTCCTTCAGAGGTGGTAGTATAGTCCCAGTGACATGCTGAGCTGCCTTCACCACCCGTTGCAGATCCCTCCAGTCTTCCACAGCACAGCTGCCATACCACACTGTGCAGGAGTAGCTCAGGAAGCTCTCGATGGTGGCACGGTAAAAATCTGCCAGCAGCTGCTGTGGGAGGTGGGACTGTTTTAACTTCCTAAGGAAGTATAGTCTCTGCTGGGCCTTCTTAACCTGGTGAGAGATGTTTACAGACTACGTGAGGTCTGCTGTGATGTTAGACACCCTGGAATTTGAAGTTCTCCACCCCCTCTACCTCCTCCCCTCCTATGCAGAGGGTAGAGTGCTCAATTTGCCTTGATCTTATAAAGTCTATTATTATCTCCTTAGTTTTTGGGGTGATTAGGTCCAGGTTGCTATGGGAACACCACTCAGCCAGGCGTTGGACATTCTTTGTGTAGGTTGTTATATTAATTTTTGTTATCAGTCCTTCTATGGTGGTGTCTTGGGCAAATTTGATGATGTTGTTGGAGAGGTGAATGGGGAAATAGTCATGTGTAAAGAGGGAGTAAAGGAGAGGGCTGAGGACATACCCCTGCAGTGCTCCTGTGCCCAGTGTCAGAGTTGAGGAGGTGTGACCACCAATCTTGACATTTTGGGGTCTGATGCTTAGAAAGACCAGTATCGATGAGCACAGTCTAAAGCCCAGGTCACTCAGATTTTGGACCAGTTTGTGGAGGATTATTGTTTTAAATGCTGAACTAAAATCAACAAACAGCATCCTTACATTTGTGTTCCACTGTTCTAGATGTGCAGGCTGTGTGAAGAGCATTTATGACTGTATTGTCTATTGATCTATAGGTCTGATACGCAAACTGGTGTTGATCAAAATCAGCAGGGATGGCAGCCTTGATGTGGGACGAGAATCAGTCTCTCGAAAAACACTTGAAGAGGACATAACATGCTTTTTGTGATTTTCTGTTATTTTTAAACAGTTATGATGTCAGATGTCTATGTCTAACCATGGTCAAAGTTCCAAAACTTTAGGTGAATGTATATAAATATTGCTTCCTGCACATCAAAAGGCAGGGCTTCAGCCTGCTCTGATAGTTTTGTTTGCAAAGTCCCCTCTACTTCCTCTTCGAAATGACTGTCTGTTCTGTAGCCTTTGTTGATGATGTTGTTCCACGGGTTGTTCATGTTGTCCACTCACGTATTTCTAATTGGATTCGGATTCGAACATATATGGATGTATTTGAGAAGTTTCCATTTTGAGTAAAGAATGAGAAAAAGGAGTGAAATTCTACCACTACCGTTTGTCTGTTTAGCTTCTCTAGCTGGAAGTCTGCCAAAGGGCAGCTTCCAGAAGCTAACCAGTCAGAACAGAGAGGGCTTAACAGGAGCTAAAATGGCCTATTTGAAACAGAGGCTGAACTGAGGAGCTGCATGAAGCACCAGTTTAAGATAAGTGTAAAGTTTTTTTTTTTTACTGTAAACCATGCAAAGATATTTCAGTAGAGCCCAACAAGTCCTCCAAATTAAATGACCAATAACAATGTTTGACCATGTGACCTCTGGAAGGACACATAGGAGCATTTTTCTAATATGAGGCCTCTGCAGCAGTAATTGGTAATTTGTCTGTGCCTTTCAAAACCGTTTCAAATCATTGTTAAAAAATAATGCTGTTTTATGATGTGACAATGCTATGGGTCAGGTCTGGTTATGTTTAGGTTCATGGAAAAATCATGGTTTGGGTTCACTTGATCACTTTATTAAGGTTTGAGAAACAAAGTGTGGGTTAAAGTTACCACTTCCTTAAAGTTAGGCAACCTTCTTCATCATGGCAACAATAAACACCATGGAGTTAAGGTTAGGGGATGATCAGAGTTACAGTTTTGGTGTCCCTACTCATGGTTGCAAATGTGACACTCTTGGAAATGGGAAACGAATAGCGGTCTCCTTTTGCAAAGTCCACTTTTTGCATGATTTGGCTAAGCCATCTACCCAACCCACCACCTCAGAAGGAGGAAATTAGTCAACTTATATAGATGTCATCTGAACTGCGCCACTTTTCTGAGTCATAATTACTACAGCTGTTAGATGGCATCTGTCACTCAAACGTAACTATAGGTTGTTTTTGGGTGACTGACATACATTGTTTTTCTTGGGAGGACAGGGATGTAGAGCCTCAGAATAGGCTTTAAATATAGACCTGGAAATATGCATGATATGTACCCTTTAAGAATTTATGTCTACAGTAGGAACTAATAGGCTGCCAGCCAAGGACAGGACAGACAGGGTAGGGAAGTCAGAAGGTACTGAGAGACTGACTGATGCATTGTTATCTTTGTCTTTTCATAGGATTTGTTGACAGTAATTAAAATATAGATTAACAAAACCATTCTTAAAGTGTTGCAGTGATTTAGGTGAGGAGAATAGAAAGGTACAATAGTATTGGATAAAAACATTTTTTTGACCATGTAAATTATAGTGTATTCAAGTACAATATTGAAGAGTGGAAAGTTTCCAAAACCTTGGAGATTACACAATACAGATAGTATTTTTTGTTTCAAAATGTTTACCTGTTTTTGACCATCTTCAACTTCAGACCTGTGTCCCCTGAAAATGTCACCTGATGGGCCAGACAAAACAGCAAAAGGAGAGAGATGATGGACAAGGACCAAGCAACCAACATTAAAGTCACCAAAGAATAGAATCTTATCACCAGTTTAGTTCGCAGCAAGTCAAATTAAATGAGTATATAGCCACATCCTCAGCGATCCTCACAATGCCAGTATGTTGAATTAATAGAGGACGACAAACTACTGTTAGATCATTATAAAAACAAAAAACCCAGCAACAAAACAAAACAAAAAAAACTCACTCATTTGGAAACAAACATGGAAACAACTGCAAACACAGTCTGACAGAGAGAGAACCATCTTCTAGGACAGTCAGGCATGGAGTGGAAGCTGAGAGGGGGTAAATTGAGATTAAATGCTGATAAAAATTGGGAATATATTAAACACACAAAAAGTAAATGGAGGAACATTGGAGTAAATGTTTTTCATTTATTTTATGTAGTGTTGGGGCATCAGTGTCAACTCAAAAATGTCATTTCCATCATTTAAGTCATCATAACACTCATATTGTCACTTTGTAAGTTTAAGCAAAAAATAAGCAAAAAAGCAAAAACAGACACATAGTGCATTTCATCTAGGAGGTTTTTATATGATTATGTCAGTACTCCTGGTTGAAATATCAAATTTTTTGTCACTACTTTTTGTTTTACTGTAGAATTTCAAGATTTGCTACATCATAATGACTTAACTTCAGTTATCAGTGGTCCACTCATCATTGGCTGCACATCCACAAAACAACAACAACATTGACAAGATTCAAATGTATTTTTAAAAATACAATATATCAGACTTTGTCAGGGACAGAACAATAAAGTCCTGGACTTATTTCCATTGTTGTCCCAGGTGTTTACACAGTCCGCCAACCTTTATCAAATCTGAGACAGGCATTCAATGTGTGACATTAAGATATATTAGAAAACAAGAACTAAAGAACGAGAAAACTGAATCATATAAACAAACAATCGATCCAATCTTTTCAGAAAGCAGACAGGGTAAAACAAAACACTTTGTCCATGATTTGTAACCAAAACAATAAAAAACAATGAAAAATGTCATGTTCATGCAGGCCATGAATTTAGAGGAATGCTATTCTACAGTTTAAAGGTAGAAAGCTACAAAGATCTCATATAACTGACAAGACTACAAGCACATCTTCGAAACATACTGTTTCCTTCGGCTATTACTTAATTATAGCTGCAGTACCCTATAAATCAGTCTTCTTCAGTTCTCTATCCCTCTCTCAAAGCTGAAGAATACCTTAAGGCCCTGAAACAGAGGAGTGGTCTTTCACCCTTCAACTTCAATCAAAGGATGTTGAGCCAATGGAGCGCGAGAAGAACTTTTGAAGTGTTTTTCTCAGAGTATAGCAGCACAGGATTGACCACAGAACACCTGTCATGGTGAATCATCAGGCATGTAGATCACATATTCTAGCCAGTGAAGTTTACCTTTCCCCTGAGGATGCCACAGTCTGATGCAGTTAGTGTATCACAAGATGACATCCTCCAGTTGTATCCCGAGGAATAGTTGCAGGCACTGAATATGAAAGCCCCCCTGGTGTATAATGTCAGAACAATAACGTAAGTGCGGTGAAAACGCTGACTGATGGCATTAAATATGGGAAGTCCAAAAACTTCCTATAACTCAATGTTTCATTTTATTTTTTTTACTTTGCACATGCAACGATGTCCAGCATGTTACATTATTGAAAAGCCATTTTCTCTCGTCTCCTTCGTCGCCTACTTCACAAAGTGCTGAGCACATCATTTCTGTGCATTTCTGTGTAGACCTTTACATTGGCTCCTTTTAAGCCTTTAAGATTGTACTTCTGGTTTATAAACCGCTGAATGCCTTGGCTCCACAATACATTTCTCACTTGCTCACTGTTTATCAGCCGCAGACCTCTCTGATCATCTGGTCGTGGAATTTTTGTTGATCCAAGAATAGAATCAAAATCTGGTGAAGCTGCTTTTAGTCACTTTGCCCCGAAACTGTGGAACAGCCTGCCAGATGACCTGAGGTGTGCCCCTAATTTTATCACTTTAAAGAGTAGGCTCAAAACATTACTCTTCTGCCAGGCTTTTTATTAGTTTTTATCCAAAGCCCTGTGTGTGTGTGTGTGTTTGGGTGGGACGGAGGGGGGTGGTTTAATCTTGTGTCATGCATTTTGGTCTCACTATGTTACATTGGCAGTGTTGTTTTTCATGTGAAGCATGCTGAATCTGCCTTTCTATGAATGCACAGAGGGTGGACAAAATATCACGAATTCCTGACAGTAGAAAAATTAAAAATACAGTAGCGCTGTAGTGGATGCTACATTTGTGAATCTTAAGGGTTCAGTGTACTTGAAACAAATTCTGTCAGTAGGGATGTCACAAATTCAAACTACTTTTCAAATGTAAGAAAAAATGAAAGATTCAATTTTTGCAGTGATCTTTTTGAATTCAATACTCAATGTACGAGTGGGGACCCAAAAATTCCTGGAACTGTAAAAACTGTCATAGATATTGCAGTAGCACCTTTCAAAGTATTGTCCTTGAGATGCGATACACTTTGTCCCAGTGTTTCTCCCATTCCTGGAAACATGTCCTGTAGTCATCTTTTGTAACTGTGTCCAGAACCGTCTGCTCCAGAACCTCCCTCTGGATGTCCTCCATGGTGGCAAATATCTTCTCTTTCAGTCCCAACATTAGTTTCAATCTCTAGGGCATATGCTACCAAGTGGAAAACTACACTACTACTACTCCCGTTCTATCAATGGCTTCAGGAAATTTTTGGGTCCCCCCTTGTTCAAGCACATCAGGTCGTGCCTTTCACTCAGGGACTGCATGTCTTCTATATTGTTGTTCTTTTCATTAACACATGATGGAGAAAACTAGTGAGCCATGATAAATGGGTAATCATGGCACCAATCAATCTGAGAACTAATGTGTTGAAGAAAGTTAAAATTGACACCACAGACAGAATGATCTTGGTTAAAGGTTGTTTGCTGCTTTTCTAGCCATGCCATGCTGAATCTGTCTGTCTGTCAGTCAGCTTGCCATGTCTTTGGTCCAGACTGAAATATCTCAACAATTACGGAATGATTTCTTATACACACACATGGTATTCTAATGACTTTAGTGGTCCCTGTCATTATCAGGTCAAAATTTCTGTATATTCAATAATATAACCAAATACCTGCAAAACTAATAACAGTCCTACCAGTCTCAGCTGTACTGTTTAGTGGTAATTAGCAAATGTTAGCATGCTAACAGTTAAACTAAGATGGTATACATTATACCTGCTAAACTTTGACATGGTAGCATTGTTGTTGTAACCATGTTTAAATGCTGATGGTAGCATTTAGCTCAAAGTACCACTGCATTTAAGTTCAATCTCACAGAGCAGCTAGCATGGCTGCAGCTTCTTATGTGTTAGAATTAGAAATTTGAAAAAGTAACAGCTCAATCCGAACATGTAATCACCACGTCTTAATGCTAAAGTGTTTTTAAATGCTCGGAATGGCCGCACTCGAAGATGGGACAAAAGGCCTGCTGAGAGAGAGGGAGTAATGAATTATACAAAGGGAGATAATGGCAGTTTCACCTCAAGGGCGTTTATTGTGTTGCATTCGTTTGTGCACATTTAAAGTGAGAGAAGTAGTTCTGTTAAGAATAAACAGTTTGAGAGAAAAGTTCAAATGCAACATACTTTCTCATCCTCGCACACTTGGACGGCCCCTACGTAAAATGAGCATGCTTGTCGATTTCTGAAAGTCTTGTTTGTTTGAAGCACGCCCTTATTTTGTTTTTGTTGACACAGCTCTATATTCAGCTCTATAGCCTCTATTTTTAGGTCATTATTTTCAGTGCTGTTGCCTTGGATTGCATTATATAATGAGGTGTTCCTTTTATTTTGTCCATCCCAGTATGGGGACAGACTGTGCCGCAGGTTTCAAACTACACAGGAATTATAAAGCTGTTATTCTCTACTTTTGGAAACACACTCAGCCACTGGGGCTTTGTCCCTGTCAGCACACACAAATGCACCTCACACACACACACAGACTTGTGTTTCCATCACTTCAGAGGACATTACATTGACTTGTGTTCACTTCCTGAAGACTTTCCCTAATCCTAACTACTACTTGCCTAACCTTAAACCAATTATTCACACTGAAATGTAACGATTTATGTGACAGTGTAAACAGATTTATGTCCCTATAACCTGAGTAATATATGGTACACACACACACACTAAACTTTCTCATATCAAAATACAACTAATTTAAATGTTTTGACAGCTTCACTTGTAAACAGTAGAAACTGTGAATGTAAAGCAGGTAAACAGAAGTGTGAGGTTCATAAGCAACCACCTCATTGAGAATATGTTTTCATATTTATGTTAATATTTACAAGAAAAAAAGTGATATGCCATTTATTGAGAAATGGGCAGGTAATGTACTTTTGAGAAAAGCTAATGCAAATTCAAAGATCAGGTGGAATTGAAAATAAACAAACAACACATGCAAAACTAAAGTGTTCAGTGATGTTTTTTTTTTTTTTTTACCTTTTTAGCTGATACTTGAGTGCTGATGGATGATAATGATGTCAGGGCCAAAATGAAGACTAAAAATTTTTTTGGAAACATCTGCTGGGTCATGATTGATTCCCAGGACCAGCATAACCATAATGAGATCCCTTCCATCTCCCATCTGATTGATTTAAACAACACTGTCAAAAGCTTCCTTCCTGGCCAGTGCTAATTTAAAACAGATGGCATCACCCTTTTTTGGCAAGGACTTTGGAACAAGAGGAGCCATTAAACAAGTGAAAGTATGTATGCATTATAATGGTCTACTTGTTTTTCTCCTCACAAGGACCCATTGATAACTCGTCAAATGACAGCAGAGGATATACAGTAGATGTCTAGAGGTCATCTTATCTAAGAGGTCTTATCAGGTGAAGCACTGATCTTTCCTGGAAACTTACCGTGAGGTGCGGTATTGAAAGTCTTTCAAATGGCATCAGACAAAATTGTAAAGACTGATTGCATCAACTTCAATTTTGGACTAATTGGCAGGTGTATCAAAATCACACGTGAACTCCAGTACATGAAGGCTAAAAGATGCCAGAAGATTAAAAAACAAAAGCATTTTCACAGAACTGGGATCAATTTCATGAAGTTTTCAGTCACAACAAACCTAAAAGAATAACTGAAGAGTCAGGACAAGTTTGAAAACATTCACTTCTTTGGCGTAATTATCACTAATTAAGTCATGAGGGAAAAAAAATAACTTTGAACATTATCTCTTTTTTAACATAAAAGTCTGTGCAAGCACTATGCCATTAGGAAATGCACAGATAAAGGCACTTGAGTAGTCAGCAAGACGCCTCACAAAGTCTGCCAGTATCTCCCTCTGGGTGCGAGCTATCTTGTAGTGCTGCAGCCAAAGTAGTGTGATTGAGCAGGGCAGCTCAATGAATGCAGATATATTTACTCAGAGTGTTGCTCAGGGAAACATCAATCCAATAGGCATCTCCTAAGTTGGGGGATCATTGATCCGCAAAACGTGCTAAATGATTCAGGAGTAAGCATTTCTCCAGCATCACTTATGTACCCACCAAAGGGCAAACCTTGTAAAGAAGAAGAAACTAAGTTTATGTATACTTGGGGAAAAAAGAGGACACACTCTACCAGCTGCAAAACAGGAACAAAATTCTATGAAAAAATCTATGCTGCCCTTAAATAACCCTCCTGAAGCCATATGATCATACCTGAATAAGGTGCATTTTTTTTCTACTTTAAGTAGTTGCCTTAGATAATCTAGGGTGACATGAAGTCAAAATCTGTATTATTAACATAAGCATAGTCCTATGAAATGTTGCAGTCAGAAAAAAGGGGAAGTAGAGGCTAGTGCAGGCCTGGCCAACCTGCAGCTTCCGAGCCGCATGTGGCTCTTTGTCTGGCTTCATTAGGCTCTTTCATTCATATCAAAATTTGGGTTTGTGTTGTTTAATGTGCATGTTCGCTTCGTTTGAGTTCAATACGGTATTTTCGTCAAACGCACATGTGCACGAGATGAAAATACCGCCAAGTTTCCCAGTATGAGTAAAACCATTTGCCTAAATAATTTGTGTCAATTTCGCTCTCAAAATGGCAGGGAAAAAATGCACAGCTAAACGAAAATATGAAGTTGAACACAGGACGTTTTAAACAGATTGAGAGAGTTTATATTTTATTGTTGAACGTAATGGCAAGCCATTCTGCCTTATATGTCAGGCGTCATTAGCGCATTTCAAAGCTTCAAATCTTCAGCGCCACTTCAGCTCACTCCATGCTAACATCGATCAGGAATTTCCAAAAGGGACTGAATTTTGCAAGCACAAGTTGGTCACTTTGAAAAGTCAAGCAGAAAAGCAGATACAGTTTTTCCAAAAATTTACAAAGCACTCAGAGACCGTGACGCTTACATCTTATCAACTGGCTTGGAATATTGCACAGGCTATTGTTAAAAAATGCCTCAGTGACGTTGTTGAAATCTTGTCTCCTGACAACGCCAAACTAAAACGAATGGAATCAGACATCCAACTGTCCCACCGCACTGTTGAACACAGAATATCAGACATTAACACGGCTATTGAATCACAGTTGCACTCTGACCTTAAAGCATGTGAGTATTTTAGTCGCTTTGGATAAGAGTTGTGACATACAAGACTCAGTTGGCAATATTTGCACGGTCTGTGTCAAACGATTGTGTGATCAAAGAAGAACTCCTTGATGTTGTGCCATCTAAAGACAGAACTCGTGGCATAGATGTGAAAGAAACAATGATGACTGCATTTGCGAAAGCAAATATGCCCCCACCGAAACTAGCTGCAATAGTCACGGATGGAGCGCCAGCCATGATCGGATCTGTGAACGGACTTGTGGGGCTGTGCAAAGCTGACCAAACATTTCCCAAGTTTTTGGAATTTCCACTGCATCATCCACATGGAGCAACTCGTGTCTAAATCATTGAATTTAGACAACGTCATGAAGCCTGTGATGGAAATCGTCAACTACATCCGCACACGTGCGCTTAACCACAGGCAATTCAAAAATCTCATCACTGAGCTGGACCAAGGACTTCCAGGTGACCTGCCGCTGCACTTTACTGTGAGATGGCTGTCAACAGGCCAGGTGCTCACTCTCTTCTTTGAGCTTTTGGATGTCGTGAAACTGTTCATGGAAGAGAATGACAAGGACAATCCCGAGCTCTCGGATCTTGAGTGGATTATGGATCTGGCCTTTTTGGTCGACATGCTGTGTCACTTGGACAGACTGAACCTGACCCTGCAGGGTAAGTTAAAAATGCTGCCTGACCTGGTGCAAAATGTGTTTTCGTTCGTCAACAAACTGAAGCTGTTCAAGGTGCATATTCAAAAGGGAGATTTAACGCATTTTCCCACTCTGCCAAAAGTCAGCAGGCAAGTCACCAGCGCCGCCCTGAATAAGCAAAGAACCAGATATGCAACACTGGTTAAAAACCTGCATGAAAGCTTTGTGACTCGGTTCCGTGATCTACAACCGAAAAGGCCACAAATTACGTTCCTCATCGACCCATTTAATGTGGAGACGGACTGTTTGAAAGCCCTGCTAGTCACAGATGAGGCTGCGGCTGAGTTGGAGATGATCTTTGTGAGGAGGATCAACACTTTGAGGGAAGGGACCATTGAGTTCTGGAAAAGTGTGCCAATGGAAAAAATACCCCAATGTCAAACGGGCTGCACTTAAGATACTGTCAATGTTTGGGACAACATACATCTGCAAGTCTGTGTTTTCTACCCTGAAACACCTGAAGTCAAAGCATCGATCTGTTCTGACTGACATCCATGTGAAAGAATTGCTTCGAGTGGCAACAATGGCATACAAGCCAAATTTGAAGAGGATTGTTCAGGGCAAGGGCCAGAAGTCCCACTAAGCAACATGCATAGTAAGAGAAAAACGCTATTGTAAATTATTATGTTTTTGTTTGTGGACTTGGTTGAACTGAGACGTTTTGTGTGTGAAACAGTGCACACAATGTTCATTGTTGAAAATGACTGCCCTGTGGTCTTATTACTGTAGGAGCCAATTTCTATCGTTATCATGTTGGTGTGTGACATTTACAATAAATTTGGCTGAGCAGAGGTGTGTGTGAGAGATGAAGGGATGGGGTGATGTTCATGTGTGCCCATGTGTATGATGTGGCTCTTTGTGGTAACACTGTAAAAAATGCAACTCTTAGTCTCTGACTGGTTGGCCACCCCTGGGCTAGTGTTTCCAGCAGTTAAAGTGGGTAGTTTACTGTCTGGCAGGTATTCTGTGTCTGAGTGATTCAAATTTTCCCAGCACTTTTTTCTCAGACACAAAACCAAACTACCTAGTTAGTAGTATCAAACTCCTCTTTCCACATAAAATAACACATTTTCCACTTCTCCATGAAGAATAATCCTGCATTCAGCGTACCACTGTATTAATACATCCGCATCCAGTCGATTAACTGAGTTATTATTAAGTTTACAACTACTGAAAATACAATGAAATATAAAATGTACTGTACAGGTTTCACATGTCCTTTCATTCAATCTCACTCATTGTGCAAAATAAAGAAAAATAGCACATTGCTATTAATGACTGTTGTTTCAAGATAAATGCCTGAGCTGAAGACTTAACACTTTTAACTGTTTACAATATTCAAATATACACATAACCTTAACATTCAATGAATTTACACCTTTAATCACATACTGTAACCAAAAGAATAGTTTTTAACCACAAATGAAATGCACTGGAGCCAGAAACTAGACAGTTCAGTCACAATAACAACAAAACACAACAACATAGATACACGGCGCCGCCATTTTGGGTCGCGCACGACACACAGAGAAACTACATGTTTGTCACTTCTTCAGAAAACGACTCTAACGTGCTCAGAAATCTTACACAATTAATCAAACACATTATTTAAATGTTTAGCAACAAATGTGAGTAATTATACACGTTTTAAAACACCACTAACCTGTAAAAACAGGAGAAAGAATGAGACAGTTACGCTTGCTTCTGTTCAGTGCAGCTTCGCTCAGTAGAATGAGGAAGTAAACAAGGGTCCATTCGCAAGTAGAAGCTGAGCGCCACACTGCCACCTGCTGGTGGAACTGAATAACTCTAAAAGCAAGCATTTACTCTTAAGAAGAGGTAATAATTGACCCTGCGGTGCATAGTAATACATTTTCTTACTAGAAATAATACTTTCAAAATAAGACAAACAAAATTACATAAAATGTGACCTATATTTCATGAACGTCACAAATACAATGCAGTTTGTGATAGATTTTGATTATATTGATTACTTTCTAAACAAAATATAATGCACTGCTTTTTATTGATTGAGTTTAGATTGTTGATCAATCTGGATGATCTACCAAAGAAAATATTTTGCGTGATCATCCGATATTCTGCAGTATTCTTATTGTTGCAGTAAGGAATGCTGCTACCCCCCACAGCTGATACCACACTGCTAATTTAAATGGAAAACTGTTATCATATCAAAACACACTTTCTGTGTCTAAACACCACCACTGATCAATTCTAAATGCTAAATTCACAGAACCATTAAGTAAAACACTTAACAGTACAGCTTAGTCAGACAAGACTAAACGGAAAGTAAGGGGAGAAGTAATAAGACAGTGTTGTTGGTATATCTATATATTTAGGTATACCTGTAGGGTAGCTTGCTTTTGCTCACAATGAAGAAAAACATTTTCAAGAAAATAATCTCATGATCTATCACTCTCACCAAGGTCCTTCTAGAAGCTGTTTTGGAGATTTCAATCATATCAAATGAGCCTCATCAATTGATGAAGTTTACTCAGAAAGAACATTGAGTCAAATCAATAGTACTTGTATAATTACAACTCAAGAAAAGGTCTCTGTGATTCAAAATTTAAAATAAGATGGATGTCAGCTAGTATTTTCTCTAACATATGGAGTATACTGTTAAAAAACACATTAGCAACAATTACAACAATTGTAAAAGACACTGGTTAATCTTTACTGCATTTGATGCCCCTGAAGAGTGAAAACACGGTAATGATTTACCACATCCAGTCTCAGGTTCCTGCTGTCTCCTCTTCAGTCTACAAAACTCAGAGAGATAATCAGCTCTTTTAAATATACACTGACCACAATCTGTACTACAACACTGATAATACTGTATATTCCAGTGTATTGTACCTTTCATTGGCATGACTTCATAATTCCACAGCTTCTGCAGTTGTACATGTATGAATAGTCTTAGTGTGCCAGAAATTAAAAGGAAGAGATCACACTGCATTTCTGTCCTCAGTTCTGCTTTAAGTTTCCTTTGAGAACCAAACATAACAGTGTGCAGTAATGGAAACAGCAACAATAGTTCCCTTTTTATGGTTAATTAGCAGGGTGATAAAGTCTGTATGAAGTGACACTTCAGTACATCACTTAGCAGTTCTCTTACATTACCTCTCATTTCCCTGTTAGGAACAGGTAATCTGCTAAATCAGTTTATTTCAGTATCCTTGTAAACATCCGTAAAACTAAAAAAATGAATATACCACAGATTTCAAAGGTTCTAATACTTTTAGAGGAGGGTATTCATAACAGCATTCAATAATTTATGAATAACCTTAATGGGTAAATCGTAATCATGCAAGTTCTCATCCTTTAATTTGAACAAGACGACAAGATGTCTTCAGAAACACCGAGCACATCCCTTACAGTTTCAGCAAGCCGGATATCTCTCTCAGCTAAGTTGTTATGCAGCTCAGACACTTGCTCATTCACAATTCATGCTCATTGCTTGTATACCCACACACCAAAGCCTCCCCACTACCTCCCCTTTTTTCTTCCCCTGCTCCCCCAAACTGTAATTTTGAGTCCCACAACACAAAATATGTCTTCATCATTCCATTTCGCACTCTGCTAACGGTTTGTGTCTCCTGGTATGTGTGAAGCTTCATGTCACTTCCAGGGCAGGCTGTCATTTATTCAGCAGAAGATATTTTGTATGCTCTTTGCAGCATTCTTCTTCTCGTCTTGTTATCCGCTCCTCTGTGGGAGTATGAGGAATCCAGTAATGCTGCCAGCTGTTCTAATGCATGTCAACACATTATAGTAGGTTGATTGGGACAAATGTTAGCAATGTGTAAGATAGAGTCCAGTATTGCACAACCAATTGTGTATCATGGTAATAGTTATCTGATCAGTGTACTGCTCTCTAGTCACGGTCTGATTGCCTTCAAATCATTTGGGTCTGCAACAGAGTGGTGTGCAGATCACAGTATGTACAATTTGAATGCCATTATTTAGATGTGGGCGCCCAGGGTAGCAGAAGTGATATCCTTATTAATGTCCCTCTCCGATGTCAGCATTTTAGTCTGTTCCCACACATTGGCAGTCAACAAACTGTAAAGTGGAGCAGAATCTCCGCACAGTGAGAAGCAAATTAAAACGCAGTGTGAGTGGTAGCCAGCCATCCTAATTAGCCCATTTTGTTTAACACGCCTGAAAACGATGCTCGCATTTTCCTTTTGTGGTGTAGATGTAACATTTCAGAAGGGGGAATATCTAGAAAATTTCAGCACCTGGCAAGACACACTGGGTCAAAACTGTTTGTTATACAGGGGAAAAGTTTGTTGTCTCCCAGGAAATGATGAGAAAACACATAGCAAAGAAGGTAAAGACCAAGAGATGTACCTTGGAGGATAGGAGTTGTCTTGATTTTAATGTTACATGCAGAGATATGGACTTAGGAGCTATATATTTTCTCCTGCATCATTATGATATTATAAATGCCAGGTGATGGGCAGAGCAGAAGCTGAAAAAATGTTACTTAGTTTTGCATCATTATGCAAAAAAGACAGTAACAATTGTAATTGATTAAACTATGAAATGGGTGAAATTAAATATAGGAGACAATTTCTGCCAAGAAAAGAAAAACAATACATGAAAAGTTGTGCATAGTGGCAGATTTACCACTCAAAAACATGAGTTTTGGTTTCAGACAGAGGTAGACAAAAGGAGGCTTCTCATGTCTGGTTGGTTACTATCAATTTTGCCAGTGACAACTGTCGCTCACAGATTTTATTAGCTGTAGCCACCTAGCTAATTATCGCTAACTTCATGAGATGATTGAAAACAATGTCTGCAGTTGACTCATTTTAAAAAGAGTGAGGCTAAGCTGCACTTACCAGGCAAAAAAACATTTGCCTCCTGTAACCAGTTGATGAAATCATGGAAATAAAGGAGCAGCACTGTTCTTGTGCTGTAGGTGTAGAGTTAGTTAGCACAAGTATTACAATGCCATAAAGAAAATTGTAATATCAGGTTGTTATTTTATTCTTACTTAATCCCTGTTTGTATGCTGAGTTTACTGTAGAAAAATATGGACAAATTTGGACAAGCAACCAAGTTAGACACTTTGTTATTTCCACTTTTACAAGAGAAAAGACTTTGAGGATGAGGACTACAAGCAACAATGAAGTTAAGCCTATCTCAGCAAGTTTAGCTGGAGCTGATGGAGTGTAAACATCCCAAATCAAATGAACTGCAAGCTAGAGTTGTTAACGTTATAAACTCTGTAATAGTAGCATCCACATAGGAACCATAGTAGCACTGGTTCCTATGTGCTGATCCACTGAATGGGTTTTTTCTAGCATAACCTGTAACTCCTCAAAATAATGTAATGTTAGCTAATGATGTACTCCTTGGCCTTGGAAATACAACCATATTTGGTGGTAAACTAGTTATCAAGGCATGCTAACATTCTAATATTTGAGCACATAAACACTCTTTAATATATTCCTTACATTTTACTGTTGTGTTTTTGGTTTTGTGAAGATGATAAAAAAGAAACCACCCCCTGAGATCTTTAGGTATAGCTCTTACTGTGGCCCTGTGCACACTGTGCTGGTTACAGTAACTGGACAATCACTGTTCAATGGAGGGATTTAGTGAATTATCAAATATGACTTACTAAGTCAAAATTATGGTATCTCATTATTTTGATATATCATGACTAGCCTATATATTTATTTTAATTATGCATAACTATTCATATGTTTTTGTGTGTGACACAAATGGACTTCCATATACTTGAAATAATAACATGAAAGCAGAAATATTCACCTGTCCAGACATCCTTTATCTAACCTCAGCCACTCCAAGACAAACACTCATTGCAAGCACCCAGATGCTTCCCACTATTGTGTTCAATCCTTACATTTTCATTTAATTTGTCCAGAGATGTCCCAAGGCAGCTATGGCCCTATTGACTGATCCTCAGGCTGTGACCTTTAAGTCAGACCTGCAGCACTAATTAATCTTAGCAGAGTGATACATTCAGAGATTGAACCAACACGTACCAAAGGCAGCCACCTCACTAGACTCCTTGCAGACGAATACATTTCACACCAGGAGAAAGCACTGAAGCCCTCTGTACACATTCCAACAGCAAACATATGAATCCAATACTCCCTGAGCTAAGAGCTTTAGGGAGAGGTTGAACTGATAATAAAGATTTAAATAAATGTCGAGTGGAACCTATGCTCTATCTTGGGATATAATATCTCTTGGAACAGTTGGCATAGAAATTCATGAGACAAATATTTGTACCAAAAGATAAAAGTAAAGAGCCAGGGATTTGAGTCCCACACCTCGCTGAGCACTGCTGGTTTGGTATTCATTTCCCAGCTGGATAAAAGCAGAATTTAGTGGACACATAGATTATTCATCTGTGACCCCAGCACAACCACTTACAGCCCTATATCTCAACAACAGACCAGAATGTAAAAGTGACTAGAACTAGCCAGCTGATTGATGGTGAGCGTGAGATATTTACGAGGCAAATGCACCGTCCTAAAACATGACGGTACATCTACTTTAAACCAGCAGAACGTATATTTTCCCTCTAACTGCTATTGATAAACACAGGCAGGGATGGAAGGCAAAAGCAGCACTACCTCTCTTTTCAGACATGAAGAAGTCACAACATGTTATTGGAATGAATTATTTTTGACAGCACAACTGGATTTTTTCTCCCTTTTTTTATTTATAGAGAAGGATTGGCAGGAAAATAACATTCACCCAATTCCATTTTTGATGTGATCTGGGGATTCTTAAGTGAGTGTGAGTGATGGACTTAAAACATGGATGAATAACTGATGGCTGGAAAACAGCTGAAAATGAAATGAAAAGCTCTGAGCCTGTCTCGCTCTCCCCCTCCCGCGCTTGCTTGTTGTCCTCTCTGCTTCGAAGGCAGCAAAGCATTTTCAATGAGTTACCATAGAGATGATTATTGCAGTTGCTGTTGTGAGAAATTTGGCTCAAAACCTCAGGGAGACTACCAGCATGGCAGATATGCAGAGCAATGGGAAAAAGAGATAAATAAACAGATGTGCTTGAGAGAGAATAATATGGAGGTTTTCTAGGGTTGAAAACATCAAGAACAGACAGTCTACCCTCTGCAAGAAAGAGAAAATTATATTAATATTAATTTTTTGGGGTCGGAGAATGTTCACTGTCCTTCCCTAAAGTATTCATGTGTATTTATTTTACAAGATGCTACATGAAAGAAAAATAAACAGGCGAGGGTCATGACAGGCCTTAGAGGGCTTGTCACTATTTTCGTCCAGGTGCCCTTGAGTAAGACACTTAACCTCAGCTGCTCCACTGGAGCCGCTCACTGGTCAACAGTTGAAGACTGTGGCTGTACTGAGCTGCTCCCAGGCGTGAATGTGTGCAACTGTACCATGAATGTTAAGCAGGGCATAGCTGGAAAAGAGCAAGCACGCTCAGCCGACTTTCCCAAGACAAATAAGAGTGAAAAGAAAAAAAAATCCAAAGCTCTGTATGTCATTTTCAGCAGCTGTGAGTCAAAGTTAGGCATTATAAAACCAGTCAGAATATAGCGGCAAAGCTGACTTGTGTGAGATAAAGACAAACGTGAAATCAGAGTATCTTGATGTGTTGTAATTTGACTACACACACATTAATTTAGAAATATTTACCATGTAAGCACAATATGAGCTGAAATAGCACTTAATGGAATAGTTCAGTATTTTGGGAAATACATGTATTTGCTTAGTTTCAGAGAGTAAGATGAGAAAATTTACACCAACCTTGGTTTTGTGTGTTACAGAACTAAAACAAAGTGGTGGCTGGCCTAGCTTGGCATAATGATAAAACAGCTGGCTGGGCTCTCTATAAAATTCTAAAATATGTCTAACAACAACTCTGAAGCTAGCCCAATATTGGGCAAGTTACTCGAAAATTGTCATCAATTATCGATTACACTTGTCAGGTGACTCCTGAATGTAGGAATAAGCTACCTGTGGCTAACATGATCAAGCCAGCTAAGAACACACAACATATTGAGGAAGGAGACCTCAGGAAAAACTTATTTGGGTTGGCAATACTATGGAATGACTCCAGTCAGAGTCAGGGAAAAGATTTTATTCATTACAAAATATGGAAATTATGTGATTTCTTCAAATACTGCATTTAAGTATATTAAAATTTTAGTACAAAGCCTCCTTGTATTCTGATCTGCTTCTGTTTGCTCTGTTAAATGTTTGATACTGCATTACTGGTAATCCACTTACTACAACTTGAGGAACAGTAATTATAGCGCTTGAGTTCCACCTGGACCATTTTGGCAGTGCACCAATTAGCTGTAGCATGCAGGTAGCATGCTCATGGATGTATGCTCAGTGGTTTATCCAAGTTACCCTGGTTACCAATGCTCATGTAGTGTCTCTGTCGTCATTATTATTAAAATATGCGCCGTTATCTCTGTATTTAAATGATATCATATCTCCTCCATCCCCCCCACCTATCTGACAGTTGGCTAGGGGCTAGACATGTACTCATAGAGCTGAAGTTACATCCAGATAACTGCTATTAATGCTTATCTGGCATTAACATTATATAACAGGCACCAGGAGTTAATCCACCCTTGTTTTTTTCCCCAGCTTGATTTTGGGGTTGGCCTTTATTTGTTTGTGTTGCCCCCAGCCATTATCAGAGACCTGGCTTTTAATTGAAATATGGCAGTAGGTATAAAGGTTAATGAGTACTTACAGTTGTGTCATTTACGCACGCAATGAGGCAGGACAGCAGGAATAAGCATCTACACACAACTCAGCTGAAGCAACTGACCACTATGTATATCAGTCACTGATTGGCTTTGGTTTAATTACCAATTAAGAGGGGCTGCAGCTCAGGCTTTTGTACACAACATGTGAATAAGACAACTTTGAATTTACTACAATATCAACTTTCCATTAATTCCAGTAGGACAGTGAGCCCGCCAACCCCCAAGTGTAAAGTTAAATGAGTGTTACTGGGATTAATTACTGATTACTCATTGTAAAAATAATTACATTACTCTTTTACTCATTACTCAGCAGCAAAAGTAGTGTGTTATAACATTACTTGAGAGTGAGAGTGAACCAAACAGAGAAAAGTTGGAGTCAGGCTGCTAAATAATGAACTGAAACTCTCAATAAATCTCCATAAAATCAAGAGGAGCTGCAGAGTCGGATGGTAATTCTCTGTAGGCTCATCACTACGAGTGACGCCTCTCACATTACACGTTGTCTTTTGATACATTGCTATTATGAAAAATATTCATTTTAGCTTCTTTAAGGAACACCATTTCCAATAAACCCTATGCCATTACCAGTTAAATGTCATTAGTGTGACAGAAGAGGTGAGTTCATTGGTGTGTCAAGTGCCTGCAGAAATAAATCGAAAAAGTTGAAAAAATTATGAGATTAGAGGAGTGTTGGTGGTCATGAATATGCAAAAAACCAACAGACGTAGTATCTCATTGGTAAATTTTCTTGGGAGCTGTAGTTTTTTCTATGCAGAAAAATTATTTTTTGTTTAACTTTGCTAAAATCACAGATGTCTCAGTTTCTAATAGCTAATAGAGTTTTATAGTTGATGCTAATTGATATCATATCTCCTTGTAGTTACAGCATTTAACTCCTCTTAAAACCACTAACAGTCATTTTCTCATTGTTGTTTGTGCTCTCTGCTTCCAGTCTTTATGCTAAACTAGGCTAAGTGCCAATCTTCGTACATGACACACAGACATGAGAGTGGTATTGATCTTCTCATGTAAAGAAAGCATTAAATGTTAAAGACCAGGTAATAAGGCAGGACCCACCTCAAACCCCTTATCATGTCAGTAGATAATGTGCTTTAGTAAACCATATAATCCCAAACACAGTTAGAATAAATCAAATTACCCTAAATCAAATTACCACACAATGAGCCTGGGGCTTTTGAGGGTCTAAAGCTTGTGCCAGTTGTCCACTTTGTAAGTGATCCAGGTATAGCTTGGATAGCTATATGAAGGGAAAACATACATTTTTATTTTTGGAGCCACCACCTGCCATGTTTAATTTTTCCTCCATGCTACCCTGAGACGTACACAATACTCATAAGCAAACTGAATTCTACCAGAGTCCAAGCTGCTGTGTCAGTCACTGCTCACTTATATTTTACCAGGAGGTGTTATAAGACTCCCTATAGACTTTAAGGCCAATGAAAGTGCTCCCGTTCTCTTCCTTTTGCAGGCATCAAACCAGTGACCTTTAAATCACAGGAGATTTTTTCTCAGTCTTTTTCCAAAGTGTTGTTATACGGGAGCTGTTTCCTCTTTGGATTTTTGTCTACCTATCAACCTGCCCGTAGAGACTCCCTACTGAACCTATACTGACTCTAAATTTGATAAAGGCACAACACAGAGAAAAGCCTAAATTGTGTTAAGTCTAACATTACTAGATCTGTTGTGTTCACTCGGGGTATGATGGATATGCAGCAGCAAGGAAGTTCTCCACAGCAGTCTGCTATAAAGGACTGAATGAGCTGCGGGAGGAGATCACTGCCACCTGATGAGACACTAGGCTGTTAGGAAGCCATTATGCGGCAAAATCTTCCTCTTATCAAAAGCACAAACCTACCTGTGTGCTGCGAGGAACTCCATGGCTGCAATCAATATATCAATCAGGAGCTGTTGCCAACTCGAGGTTGCTCTTACCAGTAATGATCCTCTTCATCCTCGCCATCCTTTCAGTGAAATAGAAGTTACAATATCTTTATCATCAGTGTGGACTGTGTTTAAGTCAGCCCATGGGGGCTTGAAGAGGACAACGGGTGAAAGGGTCGGCCTCAGCTTTAAATGTCCACCAAACAGCAACAAGAAGTCGATCAATAAAGCCATGAAAAGCTTTTCTACACAAGTTCCACAGGTCCTTTTTGGGGTCGAGCTATTTCGTTTATCTCTTTAAAGTTGAAGGATTAATGCATTTTACAATGTGCCTGATGTTCTACAGCATCTCTTGTCCTCAGGCAACGCCTGAAGCCACTAATCATGACACGTAAGGAGATATATCCATCCTCTTGGCTGAAGAGAAACAAACCAGCATGTAAACTGAAATTTAAATAAACATTAAAGGATCAAATGGACTTATATTCATTATGCATCCCTCTGCAGCACATTTCAGCTTCAGTGAAATGCACAACAGGAATGAGTAGTTCTATGAAACCAGGCTCATGCTTTTGTGTTTTTGGCTAACTGGAGGAAAAAGGAATAAATGTTGGCATTAATAAAGATGATGGGACAGGGTAATGTTGGGGGCAGATTGTTCATGAAATGATACCAAGGCACACGCGATAGGAATTGTAATGGTCCTGTCAGGGTCTAATTCTGCTTTTTAGATTTCATATTCTTGTCAGTCCTGTCCCCATTGTTGTTCCATTTGTGGCTGACAACTGAACTAAAGGGAACCCGTGTTCATATCACAAAATATACCCCGGCACATCAAAACCTATCTCTCATCAGGATTAGGCCACGCTGCTGTCATTCCCACAGGGGGAATCCTGATGAGGGGCCACAGCACCAACTGGTGGGACATGATAACCCAGCATGTGTGCTCACCATTGCAGTCATTATATGACCACCAGTGGAGATGCATGTAAACTCAGTCTTTCTTTTTCCCCGAATCCACATCTTTCTCTGCTGAGAGGAAAAATACAATGTCACTTTCTGGTAAAACATGCTTTGTAAAGGGTTTACAAACTCTAACAGCTTAACTCATTAACTAATCCTGTAGATCATTTATACACCATTTCTAAGACAAGGCAAGTTTATCTATTCAGCACCTTTCAATGAGGAAAGTGTTTTATGTAAGACATAAAAAGGCAATCAGACAAGATGAGAACACAAGGTGATATAAAAAGACCAATATAAAAAGGGTTTAAAATGAGTAAAATAAACCTAAAAATAAGCTGATGAAAATGAAATGGAATAACTGTTGGGTTGCAAGGTTGTTAAAAAAAATACTGATAATTCACTATAGATAAGTTTGTCCCCCTTCCCTACATTTACAAAATGTGCTCGTTGCTAAATGTAGCATGTTGATTAGCCAGTGAGCATGACGTGATGGGAGGCGTACCAAGATTCCATGAGAGTTAGTTAAGGTTGAACAGTGCTCACAGCTCATCACAACCCAGTGTAACTGATGTAAATGTCTGTATGTTCTGTGCTCACCTGCTCAAGTTGAATAAAGTTAATAAATGGAAGATTCCTTGTTGTGTGAAGAGATTTCCACGTACATCCAGACGAAGTAGCCTAAGTCACTTCAAAAGATCACAAACTAATAAAGGGTCACAGATTTCACACTTTCTAACAAGCCAACAGCAGAGGCCGTCGGCAATTATAAATGTTAATAACTAATTGTTTACTGTAGTATTCCTCTGTGAAAATGTAAGTGACATTAATTTATAGAACAGATGGCAGGAGTAGAAGAAGAAAATGAAATAAAAAAAATTGTGATAAATCTTAGTATTCCTCCAAGTATTATTTATGGCTTATAACAGATCTACAAAGCATATTAACTAATTTATTAATCATTCTCTTTATTATAATTTTATCTTTAACTGTGCATTCCAATTTTAAGAGAGCTACTCAGCCTGTTGTATAAAGTTTTGTGTGGCTCTGAAGGAGCTTTATCAAGTCTGAGAAAATAACCCCTAACGATGTCATCAGGGTTATCTTGACTAACAATTGAGACTTAACATAATACCTGTGTTACAAACAAACTGGAGGCACAGTGTTTGAAAGGTAACAGAAAGGAAGGTCTAATGAAAGATGTCATTAAATTGCACTGTGGGAATTGTATAATTCAGTGTTTTTGGAACTCTAAGGGACTAAAAGGCAAGATAACTCTGCCTCTGCTGCATAAATTTTGATAATGCTGTTTAAAAATCTGTCTTTCACAAGGCTCCCAATTTCATGAAAATGCAACACTAAATTGCTGGAGTACTCTTTTATAGGTGCCATGTCAGAAAGTGACACTGAAAAAAAAACATAAAATTCAAGCAAAAGAATATTTGAAAACTAAGTACAAGGACTCTATTCATGCTTGTCATTGAATAGATGTCAATAATATGAACAAATTCATCAAAGCATCAATTATGTAAAAGCAGTAGCTCCTTCCCGGCATGAAACATAGTCTTGTGTCTTTCTATCATCATAAGCCAGACAAATAAAACCTTTCCTCTGTCTGAAGATGAAACCAATCCACAGCTGACTTGGAAAAAAAGAATGGGGCTCTGTTCCAAGATCCCTACACATCCCCTCCTCTGTCCTCATTCTTGCCCTCAATTCCCAAAGCAATCTCCAGTCAGTGGTTCTATTAAAACAATACGGCCTCATGCAAATTGCTACTGTCAAGCCCCTTGGTTTTATTTCTCGTCCTTACAGCTGCTCTCCGACGCTTTAATGGAGACCGTGCCAACTAGACTTCGCAGCATCAGGTAGGATCAATGGTATCAATAAAACAATCTGACAATGATTGCCAGCACTTTCCAGCTAAAAAAGAGCAATATGTGACATTGAATGGATGAGTACTTCATTGAGGACTGCTGCCAACAAACCAGGTCATTATAAACCGGGGCAACAAATCTAATCTGCACCTGTGCAGCTTCCAGATCACACATCTTTTTGGTACAGAAACATAATTATCTTAATTGGCAGGTGGCAGCCTGTGCTATTGTTGCTATTTCAATAGCATTGCTAATGGCCCACCATACACAGCATGTTAGTTTCTACTCATCCCTGAACACTGTTGAAATTAAGGAGAAAAAAAGCTCTTTCCTCTTAACACAAGATTTATCTTGTCCGTTTCATTAGCAACCGTTTAATTGAATGACTGATTTACATGCTGGGCACTTCGGTGCTGTTCAACCTCTCCTCACATACATTAGTCATAAGGTGTTGCAGCGTGTGCAAGGGCACTTGCAGAGTACCCTATTGAGTTCATTAGGACTGCCGTCTGCTCTGAGGAATATTCTTGTGTCTTCAACTCAGACGATTGACTCCAGCTGAAGTCTGGTAATGAGGCCTTTGCTGTAGGTCTGTGGTTGGAGGTCTCAGTCTGTCATTCATGGATTTATAAATAGAGTTAACTCTTTGGTCAGACAAAATTAATTTTCAGCTCAAGGTCTCCAGCTCATTTGGCCAAAAGGATGACATCAAAATGGAGTACACCTGTCTTCAGTGGTGCTTTGTTGGTAAGATCGAAGGTTGAAAGTGGTAATGTGGACTGTGTTCCAAACAGCTACTTCCACTGATAATTCAAAGTGCACTTGTCAAGATGTTAAAAAGTTAAAAGTAGTCCTGAAATGAACTGCGTGCACTCAACTCAAGGCCAATTTAAAATGATCGGCATTTCACCAAACACACACACACAACAAGGCAGACACTAAAGTACTCAGTGGTACAGTACGTCCTCACTAAATGACATCTTTTTAAAGCAGTGGGCTTGATCACATTTCCTTTTGTCATGCATGTGATGGAAAAATAAAACATTCTTTTTGTATTTTCTGCCATACACATATGCTGTAGTCTATCTGTTGTCAGATTGTTCTCACTAGGGCCTGACATATGCTTGTATATAACAAACAAGTTGCCGAATAATCCTGTTGACCCTGTTGCTGTTTTCATGCCGTATCAGAAATACCATAATACCTGGCTTGTAAATAACATTCATCAACAAGTCGTAATTCCAACTCTTAAATGCATTTTTCTTGTCAATAATGAAGTGTATCAAAAGGCAAACAAATATAGATAATTCAATTCAGTCCGTAATCCAAGGTAATTGAACCCATATTTAATGTTAATGATAGCACTTCAGTACAGTCTACTGGCAATTCATGATGTTTTCAATAGTCACAAGATCAGCTTTGCAATCACACAACCATCTCAAGTTAACTGATGAAAATATGGGAATCTTTACTGTTTCTACCATTCATCATATCCCAATTTCATATTTACTAATGCTAATACAATATACAGTATATTAAATACCAATTTTCATAATACACTGTTTTTGCAGTTATTATAAATGAAATCAATGTACTTTTCCATTTTGAACTTACAGTAAGAGATTTATGATGTGTGCCAACGGAGTGAACCTGTGGCCTTTGAATGCCACTGACCATTTAACATTATAAAGAGAAAGAAATATGTAAATGAATATGTTTATGTTCATGGAGGTGTTTTGCCAGGATCTACAGTTTGTTTTAATGTTTTCAGCTGTGAGTACCCTCTCAATTTCCTCTGTGTATTGCATTGTGAGACAACTTAGACAATAGTCTGCATAAACAACACATTCCAGTGTCTATCAGGTGGGTTTAGTATGCACACTGACTTCATTCTGTTAATATTCCAATGCGAACACACTACATTTCATATCAAGGTTAGAAATAGAACATAGTACTGCTCATCCAATACAATGGATGTTTTCAAATTTGTATACATGTAAGTGCATTTTTTAAAAATATTTTAGTAATAATAATAATAATAATAATAATAATAATAATAAATTTTGTCATTGATTATTGATTTACCAGCGGGTACCACCTGCTGTGGGAGGGATCAACAGTGATTTGAAAACCCATGTGATAAATATATATCTCATAATTCACAATTTCTCTATAATTAACCACAAAACATCTGGTATTCTGTCCCAGAATTAGAAGAAAACACTTATTTGTTTATGGTTGGTTTTATGTTGCTGTTTTTATCCACCTCAGTTCCACATATTTGCAAACCATCCAAACCAATGAAAAACAGCTTTTTGGAGTCATTTGGGATGTTCAGTAGAAGTTTGGTGACACTATAAGTAAGTTTCATTTTGAACCTGCAATTAATTGCTCTGAAGTTGCATAATGCTAAAAAAAAAAAAAAGCAGCTAAACACCACCAGAAGGCAAACGTTGGCCTCCTTTACATCTTGTGTACAAGTCCAATCAAAGCAGAATACAGCTTGGCAACTTCAGTAGGAGAAGAACTTCTGAGCCTCTAAACAAATAAGCTTTCTGTTCCACTGTCAGTCATTATGTTAATTCACTAATGCAGATTAAAAAGTAATTGTTAACAATGTGTACCCAGAATAATCTGCCTTGGCTGACTGCTGTGGAGCAGATAAGAACAGGCTGTAGAGATGTCCAGTGTAGGGCATTATATGCTTCATTACACACTTTTGTTCCTAGTGCGTTAATTTAAACAAATTCTGTGGGAGCAAAACCAACCGTAACCTTATCTTCCCCTTTCATTTCCCCCCAGTAGCTCTAATTTCACTTGTGTACAGTAATGAGGTGTTAATTTAACCTATAGCTTTTTCATTGGACTTGGTAGATTTGTCTTAATTAGAGGCTGAGTTGAAACTGTGCTGCATGTTTACAGTGAGGGATGCCTGTTGTTGTAATTTTCCATTTTAGTTTCCAATGCAGACTTTGCTTTTCTCACTTAATATGACACTTAAAGAGGGTTAAGAACAGTACTGTATACCTGACAGGTGTAACACATGTAGCAGTGAGGCTTGATAAAGTGCACTAAATCAAGTTCAGCAATAAAAATAAATAAATACTCAAGCTGTTCCATTAACACAATTTTAATATGTCTGTCAACGTCAACTCAAACCAGGCCTAAACAATCTTGTAATGTCCGCAGAGTACATAAGCAGCCCAGAAGAGGAAATTGTTGAAAAGAAGATACCATGTCGCAAAAAAGAAGTGAAAACTAGAACAGTGTTCTTCTCAGCAGTGGAACAAACCCTGCTGATGGAACTCTACAAAGAATATAAAGGAGTCATCAGCAAAAAGGTCAATACCACTGAAATTAACAAAGTGAGGGAGATGGCTTGGCAAAAAATTACTGACAGATTAAATGTGTAAGTTACACTAGCCTACCTATTGTTTTACTTATTTTAAAAAAATAAATGAACATCCAGATCAGGTAAGATAATGTCAGATGTATGTTTAAAGTTATGGTGTAGGGTTATTTAAGAGAGTTGACATAACTACAATGCATTTACTGTTAATTAGCCTAATTCAGAGATACCCACTAATAGACAGAATAGAGGGGGGAACCTCATCAGACATCATTCTGTGAGATGTTTTGGAGCAATATGTACAAACTATCAGTCTCTCAATGGTAAAATAAATAAATAAATAAATAATGGTAGAACCTTTATCATTCAGTGAATTCCTGACCCATGAGTAAGTAATCCTTATTTTGTACTGTGCCTTTTATGCAATTCTTTCTCCTTTTGCTCTGACAACTGTAGTGTTCTTCTATTTGCAGCATAACTACATCACTACATAATCACCTGCTCTTTGACACATTTTCTCTCTCACAGGATGCCCCTTTGATTTACAAGCAGCATCTGGTTATTGGCATTGAAAGTTAGAAATTGAGTACAAATAGTTAAAAAGTAAGTCATCGAAGATAAAGAAACTGGAGAAGGATGTATATATAAATTTAAACACAGCAGAAGGTCATGGTTTGAACTTTATTTTTGTCTTCACAGCTTGAACAAAATGAGTGAGTGGGTGAATAACTTCAAAACCACTTTGGCACACTTTTTTTTCTTAAATTATAAATGCTAAGCTTTTAAAATAAATGGACTCATTCCGTAACAAAGTTGACCATGAATGAAATGGGGATTAACTGAAATGAGTATTTTTTGTAAAGGTCCCTCACAGTTCTTTCATCTATGGGTTCCTGATGGTCTGGGTCAATGTCTCCCCATTGCTCCTTCAGCAACATTCTCGGAAGTCTGTCACAACGTAGGGAGGCAATGTTGTGCAAGACTGCATGGCGTATTGTGATATCACCAGACCTATTTGGAGTAACCCTGAGGCTTTTTAGGCACAAAAACCTAGATTTCAGTTGGCCAAAAACCATCTCATATCATGCCCTGGTTTTTTGTGTGGGCATGGTAGAAGGACCTCTCTGCTTCTGTTGCTGGTCCTGGGTAGGGTGTCAGCAAGTATGGCATACGGGGATAGCCTCTGTCCCCAAGCAGAACTCCATTAAACTCCCCTACAGAATAGGTGTTGGTTAAATATACATGAGATTCTTGAGGTTCAAGTGGATTAAGTAAAGCTTTGGTCGTAACAACATTCTCTCACCTTGTGCAAACCTCTGTGACAGTGACAACGTTTACATGCACAAAATATTCCAGTTTTTGCCCTTTTTACGAAAAAGACAATATCCCTACTAAGCTGTTTACATGGCTAATGAAAATGAATAAACCACTAATATTCCCGTTTACATGCAGAGGGTTTTCAGGATTTTCCTCTGCTCCAGTGGGAACAGGAATCAAACATCTCTGCAGGCAGTGAAGTAAACCAGCAAGGTGAAAAACATTAGTGAGCTACTGCCACATATTTATAAGTGATATTGATATGACTGTTGTTATAAATTTGTAGTTACAGTATCCAGGTTGTCTCATGATGTTTACTACAACTGCTGAGTGTTTTTGGTGCATCACACTGAGTTGTCACTGTCAATCAATGACTGCATGTCGGGATAATAACCAATCCCATTCATCCCTGTCGTGGAGAAGGTGTGCTCTGTTTTTCCAGCCCGCCCTGAACAGCTCTCCACTCTCCTTTTATTCTTCTCCTCAGTCTGCCTTCCAACACGTCATTTTGCCTGTGCAGGGGTACACAGGCAAGAGGGCCTTGTGTCACAAACTGTGGTGAAAACCCCAATTGAGATGCATATTCTGAATGCGCTGTATACATGTCCAAAGAATGTTCCAAAAACCAGAATAATATCAGCATATCCCACGTCTTAATCGGAAAAATGCTACTCTCAGAATAAGGCCTAATTTGGAGTAGCAAAACATAATATGCTGTTTACATGACCCCTATGAAATTCAGAATATTGTCATATTTGGAATAATAGTGAACTATGTGAATGTGAATGTACCCATAGATGATGCTCCAAAAATCCCTGAATCATGCACAGAGCCAGGCCATTTTGCTTCAGTATTGGATATCAGGCAACTTCCATCAAAGATCATCTGACAGCACGGAGGGTGACCTTCAATGATGTGGCGCACTTTGCTTGGCAGAGTATTAATTTAAAATTGCTCAGCATGACTAAGAAGGGTTGATGCAGTGGTGTCTTTCAAAATGTAAGATCCAGTTCAGAATTATCTGAACATTTGTCTCACATCCCAGAATAATATTTTGAGCTTTGGCTCTGACATTGCGTAAGATTTCATATCTGGTCTTGCACAGGCTGTGTGTTAGTGCAATGGCATACTGCATTTGGTTAGGAAAGGAAACACCTGTTGTTGTTTTTTTTTAATTCATTGATCTGTGCTGATGAGGTAAAATGAAACACTATCTCTGTGCAGTACAGTTATTTCTTTGTGTAAGGCTGACATTGTAACATACAGGGTAAGAGGATATAAATCCAAAGTGTTAACAGCAAAACTAATTTGATCTATTATCATAGATGTCCATATTTCATCCAAATCCAATTATTACTATTCTGCCTGACAGTGTATGGACAGCTGCTCCCAAGACATACATGTACATTTAGGCTATGGAAAGATTTCTGATTGACATGGTCTGCCTCTACAGGTCCAGATGGGGCCTAGATACTCACATATGTACAGTCTATTGTGCCTATAATAAATGGGGAAGCCTGACACAGAGGATTAAGTTAATACAGAGGCTTGTCAACCTGTAGGCTACTTTACATTTATTTTAACTGTCACATACCTTCAATTGAAAAAAAATAAAAACACTTTGTGTTTCAAGGGACCAGGGAAAGTGATGAAAATATTCAGGTACTGCTTTACATCAAGGTATATCCTTCTTATTTCTTATACATACAGTTGCCTTCGCAAGACCTTCAGCATCACCGACACTGTACAAGAATGTCTCAAATGCAAAGAAGAGCAGATCTATGCAGACAGACTGAACAGTGGTCAAGGCTTGGCTATAGTGAGCGTGCTTACTCATATGTGTTTCCAGCAGACTTTATTATTGTGTATAATATTTTATGTATCAGTGGGTTTTATCATCCATCTTGTGATACACATGGCAAAATTCTTTGAGTTTTTGCATAAGTCTCGAATTAGCACCACTGAAGTTCACATGCTATGTATTATTTTATCACTTTTACATTATAAAAAATGTTTTTACTATGTACATTTACGTGTTTTTATGTTAATTTTGTCTTTCTTGAAGTGAGGAGCTGCATTTTTTTTGTATGAAGGGTGCTATACAAGTGAAGTTATTCATTATTATTTTTATTATTATTATTACTACATAGGTAATTTCACTGGGCCTACTGAACCTGTACCTCTCCCACAGATACTCATCAGGAAAATCCAATAGATTACTTCTGCTTCTGAAGACCTCTGGAGCTGGTGGTGTATTTGCTG
Organism: Euthynnus affinis; assembly: GCA_029490765.1. Taxonomy (NCBI): domain Eukaryota; kingdom Metazoa; phylum Chordata; class Actinopteri; order Scombriformes; family Scombridae; genus Euthynnus; species Euthynnus affinis. The sequence continues at coordinate 17,881,173 of CM055838.1, read as the reverse complement.
TGTGTAGAATCTGAACACCTTCATCCACAAGGTTGAGGATTGGATGAGCCATAGTCTGTTGCGAACTCTTCTTTAGATGCACTGCTTATATAGCCTAGGCCTATAACAGCCTATTGGCTTTTGAAGACAGTGCAAGTGGTAAGACATGAATTTCTTGTTTATTTTGGAACTAAACGTGAATTCTTGCTTGGTCACATTGTGATAAAAACGTCTGAACTCATGTTTCTGAACACAAACATGACAAAAGTGATGCGAGTGTGGAAAAGACACATCACAGAGTTGTCTTTTAGGATTAGGTTTTTGCCTGTTGGAAATTCTTTGAAACACAACTAAATAAGGTTTGACAGTTACTCTACAGGAGCAGGCTAGTTCAGTGGTATAAGTCAACTTGGTTACCAAGCAGGAATACTCTAAGCCACAGTAATGGAACCAACTCCCACTTAAATTAGTGAAACTTGTCAAAATAAGCCAGGATTTTACTTTATCTGTCTTGATAAAGGAATAGGGCTCAGGTCTCATTGTGATTAAAAGATTTGAATCAAAATGAAAAATCATATATAAATCATATCTGTGTGCAAACTATGGAACAGTTTATTCTCTGAAATAGGAAGGTTAAATAAAAGTGGATGGAACAACAGAAGCTAATAAGCTACATTAGCTTCCACCATTTTGGGCTCTCTGTCACTCTCTGTTTCCTCAGTTAGCTTGCTAATGAGTTAATGGGGCTAATTTACAGGTCAAAACTCACCAAAGCAGAAAAATATGCCCCGATTTACTTTTCATCAGTCAGCAAATCTAATGGTAGAGTTTCACAATAAAATGTATTTGTTTCAATATAATTGCCAGTTATCAATTCATTCTGTTTAACACTGTAGCAGTTAACATGCATGACTCCAATAAAGTGCTATAATTGTGCTATTATAGTATTTACTATATGCTGTAATAATAAACAATTATTATGTCAATTACCACAACTAGAAAATAAATGGAAAATTTTCAGAAGTGAGTCATCTTAACATTATGATCTATGGTATGAAAGCTATCGTCATCTTAACTCCTCACCTGGATATTGATTCTATACTGTACATAGACACACACACTGTGATGAATAGCGCGTAAACCTCATGGCCACTCAACATGTGATACCTTTGGTCTCCTCTTCTGTTTTTGACATATGTGAAATGTTATGCTCTTTATGTTGCTTCAAAAAAGGTAGAAACCCTGAAGACTGATAAATAGTTCATTCTATGAGACCACATCTGTTTTCTCAGACATGCCACGAGAAAGTATAGACACACACAGATACACATACACAGGAACACATCAGGAAAATGATATGAGAAATTTTTCTTATTCAGGTGGACAGCCAGTGAAATGAGTGATGGAATACGTCTTACAGCAGGAGTATAACAGAATGAAACCACCAAGGTTACCATGGCATCCTTCCCTCAGCTGTCAACATTGTGTGGAGGAAGAAACAACATCTATAAAGCTCTTACATAGTGTACAATGAGTTCTTTAGGATACCATTAAGACACTATTATTTATTCCTTCTTTATGTGCAAGGTACAAGTTCATGGCAGAAATTACAATATAAACACTATGTGCGTATCATAGTTGAAATAATCAGGATTTACAGATACTGTAGGGCATATCCACCTCCAGAATCAGGCTGTTCATCTCAATTTCAGGGCGGGGGGGTAAAAGGTTGAGGGCCCTCTCGCACAATTTACAACATCTTCCTCTTCTCAAACTCCTATAGAGATGGACATCAGAGAGGAAGAAGAAAAGAAACAATGTGAAATGAAGAGATAGACAGAAGTGAATGATTTATTCATGCAAAATTCACACAGCTCTGTTTTGATCCTGTGTATCAGATCTGCTGTTGACGGAGGGTGGGGAGTGGGGGAGAACAGAGGCGGCTAGAGCTTTGGAGAGCCTGTTGTTTTTCCTGGAGAGTGCAAATCATGTAGCGCGTACGTGTCAGTGAGTTCCAGTCGTCAACATTAAAACAGCTCACTTTCTGTGATTGATAGCGACTACACAGCTGCAAAAATCTGATTTATGTGAGGTTATAGTTGCTGTGTTTATCAGCAGAGTCCAACCATGAGACTATAAATGAGAAAGCATTATGTTAGCCATTAAAAAGGATGTAGCTATTTACATATTCAATTTGGAAAATATCACACAAACCGAAGGATGATAGAATATGTCGTTCCCTGAGAATTTCCCATTTCACAGGGGGGAAAGTAACTTAATGCAAATGTCATTTATCAGGTCTACAGAACACACAAGAACTCATGCACATGTTGGCCCAGTCCACTGAGGCTTGTGGATACCTGAAGGTCTACTGCCACCTTGAGGAGGAAACAGGATCATGTTTCTGAAATCTGAAATGCTTGGGAGGCAACCTTCGCCTCACTAAACTCGACTTTTTTTTGGGAAGGACGAAAGGAATGAGGACACATTTGGGTGGGTGGGTAGATTGGGGAGTTGTGGCTGATTATTAACAGCCCTTTTAATGTAATTTTTGTTTTAGAGATGAGGTGGAGTAGGATTCAGTGGGGTCCAGTGATTAGCTTTAAAAAAAGGCATAACAGGACAAAAAGAGAAGAGTAATGGGATGAAAAGAGTGACAAGAGAACAGAAGGAGGAGGTTGGCTGCAGATGGAAGCAGACAGTAACTCAAGGGCACAAGACATGAATGATAGCAGCAAGGTAAGAGCAGAGTTGTTTGTGACAGAAGGGAGAAAAAAAAAAAAAACAAGACTTTTTGTGTGAGAGAGTCAGACACCTGACAAGGCAAGTCAAAAGGAAGAGTGGGGGGAGTAAAATGAGAAAAGTGAAGGTTGCCACTCAAAAAGGATGAGAGAAAATACATCTGGCTTGAACTGAGGAGAGTGGAAGGAAAACATGACGTAAAAGAAAAGCAAGACATTTACAAGCTAGAAACGACAACAGCTTTGACACACCTAAGGCCAGATGTATGAGGAGTGCAGGTATCAAATATATGGCATATGCACCACTCTCAACTTTTGGAGTTTTGAGTTTATAAAACAAAAAAACAAAAAAAAAACTTGAGATTAAATGAGTCTGCCTGCACACATCTGTATACACATGCATGCAAGCTTCACTGTGAATACTGAATGAGCGGGACAGGATGGTTCTATCTGATGTGATTATGAGATCCAGATAGTTCGTAAACAAGTTAAAAGGTCATAATTATTCTACCGTGCATATAAATTAAGTCCTTCTCAGATAAACATAGGTTCTCTGATATCTTGTCCATGCACCAGACGCCCTGAAAATTCCATCAGATATCACAGCAAGCACTGCATATTTAATTTTGTTTCAATGTACTGTATGCCATTTTGAATTGCTAACTGTAAAATATGAAGGTGAAAAAGAATAAATGATGATATTTAGTAAAGCTAACATAGAAACTAAAAGTGGGTAAAAAGGAGTAAAAGAAATGTTTAATTCCTACACTGTCAGAGTTTATTAGAAATACACAGTTTCGGTCATGGATCTTCATCAGGTGTAAAAAAAAACAAAAAAAACAAAAAAAAAAACACACTTTTAAACTAGAGCCACAGGCTACAAGAACCAGTCAAGGGGGAGTCAAATCACAAACCCCAAAATTTAATCAATTAATAATTGATTAAAAAAAAAAAAAACATTCATTCCATATATGTCAAGATCCATAGAATCCAAATTTTAAAAAATGGGGAAAAAAATGGAAATATCCTTAAAGAAGCAGTGTGTAGGCTTTAGTGGCATCTAACAGCATGGTTGCATATACTAGGACCTGCTCTTTATGTAGATATAAAGAACTTATTCTAAGGTAATGAACACAAAATAATTCTCATTTTCGATGATTATATACTAATTAAAACATATTTTATATACATAATATTATATTCCATTTCTGCCAAGTCCGTTCCACTAGATGCCACTACATTCTACACACTGCACCTTTAATCCTCTTACAGTTATGAAGATATATCCAGATTAGATATGAGATGTGCACTTGTTTTTTGTCCAATCATCTTCCATATTTCACCTATTTAAACTTCTCCTGCTGATAAAAATCACGTATTTTATCTGTCGCCCAAGGTCCATATTTCTAATAAACTCATTGTTAACAGTTTGTGGGAATTCAACTATTTTATATGAAAAAAACAAATCATGAATTTAACTTCCAAGATCAGCAAATATTATTTGGTCTGTCATATTTCACTTTTACCAAATTCTCAAAGTCCCAGACATGAAGACGTTATAATTAACAGGGACAGTTGCAGCATTTGTAGTAAGCTTCACACTGTTTACACTACAACTGAGTTTCACAGAGTCTGTAATTATTGTTCTTATGAATAATGTGAGGATGTGCTTTTATGACTTTGAGGATGAAACCAATTTTCAACTTTGTACAATTTGGCGATGTTCCACTTAGAAGTAAGAGCATTATTATTGCCCACCATTAGACATTTAATTTAGTGATAATCCCTCAAAATTCTACATAAATCTTGTTGATGATGAATGAACTAGCAAAAACAAACACATGCACTGTAACTGTATGCATAATTCATTTATCCCTATAAAAGTGGATACATGTCAACATATTTAATCAGATGGATGTTCTCACCACTCGTGTGGAGTCTCGTTCAGGTCAGCGGCAAAGCGCTCGCTCCACCTGAATATCAGAGTCAGTGGTCGTCCGCCCACACCCGAAGCATCGTGTCTACTCGCTTCTCTTACGTGTTATTACTTCGATTACAGCGGTCAATGAGATTAACAGAGATGTATGAACACAACGTGTGGCAAAATGAGCAACCACATCGTGCGTTTTTCATCATTACACACAATGATTATGAATTAAACTTTGGGAGAAAAAAAAAAAAAAAGCGTGTAAATCTATATTGGTGTGCAGTAGTGCCAGCAGTGGTAATGAAAGTATAAGATGATGAATGGGTGTAATACATGCTTTCACTTTATATACATCTTGTTAACAGTGCTTCCCTACAGATAAATTGAAATAAAGAGGCAGTGGTGCCAACAGCTACTCCTAGGAAAAAAAAAAATTCCTGTTCCAAGTAAACCTCCTCACATTTGTAACTGCTTGGTGATGAAAGATGGTGCGATAAGTGACCGGCACCATAAGACTTTTTTTTTTGTTCAGAAGCCAGAAAAGTATTCTTGTAGTGTTACACTTGATTATAGAACATCTTCATTAGTTATGCTGGGTGCCAGCTCTAATTAGCCTGTTTATTCATCTATATAATGAAAATGTGATCTTAATTTTTGTTTAGTTAATTTTTTTAGTATTTCAAAACATAAAAGTTAACTAATTTTCTACCTTTTTTTTGTCAACAATCAACCGCTTAAATTAAAAATGTGGTCCAAGTCATTTAGATTTTTCTATTTCTGATTTAATAATGAAATATTTTGTGTTATATTTGAATTTGGCAGCAACTTTCCAGGCAAAAACCAGAGATTACTGAGACGAGGCAGGGTCAGGAAAAGAGATGCAGACAGAAGACATAAAATAGTGAAAAGCAAAAAACAAGGAGAACATCTGAATTCAATATATTTTGGTTTATATTTTATAGAAAGGGAAGTGTTATTTAGAAGATGTTATTTTGTGCTTGACTGACTGAAAAAAGCCCTTTTCAGACATTGTGTACGTGTCATTGCTGGCTTCATGTATCTGTTCATGTAATGGCTTTTTACCTCACACACACACACACACAGGTGTTTGGTACATAAATGTTCATTATGGTTTTATTCAGAGATAACAGAACAGTTACATAAAGAGCAAGTGTTATGCACATGTTACTGGGTTCAACCTTGCCATCATGTGCAGACATGAGACCAAAATGTTGAACTACCATCACATTTACATAACGCTGTGTATGTCTGAAAGGGATTATAGAGACATTTGATAACGCTTTTTAATGATAACTCATTTCTACGAAAAGCCTCAGAAAGATCTGTTATCTAGAATACATGGTCCTGTCCTCATGCACGCGCCAATGAAACGGTACAATTATCACAATGTCATGATTACTGTTCCTCTCGCCTTTGAACATGATAATATCTGCTTGGGAGAAAGAACTCACCTTGAATATGGTGCTGCCCAGCTGAGCAGGGGACATGCTGACTACAACACCAGCAGACTGCAGGGCTGCAATCTTCTCTTTGGCTCCTCCTTTTCCACCAGCAATGATGGCGCCAGCGTGGCCCATCCTACGGCCGGGAGGAGCAGTCAGCCCCGCGATGAAGGACACCACAGGCTTGGAATTAGCACCCTGGATACAGCGGCGAGGAGAAAAGAGAAAGACAAAGGAAAAACGTGAGAATAAAAAGGAGGCGAAAAGATACACAGAGGAAGAATAAGTGTGAGGATAAGAAGTACGGAGGAAGGAAGCAAAACAAGAGGGGTGGTGTCCGAAAATAGTGAGAATGAGTTTTCTGCACCTGCATTTTATTCATTCATTAGAAATCAAACACCCCATGTCCTCCCATTACAGAGCACCCATGATAACAGGCTTGTCTAACCAGCCATCTCTGTCTCAGCCTGCATTATTAAAACAAAGGGTCAATCAAGCCATTTAATTGCATGGGTTGGTGTATGACCAGATAGGGGCTCGGGCTCCTGCCATTTCATATCATCTCATTTCTGAGATGGTAATTAGTCATGCAGGCACTGATTAGCTCAGCGCCTGTCTATGCTGCTTGCTCATTGATGGATGTTACGTTCAACAGTTAAGATCATTTCCAAGGTGAAGAGAGCTAATATTTCATCTTCAGCAATAACATCATAACCAGCGAGAGGGACTGAGTGTGTGTGCGCACACCTACACCGGCTAATATTTCATACTTAAGAATAACAACATAATTGTAGAGGACGGCCTTCTGCACGCATGCACACACACACACACACACTTCCTTAGGTCACTTTTGGAGACATTACATAGACTTACATTAATTTCCTGGACGAACCTTTACCCTAACCTTAACAACTGAACCAAAAATCAGCCCCCCACCACCCCCCCCCCCCCCAAATTGGGGGCACGACTTTTCTCCGAAATTGGACAAGCCGTCCCCAGTTAATTGGTCTTTAGTTTGAAATGTGTCCCTGAAAGTAGGATAAGTCAGACCACCCACCCACACACCCACACCCACACACACACACACACACACACACACACACACACAGTTCTGAGCTTTCAACAGAGGCTATGGTTGATCTGGCAGACTGCTTCCATAGAGTGAATGTGGCATGTTCAATAGCCAAAGCGATACAGTCAAGGTCCTTCGAAGACGCCCACTTCTACTGCCATTTCAGCTCCAAATTCAAACCTGACACCGGCAGGAGCAAGATGGTAGCTACTAATATAAACTGTAAATGACTTTAGGTAATTAAGACTAGCAAGACATATATCCGCCAGGGAGTTGTTGAAGACCTTGGCTAGAGATGCACCGCTACCACTTGCATGGATAACAGGGAAATGAAGAGAGTGGAAATATCACTTTAAAAGTCCTCTAAATGTTACAAGCATCTGTTCTATGTGCTGAAAAATGTAAGTCTGAAACAAATTAGCACCAAACGCCACTTAGTGTACTGAAGTCAAATCACGTTATGAATAAACAAACCGCCCTCGTGTGAATCAAGTCTTAAATCTACCTCAAACGAAAGGGGTTTAATTACTCTATTAATCCCTGCCTCCCTGGATACTAAGTGCTAACAATGCATACAAGAAGGGGAGTCGTGCTACCATTCCCTTTACCCATCTTTTGTCTTCCACTGTTAGCAGTTCAGATATATTACCTTAATTATGAGACCAATAGGGTGTTTCCCCCACCTCGGTGTGTCAACATGACTGGAGGAGGGCTTTGTTCTATAAACACAGAACAGCTTGTTCCAAGGTGAAGAATTATATTCACAAGCTTAAAAAGCCAAACCGAGACAATAAAAATGACAGGTAGGTGTGAATAAAACTGGCATGTGTGAGTGCATGTACAGCCCACCATCACTTTTCAAACCTCGGTCCTCCTTCAGACTACAGCCTACGCTGGTTTGCAGTGTTGTTTCCACAGAATTACAAGGAGGTTTAGCTAAGCTCAATGGAGACAGGCGGCTGGGTGAAAAGTCAAGAGGCTGAAATGAAGAAAAAAAAAAAAAGAAGAGTAAACCTCCACGGTAGCTTAGGTGCCAATTTCTCTGACCTACTTGATATGCATGAAGCAAATTGTAATATGCTTATTCTGTGTAAAACTTATTTATGACTTCAGAAATCCTGTGAAACTCCAGCAATGATAGACAGACCTTTGATTCAGGTGACTTTTAAGATCATATTATGTTGGCAAGCGTCTCAGACACTGATGAAGACTGAACCTTGAAATATGTCCTGCATCATAAAGTCTGACAGCAGAACCTAGTGGGATGTATGAGGTTGTTTTCTTGAATTTTACCGAATTAAGGCGTCGGTAGATAAACAGTCTGCAGTAACTCAACTGGAACATTGATGGATGCTAGAATCAATACTTCTTCCTCTTTTTGCTAAAATGTGTCCTTCTCAAATAGGAGTTCAATATATTTAATGTTGCATGACACAAATCAATCACAAGTCTGGACTTAATTTTACTCAGCATTTGATACATAATGTGTTCCCATGTGGCAGAATCTGTCAAGCTAATGTGAAATGCAGTGTCTTAAAAGGCTCTGAAAACATATTTTCTTAGTCAAAGTCACAGATCAAGTAAAAACAGATGTGATCCGACATGAGCACCGTTTTTCTGTGGAAGTTAGAGCAATTTTGGTTGTTTCATTCGAGAGATTTCTGTCTTTTCTGTTTTGTCAGAGCTCTTCTCACTGCTTTGAAGTGGTCAGTACTCAGTGATAATCGGACTGAATTGCCATTTTGTCTCACTTTATTCATACAACCTGACATTATGTTCATGTAAGCAGTTTTTTGTTTTTTTTTGCCCTGTGTGTTCAGTAGCAAGCGACATATCTTTCATTTTCAGTCGATACAGAAGATGCAGTAGTGGTTGCAAAGAGCAATTTATGTAACGTTTTTCTACACAAAATAATATGTTGACTTAAGAGTTATTTCTGTATGTGTTGAAATAACTTTTCCAGCTGTGTCAATCTCATTCACACCTTTTGTTCTTTTTCTTGAACGTAATTCAAGTAGCTAAACAGCAATGTACGAGGATGACGCCTCCTTTCTCAATTACACCTACAATGGTCTGATCAACTGTTTCTCCAACTAGGGGAGTGATTGTCTGGAACCAGGCAAATGTCACGTACTTTCTGATCCAGATTTAGCAGTATTTGAATTATATTGAGATGACAGTTGTTGGGTTGCTTGCTTATGTTCCCAGACCTGTCAATAAAATATTTTAAGATCACACCAACACATACTCCAGATGAAGCAGCCCATCTGGGTTTTGAGTGTGAAACTTTTAATCAATAATACCTAAAGAGTAAGTAAGTGTGACTGCTACATATTTAGTCATAAATATTTATGGTTAAAGTAAAAAAAAAATTAAAAAAAAAAAAAGTTTTCAGTGGCTTCAAAAACCCAGTCACATAAATGATGGTAATAATACTGACCACAAAAACTTCTGACTTTTATAATCATAACAGCCCAGAATTTTTCTTCCCTTATTCTCTAAATGCAGATTTTGCTCACGCATGAGTACACAACATGTTGACTGATTTATCTTGCCAACTAAAAGCTAAAAATTAATTTCACAGGTCACATATTCAAACGGTTTCTCTTAACAATACATCAATGTGCAAACTGGTTAATCTTCTTGATCGTCAAGGGTGCAGAAATAATCTATAATCAAGATTAGATATTCAGTATTTTGTAATTTTTTTATTTTATTTTTTGAGAGATTTTATTGAGTTCACCTGGTGCTCCTTTCCAGCAACACTGTGTTTTCACATTAATACAAAATTCACAGATGGTAGCTGCCCTAGGTTAGTGTATTGGTGACTTGAATTCAAATGTATTCAAATCAAGAAAAGTTAAGTTTGAGAGTAAAAACAATGTCTCCAGGCTTCTGTCTTGAGTTTTCTTTGTGCTATTCATAATGATTAAAAACAAGGTCTGAGTACACCATTTCATGTACTTCGTGTTCTACACAATTGACTTTCAACGGAAGATCTGCTCTGCTGGGCTTTTTCATGCATGCGTTTCATTTGAACTGTCCCCCACTGTCAACATTTTGGGTGATTGGGTGGGTGTGGGGAGGGTGTTTGTACTTTATTTGTTGAGTGAGAGAAGTTATTCTCCTGAGACGCCAGCGGGAGATTTGCATGCATTAGAGCAGCCGAGAGCAAATCAAATCCATTTCTCAGTTCGAGAGCAACATAGGCGCGCGTGAACACACACACACACACACACGCACAGAAACAAACACATACACACTGACAAATTAATAGAATAGAAGTCATCTGCAAGGAGCAAAATGCCAAGTACAGGGGCTGCTGAAGTTCAAAATGTCAATTACGAGTTCTTCAGGCACTTGGCTGAATGAGCCCATCGTCACCTTACCGCTCTTTATCACATGTGGGCATCACAAAAGGTTCGTCAACACTGTGAATTTCTACAATATGCCCTGTGAATCATACCTTCATCCCATCTCTCTCTCTTTATCATGCAAATCACATGGACATTGAAAACTAAAAGAGAATGCTCAAGGCTGTTATCAGAAAGAAAGCACACTTCCATAGTTCCACCTCGTTCTTGACGCATAATGGTTCCCAGTGTTCACGATCGCTGATGGATTTGAAAGGCTATGATTAAGAGCTGATTCAGAAAAGGATACATTTTTTATATGAACACATATCTGGAGAGATGAAGCGCTGTAGAAGATAATATTACAAGGACAGTGAAGTAAATAATGTGTGACCAGTGTGTTATTTCCTTACAGAGTTGTGCTGTTTCAGGTACTCCGCTGCGTTCTCCTCGGCGTTGCCTCCGATCTCTCCAATAAGGATGATGCCCTCAGTCTTAGGATCGTGCAGAAAGACCTCCAGACAGTCTATGAAGTTTGTACCATTGAATGGATCCCCACCAATACCTTGTAGGAGACAAAACAGACACTCGTTGTATATTCAAGACCCTCACAGGATAATTCCAGTGAATATTAGAAGATCACACAGCAGTTCAGACTGAGAGTGACTCTATGCCTGATATGATCATCCTAACAGCACCAAAACTCTTCATAGTTGTTTATTTGGGTTGCCTGAAACCATTTTGCACTGCATGAATTGTTGCTTAATGTTATTAGATGGATTTACTTTCTGCATAACATGTGTATTTCATATTTCAACTTTTATTCCCTTTTACTGAGGAGCTCAAGCCTCTCGATCACTTTTTCTTCTTTTTGCAGACGTTGCTACCGAGAGATATCTTTTTCTTATTTTTAATACATTTGCAGACATTTTTTAAAATTCTAAAAACTGAGTGTAGTGCCAAAAAATGTAATCAATTCTAAACCAGCAATAACTGCTTTTTAACCATTTGGGGCTGTGGAGAAAAAAAAAGCTGAAAACACAACTGACGTGACCAACTTTGAAACTGAAATGGAGCCCTGAAGATACGGAGCAGCATTGACATTCATTTAGAATTGAGTTGAAGTCCGCCAGGTGAAGCTTTACAAAGCAGCTGTATATTTTCAACATTTATGAGAAATAATGTTTAAGTTAATATCACTTTGCCTGATGGTCTAATTGTCCCAAAACACGTTTACCTCTGCATGGCAGTTTAAGGTTTCCTTTCATATTAAAAGAGACGTCAATGGACATGACTTAAGAAGCTCATCCAAATTACTAGAATCCAATAATAATTTTCTAAATTTATATCCGCTGAAAATTACTACATGCTCTATAAAAGCATGAGCAAACGTCCACAAGACAAATCTTCACAGACAAAACGTCACCTAAATTTATATTCATACCATTAAAAAACCTGGCAACACCAAGAAGACAAATTACATGAATAATAATCAAAGAGAACCACATTACCAGCAACACAGATGACAGTGATATTAAATATTGTATTAACTATAATTTGCTGTAGCCCTTAGGTCATACTGAGACTTAAGAAGTCGCGAGCAGAACTACCAATAAACCCCTTTAATGAACTTTACAATATTTAATATTATTGCGGCACTGGTTTTATGAAGTCTGGCTGGAGGACACTCCTTAATTAAAATGTCTAAATAATAATGAAGCCAAGTTGTTTTTCAGTTAATTTGGGTGTCCAACTGGCCTTCTAGTATAGATTTTCCAGCAGCAGATAAGTTGGCCAGAAAGATTTGTTTATATAAAACAGTTAATCTTGTATTTGTTGTAGTGTCGCCAAAAGGTAAATAGAGCCGAGCATGTTGGTGTCATCACAGTATGTCTAGATGTTCTGATGACATTAAAACTGTGAACAGCTGCATCCAGAGAACAGAGCGGTCGACTGATCTTTTCACTCAGAACAACAATAAGGAGTAAAACAAGATCTAAGATGAAGAAGTTAGTTAGTGAAATTAATTTCTAAAGGCATCAAAAAAAAAAAAAAAGCATTGTTCCATATAATGTGGAGTTTGAAGAAATCAGTGAATTACTGAAAGAAAGTCTGTGAGGAAAAAGTGAGGTAATAGCAGGACGAGCAGGTACTGATGAGTTCAGACATTTTAAAACATAAGCTCTGTGCCTCAGTTCGTGTTAACATTGTGGCCTTGACTGCAGCAACACTGACAACGACGACAAGAGACTCAAGTTAAATCTCATCAAAAGGAACATGAACTGAAAAAGAAGAGGAAGCTAAAAGGCATTTATGGAAGGCGTGCAACATGAATGGTTTGTCTTCTTAAAGAGAAGTTAGGAAGAGCTGCTCGGAGTCACAGAATATTTCAACACTAACGTGGTCATTCAGTTTTCATTCCCTTCGTTTTTCAATTTTGTGATATAAAAGTCACAGGTTTTATTCCTGAGGTTTGTGCGGGTAAAGAAAAAAATAAATATTGCCTGGTAATGGATCCGAGATGAAACCCATTTTTGCTCGAGATTTGCAGGACAAAGACACTTGAAATAGGTTTTTAAAGTTTCTACTTGCAGCTGAGCCTCAGATTTAAGAGGAAGTCAGGCACAATGTTCATGCACGGTTTTATATCTAGTGTCACAGTGTAGAATAAACAGCAGCCTTTTCTGAGAGCTGTGACACTCTGTGCTAAATTTAAATTCAATATGCCACAGGTCACTCGTAGCTTACCAATGCAGAGTGACTGGCCCAGGCCGACTTGTGTAGTTTGGTGCACAGCTTCATATGTAAGGGTACCGGATCTGGACACAATGCCTGAAAGAGAAATTAAGAAAAAATACTTTATTTTTGTCAAAACACTGAATGAAGAATCTTTTTAATTAGCAAGCTTTCCATCAGAGATCTTCTTCAAGGTCTCTGACCTAAAGCTCACTAATTAAAAAGATTCTTGCACAGATTTGAGTGTACGGTGTACGGTGTACGGTGCCCCCCCCCAATTCAGTCTGATACTTTTTAGCTTAGGCACCACAGCAAAGTCTGAGGAAGCAGTGCGTTTTTCTCTCCATTGTCTAAAACACTGTCTCAATCAAGGGTTGTAAAATAATATAAAATGCAGCCGTTGTTTTCTGTCCCACTATGACTCAATCATTTCAACATGACAGCAACAAAAGAGATCACCATCACAACACAACTCTGTAACAGCTGTTCTTTCTATGCTCTGGGAGTGATGGCAGTCGATTTACTATAAAAACAGTCTTCCTGTAAAGGTTCACTGGTCAGCAGCAGCACATGCAGCTTATCAAGCTGTCAACAGCAGAAGCTTTGTCTAAGATTTAAGTACAATGCTGTAAAAAAGTTTAATTTGGGAAGAAAGGCATTTGTATGAACACATTTTCTTTTGTTTCACTTCACTCATTTAGAGGCAGGAACAGTTGTTGGAGAACCTTGAGGTAGCAAGTGAATTTCTGTTTATAGACACTTTTAATGTATTCTCTCATAAAAAATAGCCCGTATAATTTAAAGATAATGGTTTGGATTTCATTTCAGGTGATAATTAACCTTTTAACATTTCCAAATATAGTCTTTATATAAGTGTTTCCATTTCAAGTCTGTATTATAAATTATAATTAATTCTAAAAGCAATACAGAAAATCTTACCAATCCTTCCCTTCTTGTGAATGTGGCCTGGCATGATCCCAATCTTGCATTCACCAGGCTGCAAATAAAAGTTTTAAAAGTTTTCAATGAAATACATTCATCATAAGATATACACATACTCCTGCTTGATATATCACTGGAAATGTTCCTGACACTCGTTTAATAACTTTAAACTCAGCGTCCAATCGAGTTTAGTTTAAGAAAAACTACACAATATTTTTGTAATATCGTACTTGTTTCTATGCCATGAGCTCATTGTAAATAAAACACAAAAGAGTCATTGAGTATGCACCGCACAAATTCTCATGAGAACAAAAAAGTTTTTTTGTCAGAATTCATTAAAAAAAAAAAAAAAAAAAAAAAAAGAAATCTCTGCACACCTGATTATGCAACTGTTGCATTGGAGGAGAATCACTTGAAAACAATGAGGAAAAACTCATTCAGGTGTCCCGATGAAGGTCGTACAGACTGAAACTAATAAATATTCCAGCAGTAAGCGAATAAGTGTGGGAGTTTTTTCTCATTGTTTTCTTTGTCTGAATTCTAAATTCAATATATATTAAAATCCAGAAAAGATGATTCGTTCAAGCAAAATAAAAACTATTATTTACTGCCAAAACCACAAACAATCAACAGTATAAATAAATCAAGCTGCCTTAAAACTTAAGTATGCCTGCGCACCATTTAATGTTTAAAAAGGCAACAGAAAATAAATGTATTAAATCTGAATTACACCTGCTCCCTTAGGAGGGAGTTTGTGCTTTCAGCTACAACCAAATAAACCAAAACACTGTATGTGTGTCTCTGTGTGTGAGTGTGTGTGTGTGCTTACATTGATGACTCCTGGGCAGTTGGGGCCTATGAGGCGGGTGGTGCTCTGGCGCAGGAGCTTATGTTTAACTTTCACCATGTCCTGCTGAGGGATACCCTCAGTGATGCAGACCACAAGAGGCATCTCGGCGTCAATGGCCTCGATGATGGCTGCCGCCGCGAATGGAGGGGGCACATAAATCACAGTGGCATCTGCCCCTGTGCCCTGCCTTGCCTGAGGTGAGGGGGGGGGAGGCATTGGTGGTGTTATCAAAAAAAGGAAAGTCTAAAAGTTATGAAATAGTGCCACCTAATGTTTATTTACAAAAAAACTTTTTTTCAGGTGTCACCCCTTCACAGGATGTTACCAGCAAATCTGTCAGATCCATGCCATATATTTTAGCTTTTGATATATTTTACTTGTGATTTCAAATTTCACCAGAGCAGCTTCAAAACATCAACAGATGTTATAAGGAGCAAAACCTACCTCCTTGACTGAATTGAAGACAGGCAAGCCGAGGTGAGTCTTACCACCCTTGCCGGGGGAAACACCTCCGACTAACTGGGAGCCATAGTCAAGAGCCTGCTGACTGTGAAACGTTCCCTAGATGGAGAGAGGAGTCAGCGTGTGTGAGAGTGTGTAATGAAGTGGGGTACAGCCACTTCTGTGGCGTCAACCTTGAGATATCATTCCAGACAGAGAGGAAGGAGGAAATATGCTGCCATCCAGGATTAATCACCTGTGCTGAGTAAAGGGATGGATACAAAAAGTGAGGCTGAGTTCTTCTGGGGATGTGCTGTAGGTACTGGTAAATATATTCAATGAGAAGGAATCGCAATGTTCTTGACAGATAAATAATGATATAAGCTTAGTTTAATCTCCTTGCAGAACAGTTGAAAAACAAATCAAAAAGAGGCTTTGGATATTCTCCAACACGGACTGTAAAATATCTCCCAGGAGAAAGAAATATTTCAAATACTGTCACTCTCAAAAAGGTACTCACTGCTCTGTCAATGCTAACAGGGCTGGATTAACCCGTTAGGAGGGCCTGGGCAGAAGTGAGTGGGCCCCTATTGACAGGGAATAGGCTCAAACAAACATGCTCCCCCACACCACTTAGCCCAGAGCCCCAAAAACCAATCAGTATTCCTACAATGGAAAACTACTATGCCCCAGGTTTGCTATAATTCAGTTATTCAGTGATAATTAAGCCCAGAAATGACAAAGTAATTGCAATACAGACAACCTTGGGCCTTTGGGGCACCTTGAGGTCTGGTGCAGTTGTCTGACTGATAATCTAGTCTTGCATGCTTATGTAAAGTTTCGGATAAAACACAGGACTGTTTCATTCTATTATATTACACTACATTACGGTTTGTGCTTTTAACCTCCTAAGCCTCACTACTCCAGCTATTTTTTCCTCCATTAAAAGGTTTTTTTTGGGGGGGGGATGCTGCACACAGTGTAAAACCCCCTAAGGCAAATCTGTGATTGCGATATTTGAGTATATAAATTGACTTGACTAAAGAAAACGATAAATTTTGTTCAAACATAAATAATTTAAATTCAGTGGAGATCCGAACTTTTCTAAAGAAACCAAATATGTCAGGCTGCATTTGGGGAAATGTCTATAAAATCATGCACAAAACATACCCAACATCTTCAACCTGATGGAACAGTTTTGAGTTTGAATAGTTCACTATTAGTAGTTTAAACTTCATAAAACTTTAATAAAGGTTTGGAACGAGCTGATGCAGATCGTATGTGTTAAACTACCAGACAATATACTGTAGAACAAGAATAAGATGTTTTTTCCCCAACTTAATAGGAAGAATAAGAAAACTGGAGGTCAAGAGGTTAATATGTGATCATAAGATACTTGTGTAGGTAATCTCAACTAGCTGTTAGTACTTTTGTTTCATAGCGCTCTAAATTTGTTGCTCACATTTCTATCAGGCTCAGTACAAAATGAAAATAAACAAGATAATGCATCTGTACCACTAAAGGGAGTAGGATGTGTTTTGGGAGGTAAAATAAATTGAATGAATCTCAGCTGTATTTTCCCAGAGTAAATTAATGCATCAAGGCGGTCTACATTGATTTTCATAAGAACAGATCAGTCAGTAGTCTGTCAATTATTACAGAAGATGATGAAACAATGTAGATAAAGTAGCCAAGGTTCATAACTAAAGCCATTAATAAATGACCTAATGTAAAAAAAAATTATACCTAACCTATTAAGAGGAATTAGAAGCTATGCATTTTCCACTGTTGTAATACACTCCTTCACCCTGCTAATTTTGCTGTTTTTGCCCGTCATTATTATCGCAAATGTTGGGACAATAAATTTGAAAAATGGTTTGCTTATCAAGCCAAGAGACACGACGATGTGCACTCAATAGCACTTGCTTCATTTCTCATCCTTTTCTAATTACCCGGAGTGTTCACTGGAACTATATTTAACAACCTTTTATTATGTTGAAGAGAAAATGGGAGATGAAAAATGGAATGTGTGCAAGGACAGAGGGGGGATATAAATCTGTAAAGTCCACGTTTTCTGGCTTGTTGAACACACTTGCCAAGATTTTTATTCCCCTTGACTGCACATGGTGCAAAGTGAATCACCTGAGCTTTTTCACACTCTTGAAAAATGACTAGAAGGATCAACAATGTGCCACACAAAGTTATTATTATTGACTGAAACAATGACTAAGAGCAGACGAGGGCAAAAAACTGAAGTCAAAGTAAAAATGAAAGTTTGTTTACTCCAAAACTGGTTGTAATAAAAAGGAACGACCCTTATTCAAAGGTATTTAAGGGAAAGAAACAACTTGAGTGACAGTTACACTAATACAACAACGCAGTATTTACTGATCCAAGGACACGTTTCAGCATTTACACATAAACAGTAACACATACTGCTGATATACAACACATCTTAATAAAATGAAAAAAACTTGTCTTGACTTTAATCAAAACATTTTTTACACTTTGCCTGAAATTCATTAACTTAAACTCAATATTTACTAACTTATTATACTTCATGTCATATTTAATGTTGTAATTCTGTGTTTGCATATTGTAATACTGCTATTTCAATATACATTGTGTTATCTTAATATTGTGCTAATGCTTCTTGTCCACTCTGTGCACACAGCTCCATCGTGGAAGAGGATTGACTCCTCTGCAGCTCTTCACAACGTTTCTTTCATATACATTTTTTTCTCCTGTAAATGTGTTCAGACTTGTCTCATGTCTGAAGTAAGGGTCTAAAGATACAGGATGTTGTATGTTGTACAGATTATTGAGTCCTCCAAGACAAACCAATAATGTTGGGTTATATAAATGAGATTAAATTGACTTGAATTGAGTTTATGTAATCAAACCTGTAATATCTTATTCTTTTGGCCACTTGGAGGCAGCAAAAACAAACTGCAAGTAAAAAACTGTCATGTCACCTTTAAAGTTGATATGTCGAACTTATGAGCAAACTGATGAACATGCATTAATTTGGATTTGTGTATGTATCCACCCAATGAATTTAAGTCAATTTTCAGTCTTCTTTTAGCTCTGTTTTGGTCTCCATTAACACATGAGAAAAACATCTGGCTCTTTAGCTGCTAAATGCAGCACGTTGTGTTATGTTCACCTGCTAGTTGCTAACTTTTTCTGTCTGCTGTTTGGTGCTGTAGCACACAGTATGCCAAAAACAATGATATGAGAGCAGGTCAAGTTAACGTTGCAGGCCAGAAAACCAAAACAATGAGATTTAAGACACTACAAAGTAGCGTAGAGCTGAAGAGAACTGCAGAGATGGTGATATTCCTCTCTGGGTTCATCACTCTGAGCCACCAGTTTAACAATGTGTAAAGTTATATGTCATATGTAATATATCATCTTTATTCGACTTAGTAATATGGGAATGACTTTGACATGAAAAAATGAGGAATTATCTATATGTGTGTATGTGAATATTAGGGAAAAACTGAGATTTCACAACAAGATTACAGTAAATTAATCTGATGTGAAGCAATACTAGAAAGAATTGGTGGCGAGTTTTGACTACAAACCTGTTTCCCTGTGAAACCTTGGCAGATGACCTTCGTGTCCTTGTTGATGTAGAGGTTCTTTCTTGATCCCGTATAACAGTGCCTGACTCCACTTTGCTGCACTGAAGTGAGAAAGAGAAAGCAGGCAATGCTTTAGATGACATTTCTTCATATATAAATAGACAATATTCACCATGAAAACCATACAAATATAAAATCCTCCCAGCCACAAGTTCTTTGAAAAGGAGGACAATAAGAGCTTTCAAAACAAAACAATGATTTGAAGGTGTAGCAATCTCTACAAAAACAAAGATTCTCTGAAACTTTTCTAGCAATAGAAAAGCTCAGTTTTCTGTTTCATAGTAAAAGGCAAAGATCACAACTGTCTATTCACTTTCTTCCAAGAAATTATTCTTTGGATTTTAAAACCAACAGTGTTTTTGCAACAAACTCTTTGCTTCTGCAACAATATTTTTATTGTTGCTGTGCGCCAATTTCACCTTTCTTAAGACCCGACAGCTGACTCTTACTGTACCTGTGAACACAAGCAGGTTCTCTAAGATTTACTATGAATATTTTTAATTAGGAACGGTTGCTTAAGCCTATGGAGCTGTTATGGTGTAACTACAGAAGGATATAAAACACATGACAATACATTATGTCTAATTACACTGTTCTGAAGTGTTCTCCACAGACAATACTCCAGAGAATGATAGTGCTATCAATTTAGATAAACTGCAAGTTCAATACATGCACGCTAAAACTGCTTGCTTGTATTTAACAGCATATTTTAGAGGTGGAAAGTGTTTCAGTAGAGTATTTGTCCTTTATACATTGACATTATATTAATGATTACATGTAATGTGGATAGAAACAGTCATAGGAACAAACTCAGAGAATTGTCACACAAACTCTGCAGTTTTTTGCTCGATGTTTTGCTTTTCCTGCCAACACACTGACTGTATTGTTCAGTTCAGTATCAAAACTCTCAGGGACTCTTTTTGTGGCAGCTGTAGACAGATGTTTTTAAATCCCACACACATTAAGCAGTCAGACACATTCAGGTCAAAGTGCAATTGAGGAGGCTTTGTCAAGTTTTACATCCACTGCAAGACAACATAAAACGACAACTATGGGAGTTGTGTGACGTATCTTACCTTACAGGTTTAACTACATTAGCAACATGCTGCACGATGCGCAACATCAATCTGAGAAACTCTAGATAGTAACTGATTAGAGAGATGTTTCAACAGAGATTTTAATGTTGTTTCACAGGTCTTAAAATCATAGTTGTTTCACTTTTCCAAACAATTGTAAATTTTTATTTAAACTGGCAGACAATATTAATAAAATTCATAATGTTTAAACTCATTGTATAAAGCTGTAACTACGCTCCAAATGGCTTGAACATAAAAGAAAATTGTTTTTTTGCACTCAAAAAGTTGATTTGATTGATCAATCAACTATTAAAACAGCATTTTTGTAAATTATTTAAGTAATTTGCAAAGCACTGACAGCAAACATATGCTGGTTCTATGACATCTTGACCTGTAGCATCTTGTGTGCCCCCCATCAGTTTATTATGTTTTACAATCTAAATGATAAAGCAAGTTAGTGAAAGCTGCAGCTTCAGGGTTGATAGTAAGCCATGACCTCTATGAACAAAACAAGAATACATCCCCACTGTCTTCCACTCTTCAGGATATTGGTCTTCACAAACTCTTTCCCTCTTTAAAGGGTTAGTAGGCTAAAAAAAAAAAAAAAGGGGGGGGGGGGGGTACTGGACAAAAATTAAAAGATAATATAATTTAAGGAAGAAAGACAATTTGACCTTCTGTATGGTCTAAAAGATAAATGACTTTCTTTCAGAGGACTTTATTACATTATACATACATTATAATATGTGTTATTACATTCAGGCAATCAGGACAGAAGCAGGGATAACATAAACCAAGCCTGTTAGTCCCCAGTTGACTGAACTTTGGTCCTCTTCAGTGCCTCAGTCACACAACTTATCAATGAAGCTGTACAAAGTTCAGTTGCCCACTCAGTGTCCTGACAGAGCAACAATTAATACAGTATCCTTGTCTTTTCATATTAACAACTGACATCAACTGTACTCTTGTCAAAGCACAGTCTGAAACTGACTTTTCTGTACGCAGGCTGCTGAAAGAGTGACTGAACAGCTGAATTAGCAGCTTTCCAATCACAGCCGGGTGGAAACTAAAGACGAGCAACTTACACAAAATAAGTTAAACACGGTAAATGGACACGACACATTTAGTCAAGGGGTCGTGCAAGGTCATAAATAAATACTTGCTCTGGTGTCGTGTTTTCAAAAGCTGGCAGGAGGTTAAAGTCAGACTGCAGATGGACATTAGCAGAAAGCTAGCTAGTTAGCAGCCCTGAGGAGCTCTGCCTGCAAAGCTCAGCTAATGTACAGCGCAGAGCTAATAGGTATATTTATGTATACAGAAAGTAAACTATCAAACAGTTTAATTGATCAACACGAAGGTTTGTTAGTAATACTTACAAAGCAGCCTGGCAAACAACCTGCTGTGAGACATCTTCGGTCATTCACCAATGACAACCGGAGGCTGAGGACCTGACACACGGATTTTTAGTTGACTATAAATATCGCCTTTAAATCAGACTGCAAACATTTTCCCCGTTTTTAACAAACTCACAATTGCTGTATTTATTGTTCATTATCTACCGTTGATTTTTTTTGAGCTGTGAACGTAGCATGTGAGACATACAATGGTTTTTAATTTATTTCAGGCATAAATAGGCTTCTTCTTTTAACAATGAATTCTGGGTAGTGTAGTTCTCCGCAGTGTAGGTTAGAGAAACCTTTGTCAGCACTAGAGGGCGCGTCAAACACATTATTTCAGTAAATGAAATCCCCATTCCTCGTAGATAGAGATAAATGCATGATTATAAAAGACTCAAGAGCCACTTTTCTGGAGAGTTTATTGCGAGACTGTTTATGGATAAAATAACCAGACATGAATGCCTTTTGTGGGCTTTTCCAGGAAAAGCAAATGACACAACAAATCAAGGTACTTCATCACATTGATGCAAAAATCTGCTCAGTGATTTGCAACACTGCCTACAATAACCTCATATAACCACAAGTGATAAAGTAAAAGCTAGCATGACATGGCAAAATCTCTGAAGCTTGACAAATATATTGTCTTACTTTCATAGAGTATATTGTCATATAGCTCAACCCTGGTAGGTCGGAGACACTTGAGACTTCCAATTGATATCTTATATATTGATTTATTTCCTAATAGAAGCAGCTATATGTAGCCTGCTGCATTTCCAGATCTGTGTATGTTTACCATAAAAAAAATATCCCCAAATAAAAATAAAAAAGGCCAAACAACATGCTCCACAATAATGCTGTCTTTGGGTACTCCTCAAGATTGCAAAATGATGGTTCATTAACGGATGAAAATGCCAGTGAAGCAAAACTATACTGTGAATGAAAATGTTTTAGGATAGGAGAACTTTAAATGATGGAAACTTTGTCAACAATCAGTAGTAAAAGGACCAAAGATTGCAGCATGGCCTAATATATGAATATGACTGTGTTACATTTCATTCATAAGACATAAAATATAGTTAGAGTTTTGTTCATTGTTGAATTTCTTATTTCAAAAGTCAGAAGCTGAAGTTTACAATGAAAACCACCTCATTCATGATGAATGAAAGTTGTCCAATTAGGAGCCACCAACTCTTCTAACACTGATTGGTTACATTCACCCCTGTCACAGATGGTTGTTACACCATATGGACAAGAGGTCAAAATTTAGACCGTATTCATAAGCAACTGCAGCCGGCATTTATAGTGACATGGGCAGAGCAATAGGGTTTTAAAATGTAATTTGCAAAGTGAAAGTATGTGGTCTTTGGTTTTAAACAAAGCACCACAGTGGGACTTCAGGCTATATAAAAATTCTGTTGAAAGAGTTGAAACATTCAAATTTCTGGGTGCTTGGTTTGAGGAGAGAATGACATGGAGGGCACATTTACAGAAGAAAGATGCAAAATGTGAGAAAGAAAGGATCTGACTCAGGAGCGGATAGAGAAACATTAATGATGCTATACAGGACAATCATAAGATCTGTAGTTGATTCTGGGTGCACAGCATATAGGACAGCAGCTTCCTCTTCTAAAGAAGCTGGGTGTGGTTCAGGCTAAAGCACTTATGTAATATGTGGCTGGGCTTTTAGAACAATATCTATTAATGCTCTTTTAATTGAAATGGGGGAAACCACATTAGAGCTGAACTACAGGAGAAGTTCTCTGAACTGCTGGTCTGAGCTACAGAGTTATAGGTTCTTAATACCTGCTAAGTGATTGTTGGGGGATTACTAAGAACTTCAGGAAAAGGGAGGAAAAGTAAGGAGGGGGGTACCAATAAATTCCATGGATGAGACATTACAGAAAGTGGGAGTGAGAGATTTGTCAATGGGCCCGGCAGTGTGCTTGTCACCTCCTCCACCATGGCTTTTGCCAGAACATGATGTAGACTTTTCCATATTAGACTGAATCAAGAAGAAGGATGCGGGAGATACTGTGATTAGTTAGTAGCTGGTTTAAAGAAAAATGGGCAGATTACTTACAGATTTACACTGATGTCTCCAAGAATCTAAACAATGGAAAAACTGCAATAGGAATAAACATTCCTCAGTTACAGATGCATCATGGAAAGCGGATATAAAATCATGTGTCAGTCTTCACTATGGAGCTTTTGGCAATCTTATGGTCACTTGTGTGGGATGAGGAATGAGAGGCAATTATATCCTCAGATTCTACAGCAGCACTAATGGCACTGCATGGTGGGAAAAGTGGAGCCAGACCAGATCTAAGAGTAGAAATTCTGACTTTGTTAAATTGAGTACCAAAGGTGGGGAACACTGTTGTAAGAGTACAGGGGGAATGAAGAGGCTGATAAGAGAGCGAAAAGAGCCATCAAGAGGAAGGAATTACATCTGGAAGTACTGTATGGAAAGGTTGAGTGTAAGAGCTTAATATAACAAGGAATAGCAAAGTTAGGGCAAAAAGAACAGGAAGAGAGAAACAAGGACAGGTTTTATTTTTTCATTACAGCCAACACCGAAACACACGTCAAATACAAGAATAGGCAGGAGGGACAATGTGGTAATAACTAGGCTGAGACTGAGTCAGTGTGATCTGAATCATGGGCTGGCACTGGTTGGTAAGCATCTAGATGGAAAATGCATCTGTGGAGAGGCAGACACTGTGAATCATGTTTTGATGCAATGCACAGACTATCACACAGAGAAAAGCTTTATGCAAGCAGAATTGTCAGAAATTGCAGTTACAGATCATTCATTGAAATCAATACAACATTGTGAAACAACAAAAGATAGTTTTCTGAAGTCTAAATGAGGATTAAACTAATTATAAACTAAATTATACAAATAACCCGTGGAGGGCAGAAATATGTCTCTGCTGCGTCTAGTCTGTCGCAAATTTCATCAGAAGAAGAAGAAGAAGGTAGTTGTTACGTGTATTCACGAAAACAGCTTCCCTCAACATTCACAAGGAGGAGTTCATGTTCCGGTAGTCATATTTTTTTTCTAGTATGGCGAAGTCATGACCCGCCCTACTCTGCTTCTGATTGGCTTATCCTGATATTGTGACTCTAACTCTGATCAATCCCACTTCTCATGCCTAAACGTAACCAACCCAAGCGACGAAATCAACGAGTAATAGCCAATCAGAGGCAGAGTAGGGTGGGTTATGATTTCGCCGTCCTAGGAAAAAAAAATTGGCGTACCGGTGACAGGCTGCGTTCAGAAATGAGCGCAATGACATAAACGAAGCCCAGGAACTATCCAAGTCAAACACAAAACCTGCCTTGAGCAATTTCAAGATGGTTTTAGAAACTATTTCAAAGATAATAAAAGTCCAACTTCCAGCTTACCTCAAGAGGCTTCCGCTTCCGGAGACGATTGGTGGATTTGCACGGCTAACAGGTAAATGAATAGCAGATGTGTTACACTTCTGACTGTCCTGTGAGATGACTTTTTGAACTCATCGGGGGACACTTTTTTTTCAGCATACGGCTCTTTACCGCCACTTAGCCAAAAAACGACAACTCAGTCATATATGTACATTGTATATTTGTGTCTGTGTTGTGTCGACAAGTGCTGCTCGGCTCACACTAACCCTTTTGTCGTCATTTAGTTAGTTGTGTAGTCCTGTCAACTAATTAATGACCTTAAGGTGTTACATGCTAAAAAGCAATGATCTCAGCAGGGAGAGCAAGAGAAATATGCTGACACAGTTTTGACCTTAACCATTAAAAGTGTGTGTGCGCCTCCATAAGTTACAGCCTGTTCCTCTGCTCTGTAAATGAATATCCTGCTAATCAGAACAATTTTGAAATATGATCCAGTTTGCCTCTAGCATAGCATGGAACTAGCTCAGCTCTGTCATCTCATGTAAATGATGCTCAGAAATGACATTTAGGTTTAGTCTCAGCTCACAGATTGCTTCAAGATTATTTTGTCTCAGGCTTTTCTTCTCTGTGACACCTTGTTAGGTGCCCACTATTCTCATGATCACCCCAGTAAATGAGAGAAGTTTCCATTTCAGATAAAGTATGGGATACTTAGACATTTGTTTTTAAGGTGTAAAGATTATTCTGAATACTTCAAACAAATATCAATTCAGAATCTTATCATAAAATGTATTGTTTCCCACTATCATTTACATTCAGTCATGATGTGCCATTTTGCTTTTAGTGCAATAGAAATCATTGACGTGATGTTACTCTACATTAAAATAATTCCCCACAGTGAGATACACATAATTTGCATTAGAAAAAAAAGTGCATTGGCACTGGATTGGCAGATAATCTTCAATATGGTCGTATCTATCAAGAGAGAAAAAGTTGGTGCTTTCATATTAGTTTTAGAAATCTTATGGGACTCTGTTTGCATGTAACTTGATCCAGACACAAGGTTTATGAACTGTACTCTCAATTAACACCTACTTGAAACACACCATGAACTGTTTGAGTTTTATCACACATGATATCTGTTACCTCTGTTGAACTGACACCACAGAGGCTGGTTAATTAACTTATTTGCAAGTCTTCAAACAAACAAACAGTCCATCAGTCAAGCACACTGAAAAAACATACAAAAATGTTTTTTACACAGCTTCGATTTGAGTACAGGTGCACATTGTGAATAATGGACAGTGTTAGCTAGTTACAGCAGAGGTTCATAAAACTGAAGTCCATCTTGACACCGATCAACCACTTCAACTTGACCTTTCGTCCAACCCAGTCCTTTGGAAGGTGTCAAATTTAGCCTAAAAATAGCCAAAAACAAAAAAAAAAAGCTGAGCTAGGCCTGCATTGCTAAAATATGCTGGACTCAGCGTCTATGAGAAGAAAACATGGAGCGAACACATTGCATGCAAGATATAAGCTTTGTTAAAATTTAATACAGGTTTTTACTTTAAGTTAGATATTGCCAGATGTTGCCTGAAGTGAAAACCCATTTCTGATGTTGTTTTCTGTCATAAATGAGCGATTGAAACAGCCAGTGTAGATTAGAAGATGAAAGGTTTATTAAGTTTTCCTATTGTCTAAATGTGATGCCTTGTCACCTCTTTTAAAACTCAGTATAATTCCTTTAAGAGATTAAGGATTAACAATGTCCCCTTAGGGATCAAAATCCTTTTATTGAAAGCTTTGTAATTACTGCAAGAGTATCATCAAAAGTTCCAAGATCTGGCGGTATAACTCATAGTAAAATTACGTAACTGTGCTTAATCCTCTCTTGCCTGTCTCTTCTCCATGTATGGAGGACTGAGGATGGGTATTCCCAAAGCCCTTTTCTGGGCTCGGTGTGGCATTTCCCCTGGTAGCTGTTAGTGTGAGATGACACTCAGCAGTGATCAAGCGTAATAATAGAGTACAAATGCAGATCAGAGGTGAAGTAGCATGTCTGTCTGGTCCAGTGGATCACTTTATGATGCCCACATACAATAAATGTAAACATTTCTGAGCTTCAAAGAATATATTTTCAAGAGAAAATATGTATTACACCAAACAGATACAACCACAGCACTGCCTGGAGCGATTATCTGTCATACCAAACCAAGATGATGACAGCCAAACATGGATCTACTGCATGTTGTGGAAGTAATGCTGCTTTTAAAAAAAGAACATATAGTGTCTTTTTTTAAAAATCTGAAAGAACCAGCTGTGGTCTGGATTAACTGATGTCTGTCAGAGTGATGCCGACCAGATAAATGTAAGCTTGTGAACGGAAGTATAGCAGCAGGCCAGTCACCAGAAATGCATTTTTAACACTGGTTTCAGGAGTTTACATTCTCATTGCAATATGTATGCTTGTGTTCATTAATAATTCTGCCATTTGTGATAACGCGTGATTTGTTTTTATTTATTTATCTATAGTCTCTGAGTGGCTCCGGTTGCTGCCTCTCCTGGGTATCTTGGCTTTGCTGGGCTATCTGACCATTCGCCCATTCCTGCCTAAGAAGAAGAAGCAGAGAGACAGCCTGATTAACCTGAAGATCCAGAAGGAGAACCCCAAAGTGGTCAACGAGATAGACATTGAGGACCTGAACAGTGCAAATGTGTGCTACTGTCGCTGTTGGCGCTCCAAAACTGTAAGTTGATTGCTTTGTCTTAAAGTCTGGATAGTTTAACCAGCATTGCTATTTTTTCTTTTTAGATTAGATCAATTATACTTTATTACTTAAGTTGATCCTTTTAAAACTCCCATGCATGTCTCATACTTCTGGATAGGAGAAACTGTTTCTCTATCACACTGATCAGCTAATATTAAGTTGTTTCCTGTTACAGTTTCCTGTTTGTGACAAGTCACACTTAAAGCACAATGAGCTGACTGGAGACAACGTCGGACCGCTCATACTCAAAAAGAAGATACTATAATTGACCACCTGATGGGAGTTTTCCTCTCACCTCCCCAGTCTTTGAGTTTTCATTTCTTAACCATTTTGTCTGTTTTTTTTTGTTTTGTTTTGTTTTGTTTGGTGAAATAGGGGTCAGAAATGTCTGAGTCTTTATTTGAAGTGGTCCTAATTTGGTGACACACGTAAAAATACAAATTTGTGCAAAAAGGGTTCTTGTAATGAGGAATGTTTTGCTTCTTATTTTGTTAACTGTTCAGTTGTTGTGTTTGCAGTAGTTTACTGGCTAACGGAAGAGTCTTTTTTATATTACTGTAAGTACAGTTTTAGTCATGTCTCAGTCTTTTTTTGGAAACATTCACAAATTATTGGGACCACTTTGAGGAGAAAACTTGAAACATAATTGCAGTGACTTTATAATAGCTTTCGATGATCTAAACTCATCAAGGGGGAAAAAGGCATTTTCCCCCCAGTTAAATAGTTGAAGGTTATTAGTAGTAGTTGAATGAAATACTTAATACTTGTCCAACATGTAATCAGCAGTTTGTTTAAACATTTTGTACTGTATGCCTTCACTCTGTGGTATTATTTCTTCTTTCTCCTTTTTCTGTGTGCCAAACGTTAACATACTTTTCAGGATGTGAAATATTCTCTTATAAGTTATTGTGTGTATGGGAGGCTACTCATTATTATTCTTCACATGTATTTTGTCCACAGCCTTCAAATGATAGATTCTAAGTTTTACAATATTTTGTATTAAACTTTGTTGCCCTCAAGCATTTCAAACCACTGCACAGTTGAGTAATAACCTCACTGCTTTATTAAGGCTTCAGAGAGTAACTTCTGCATTGTACAACTTTAGCTCTGTATTCTTCTTCCTAGCTTCTGTAATGTCAGAGTGGCTGTAAATAGTTGACTTCTTTAATTCATTAGCAATATTTTATACATAAATGGTTTATGCGGTCAGATCTGTATTTTCATGTCTGTGAATTACTGAGTGTGTATGATCTTTTGGAAGATGATGATTTGAATATATTAATGCTGCATTTTAGATGTAAAAAGGAATGAGGATGTTTCACTTGACAGTTTGGACAAACACAATTGAAGCTTCATTTCCTCCTTTCATCATTACAACTGGAGAATTCTTGAGTTGAAATTTTTATATATTGGTAACTGAGATGACACATCACTTTCACACGTGTTGCCTACTTATTTTCCAAGTAAAACCTAGTTTTTCAGCCTACAGCCACACTGGCAACTCTGTACTTGGGCACAGCAGTGCTATATATAATATTTGGTAACCAAATATTAGCATGGGAGAGA
The DNA here is from genome assembly GCA_029490765.1 of Euthynnus affinis. NCBI lineage: Eukaryota > Metazoa > Chordata > Actinopteri > Scombriformes > Scombridae > Euthynnus > Euthynnus affinis. The sequence continues at coordinate 17,851,828 of CM055838.1, read as the reverse complement.
CTAATCAGTCAGTTTTATTGAGTAATGAACCAAAGTATTGGATTTTTTTTTTTTTAATTTTTGACCTAATGAAGAGGCTGGAGGAAAAGGATCACCAAAGTTATTACAGTTAATCCTGAGGGGAACATGGGTGTCAGAACACTTGGTGTCAGTCCATCATGTAGATATTGTGATATTTGACAGAATAAGTGAAAACTTTGACCTGCCTGTGACTCTAGAGGGAAAGTCTGAGAGTCACCACAGTCATTGTGATTCATCCTTTCGGGAATTTCATAACAATCCACACAATAGTTGTTGAGATATTTCAGTCTGGACCACAGTGGTGGATCGACAGACATTTCCATCCCTATAGCCAGTAACAACTAAAAAGCAAACTGTTTAGAAACCAAAACTTTAAGGGATAGAGACTTGAATGAAAGGCATTAGAAAAACAATGTGTTACATATTAACAATATTAGCATATAACTACACCAGAAGAGACAGACAATTCTTGGAACAATTCATCATGTAAAGAACTTTTATTATAAATAGTTTCTATTCATACACAGAACCTTTTAAACGAGGCAATTTAAATATATTTAAACAAATCAGTAACGTCTTTACACTGCATACTTCTGTAATAAAAAAAATGAAAAACATGATGAAAAATTGACTCTTTAATAAACTAATAAAGGTTGGGTTTACATATTTGAATGTGGACATGAACATTGCTGAGCAATGAAAACTTAAACAGTAGTGAATGTCTTATAGGAGTTTTAGCAGCTTTGAGTATAAACCAATAGAAAGTACTTTGAATTATTTATTCTCTGCAGTCTTTGTATATATACACACCAACCGTTCTCATCAGCAAGACACACTGCTAATACATATTTTAATAAAACATACACAAATACATAGTTGTAAAAATATCATACCGACTGTGGAACACCTAAAGACTTAAATGTATGTCAACCGGGTAGTCTAATAATGATCAAATATTACTACTGTCAGTACATTCATTATTGTAACTGCTTATAGCACAAAATACAGTATTATCACCTTTTCACGTCCAAATACAGTCAATTTTTACATACTGGTAGTCATAAAAAGAAATGGGCAAATAATAGGACAGGTAGGAACAATATCCGCCTTTAGAAAAATGTAAACCATATTTATGCCTCACACTTTAATTTGGGACCAGAAACAAAACTCTTCATACACTGTTCATACAGCAGGATGGTTGCAGACACTCAGATGTAGGTCATTTGTTTGTAGCCCGAGGCCTGGAAACCACCGCAGGCTATAAATACAGAATGATTCATGTGTTCCTGCAGGATAGCAAACGGCAGGAGCTGACCGGAAGATAGACAGACAAAGAGGGCCACTCAGTGGCTGAAGGAAAGTTCAAATATCCAAGGTGAAAGCATATGGGAAGTCTCTTTAAATGTCCTTGCTTGCTGGATTAAGACAGGTGATGTCAGAGTGTACTTTCATAGGTGACGGGAGTCTCATTGTCATCCTCGCCTCCTGCTGCACTGCCTAGGGGAGATAAAGAGGGGATGAGAGAGAAAGTAACAAGTACTGAGGTTAATCCAATGTTCTTACACTGTAACAGCAACAATGCCACTATTGTGTGGATGTAAAAGACATAAAGGCCTTTGATGGCAGGGTAAATACAGCCAAACTAATGCTATGCAAATCTTTGTGTGTGTGTGGAAGCAGCTATCACAGCGGCGGAGTAGAGAGAAGTGTATTCCCTACTTCGACACAACTACGAGGCGAGGCTTTTACAGGGGTGCTGAGCTGTGTTGAAATGTTGAATGTAGGACTTTACCTACCTAAGAAAAAAGCTGATAAATTGGGTTTGACTCGCTCACCACAGGATGAGTTCTTTGGTTTCTGTAGCAGGCGAGGTCCAGAGAGCCCTATGATAAGAGCACCTACAGGGGCTGTGAGAAGGATGGCGAGCACAGCCACGGTCAATACATCCATTCCGTACTTCTGCAGCAGCAGGTCATCCTTTGTCCTGGCCATGTCCAGAGCTGTGGAGCCTATAGCTGCCTGATGAGCAAAAGGACAGTTTCCTCTAAACTCACTCACACAATATTTACCAACACTCGTTTTGAAAAATATATGAAATATACCTAATGAACGTCGAATAGACTGAAATCTGATATAATAAGTATATCAGCAGTAAGCGAGAGAATGCAGGTTCTTCTCATTGTTTTTCAATTTACCGACACGTGAAATGAGGAAAACGTCTGTGTTAATGTATTTTTAATTCAGATGCTGTCAAAAGAAAACACTCAGACCCTAAACTGAGCACAAAGTCCCTAAAAAAGGAGTATACTGCTGACAAATATTTCAGCTTTGACATACTGTACCTGCACTGTGGCTTTGGGCATCCATGCTAGGGCTATGAACACTTTCTCCTTCATGGTAAAGCCAGCACCCAACACACAAACAAAGGTGAACAAGACTCGAACCACCAGGGCAATCAGCAGAGATGCTATACCCAGACCTAGACACACATAGACAAGAATAATAGAGAGATTATTGTAGGGTATAGTGTGGAAAAAATGTTCTTCTTATAGTGTAAAATAAAAGGAAATTAAACTAACACTAAGGAGATTTCTTTGATATGAATTATATAAAATTAGACTTTTTGGTGAAGTGAGGTTTTTATAATGGCTGACCACATCTGCTTCTTTCATCTCTTTCAGCAGCATACATACTATGGAGACTATTATGTAAGTACAGTATATGAGTGCCAACACAGACTTGGATATTAATATTTACTAGACTCAGACAGAAACAGAACACACCTGGGACCTCTCTTTTGGCTATGCAAATATATTTACATCCATACAGTAACATTTGAATCTCATAGCGATAACAGCCATCTATTTGTGTGTTATTCTGAAGTGTGTGTGTGTGTGCGTGGTCTCACCAACTGTGTGTCCCTCCAACTGTGACACACGAATCTCTGCTCCAATAAGTCCGAAGAGTAGTGGCTGAAAGACGTCCCACGCCCACCCCACCACTTCCTCCACACGTTCCTTAAGACACACAGAAGTGTTTAAGTAAGGTCTTTGACCTGCAGTGCTGTCGACAAATGATCACTGAGGGAGAACATACTTTACAACCTAGTATTTTGATAGTATGCCTTAATAAATTATTTTGTAATATATATTTCTGCCAAGTTAACACTGTCAAACGTCAGCTCCAAAGATGGAGAACTGTAAATTGAAAGCTGAAAAATACACTGATTGTATTACAGATATTGTAAACATGTCAATACCTTGTCTTTACCCCAACCGACCCCAGCCAGGAATGACAACACCAGGGTGCAGAGGCCTCCAGAGCCAGGAAACCCAGCGACACCGCTGCCGAACACGGCAAAGATGGACAGACCAAGCACCAAGAAGGATCGCTTCATCACTATGTGTTTCTAACAGAAAAAGACAGTCAGTGATTAAACACTGAATATTATAATATAAAGTTCAAAGTTCTTTATTGTTCATGTACACAAAGCATACATTATAATGTGCAGTGAAATGCACTTTAGGCCCTCTTAGATTAGCTTAAGATAAAAATAGTAATATTTAGTAAAGAGATAAAGATATATACACACACACACAAATATATAACATATATAACATGTACATGTATACAACACAAATATATAAATAAACATATTTTAAAAAGAAATCTATTAATATACTTGTAAGAATGTGTCAGCAGATATGTGGTACATTTCATGCATAGTTGATCTCTGATTCTACACTTCATTCATAGTAGAGGATTTCTTAACAAAACAAAAAGGTCTCCTTCATTATACTTGTACATATTTTCCCACTTAGATGAAACCACAGTGCTCTCTTTAAAAGTCCTCAGAGCTTTAAATCAGAAGTGGAACACTTCACTGTCTTTTTTTCAGACACTTTTATTGGCTTTTCTCAAGTTGCTTCGTACACAGGCTCTTGCCGTCAAGTGGTGTAAGGATGAATAAGCAATGATGAAACAGTCTAATATCATGGTAAAACGTCAAGAGCATGCCTACCTGGTCAACACTAGGAAAGTATTGGATGAGGAAGCCGAGAAGAATCCCAACAACCAAGCCACCGGCCACCTCCAGCACACCTCTCAGGAGGTTGTACCATGTGGAACCTACAAGGATCAGTGGAGAAAACATACAGATAATGTAATGGAGCTGAAAAAGATGTGTAGGTAATAATAACATACGACAGTGACATGATAGAAATGTCTCCAAGTAGTATAAAGGTACATTATGGCACAGATGAACTCAAGATTGGCTCAAAAAACCTAAATGTTTTAACATGTGCACACAGCACACTTACACCCTCTGCTGAGCCTCTTACAAACTACAGATGAAAGTCAGTTTTTCTATGTGCTTCTCAGTGTTGACCTACACTGCAGTATCCTACACTGGATGTCACTCCCACGGAGAAAAGCTGGTGTTGTGTTTCAGTAGAAGAAAACTGCACTCAGCTGTTATTTTCCCTCCCCTCTCTCCACACACACACACTCACACACACACACACACACACACACACACACACACACACACATCCACAGGTTACCTGTGGCGAAGGCCATGCCCAAGCATGTGGTGAACCCAGTGATGGCAAGAATGTCGTCGAAGCTGCCTGCTGCCATCAGAAGGGTGGGGATGCCCTGCTCCACGCCGTAACCGTCCTTCTGCAGCAGCAGCATGGAGGGGACCACCACTGCTGGAGACACAGCGCCAAGCACAAAGCTACAATGTGGGGGAGATGGATTGCTTATTGATTTACTACCTCCTGGAAAGACGTAACAAATAAAGAGATGTTTTTGTAAAGCATCAGCCTTTGAATAAACCTAGAGAGATACAACAGGGGGATTTCAGAAATATGACAAATACTTTGCACTGTAGCTGAGGGGAGATACTGGGCTTAATATGATAGACTTGTGATTATGATTCTCAAACAATAGCTTGATCATTGCTGTTTATAGATCTTCACTGCATTGCAGTCATTGAGTCAATTTTTAAATTCTGAAATTTTCAGTCATTAAAATTCTGTTATGAATCTCAAAACAGAACAAATAGAAAATTCCTGTAGCATTGTATTATGATGAAAATATTGATAGAAATATTTATTCTGGCCTCCATCCACCCTTCACTGATAAGCAACGCATTCAGATGGGGAAACAGGCCATCAGTGAATAAAGCCCAATACTGCATGTTGCACTGATACTGCTGATGGCACATGAATGCTGGAGAGGCAGAAATATAAAAAGGTACTTATTTTCAAATTTACGTTTAGCTTATCGTCAACAGTTGATGCATTTGTCCTGTCGCTCAAACCTCACTCATCTATAAAGTTTGGGTGAGTGGATAACAGATTGTAACGTGATCCGGTGATGCTTGGGGAGCAAAGTGCTTTCTGTTCTCTTCTGTGTAGATGTAGTGTGTTGTATATTATTAGCCTTCACATGCACTTGCCATCAAAATGCATGTCTTATTTCTAATGCTTGACTTTCTCATACTGCTACTATCTGATTCAGAAGGGTGAACTGCCCCTATATCACAGAGTGACGAACACTCTGCTCCCACAGCAGATAACAGAGATGTGGACCAAATACAAAACTTGGTAGTGAATAAATATATATTTTTTCTACAAAAACAAAAACAAGAGAAGGAAAATTAAGAACAAAACTACATGAATCAAATACAACTAAATGTATTTGATTCCTAGAGAGCCCCCAAAAGGTTGCAGTCAATATATTATGAGGGAATGCAAATGTACTTCAGAATAATTCTAGGGGCTCCGTAGTTACTAAAATACTATTAAATAGAACATGTAGAGACAGAGAGGGAGGGTTAAGTGTTGTATTTACCCAAGAATGAAGCCCCACACCCAGGGCAAGTCCATGAGGAAGTGAGAGACCAGAGCTGTGGTGCAGGCCTCTATTATGCAGGGCCCCATTGCCACACGCACACACACGGATTTTAGTTTCCTGAGAGCCTGACGACATAGACGCAAACATCATTCACGAGTTTCTAACAGTTATGAATAGACTTTAGTACAGACACAGAGAATATTAAGTGTAGAAGAGTAAAATAACTTCATTAACAGATTAAAACTATAGAAAATTCACAGAAAAAATGAATGTTGCTAAACAATTAATCATATAGTTCATTTTTTAAGCAAAAATACAAAGCATTTGCTGGTTATATCTTCTCCAAGGCATCAATTTGCTTGCCCTTTTTCCACATTTCATAGTATTGAAACTGGTCAGACAAATTAAGCAATTTTAAGACATTACTTTGTGTTTTGGTTAGCTCTGACTAGCACTTGTCATTACTTTGGATATTTTGTAGATTATTCGATGATTCGAGATAATGCTAGTGTACATCTCTCTAAATCTTTCTGAGCTCAGACACTAAATTTCAACAATGGAAAAAGTGGCACACCGAGGGGTCCAATCCCAGACCTGCTCTGGCCAGAATAACAGCCAAAGCAATGTTCCTCAGCGAAGCAGACCATCTGAAGTTGATGTACACCGCCTCTGTTACAACTGGGATGTTTCTCAGCATGAAACCCATCAGCAGCATACCTGCAACAGAGCAGAGGATGTGAGAGAAGAAAGGTGATCCTTGTTACCATTCAATCCTGTTTATTCTTTAAGCCTGACCATCACGCAGCTAAAGAACAAGAATAAATGCTCATCTGTTGCTTTTTGAACTTAGCGTGTTTGAACTGGACACCTGAGATACTGAGGCTCAGTGCGGGACTGTGAACACTGTGTTATGATGATAATTATTCAAGTATCAGCAATGTCCAAAACTTCATAATTCATCTCACTGTTGCTCCGTTGAAAGCATGCATGGCTAAGAATATTACATTATAACACATTATTGATAATAATGGTAGGATTCAAATTTTAAGTGATTTATGAATGTAATAACAAGGAAAAGATCTTTTAAAACAATTGAGTGGTGACACAGAACTTGACTATTATCCTTCAGACTGACCACAATCTTCAGAATTTTATAACACAGCAATTCTCTTGGTCGGTGCCAAAAGATGTGTCTAAATACAGAACTAGACACTGAACTGGTAAACAAGGCTACACAGGAAAATGAAGTTTAGAGAGAAACAAACTCCGAGATCTATCTAGATTGAACTTCAAACCATCTTTTGATGGTATTTGCAAATGAGGAGTGGCTGCAGATTCTGAGATTTTTTTCTTGTTAAGGGTGCAGTCAGAGGATTATGATTTCCAAACTCAAACACTAGGAATTAATTTGTACCATTCTCAAATAAAAAGATCAACAAGGAGCTTTATTCCAAGCTAGAATTTATGATAAGTAACTGATACTTAAGATTGCACTACATCACTGGGGCTTATTGAACCAGAACCTGACAAAGATTAGTATGTTGTGTGTTTAACATTATTAAATGTTTAAAATGAAACAGCCTTTTTATCCCCAACATTACAGGTTAATTAACAAGAACACTGAAATGCATTTTCAAGCTAACTGGACTGTAAAAGAACAAAACAGAAGACAAAATATATCTAAATAAAGATAGAATCCAGGGAACCAGCAGCAAATGTGCACTTGACAAAGAAAATAATATGATTTGACAGTTAATCAGGAAGCTTTGCCACTACACCCTTTCTGACCCTGAGGTGGAATGAAAATTAATAGATTACTTTGTTAGATGATACCAAATGAAGAAGTTAATTGCTTACAGATGTGTAATATTTATTACACAATATTTATTGCTCGTCTGAGCATCATCCTGATGCTGGCTGAAATATCTGACTTGGTTATTAACGCGCTACAACTGTGAGAACAATAGTTGGAAATAATGATTGCACAGTTGAGCCTTAATGTCATCTGTATAATTGCTCTGACAAGAAGTATGGACCATTTCTCTTGTCAAACAAGTAAGAGCACTTTTACCACTTTTTTTGCATTTTTATTACTGTGGTGTAAGCATCTACGCAACTAATATGATAAATAAAGGTGCACACAAATTCTCAGTCTTACCAAGGAGGGGTGGAAACGGTGGAAGTTTGGGCAAACGGATGAGAGCCACCAATTTACCACCGAGGAGTGCGCAGAGGAAAAGCACTGTGATGCCAAACAGGTTTCCCTGTGGAAGACATTCGTCCTCTGTGATAGACCAAACCACTCCAAAGAGCACACCTGCCAAAAGGACTGAAGAGGACACAAGAGATGGTATTTTACTGACAGCAATTAAGTGATCATGGAGTATTTCATGTATTTTTGTTGTGTTATAACTGACTCTTCTTTGAAAGAAATCTGAGAAAACAGTGTTAGTTAGTCACAATCTCTGTGCACATCAATATAAAATATTAATATGTGTGTTTATTATCCAAATATACCAAATCTCTGCATTTATTAGATAGTTCAAAGTAAGAGTCTGGTGTCATCTGCAGATTTTTACCAACCTCAGGAGAAATAATGGGACCCCTCCTGTGCTTACCTTTGGTAACGAGAGAGGCCAGAAGGCCTCTTGGAGGACACGGGCAATATCTGCGAAGCAAGGGGCAGCAGACAACAGGCGGGTCTGTGTTGGTGCCAGCATCCACCACAGGATTGCGTGGAATAAAATAGGTGGTTTCCTCTGTGACATTTGGACTGGAGCAGCGCCGTACCACCACCTGGATCTGGTTCACATTTAGGTGCTGGGGAAAAATTTGCAAGAGAACATGTAAATATAATATCTGGGTCTTGCAGATGTAGCTGGACAGTCAAAATAAAGGAGGCATCTTGTATAAAACACTATATCTAAGATGTCATACTGACACAAATATGAATGAAGTGCTTATGGAAAAATTAGACAATAGTATATGTTCCTGTGGTGTATGAAATGCCAAGCCCTTAACCGTTGTGCCCTATCAGTGTATTGACACAGAGATACGTCATGCCGGTAGATAACAGGCTATAGTTTCTTGACAAATAATGGACAGAAGGCATGAACTTGCCAAGAGGCTGATAACTATAGTTCCCTGAAACCCTCTCTCCGTCACTGCTCAGGTGTGCGCACTGACTCACAGTTTTGGCTTTACCTTTGGGTGCCTTTCAATTAACATTCACATTTCAAATACATGAACTAATGATCTCAGGTTAACTTTTTTTTTTTTTTTTAATTAATTAAGACACTGAATTATTAGAACATGGTAGACTGACACAAAACAAAGGAGAGCCACATGGCAGCAGTCACATCATTTATATACAGCTTAAAAGTTCTTATTAGTGAACATAAAAAAACAACACATCTTTCTAGCAAGAACATTTGTTGTTACACTTATGAACAAGCTTTTCAGTTTAGTCCGGACAATAAAAACTGAATAAAAGTAGGTTATACCAGAGTTAATAGTGTATGAGATTATTATGAGTAAAATATTTTACCTCGACATGGTTTGCTGCTGGCAAAGCAATCCTGTCCAGCAACGGGCTGGGTGCTGGACTGGGTGCTGGACTAGGTGCTGGGCTGGGTGCGGGACTTGGCTCCGGGGTAACAAGTTTGGGCTGAGTGTCCTCCATGGAAATTGACTACAGTAGTTCTGGTCCACTCACTTCTCTATCACAACACATCAAGCCAAGGGGTGGAATTGGCCATTGAAGGGCAGTTCTTTCACTTCTACGTCTGTGTCCAGCTTTGATGACAGCCTCCTATTCTCTCGTTTTATCAGTAGAAAAATTATTGTTTACTTAATCATAGTGAACACTAGTATTAGCACAGCTGTAGAAACTGACATGGTATGAAATAAGTTTAATCTCTCACACTGTTTTACGGTGCTCAAAAGGGAGGGGTTTTAGTTTCACAAATGCTTGTCTGTCTGAGTGAGGGTCTATATGGCTCTTGTGTACCCAGTGCTACATGGACATCACTTGTCAACTTCAACCCAGACAAATGTCACAGTTATAAGTGGCTAAATGGCTTCAGTTAACGTTACTAGAGCTGCGTTATAACGTTGGCATGTAATTTAAGCTAAACTTGCCACCGCTACTACAATGTTTTGACAGTAGTTCATGGTGACAGACGTTGGTTAATCCAATTGTGAACAGACCACACTAATCAATGCTTACAGCTCGACCATATGGCGCATCAAGCTAGCGTTAGGTTAGCTGAAGTAGGTTAACGTAACTAGATGCTATAGCAACTGGGCATTCAGCCATTGCAAACAACAAACATGTTCCGCTGTACATTGAATTAGCTGACCTGGCTGAGTAAATGTTTGAGGTTGGATAGTATTTGCGTTTGAATGGGTCGATACACACGTGGAGCGGCATAGAAGTCTCACATGATAGTTAAAGAGGCAAATCCACACCTCATGATACAGCGTTTCGCTGGATCCATTATCGGACAAGAACATACCATCTCACTGACAACTCGCTAATTAACGCTGGTAACGACGTACTTCATCATTGTACTTTAAAAACATCCTGCCTTTTACATTTTATTAACCTTGCCATGTACATTTGTGGCTATATTAGTGAGAAATAACCTCCGGATATCCGGCAAGTCTCTTGTGCCTTCAGGCTGAACTGCCGTTGATGAAGTCACTAACGTAAACGTATTAACGTTTCACGAGCGGCTAACGTTAAACGTCGACGTTCACCGCGACCGTCAAAGTGACCGACAGCGTCTGAAAAAAACAGCAACGCTCAGTTTGACTCTTTACTCTGACACATATAGGTTTAATTTCGAGAAACTTATCCGATATCGCATTCCTCGTCTTCCCATCAGCTGGCGGTTTCCGTTTAAGTTACTTCCTACCAACAGCTGTCAGTGAATTCTAATGTTCAGTTACTCCCACTTCTAAAGCACGGTAACGTTAACGTTACTTAGCTACAGAGACAAGCATTTCCTGATGGGATTCCTCAAGTACATAATGTTATTAAAGAAAGAAAAAAACTGCTCACCTCATATCGTAAACATTGTCAAAAGCTTGTGAACTGTTAGTGGCAGCGTTTCTGGCAATCCTGAGGCAGATAGAGCAGCTGGGAAATGGGAATGAGGCGGATTAGTGATAGACAAGCAGGTGTATATACAGAGCGGCATGAGTGTTTGGTTGGGGGGGGGGGGGGGGGGGGGTTAGACTGAATGGAGAAGTCATTGACTCTATTATATACAATCAAAATGGTGAATACATTAACATATTCCATTATTAATCATATTGAAATTAACAAAACTGCTTGGTTAGGTATTTAACAAGGAATATGTTTATTAAAAAGTAGTAACATCAATATAGCTGTGATAGTCAATTTATTTGTCAATGTTTTGGCACTACATAGAGACATTAACAGCATAGACTGCAAGTTGGACAATCTCACAAAATCTTTGAAAATAATATGCAAAATCAAAAAAGTTGGCCTGCTATCAAATTGTGCACACTTTTTTTGATCTAGGTATTTACATCAAAAAAAGGATGTGACTGCATTCACAAGTGAGATGATGAGTTTGCCACATATTCTTCACAGTCTCCAGCCTCCATCGATGATTTGCTCCGTCCCAGTCACATACGCTGACTGTAGAGGAGCCAAGACGCATGTCAGACAACTGGGAAATTATTTCACTAATTACACGTTTGCAGCAACTTTAAATTTATATTTTTGTAATAATTAATTTTTACCTCTCAATTTTTTAAACCAGACACCAAAAAACATTTATAATTCGTTTTATTTTTCAAAATCTTCCAGTTTTATCATTACTTGGTAAAATATACTGCCTCTACACTTTATATCCCACCATGATTTAGATTTAGTTTCAAAGCCTTCTCCACACTGCCAAGAATACAGTTCTGGTAAGTAAATGCTGAACCCTTTATTTATTTTTTTGTTGACTTAAGGGTTGCTCATTTAATGAAATGTAATCTTATCCTATGAATATTTATCTTGTGTTAAGAATCTAAATCTAAATTTCCAGAGCAAATACAACACTTTTGTGTCCTTGATGTCACGCCCAGTTCTGCTGTGAATACATCACATACATACAAGATATTGTTCTATTATCTCTAATCACTCACCTCATCTGAGGCCAGGTACACACAGAGGTGTGCCACCTCTTCAGCTGTGCACATTCTGCCAGTTTTCTGTCTTGCCATGAAATCTTTAAAAGCCTGAGGAGTCACAGAGAAAGAGGAGTCACACACGCAACATTCCTTATCTTCAACAACCCACTATCAGGATTTCCTCTGGTTGAAAACGAGATAAAAATGTGACTGTTACATGACTTGGGCAGGGATTAATGTCAACTGAATAACTGAGTAAATTATAGAGTAAATCAGAGCCTACAGTACCTGTTCTGGGTCAGGTTGGGCCTGGATCCTACCCCTCAGTGATGGAGTATCAACAGTCCCTGAGGAAATATGAAAGAACAAGTCTGACTTTCACCTCACAGTCTCGACATAATACAGCACTGAAGACAGAAATGTAGACAGGCTTTGACTAATTTGATGATTTTTCATTTATGGAAAAAAGGTTTTCAGCCTGACGGGTGAAAAACAAATCACTAATTTGTGCAGCAGTTATTTAGACAGGTTGTTCAGGGACCTCAAGGCTTGAACTGTCTGTCTTTGGAATACACAATGTCCACAAATACAAAAAGTCCTTCAATTTGTCCACAAACATCACTTTAATTTCTTCTCATTATCTATCTAAGTGGTAGTAAACTTGAGCAACAGTTGAGAAACTTTGAAAAGGGCACAGCAACATGGTTTATTTTGCAATTCGTGACTCACCGGGACAAACACAATTACAGCGAATGCCTTGCTCAATGAAATCAGCAGCTATAGATTTGGTGAGCCCAATCACCGCAGCCTTGGAGGTACTATAGACACACCGGTTCACAACACCTGTGGCAAGGAAACACATATGTCACTCACACACAGGCACAGGCAAAGCAATTATCTGAGATAAGAGGATTACAATGAACATGGTTATACTTCAGCGACTTAATGTCCCTTTAATCGAGCAGAAGATTGGTTATAGAAACATGTACAGTGAGATATGTGAAAGATCCTTTTACCTTTTATGCTTGATGCAACAGATGCCATGTTAATGATGTTTCCTGACTTTTTCGCCAACATCTAGAATGACAACATAAATTAGGAATGTGGCGTCTAAACTGATTGAAATTGGTATAATGAAGATTAAAATTATGTAACAATCTTAATTTTTATGTAACAAAGAACTGACAAATGTTCTATGATCCAAGTTAAAATTCCCCTTTGAGACAGTTTGGTTAGTTTGCAGCTAAAGCTGGATTAGTGATTGGGCAGTCGCCGCCCATCATGTCACAGGCTCAGAGTAATACTGCTAATCCCAGAGGACAAAGGATGAGAACAAAATAAAAGCATATGTCCCTCAATTTACAACAGCACCTATTTTGTTCTCTTGGTAACAGGATGAAGAATGTTGAGCATTTGGTAAAGTGGGCAAAGGTCACCTTAGGCAGGAAAGCTTTGCACATGAGGTACATGCTTCGCACGTTCACATTCATCGTGAAGTCCCAGTCAGCTTCTTCACAGTCCAAGATGGAGCCATGATGCACAAACCTGTATACAATATATGACACATTGACTGGAGAGGTAGTGTCACACCATTAAAAATGAAATTATAACACGGAATCATCTAAACACGTGGCTTTAACAAAAAATGTCAAATACCTCATCTGTCAAACAGAATCAACACAGAGGAGAATTAAGAGATGACTCATGAATTATTGAGCTAAAAATAAATGCTGGTCGAAATGTTTCATTCTCCCCCCTCAACATTTTACTGAGCTTTGAAGGTGACAATTTAGAGACCTTTCTTAAGGAGATTGACAAAAGGTCAAGTGGAGGTTAAACCTTAACATATAGGGATTTTGGAAATGAAGTTAAGCGTGAGATGGATAAATGAGCTTAATGTGGAGACCGCATGTTGGCGCCATGAGTAGAACTGCAATTTTTTTTTTTTGCTATGCATTAATTATGTGTTTAAATATAAGGCTGGTGATATTCTATATTTTTATTTTTGTCAACAAATCCCACGAAAAGACCAGAACCAACAATGTGTTATCAGACTTTCCCTGCCTGCAGCACTCAGCTCCAAGTTCATTAGTTCCTACTGTAAATCTTTAAAAACTGACACCAATATAAATCAATATCTTAAATATGGATAAGTAATTTTCTTAAACAGCTGGGCATTGTATGTTTAGCAAACATCACTCAAATAAGGATAAATAGTGCATTTGTTGAAACTCAGTTAAATGGTAATGAAGGAACATGCAGTGCAATAATGGGTCTTATTGATTTGTTCGTTTTCAGACAACAATAGAGGTCTGTGAGTCGCACAGGAATATATCCAGCTTTGGATTCAACAACAATAATTGTTAAAAGGATCTGTTTATGGTTGGTTTTATTCTTTTCATAGGTTTTTAATGCTAAAATTGAATATCCTTATTATCATTTAAGTAGAGTGGATGAATATTACTCCTTGTGGAAATCCAGGACATTAACATAATAGGAAATGGTGGAAGTACCCTGCAACATTGAACAGCACATCTACGTGGTCATGTTCCTTTGCCAGAGCTTCCACTTGGTCCTTCTTAGTAACATCCACCACCTTAGTCTTGATACCTGTTGATGAAGCAAAAAAGAAAAGCCCCTTTTATTTTGATCTGATTACATTTTGATGCTCCTTTTTTAAATAATAAAAAACACATTATCTTGATTATTTAGCAGTTTAATACAGGAAGTATTAGTTTAAGATGTGGCAGTCACAAAATCATGCTCACTGCTTCACATTCACACAATTACACATATATTCACTCCAGGCAGCTACTCAGAACAACCTCTATTATAGAAAGGCAGTTAGAGGTGAAGTGCTTTGCGTGTGCACTACCTGAAATGAGGTGTTGAGAGTGCTGAAAGAGTTCAAGAGACTGAAAAATACAATTTTCTGCAATACACATGCTACTCAAATATATAGCTGCCTGGTGAGGTGTACGTTCATCTACAAAATCAGTTATCCTGTGGATATTTTAAAATTGTCATGATGAAAGGTCTATTACAAAGCCATAAAAGCAGCTAAATTTAAAACAGCTAAAAAGCCTGTTAAAAAAGGGACATACACTGAAGATACTGTAAAAAAAAAATGAGCAAACAAAGAAAAGTAGAAAATGTTGTAGCATAACGTTGGGTATGATGGGGCAGAACACTTTTAGGCTATCTCTGCTAAACTGAAACTTGCAAAAATGAACTTGGATAAAAGATTAGTTGACAGTATAATGTTAAGATAAACTATAGAGATGTATCTTGCTGCCAAGTTACAGAGGTCAGCTCGTGATGATGGGGAAATTGAGTGCAGGCGGAAACCTTTTACAGGGATCCCGACTGCATCACGCTGGTTAACCAGCAGATGTCAGACTCAGACCTTCAGAGGTGATATCTACCTTGAATGCCGTCCAGCTCCTTCAGCTTCTCTCCATTGATGTCTGTTGCGGTGACTCGAGCTCCCTCCTTCGCAAATGCCTACAGTTAAAATACTTGAGTCAGTTCCCAGTGGTTACACAATGCCTGCACATAATGCTCAATGGAAATATGGTTAAAAGCATGGTTAAAAGCATGAAAAATGCTCAGTTCCTTTGACTTCAGGCAATAATTTAAGTCACATTTCCGACATCAAGATCTCGTTACCAAATATCTATAACACAGAATGTCAATTTCTAACTTTAACCCCTCAAAACCATCAATTTAAATCCATTCTACCTCTGGTCAGGCAATTGCTGATGGTGTAGCTGCATCATTAACCACAGAGGAGATCATGTAAGACAGCCACCTAAATGGAAGCCTAAATGGAAAATGCTCAATAGACCCTGCACTCTATTATGCAACCTTAATACTATGTGATTAGAACTGAATGATCTGAGATGGTGTAAATGGATCTGTCCTTATTTGAAATCCTCCACACTACAGAAAACGCAACACACCATTTCACACACTTGTAAGAAATGGAACTGACAATGACCGGATCTTGACACAGATATGTGTGAGATTTTCTAGTGTTTTACTATCTCTTTGGCAAGAATATCATCAGAGGACAATGTACCCCCTGAAGCTGTGGTTACATCTTCTCAAGAATCACAAGATCTGATGTATTTATAGTAAATACACAACATAAAGTCTATAATCTCCATGCAAGATAGAAAGTAGTGTCACTATAAAACAGTGTATTGATCATATTTCCATTATAACAACCTTGTAAAACTAGGACTCTACTAGCAACAAATGTGCAGTGCAGCATCATTAAAAACTGTAATCACAAAAACTGGTTGAAATATATCAGGAGACTCAATATATACATAGCTTTGACTTTGCATACAATAAGCTATTAAATAAGCAATTTTGTAAAATATATTAGTGAGAAGTTCTTATTAAAGCTCATTACTATTGCGGCAGCACGTCCAATCCCCTGCGCGGCAGCTGACAACACAATCACTTTCCCATCCAGGCGGCCCATGGTGCACCGTTGACTGCAGCTACTGAAAAAAAAAAAAATACACAGATGAAAATAGAGTACGAAACAATCATAGGTTAATTTTCATGACGAAGGCCCTTTTCCTTAAGAATAAGAATGCCCTGCTGAGTATTCATTAAATTTACAAATGTGTTTACAAAGTATTATTTCAGATGCAAGTCCGCAGTTAATGGTACGTTTCCATTTATTGATTCAAATACAGGAAATTTCATCCCATTTGCTGTTGTAATGTTCAATGGAAAGCAGGATATCAGTGGTAAACCATATACCCAGTTCATGGAGGCTTTGCCATTACACTTAATATTGTCTTCATTTGACACACAGGAAGTGATGGAGTTTACATTTCCAGTGGTAATAACAGTTGTTTGGAGAAACTAGAGGAACACAGTTTCACAGATGGATTGCAATGTATGTGTGTGTGAGCAGCCAAAGCCACCATGGCTGAAGATACAAAGAAACCAACAGAAAGCGATTGCTCAGTAATATCTGCAACATGCAGTGCAATATAGCCATAAGAAAAAGCTGCAAATTAGCTGCTTTAAGTTAATCTTCTGTTGCGCGGCCCAGTTGTGAACACTCTCTGTTAAGCCATGAGGTAATGATTGACAGGCTATTTCTCAACACTCATCTTCGTGCAGAGATGCCTCATAATTTGCAAGATGGTTCCTAATTGGGGAATTGTATTTGATGTCTCACAGCTTCAAAGAAAAATCAGAAGTGAAACCTTCAACAAAGATTACGTGGTGTAATATTAGATCTTATCAATCTGAATTCATTAAGCAGCTGTCCATAACTAATAGTTTCAAGTCACAAAGTCATTTTTTTAAATCACAATATCACTCACAATGATATGCAGACTAAATATGTTTTCTTTTATCTTCAAGGTCATGTTAATCACTGTAATATTCAAATATTCTTCAATATTCAACAATGTTATAGAGCTTCAAGGATAATTTTCACAAAATTTCACAGCAAAGACCTGCAACCATCCTCTCCTGATATGGAGTGCACTCTTATTCTAGTCTGAAAAGGGTGGGTGGAACGTAATTACCCATATCACTATATGGCTCTATTGCCATTATAGGCAAACCCAAAATGCATTTTTTTAAATGTTCACAGCCTAGGAAAATCTACTGCATTGGCACAGTATACACTGTATCCCAATTTTAAAATAAAACAGCCACAGCAATTTCATTTTCATCGAGGTCTGAGACACCAAGCCAGCAGGTGACCGCAGGGTGCCATTGGGCTCTTGTGTTGCAGACCATTGCCTACAGCTTTATCTTTGTGTCTGGCTCAGATGGCTCTAGTCACCCCTCATCAGCTGCTGTTTCAGTAGGTTGAATCAGCATTGCAAGAAGTTAGTGAGAAACAAGTGGCTATTTAACAAAGTCAGTAATATTGCACCCCTTTGGTGCAATTATTCTTTACTCCCGCTTTTAATTTTCTCCTTCAACAAGCACAAGATTGAGAGTAAGTCACAGTCACAGACCTACAAAGCCATTACAGTTTTTTTTTGTTTTTTTTAATTAGACATATTCTCTGTTGTATTTCAAGCATGGAAATCTCATATACAGTTTTGTTTTCTTTGTCTCTCTGTGTTGTTCTTTGGGGTACAAATACAGACTACATATTGCTTATAATCGCCTCTCATGCAGGTGCAGACACATGCATATGTTGGAAATCAGCCAGCCACTGACAATACAGTTTACAATGTGCTCAAGTGACTGATTAACAGGAGATATGAGGCAATATAGCTGTTTTTCTTTGTTAGGGTTAGGTTTTTGAGGTTGGCTTGGTGTGTGAAAGCCCTTAAATTTTTAAATCAATTAATGCACATTTGTGTGTATGCATTAAACCAAATGATGCCTAATACTAGAGATGCATAACAGTTTGGGCAGTATCTGTTTGATAAGTCAAGCTTTCAGTTAGGTCCAAGGCTTTAATGGTGCAGATAGGAATGACAGCTGGTATGTCTGCAATAACACATTATAATGATAGCCTCAAAATAATAACCTTGGGACATTAATACATAATTTGCTTCAAAAGCAAATACAGAAATTAAATGGCTGAGGATATTTGAAGGAGTGCGGTAGTCAAACATTAATCTGAAAAGTTGTTCGCTGAGCGCGAGAGGAATAAAAAGTAGAAATAAAGCCGCGAAGACAATTTACAACTGTATTTTAGCCTGCGCAATTACTATACAGTTCGAAATAAGGGCGCAGATGTATTTTTGGCGTTACAAATGAGTGCTACATTTTGATAGGGATTGTTTTGTCGTTAAGTCGTGCAAATGCAAATGTCCTTTTATAGTTGCACTTTGTCAAAAGAAATGGGACTATTTCTTCAGCGCATACACCTGCAACTGAACAAGTCTGTGCATATCATAACGTTTCTGAATGATACTTTCATCTATTAGCACACTTTGAGCCAGTTTATTTCATTCTAATCGTTACGATTTCCATGGTTACTTCTGCACGCGAAATTGTAGCTGCTGTCTTCATTGTAAACCGCCTGTAACGGTTTTCACAGGGAAATTTTCCCAAAAAAAATTCTATTAATATGCAGGGAAGTAAAGTACCAGCTTCGGAAAACGTATCTTCGACACTCACCCTCTGTTCAGGTCCGACACATTGAAAGGCAAAGCGCAGAGGACACATCACATGACCCCCTCCTCATCACTGCTATTGGTTGCCGAGCAGGAAATGTCTGCAACAGAGGTTTGTGCATACATCCATGGGGCTGTGATTCAAGAAAGTGGAGCAGAGAGTGAAGATACTCTTTTACTGATCGTTTTCATATGTGGCCAGGTGCCTTTTTTCTGTAGGACAGTATATTTATTTAACCTTGTATGAGCATTTTAGTTACTTATGCTCCTTTTAGAGCTGTTTAATGTGAGCATATGGGCACTATTGAGGTAAATTATAAATAAAATGCAATAGCCATATGCATTGTCTGGCTTTAAAAAAATAATAAAATGGAAACAGCTATTAAATAAGAACTTAAACAAATGACAGGTGATTTCAGGGTTTTCACTCTTGGTAGGTGTGAACTGTCTTGATAAAAAAAAAAAATCCACCATCTTTGAAGAGACATTGACCTTTGAGTAAAGTTCTGCATGGGGCCAGTTCCTGTCAGCAAAGCTAATGATCTATAAAAAGAATATAAATATAAATTGGCTGATGTGTTAATGGCAAATTATCTTGTATTTGACATTTGAAAATAACAACTTTTTTCATGCAAGTTAAACACACATTTGCCAGCTGTAAGGAAACCTCGGTGCACATTAAACAAGTAAACTTTCCTTTATCCTACTGCTCAACATATGCAATACAAATCTCAATGCACACCAAGAACATATGCATATGAATGCACTTTGGTCTTGGTACTGAAGTATTTCACAAGTGCAGTAAACCATTTAAACCTAGATAAGTTGTAATTGTATAAACCACTGTTGCACACATACATTGAAATCAGTTTGATTTCTATTAAAACTGGTAGTCAGTAGTATAATAGTTAAATATGCATATTTCTAATTTTTATTGTCTGTATAAGCAAAATTAAATATATCACATTTTCATTGCTTTTGGTGATTTGATATGTCTACTTCCATTTTAAACCTCTGGACCAATTATTCTCTAATTCTGTCCTTTATGATCATTTTCAATTTTAAAGATACTGTACTGTCATTAGTACGATCCATTACATCAGGAGTGCTTACCATTGAGTTTCAATGGTAAATAATATAGGATTGTTTTAGCTCTAACATGAAAACACTCATAGTGTATTTAATTTCTTGGTATACTGGAAAGTCACGACTTTGTAAAATACTTTCAGGTTAAGGTGCAAGATACAGTAAATCAAAGATATGCTATATATTTTCAATATTCATTATTACCCTGAGTAGTCATGCACATAAAATACATAAAAATTCCACATAAAATACAATTTCCAATAATAAAATTAGGACTAAACAATATTTTATATGCAATGAAAATCCCTTATTACATAAAATCACTTAACTGTACAGATGTATGTGAAATCAGTGTATGCATTTATACATTCAGACCATGATCACAATGATCAGACATATGGATATGGCTTGACCAGCCCACCAGCTGTTCTTTAAATGAGACCAAGGGGGAGTGAGGACACTATCATTATCACAGTATAAGACTATAGTGGACTGAGAGCCAGTCTGTTGCACACCTGAGGGATACACTTCAATCAGTGGACAATAACATGCAAAGATGGAGTAAAAGTGCTGGGCTAATTACACTGTGGTTGTCTGCAGGTCTCTTGTTGAGTATTTTATACCTTAAACTGTGGGACCTAAAAAATCTGTGTATATAAAACACCTTCATGTATTTGATTGGAATATTTTGTCTAGTAATATTCTGTCTTTATAATCGATGTATGATTTTCTGATCTATATAGACTCAAAAAATCTGCACGCCAACAGAAATAAACAAGATGCTGAAGAAACAGGACAACAAGAGATAAAAAACAAGTACAACGCTTGCTCTGTAGGAAATATGTCTCTATATACTTGTTCAAATGAATTTAAAATACTTTCAACAAATAAATAAAGCCACATTTTTCTATAGAGAATTTGTGTCTTATTTTTCCTCAGTTCCTTCCTTCAGTTCTTTTCTTTAGCCTCAAGGTGGGACAGCTTCCAGTTCTCTATTCAAACTATTTGCATTATCCTTTTGTTTTCCATCACACCAAGCAGATGTGCATTCTTTTGGAGTCCAAAGCTCTGCTCTCAGCTGGAGTTATGCAACAAGGTCTCAAAGGCCTGTTGAAAAATCTCCTGCATTTCTTCAATACAAATTATACTGACTGACCTCAAAATGCAGCTGCCATAGTTATCTGATGCTTCCTCTGCTGTCTTACAATGCCAGTTATAAAACTACTGATTTATAACATGAAGCCTGTATTACAAACTAGGGGCATGGAGTTTGAAACACATTGGCAGTTACCAGACTGAGAGGGTCTAATAGAAAGATGCTATTGGTTGCATTATGGGAAATGAAAGATCTAGTTGTTTGGAACTTGACAAATAATAGGGACTAAAATCAGGATATCTCAGCCACTGTTGCATTGATTTCCTTTTTTCTTTCTCTCATGGAAGTGCAAAACTAAGTCTCTGAAATAGCCGCTCAAGAATCCATGCATTAGTACAGAATCTCCATTAGAAGTGACTTGTAGAAAACCTTTAATGGCTTATTGATTGAGTTGGAAGGGGGGAAAAAAATGAAAGCGCTTTCCTCCTTGAGGCCACATATCCATTTGTTCCAAGATAATTTGTCAAGACTAACTCAAAACAATGTTTCAAGACCTTGTACAAGATTTACTTTTTGTTTAAAACCAAATGAGTCAATACATGTAAAGCCATGGACAAGATATAAACAGTGATTAAACTATCTCAGGAAGAATCTTGAGTTTATGCAATTGGACAATGGATCAGAATTGATTTGGTGTGATGTGAATTTACAAGAGAAAATAAAATACATAGGATTTTTTTTAACAGTATGTTTACATATTTTAAAAACATGGTTCCCTGAGATGTATTTAAAGTATCTGCATGAATACCAGTTACATATACTATTACTTTCTTTGGCTGTAGGCTATTTAACATGTCTACATTTAGAGCTATACTGCTGGTGCTCTTTTCCTTTGGTTGCCATGTCAAAGACCAAACACTTCCCCCTTGTGGGGAATTTTAACAGTTTCATGAGGTGCCTCATACTTCATGCCTCTTTCGCTGAGCATTAGATCTCAAGTATAAAAATCAATACAAATGTAAATGTGCAACTATTAAAATCATGAATAATATAATATGTATCCTGAAGAAACCTACCTTAGACTGTGGTTGCATGGACTACCTAGAATTACCATAATAATACATCTCAAACCCAAAGCTGTTAAGGGAAAGATGTAGATTTACACAATTTTTACACTTTCATCACATTGATTTTTTTAAAGGAGTTTGGCAACAAAAATACAACTGTGGCTCACTTGGGTGGAATAGGAAGAATACATACTGGGTGTGGAGCTAGTATTATACCATTCAAAATGGCCAATCCCCACTGTGTCATAGTGACAGTTTATAAACGGAGGAGTCCGAACTGGCTTCTGTCATGTAAAAACTGATGCCACAGTGTCTAAAAGGTGCAGACACACAAGAAGTGAATGTATACCATTGTAAATTTGCTCAGAGGAAAATTACCCCCATATTTGTTCTGTTATGTTTTTGGAGATACAGAAGTAGTATTATGTTGGAAGACTAAACATACTATAAGAATATCAGCACATGCAGTTACTATTAATGTTGTAGTGTGTATGTAATGTTGTAATGTTGTTAGTGTGTTTCACATAACTTAATTGGTTGTCTTTAAATGGTTTCAGTTAACAAGCGCAGTGCATGACAAAGAGCATACTGTCCAGTTTTCTGTCACAACAATGAGGAAAAATGGATATCTAATTAGAAGGGTTGCATATAAAACCTTCATAGAATGTGTCTGTCAATATTTTAGACATCATGTCTTCAAGCAAATTAAGTCCACATGAACAAACTAGGACCAAACAGATTTTATAACCAAACTTCCAGGGATTCATTTGTTACAGGAAATATGTATGGACAAAAAACTATTTCGGTCTTTAATTGGTGTTATGTTGCAAAATACAATCCATGTAAAAATTGGTACTTCACAGAAACTTATCTTTTACCCTCCCTCTCACTCTGTCATGCTGTGAGACGTCCTTGTAATTAATTTTCCTCTGAGAGGCTGTTCACACATCTCGATCACATCAACTCCCTCATTGTCAGTCTGTGAGGACTGAAATTCCTGAAAGAAAAACCTATTAAGACTAAAAGACGATACCACTAATTACAAATCTCAGTACTCTCGAGACAGCCTATCCAGGGCTTTCCATCTTTTATATAAACAAAAGGAGATGGAAAATTAATGAATTAAAAAATTGTCTTGGGCTGTGTACCTCCCTGTTGTTACAAATCAGAAAATAGGCCTTTTCTATGACTTCTGACAGTAAGCAGTTGTTGTTTTTGAATGCTCCCAATCAATTTGTGCTAGAAAATAATAATAGAAAGAGCAATTCAGGGCAATTACTTTTGTACATGTACATTTTTTGTACATTTATGGACAGGATAATTATATATTGCTTGAACATCCACTGCATCATGCTAGATTTAATCTTCTTTCAGCAGTTTCATCACAGTATTTTGATCACTGACAGGCGGTACTGCAGCAATACAGCTCAGGTCAAGCACCTTTGAGAATCGCTAGTACTGACTCAAAGTACTTTAATAGCTTCCAGCATAATTTGGGGATTTCATATGGTATGGTGGCAATTTTCTTGTGATGAAATGCATTTACAATTACAATTTGAAGAGACATAGTGATTACAATGTTCCCCTAAGGATAACATTGATTCTTCCTTTAAGCAATTAGGTTTCGGATGTTTGGCAATTTGAAAGCATTTTTCTCTTCTTGAAAAAGAATTGCCAATTTAAACAGCATAAATAATTCCAATGGGAAAACAAAGACAGATTAAGTATTCCAGAAATTATATTATTTTAGATTACTGCACATTTTCATTTGTCAGAGGAATATTGTACGAAACAAAGAGAAACGACGTTCATAAACAGGACTGAGATCCAGCCTCAAAGCCAGATGAGGATGTGTCATGTATGGTTAAATTTGTTGCATCTGTATTGACTTTAACCACACTTGTAGAATGCATGACTTATTTTATCTGAAATAAAAAGTCACTGAAGAGCCTGAAAGTGAATCTCTATCAGTTATTTCACTCATATGTGCACATTCATAATTTAGGACCATGCTCTTGTAGGGTTTTCAACAGCATCGACAGATGTTACACAAGTTATGCAAGCTACGCAAGTCTGAATGTAATATGTAATTAATAAATACGTAATTAGCTTAAACCTGCATGAATTGAAGGTTGTGGCCACTTGGGGGCAACACAACAATCTGGAAACAACTTCTGACATATTATCACCATATTAAATTTATATGGTGAACATGTTAGCAAACAGTTGCATCTAGCAGACATGATACAGCATTGGCATTCATTCGAAGTTGTGTTTTTTTGCCACTTAATGAATCCAAGTTAATTATTTTCTCTCTTTTGGCCTCCACCAATTCCTCAGAAAAAACATCTGGCTATTTAGCCACTAAATGCTCCAATATGTTTACAAATTAGTTGCTAACTTTGTTTGTCTGCCTTTTGGAACAGTGCAGCTTAAAATGATGTTAATGAGAGCAGAATGAGAGCAAAATAAAACAGTAACTCTGTGATGAAAGATGCTTTAAAGCTCTGCAAACCTGAGGGGGAAATGCAGAGTTTGATGATAATTCTCTGTGGGTTTGTGGTCAGAGAGGGGTCAGCATAAATGACCCATCTCATATTACACATACGCGCCTGACCCATTACTAACCAAAAAAACATTGATTAGAGCCGCTTTAGAGCTACTACCAGCACATCGTTGACCCTTGAGTATAATAGTGTTTGTGTTGCAAAGACAACTCAAAGCCAAAAATATACATACTGTGTCAAAAGTTTGGCAATATTTTGGTTTTAGTACATTTCTGGTTACAATGACCATTACTGATACACAGATGCTGTTTTTTTTGTTTAATGCATGCAATTATGAGCATTTTAACTATAAATTATAGTATGTGTATTAAAATTATAATTTTGAGCTTTTCTTATTTTTATTTGAGTCTGTTTCACTTATACAGAGATGAGCCGTTCCATTTCAGATGACCTCAACTGTTAAAAGGTTTTCAGAGGGAACAGATTATGTAAGAGGCAACATCGTTGATGGCTCAGTGTCTTGTCGAGGGACTCAGAGTACCCAGCAGCAGCCGTGGACAGAGAACTGATGTTGATTGCCATAGATTCGCTGGAAAATCCCATCAAGAGTTTCCAATCTGTCAGAGTTGGATTCTATCAGTGCTGGAATATGACAACACTGAGTAAAGATTGGTTGTTTGCATTCTTCCTCTCACAGTAAAATTGCCAACAAAAGGTCATATAGCTACTGTTTAGACTAGGCTTATTTTGAGCAGTGTCTTGCCGTTTGGAACGTGAGAATCATGATTTCAATTTGAGCTTTGAGGATATCCTGGCCCAAAACAGAAATATATCACCAGCTTTGATAAATAATCCCTTCTGTTGTACTTAGGCCTTAATTTCTTTGATATTTTCATCACAATGCCATCTGACAAACCAATACTCATATCTCCTGCAGTACTATGAAAACAAAGAGAGGTGGATTATGATATAGCAGGAGGCCAGAGGTTAGTGAAGCAGGGTTGTGACTGAGCACACATGAATCTCATGATGGGATAGTTGGGGGAAATAAATGAATGACACTTCAATCCAACTACAGTGTTTATGAGAAAGGAAATTAAAGGAACAGTTTGACATTTTGATAAATCTGCTTTTTTTGGTTTCTTATAGAGAGTTTGATGAGAAGATCAATACAACTCTTATGTTTGGGTGTTAAATATTGAGCTAGAACTGGGACACAATTAGCCTATCTTAGCATAAAGACTGGGGGAAACAGGAAGTTCGCCTCTGTCCAAAGTTAAAAAATCAGCCTACCAGCATCTCTAAAGCTCATAAATTGCTTGTTCACTCTATACTCTAATAAAAATGCAAAAAACAAGTTTAATACACATTAATGACAATATTTGTTTGATAAACAACACTGATATACAGCTACTACCTTACAATATTGTTCTTTTTAAGCTGTAAGTTCTAGTTGCTCTGTGAGCTGGCCTGGCTGTCTGGTCTTGATCTCTATCCATAACATTTCCTGGAGGGCTTTGGGGAAGAGGCCAAAATAGTTGAGGCAGCTCCAGATGGCCATGGCAGGGGATAAAGTTTGACACTTGCTGAGTTTTGTGACCTTTAACAATAATATTTGTGTTTGAATCACTCAAGTTTGGCAAATTTAGATCTGAGGTGAAAGCAAAAAGCAGTTTTGCCCCATTCTTAAAGGATGTGTGCACCCTCACAAAAATGCAATGAATGGAAAACTTCCAAAACAGCAGAGATCTTTCCCTCTCAGTTTATCCTTCACAAAGAGCTGGAAAACTAACATTCACATAACTTATCTGTTTCTGAGGACTGCAGTGAACAAAAATCAATGTTCTCTACTCAGACATCTATTCTTCACACTTACAATACCTGTTGTGATTTATGTTATGTGACATATGCAGCTCAAAATGTGAGAATTAAGAAAAGGATCCTGTTTGTTATTTGTTTTTTGTTTTTTTCAAATCTAGATATCTGTTTTTATGTGGACCTTTATGTTTCAGAACCACATAAACTAAGATAAAAAGTTGTACACTAATAATGATAAACTAACAAGCTTTAAAGTTACTTGATTTGGAGCACACATTTCACCATAACACCAGAACAAAAACTCATGGCACCATAAACATAGTGTGAGGTTAAGCTGAGTTTGGACCCCAAATCAGGACTCAGACACACAGCTTGCAACAATTCAAAGAGCGATGGAGGTGTGGAGAGCTGAGCCAGAACAACAGTGAAGCGGGTCAGGCAGAGAGAGCTGGTGGCTGGAAGGCAGCTGGAGGGCAGGCTGGCTAGACGCTGGGTGAGGACGGTAAACAAAGACCTCAGATGGGTAATGAGCCTGAGGCACAGGAAAACATATAGTCAAGCAGAATTCAGGCAAACATGAGGGATATATAAAAACTTAAACTTGACTGCAACATTAGTTTTATTACCATAGTACCACACTGGTGAGCTGAACAATCTGGCGAAGACCAGAGTGTAGAGCTGAGGTATATGGGCTGCAGAAACAACAAGCAGAAAACCAACAAGAAACACAGGGGAGGGATAAACAGCAGAAACACTAGGAATGAGGAAGAGGCGCAGCCAGACCATGGAACGTTTTTCCAAAGGGGAGAGAATATATAAGGATATATTCCAGAAAACAAATGTGCAGTTTATAAATGTAGTCTAGGTGGATTCCATTTATGGCCTTGGAATATATTTCAGGCTCTTTAAAATGGATGCTAAGGGAATGAGTGACAAACAAAAAATTAAAATTCCTTGCAGATAATGTCTATGAGACTCTAACAGCCACATTTTTGCATTTTACACCAACACTCTTGTTTGCTATTTCAGAAGAGTGACTCTTTGTAGCAGGACTCTCAACAGGTTAGAAGGCACTTTAGCACCTCAGCATCTTCATGTAATGAGACACTTTGCTGGAGGCTGTATTACTTGAGCAAAAAGGGATGAGGCTGTTATATCACAGCAGTGTTATCTGGAAACAATTCACACTTTGCAGACAATCAGAATCAATGACTTCTATTTGTCCCCTTTTTTGTCCTTATCCAATTTAAAGCTCTAAAGATAGATTATGTATAGAAGACCAAAGTGAAACTTTTAGGTTCAGATCCAGAAGAACAGTTAAGAAAACAGAATTCACAATCACACTGATATTTGTAGTAATGCAAATAGTAAAAACGTAACCTTACTCAACAGTATTTCAGGAAGAAATACTGTTGAGTAAGGTTACATCTGTAGTAAAAGCATAGAACTTAACACTATTAACACTATTAACACATTGCCTGCTAACTCCATTCACAAATTATGCACGTTTACCACACTGGGTTTAAAGAAGTCAGATGTTACAAACTTGAGCTGGCTTTACAATACAGGCCCCAGTCTGAATAGATTCATTTAGCTTAATATATAACTAATGCATGTTAGAAAGAGCCACCAGCTTTATGTGGTGTGAACCCAATCAATGACATATCTACACTTGTATTTCATGGTGTGTGTGTGTGTGTACATGTTTGAGACTGAGAGAAAATTAAAGCTGCAGTAGCGACAACAGGTTTTTTTTAGTGTCCAATCAAAACTATAGCTACAATCCTTCAAATATTTGTAACTGTCTTTTACTTCAACAGCCAAAATATCACTCAACTCACATTTCATTAATGTCTGAGTTCCACTACACTCCAAATATGGAACTGCATCCTGCAATAAATGACGTTATTCATCAAGCCCATTTAGCATTGAGGTTTTATATTGAGTGCTTGCTGAAATGTGCACTGCTTCTGAATATCCTTCTTTGATGTTATATATTAAATATTCTAGTCCTGCCTCTCCTCAGTGGAACAAAATTTCTTGTACTGCCAACACTTGTATTACTGAGGCTATAAGCAAGTCTGCATTGCTTCAAGTCAAACTAATGAATTAACTTGACAATAACACTTTAAATGCAGCACCCAGGGAGGAACAGTAGTCCATATTTGGAAACCTTCCTGTATATTGATGCACAACTGACAGACTGCTCATTCCCTTCGTTTCTAGGAACATAAAATGAAAAACTGTTCAATGTTCTCTACTCAGACAAAAACTGAGACTGAACAGCATGCCAGAGAGTTGACACTTCAATGAGTGGCTTGCAAAGCCACCAACACAGCTAGCAACAATTTCATGAAAAATACATGACATACTATTCAACAACATTTTCATATTGCTATTCATGGGAAACTATTGCCATAGATTATTATGCCAAAAATCATCTTGGCAGGAAGGCTCTATTCAAAGCAGTTGTCCATTCTACTCAGAAAGCCTTTTGAAATTGGGAAAGGCAGATAACCCCCATCCTGTAATGGGAATAAATTATAAAATGGGAATAAAATGGGACAAATTGATTCATAACAGAGCACAGATTCAGAGATTCAGCTACATTGATATGCAACCAACCACAGAAACGCCTTAAATTCAGAAAAAAAAAACAAAACAATATGGCTGTCAAAAACCAATCTGTTGAAGTAAGTTAAGTTATGAAAGTTTTTTTTTTCTCTCTTTCTCTGTCTCCATAGTCCTATCGCTCTGTGCGTGCTGGTGTTTGTGGCCCACCCCACCCCTCTCCTGCTAGGTCATACCTGTCCCACACTAAAAGAAGTGTTGAACTACTACAATGTGTAAAATGCTTCCTGAAATCAAAGCAGTGTTCGAATGTGCAATTGTGTCTTAAGATATGCTGTCTGCTGGCACCTTAAACCTCGTTGCTCATTTAAGAAAATGTGTCCCGACAGTGAAGTTACTGTACAGAGAGGAGCTGTCAACACAATGCAAGAATAGCAAGCTTTAGCAGCCAGTGCCTCTAACTGGCCCTCAACTCCTCACAGTTCCTGAAAGCTTCTGCTGTTTTATTTATCTTCTCCTTTCAGAGTTACTGAAAATACCATATTCAGAAGGATCATATTGACTCAGGAACTGCGGTACACAATACAGTGTGAGCAACATTTTACTGAAAAATTCATCCTCCTTGGTGACTGACTCATGTATTCCAATATACCACTGCTCATGTTTACAACTGTTTGTATAGAAGATGAATTTTCTGGGCATTTCAGATTTACTATATTTTATTAAAATAAACATAAACAAACATATCATTTTTGTAGGACTATGTCTAGATACATATCAAGTCATCCAAGTGGGAGAGATACACATTCGTAATATTTACGTACTTAAAGCTGCATTCATTGATTTATTAGCCACTAGAGGGCAGAAAAATATTAAAAGAAGTCAACAGGTGCACATTCACAGCACCAGCCTATTATGTTATATCCAGTGTGTTAACAAATAGTTATCTACTACTACATCCAGCAGACACTGCACAAGGTTAGCATTCATTCGGAGGCTGTTTCTGATTAATTCAAGACAAAAAACACCATTATGTTATGGGTTTATTTTCTTATTGTTAGTGTTATTGTTGTTGTTGTTGGTGTGATATTCTTTTGAGGTTGAGAGTGTTCTCTGAAGGTATGGGGTGATCTAAGGGGTGCTGGGTGGGTGTGAGGGGAATCTAGGCTTTGGTTGAGATGTATGATAGTTGTGTTGTTGACTGTTTCGTGGATGTAATGTGTTAATGATGTGTTTTTATGTGTGGACCCCAGGAAGAATAGTTGCTACCCCTGTAGCAACTAATGGGAATCCAAAGAAATGAATAAACATTAAAAAAGGGTGTAATAATTGAGGAGCAAGAAATTTCTGTGTTACTATCACTTGGATTGTCAAATATTGACTCAATTAGGAGATGTTTTAAGTCTCAATGGAGCTTTGACGTGATATAGACCAGTGCTAGGTGATTGGTAATTGCACAAAACCCTGAAGAACTGCAAACATACAGTATGTGTACAATGTCAAAACCCTCCTTTTAAATGGATTTATTTTTTTTAAGTGGATGGACAGAAAACAATGGAAGAAAATGGATAGATGGGATCAATTTTTAACTAGAGTGCATACTGTAATGCACACTCATCCAGCTTACCAGGTAATTCAGTGATAAATATAGATGTGGCTTCTGTTTCCACGTCAGTAATGAAAATTATTCCTGCAAAACCTCTGAACTGCAGCTGTGGTAGGTGAACACTGAAGTGGCTGAACACTTCAAACAAGCCGTGCCAGCATCATGTTAGCAACCTGTGAATTACGTCAAAGGCCCACTGCCAATTATCACACTATAGAATTTCTCTTTTCCTCATTTCCTCAGCAGATG
This sequence comes from Euthynnus affinis, assembly GCA_029490765.1. NCBI lineage: Eukaryota > Metazoa > Chordata > Actinopteri > Scombriformes > Scombridae > Euthynnus > Euthynnus affinis. The sequence continues at coordinate 17,820,674 of CM055838.1, read as the reverse complement.
ATAAAGTTAACAATTGACTGTAACCCCTTTAACCCCTCAACTCCCCAGGGTCATATGCAAGTACCCTGTTTGTGGATGTCAGCACAGAGTTCAACATCATCATACTAGAAATCCTAAACTTATCCAGCTCACTGTGCCTGCAACCAGCTGTCATGGAAAAGCAGCAGATGAGGATGTGGGAAAATCACATCCAGCATCCAGACAATTAGCAATGGTGCCTCCCAGGGATGGAGGCTCTACTCGCCACTTTTCTCCTTGTACACCAATGACTGCACCTCAGGGGATCCATCTGTTAAGCTCCTGAAGTTTGAAGATGACACACCAGTCACTGGCGTCATCCGCACATCTACAGCCACCAAACAGGAGCACAGTGCGACAGAAAGTCAGGACTGCAGAGAATATCACTGGTACTGAGCTGCCTACCTTTGAGAGTCAAGAAATGAGCAAGAAATTTACATTTCATTACACACTCACCCTGGACATAAACGGTTTCAATTCCTCCCCTGTCGTAAGCGCTACAGAACACTATATGTGAAAACTAATCAATTTCTTTCTCCACAGCATCACACTCATGAACAGTTAGATCACTTATGTGAGTTCAAATGAAAATACAAATAGAAGCAATACTAAATCAACTTACTGTACACGCATACAGAATATGAAACTGTAACAGAAACATAATATTCTGCTTTGTCATATGTTTGCTGATTCCTGTATGTAATAGCTATAATAATTTTCTTGCTTATATTTGTTTAGTTTGATATCTTTGTTTAGCTGTATGACTATCTATATGTGTTTCCATCCAACTGTTTGTTGAACACCTTTTCAACTTGCTCATACAAAATCGTGAGTGGGAATACAAGAAATTTGAAAAAATATTGCAAAAGAGCTTTTACATTTGGCTGAGGTGGAAAAGTTGGCGTGTTCATAAAAAGAAAATTTGACAAAGTGTAGTTGATGTAAACTTAGCGAATAAATTATATAAGGCTTTTGCTCCAGTGAAGAGATGAAAAGTGGCACCAACATCTGCTGAGGTTTGACTGCTGCTCTTTTAACTATGTCACCAACTGATTATCCTGATGAGCCTAAAACCTAATATGAAATGTAACAGTGACAGATGGAAATGTGTATTAATTAGCATTTCATTTTGCAGATTTCCTATAAAATTCAGTAAAATTTGAGCTTCATTTGGATGAAACCATGACCCTTATTGTTGTACACTAATGAGAAGTTGAGTCAAATTCCTTGTATATATCAACATACTTGGCCAATGTATTTGTTTGTTTGTTCTAACAGTGATGTTAGACGAGATGAGATACAATGTCAGCGAAGAGCTGCCTGCAGCCAGACCTTCTGTAGAGATGGACACTGAGGTTGAGTGATGATGCTGATTAGAGAGTAAAGAGTGAATTTTCTCTCATTTTACTTGCCACACATTTATTTCCTCTTAGTTTGTGCAATTTCATCATGTGATTCAGTGATTGTGATCTTGTAGAGCAAGCAGTAATACAAAACATTAACTCAAGAGAGTTTTTCAAAATTCTTGAAGAGATTATTACATTGAAAGTACTGTGAATGCTTATTATTTGTAATTTACTTGGTGTCACACTGTTTTACAATCATTTCTGCAGCTACAGTGTCCCTTTTCACCTCTAAAAACAAACAGTTTACAAGAAAAATGATTAACTTGTAATTAAGCTATGTGGTGCAGAATTTTGACAACTGCAGCCTTCAAACCGGGTGGTTCCACTGCAGTGTTGTTGTGGTCCTATTTTTTGTGCAGAATACAACTACACAGAATCAGTAAGTTAAACAGAGTGAGTGGTGAAGGCCTAAAAAAATGATGGCTATGCTGGGAAACAGTGTATCTCATCCCTCTATCAAATAATGTAGAGGGAGACCGATAGAGAGCTCATATCTTATGACGTGCACTGGCAACTCAATGAGATTTTTCCAATTTCTTTCTTTTTGCGGTATGAAGTACAAAGCAAATTGTCTGAATTAAAAAAAAATACTGTGTACAATGTCATTATTTTCTCCTACCGTCATATCAGTGCTGACTTGTCAGAAATATGCTAAAATGCAATTATACCAGACATGTTCAGAGAAGAAAAAATAATGTTTTTATGGTTCACAAGCCATTTTAGGGTCATGCACATATTTTTCCATTAGTAAAACATAACCTTCTACCATTTTTGTCATTTCCAACATGTTTACATTCATTATCTCCAATCTTCCCTCTACTATTGCTCTGTCAATCACACATTGCAAGTCACACATTTGTGGGAAGCACTATTGACCTCATGATTAAATATTTATAGTCTGTTAATAGCACTATAAGTATGGATCCACTGAGCTTCACAAAGCCTGTGTGATGGTTTCCATCTTAAAGGAAGATTTGATTTGCATGGCTGCAGTGAGGCCTGAGAACAAGATCCACTTTTGCAAGGATGATAATTCAAAAGAGGATGAATCATTTTAAAATAAGACTGTGAGAAACAAAGCACAAGAACACCAAATAATATTTGTTAATGTAGAGTAATTCCTATCCCAAAAGAGCTTCACATGCTTACAACTCCAGTACACACAGTATGTATAAAAGACACAATCGAAGCCCAGTGTAAGGTTTTGTGGACTCGATGCCTAATGAATATGACCCCTAAATGATTAATAATTCCAATAATAATTCCTCCAGTTTATACTGGTAATGTGGTAATCTCCCCCTATAGCGAGACTCCACTGCAGAATAAGAAGAAGGGGGCCTTCAGGGACCGACTCAAGATTGTGCAAAGGGAACTGAGAGTGAGCTTGAGAGAAACAATGCTCCAGCAGAATGATGTGAAGAATTTAAGTTTCCATCTTATTGTAATGTATAATTATTGTGTATTGTTGTGTATTGTTGTGCATGGTGTGTTTATATGCCAGTGCCAAAGATTAATTTTATTATTTTATGTAAATTTAATGGACAACAAAGTAATCTGAATCTGAATGAGATTAACATCTTCAATGGATCCACCATGGGTTCCTCAGCTGCCCTCCTCGCACCTCCCCAGTGATTATGAGCAACTCAGTCTGTCCCACCCCCTTTGCCCCTACCACCATCCTGGACTCACCAACACACCCTCCCTTTTTCCAACACTGCAAACAAAACAGAGGCCCTGTCCACACACCTTGGTGCCTGGAACCTTTCAGTTCTGTGTCAGACATCCTCCCTTGTTTGACTGCCAATGAAGGTGTCTCCATCTTCAATGACTTTTGTCCTGACATCGCACATTTTGACATCTCATAGAGGTTGGTCTTTGCCCATCTCAGACCTCAGAATGAGCACATTTCTGGACCCTCTGCAATTCACCTATCTTTCCCAAATCCAATATCTACCTGCTACAACAAATGTACTCTCATCTGTACAAAGCAGACAGCACTGTGAGGATCATGTTCTTTGATTTCCCCAGTGGCTTTAACACAATCGAGCCCCTGCTGCTAAGAGAGAAGCTCCAGAGGATGCAGGTTGGCGCCTCTACATCCTCTAACTACCTAACAGAGAGATACAAGTTTGTGTAGCTGCAGGGCTGTTTGTCTGAACAGCTGGTGAGCAGCACAGGAGCATCGCAAGGGGACCATCTTCTTACCTCTCCTCTTTACCCTGTTCACATCTAACTTTCAGAACAACTCTGAGTCCTTGCGTCTGCAAAAATGATGATATTACTCTGGAGCTGTGGGGTATATCAGCAGTGGATAGGAGGCAGAATACAGAGACCTTGTAGACTAATTTGTGGAGTGGTGTGAGAACCACCTGCTCCTAAATATAACCAAGACCAAGAAGATGGTGGTGGATTGCAGCTAGAAGAGGGATATAAATACCTTAGAGTCCACCTCAACAACAGACTGGACTGAAAGTGCATCAAGTCTGTCTACAGCAAGGTACAAAGCAGACAGTTTCTTGAGGAAGCTTTAATGTATGCAGCAAGATGTCTGTTGTAGTAAGTACAACATTCTTTGCAGCAGACTGCTGGGGAAGCAGATACAAACAAACTGATCAGAGAGGCCAGATCTCTTTCATTACCTGCTGATCATACAGTGGAGCACCTTCACCAAGGGAGTCATTCAGCTCCACTGTGACAAAGAACATGACCTTTTATGAAGTCTCCTCTGTGTTGGGGCACTGGACTCCTCTTGCTTCCTATTATAACAAGGACAGACTGCTCATGTACACATTTATTTATTACATTTATTCACCACATGTCATATTACTGATTCATCTGCTGTTAATATTCCAATCTCAAGATGTCCATCTATATATTATTTATGTATTTATAGACAGTATTATGGAGGAGGAATGGTTATGACAACCAGTAACTCTTATCAGTACATACGGCTTGTGAACACCGTTTTATGATGGACTTCAAAAGAATTAAATTGATTTGTCTGTTCAACCCTCCAATGAAATAGAACTGCAGTCAAACTGAAGTGCAGTTTTCAGCCTTCATATGTCCACCACACCATCTATTTATACTTGTTTATAAAACTGATTTGCTACAGCAAATACATTTTTAAAGACTTGATTGGATTATGTTGATTATATGACCATAAGGAGGAAATGTTTTTTTTAATAAATGCAAAATGTTCACTCAATGATAAATGTTGTTATTGCAATGCAAGGTACTTGGTTAAGGTTAGAGTAAGATCATGGTTGTGGTTAAGTATTGAAAAAGTGGGATAACGTGTTTCTTTGGTTGCCTAAAACACCCACACATGATGCAAACCCACATTTCTCTGTATCTACATCCTGCACTTCCCACTATTGACTGCGACCACCTCCCTATCATTTCTATGAAGTACAAGAATATAACACTTTGTGGACTGGAAAAAAAAACATTGCCATTGAACATAATCACTGCAGCAATATGTTTCACACAAAACTTAATAATAAAAACCATTCCTAGTGTATAATATAATTTTTAGAAGATAAGGCTGACAACACTCATCCCTTTCCAGACTCTCACATTCTCAGACACACAATCTGTGCAGCATTAAGACAAAGCACCACAGCCTCAGCTCATTGATATGCAGCTTGTGGATCGGTCTTCTTACTCTTTTCCTTTACAAACCCTTTTGGGATTCACAGACAAGAGAGAAGAGTTTGCCTTAAATTAACCACCAACCTAGATTCTTCTACAATTCTTTTTAAACAATTCTTGTGCCTTACACAGCTCGACACCTTGTCCAACAACTCACCACCCGTTCCTGCCTCCTTGTCCTCCCCTGGCTCACCCCTGGGCCCTGCCGTGTCATCAACCTCCTTCCTTCCTGACCTTCACCAGCTATGTCAAACACAATCTGCACCACCAGCCCTGCTAATAATGAAGATGGCAGAGAGAGAAAACAGCTCTCTTTTGCCCGGGCAGGCGAAACTGATGAGGTCAGTAAGGTCGTCCAAAGTTCCTCTCTGCCCGGCAACAACGCAGACACAAGCGCAGATAAACCTTCTTTCAAACTGATATAGTTGGAGCAAAGAAAGCTGAGTAAGCACCCACTTCCCCCTCTAAGTTGAATTTTATGAATGAGTTTAGAGTAAATGAGAAGAACAGGTGGAGAGGCTGCTCTTGTTCTTTTATTTAAATCACGCTGCACCTCATCTGTATACAGACCATCAAAATATTTTGATAGTTTTTTTGATGACTTTGCAGAACTTTGATCATTTGGATTTATTTTTACTCTCTTAAATTCTCATGATGCCATTGCTGCTGGAATGATTCCACAGAGAAGAACCATATTGGAAAAATTCCCAAAGGAAGCAAAACACAAAACTACAGGTTCTTTATCCCATTTACACGACAACATCTACAATTTATAACTGGGAGTTGTCACACATAGACATTTCTTACAGCATAAAAAAAAAATACAGATAATACACCACGGTTGATAGGCTGATAAACTCTCCTGTGTCAGCAGCCCTTTCCACCGAGGCATGTAATGACTTGAGCTGCTTCTTTTCAGACAAAATTCAGGAGATTAGTCAAGCAATCACCTCCTCCATATCAGTAAAAAGCAGCGTTGCTCACACCTCCACATAAAACTATACTTAACATGAGATGCATGATCCCATTAACCTTCAGCTGCATCTAAAATCCTCTACCTGCTCCATTTTTTTACTCGCATGGCATCAGCTGTACTGTTGGTAGTTCATAGCTTGTTTCCCAAAAAGGTCTTGAAACCTCCTGTTATTAAACATCTAGCAACTACAGCCTAATCCACCAGTTCACAGTAAAATCACTAATAATAATAATAATAATCACTAATAATAAATGTTTTAGCTGCCAAGGGAAAAGGGATAATATTGACAAATATTAGTGATTTAGACAAACCTTTTGCAGCATCAGAAAACTCAGACTTAATTGTTCTCATCTGTTGTTCTGATCTGGTTCAAGATTTAGATCCTTTGATCAAACAGGAATTGTATCTTTATAAGTATATATATATATATATATATATTACATTACGCAGTCCCACTTCCTATGGCATGCCACTTTGTCCATGATAGCCCCAGAAGCAAAAGTTCCATTCATTTTTTCCTGTACAATATGTTCAAAACTCTCCCAGCTGAATCATCAGTACAAAAGGTTAAAAAATGCGTTAGAAAACATCTGGTAATTTGATAAAAAGTCAAAAATTTCAAGCCTGTGTGCATAAAAACTTGGAGGGAGAAGTCTAGTATGACTCTTAATGTGCATCTGGGCAAGAAATTATGAGCTTAAAATTATAACATGTGCAGCTAAAGATTATGGTATTGAGAAAACTAATTTTACAATCTGCTGCTTAAAATGATTCTGATGATTAGCCATGATGGTGCTCTCTTTTGCACACAAATTCAAAAATGTATCATTTGGAATTTGCTACTGCTGTGATTTTTGCCTTTGACTACCTTCTTCTCATAGCATAAACAGCTGAGGCTCATGGGTAATGTAGTTTAGATCTGTCCCCCTTGTCAAAATGATGGACAAAGTATGATTTTTCAAAAACAAAATTGAAAAAATTAAAACTAGTGGCCATAACATACACCAACATTATTGTTACATAATGGCCTACACACACACACACACACACACACACACACACACACACACACACACAAAGACTTTTCAAGAGACTAACAGTGTCCCTAGAGGAGATGTCCTTCAGTTGCACTTGTGTACAGTTTTATCTCAGCAGTGTGTGCCGTGTTAGATAAGCACTTCCCCACTGGGGTTTCTTCTGAATTAACACTATGGGATCTCCACAGGAGCAATTTAAATTGGCAGCCCTGAGGCTTGAAGTAATGGATGACATACTATCATATAAATACTTTGAGTTTAAAGCTCTATTTGATTCTAATGGTAAAAATGTAAATATATATTGTATATAATTTCATAATGTTTTATTTTTGCTTGTGTTGCATAGTGATATATGGAAGTGGATTGGTTTTCCGGTTCATTAACTAAAAAAGTGTCAATAGGCTGTTAAAGTAATGTGTTTCTGCCATTTAGATAATGGGCGACTTTTATGTAAATGTTCCTTACAGCTTTATTCAGATGTGACATTTATGGAAAAGGCATCATGCTGCGTGATGTTGGCACCTGGTGAGCGCGAGGAAAACACTGGTGAGATAAAAAGTTTAATGATATGAAGGAAGAAGTTTGTGTTTTTGCCTTTGAACTCTTATCAATTAGTAAGGGACACACATCCCTGCTTCTATTATGAATCCTCTCTTTCTACAAAGATAGATCCAGTACTTGAATGTTTGAAATGGATTGATTTTAATGCAGGGTTCATGTACTCAGATGAATTAGGTTGCATGTGTTGCATTTCCAACTTTGCCAAATCATGATATGTACACCATGGGAAGTTGCTATACAATGTCTGCACTGCAGCATTTATGGGTTAACTCCTTGTTTAGACTGTAAATGTCATTGAGATTAACTCACAGCCTGTTGCCTCCATTTAATTAATCCTGCTCCAACTTGATTAATTTGCACAAGGAGGTTCTATACATTAATATGTAAGTCTGAATGCCACATATGATAAAACTAATAAAGTTTTCACTGCCTTGTTTACATACATTTATTACCCTTTACATGAGGATCATTCATGCAGTTCAATAAAAGTACATCATCAGGCATGAAAATGGATAAATTGTAGATGCAAAAGTAAAATATCACATCTGGCACACACAGGTTATGCTGTGGATAAGTCAGTGAGAACTTGCACTTTAAAACAGTGATGTGGCTGTGAGGTGAGATGGAGAAATAGCACTCAGCTGTTCTATGTGTCGTATTTTCTCTGTGCTGGTTCTACCTAGTGAAACATGTTTAAAAAAAGCTTTCCTGTATTTGTCACTTTTCAGCAAGGGAAGTATATAATAGATATAATCAGCAATCTGTTTTGTAATGACTACGAAGTATAAAGGAGTAATGTTTCATGTTAATTATAGTTATAATTCATTTCAATTTTCAAAACGCAAGAGTGGTGATTTTAATTGCACACTTTATAATTATCAACATCTTACCAAGTTGCAATTGTAAATTTAATCTTGCCACTGTTGATTTTGTGAACTAAAATCAAATGTATTGGTGGAAGAGTGTAGTTATTGATTCTGTGAGTTGGCTGTTGCTTCTATATGATTGATTGAAATTGACAACATTATGGATATTTTGTGTTTGTGTTCAGGTACATGTCCACTTTTACTGACATTGGTAAGATGAGCGCCTTTGATGGGCCAAGCTTATTAAGAAGCATAACACCACTTGTATACCACCACTTTCATGGACTAATACTGTAAGTTTGGGCTGAAATGGTCAATATTACTATGGAAAACCAGACAAGTTTATGTAGAATTTAACTTCTCTTTGACTGATTAAAAAGGACCTGGGAGGACCTCAAAAATAAGTAATTGCATCATGCAATCAATCTTGTTTCATGCGTAGAGCATAAGTACAAGCCTTTATTCAAATTCATGAAAGACACTCTATACTCTAAAGTAATTTAGTTGTTATTGCAATATTGGTCAGAAAGTCACAATTAGATTTTCCTAAAACATTTTCAGCCCTGCTAACTCCTTTACTAACAAGACCCTAATATACTGTTTTCTCATTATTTGGAGGCTATTCCAGAGCTAAAAGAACCAGAAAACAAAACAGAGTGTTTGAAAATTGGATAAATAAACCCTCAAGAGTATCTTTGCTATTGAGATTTGATCTGTTAAAAATCTACATTTTCAGTGAGAGACAAGTGAGCATCACACTTGGAAGACAGTCAACATTAAAACCCATCTAAATGTGTAAACACAGTGAGAAGCAGAGTGATGGTTTTGTGTAGCTGTCACAAATCTAATCACTGAAACTGAAACAAAACCAGTAACCAGTTTTCTCAAACAGGTGCATTGAGCGTTTAATGAACACAAATTTCATGTTATAGTAGTTGATTGCTGTGACATTAAGATTAACATTCTCTGAGAAATAGTTACCACCTGCTGTACTGTACTGCTGATGGATGGTAGTAGTGTGTGCAGCTATCATGGACTGCTGATAAGTCACATGAATATGAATTTCCTTTTGGGCTTTGTAGTAGTTTTCAAAAAGAACACTGACGTAAAAATATGCCAAAGCATATCAGAATATACAACTGAAACCTTTGAAGAGATGGTGTGTTCAACTGTTCATGTGGATTTCTTTCATACATATATGTGTTCTTTGCGTAGTCCACTTATTCAGGTCAGGTTCACTATCCACTCGTCTGCTCTCACAGTTATACATACCATTATGTTTTCACTGTCACGTCCAGTGTGAGAGGGCTGGGCTGTGAAGGGATCAAATACACTGAAGTGGGATTTAAAACATATTTTCCGTGAATATAAATTCAAGTTTGCAAACCTATAACCCATCTTAATGTATTTTTCCAAAACGTTCTTAAAGATTCCCTCGAGTCACGTTTTAAGATTCTGGTTGGAATAATGAATTATGTCTGTGGTTTTTCCCACAAAAAAGTTCAAGTACCTTGTTAAAAATACTAAAAATGACATCTTCTCCTTCTTCCTCACTGAAAAATCAAGAAACCAAATATTCTTCATTTCAAAAGCTTGACAGCTGAGTACAAGATGTCTCCTACTTCACTGCAAAGTCCTTTTTTAGTGTTCGTGCACTGAAGTTTCCATATCACACTAATGTAAACTGAATACGGGACCACAATTGCTCCAAACTAGAGGTGATGTCACAAATCCTGCTCATAAATACACTCCTTTTAACTCAGATTTAAAGTGAGCACAGAGTAACTTTCCTCCATCAGATGAATGTGAAAACAGCCTTCTAGTGTCAAATGCTGCACATACATTATTCTGCACAGTAAAGCTCAAACATCAAACTGAAGGAATGAGATGAGAAGCAAAACACATTTTTCACCAAAGTTAATGCCAATCATGCTTTTCATAACAGAGACAAGTTATATGTACAACTAATAAAAGCCAATAATAATATCTTACTTTTACTACCTGAGTACTTCTAATACTATATTCACAGCAAAACCTCCAACTGTGGATCCTCACATCATGGTCAGATATGTTTTTCTTTTCCAAAATTTGCCTGTCTAATATTATAGATAAAAAAAATGATGATGATGAGTAGTATAAGTGGTTTTCAAACTCTCAAATAGTGCTTAAATTAAATAGAGAGACATAAATTAAACAAATGACAAAAACCTTACACAGTTGTTTTTTTGAGGAAAATTATCTAATGTCACATATTTGTGTGTGGAAAAAGTATGTGAACCTCTAGTATTGTCAAGTCATTTGAAGGGGAAATTAGAATTTGGTGTTTCAATTAATGGGATGACAATCAGTTGTGAGTCTAGGAGGCCCTGCCTTATTTCAAGAAGAGAAATCTGAGTCTCCACTATCAGAGTCTGAGCTTCACAACACAGGTTTAAGTGTGTTATGGCTGGAACAAAGGCTGTTTCTGAGGACCTTTGAAGAAGAGTTGTTGACATTCACCAGGCTGAAAAGGGTTACAAAACCATTTCTACAAAACGGCTTCAGCCATTGATAGAAGCATGAATTCTGAGTTGGACCAGCACATTCTACAGAAAAATGTCAAAGTATCCGTCTGTGAAACTCATCAGAAAGCGGATCATATAGCAAGACAACAACCCTAAACACAGCCTGTCTGTCTGTTAAGCCCTGCAGATTGGTTACATTTCCAGTGTTTAGAAGAACTCTATTTTTATGCATTAAGTGACACTTGTTTGATGTATTTCCCTCATTCTTCATTAATTCGTTTTCATAAATATTGATTAAACATGTTTTTGTCAACCCTTTGCGAACCCATATACAGGATAAAGAGAGAGATTAGATTATACACTGAATGTCGTTCAAGAATATACAGGATTGTATCTGTTTTAACAAACCATTCCTGTAAAGACAGATAATTACCATTTGTCACTGGATGATGGATACTGTAGCTCATCCTGCTCTGGCAGTGATGGTGGAAAGTCCACAGAGCATTAGGCAGAGGATTAAAAATGTTTAAACAAGATAACCACAAATCCTCTCCGAGTCTGTTATTTTCAGAGTTATATTTGTTGGTTGATGATATCAGTGCTAACAACTGGAATATGACCTGTTATTTAACATTTTCAATACATCAAAATATACCAAATGTATCTAATTAAAAGAGGGAGCTTGTTTTGAGTAAAATCTAGGGAACGTGACTATGCTGTGAATAGATCCAACAATGTACAATATACAACACCTATTCAGTCTAGTTGTTATGACTATGTAGTCATGTTTTTGATTACCATATATATAATACATTTTTTGGCTTGTGTACTTACTATAGCTCTGTAACAGACTCAAACTTTTACCACTTCTCATACTTCTTATAACACTTAAACCACACTAAATTCATCTTTTATGCTCCTACACTCATATAAAGTACTTACTGAGCTCTTCAAGAGGATGCAACTGAAAACAATTTTTTGGGCTATATCTCACGAACAGATCCTCAAGTACTTCCTTTTGACAAACAATGTTTAGCAGACAGGCACCAGTTTAACACCAGCTTTTCATCACTTGTACTTTTTGTCACACAGGCACAGACACATGCATTTATACACACTTAAACTCCTATTAATAGACCTGCAGTTTAGCTGCAATAGAAACTGCAGTTATTTAATATTGTCATAGCACTAATAATGAGTCCTTTCAGTTTAGCTGTGTCAGTAAGGCTACTTTGCCCCTGCAACTGGAAGACCAAAAGGTAACGGAGCCGTTATTTATGTCATAAATTACACGTGTGTTTGACAAGACACAATGTCTGCTGCGAGAGACGTGTATGTGTCCAGACACTCATACAAGACACACTCCTTATATTGGCTCGTTTGCTCAGTTTGGTTTTACTTGGAAAGTCTCAAAATTGTAAACATCTTAGGACACTACGATTTATCAAGTTAATTCTTTCACTGGCCAGGGTTACATGACAATGCAAGACCTACCGCTTCACTCATTACAACCTCAGGCTTTCTCGTCTGCAACTCAGAGCCTGTTTATCTCTGTGTTAATTTATCCATAAGGTCTGAGGTGGGGGTTATGTTTACTCACCAATGTTCCTCGTGACCTGATTGCTTGGTTTGCCGTGCCACTTCAACAACACTGCCCCACCTTGGGGCAGTGTTGTAGGTTTCACTTGACTAGCTTGGTCTTTGTGTTTTGTAGTTCCATAAAGTCTCAAAAGCTCAATAGACCTCTTTCACAGCGGACATTTTGTCTTATCATAGTAGGAAAAGCACAGGTGTTGATAATAACACTAATGATGGCTCCTTTGCGTTCTATATGTATCAAGAATAGATGAGATAAACATTTTAATTGTATTATAATATTCAGGTATTACCTCTCATTATTGCCTAACAATATCAATAATGAGACAGACACATTTGTATCAAATTCAAATATGAAAATAAGTCAAATGTCTGTTTGAGTCAAATATTGTTCATCTTTACAGTACTCATTAAAAGTTTGGTTAGTATTGGTTTTGTGGCTTGCTAGCTTGCTCATGTTTGCTAGCTAGCTAAGATTGACCTTTTTTTGTTTCTGTTTTAGAAGGGCTCTCTGACATCTCAAATGTTGATTGGCTGAGGCAGTTGTCGTTCATACAAAATGTTGGTCTCTGGCAAAATCAGGGCATACAAGGTCACTGTAGGCTTTACAGTCCTGGAACAGTTATCTGTTAGGAACATAAACTGTGAGGAGGACACTGATGTAGGCTGGAGTGAGGTTGTGAAGTGATATGAAAAAAATCATATTTTGCCTTAAAATCATATTTTAGTATGGGAGTGATATATATATATATATATATATATATGCATCTGCATCTCCTAGAAATGATGTTTGAATACAACTAAATTGTTTTTAGGAGACAGAGTTGGTATATACACTCAATTTAATGAACTGGAGGCTACTTTGAATATTGCCATTATGTATGATATCATTTTACTCAGTGTTAATGTGCAGTGGACCCTGGCTATAAATTCTTAAACATGATAGTAAAGTTGAAGAAAAAAAAAGGACATTTTATGTTTTTTTATGGTGGTTATTTCTGTGCAGACTGGTACTTAGAGGTAAGAAGAGAGCCAGGAGTGGCGGGACTGTTATGTGGATTCACAGAAACAGAATTTCACAATGACATAACCACCTCTGTCAGTGGCAAAAGTCACACGATATAGTGTATTTCACATATCAGCCTACATACATTATTATTATAAATCAGAAGGGAAGATGTCAGATTCAGTTCATCTAACCTACAAGAGAACTATTAAGTCTGCCTTGTTGAACATGTATTTTACATGACATGCAAATTGAAAAAATTGCAGGACTTAATAAAAAAAATATGGCTATCACAGTGAATTACTTTGGTCTATGATGTATATTCAGTGTGATACACCAAGAGCAAGATCTAGATATACCAAGAGCAGATCTTGACTGGTCTTTCTCATTCTAGTAGAAATGTAATCCACATAAGTTTTCAGACAGAATCAAAATTGATGATATCAAAGATGTCTCAGGACATTTTCTCTTCCTCAGAGACTTGAAGAGGGCACATAATGGTGGCAAATCCTTTCAATCTGGAAAATGTTTTGACTTGTAGGACAGCTATGTGTAGATATGGGGGGGGGGGGGTTAAAAAAGAAATCATAATGTTCTTTCAGCAGTGGCAGATAACAAGATTTATGCACCATGTAAATTGTTACAAATGGGTATGAGGAGAATTGAAGAAATAGGACTGCAGCATCCACTATTAGTGAATGTGTGAGACAGGGATCTGCAGAAGCTGAAATAAAAAGGGTTTGACTACTCTTTGCTGCCATTAGGGGAATTTTTACTTGCAATCACTGACACAGATCCATTAGGTGTAAAACTGGTCTAATACTTGAGGTTGTTAGCAGCCTGTTACATATATAATGCAGATCGAGCTACGTATTATAATAATAATGATTGTAAAGTTTTCAGAACATATAACTAAAAATAATAAACATTCTTTTTAAACATTTATTTATTTTGTCAGTCATTTAAAGATAACAAGATAGTGATTTTAATATTTGAATTTAATATTTTTCATCCTAGCCTTTTCTGGAGGCCGACACCCACGCTTTTGCTCAGACTGCTTCTCTTGGCACAGCTACTTGAATAGCATCTTGGCCCTTGCCATGAGCTAATGTCATGTGAGTTAGCACTGTTACTCTCCTGCTCTATTTCTGCTTCTGAATTATTTGTTCCATACTTTGCACAGAACATAATCCTCATCATCAGTTCCTTCAGTTTTACAGAGTTACTGTCATCAAAACCTTTCTCTAAAGTGTACCTGACACCTTGATGCTGTGCCATTATGTTACTGTCAAAGTAAACAAATATGAAACAAACTACTTTGTCCTTGTTCCTGAATTTATTCATACCCTACGGACCTATAAAACATTTAAAAGTTTTACATTTTGAAACTAGAACATTGTTAAAAACAAATAGTTTGAGGAATAGCACTGAGCTGAGGACTTAACTGGATATAATGAATAAATTAGACTGGGTTTAATATGGCCTTGGATCTCTAAAGACCTGAGCATTTCAGGGTCAATCTGAGAAGGGCTGAAGCAGTAAATGATTTGAACCACCACACATAAAGTGTACATTTTGGTATCAACAATGCTGAAGGAAATTGACAGCTTCATGCTATTTTCCTTCTCTGCCGCTGTGGTGGGTAAGAGGCTGTTCTAAAAATGACTGACCTGCCAAGTGGTCTGACACAGACCAGCTGTGTAACAATTGCCTTATTTAGTGGTGTAGAGCCATGCATGGTTGGAGAGTAAAATAACACTTTGCAAAGATGACTATTTTTCAGGACATGGTGTATGGATTTACCAAGCTTCAACACAATGATTCAGCCATTAAAAAAACTGCATATTCCTTCACTGGCAGATAAACAGCTAAATGATGTGATTGAAAAACGACTCAACTTCATACTGTGGATACACTATATAGAATATAGTATTAATGTTTATGTAATTTTTATTCTTTACATACATATATATAGTATTTCAGAACATGTAATATACAAATAATATGCCTGACAAATGCAACGTCACAGACCAGCACACTGCACTCTAAAGCTATCTGTAGCTGAGACAAGCTGCTGCATACCTACTGCCTTATTAAGAGAAGCTCACTGTAGAGTAAAGCCATTCTTTAATACATCGTCGAATGAATAATTGAACATCCTTTGGCTATATGTGCCTGTGAAATTAATACTCTCGCTGTATATCCTGAAGTCTGCTATTAGTTTAAGAAGTAGAAAGTGAAATGTGAGGTCTGGACATCCACTTTTTTTATTTTTTACATTATTAATTAATTATTTTTTTACTTTACAAAAGAAATTTAATGTTATAATTAAATAAGGAGGATTAGTTTTATGTTTCAGAACACTAAACGGTGATCAAACCAGCAACATTTCCAGGATATCTTCCTGATGGCCTGCCATGTCAAGTTTCTATATCCTCAACAAATGAAAAATACACCTCAGATATTTAATTGTCATGTAAAATCAGTCATTGATATTAAATGCATTCCAGTTTGTGAAGTGTTGTAATTTATCTTTTGATCTTTTGTTGTATCTCCTCTCTCTGTATCTTTGCCTTCATAATCTCATTTCAAATTCAATCAGCAGATTCTTACATTTCCCAGGATGCCTATAAACAACCTCCTGTAATTAACAAGAGTGAAGAAAAACATGAGCCACCAAACAGGGCTAATGTCACGCATAACAGATTCACTCCTAGAAACATCTCATTGGCTGCCAGCTGTGTTTTTCATCATTAACTCAATTTGAGGTACTGTAGGTGAGCATTTTTTTTAAACAAGCTTGATTGAGTGTGAGACCATTGCAGCAGTTTGTTGCCTAACAAAAAATGCTCATAGGTAAGTAAAAAGAAAGAAGTAAAGTAAAGTAATCTCAAAGGTTGTGGTTTGATAATTGCTGTCCGGTTATTTGCACATCTCTCAGCTGAAGCATTCAGTCATAGCTGTGAGGAGGAGCATCTGAGCATTCTTACTCTTTTTTTTCTAACCTTTTGTAAACACACTCATTGTAAATCAGACATTGCACTTACACTCATTTTATTATTTTCATAAATTCAAATGTAACTTTTTTATCTTGCATTTTTATGTTGTGGTTGGGTTCAGGGGTCCTGGCTGTGACAGTCGCATATCTTTATTACAGTAAGTAAAGCTTCTCTTTGTTCTACTACATTTTATACCTAATTTTCATCATGCCATGAGTAACTCTTAGATTATGATTTACTGTTTGGATGAATTTAGGTAATGAGTGTTACAACACTTGTCAAGTAATTTATCTTGAAAGATACTGCAGTTGCGCTTCTCTGTTCAGTTAGTTTGACAGTGAAAGTGATTTTAATCCAATAAGAAACTGAACTGAAAAAGAGTAATTTCCAGATTGGCTGCATTTACGACTAATCTTGTGTCCAATTTTCATGTGTTGGCACTGAAATTATTTTTTGATTATTGTTGCTCTCAAAACTCATAAAAATGTAAAGATTAGACTCATGACCTCAGTATTTCTAAAAGCCTGGCTACAGTCAAGTGCCTCAGTGTTAAGCTTGAGTAAATAAGTAAGGTGAAGCTGCTTCATACTCACAATTTTTTTCCACTTTGGTCATGCTCACATGGCCTTTAGCCTGCTGTCCACCGATTTCATCAAATCTACTCCCTTGTGTGATTGTGCAATAAAGATGTGTTGAAATTCTGATTATAGTCTTGACACATTTTTGAAAGATGACTTCCAACAGGCTTGTTCATTTTGTGCTCCTGCTGCTATAAATGTATAGGCTATAGGGAGGAGAAGAGAGATTTTTTTTGTTTAGTTTAACTATAAAAACTTCAGATGGCTCCCCTGACATTCTAATAAAATAAATGACTGTGATTGATATCACAGGCAACAACACTTAAGCATCTGTTCACACTCAGTTTTACAGTACCAGTGGTTTATTAACCAACGTTGTATAACAAGACAAAGACAACAACACACATTGACACTTTGATAAAGGTCAACTTAATGTTATAATCCGCAACATTTGTGCTGATCTCATATTCTGGTTACTGGTCTGACAGCAGCTCCCAAACCACATAGTAAATAAGCATGAGCTTTTATGAAATATGTGAATGACCATTAACAGTGGTGAATGTCTACAGAGGCAGTAATAAATAAGATTATACATTTCATACATGTTTTGGTCTGGTTTAATCTCTGAAAGGCAGTAGTACATTTAGATTATAGTTTTGGCTAACATTGTGGACATTTCCTTTATAACTCATTTGTATTTGTAATCTATACAATAATTAATTTCCTTAAATGTTGTTTTTCTGTATAACAATGTGGGCTGTCTATGCTTATACCAGTCACTCAGTGCTTTTTTTATTTATTGCAGCCGATATTGGATATCCACCTGTATGGCTTTCTTATTGTGACAACAAATGTAGAATGTAAGAGATCCTTACAACCCCACAATAACATTTGTAATAATGAGAAAACAATCCCAATGTTTAGATGTAATTATGACATGTGAAAGTCATAATTACATATTTGAATGCAATATGTTTCTCTAGGTTGAAAAGTTGCGGATTATTACAAAAGCCTGCATTGTTTCTGACAACTAACACAAAATAAAACACTATTGCTCAGTTGCTGCTCATTTTTTTTTCCTCATGAAAATTTGACTGCATCTGCAACAGGTCACAGATACATTTCATCAGAAGCATATCATGTCATTTGTAAACACTCTTAAGACTGTAAAGCAGACTCTTGCAATGAAGCTACATTAAGCAAATACATCCGAACTAACAAATGCAGAGCAATGAAAACATTGGAGGTCTTAATGTAAGAAATATGATATATAATTGCAAAATCACTTCATTAGCTACTTTAACAAAGAGTTTCTACAAATTTTCTCAAATCACCAAAATAATTATTATTACCACCAGTAATCATTTCATAATAATTTGTTTAAAAGATAAAACTGGTTATTTTTAACCTGATTCTTCCTTATTTAAATAAGAGCAGTGAAAGCAAAGTGAAAGGGACAAAAATATGAAGTCAAGTAATGAAAACATCAGAAGTGCTTTTTGTAAGATGGTAAGAACAAAGAAATGAGGCTCAGGTTGAAATTAACTCCTTTACAGATACAACAAAGAATATAGTCACCACTTGACAGAGAGAGGCACACATTGTACTGTACATTCATACAAAACATGTATATTAATACAGAGAGCACGAAAAATTGCTTAATTACTGCATACAGATATTAAACAAACTACATGTGGTGATAAAATGATTTGACAACATCTTAAAAATACTGTACATTAAACGCACAACATGTTTTTCTTCACATTCTTGAGTAAATACTTTCATGAAGTCTTCTAACATTCAGAACTGTTGGTAAAAGATAATTAAGCACTACCACAATGTGTTTGAATGGTTGAAATTTCTAATCAATATAGAACATTTAAACTTTTTGAACCTTTTGACATTTGTTCATAAACATGTAATAATGCTGTGGAACCCATTGAGCTTTTACTGCAACTAACAAGACACTCAATACATTTTTTTAAAAGATATTTTGCAGTATCTTAAAAGAGGGTTTGTTTGGTTTTCTTTCCCTCACTAGTGGTCATGTTAGTGTGTTTCCTGAGTCACAGGGGACACACTGTTCTTATATGGTTTATATAAGCGTACCTGACACAGTATGGTTCCACTTATCATATTGTAAACCCCACATGGCTAGAAGCTAGAGTTGCTTGGTGCACTCTCAACACTTACCGTGCACACAAGCAGAGAGTTAGATTAGGATGCAACACATAATAACAGCATGCTTGAAGAAATGGAGACACCAACAGTGGCAACTGGCCCAATCAGTTCTGCCTTCTGATTACACAGCTTACAAAGGCATTTCATTTAACATAAAGAACAGTACAACAAGGAGAATTCAGTTCATTGAATCCTTAATTTTTTTCTCTCACTTAGTGAACGGTGTGAAAATGAAAGACATTGACTTGCTAGCCTCTAGTTGGTTAGTTCACATTGAATATGATGATTCTCAAGCAGCCTGCTTGACCTGCTACAAATGTATACTCATTTAGCCCATGGCTTGTTACCATTTACCAGAACACATGTTCCTGGCAACAGTTACATAACTGAAAGCCAAGCTCAAATTCAATACTTTTTAGTGACAAACTTGGAGCTTTATGTAGACACAAACAGAGTTCAATCAACAGCTATTCCATTGGAAAAACTCCAAGCGACACTCTACAGCCGCTCACTCATAGCTGCAGGGGGAAACAGACAGCAGAGTCCTCTGTACCACATAAAGTTCACAGTTATAGATTGAAATGAAAACTATGACATACTTACATAATTACAATCACCATGACATATTTTCAGATTATCTCCATTGTGAGACAGTAACGCCTTTTTAGAATATATTCTAATAGAGTATCTCCAAGCAGAACATTAATTTCATTATCAATCATTTGAACCGTGGGAGCGAGACCTAACCAAAACAGCAGTGCACTGACTGTTTTTAAATGCTAATCTCAATCAGAGCTGAATGTTTGGCTGAAGAGGAAAAACAGTTATTTAATTTATTAATGCAGAGGAAACTTGATGGGATTAGGGGAAAACTTGACTGTGGAGTATAAACCTATCATGCATGATAAGCGTTATTCACCTCATATGTGGTTGAGGCTGCTTGCGAGTATTTTATTAAATCAGCAGTACTACCCACTAAGGTGATATATAGATTAATATCCATATCCATGCAGTCATTTTCTGCATGTTCAGACTTGATACAATGCTTCTATGTTTAAATTTAGCAAACACCTGTGCACTGTTTGTATGTACAGTGTATTATGCATGTGTTTAAATTCCTTACATGCGTATGTATGTTTGTGTTCTTCTGTATGCACATCTTTGAAAAAGCACTTCAAGAGAATTCCTCAGGTTGAGCATTTGGGGTGCCTCCATTTTGCATTTTCACACCATCATTGCATCCAGTGATCTCTGTGTGGCGAGATGTGATGTAGCTTTTCTTTCTGGCGGGTAGGGAGAGCTTCCTTCCAGAGCCACCACTGGCACTGCCATCGCCCTCAGCTGGGTCATAAACCACAACCATGGTGGTATCCATTCGTGACAGTGTGTACATGCTGCTCTGGCGTGTTGGGTGCAGCCGCGTGGAGCGGAGCTCCAACTCATCATAGCTGGACACCTTGATAAAAGGGCACCAACGAAACGCTCGCTTGAAGCCAGCCCGGAACCTGTACCCATATCACAAGGGAGAGAGGGGAAGAGATGGTAAACACAGGGTAGGTGGTTGTTTGGAAAGTGAAGAGAGATAATTGTAAAACATGAATACAAGTACATCTGTGGGTATTTATTAGTTGGCATTCCTTAAAGGTATATATCATGTAAAGGTATATATCATATATCATGCACATTCTACTGGAATATCTTTGCATGATTCACATTTCAGAAAACTCCTTTTTGATCTTATACTGGTCCTACAGGCAGCCCCTAAGTTCAGCCTCTGTCTGAAACAGGTTGTTTTAGCTACTGCCCCCTTAAGGCCCCCCTCCCACTGTAATCTGATTGGTCAGCTCCCAGAAGCTTCCCCTTGGCAGACTTCTAGCGGCTACGTAAACAACAATCAGTAGTAGTAAGACTGCACTTTTTTCATGTTCTTTACTCCAAATGAAAACTTTTTCAATACATTGTAAATGTTTGAGCTAGAATCTGGTCTGAAATATGTGAGTAGACAGTGCGAACAGCCTGTGGAACAACCTTAGGTTTGTACACCTCAAGTTTTGGATCACTGAACATGTTTAATTTTGATATCATCGACATTATAACAATATAAAAATAGCAGAAAATCACAAAAGCGTGATATGTCCTCTTTAAATAATTATGTATGTTATGGTAAATCATTACTGAGTGATTGCTGCTTTTTCAAGGAAGCAGGACACACTGTAAACTAGTGCTGTACCAACGGTTGGCTCTTCAGCTACTGGGAGAGCTTGTATTCAGGTATCCCTGAAGCTTTTAAAAAAGCAGCAAGTGATGAATGTCAAAATGTTTGTGCAGTGATGAAAAAGAGGTCAATTGGTGTGGAAGTGCAGTATTTACAGTGAGAGTACTCAACAGTAAACAGACAGCACTCGTCATATTGCGCGTGGACCATTTTCTGAATGGATAGAGGTCATATTCGTTGATACATCAAACAGCTTAAGGTACTTAAGAGAGGTGTTTTCTTTTTTGAGAACGAAATCCATTTATCTAAGTGGACTGGGTGACGTCAGAGATTCACTACTAAGGATGTCCACTTTCTCAATGAAGTGATTAAAAAACCCATTAGTCGTCATATCTACAAATTGTGAAGATAAGCATCTCATCATTTGACAGACCAAAACACCCTGAACTACACATATAAACTATTAATTTACTATAAGAGTGAAATTTACAGGGAAAATTGGAGTGAGTTAAACACAACAATGTGACAAAACATGAAACACATCCTGATACATTGATGGCCAGATGTGATAAGTGAATTTCTTTTTTGTCTGTCATTAGGAGATAATGATGAAAGCTACAGTTATTGTTCCAGAGTCCTTAATTAATGAAGCAATGCCTAATGTTTGTCTTCTATTAAAACAATAAAACAATGTAATGGTATATCAATTCATTCACTGATGCACGATAACAATAAGATCACTTTTGACATTTTGTTGTCTTATTTAGTAATAATGTTTAAGGAGAGACTTTCAATTGTAACATTCAATTTTATTTCGATTATCAACCACATCTTTTACCCACCTGCTGTTGAGGCAGCAGTAGATGATGGGGTTGTACATGGTGGAGCTCATGGCCAGCCACAGCACTGACAGGTAAACTTGCTGGATGTATTTCCACTTGTTCAGATGCTTATTGAGGCCCGTCACAATGAAGAAGACATGATAGGGCAACCAGCAGAGGGCGAAGGTCACCACTACAATGATCATCATCTTCACTACCTGCAAGAGACAGAGTGAATAATGAATAACGTTCACAGGCTGTCACTGTAGGATTGTGTAAGCCAGAGAAAATTATATAGGCAAGAAAAACCCACTGTCAATCTCTGTGACTAATATTTGACAGGGAAATGTGGTACATGTAATTTCATAGTCCATTTTTTTTTTTTTTAATGATGTCAACAGATGAGTCACTCTAGGTCCGTTCCAATAGGGTGCAGGACATGACAATTCCAGTGACCATTTAAATAGTGTTGGTAGCATGAAGTCCCTACTCTTAGGCCTGATGTGAATTGTATCAGATCAGCTGCAAACACAACGTCGGATGGTTGACTATAAATAGGTCTTACATTTCCACATCATTATAGGTTTATATCATATCATAGAGAAGTTTTCATGATGATAACACTGCATTTTGTTATGGACAACATTCATGACATTTTATTATGCAATATTTGTTTTATTTGTGAAGTTATGGATTGTACCATTAGTGCGTTGAGGGCTGGGTTGCACATTGCAATTGTAAAATGAATAAAATCCTGTGTGTGCCTCTTCTTTCCTCTGGGCTATTTCATGGCTATTTGTTTATTTAACTACATTTTATGAAACCCTGTAAGTACACCTGTTGTTAGGGTGTCAACTTGATCAATCTATTGCTACCCTATAGGGGAGAACAGAGTAAATTGAGTAAGTAGGTAAAATGAGCCACCCCCTTTATCTAGGTAACCATAAGCAAAAGTAATCATGTGATCACAAATTACGAGTGTAGTTCACATTAATCAATCCATCTTGGACTCAAGCACATGAAGAGAGTGGTAAGCAAAACAGAGCAAAAAAAAAAAGTACACCCTGACCTTGATTCTACAAGTCTCTGAACTCCTCTAGAGGGTTGAACACCATTCTTCAAAAAGATATTCCCTCATTTGGTGTTTTGATGATGGTAGTAGAGGATGCTGTCTAACACATTGGTTCAAAACCTCCCATAGGTGTTTGATTGGATTGAGATCTGATGACTGTGAAAGTCATAGCATATGATTCACATCATTTTCATACTCATCAAACCATTCAGTGACCCCCTCATGCCCTGTGAATGGGGGCATTATCATTGAAATGGAAACATATACACTTATGATATTGTTCACTGTAAACCCGAATAAGTTTCCATAACTCAAAAAAATTGAGGCAATCAATTGCCACAATTTTTTTGAGTTGATTAACTTAAAAGTCAGAATTTTCCAGAACTTTAAAGGTTGAATGAAGTGTTACTTGTACTTTTTGATAACAGTTAAATTAAAGTGCACATTTAGCTCAACTCAATTGTTGTCAGTAATTATGACTTTTTTTAAACCACTGAAATAAGTTCAGAGAACTCTAAAAAAATAAGTACAGAACCACACCATTTCATGTTAACCAGACTCAATGTTTATTAGTTTGTGTTGTCACTGTATCAAGTACACATTACTCAACTATTTTGTGTTTGTTTACTTAAAAACATGTGAATCAAAACTTAATTTTTTTGTGGCAACTGATTGCCTCAATAAAATTGAGTTTAACTAACTTAACATATATATGTAAACATCTGTTATAAAACAGTATATGCCCAATCCGCTCCCCTTTAGCACACTGAAATGCTTGAAATAGAATACATAAACATTTATAAATTAAAATAAATACAACACAGTATAATTTAAAAAAATATTAAAATAATACCAAAATGAAATTATCTTTCATTACAGCTTTAACAAAAAACTGTGTGCTTTTACCTTCCTAATTCCTGAATAAGGAAACAGGGCAGGGCAATTACAAAAAATCTACAGACTGTTTAACAACATTTTCACTTAAAACTGTAAAATGTAAACGTTTTACATTACTATGAGCTAGCCTTCTATAATGCTATACCCTGCAGTCTTCTTTCAAGAAGAATTTCTACACAGTCAAGTCACTCTTGAGGGTCTGCAATTTGGGTGACAGTTTAATACTGTCTAGACCAAAATCTTTAGAGTGAATTCAGAGGTGTTGGTCAGTGCTTTGCTAGCTGAAATGTAGTGCATCAGTCCATAGATTACCGGAAAGGCATCACCAAGTCTGGGGAGGATGACCACGCCCTCACTTCCATTGATGACAGAGATTCTCACTGGGTTGTAGTGAACTAGACCTGTGCCATCACTGATGACTGTAAGGAGGCCCATGGCGACATCACCAGTCTCTGGCTCATCACATTCTTCCTGAAAGTAAAAGAGATCACAAACTAAGACATAGAACAGAACATCTTTTTTAACCAAGTCCCACTGAAATCCAATACCTCTTTTACAAGGGAGACCTGGGTCTGATTGTAAGAGGTGAAAAACACAATATCCATGTTCTGAACACATGAATGAATAAAGCCAAATTAACAGAGAATCCAAGTGTGGACAGGACAAACAGATATGATGTCAGGAGGAAAATAGAAGACCATACATGAAAATTGTATGGGTAGACGAAATAAAGCTAAGTCCTAATAGATGTTAGTATATTGTTTAACTTTTTTTTTTTTTTTTTTTACATAATATACAGTAGAATGTGAAAGTGACTTAAGGAGACTCACTGTGCAGGTTCTGAAAAATCCAGAAACATCCCCATGCAGATGTACAGGAAGGGCGTGGAGTACAGTGGTGCGCTTGGTGTGGATGTCGTGCATTTCCTATTCAGATAAAAACAGAATTGTATATATTGATGAGTTTGCTGAACAAAGCAGATTTCAAAATAGTCCAATTAGAACATACAGTATAGCCACAAATGATGTGTTCACATCTTTGCAATGCAATCAGACAAATGACAAACAAGAGTGGACTAATGGAAAATTCACAAAGCTGTAATCATTGAATCTATTCACTCTTCCAACCTATGAAATGTGTAATAATATATTTACCTGGTCATCATGGACCTTGAAAATCTCAGCTAAAGCATCTGCTGTCTTGCCAGTTTTTGAAGCTTTCTGCCTGAATAGGGTCATCAGGCGAGGAAGATGGCGGTCAACCTCAGCATAAAATGAGTTCTGAAGGTTCTGATTAGTGATGCGCTGGAACTCTGCATACAGCTATATTGACATAACAGTGGGAGGAGAATACAGCAACACTTAAAAAAGACATTTCAAGAATCTAGCACACATTTATAAAACAGAAAACAGCAGCCAAGTGAGTAAGAATCACATTTTTTACTTTCAAATAGCTAATCCATATTACCTCAGACTCTGTTTTGAGAGCAGGCCAGAGGATCATGAGTTCATTAACTCCTGGGCAGGACATCACTATACAGGAAATGTAGTCTCCATCATCCTTCTAATGAGGGGCAGGTTCTTCTCAGTCTTCTGGACAAATGAGTACTCAGTGTATTTAATGTCTGAAACGTACAAATGCA
Source organism: Euthynnus affinis (assembly GCA_029490765.1). Taxonomy (NCBI): domain Eukaryota; kingdom Metazoa; phylum Chordata; class Actinopteri; order Scombriformes; family Scombridae; genus Euthynnus; species Euthynnus affinis. Next base: position 17,794,645 of record CM055838.1, on the reverse strand, counting down.
ATCAATGTAAACACATGGAAGCAGGCTGATTCTGGAATAGTTGCTATGGTACAGCCTGTAGTGTCTAAATAACTGTATTCTGGAGGTGAAAGAAGCTGCGGACAACTTACATTTCCAGATCATTTTGGAACCAGCAACCTAAAAGGCAACGAAAAAAAATTAGACCAACAGAACTGCTTATAGTTACGATTTAACAACAAGTTAATTACTATTATTTTACCACAACATGGTCATGGACTACAGCTAACACTGCTTTAAATGTTTTCCAGCACATCTATAGATCAGCTTTCAGTGATCTATAGATGTTTTCAGTTTTAAACATGTTTTAAAACCAAATCTTGAATTAAATTTTGACTTATTTTTAGGCCAATCGTTTTTTTTTGCAAGCAAATACAAAGTTAAGTAAAATATGAACTGTGCAGTGCCGTATTAAATTAAATATTTAAATATCAGTTAGGGAGATAGTAGAGGGCTGTATGTTAACTTTTTGAGCTCATAGCACTTGTGCTAGAGGTTGATAGTGTTGTAGCACAGGCCAAAAAGAGACAGGGGAGACAGACATTGATCTGCGCTAGGTTGAAACTTGAACCAGGATCAGCCGCTGAGCGCTAAGTGGGGAATTTGTGTGGTTGCTGGCTAGGTCGCTAGGTGTGCTAGTTGTGGTCGCGCCAACTACCTACCGTAATGTTAGCTAGACAATGTCTAATGCTAGCCCTTTAGCACCAAAAGTCACCCCGTGATAGGCAAGTGAAGAGCGAGGGCTTGGAGATGGTATACACTCTCTGAGACAAGCACATTAGCAAATGTATAAAAGAAGTAAAAGTGAATAAATATTAACATTCAAAACTTACCATGAGTACTGACTGCTGCCTGGATAGTAGTTACTTTCTGCAGCTGCAGGCTTCGGCTCCCGCTTAAAATTCTTCTTCGTCTGTTTTTTTTTTTTTTTGTTCGTTTGTTTTTAAGAATCAGCTCCTGTGCGCATTAGCGCCACCTTTGCTTTAATGATCCTTACAGTTCAACACTTCAGTAAAAAATAATTAACAACAATAAATACATTAAAATGATAAAAATAAAAATGAAAAATAAATTAAAAGAAAAAAAACGTCTTCCTCTCAATGCATTTCGGACCATTTGCTCCATTAAATTGTTACTCTATGCTACGATTGCAATGTATTTGCTATGATTTAGGCACTTTGAGATTTTATGGAGGCACTTTGAGATTTTATGGTATTTTGTCTTGTGCTATATATTAAGTTTTTCTTAAATAATCCCCATTTGAAACAATAGAAATGATGGGGCTTTTATCATCTTTGTGATTAATTAATTATATCAAGTTAAAGGATAGTTATCTTTTTGAGATATGTTTACTTAAACATGAATATAGTTCTATTTAATCAAAAAGTATTAGTTACAATTACTCAAAAAGGAAGAACATGTTACACTGACTTGACATTTTTAAGTTAGTAAAACTTTCCTTAAAGTTTTAAGTATAGACTACTTAATCTATTCAATGATTTTGAACGTTCGGGTTTACAGTGTTGTAAGATTATGTTACACGGCATTATAGTCAAAGCTCATTGTAAGACTTTATGATCTCTGCATCCTGTGTGAAAATGTTCCTAACGGGTACTATCAAAAATGAGGTGTGGGACTCGGTCACTGTAACTTTAAGATGAATTCACAGTGCAAGTTGTCTTTCAGAGTTTTATTTTAATATCCAGAATACATATTTGCAAGTCCAGATCTCCCAGTTTGCTAGGCAATTTCCATATTCCCATATTCATCACCCTAATAGTTATTTTTAATTAATTCACCATATCTCTGGGGAGTCTCTTTCTGCTGAGAATTAAGAGTTGAAGACCAAATCCTTATCTGCCTTTCCTCCTGGACATTCCCTCTAAATTTCCACTACAGTCATCCTGGATGGAACAACTCCTATCAGAATAGAAATGTTGCATAATTGCATATGGGTGATCACTCAGAACAAATTTGCATTGTTTTGCAGTGACCTTTCCCTTTAAGTGGACCCAGACCATGCAAGCAAAATGTCCCCCAAAGCAAAACAGAGCCACCAGATCACTTCACTGTAGGGGCCAAGCAGTCAGACCTGGACCAGTTTTTCCTTTTATTTGTCACTCGTCTGTATACACAAAAGCACATTTACACACATATTCTTTCTGTAGCTAAAACACAAAGATCACAGTTTAATCTTCAATGAATATGTTTAGGTAACATGTTGAACAACAAGACATAAACATATAATTTACTTTACCTTTTTTAAATTGATGGCATTAATTAAGTTCAAAATTATCTCAAATTTGTTTTATTTTGTGTAATTTATATATCAATTTTTAATTGTAACACTATTTACCCATAGAGCACTCAATTTACCGCATCCTCATGCTCATTTTACCCCTACCTTGGGGTAAGTTGTGCCATAGGACTAACTTTTTTTGATGGGTCATTGTTATAAAATCATAATAATCAGATAACTTGTTTTAATTTCCATCCTGATGTATATATGATAACTATTATTTGAACAAAATATACTTTCATTTTGCAGTAAAATCATCAAATGTAAAAAGTGGTTCACGTTACCCTGTTCTCCCCTATGTTATGTTATGTATGATATTGCTTTATGCAACTAATAGGTGCATGTGCCAGAAAACATTTAAGTATCATACCACCAGAGGGAAATAAAGAAGGGTGATCCAGTTAACTGTATCTGTTTAGCTAAAATTCAGGGAAATCCTGGATTTTCTGACCAAAAACAGGGCTCATAGAAAAGGTCCTGTTCCACAAACCATGTTTACTGCAAGTCTATTACTATGACAGTAGATGCCCTGAAAGTCTTTGAAAATCATCTGTCATGGGACCAAAAATGCCTTCATCTCATTATTGTATATTACATAAGTCAGAGTTTATGAAACATTAATGTATCATTATATTCATTAATATTTTATCTATCTATCTGAATGGGCTGCTGTGGATTGTCCCTGGGTGGTAACTGAAAACACACTACTGTGTGGTTCCTCAGAAGCAGGCTGGAGAGACATGCTACCAGAGACAAAACAGACATCATTGAGTTCCTCCTGAAATCTAAACAGAAATCCTGGCACCCCTATTGTGAGTGCATGTTTCAAAGACGTTTATGGCATAAAACACACCATGTTAACTGACTAAATGGCTGCTAAAAAGGGCAGAAGTCAGTACATGAATCTGACTTGAAAATAATGTGAGAAGACTAAATAAAAGAGAGAATAGAGGGAGAAGACTACAAGGTTGGGTATGGTTTTATCTGCACTGTATTAGTCAAATCTGTCTATAATTTTGTAATAGTTCAACAAAATCTCATGTGCATAGCTCAGGTATTATAAGGGGAAATCTTTCCCACAACTAATTGCGACCTGTCGAAGTGCATAATATTTAAGACACATACACTAACACACACTAATTTATGTAATTTTAATTTAGCAATAACCAGCTTCGTCATGAAGTTTTCAACTTAACTTTAAAAGCACAAATACAATTGGGAATGATTGTGAATTCATTGTACATAACATATGCTTCTTAGAGTAAAATATGAAAAAGAACAAAATAACAATGTGGTGTTCTATTATCTGACTTCCCTACCCTGACTTAACACACAAATCTTTAAAAACTTACATAAAAAGTAATTTCATAAAACAATAAACCATAGTGCCCATGTTTATGATTATGGAGTATGTCACCCATCATGGTGTGGCTCACTGATGTGTTTTAAAGCATTTTATGACAACATTGAAGGTCAGTATCACATAGTAATTGGATTTGTTGACAATAAGAAAAATATAGCATTTTAGTTTTGCCAAACTTATCTTCACATATGTGTTATCTAAGAATTACTGGTGATAATCTGCAAAGTGTGAGTGTTGAAGTCTTCTTATAAAATATATTTTGTTACTCTTTTTTAATGGCTAAATTGTCCCATCATTAAAACAGATCTAGTTTCTCAATAATGTAAGCTACGCACATAAATCAAATAAACTCAAGGAGGAGGAACAAACTTGCCCAGTGCTCTTCAGCCTTGTTTAAATGGTCCATATATGGACTGCCAGAGAACTCAACACAATTCACATAACTTACCATATGTATATACACTGGATATTTTATATAAGGCTGGTTTCTGAAGTATGTGTCTGCCTTAACACAGCCTCTCCTGGTGACACATTGTTGTGGCTTATAGATTTAGAGCTATACATACTGTACAAGAAGATGTGAAATGACAGGCAAACCACTGTGAAAAAAGAAAACATGAACATGTGTTTGACATTTAAAAAAAGTCTAAAATGTAACAAGTACCATTTCTTCAAGATTTTTATACAAACATTCAGTGGCAACAAAGAGATTGTGTATGAGGCAATAAGATTATTTGAGTATTTGTGGAAATGCCAAAAGCATAACTAATATATGCATCATTCCCTATAGTTTCTTTAGAAAACATTATTGGTGCATTTCTTTACATACAAGCAAGCATTTGTTTGAACATCAGTCATTCTAGAGACTTTGCTGTTTAATTTTGCTGTTTAAAATGTCAGCTGTTGTCAGACTGTTAAAGTATGGGAATTGTGGAAAACCTGACCAGTGCACACATGTAGTACCAAAGTTTGTTTTTTAGTTGTGTTGTTTGAGATATGTAACTCAGTAAGACAGTGTTAACAACAGATGAAACAGAGAATGGTGAGGTTAAAAGTTTAAATGGGTAATTTAAAGGATAATACTGATTATGTGAGCCTGAGATGCTCTGACCGGGAGTTACAAAGCTTGATATTCACATGCTTGGTATGCCCAGGCTGCACTATAGCTCATATGGGGACTAACACTTAACCAATTATAAATGTTGGAGGTGAAATGAGAAAATAAAATAAAAGTGGTGTGAGTTCTTTGCTAAGAATAGTTAGAAGCCTAGTCTCAGTATCTTGAGTGATCTTGAGGAGGGTGACAGACTTTTGACAAAGAGCTTAATAAAGAAAACTTCCAAATAATCATCAGCTGAATGAAGCACATTCACACCACCCTAGTCACATGGATTTCAAATGAAAAGTTGCAGTCCAATATCAGTACTTTATAGCAGAACTGAAAATGAAAGAAAAGATTATATTATATATATTATATATACCCAAAAGTCCCAAAAATATACACATTGGTGTTTATACCTCAGTTTTATATTTGTTAATCATCTTATCTTTAAATGTTTTAAATTGTAATACACATTTTCATTACCTAATCAAATCTATTCCACAACTCCTTTGATATGAATCTTGGTTTTGCATTTATTCTAATCTTTGTTATTGTAAACATTACTTTAGATATTAATTGTACAGTTTTAAAGTATAAAAATCTCTAAATTTGAGAGCATGTGAATTTATAAATAACATGTTGGTTGGTTCATGATAATCAGCTGTGTTTACAATTCTTATAGCTCTATTCTGTAGCATAAACATTGGATTTGTGATTGTTTTGTATGTTTCCCCAAACCTCTACACGTTAGGTAATGACTGTAACTATGAACGGTACAATATATGTAATGGATTTAGATTGAGAATGTCTTTTGTTTTGTGCAATATTGTGATAGACTTTGATGATTTACATGTGGTTTCCAGCACAGACTGTGGTCTATAACAATTCACAAAAATGTATCTTCATAAACTCTTTCAATTTCAACAATATCATCATGATTTGTACGTGATTGTTATTTTTTTAACCAAATATTATAAATTTAGTTTTATTTAAATGTAATGACAACTTGTTAATATCAACCATTAACATTCCTTTGTTTCCATATAAGACAACGATTTTCATATAAGGTGGTAAGAGCAGACAGAAATTCATCATAAACTTTGTTTGGATCATTATTTGAATAAACTTCATTCCAGCTTAGCTTTCGTAAATCCCCCTTAAGAGCCCCTATGGCTTCTGCTGTTCTGTGTCTAATCAATTTAGAAGTGTCAGAATTTTTATGAGTTTTAATCTTTAAAAAAAAAAAAGTTTTATAAGGTTGCAAAAACTAGAAGGTTGTGACTTATGTCATTAAGAAGCAGTCCACTACTCTACTCCCAATTTCATTAGTAAATATTATTATCAAAAATATTAATATAGCACTGTCCAGGTAAATTGTTATTTACACTGTTTCTCCAAGCTCATCATGATTCACGTCTTTGAATGGAAAGGAATAATCCTTGTCTGGTATCATTGTAGCAGTCATAGTCTGTTCAAGTATTAACATGCATAAATAGTCTTGTCTTGGCCATTCAAATAATTCCACATACATTTTCATTACATGTTCAGTGTCTGCTGTATATGTACAACTGTCTATTGATGACTCTTGTTCCACAGGACAGAACAAATTGTATGTCATCATCTGTACGGATCTAGGTCTTTTAGCTCTCTTACAAAAAACACTTTTGTGGTGTCAGGAGATCCATTCAGCTGAATCATCACTTTGCAATTTTTTGTACAAATGGCTTGTATTTGTTTTGCTTCTGTGGAATATGTGCCCGCCTGGCAATTGGTGAGGTATTCATTCTGATACACTCCCGTCCCGTCTTAATAGCTCATTCTTGTGCTTTCGAATTACAAAATGGACTATAGCTGGTTTTACTCTGCTGTACTTTTGAGGAGGTTTATGACAAGCCACAATGTTGCTGCTTTCAATGGACATCAATGGTTTGTGACTCATATGTGGGGGCATCTTCACCTTTGTCTGTGACTGACCCTGCCCTTGTATATGTTTGATGCTTCGTCTCCAGTCTGGTTATAACCAAGTATTCATGTATATTGTTCCATATCATTGATTATTTTCTCCAAGTCTTCAATCTTCTTATCCTTTTCCTTGATAAACATTTAAGGTGTTGATTCCCATCCATTGGTTTCTTAAGTTTGGTTTGTTGTTTGGTTACTTTACTCATCTCCTCCTACACAACGCTCAAGGATTTCCTGATTTCCTTCATTTCTTCTTTCATCGCGGAGCTGTTTTTGTACTCTGTACTGTTCTTACTCATTGAACTGCCTCTGTGTGTCTTGTACCAATAAAATTCACTGTGAGGTCAAGGAGATTAGTTCAAATCTGAGTAATTCTTGGGGAAAATTCATTTGAAGGTCTTTGAGATAATACAACAATATGTGAGAAAATCCAGTGCTGTGTTCTGTCCAATCCTCTTTATGCGTGAGCAGTGTGAAAAAAGACTGTTATATAGTTCATAGTTCATACTGAGTATATGGATGGAAAATGGAGAAACAGATTTTATTACAGGAGCCTTTAATATGTTTTTAGGACTTTTTATATTTTTGTGGAAACTTGTCATTATTGCTATCTATTTTTAAGATGAATTTAAGCAGATATTAATTGACCACAGCCTCTGTTTAGAGGATGAGGCCACTTTAACAACCACCTTTCAAGCCTACAGGAACACACTGTTCTATATTCAAAAGACTTTGGACAGAGTAAACATCAAACATGACAAAACATTTGCTGCAAAACCAGGAACAGTATTTCCAACCTCTGCTTTTCTAAATCAGACACTGAAGAGTCTTTATAAGGAAGCCAGTAAATTGCTGCTGTAACATTATGACACATCAGTGCAGCTACCATTAAAAAGTATGTAAATTATCTTTTTTTCTTTTAACATTTAACTTGGCGGTCTTCTATTATTTCTGCCTATGCTTTGACAGAGTGGCTGGTCTCTTTTGTGCTGTAATGAAAAATTTAAACCCAAAAAGGTAAATAATTCCCTCCTACGTCTGAAAGTGTTTATGTTCCTGATGGGGAGGTCATTCTCTAGAGGAAGAGAAAAGTTCTACTACTGAAGGAACCATAGGATTGCACATCACGTATCTACAACATGCAGCGATGGCCTGCCTGTGAAAAGTAATGCCAGTGTGAGCAAAGGAAAAAGACCTTTTGGAACTTTTCATTTTATTATAGCGTACTGCAAGGTTTTAAGGTGACTGTAATGTTTCAAAATATTTTTTTCTCAGGGCTGGGGTCACTTTCTGTGGTGCTGGAGGACCGAATTGCGCTGATTGCAAAGTTGAAGACTGCAAGATACAGGACTTTTGATCTTTCTGTTAGAATGTAGTATAGTTTGGAAATTCTGCAAATATTTAAAAAGAATTGTTCATTTGAAAGTTTCATTTAAAGCATCAAACCACACATATAAACAGAGTCTCTGATGGTGGTCCTGTTTAGGTTGAATATGCAAATCCAACACAGATGCACTCAGACAGAGCAGAGAGAATAAGAGAGGAGTGAAGAACAAGTATAGGACATTTGCATGCAGTAGAGCAGACCTCAAAGAGAGCATGTCTTATCTCTTTTTAACACTTTGATGTTTCATGATTGCTAAACTACAAAGACCAGCAGGACAAAAATGCAACAAAGAGAAACAAGGTCACATAATATGAATAATATTGGTAATAGCAGTACTGTATCTGAGCGTTCTGTATAGCTGGATTACTGGCGCTATTGTGCTGAGATACAGGCTGTAACAGGATATCAAAGAACCATGAATACTTTTCTGATGTTTATTCTGACACTTCTGACACTTGTTATATTCTGACTAGTGGTCACATTACCATGATCCCATATAGGAAAGCCCCATATAGGTTGCCTACAGTAATATGTAGGCAATTCTGGAGAAAAACAATGAGAAAGTCATATTGTATGCAGTTAACTTGTCACAACCCTGTCTCCTAGCATAATGATATATTTTGTTAATTTATGTATTTAGCAAGTTGCAAAAATGTTGATAGTGAATGTATGACTAAAATGTTCAGAGACTTTTTTTTTTTTTTCCTGACACAATATCTGGTATTACAATACAATATCTGTTAGTTGAAACTACAACATCATTAAACTTTTGTTTATCTTCAGGAAAAAACAGCCCTCGGTTAAGTTTAGGGAAAGATTGTGGTCTTGGTTTAATACCAAAAATCTGACTTACAGAGTTAGGGTTAGGATTAGCGTTTATTAACATTTAATCAAAACAATGATCTTTCACTGTCATGGAAGATATCTGAAACTTTGGATTTCTTCACACGTTTAGCTTTGAGCAAATGAGCAAAATTGTAAGACTGGATTAAACAGTGTGTCTGCCTTCTCTATTATAAGCTGGAAATGTTTGTATGCTCAGTTAACTTGCTTAGTGCCTAAACAGTAGTAACCTCACATTGCATCTAAGGCTAGGGAAAATACACATAATTTAGTGAGGTTATGGGTAGTGTTATAGCAAAAGCCCCATTTGCCACTACTATGTCCATTATCAGAGTGTAGGGTGATGTTAGAGGCTCTGTCCTGCTCTCTATTGAATTTCTGGAAGTTTACACTCCAGAAACCACAGCTAAATTAACTTCCATAGCACCGTTTTCCAAATTCAGTAGTCAGTCCTCATCCTCAAACCCTTCTCTTCTCAAAGTGAAACATATTTTTTGGTGATGCAAACAATGAAGCATAAATCTAATGTATGTGCTGCTAGTTCAGGTATATGTATATAGTAAACATCCAAACAGGGTTATGTTAAAATGACATAACAGTGTGATTGTACAATCTTCCTTAAAATACATTCCTTATTCAGGTGGTTCACAAAGAAGTTTGTTCAGTCACTTTAGACTAATGCTAAGAAATAGATTGCATATTTGAAACACTATGTTGATATTTAAACTTTAGTCTCTGATTTACGTTTTTCCAATCTCATTCACTTAATTGCCACAGCAGGTAAGGCTCCTGGGCAGCTTTAATGCTACGGGACCTGGTGTAGTTAGTTGGTCTGTCTCTGTATTAATGAAGTGGCAGATACTTTCCTTTTGTAAACAAAGTGTTTTATTTTTTACTCATGCAGTAAAAAACGTTTGCATTCATGCTAGTGGTTCACAGCAAACTTCTCACTAATGATAAATGCAAAGGAGAGCTTCTCCACAGCTAACAGCTGCTCCTTGCAGTGAATCCACAGCATGCTAAATGTGAATGAGTTAGTGTGTGAGAGACTGAGTGAATTACTCTCCAGTTCCATCATTTTTAACAAGATGACTTTTATGAACATGTCAGTTTTCTCATAATGAAACAGGAGGGTAGCAGGCAAGGTGCTGACTAGGGTAGAATATCTCTCTAGAAAATTATTAAATAATTACATCTATGTCCTATTATTGAACATGACAAACATTCACAGGTTTTCCTTTCTTGTTAGAAGATACAAGCAAATATTCCTTTACCAGGAGAGACCACTGGAAGCAATTGGCTGAGCCCTGCAGTTACTATCTAAGTCCTTTCATCAGGGCTGAGAGTGGGATCTCAAGTGTTTGTCACACTTCTTAAATACAGATGGTCAATCTACACCAAACTGCCCCATAGAAACATGTCTGTGTAATCTAAATGCTATTTGATGTCAACATGGAAAAGGAGGACAAAAAGGAGAATGGCATTTTCTCACTAAATGTCAAGGTGCTAACTGGATTGCAATGATTTATTTGCTCCCTAATTGGTAAGAATCTTGCTATAGGCAGAAAATGCTGATGAGGTATGATGATGCAGATGATGTATCACTATCCGTGAGCAATGATCAGTGAAAACTCAGTCTCAGCTAATTGTGTGAATGTAACAATCCATAACAAGTCAGTTCAACCTTTTCTGAGGGAAATTATGTGTATATTCTACTACAATAAGGTTTCAAGGGAAACATAAATCCTGCTTTGATTATGTTCATTGACGTTGTTTTGGAAATGCTCCATTCTTCAAGGTCACACCATTATAAAGTGTAGCTAATATTACTTCAAAGCAACAATTACAAAGCGAAATGACAAGAATGACATTATGATCATTTATCTCACATGCAGTGGTTAAAACTTTTACTAACTACTGTGCTGTTATCACATTATTTCACATCTAAATTCAAATGAGCAGTGGGAAACAAATGTCAGTATGAGGAAAACATATTAGTTTGATGCTGATTTGCTTTTGGGAAAAAATGTAATGAAACTAAAATGTTAATGAGCTTTTTAATGCATAAAATTGATATTCTGAGTCAGATTGTAACCGACCAAAACAGTCTCAAGGCTTACCCTACCACCAGATTTATGTTCCTTCATTAATCCAGTAAATGACTATATCCATTAGCTAGCTTGAAGCCAGTGAGTCCCACCAACAATTTAGAACATGATATGATAAGGACAAACCACAGCAAGTTACATTTCTGAATGCTACTGACTGATTAAATAGGAGAGAAACTAGGTTAGTAAAATAAGAGAAAAGAAATTTAAAAAAAGAAGAAAGAGAGTGATTTTGCTTCATAAAACAATTTCAAAATACTTAATGGAACCCTCTTTCAAATTACCTCTATATAATACTAATATGCAACAGAAAATCATCTTACTTATCAATACAGTAAGGATTTTTACATATAATCTCTTTACAAAGTCAGGATACAACTGTTCAACTATTCTTGGCATTGGGCATAGAGTTAACAATTTGCAAACAATTCAAAACACAGTTTGTATCCATTTATTCTAATATTTATAGCCTCAGGTACAATATCTCTGGAGTCCATCTTTGTAGAAAATACAGTTATGCTGTCAAATGTTCCACTGTGTAGAAGGAAACATTTTTAATTGATGTATTTGTAAAGTTGCAAAATGTCACTGCAAAATACATATTTCATTTGTTTTCTCTATAGTATCTGCTTTGGCCACTAAAGCATGATCAGCTCTGACTTGAATCATTAGAAAGAACATGTTTACTTCTTCACTATTTAATCAAAACCTAATCAATCACTAAATCATTCCCTAAACATAACAAAAGTGCTTTTGTTACCTAAACCTATAACCACACACAGGAAGCATGACGTGTAACCTGGTCTCTTGTGTCACAAGTGCTTGCCTGACCACCACCAAGAATGTAACACTTCATTGACTGGGAAAAATGTTGCTAGTGAACAAAGTTTGGGTAGAAATTATGTTTTACTATAAATCAGTAGTTCATAGAATTTATTTTTAGGAAATAGGATCAGTTAGTGGGTAAAATCAATTGAAGTTAGTAGAGTTACTAAAAAGGCTTTATTCAAGCATGATGTGTGTTTCAGAAGGAGCCTTTGTCAAGATAGAAAAAGACAGAGATTCAATTTTCGTCTCATACAATCACTGGTGAGAAGAAAGATTATAAGAGGTTATGTGACTGTAGCCACATTAGTTCTGACTTGCACTCTCAAGAGAAAGCAGCAACTCCTATTGTATTATAGTGTGGCTTTTTGACCGACCCTTAATACTGCTGCTACTGTGAATTTCATTATTGGACCAGCTGAGGCACTTGCCCGTGAACACCTACGCTTGTCTCTCTCAGGACAGACAGGCCTATTGCCACCTGTCCAGTTGGGATTAGAATAGTCCCATTATCGCTGCAGGTTAGCGGAGCCAGCATGACCCTCAGATACACTGCGGCTTAACACAGTTGTACTTCATTTCAGGAAAAAAAATGATCTTGTAGAGGTAATCCATCCCAATCCTTACTTCTACACACACAGAGACACACTTGCACAAAGTACTTTATCTTCAGACAGAAAGGCAAACGGACGATTGAATGCAGATTGTCTTGAAGAGAATGTCAGAATGTTGAAATGTCAATCTGAAGAGCAGCATTAATGACCTGTCATAAGACAGGTCATTAATGCTGCACTTCAGACTGACATTTTGAACGTGCAGCTGCAGGCATGAGCTTAAAATGGAGCACCTGTGGTGTGGTGATTGCAGCAGAATGGATTAACTCAAAACAATGGACTGGTGAATCTTTCTTTCAATGAAGATGATGAGAAATGATAGAAAGATGGAGCATTTTATTGCTTCATATCACCTCACAGACCTGTAATGGCTGCACAGGAAATCTGTTCATCAGGTACAACACTAGAAAATACTTGAAAAAGATCTATTGAGAAATGATAACTCTCTTCATGGGTTATTTTTGTACAAAATTGCCACTTTAGGCTTCATTACTTCAGTTCATCCATTCATTACATATAAGTGACCTTTGAGAATTTATATTGTCATACTGTCCCCAGAAAACGAATTACTGAATCAGTCCCTTTAGTAGTTTACAGTTATTTCGAGGGCACAGATGCAACACGACCTCATAGAAAACCACAGAAAAGGATACCGCAGGGCCAGGGATTGGTCAAAAGGAGGGGAAGTCTGGGACAAACAAGCAGCATCCGCCACAGCAAAGTGAAATAGAAAGAGATACTTATATGTCAAGCAAACGCAATCAAAAATTTGCTCTATTTTAGCATTAATGTAATCTTAAAGGGTCAGTTCACTCGCTCACATAATCTGCTGCTACCCCAGTATAGGGGAGGTGAATAATCTCAAAGCATCAACAGGGTAACACTTTACTACATGTTCCCTAATTTTGCATTATGAGCAGTATATAAACATTTACTAAAAGGTTTATAACACATTATAATGTAGTTATAAGCAGATATGAGGACATATTTAAGTGTTTAGTAATGTATAATATGTGTCACAATGATATAATCTCCTGTGAGGACACTGTGTTTTACTATATTGTCATTCATTTTCTGTTTATACACAAGCCTCCACACAAATACATTAATAAACATTTATTTCTGCTTACAACTACATTGCAGTGTGATATTAACTTAAAATATAGACCTATTGACTTAAAATAAAGTATTACTACCTTTTTATGTCATTGTCATTTTTTTGTAAATTTTTTTGTTTTTTTTGTAAAACCTTAGTGTGACTGTAGCAATTGAGACTGAAACATTTTGGGAAAGAGAAATGTTTTGTCTTGTAGGAGTATCTCCCTACTTTTGTATTAAATTCTTGTACTCATTAAGATAAGGGCGCCACCCTTATTTAAGGGAAATATGTTTAACTGATCAGTCTCATAACCCAGAATTGGAATTCTTTCCAATATGTTGACCTCTGTCTTCTGCTTCCAGAGAACAGAAACACAAAACTTCTTGCTGATAAATGAGGACATTTTTATAGATAAATGAATATCAATCAATCAATGGTGAAGAAAATAATCAAGCAAATAAATAAAATATATTTAAATGGTGAGATAAAATGGTTACTATGTTGGCAATAGTGATGGGATGGAAGTGTGTGATTTAAAGCAACAGAAGAATGTCAGGATGCTAGGGCAACCAATCTCTCTAAGGGAGTTAATTTATTTCTTATTCAAACTCAACTCTTAATCACAGAAAGCCATGGGTCATGACTACTTTGTTGAAGCATTGTGCAGAGATGAAACCGTTTGCTGGTTCAGAAGTTGGTTTGCAGCGTTCAGCTCGCTGGTGCGGCCTACCCACAGGGTGCAAGCCTGTTTGTCTGGAGGGCTCTTCTGTGGGGTGCCTTCGGTGAAAATATGCTCCCAGGCAACTCCGTCGAATGCAGTTTGCTGCTAATTGAACAAGGGCCCGACAATGGGACCTATCAGTTGGTCTTTTAGGCTTCGTTCCAGGGCTGGCAGGCAGAGGTCCAGGCCAATGTGTCGCTGGCACTGTTCCCAGAGGCACTCAGAGGACGACCGGCAGTCAGATGTGGTCTGGTAATATGGTCTCTGTGATTTCTGGTGATTCATGGTTGAAGTTGAATAGATCTTTCTGGCTACACTAACTTCTTTAACGAATTCCGTTGGGTAGTAGCAGTTGGCTGGACAACAGAAACTTCAAAAAGGAAATACTATAAAAACCACAAGGCTTCATTTTTAAAAAATATTTTTAAAAAAACAACAGATGACACAAGTCTTCAGTTGATACTGAGGCATTTCTGAGGCTTGTTTAGAAAAAGGTTCAATTGTACTTTAGGTGAGGAACAAAACAAATTAAAGATGTATAGAGAAGTAAGATAAAATAAAACAGTTTTCCCTGAGCTCAAGTTTGATGGCCAGCCTCAATGGGAAGTCAACTTCAGGCGCTTTTATCAGTTCACAAAGTTTTGGCCTTAGATAAGGCGCTTACTCCTGAAACCTGTAATGAATATTAATTACTTTGTGTGGAACTTCTACCTAAGATTGCAGCTACACTCAGGGTCCAAGATGGTGGCTCATGTCACAGACTTCAATACACTATGGTTAAATAATTGTGATTTTAAGCATAAAATTGTACGATAAAATGTAGCTCTGCTGTCCGGACAACTTCAGGGTTGCAGTGCATGTTTGAAAGGGGCTTTGGTGAATTTCTTTATTCTGATGTGGAAAAATTGCATTCCTTTCTCTTAACTCAAGTCTCCATCAATGTGAATGTGGAGCTCTCTTGACTTGTGTGTTCTTCAGTTTACATGACCCAAGAGTCATTTAAGTGTCTCTGTGTGCTGTTGTTAAGTTCGTAATCTCTACAACAATTTCACTTGACATGTCAGATCTTAAATCAGCATAAAAACACTCAATGTATGAAACCATTGAATAATCAAAACCCATGGTGGACTGTCAGACAACACTAATAGAGTTTAAAGAAATAAACATAAATGAAAAGGACTGAGAAGATCACCAAAGTATTCATCTTAAGGGATACATGCATGTCTGTACCAAATTTCATGATAATCTGTCCAGTAGCTGTTGAGACATTTCATTTAAAATCACAAATGTGAATATCACTGTTGTGCTAGAGGAAAGAAAAGGGAATTACCAAAGGCAGTTACTGTCGTTGTCTGGGAACCATTAATGTCTGTACTAAATTTCATGGACATCTGTGTTATGGTTTTCAGGATATTTCAGTCTGAACACCCCACAGTATTATTTCCCCATGGGTGCTCACAATTGCCTGAGCACCCACAGAATGCAACGTTGAAATTTTTGTCTTTGTCTTTTCATGCTCTCACCCTTTCCTAAGATTCAGTACTGGCTTCACCACAGTGGTCATTATTTTTGAGTCTTTCAGCCAGAAATGGGTCTATAGTGAGACGTTCCTGTGCAACTGTGCAGATCAATAAATGAAAAGGAATATTTGTGTGTTTTGTTTGTTGTTTGTGTTTGCGCACAAGAATATTTAGGTTTTATCCATCTGTTTTCACAATTATATTCCAGACAGACCTTTTTTGGTTGATTTTGTGCCTAATTTAGAGACAGATTGTATTTGTGTTTATGTGTTTGAACATAAAGCTCATCTTTCAACCTCTATTCTGTTCTCGTTGCTGGTCGCATGGTACAGTGTCTTTTTCTTGGGGATGAATGTCATGCAGGTTGAGAGTTTGGTGCTTGCAGGCTCTGGTCACAATAGGTTACAGAAAGGAGAGAACAGCTCGGGGCAATACTGTCAAGCATCACAAAACTAGCTGGCTCAAAAGCTAATGTTTCTACTGTATTTCAGACTTCTGGCAAAAACATTAAATAAATAAAAAATATTCAGTTCAGTGAGCTGAAACACTAGGACAACAAAAAAGAAAGAAATATCAGCTTAGTGACCTGCTCAGAAATATAAACAACTGTGACAGAAACACTGTTGTTCAAATATAATACTTTAGATGAATAATCACTATTATTCACTGAGTAATACATTATTTCTTTGGTGTCCTTTTCCTGAAATTATTTGTGATATTGTATATAACCCCATACCACTACACTACAAATGCACTACATGTCTTCTTTGGTTTAGATATTACTTGGTTGGTGGTAGTGTGGTCCTTTCTTAATTTGGTGGTGAGGTGGTAATTTTGACTGACTTTTGACTGTTTTGTATGTTATATAAAGTAAAGAATATTACTGTAAAACATGGAATCTAATATCTACGATATTGTAAGTTAGTGACCGTGTCTTTGCCAGTGTTTATACTTCTACAGGTGTCTACAGATTTGCCATTATCACCTTTTAATGACCTTGTATATGTGTTTTTTCCTCATATCTATCATTCTTTTGTGGTAGCAGTAAACACTCACATTGTAAAAACATATCTTGAATAAGTTTTTGACTCCCAAGACAACCCAGTCTCACATCAAAATGTGTAATAGCTATGCTGCTCCACAGTGCAAAATTATTAGTTTCACAATAACAGCTCATAAATTGTGAAATTTTGGACATGACACAGACTTTGTAATAGGGAGCTGGCAGGGTAAAGTCCGTTTAATGTGCGGTCCAACTGCGTTCACACATACAGCTCCTCTGCATAATATCTTAATTAGTTTAATATGCTTTATTCTGTGTACCAGTGCAGCTATTACCTATATTGATGTGAGACTGGGGGTTGCTGGCCAAACTCACAATGCCTCGAGACACTGTTGGTTTTCAGAGCTTGTACCTGTCTGGATGCATAGACAAACAGTTGATTGAGGACAAGTGACAAACACAAAGGTTGTGTTGTGTGGAATCAAAGCTTTCTTCCCTGAAATGTCGTGCAGAGTAGTGCAGTGTTCTAACTTCTTCACACACATACAGAAGGAAAAAGTGATTAATCTTGTTCACTGCAGTGTGCTGTAGCTAATGTTCTCACTTTTAAGTGTTGCATTTATCAGTGATGTTAATCTATCGCTTCCTGAAATAGAAAATCAAAACTGAAAGCAAGTCTACAATACTATATAAATTGTAGAGCTTAGTCTGTGTTATTTTTCTTTTCAGTTTTGCCAGTGGAAATTTGATTGTAATATTCCTATTTTCCATTTAGTTCTAATGACTAAAGAGCCTAGCATTCTTGCTATTGTGCAGGAAAATGGTTTGTGTTTAGTCCTACTTCTGTTACTGTGTGTCCATTACTTATCATCAAAGTATCTCATTGTGAAAGCATAAATGTGAGTTCCGGTGCTTGAATGCACAAGGGCAAGCATAGGCAGATATTTTGTTTAATCTAAAAATATAAAACATAAACATGTTCAGTATTAAAGGCTTAAAACTGTACAAAATGGTTCGTTAGGGAGTTGCTGTAATTTTAATTCTGCAAAGCATTACCTTGTTATATTACTGTTTTATCTCTGCCAAGGATGTTATGTTTTCACCAGTTTGTTAATCAATGTGATACACTTAACAACAGATTATCATGAAATACAGAGAACAAACAGGCCAAGGAGCAGTTTATTAGATTTGGTGGTGGTCTGGGATTTCCTCTCTTAGACAATATTTTTTTAAATCACCAATAAGAAGATTATATCTAAACCTTAAAGGTATATGTAGAAACAGTAACAGTAAGCTGTATACTTGTTCCAGACTGGAAAGTGGTTTTTGAATGCCTTCTATATGTAACAAAATGATTCAAAATGGAACAATGGACAAATCCACTCCTTTTTAAAGACAAATTTTATGTAATGTAATGTAAAAAGTTACAAAATGACATACTGCCTGAAACTTTTTCATTTATTATTTCAGATTATAAGCAAGACATGTAATAATAATTGCCTGGGGCAAAAGGCTACTCAGTGACAGGAAACTGCAAATTATTCCTGGTACTCTGGTTTCAAGCGTTCAGAGATCACCATGTTCACAGTTACAGAAATAATTGGATTGCCCCAGGACATATCTGAATTATTGAATGAACAGTACACTCTTTCCCCTTTGAGCACACTTACCTTCCTTTTAGCCCGGAGCTGTCCATGATAGTTATCAGATGAGTCTCCCGGGATCTCCCCTCCCCACAGAGTCACCCCCACAATGGTGTAGGTGATGCCCATCACCACTAAAGGCAGCACATAGACCAAAATTGTCACTATGATATGATACCTAGAGAGAAAGAGGAGAAAAGGCTGAAAGGTTTATACATTTATAAAACACTTATGCAAGTGTATAATTTCATGCACAGTAAATCTATTATCAACATATGTTTTGTGTACTCCGGGAACCTGTAGCACCAGCTGAATGTAAATTTGATCAGAATTTCAAGTGTAGAGTCAACACTAACTGCTACAATGTAACTAGTACTGCAGCCATTAGGTAATATGGAAGAGAAAGTCACTACTAATTGTGTCGCACACCTACAATAGACTAAGTAAGTAATCATGTTTGAAGCAGCAAACAAATGACCCACTGCATGTTTGTACAGAAGGAGGAGCATAAGACTCATGTGTGAGAAAAGGAATTAGCGGGTAGCTAAATGGGTTAAACAAGCTAGTAGTGTCGCCAAAGCAGGAAAAAAACAGAACAAATTAACAGGGAACTATGTGAAAGGCAGAAAAGATGAGTGAGTCAGCACAAGCAGCAGCAGCAGCTCCATCAGGCGAGTTTGATTGTAATAATGCAAGAAAATGGCCAAAGTGGATAAACAAGCCTGGATAAACAGAAAATAATATCAAGTAAATACACTGATGTACACTCTAGGGGACCAAACTGAGGACATATTGAATGTCTTGTCTTATGAAGATGTGAAACAGGCTTTTGAGAAACACGATGTGAGCAAAAGGAACATTAATTCTGAGCATGCATGGTTCAACAGGCGCAATCAAGAGTACAATGGATTGTTGTTGGCCTAAAAGATGCAAAACTATCTGAGTCACTGCAGTAATATCTTGAACTCACATTAGTCAAAAGCATAGCCAGGATGCATTGCAGTGAGGAAGTAAAGAAGCGGCAGCCAATAATATGTGGCAACTTAAATGACAGGCAGTCAGAGAACAGATGCAATAAGTGCAAAGCAACAGATGCAGAGAGGCACAAAAGGACAGAAATACAGATCACAAGTCAAGCCAGAAAATAAAAACAGAGCCACAGGTTGTGGAAGATGTGGGAATTCAACAAAACACCAGAGGAAGGATTGCCTTGTCAACAATGCAGAATGTTGCAAATGCAAACAAGAAGAACATTTTGAAATGTCAATCAGCTGGCAGCATCTATGATATTATAGAAGGTTCTGCAGACCATAGAGCAGAAGTTCAAATTAGACACTGGAGCTGGATACACAGCTATTACAAGCCACATCTACTCCACAGACAGGCTCAGGACACTACAGCCATCCAGAATACCCCTGGATGGTCTGGGCAGGCAGCTATTGGATGTAAGATGATACTTCAAAGAGAAACTGGAGTTTGGCAATGAGACAACTGAACAGGACATTTATGTGGTGGTAAAACTGATGAAGCCACTGTTGGGACTTTCAGCCACTGAGGCCTTGACAAGTGTGCACAGTTAAGGTGGGAGAAGACATAATTTTGGCAAATTTCCCTGACTGAAGACTGCTTTCCCTCACCACCTTGATATCCCCATTTGGTAGCTAATGTTTCAACAGGCTGCTGTTTGGGATCTCCTCAGCCCCAGAACATTTCAAGTGATGGATGACGAAAATGCCGGAGGGCTGCAAAGGAATGGTATGCCATGGCAATTACATTTTGGTGTATGGCAAAGATTAGGCTAAACATGATACCAGGGTGCAACAAGTACTCGAGAGACTGAGAGATGAAGGGCTAACTCTGAGCAAAGAAAGTTTGCCAGGAGCAAAATTATGTTTTTCAGACACTGCATCACCAGTAAACCTTCATCCAAGCAAGGTCAAAGCCATTCTGGAAATACCAGAGCCAACCTGTGTTGTTGACATCAGAAGAGTGATGAGCATGGCTATTACCTGGGCAAGTTCCTGCCTCATCTGTCTGAAAGACAGAATGGTGTTGGGGACCACCACAACAAGAGACTTTTCAGAAGCTGAAGTCAGAACTCAGCTCACCCAGAGTTCTCGCTGTATACTCACTCAAATGCAGAAATGCATGTGTCAGCTGACGCATCATCTTTCAGTCTTGGAGCTGTTCTGATCTAGAGACGGCCAGGGGTAGTGAGTGGAAGCCTGTTTTGTTCATCTCCAGAGTTCTGTCTGTTTGTCTGTCAGTTTGCTGGAAGCATTATGCTCAGATTGAGAAGAAGGCACTAATGGTGACCTGATTGTGTGAGTGCCTGCAATCATAACTGCTTGGCATGAGGTTCACAATTGAGACAAATCACAAACCTCTGCTATAAAGTACTAAAGCACTGGATGAGCTTCCTCCTTGAATCCTGGGATTCTGACAGAGACTGTTGAAATTCTGTTATGACATTGTACATGTGCCCAAAAAGCTGCTCATCACCACAGACAAGCTGTCACAAGCATCAGTGGAGCATAAAGTCACTCAGGTAGAGGAAGAGCAGGAAGCAGACGTCCAAATCTTTGTGGACTCATGGACCCCATCTACAGTATACTAATGACCTTACTGGAAGGAGAGACAGAATCTGCCCCTGTCTGGGGATCTTCTCCTGAAACGACAGTGAACTGTCATTCCCAGCTCGTTAAGAGAAGATATGCTTGACATCCTCCATCAAGGCCACAAAGGGATACTCAAGTGCCCAGTATGGGCCCGTCAGTTGGTCTGGTGGCCAGGGTTTTTGGCTAACATTAGCCAGAAAATATGCACAAAACACAGAACATTTCTCCCAATACATTGACGTCTCTCATCCCCATATTGCATCAGCCAAAACAGTCATATCGGCTCTGTAGGACATCTTTGGTCAATATGGGGTCCCGGAGTTACTGATGTCAGACAGCACAGTATGCCTTTACTCTCTTGAAAGACTTTGGCAGAGAGTATAGATTAACTCACATAACCAGCGGCCCAAGATGCCCACAAGCCAATGGAGAGGCTGAGTGAGCTGTGGCCACAATGTGGCAGCTTGTGGAAAAGAGCGAGGAGATCATGCTAAACCTCTACTCAGTTATTGGGCCCCTCCAATGGAAAACTGTTATCCTCCAGCAGAGCTTCTCATGGGGAGACAGCTAAGGACCACTCTGGCTCAAGTGCCCAAATCATTGTCTCCACACAGGCTCAACATTAAGCATATCCAGAATACGTAGATACAAGGAAAGAGAAAACAAAAGGACTTCACAACAAACGCCTCAGGTAGCACTACCTATCTGACTTGCACCCAGGCCAGAGTGTATGGATCACCATGGAGAATACTCATGGCACTGTCATACAACAGACAGAAGCCCCAAGGTCTCACCTTATCAGAACAGGATGGACTGTTGAGGAGAAACTGCAAACATCTGCATGCAACTCATCATCCAACATCTGATGCAAATGCCCAAGATAACACAGTCTCAGGTAGTGCTGACAAAACTGCAGGTGACCCAGACAACACATATGTTACAAGCTCAGGCAGATATTCATGTCCGCCCAAGAGACTGAACGAATAAAGGTGCAATGTTAGTGAGAAACACAAGTGTTACATATGTTGCAAAAAAGAAAATTACTTAGTTTCATTTATAGTAGTTATGGATCAAAAGACATGAACTGGATCATTAATGTGAATAAAAATGCATTTTTGTTGTGGTTAAATGCTAAAGGAGGAGATATTGTATAAAGGGTTATCCACAGTTAAATGCTGTAGCCAATCAGAATACGTGTTCAACAGATATGGAAGTTGTATGGCTTGTTCCTGACAAAGTAAAGTATTAACAGCAAACTCACTCTCTGTCTTGTTATTATAGACAATAATGTATTGTACGAACAATTACCTCATTAAATAAATGTTCTGTCAACTAGAACATCAACAAAACTGTCTGGAAAACTTCCATCTTGGCAAAAAGATTATGGAAATGACAATTGTTGTAAAGTTTCTTTTACAAGCAACTCATGTCCTCATCTGTTTGAAATAACTGTAACTGTACAGCATAACACTGAGTATGCATGTCACTGTCATCATACTTGTAAAGCGATGTATTTTTGAACAGTCAATGTAAATATTTAAGAAATTATTTGTTTTGTTTTTTTTTCTTTTTCACTTTTCACTGTGATGACAGTTAACAAGGAATTAAGAAGGTGCAAATTCTAAGTTACATCTTTATTACATCTAAACCCAAGCATCAAAGCAGATTACAAATTTTGGATGCAAGTTGCAAAAAATATCTCACATGAATGCGTCGTCGGCAATGCGGGGCCAGGCCACATAGCAGAGGGTCCTACTGGGCATAGTTTTAATTGTGGAGAAGTAGCAGAGAGGGAAGGCCAGAACCACAGCCAGACTCCAGATACACACGATGACCCCGGTGGTGGCCTTTGCTGACAATCGAGGCTTCAGTGGGTGGATGATGGCCATGTACCTACAGGCAGTAGGTTAAAAAGACATTGTGACAGACATTCAAAAGCTATTGCTATTTACCTAAGCAGCATTTCCTTTTTTCCTCACCACATTTCCTCATGCTTCTGATTATGAGGCGAGCATATTCATGTACAGTAAAAACCTAAAAACACTGAGACCTAAACACACTGAGTTGGAGCCTTTTCAGCTAGCTACGTAGCTGCAGCTAACTTTCATCATGAATCTAAATCAGTGCAGGTAATGTTTATCCTCCTTATACCGTGTAGTGCTTATAGGTTTAAAAAAAACAACAACAAAAACATGGACATGACTTTCAAGCCATTCAAACATGTCAATTTGTTTTCCTGGATTGTTTCACTTGAAGGATTTTCAGAAGAAAAAAAGCAAGACATTCAACAAGTCAGAAAAATAAACATAATTTTATAGGAAGTCATAGGAAACGAAGAGAGTGAGGAGATGATTCAGTTCATAGTCAGTGTCTGAAACCCCTGAGCTATAAAGGTGCACCAGAAGAAAGAGAAATGTCCTTCCTTGTCTTAATCATCTTGTGACCCCTTAGATTTATTTTAGAACTCCTCAGGTGGTTCAGACCCCCGTGTATGTGATACAGTTTTAAAAAATTCTCTGACCCCAAATTTAACTGGCAGATTCAGATGTTTTTTTCATTAATATTCTGCTTTATTTTCTGCAAGAAGTCCTGTATAAAAGTGCAATTACACTGTGCTGTAAAGTGATTGATTATTCATTATAAAAAACTGAGATGACATTGTTTGAACGACACACTAAAGCACTCAAAATATGAAGGAGATTATCAGCTGCACATGTACTGCTGCTCAGGATGCTACATGATTTTCAATTGCTGATAACAAAGGCTTAGAACTGCTAATTTAATCTTCATAAGAAGGTAAAGAATGGGCCTTGTCCTGTCACCTCAGTGACTGGAAATCTCTGAGGTACAAGAACAAAGATGCCCCATCTTTTCACCAGTAATTGCTTTGCATTTACTATGTCTCACTGGCCCTTGTGGACAGCAGAGTGTGAATAGCTTGTTAGATGCCGAATCAAGTATGCCGGAGCAGTCTGAGTTATTTGGGATCCAACAAGCTCACACAAAGACAACTGATCGCATAGAGTTGTAACCACTGAACAATAACCAGATAACGCTTGAATAAGATAAATAGAATTACACACACACTCCTTTTTTGTAACCAACAACACAAATCAAAGCACACTCATAGAGGTGTCAGCAACAACTGAGCATAATTGCATAAACATTATACCAGCAAAATATAAACTCATCTCTGTTTTTCAACCAGGGAGTCTGTCATGCCAGTAAGTTGAGCAGAAAGCTTTTGGACAATGTACTGTTTTGAAACTACGTCATTGTGTGGTGACAATACCAGCTAACACTCACATTATCACTGCCTGGTCTTTAACTAGAAGGGATTAAATTGGATGAGACTTCCAACACAAGGAGCCAAACATTATGTGCACCAGTTAAATGTTAAGTGTTGGCTCAAATGCACTCTGAAGAGGGTATTATGACTAATGTTCACTTCACAACATCACATGAAATACTTAAAGGGTCAGATCACCCAAATTGCACTTGAAGTAATCTACTCTTGCCATGCAGACAGTTTCAATTTAATCTGTTTGGGATTTTTTAAATATTTAAGCCATCACCTGAAGGTGAATGGAAATCAGTTTCAGTTTGCAGTGCTCAAAGCTAATTACTTCTAGGAAATTTAACACCATCTCTCTCCAGAAGATCTGTCTCTATCACTCTGGATAATACTCACATCTGTAGACAGTAGTTCCAAGAGAGAGAATAAAAGTGGGAGAGATGGAAAAAGTCACCAGCCATGTTATCATAAAATGGTTTAATGCTTTGCCAGTTGTCTTCTACATAGCAACCTGCATTTATTTCACTGCAGTGCCCACAGAAACACACTTGGCAGCACAGCAAGGCAGCAGGAAGGACAAATTCACAGATGATCACGAACTGTGGCCTCATGCCATTTCAAGACATCAGAGCGGAGACAGCACCATACTGGGGTTACGAAAAGCATGACCGGAGGTTACATCTACATCATGTAGGTCATGCTGATGTTCTCTTTCTCAGTACACAGTTGACAGAATCAAACGGACACTGCAGACCAAAAATACAAATGCATGGAAGTTGCTGTAGAAGAGCCAAAATGAGCACGGCCTGAGGAAATGCATTGTTCCCTTTGTGTGTCAAGGAGAAGCACAGGAGGAGGAAAACACCTCGCACAATAACACAACACACTGTGACACATGAACACTAGCTGGAGACACACACAGTGGGCCTGAATGCAGCATCTAGGCGCTTTTTGTTTTCATTATGTTAGGCCTGTAGCTGCTTCCTTCATCAGTCTCATCTCTTCATTGAAACATTATGACGGATGACGCTCCACCGATCAGTATCAAAGCCTGTTGGATAGTGGTGACTGATTCACCACATTACTTGAAACCACAAAGGCAAGAGAATAGAGTGAAAAACAAAGAAAGAAAATGTGTGAGAGAACTGAGGCTAAATAATGTGAATGCATGTGACAGAGAGCAAGAGAGTCAGGGAGCGGAAAAGCGTGGAGGAAAGGGTGATCTTCTCTAGGGTGTTGGCACATTTGGAGTCATTTACTGCAGTGCAGACTCTTTGCAGAACAACAGCTTCAGTCTGTGATTCACTGGCAGTGAAAAGTAAAAATAAATGTGTGGAATAGGCCCATGGTATGTGTGTGTGTGATGGCAGTCACCCTGCTGGCAAACTGCCTTTTCAGTCTAATAATGCACATCACAAACATACCCTACCACCAAGAATTTAAATCAGCAGGGAGCATGCACTGATGAAATAATGTGGTGGAAAAGCTTCCATCAGATGCCATCAGTAGAACTCAAAGTTCCTACACGTTTGAGTATGAGAGAGAATCAGTTTGTACATCGAAGATTTTCTCCAAAGGCCATATGATTTGTCTTCACACAACACTGATTTGAGCTTTTTTTTTTCTTTTTTTTTTAAGCGCAAGATTAAAATTTCCGCTGCTGCTGGTGGAAGGCGGAATAGCCAAGTGGAATAATCAGAAACAAGATGTTCAAAAATCATGCGTGAAGCTGTTGAGATGAAAGCGTGTAGGATACAAGGATACTTTTTACGTCATGTATAGCTTAAATATTCATGTTTTATGTATTCTTTGATGATTGTAAAGGTGTTTGAAGTTATGGAGATATTATTTTTCCCTTTCTTTCTTCAATGCATGAAATGAACAGAATCTAAATGATAAGTTTTTTTTTATATATATATATTACTGACTGAAAAAAAAAACATCAACTACACATTTAACTGAACACCTATAGAGAGAGAAAGAGCCGGGTGAGGGCCGTGAGGAGGATTTAGCATCTTCAGTCGATCATTACATATTGTTTTTGCAACATTTCATAGGCCCACCTGTCCACAGCGATTGCAGTCATGGAGTAGATGCTTGCAAAGACGGATGTGACCGGGAAGAAGTTATGGAATTTGCAGTAAGCTTCGCCGAAGTACCACTCCCCGTGTGTGGCATAAATAAAGTTTATTAAAGTGTTGAACGCGGCCATTGACGCGTCCGAAAACGCCAAGTTTAACAGAAAGTAGTTCGTCACAGTCCTCATTCGCTTATGCGCGAGAATGATCCATATCACGATGAGGTTTCCAAACACCGCCACCGCCAGCACCGCGCTGTAGGCAACAGACCAGAGCGCGACGCGCCACGGCGGCTGCACAAACTGGTTAGTGTAGTTCGCCGTTATGTTGGATCCGTTATGTGGAGCTGCCATTCTCGTCTCCTATTCTCCGATTATAGTTGATGCTTTGGTTGTTTCACTGAGTCTGATCTACCTACCGAGGCGCAAACCTAGAGTGGTGGGAGAGGAAGGCACCATAGCGCGCAACTTCAACGCATCGCCACTTCAAAAAATACGCATCCTACTCATTAATAGGTCTCCAACTCTGTTTAATATAAAGTACTACTAATAAAAACGCGGCGAAACTGTACATGTAACAGTAAGTATCCTCCAGTGCCTGTTGAATGTGGGTGTGAGCGCACAGCCTCTCCTCCGGCAGCAGCAGCAACAGGCAGGACGCCGTGCGCACTTAGTGACGCACAAGTGGCACACATGGTGAAAGAGATTGATTGATACTTGTGGCTGCTGTTTTAAACTTCATGAATAAGAAATGGGTAGCGCTGTCTCTGTATGGTAGCGACACAATCAGTCAGGGCACACATTGTGTGCCTTTATCTGTTTTTGACTCTTCAGATGATCTCGTGCCAGCAGCATTTCAAAGGAGCCACAAACAGGATATTGAAACATTGCATGCAGTGTGTGTACAATGACACATCATGTTTAACCATGAGCTGTGCTTTCAGATGACTTCATTTTTTTAAGCTCATCATACAGTGCAGCACCATCTGATGAATTTTCCAGTAAAGTCAAATTTCAAGTTGTATCAGCCATCATTTTAATTCCTCTCGTATTGTAGTCTTAAATCATCCTCACTGTGCAGCAGAGAGAACAGAAATGTTTAACATTTTATTACTGTGCTGGCATAACTGCTGTGACTCTCCCCTTTTCTGTCAGACCAACATTCACAACTAAGAGGCTGAAGTCCCCTCCAGATATCAATCCATTCACATCCAATAAAACTCCATCATCTGCTTACATAGCCTTTAGTGTTATGGTAACCTCTACACGGACATATTTACATGTCTTATATGGCTGATCAAATCCAACCAATCCAGTAAAACCATCTGACAGACGACAGCGTTTCTCAATGTATACAGTGGCATGTGGAGAGTCTTATTTGTTCTTGAAAACAATCAGTCTATAGGAAGGTGACAGTTCACAGTATATTTTACTCAATACTTACATTTAATTTAAATCAGCACTCTAAAATAAAAATAGTTCAGAATTAGCAGAATATGAAATATCACATTAAAATATAACAGGGCATTCAAAGGACTTGCACTATGCTGCACTAGACTACACTGCGGTATGTTATTTCAGTCTATTGTAGATTTTAAGCTGTGGCGTCATGCAGATTTATTATGCTGTAGAACAATACAGTGAGGCCACTATGTTTTTAAAGCAGAAGAAAAAGAAATATTCCATTTTCCCTCTTGCTGTTAAGTTATTCATAGAGTTTTAACAGATACAAGCATGCAAACATTAAAAGTACCCTGTGGAGTTTTTGACCTCTAGGTGCGCTAGGGACCAATGTTTCAAAGAGTTGGTCCCTGTTTTGTTTGTATTATTTGTTTTATTTGTATTGTGCTTGTGCATGGGGATGCACGTCCCACTGTTGGTTTGAACGGATCTACAGTTGGTGGTGCCAACAAATATACAACTGTGGCAACAAAGGTAGTGATGACAAACACTGCCAGCAAGTAAACATGAACATAAACAATAAATGATAGCTAATATTTCAGAAATTGGCTTTTCAAACAAACATAATGAAATTGCTGTATTTCCATATATATATGAAGAAGGAAATGCTTTTAACATGCTTGTTAGACTGGATACACACATTGCATTTCAGTGATAAACATTTGCTTGTTTACAAGAAAATTCCACATTATAGCATTATTAGCTTTCTACATGATATTCTTTAATGCATCTTAAAGGTATGTTGGGGCAATTGAGAGGTTTGTGGTGCAGCAACCCAACGCACACTCCCCCAAATTAAGAAGGAACGGAATCATTACAAAATATTTTTAGGAGAGTTTCATGGGTCAGGCCCAGCCTACAGTATGTAAATCAAATGAATTTTTCTTCTATTTTGCAATCCTGATTGAAATTCATACCAGATGCTCATATTTTTGTATTTTGGTCCCCCAGGAAATGTATGTAGTGCCAAAAGTAACATGATGGAGTCTTTAATAATGAAAGTGTGTGTGCAGTATGAAAATAGAGCACACATATTCAGTGATACAATCCATATGAATTCATGGTTATTCATGTGAATAATGATATTATGTCAGCAGCCAGATTTTGATTGGGCTTCAGTTTGAAGTGTAATGTAGATTTTTCTTCTTTGAACTGTATAATAAGGGGAAAAAAAAACCCCAATCATAGAAGAAAATCAGCATTTGGTATGGTGCAGTATATTTTAAGGTAACCACTTACAGAAGGCATGGACCTCATCTGTGCGGCTTTCCCTTTGATCACTGTTAAAAAACTTAAGGCTTTAAAGTTGTCTACTGTATGATCTGAGGGACCTTCATTAATGAGCAGGGGAACTGGTGCGATTATGTTATAATTCAAGGGATACATATGACCACATGTGATGAACTCAGGGATGAACCCGAGAGAAGGCAGAGCCGCCTAAATGGGAAATCTGTATGTAACTGGCCTGAATGTGCTTCAGGAATACATTAAGAAAAAAAATGCAAAGACCACACTTCATGGTCTTTCAGGTTCTGTGTGACAACAGTAATTTTTGTGAGGTCCCACAGTCTGTAGTTTCTGAACCTTTTACTTCCCTTGAGTGCATCTGCAGGACCACACAATAGTTTAATGATAGAAGCTGTGACACGCTGTCTGTGCCACACTGATTGTATTTTCATATTTAAAGGTGTTGTGATGATAATATGAGGTTCAGTTCTCTGTGAAATACGGTGGAAATATATTCTAAGTTTGATAAACACTCTGCAAATTCAAGGGATGAAAAATGTTTTTGTGATTGCTTGTGATTGACAGATCAGCCACTGTTTACAACTTGACACTGACAAGTCAAGGCCCAGTGAATTGTGAAAAGCTGTCAGAAGGGTTTATATTTAAATTGCTGCTCTTTTTCCATTTTCCTTTAGGATAACAATAGTTATACACGACTGATAAAAACTCCAATAATTTACAAGGATTAAATTAAACCAAGGATTTGTTATTGTCATTATTAGGCTTTGTTGACAGACAGCAGAGTAAGACTGGAAAGAGAAACAAGGACAATGTGCAATAAAGGTCCTCAGCTGAGAATAAAACAGGTATGTTGCTGATGCATCTTATCCACTAGGGTAAAAGATCGCCTCAGAAATTCAAATTTAGAAAGAGAGGCAAGAGAATAATGATGAATATCCAACTGAAATTTCCAACTGAATCCAACCCATTTAGTCGTCACCTTTTGCATTAAAAAATGATGCTTTGTTTTGTTAAATTATTAAGTTTTTAAATTATAATTAAAAGTAATAAAACAATGGTCTTTGGAGATATCAGAAATGCTCCTTTTGTGCAGTGGACGGAGGGGAGTGTTGGTTTTCTGTTTTCAGCTGGCAGACAGTTTGCTGTTAGCAGTGGTACTGAAGGACCACACCAGCATTTAAACAGACCAAAGTGCATTTACACCCTGTTTAATGTTCTGCAATTGAGCAGCTAATTAGCTATCTTGCGTGCTAATATTAGTGGTGCACTTTTCCCGGGTGAATGCTTGTTTGGTGGCTCGTTCAACAAGCTGAGGTGCAGGACAAAACGCTTATTCATGTTTGTAAGTAGAGAAGAGGAAACTTTAGAAGGAAAGCTGATGTGTGTTGTTCAGAGTTTGTGGCTCTTGTGTTGTGTAACAGGCTGCTGTGTGGTTGTTAGTCAGTGTGACCGTCTGCTCTGCCTACTGTATGACTGATGGCGTTAATGTTTTATGCAAAGATTTGATTGGCTGTATGGAAATAAGATCTCCATCTATGTAGAGAGCTAACATGTTTCTGTCAATTTAATCAAAAAAATAGGGGGCAGCATCATAAAAAAACAAAAACAAAACATAGAATATTTCTGCTGTTTGTTTTCTCAAAGGAGGACACAGGTCAAGTGATTTACAAAGCAAATATTTATGCAGTAGCAGAGAAAAAGTAATTTAACTTCAGTGGAACTTAAAGTTTGAAGGTAAAAATCAAAGGTTCTGTGGTCAAATACATAACACAGAAACTCTTGGGGCCCCATTAGGCACATTGGGTATGTTATTATAGCAGCATATGGTTTACAGTAGTAGATCTCAAGGAACACAGTGATCAAGACAAAAGCTAAGATCCAAGGTAAAAAAAAAAAGAAAGAAGAAAAAACGCCTCATTTGCATGTGATGCATATTTTCACAGAGTCCAGTCTTGACCCTGGTCTGTTCTCTTCTCTGATCATTCTGAGACCGGCTGCTTAATGAGGTGCTGTGGGCTTTGTTATGTGCGTGCGGCATGACAGAGACTTGATTGTCGTTAGGTAATTACATTTTTTGACATGAAATGTCATTCTTGCCCGTGTCTTATTGGAACATTTCTTGAGGAAATATCAGGGCAGCAGTTGCATAGCTTGAGCTGCAGCCTTGTCGTCAGCTCTTTTCACAGCTGCCTCTGTGGTGTGTCAGTAGTGTTAGGGCTTGGGGCTATTCACTTTGATCAACTCAAAATGTAACCAGGGAGAGCCATTTATTTGCTAATGAAAGAACATTGCTTCTTAATTATTTTCATTAGTCCTTACCCCAGACATTAACAGTTGAAATATTACATTCCTAATAAGGATTTCTTGTTAAAGCTTTACTTTGTTTCTCAGCATACTTTAGTTTGTGTGCAAAATGAGTGTTAATATTGACCGCCAACAGTCACACACAACAGGTTATCAAAGGGCATGTTTGTGCTGCTAAAACATTTTGACTCAAATTCAGAGTCAGACAGTTTTGTCAAACTACACAAAGATGGGCAGCGACAAGGTGGTTTATATGTAGTTGGACAGACCTTTTCTTGTTGTAAAGGTACACCTCCTGTGTGTAAAAGCTGGACAATACCGGAGACTGGAGAAGTGACACATTGAGCCTTTAGGAAACTAACTGTATTGCAATTTTCTGTGAACACTGACATGAAACATTCTTACATGTGACAAAGATGCTCATGATAATTATTAGCTATTTATGCAGAAATGTTGTTCTGCAACATTTCTTAAGAACTCTGCTAAGCACATATTGGTGTCAACAATATGACACCAATCAGCGAGTATCATTTCACCACACTACTTCTATTCCCAACATGCAACATTAGGGTTTTATGGCCTGTGAGATTTGGGGGAGAGATCCTCTCAGTGCGTTGGTAGTTTTTGTCAATACAGCTCCATTAAATGAGTGGAGCTTTCATGTGCTCAGCAGTTCTCTGGGTTTTAAGGATGAGGAGTACAGCATGTTCCTTCAAGTCTTTATGCCATCTAAGATCTAGACCCTTTACTTAAGTAAGAGTAGCTATAATGAAAAAAAAATTGCAAGTAATAGTCTTGCATTAAAATACCCTTTTCAGAGAGTTATTACAGTGCACTTATTACATGGCTTTGTTGAATACTTCTGATTGGTCAATTACTGCATTCAACAGTCTGTTATTTCTGAAAAGACTGCTGCAGACTGCTGCTATGAATAACTGACCATTGCTACTGATCATTGACACTGGGGAACAATGTACAATTATATCAATCCACAGAAAGAAGTCTGGTAAAAGTACCAACTGCAGGTACAGATTTGAGGGCAGCCTGAAGAGCTACTGGACTCCTACTATTATAGAAAGGGAAAAGTGGCGTAAGATCCTGTCCTCCAGTCAACAGATCTGGCAAGTGCCTCGCCTAGTTGCCTATCACTACATACTGACTTAAGCGATAAGCAGTAGTGATAACAATAATATTGTTACCAGTTGTAACATGAGTAACATTTGTGTTTCCAGGTGTGTCAACTGCAAAGCCCCAGCAACACGGAAACAGAGGTGAATGAGGACAGAAATGTCAACAGCAATATTCCCAAATAAGTCTCATTCACCTGACCTAACTTCTCCATCAATGGAAATGTTCAGTTTAACATTAATTATAATGCTAAATAGGCCAATCTTAAGAAGGCTACAGAGTTGTTTTCATAGATATTTATGTTCCTTTGCATGCAGATCCAACTGTAGACTTAATGGACTAATTTTTTAGTGGAAGCAATAAAATATTTTTTAAATCAATATTTTGTGTCAGATTATTCATTTTTTTAGTAAATAGCTGTGTAATAAGTGGGATAATGTACAGCAAGCGGGTCATTATTGTGAAATCCCCGACAGTGTGATGCAGGACTTGAATCACAGTTAGAAAGAACAAGTCTGAGCTTCCCCCTGCACTCCTCACAGGGGGGTGAGAGGCCTTCTCATCTTCACCCCCACCACCACTCTGGTTTCTTACTTCCCGAAGAGAAACAAGACTATGGTCCTTCTGAGCACATTTCACATAACGACTGAGATCAATGATTGTGAAGACAGGAAACCAACCATAATCCTTGACTACAACCACAACAAAGGTGTGGACAACCTGGACAAGATAATTGTAACTTACAGCTGCAGGAGGGTGACTGTCTGCTGGCCCTTTGTCATCTTCCATAACATCATTGATGTGTCCTCATACAATGCCTTTGTGATATGGATCAAGATCAACCCTACGTGGATGCCTGATACAAGAAGAGGGTGTCCCTGGAGCAGCTCGGAAAGGCACTTATGACCCCACCCACACATTCAAAGAAGGGAGCGCCTTCTCTGCACAGCAGCCTCTGCAACACTTTGAAAGCTGTTCAGGGGGCTTAAACTTGTCCTGAACCACATGAGGTTGCAGCTGGAACAGGATAGAGGAGGAGATGTCAATTCTGCCCCCTAAAGAAGGACTGTAAAACAAATACTATGTGCTACATGTGAGAAATACATCTGCAAAGTCCACACACACACACTTGAATACTGTCCAGCATGTGCTAATTAGAGTTGATTGATTCATGTTCTTCACATGTTTTTTTTTTTTTTTTAGGTATCTATTATTTTATTCTTATTTATTGTTTATACACCGTCTGGCTAAGAGCAATGGTTCAAAAATGGGAGAAGACTAGTATTGTGTAGGTGAATTCCTCATTGTACAGTATATAAGAATATATCACTATTTTGCCAAAAAATGTCAAGACTGTTATTGTTACCCTTCAATAAAATTCATTAGAAACCACTTTCTGCACAATTCTGCTGCTTTCTTAGGCTATACAAGTACTATCTCTTGCTAAGAAATTAATTTTACTGTACTACTACTACTACTACTACTACTACTAATAATAATAATACTAATAATAATAATACTAATACTAATACTAATACTAATACTAATACTAATAATAATAATAATAATAATAATAATAATAATAAACCTCTACTTTAGTAAAGAAAACAATTGTGACATGTGTATTGTAATTAAAACAAGTGGTGTCCACTGACTAAATGCATTCTTTCTGCACTGTGAAGAGGGGAAACCCAAATATTTAAAAAGTTTGTGATGAATACCAAGTTGTTTCTTCATGGAAAATAGACTTGTGGTTTAAAATTAAATTAAGCTGCTTAAATTTAGGGGTTTACTAAAGGTGAGTCATTTTTGACCCTTAGCTCAAGGGGAGTGTACAGAATGTTAAGACTACACAAGGGTTAAAGAGGTGTCAATCCCTTAAGCGTACAGTGTCTGCTAGACAGCATACTTAAATCGAATGTGAATATCTCAATCTCTTTTACTTCTTAACCCTTTGATGTTTGCACCTTGAATATTGTTATTCAACCTTTGTCCTTCATGATGTGATTTTTCAGAGAGGTCTAGGATATGGAAATAAGTCCAGGATGTTGTATCTCATAATATATTATAATATTTAGAAGAAAAAAAAAGTATCCATAGCTGTCAAACTGATTTTGATGGATAATCATCTGAGCAAAGGAAGCCGTTGTAGACACACAGAATGCCGTACACACAACACCATATATACAAAAGCTTGAACAATCAACACCAAAAGACAATGCGTTACATCCTAGCACAGATAATAACAAGGTCATTAACTGATGCAAACAGCTTCCCAAGTTATCTCCGGCTGGAGCCAGCCATTGCAGGACAGACTAATAGGAGATTAGCCCCTGCAAGGCCACATTTTATCCTTACGGCTGGTCTATCTGGTCCCCATTAAGTGTGACAGAGGTTACATGCCTGTTAAAGCTGTACAAGACATCTTGACCATACAATGATTCAGCATTTCAGTACACACTCTGAGTATATTTCTACCACAGAAGAATAAAGTAGTATAAAATGGAAATATTCTAATTAAAGTACATTAAATTTGTAATTAAGACAATACCTTAGTGGAGGTCTGTTGGTCAAGTGGTAAAAGGATATGTCCGGTGATATTCTGTACTTTGCCTATTGTCAGCAAATCCCATGAAAAGAGCAAAACCAACAAAATCCCACTAACAAGTACTGTCAGTGAAAATAACCTAACTATTTTCCACCACTGGTGATATGTTGCCAAGCAGGTGAAGGAATTTATTACTTTCACTAATCAATTAATTCACCTGTCATCAAATATTTGCATTATATCATGATATTGTTTGCATTATGATCAGCTATTTGAAAATGGACATTACTGCTAGCACATTTGATAAATTCAAGATTAATTGAGATGAGCATCAAGTAAAGTGAGCAAAGTGTAAACAGTTTTACTGCTTGGCTACATGTCTTTAACTGTAGCTAATGTAAAATACACCCCTTTTACTATGCTTTTGATGATTGCTGTGGTGGTAATACTGTTCAATACAGTGTACCTCCTCAGGCGCTGAATCCCGCAGAGACATATCTCCGCTGGGAAATCAGCCTTATAGACAGCAATTTCCTCAGGATAAATGACACACGCTTCATCACTCCACAGAGCCTGGTCTGCCAGAACATTTTCATTGGCTATCACAATTGAGTTCATGACAACACAGAGTCTGTGACATAAATATTTATGCAACATAGGGCGTGCTGCACAGTCCCAGATAAAAGCAGGGAATTTAAAGGAGACCTGGTTGTGGGAAAATAGTATAACTGTTGCAAAAATATCATTAATGTCGATAGTTTAAAATAATTTTATATTAGGATACATGTGCATAACATACTGTGCATATTTATGAAACCAACTGAAAATGGCAACACTAACAACTCCTGATGAGGGCTGAGAGATGGAGTTAAAATCTTCAGAAACAGCTAGTAAGTGGACCTTGGGTTAAGATTATAATCATGGTGGGATTAGGCAGCTAGAGGAAATAGCTGTTGGCCATTTTTTTTCAAGCTTAACAGTATGTTAAATTGCTCTTCATATTTCAGTTGATATTCTGCTATAGTGTCAATATTTGCAATTAATCACATTTTTGTCGTTGATGAAAACAAAATGCCAAACATTTGCTGGTTCCAGCTTATCATCTTATTGTCTCATATATTTTGGGCATTTTTCAATATTTTCTGACATATAATCTACAAAACAATTAATCGATTAATAGAAAACATTAACAACATATCAATCCTTAATGAGAATAATCTATAGTTTCAGCCTTACCACAAACCAACTGTTCACATAAAGTGGGCTCCTTGAAACTTTGGGGACTCCAAAGGTAAATTTGCTAAGTACATGACCTATAACCAACATGTCCTCCAAATTTAACAACAAAATAAGTCATCGGTCCATTACAAATCAGTCTCCTAAAATGGATCAGGTTTTGGTATGTTTATAGAAACATCATGGTTTGTGATAAAATAAGTACTTTGATAAGCAGATTAAATGAAGTGTAATGTATGTAATGTAATGTATGTAGTGTAGGTAATGGGAAAAACACCTACAAATTGAAACTATGGATACAAACATTTGAAAAAATTATACCCACACATCAGAAATAATATCTTACATGAATGAAATTAACAAAATAAAACAGCAAAATGAATGCTAGGGTAAAGTGTTATGTGTCATAATGCAGTTTTATTATGAATCCATCTGCTCTTAAACTAAACAACTAAAATATAAGTTGTAAAAAAGTACTTTGTGAGGTTTAGG
Organism: Euthynnus affinis; assembly: GCA_029490765.1. Lineage (NCBI taxonomy): Eukaryota > Metazoa > Chordata > Actinopteri > Scombriformes > Scombridae > Euthynnus > Euthynnus affinis. Next base: position 17,757,731 of record CM055838.1, on the reverse strand, counting down.
GAAACATCATGCTTTGGGTTAAAATGACTACTAACTTTAAGTCAGGGGACCTTCGTTGTCACAATTATAAAAACAAGTTTAGGGAATGATTGTGGTCATGGTCTGAAAAACTGATGTTGACAGATGGAAATGGGACACAAACAGTGATCTACTTAGTTAAAGTCCAACATTTGGTTGATTCAACTTTTCACCTCAGCCTCCTCCTAATGCAGACTTTGGCCGCTCCTTCATAACATCATCTGATTTCCTGCTTTGCGTGCTTTTATTTGGAGCATGTGCTTATCCGATCCTGTTGTACTTCTTGGGAGGACAGCTTTATAACACTTTTGGACCTACAGTAAAACATCCCTGTGCATGTTCCTGTTCTATGTCAGAGGATGACAGTACTTTGGATGGAATAGGATAGTTTTTTTTCCCCAAGGGGCAGCTTGTTTTGCAAACTGTAGTCAACACATTAAATACACATAAATAAAAAGACATACATACATATAGTAAACACACAGTAGACGCCAACATAATGAAGTTGCAATGATCTCTAAAAGCAGTAAGAGTCCGTCATTCCTTTATTAAAGTGTGTGTACAATAGCAACTAGGCCTGCAGCTTGTTTAAGATCCAACAGCTGAAGGAACAAATGATCTCAGTCCATATATAACACAATATTCCTGAATTGTTACCATATTCAGTAGGATTAGGGTTAGAGTTACCTGCTGCCATTGTATTTTCATTAATTAACACAAAGACATGGTTCATTTCCAAGAATGTAACTACTGACAGTTATAAAGTCAGAAAAAATGACTGAAAGAGTGACACACATTGCTTCTACAAAGCCATCAAAATACCAACATCTCTTTCTTACTCATTCAGCTGTGTCAGTTATCACAAATTGCTTTCTTTTCTTCTTGGTTGGGCTTCATCAATGAATTTATCAGTGCATTAGAGCTTCAGTGTGACTGTGTGGTGCCTCTTAGTCATCAGTGCTGAGAGACCAACACAAAGGATGGTAAGAAGTCACATGATTGCTGGCTTTCACACATATTTAGAAGAGAGAGTGGGTGTGTGGCAATTGTTTTTGCTTCCTCAGATGTCCAGCTTTGAGTGCATTTTGTTGTGTCCACAGGTTAAATGTGGTGGTAATGTACACCCTGTTCACATGGAGAATGAGGAAGATTTGTGAGCTTTTAATGTGGAAATTTATTTTTCTTTGGTTTAAATCTTTCTGAGGAGAGTTAAGTCCAACATCTTCACTGCTGTAGAGCAGTATGCCATATCCATGCATACACACACCCACATTCACACATTTGACAACATGTCCAGTAATTGTTTTCAGTGTCTCTCTGCTGAATGAAAGCATCTGCCTTCAAGTGGGAACGCTTTTCAATTTAAGAATCCAGATGTTTTATTTTCATGATTCAGAGCACTGTAGCTCAAAACCAGAAACCAGACAACCGTGTGATCTTCCAACAGGTGTCTTAAACTGGAAATGAGCTCATTGACTGTATATCACCTTCAACCTTTCTAGAGTAAAGGGTATGCATATTTTAAGACTGAAGAGCAAAATTGCTTTCTTAAGATAATCTCAACATTATAAGTGGAAAAGATAAGTTGAAATAGAATTTTTTGCTGGCATTTGGTCAATGTTCTGTTGAACAAGTCTCATCAGTGGCTTCCATCATACACATGACTACAACACGTATGAGGTGGTTTTATGTGGTGTGATGTTAATGTTTTTGTGGAAAGGAATACTAGGTCATGTGTGTAGTTGGTGTGTTTCCCTGTTCATAAAAAATGTGTCTGCAATCTTCAATTCATACAGTAATGTTAGAAACAAAACAAGATTTACCAGCAACAGATACATTCTTAATCTGTGGCTAGTTGTCAATGACCAATTTAAATTAGATTAATCCATGGATTCATCTCGAGCAGGTTACTTTTACTACAGTCTAGCAAGAATAGTTTGCCTGCTGATCTTAGACTGTGTGCTTCAAAAAGCAAATGAAATACCTTTTTATTCAATAAAGCATTTTCCTAAAGGAATGTATGTATGTTTATATGTGTTTACATATGTGTATGAATGTGTGGATGTGTGTATGTTTCTCCATATAAGCACATATTTGCTTTTTGTTGTTTTGTGATCTAAAACATTTTGAATTAAATTGAATTATGCAACTATAACTTGTCATGACAAAGAAATATGAACTGTCAAAATGCAATTAACCTGTCAGCTGTACATTAAAAATTCTTGATCTATCTCAGTTTCACACTTACTCCTCAGAGATGAAGTCAATAATGTAGAATTGCCAAGTTTGAATACAAATGCTACAGCAAAAATTGCCGGGCCAGCCAGGTTTTCATAATCTAAAAAATAAATTAATAAATAGATATAATCTAACTGTTTTATCATGCCTTTAATTGAACTTTTGTCCCTGCTTTGGTTTTATCATTTAATTGTATCTATTGTAATGACAATAATTTTAATGCTTTGATTCTCTTATTTTTTAATATACAACTTGTAAAGTGCTTTGAACTGCCACTGTGTATGAAATCTGCTCTAGAAACAAATCACCTTGTTTTCCATAAATCCTTCCATCTGCTTTAATTACCTTTATTATTAATTATTGATTGATATAACCATTGCGCCGAGAGCACCTCAGCTCCAGAGCTTCACAAATTGCATGTCATGCCATGTCATGTGTTCACCTGTAAATCCTTGCTATTTACTATCCTCATGTGGACAAAAGTGTACACTGCAGGCAGTAAATTATAATGAAAATCACAATGAATAGGACAACAGAAGCCAGTATTTTATTTGAATATCAATATTTCCATTGGCTTTGTCCATTGAATTATTGTCTTGAATTTGATAATATACGATTAGATTTCAGTAGGTATTTCACCCAGTCTCTAGTGTTTTTCTTATTTTTTGTCTTTTGCCGTTTTAATCATATATGAGTCATTTAAGAAGCAAGTCCAGTAATAAAGATTTCTTTGTGTGAAAGGCTCTATTGTGGCTACATAGAAAAGTGCTCTGTGTTTTATAGAAGCTATATGGATTTATTTTTCCTCTTTTTCCTCTTCTTCCTTTATCTCTTCACCTTTTCCTTCCTCATCCTTTGTCTCCTCATCTTTTCCCTCTTCTTCCTTTTTCTCTCCATCTGCTTCATCCTCCCCTGCTTTTTCATCTTCCTTTTTCACCTCTCCTTCCTCCTCATCTTCATCCTCTACCTCCTCTCCTGTCAGGCGCTCCAGATCAGCGATGCGATGTTTGAGAGCCTTGTCAGTAGTTTTGTAATTTCCCAGAATCCTCCTCAGCTTCATCTGCATCAGATCCATTGTGCTGTACAATCTGTTGACCTTCTCCTCCAGCTCCTTGGCCTCAGGCATAATGTTGGCTGGGTCCAAGTCTATCAGATTATCTTTCATCAGGATCTGTCGTCCCTTCTCCTCAAGCATGGCTTTAGCATCTGGGTACTCTGTCAGTGACTCCATCAGGTCATCCTTGGACAGGCAGAAAAGGTCTGAGTATCCAATGCTGCGGATGTTGGCTGTCCGTCTGTTGCCCGCTTTGCTGCCTTTAATATTAAGGATACTGATCTCGCCAAAATAGCTGCCGCTTCCCAGAACAACAAACTGTGTGACACCGTCGTCAGCAACTACTGCAAGTTTTCCGTCTTTGATGATATACATCTCACGGCCAATATCACCCTTTTTACAGATGTAGTCTCCAGGACTGAACACCTGCGGCCTGAGCTTTAGCACCAACTCGATCAGCAGGCCGGCCTCACAGTCTGCAAAAATACGAACTTTCTTCAGTGTCTCCATGTGAACTTGGATGGCAATCTCGGCTTTTAGCTTGTCTGGAAGATACCTCAGCACCTCCCGTTCATCCTGTGCCTTGCCGTTATTCCACAGATAGTCAAACCACTTGATGACTCGCAACTCAAGATCCTTGCTGACCTTTCGAACCTAGGCAGGAAAACAAAGAACATTTAGAATATAATCAAAGAAAACATGAATGTGCTCTTTCTTGTTCCAAATAAGTCTTTGGAAAAAGCAATGGCTATTTACCTGCATGTACTGCTTGATGTTGTCAATTCGAGCCTGAAACTGAGCTTGGGCAGCATTCATGTTGGAGATCATGGTAGCAATGTTTCCTACAATAGTGGCAAAGATGAGGACCCCAACTAAGAAGTCCACCACATGGAAGAGAAATTCTGAGTCCAGGGCTGGTGGTGGTGTTTCTCCAATAGTTGTCAGGGTCAATGTGGACCAGTAAAGGCTGAACGAATATTTCCTCATGGGTAACCCAAACGCAGGCTCCTCAGGGTCATCCAGAGCTGGGTAAACCCAGTCGTCAGCGCCAAAGCCAATGGACTTGGAGAAAGAGAAGTAGAAGCAGGCATTCCAGTGGATGATGATCAGGATATACATGATCAAGTTTCCAATGCGGAAGATATTGGGGTAGTTGGTTTTAGTCTCGGTCTTTGTGAAGAATTCCAACATGCGACCAATTCTCAGCAGCTTATTGAGGCGAATCTCTGGGTAGTTGAGACCCAGGATGAAATAGAAGACATCAGTGGGCAACATGGAGATGAAATCCAGACGAAACTGGAAGCTGGCGATGTAACGATCCAATAGCAGTTTTTTATCTTTCACTATCAGGCCTTGTTCAAGGTAACCTGTGTTTACAGAGAAAGAAGAATAAGGCTATGTTTTCCATGAATAAAACACAAATGGTTTAGGCAAAGTTTGAAATAAAGTGCCACTCAAAAGTATTCACTATAATCTCTACATTCATCCCTGTCACTCCTTGATTACACACGGATGATCGCCATTCAAATTCAAAATTATATTCAAATTCTAAAAACTGTCAGCTGCAACAGTGATGATTAAGTGTCTCATAGCAGAAACATGCTCATAATTTTGATTGATTTAATTTTCTCTTGACCTAAGACCTAAAAAATCCTAACTGTAAAAATTAAGATTCAAATGATTCAAATTTGTAAAATTAATCATTACAAGTCCAAAATGGGTGAATGCTTCTCACCAGCACAGTAAAACATTGAGTTTAAAACACTTAAAGGACAGGTTTTCAAGTCCATCATAATTCAATAAAACAAAATCTACAATCTTCATTCAGTGCAAAACTTCATTCTAAAGTTCAGCTCAAATTAATATGAGACTTCAGCCATTTTTGAGTCTTTTTAGTACAAAATTCTCTTTTTATGTTTCCATTTTTGTGCTGAGCTGAAATGGAGGGATAGCAAAAGAAAAGTTTATACTAAAACACACTTGATTTATCAACTCCAAAGCCTACTAAAGCCTCATATTAGCTTCATCTGAACATCAGAATGCATTATACACAGAGTGACAACTGTGGATTTTGTCACCCATCACTTACAGTGGAATCACTTTAGGAAGGGATATTTTCACAGTATCAGTATGGACAGAAAGTACAAATTGCAGAAACCGATAACTTTATTAATGTGGGTTTGTGAGTATTGTTTAAGACAGATTTGAAAAAAATATGAATTCATCCTTTGAAAGATTTTCTTTGGCTTTCTTAAGATTGGGAATTTTATGCCAGTTTTTCACCTGTTCTGGTCCTGACGAGCATATCAGCAAGGTAGATTATGTCTGAGGTGTAGTCCAAGACAACCCAGTAAATGAGGTAGTTGTGCTGCAGCTCCTCAAAGCAAGCCCTGTTTGCAGGAGAAGAAGCAGTGAGCGTGTTTTGTAAATTAATAATGTTCAGAACTTGTACAAGCATTTCCTTTTCTGCATGTTTGTGTCCTCTACTGCTGCAGTTGATGTTGTGCCAAGCTCATAAAGTATAACATTAATCATTGCATTGAAATCAAATTGAATTAAAGAACTTGCTCACCAGCTTGTGAAACTGTTGCCAGCGATAAGAGGGCTATTAGTCTGCATAAAATGAGTTCATTGCTAAGATGGTAATGATATGTACCAGTTTCGTATGGACTGAGATATGAATAGCACTTAATGGGCTGAATGGAATCATGTGATCATTTGACCTGCAGGAAAATCAAGAAAAGAATCATTGATTTATAGAAGTCACCTGGCAATGATCATGGTCCAGTTGTACATGCATGGTAATGTGATGATGAACAGCCAGTTGTAATACAAATTCCCAGCAGGATTAATGACAAACAGTTCTTTGGGCCTATGAGAAGAGAGGCAGAGTGGAAAAATCAAATACTTAAAAGCATACTTGAAAAGTTGTTCTGTTTATTGTCCTGAGGAAGTTGCTGAGGGACTTACTTTTCCTTCTCTTTGTCCTTTTCCTTCTCTTTTTCCTTCTCCTTTTCTTTTTCTTTTTCTTTTTCTTTCTCCTTCTCCTTCTCTTTTTCTTTCTCTTTTTCATTCTCCTTCTCCTTTTCTGTCTCTTCCGTCTTCTTCCTGCAATGCAAATCAACACATTAGAGAACACGGAGCATCAAATATTCTTCTACAGCTGCATTTACTAAAGATTATAATGTGTATTACTCTTTCTTCTCCTTCTTCTCTTTTTTCCTTTTCTTCTTTTTCTCCCTGGAAAAGGGATTAATTAACAGGTTTAATAGACTTTGTCAAATGATACTTCAAAGTGAAACTGTGTGTTACAAGGGCTTTACTTATCTCTTTATGACTATAATTGTACTTACTCGTCATTGTTATTACTGTTATTCATGTTGAGCAGACGATGAGGATTTGATTGAGGCAAACTTCTAGAACAAACAGCATGTTACACAAAGTTAAATGACTTTCTTGTTATCTTTCATTAATGTATAGTAAGCCTACTGTTAACATTTAATGTGTCTTTGAAGTTTTGCTTACAGGTCATCCTCACTGTGCTCCTCACTGTCTGTGAAAAGCTGTGGTGCAGTGTGATGTGGCACAGTGAGGTGGGGAAGAGTGGTCAAAGTGGTCATGGCAGCAGATCTGCAGTGTAGCCTGCAAAAAATGAATCAAAAGTGGAGGTTTTGTTTGAGGCCTACTAGAGGTTACTAAATTGGTCTGTCACAGCTGTGTGATAAGATAGGTAGGCAGACCCTTAAATTACAGCACTGTTTAGATGCCTTATTACTACAAATGCATGCAAATGCCAAATACTGCAACAAAAGTCTCCTTATTTTAAAGAGCACAAAGAAAAACAATTTTCAACATGGAGCATCAAATCATTAGTTCATTTCATTCTGCAGCCATTTAGTATTGATGAACAAAACAGGAATTAAAATTAGCTAAATATTTTAGGAAATCTATTTATTACTCGATATCTGTACTGTCATGAACCTCAGGTCATAGATTTTCATCACACCTACTGCAATATTCTCTTCTTTCAGACACATTAAATACTCCAGACAAATCTATTTATGTGGAAAGTAAAGACAGCTGTGTGAAAAGAACCAGAAATCATTACAAGTTAAGTGAATGCCTTTGAGGTTTTGGTAGAAGTGCATCAAATCAATGGAGAAAAACTGTATTTTCTGACATTCAATCTGCTCTCACAAACAGGTGATGTTGTAAATAAGGTTTCCAAAGTATAGTGATGAAGCATAATCCATCCTGTTTCATGTGACTCGACTTACCTTTTCCACTTGTTAATATAATGTTGAGTCCATTTTCTTTTGATCCTTGTGTAGTTTTTGAAAGTCTGCGAGTTGGTGTATCAATGGTCGTATTAATCATCGGAGGCTAATTAAAAATAATATCAAAATGTAGCTAGACAGCTGACACCTATAAGCATTGAGTCTAACTAACTGTGTCATAGAGTCTTGGTGACCCTGATAAGGACTTATGGATTAGAGGTGGCTGAGAAGAGGAGAGGCAAAGTCACTCATCCTTCTTATTAGTACACTCCAGGGGGAGATGAGATATGCTTAGAGCAGTTTGGACAACTATGAGTTAACCTGTCAGTGTGGATCCAGAACACTGAAATCCATTTTTTGTTGACACTTCCTTTTTTATCTGTAACAGGCTATAATTTTCCTGACCATCTGTGGAACAGTCAAGGATTTAGACACACACATTCACTCATTCTCTCTCTCTCTCTCTCTCTCTCTCTCTCTCTCTCTCTCTCTCTCTCTCTCTCTCTCTCTCACACACACACATACACACACACACACACACTCACGTGTACACTACCGTCTCCCGCTCAGTCAGCACTCTCAGCCATATCCAGCTCTGATCCTATTAGATCATGCCGGGTAGTACAGATTTCAGATCAGGTAGATCTGGTCCCTTTTAAATGAATAGGAATAATGAGAGTGAAATTAAATCTGAGCCTCTGTCAGTGTTGAGTGGTGTGTCCTAATAGCAAGTGATCCTCCCTGGGGATACTACAGTATGCAGACATCCCGTGATGCAGTGGCACTCCCTGTTGGCTAATGTGGAGTTTGCAGTATTATGACAATATATTTCATAGCTTATATTACAACTGAGGAGTGTCTGTGGGAGTGTATTTTATTTCATATTCAATCATTTTAGAATAGGTACAGACCATGATCACATTAGGTTTTGTGAGTAGAAAAGGGGGGGAAAAACATAGACCTGTAACCAGCTACTGTATGTTTTAGATACTATGTTTTTATAGCAGTTCTGCCTTTATATTTGTATAGAGAGACAAAAGACACAGGAAGAGTGAGGGGGATGCCATACAAGGTTATTAGCCTGGCAATGACAATTACATGACACACATCTCAGGATGTATCAATCACTATTGAATTTCAGGTACATAATTGAAAAAAAGTGTTTTAATCAAAGCAGAAAAAACAAACATAGAAATCAAATTGTCCAGTTCTGGACTGAAAACACATTTATTTATTTCACACACATTCACACACAAGGACACACTCTTTACTTGTTTCACTTTGTACTTTTTTCACAAAGAGCATTACAGATTTGATTTATATATATGTATATATGTATATATTTTTTTGTTCAGTCTGTATTCATCATGCCACAGATTTATCATCCTTTTCATCCTGTGACTACAGTACCCATTGCTGTTTCCAGCTGCTGTTTTAACTGCTAACAGAGAGGCACTCAGACTGGTACAGTAATAAGAGGAAGATAACTACAATGGCGCAGCAGGATCTGCTGCCACTCCAGTCGTGTCAGCCGCAGCTCCCAGTGGGGCAGCATCAGCAGCACCAGCACCAGCATCAGCAGCAGCAGGGACATCTGTTACAGCCACATCAACAGACACCTCAGGGGCCACTGGGACATTGTCAACAGCAACCACATCAACAGGAGGCACATCCACGGCAGCAGCAGCATCAACTGGTGCAACATCTGCAGTGACGTTAACTACAGCTGGCTCAACAGCAGCTGCAGGATCTGCTGCAAGATCTGCTGCAGGCTCTGCAGCCGGTTCCGCTGGTGTTGGTTCAACAGCTGGCTCAGCCTCAGCTGCCTCCACTTCTTCAGCCTCCTCTACCTCATCAGAGTTTAGGGGGGCAGCAGGAGCAGCTTTAGGGGCAGGGTTGCCATCCTGTGCCCAGGAAATAGAGAGGATATGACTTTAAGTTTACACACTACAGTCCATTTTGGTTATCTACTGAAAGGAGAACTCCACTGATTTCCAGAAGTTTCTCTTTGCTAATCACGGAGAGTGCTACTCAGCCTGTGGAAACAGTTGCATAATGAAGATGAAAGATGAAAATTAGTCAAGTGATATCACTTGAGCATTTACCAGGCAGGTCATATTGGAAAGTAAGATCCATTGTTTTATCCATTCTCACAACAAGATATCTCAAAACTTCTGCTTCAATTAAGAAAAAAAAATTGTCTCTATTGGGTCTCAATTTTTGGAAGTACAATCATTACTGTAATTGCTGGTGTATCCCTTTAAGACCATTATAGAAAATATGTGAATGCTATAATTTTGTTCCCCCACACCAGGAAAGGGTAGCATTTCTGTGGAGAAAAAAAGTTACTTAATGTCTTGAAAAAAAACTGGTTTGGTGGTTTACAATGTCCACAGGAACCCTCTACCAATGTTTTCAACTCTGTTGGCACCTTCAGCAAGAGGACGCGTGCTATTTGTCAGCACACAGTAGTAGTAATGTAAAATTATTCTGTTCAGTATGATGTGAAGGTGGTTGCTCACCTCTATCTCCTCCTCGGATGTATCTCCAACAGGCATGGGAGCTGGAGGAGGGACTTCAGCTGGCTTGGCTGGTGCAGCATCCGCCTATATGAGTGAAATCATTTAAATTAAGCACAATTTGGAGTCAAGGCAGATTCAATGTTGCCTTCAGTGCTGATGTGCACTTACTACCGCTGCCACAGCTTGCTCAGCCTGAACAAAGGAATAGTTCATGAATAACAAACAAACAAACTTCAGTAATCATGAATATGAGTTTAGTCTATGTTAAAATATTTGTATAGTTATATACATTTGCTAACGTTATATGGGAGTCTAACAAGAAATAAACTCACAGGAGCATCAGCAGCAGGAAGGAAAGGGTTTCCAACTACTCCCTGAAATAGTATAAAATAATGATGATGATTATTTTTTAATAACAAACAATCTGAATGTACCAGATGTTTATTTATATTTCTTTATTTGGGTGAAAATGAAATGCCCAGCCATTAACCTGCTGCTGGTACAGCCTGTACATCTCCATCCACCTCAGGGCCTCATTAGCATGTGCTGCAACCTGCTGAAGAAATACCAGACATCTCCAGACATGTACTGCAATTAAGTCAATTATCTCTTCTCTGTCAGACATCTATCACACTGTACATTTGATGACATGACAAAAACATGGCATGACATGCCATGGCAGGCGGGAACAAAACTTCACAGAAAAGCCCAAAAAAGCCCTCTTACCTCATTGCTTTCACTCCCTGGAGCCTGTAAAACAAGGAAGAGAAGTGAACAGGTGACAATGAGTTTATGCCATTATGAACAACGTTTATGGATCAGCCCGCAGACTCAATTACACATTATGTTCAGGAAAGACTTACAGGGGCAGCCAAGGCAGTGACCAGCAGGCACATCATGAACACCACTGGCTTCATCATGACTATTTCTAGGGAAACACAAACTATAATTTAACAAGTAGACTACAGTTTTCTTAATTTGTTGGTAAACAAACACTTTAAATTAATGAAATATTAAGAGTATCAGCAGGATATAGTCTCTAACACTTCTTCTTCTAATCTTAATTGTTTCCATATTAAAATCCATCTCACCTTCTTCCTGGCGTAGAGAGAGGCTAAAGATGTGTCTCCTCAGAGATGGAAAGTAGTCTACCTCATCCTTTAACATGTAAGCCATTTATATACTGGAAGATCCTGTGTCAGCCAATCACGTCCCGTAAAACATGCAGAAATATGTGTTTGAAGAAATCTACTTACACTTCAAAGCTGACAAAAAAAGTATGTATGGTTAAGGCCCCTTCTTAATTACATGTTGTGCAAGTGTGCTTAGCACACATGCCCCTCTCTTTATTGCCCTAAAACCAAATTGTCAGTATGAAGCTGACATAAGCATGAAGGTAATCACCTGGAAGCAAAACTTTGTTTGACTTGAAAATATTCAAGTCAGACATTATTTAAGACAAAAGAACTGTGTACTTGTTTAAGTCGGTACAGAACTGGGCTACTGGATACTAAAAATTACAGTGAAATACTGCAAATACTAATGATATTGATAAGGAGATCCACAGATCACACTAAAACCACTATTTCTTTGACTGTCAACAACACACGTAAATGGAAGATGCACTCTGAGAAATGAAACTTGGATGTTGTTAGCATTACATATTTATTTTATGGTGAAACTACTAAACAATTGCAGTTTTGAGCAACAAAACAAGAAGGTTCCATTGCATTAACATAATAGTGTAAGGTTTTTCAAATACATGATGTGTGCTGATTTGAAGCTACGTATCAGGTTTAAAATGAACAGCAGGTGCTGGACTGAATAAAGAGTGTCTCAACGTGGTTTCCGTACTTTTCAGCATATGTGCAGTACGCACAGGTTCAGCAGCCATTTTCTCTTGTGACTGCAACTAGGCCATGTATTTAAGAGACTGTTGGCTGAAAGTTTTTATTGCAATCTACAGTCAGCAATATAATATAATATAATAATAATATAATTTATTGGTGATAACAACAACAGGCTATGCATATTTTTGACTTTTGACGGATGAGGTTGTAGTGTGCTGGTGGTGTTCCCACTTTATTTATATTGATGGGGTGGACAAAATATCAGGTACACTTTTCAATATAATGCACTCCAGTACACCACCACTACCCACTATGACCTCAATCAGAATTATCACCTTTCTGACAATGTTAACTAAAACTGAAAATATTGTTGTATTGGATTGCATTAGATTGAACAGGTGTTCCTAATAAAGATCTTGGTGAGTGTATTAGGTAACATTAACTTTGCCCCAGTTCATTCTTCAATGAGCCACAGAACTAAGCATCCATTTCTTTGAAAACTACACTCTGCGACTCTGCAACTCAGCAACTTCATAATACGGCCCCTTGTGATCGAACCCTGATATTTAGGATGAATAAAATTGTCAGAACTATCTGTAAAGTCAACATGGTAAGGTTATAGTCTGTGTAGTTGTGTATAGAGTATTAAGTTTTGTTCATCTGCATAGAGTCCCAGCACTGAAAATAATCAGGAATTTGTCCTAAAAGGGTTTTGAAGTGATGTCTTTGAAGATTGACACCCTCATGAACCAAACATGAGCCTAACCAAACATGTTTGATAAGAATCACAACAACATAGATATGTACTGGATGGGGGAATTTTACAATGTGAATTGTTTTTTTCTGGTAGGCAATCTACGTGATTACCTATGTATTATTTTCCCTAAAGTAGCTCAATCATTGTGTAGCTTCCATGCTCACACTTGCAAGGAGGTGTGATCTCCTGCACGATAAGTCTTGAATAACTGTAGGTGTACTGAAATGTCAGCTTGTGGAATTAAGTCTGTGTTGCTGTCATAACGCTCCTGCCTCTTTGCAAACGTTTATTCTTGTTCGCTGCCTACAGCTCAAACATGTCTTTGGAATTTCTGCACTCCTATTTCATACTGATATATCAGTATTTCACGTAGGGTCTAGTAAGACCTGTTACTACTTGTGTCCATTGTATGGTATGTGTTGTGCTCAGTTGATTTGGCCAATGCTAATGTTGCAAGTCCAAATCTTCCATGTTCTAGTCAGTTTTGAAACAATAAGTTGATTCATTAGATTAGTTGATTGACTGAAGTAAATGGCAACAATTTTGATAATATTGTTTATAAGTCATTTGCAAGCAGATATGCCAAATGTTTTTTCTTTACAGCTTCTCAAACATGAAAATGTTTTGGTTTTTATATCATTATAAATTCAACATTTGTTTTTGTCCAAATGTCTCATTGGGCTTTGGGAAATTCTTATGGCCACTTTTACAACAGTCTGATAATTTATAGACATTTGAGAAATCAACAAGAGTAAATCATGAAAGTGGTGGCTGCACTCCTAGTTCTGATGAACAGATTCTAATTAAGCAGTAAGCTGAACATCTTAAGATTTCAGACCGCTTTCTAGATTGAAGAAGAATATTCTGTCTAAAGACAGAATGTTATATTTTGTCTAAAGATATGTATTCTGTCTAAAGACAGAATATTGATGATTTATCTTATTTGTCATCCCTCAATCAAAACTGCCAAATATTTACTGTTTGAAATTTGTTAGCGCTTGCTGCTGTCTGTTTTCATATCACTGCAAACTGAGCATTTTGGATTTCTGACATGACAAAAAAGATATCAGAAGACAGGATGGTGTTTCTCATTTGTAAGCATTTGCTGATATTTCTGTTTTGTCACTGTAAAATGGGTAGTTTTGCATTTTGTACTTATGGCTAAATAAAATATCACTAAACACAAAATATCAACCTTTTTCATATATATATGTATATATATATATATATATATATATATATATATATATATATATATATATATATATATATATATATGTATATATATATATATATATATATGTATATATGTGTATATATATATATATATATATATATATATATATATATATATATATATATATATATATATGTGTGTGTGTGTATATATATATATATATATATATATATATATATATATATATATATGTATATATGTATATATGTATATATATATATATATATATATATATATATATATATATATACTACGAACAACAATGAAGATTTCATTTCCCATGAGCACAAGGCAAGGCCAGTTTATTTGTATAGCACATTTCAACAACAAGGCAGTTCAAAGTGCTTTACATAGAGCATAAAAGGCATTAACCTTGATTTTTATGTTTTCAACTGAAACTTGGTTTCAGCTTCATGTCGTAAAATCTTGGTTAGCGTGTGCATCTGTTATGGAATCAAGTAAAAGAAAGATACTTCTTATTTTTAATGCTATTTTTTTTTAAACAGCTGGTTGCAATGAGGTAATGTATCTATTTGTGGCTCTATAAGATTAATTATTGTAATATGATGATCATGAAACAAAGTAAACTTTGTTTTAGTACTGTTCATACGAAATAACAAATTTACATGTAAGGCTGCATTCACACCCCATATGGAAATGCACTTCCCACAGGGTTGTGCTGAGGTGTGGGCGTGTTTATTTGTTCTTTAGAATGTAACCCCTGTGAACAATGAGAAAATCACATTTTATTTCTCAGATTCACTCCTTTGTTCTTGCTACACCACTGCTCGCCCTCTTCATTCACTCTCTTGCTCACTTGACCACTGCTGCTCTCTCTCTCACTCTCTCTCCTGCTCCTCACTCATGCTCTCTCTCTCTCTCTCATTTTCTCTTGTCTTTTTTAAAATGAGTGGAGTTAGCCAACAATAAGTCTAACTTTACTTTTAATGTTATCAGACAAAGAGAAATGATCTGATTTCGTGAATGGGATGCAGTTGCAGGCATTTAGAATAACTATATAGAAATAGCCAATCTTCATGCTGATGGTCTTGTTTGCTTATGTAGGTCATATAGAGACTGTTTAATAACCAGCACCATAACATACGATAATCTGCAACGTTTAGTAAATCCAACATAACTGCACTTAGTAAATCAAACCTAAGTGTCTTAAGTAAATTCAATATTAGTGTATTATTTTTCTCATTTATTCAACTCAGTTATGTGGGACTGGTTGACATACCTAAAGTAAGTAAAACAAAAAACATTTTATTTCTTCATAACATTTGAGTATTTTGTCTTGTTTACCACCATTTAATCAATTTAAACCTTTTGTTTTTTTTTATGTTGACTTTACTTATTTTTTTGGGTTCCCACAGACTCCTCATAACATATCTAATAATAACAATAATTATCAATTAACAGCCCAGATAGCATACTTTGTATTGATTTGCAGTGACCCTTTCCTTTAAGGGGACAAGTGGGCCCAAACCATGACAGCAAAATGCTCCCCACTGCATAATCAAGCCACCAGATCACCTCAGTGTAGGGGTCAAGCAGTCAGGCCTGTACTGTGCTCTTGGTGTATGCCACATATGCACTCGCCCACTTGCCAAGAATATGGTGAAGGGTGACTCATTTGACTATATCACTTTTTCCCACATCTTTGTAGACTAGGGCCTATGTGTTTTGCACCGCTGAACTCTCGAATGAGCATTCATCTTTGTAATGAGAGGTTTATACTCTGCCACCCTACTATAATGTCCCTCTCTATATAAACATGTCTTGAGTCCAAAACCATATTTATATGCAATTTCCCTTAAGGTTAGGAACAGCAATGAAGTATACAAAAGATTTGAGAACATAATTCACATCAAAATAAAGATAGAAAATGTCATGTGGGTGTGTGTGTGTATGGTTGAAACAATGGGAAGGGCTTCTTTCGTGATGTCTGAGTTTTTCACTAATCCCTGTTTGTTTTAGCAGGTGTGGTGAACATCACAGTGATTGTGAACATTGTAGGTTTGTTATGTTTATATTGTGGTTCCAAATCAGATAATAAAGGGCGTAGTACTGTGTAATCTGCAAAGCTGTATTCTAGATATTCTTCCCTTAAACCTGCTGAGCTAATGAGTTCCAGTGTACATAAGACAACAATCTCTGCATTAGTCCTTCAAAACTTTCTCTGTAGTTATCTTGGCACACAGTGAGATTTTGTTTGCTGCATTGCTAAAAAAAGGGCAATGTGAAGAGTATAGAGGTTAAATGAATGAAAGTGAATATTTTCTTTACCAACAGGAATGCCTAACTTGTGCCAAGTTAAATAAGCAGTGCTTTATTCCAACAAGTTTGTTTCAAGTCAGCTGTTGTCAGCAATCTATTCTGTGCTGTGGTGTGCTGGGGAGGCAGGCTTAAAGGTATAATATGTAATTATTCCAGATTAAAATGTCTAAAAACAACTAGACCTATGTTATATATGTTGTTGAGTTGTGTATTTACATTATCCACAATGTTTCCAACAATTTTCAAACCCAGAGAAATCTGTAATTTAATAAAACGGACCGTTTCAGAGAAACAAACGTTAGCAGCAGCTCAGCTAACAGCCCCTCCAGGAAACAAACAGCTGCAGAAATATTGATATTTTCGGTGAAACAGCTTTTAGTAGTATTTTTTAAACTATTTTAATCTGTGTGTATGTTTGATTTTGGAGAAGAGGAGACTTCTGCGGATAATTTGGCTCCTGGGAGAAACCGGATGAATGTCTGGATTTTATATTATACGAGAAATAAGCCAAACAAGTGTCAGCAGCAGCTCAGCTAACAGCCGCCTGGTGGTCACCAAACATCGTTGGAAAAACACTGGTTTTTAAGAAAAACAGCTTTAATTAATATTGATGATTTTAATCTGCATGTACGTTTGTTTTTAGAGAGGAGGAGACCTCTGCGGAGAATTTGTCTGAATGTAAAGTTATAAGAGAAATAAACAAGTGTTAGCTGCAGCTCAGCTAAAAGCCCGTATCTGATGTCCGTGGGTCGGCGTACATCATCAGAAACACTGATCTTTTAGATGAAACAGCTTTATTCATTGATTTTACCTGTAATCAGCGGTTCTGGAGAGTAGGAGACCTCTGCAGATAATTCGGCTTCTGATAAAAACATCCTGAACCATGAACACCGGTGAAGCTGATTATTTAACAACGAAGACAACAACTCCAACAAATAGACAACAACCATGATCCCTTGCTACTTCACATCGTCATCACACACCGTCTTTTGTTATTATTTTGAGTTAGAGACCCCTTACATATTGTGCATTTAAGAAGGCGGATGCTATGTGGCTGGGCAGGCTGGTGAGGAGTTTGGATTCCATTATGTCAGTGGCAAAGCAAAGGACCCCAACTGTTGTCTATCATGGATAATGCCTGCTACCCTCTGCACAGCACATTCATATCCATATGGCCATACAGCTATTCAGGTGAAATTGACCATTAGGGGTGACACTGCCTCTCCGTTGATTATTATTCTTGCAATGTTAATCACCTTGAATTTGCAATACCCCCATTGTGACATCTCTCTATAGTAGGTTGGTGGCCAGACTATCACTTCACTGTGGTGTCTTTTATTTAATTTTTTATTGATGTGTGTATAGGTGTTTTGCATGTGTCTTTATGTGTATATGAGCCAGTTGATGCCTAAATTTCCCTCAGGATCAATAATCCATCCATCCATCCATTCATTCATGAAACAGTCTTGACAGCTCAGCCAGAACTTAATGCACACAAAACACACCAAAAGAGCAGCAACTGGCATAAGGCATAAGCAATTGTAATGCTTTAACTAACCATAATGTAAGGTAAACAAGAACAAGCATAATAATAATTTCAAGCTTGGGCGTTTTCTTCATACTTACTGTAAATAAGTCATAAAAAACACACAGATCATTTAGGCTACAAGATAAACACAATACAAAGACAAAACCTGGAAATATATATTATCATTGTCAATGGATATCAAAATAGCCTTTGTCTCTCTCAGGCCTGGCACTAGGATGAAGTAAATGAGGGGGCTGATAAAAACTGTGAATTGCAATTGTTTCTTAAAATAAAATTCATGGATTTGACCATGCAATAGCTTCAGAAAGGCTAAATAATAACAGCATAAGACTACTGTTTCAAAATAAAAGAATATGTCTATTAATCAGAATAACCACATGAGAATGTAGCACTAGCAGAATATTTTTTTTCTAATTTCTGAATGATTCTCTGTCAAAATAAGCAGAGAGAAGTGCATAAAAAAACAGCTGTTTGTGGCTTGCAGCTCTCTCTTTCTCAAACAAACAAGATTACAGTCATGTGTGCTGTTATGTATAAATGAAACAAAAACATTTGCCTCAAAATGTATTTGGTTTGCTGCTTAGAGCTGGTTTGAGAAGTCCTTCAAGGGACTTAATTTCTATGTCCTTCAAGATTGCCTTGAGCTTTGA
This sequence comes from Euthynnus affinis, assembly GCA_029490765.1. Taxonomy (NCBI): domain Eukaryota; kingdom Metazoa; phylum Chordata; class Actinopteri; order Scombriformes; family Scombridae; genus Euthynnus; species Euthynnus affinis. The sequence goes on along the minus strand of CM055838.1, from coordinate 17,739,299 downwards.
TTTGAGACACTGAAACAGGTGACTTTTAGATGTTATCCTGAAAAAGTAGGTTACCAAAAAATCAGTCTTTAGAAGATAAAATAAAATAAATAACTGCATCAGAGGTTCTCCCATTCTTTCTATTCTGTGTGCCTGTGAGCCAGCATGCCACTAGAGTAAGTATATGTTTTCTCTCAGTTCTTCTGTGATCATCATCAAATTTATATTATGTGAATCTCTTGCTCTGGAAAAATCTTTATTTAAAAATGTTTGCAAAACAATTTTAGATTGAAACCACACGTTTTCTGTTTCCCCAACCAAGGTCTTCTTTCTTCTACTTTTAATCATCCAGACCTCCAGATGTTTCCTCTGTTTATCATCCTATTTTCCAAAACGGTGTTTGCTCCCAAACCCTTTTTTGTATTTGTGCCTGACTGTACAGAAGTACTGGATAGTACAAAGGCCAAAGATTGTAGTTGTGACAAATCAAATTAAGGCTATTGAACTTGCTATCATCATTTCCTCTCATGTGGTTGACAGAAGTTATGTATTTATGTGTTCTAAAGTTCCAGGAAAGAAAACGTGTGAAGAAGAGATAGTCATAGCGTGAGAGGATGGCGCCTTGAGTGTCTTTGAAGAGATAAGTGTTAAGTCGTGTTGTGACAGGCGTCTGTCCCCAGGGGATCGAGGATCAGGAAGATCAGAATTAAATCACTGTCTTTACCCTTCGAGGTGTTTTCATACAGTTACATTTCACTGTGGGAAAATTTACTGAAACACTGTGGTGAAAAATGATGTTTACTGCGTGTAGTAATTATTAAGTACTGTAGTTATATCTAAGTATGTGAGATACATATTGTACCAGTACTCTATATGCTGGGTTCAGTGACTGTTTTTTTGTGGACTTTTTTGTGGACTAGTGCATTTGGATACAGTAAAGTGTCTGTGTGTTTTATTTTATGTGGGTGTGTCTGACATATCGTATGCTTATTCCCTTTCCAGTAGTAACAGAAGTCTTTCTGTATTTTTGCTCTGAGAAGATTCCCTTCTACCCGGGTCCCTTCCATGTTTAAACACTAATTATACATTTTAAAATTTAACTATCATGCTGATGATACTAGGCAGTATTTGCAGATAAAACCCTGCAATGACAGAAACATCAGAAGCCATTTTATATGCCTAAAATCAAGCCTAATCTTGGCTGTTCTGGTGCTACTCCCCTATATTCATGAATCAAAAAATCAGACACTAGATTTTTCAAAATTGACCAAAACTGGCATTCTTGTGTCTTTTTGTTGTTTATGCATTAAATTCCATTCTTCTACAATCAGGTGCACTCATGTAATTATTGCACATAATAATTGTATAAAAACACTTGGGTGCTACACAACACCAACTTTAATGTGTGGAGTCAATTTTTTTTCATGATGATTTTCATGATCCATGTTTGCCTATTATTTATCTTATATGCATAATATATATACAATGCTGTTGGCATAGCAACAGCATCCACAACCCAAACCTCACATTTTAAAGCATACCAAGATATATTCACTTTAAAGGATGGATTATCTCTAGCAAGTTTCTGCAAGTTGAGTTTTGCACTGCAAAGTTAACTCAGTGGAGAAATTCACAGTTTGCTTCAGAAAGAAGCAATAACAGTATAATGATACTTATGAAATTCTAAAATAAACAGAAAAAAACAAAATTTGCATGAAAACATTGGTTTATTTATTAAAGAAAATGACATACAGAAAAGCTGAAATTATTAAACAAAGTTATGCAGCACATTTCTTATTTACTGTGGAAATGTAGCATTTCCAAAGAGCTGCATTTCCACAATAACATTGCAATAGATGATAGCTGACAGAAGATGGCCGCTGAAGAGTTTACAGGTCTACAACAGGTTATTGTTAATCTATGAAGACTATGAAAAGAATTCTTCAGAAATGTAATGTTATTCAAATGATCTTGTTGTAATTATGTTTTCTATTCCAGGAGATTCTCTTAACAAAAATTGGTTATTTTATGTTAATTCCAGACTTTTATTTTAACTTTAGTGAGTATATCCACACGTTGCACTGCAGATGCCTGAATGTTAGGATTAGGATGCCTCTCATCCACTTCACACCTTCACTGGCATCTGCAAAGATAAAGAAGTTTTTAAAACCCAAACACTGTTAATTTCATACACTGTTCCAATCTTTAGTATTGCTCCATAGCATTGTTTTATTCATACCATTACTCATCTGTTTCTGCACAATTAATTCCCAGAACAAACCTTAGATTTATGCTTGTTCTTAGATTTTAAGATAAGGTAATAAGGTACCTAGATTGATAAATACCTTATTTGTCTGTGTGGGTTGGTCCTGCTGGAGAGGTTGCAGGGGGTCCTGGGATGGGAGAGGATTGGCATCAAATGAGGGAATCTGAAAAATTAAAGAAAAACATCAAAAATTCATGAGAGAAAAGTGAAAAAACAATCAGAATCAGAATCAATCAAAAAAAAAGTGTCTTGAAAACACAGTGGGATGGTATACATTACCAGTCAAAAGTCTGGACACACCATCCCATTCACATAAATAAGACCATGTGTTCAAACTTTTGACTGGTAGTGTTTGTCTTCTCTTACATTTGGGGTTTGCTGGGGTATATTTTGAGGAGGATAGTCAAATGGGAGTCCCTGTGAAAAAACAAAGAGTACTGAATAAAACATGTTCACAAAAAAACAAAACATAATGGAGATTTAGAAATAAATAATATCTCACATTTGGCAAGTGAGGGATGTTTGCCATAGGAGGGATGTTTGTCATTATCTGAAACAAATAAATACACTTAATTTAGCACTGTGCTATGTAAAATGATATTTACATTATGCATTATACAAGATCTTATATATTTCGTGTAAAATACTTACCCTTTGCTGAGAGAAGTCATAGGGGTAGTACTGTAAATGTTGAAACACAATAGCAGAAAATGCTCAATAAATAATGTTCCTGAAAGTTGTTTATTATACCAAACATGCTCTTACAAACAGTAATTGAGGTGTTTTCAGTCCCAACAGTCCCTGTAATGTTGGGGGGGGCAACACTTACCACTTCCACACTCTGTCTGCCTGGTGGCTGAGGAATGGAATATTTGATGAAACCCTGAGAGGAAAGAATAAGCAGAAAAAAAGAAAATCAATGTTTTCCCACTGTTTTTAAAAGAGTTGATGCTCCAGTAGGATGTGTGTACTTACCTGTGAAGGGTTTGCTCCACCTGCACCACCAGCAAAACTGTGTGGGTAAATCTTAGGGAAAAAAAAAAAACAGAAATAACCATAGCAACAACAATATAGCAACAATGCATAAATATTCAAATGACATTTTGTACATGGGAAATATTGCAAAGATTAAAAAACAGCCCAACATACCAGCTCCACACTGTAAGCACCGGGCATATTTTGTGGTAGAGTTGGTAGAGACTGACCAGCTGGATAGGTATTTCTAACCTAAATGGATGCAACATGTTACTTCCAAGAGCAATTTTTGTTTGTACTTAAAATTTGAATCACAATGAGCCAGTGTATTGCACATTAATTTTTTAGCTGTAGTAAAAACAAATAAATAACCTGTTCACTAAATGTATACACTGCTTACCTGTTGCCTGGAACCTGTGTAATGAGGCAGGTAATGAAAGTAGGACTGAAAATGAAGATGAACAGAAGACAGGCATATTTAGATCAAATGGAGTACAATCTTGCCCATATTGAGGAAATAAAATTCCACAGTAACGTGGAGTGATGTTTGTTGATTTAAAACTTACTGGTGCAGCTGAGGCTGTGCTAGCCAGACAGAGGCACAGGATGACCAGTTTCATTCTTGCAAGTCCTACAAAAAAATCATCATTACTTTAACAGTAATTAAAAATTAAACTAAAGTCCCAGTGGATGATATGGTCCAGGTAGAAAAGCAGGAATGAATGTATGTTGAAGTTCTTCATAACTCACCTTCTGCGATAAAAACACCACTGGAGAAGATTGTGAAGGTGATGTTAATAATGATTGTATCTTCCAGAGTTTCCTTGGCTTTTATAGGGTACTAGCTCATCTGGCAGCCAACCAGAGCTGATGGGAGTGATGCTACTCAACGAGCAGGTGCAGCATAGATGTCTAGTTTTCAGCTTTGCTAAATGACCAGTGGTCAAATCCACTTTCAGTGTAATAGCAGTCTATGGTTGATTATACTGTCTAGTGCAGAGCACACCTTCAATCTGCTTGCTCTTGATTCTGCCATCATGACACTTTTATTGCTTCTGTATAATTGCAGTACTGTGGCATAAATGTCTGAAACAGCAATATTATACCTATCACACGTGGAAATTTAATCCATCCATCCATCCATCCAAACATCCTTCTCCCTGGCAACGCCCTCCAGCTCCTCCTGGGGGATCCCAAGGCATTCCCAGGCCAGGAGAGATATGTAATCCCTCAAGTGTGTTCTTGGGTCTCCTACCAGTTGGACGTGCTTGGAACACCTCCAGATGGAGGCATCCAGGAAGCATCCTAAACAGGTGCCCAGACTTTTTGATGTGAAGGAGCAGTGGCTCAAAGTCCCCCCAAAGAGTTCCTCATCCTATCTCTAAGGCTGAGCCCAGACACTGTGCTTTGCTGAATAACATATTTGTATTTGGGCACACTCCTACAACAGAACCACATTGTCTGCAAAAAGCAGAGAAGCAATCCTGAGGTTCCCAAACTGGACACTCTTCTCCCCCTGGCTGCACCTCGAGATTGTGTCCATGGAAATCACAAATAGAATTGGTGACAAGGGACAACCCTGGCAGAGCCCAACACCCACTGAGAATGAGTCTGACTTAATGCAGAGAATGTGGACACAGCTCTCACTGCAGTTACATAGGGACCAAATGGCTTGCAGCAAGGGCCCCGGTACCCAAAATTCCTACAGCACCATTCATACTGTGCCTCATGGGACACAGTTGTAAGCCTACAACAAGTCCACAAAGCACATGTACACTGGATGTGCAAACTCCCATGAACCCTCAAGGATCATTGCAAAGGTAAATAGGTGGTCCACTGGCCAGGATGTAATCTGTATTGTTCCTCCTGAATCTGAGGTTTGACAATTGGCTGGAGCCTCCTTTCCAGCACCCTGACATAAGTTTTTCCTGGCAGGCTGAGTAGTATGATCCCCTGATAGTTGGAGCTCACCCTCCAGTCCCCTTTTTTGAAAATAGGAACAATCACCCCAGTCTGCCAGTCCACAGACAATATCCACGATCTCTATACAACACTGAATAGGCTGCCAGCCATGACAACAATGTCCAGAGCCTTCTGCATCTCAGAGCCACTCTCATCCACATCAGGCACCTTGCCACTGAGGAGATTTTTGACTACTATAGAGACCTCTACCAGGGATTTGAGTGAGGCTTCCCTCGAGTCGTCCAACTCTGCATCCTCCACAGAGATTGGCTGGGTTTAGGAGATTCTCAAAGTGTTCCTTCCACTGACTGACAGTGTCCCCAGTCAAGGTCAACAGTTCTCCACCCCTGCTGAAAAGAGCCTGGACTAACCCCTGCTTCCCCTTCCTGAGTTGCCTGATGTATTGCAAAAACTTCTTTGAGTCTCTCTCCATGGCCTCCTCAAACTCCTCCCACACCCGGGTTTTTGCTTCAGCAACCACCTGAGCTTCCACTCTTTTGACCTTTCAGTACCCATCTGCTACTTTAGGAGATCCCTGGGCCAGCCAGACCTGAAGGGTATCCTTCTGCAGCTTGACACCACTGGTGTTGACCAGCAGGTTCTCAGGTTGCCACTCCAATAGGCACCAACAACCTTCCAGCCAGAACTCTGAACAGCCACCTCCACAGCTGAGGTCCTGAACATGGCCTACTCAGATTCCACGTCCCCAACATCCCCCAGGATGCAGGAGAAAGTCCTGCAGAGGAGGGAGTTGAATACCTCATGGACAGAGGCTCTGCTTCTCTCTTTACCCGAGTGTCCAAGACGTGATATTAATTGTAATTTAACTATCGTTAATTATTCTGTTACTCACACATTCATTTTTCAAAAATGAATTTAAGCAGCAGAGAGGACCAAATTTGTCAAGACTTTTCAGGCAAATGGGGACAAAAGTACTGAATGTGAACAAAGATTATCTTGCCTCAGTCAAAGACTGTAAAAAAATGTGGACATAGTCACCGTGATATCACCCATTGGTTTGTGGACTGCTGTTTTGAAGTCTTGAGTCTGGCAATTTTACCTTTTCCATCTTTGATTTTGGAGCCAAAAGTGACCATATGTGGATGAGAGGGTGGTACTGACCCTAGCTGCTAGCTTGGTTAGCGCCAGTTAGCACGGTGCATTTACATTTTGTGTTAACTGTGCAAATGCCAATGCTATTTTTTGCTAGTGAAAAACAGGCTTAAAACCATTAAAATAAAGTGTTCTTAAAAATTTTTGAACAGCTGACTCCTCAGGGAGTTTTTCAGTACAACCAAGCACTGAACAACACTATTTTAGGTGACCAGAATGTTACAATTAACTTTCATGAAGGGAAAACACACCATGGAATAGTGGCAGCTACACCTATACTTGGTGAATCTGGGGTTAAGCCATGGTTACATTATGTAATCAATGTTGTCACCATGGTGGGACTTGTCAATCACAAAGTAGCCACGCTGTAAAGCATAACCTGCTTTATTGTCTATTTTACACTTAATGGAACCATAATTTACAAAATGAACATCATGCTGTATTGATGAAGACTTGAAATAAGCAAGTGAGACCATAAACTCATTATGAAAGTGTTAACTGGGGTAATAAATCAAGTGAGAAGTAAGGTCATTTTCTCATAGACTTCTATACAATTGAACTTCTTTTTGATACCAGTGCAGTTGCCCACTGCTGGCAATTAGAAAGAATGCAGGTTTAAGGAACTTCCGCATCAGCTTCATTTTTCAGACTGGGAGCTACCTGCTTGGCCTGGGTCCAGACCTTTGAATCCACTCACTCCACTCCACCGAGTTGAGTTGACTGATTCTGAGAACTCTGATATCAAGAAACAGAATATCAGAAACTCCAAAAGTTTGTATTAAAATAAAATGCTGACTTAAGCATTGTAAAAGTAGAAAAGTTGAACTTGTATAATCACCAAGTGTTATTGTTTGCATATGTGATCATGTTTAAAGTGGTTGTAACTATTTAACATGTAGAATACAATTCAAATTGCATCCTAATTGAATTAAGAGATTACAGCCATTTATAATATTGTTCAAAACTGACCCAATCTGAAAAATCTCATGTGGTGTCTTTTCTTCTTTGATGTGTGGAGTCAAATTTTCATGATGATTTTAATGTTTGCCTATTGTTTATCCTCTGGTTTTTATTGACAACATTAATAATACAATGTTGTTGGCATGGCAATGGCACCCAGAACCCAAAGCCCACTTTTTAAAATGTACCAAGATATATTCACTTTAAAAGATTATTTCTAGCAAGTTTCTGCAAGTTGCGTTTTGTACCGCAAAGTTAACTTAATGAAGAGATTCACAGTTTGCTTCAGAAAGAGGCAGCAACAGTATATGAGGGTGAGAACCTAAAACAAAATTGAAGTTGTTTTAAATGGATTGCTGTCAGTTGAAGCTACATACAAATGATACTTAACAAATTCTAAAATAAACAGAAAAAACAAAAATTGCTTGAAAATATTTAGTTTATTTACTAAAGAAAATGAAATGTACAGAAAAGTTGAAATGATTAAACAGAGATATGCAGCACATTTCTTATTTACTGTGAAAATGTAGCATTTCCAAAGAGCTGCATTTCCACAATAACATTGCAATAGATGATAGCTGACAGAAGATGGCCGCTGAAGAGTTTACAGGTCTACGACAAGTTATTGTTAATCTATGAAGACTATGAAAAGAATTCTTCAGAAATGTTATGTTATGCAGATAATCTTGCTATAATTATGTTTTCTATTCCAGTGGATTCTCTTAACAAAAACGAGCATATCCATATGTTGCACTGCAGATGCCTCTCATCCACTTCACACCTTCACTGGCATCTGCAAAGATAAAGTTAAGATAAAGTTTAGTTTTTAAAACCCAAATATTGTTAGTTTCATACATTGTTCCTAAACTTAGCATTTGTTATATAACAATTTTTTTATTCGTACCTTTACTCAGCTACTGTTTCTGCATATTTTTTTTAAATTCCCAGCACAAACCTCAGATTTATGTTTAAGATAAGGTAATATGGTATCTAGATTGATAAATACCTTATTTGTCTGTGTGGGTTGGTCCTGCTGGAGAGGTTGCAGGGGGTCCTGGGATGGGAGAGGATTGGCATCAAATAAGGGAATCTGAAAAATTAAAGAAAAAAATCAAAAATTCATGAGAGAAAAGTGAAAAAACAATCAGAATCAGAATCAATCAAAAAAAAGTGTCTTGAAAGCACAGTGGGATGGTATACATTACCAGTCAAAAGTCTGGACACACCTTCCCATTCACATAAATAAGACCATGTGTTCAAACTTTTGACTGGTAGTGTTTGTCTTCTCTTACATTTGGGGTTTGCTGGGGTATATTTTGAGGAGGATAGTCAAATGGGAGCCCCTGTGAAAAAACAAAGAGTACTGAATAAAACATGTTCACAAAAAAACAAAACATAATGGAGATTTAGAATAAATAATATCTCACATTTGGCAAGTGAGGGACGTTTGCCATAGGAGGGATGTTTGTCATTATCTGAAACAAAAGTAAATACACTTAATTTAGCACTGTGCTATGTAAAATGATATTTACATTATGCATTATACAAGATCTTATATATTTCGTGTAAAATACTTACCCTTTGCTGAGAGAAGTCATAGGGGTAGTACTGTAAATGTTGAAACACAATAGCAGAAAATGCTCAATAAATAATGTTCCTGAAAGTTGTTTATTATACCAAACATGCTCTTACAAACAGTAATTGAGGTGTTTTCAGTCCCAACAGTCCCTGTAATGTTGGGGGGGGCAACACTTACCACTTCCACACTCTGTCTGCCTGGTGGCTGAGGAATGGAATATTTGATGAAACCCTGAGAGGAAAGAATAAGCAGAAAAAAAGAAAATCAATGTTTTCCCACTGTTTTTAAAAGAGTTGATGCTCCAGTAGGATGTGTGTACTTACCTGTGAAGGGTTTGCTCCACCTGCACCACCAGCAAAACTGTGTGGGTAAATCTTAGGGAAAAAAAACAGAAATAACCATAGCAACAACAATATAGCAACAATGCATAAATATTCAAATGACATTTTGTACATGGGAAATATTGCAAAGATTAAAAAACAGCCCAACATACCAGCTCCACACTGTAAGCACCGGGCATATTTTGTGGTAGAGTTGGTAGAGACTGACCAGCTGGATAGGTATTTCTAACCTAAATGGATGCAACATGTTACTTCCAAGAGCAATTTTTTTTTGTACTTAAAGTATGAATCACAATGAGCCAGTGTATTGCACTTTCATTTTTTAGCTGTAGTAAAATAAATAAGTAAATAAATAACCTGCTCTTTAAATGCATGGTTACCTGTGAGGGTGCCGGTTGTCGGGAACTTGCATAATGAGGCAGGTAATGAAAGAAGGACTGAAAATGAAGATGAACAGAAGACAGGCATATTTAGATCAAATGGAGTACAACATTGCCCAAATTGAGAAAATAAAGTTCCACAGTAACATGGTGTAACATTTGTTGTTTTAAAACTTACTGGTGCAGCTGAGGCTGTGCTAGCCAGACAGAGGCACAGGATGACCAGTTTCATTCTTGCAGAGGGTACAAGTCCTACAAAAAGTTCATCATTACTTTAACAGTAATTAAAAATGAAAAGAAAGTCCCAGTGGATGATATGGTCCAGGTAGAAAAGCAGGAATGAATTTATGTTGAAGTTCTTCATAACTCACCTTCTGCGATAAAAAACACCACTGGAGAAGATTGTGAAGGTGATGTTAATAATGATTGTATCTTCCAGAGTTTCTTTGGCTTTTATAGGGTACTAGCTCATCTGGCATCCAACCAGAGCTGATGGGAGTGATGCTACCCAATGAGTAGGTGCAGCATAGATGTCTAGTCTTCAGCTTTGCTAAATGACCAGTGGTCAAATCCACTTTCAGTATAATAGCAGTGTGTGGTTGATTACACTGTCTGGTGCAGAGCACACCTTCAATCCGCTTGCTCTTGATTCTTCCATCATGACACTTTTATTGTTTCTGTTTAACTGCAGTACATATCCGGCATAAATATCTAAAATAGCCGTATTATACCTATCACACATGGAAATTTAATATATGAAATATTAATATATCTGTTAGTCACACATTCATTTTTCCAAATCATATAAGAGATTGAGGCCATTTATAATAATCTTAATTCAAAATGTTAATTTGATTTATCTTAACTTTTTGATGACACAATGATCAGGTATATCAGAATATCAAAGTGGATTGAGCATTTAGTTATGTTATTATTATGTAATGTATTGTGTTATGTATTACCAAATTAACCTTAGTTAGTCTTGTCTAACTATAATGTTACAGTTTATAGGCAAAGAAACACAAGAAAATGAGTGAGTTCTTATTATTTATTGTGAAGCTTGGTGAATATGATTCACAAACCCAACAAACATAAATGCAATGGTTAAAAACTCAGAAAAAACCTACTCGTATTACATTGATTTTGTTGGCATAGCATCTTTTGTTTTTTTCAGGAAACAGTCGATGACCTTTCTTTCCTGGATGTACATAGCACCGTTTTCATTAAAAAGCATAGCACCACATTTTTTATACTTTGGGAAACAGCAGTGTTGGCTGGTCATCTTTCACCATGGAACGTTGCTGGTCTTATTGCATTCATCATCTATTGTGGGAAGAAAAGAAAAATACATCTCAACTGTTCTCTGAAAGACACACAGGAAGGCATTCTTTGATCCTAAGATTTAGTTTCATTAATTTTTTTTAATTTTTTTTAAAGAAAACCTCTCTGAGGAGTGTGCATTGTGCAGCAAAACACTTTCTCTCTGTGGTCATTTTTTGTGCACTTGCCTGTACATGAAGTTGTGCATATCCTGCCAACTCTGCTTTTTTTAGTCATCCTCCTCTTCATCATCGTCTCCACTGGGTTTTGGAGCCTGAAATGACAGACTGCTGATGAGCAAATCAGGAGTGGGAACAGTTTCTCACATGTCTATTGATGAGCCGATGTTTCTCAACACATCAGGAGAATTTGTTCCATTATGTACTGGAACAAACTTGTTGCCCTTTTCTCTACTATAATTCAGTTTAATTTCCTGCCTGCTGTGGTTATTTGATGATATTATTGTACTTTAAAATGAACTGAAACATACATACTGTTGGCAGCTGACAGGGAAAAATCCTAATGATTTTTCAATAAACTTAAAAAGCTCACAATGCAAATCAATAATCGGTCTTATTGGGGCACTCACTGCAACAATGGGGTCAACAGGGGCGGCTGGAGCAGCAGGAGCAGCTGGAGCAACAGCAGCAGCAGGAGCAACAGGAGCAACAGGAGCAACAGGAGCAGCAGGGGCAGCAGCATCTGCGAAACCGAAGGGGTAGAACTGGAGAAAGAAAACGATGAGATCAGTAGGATTTAAATAAGGTTGCAATAAGATCTCACAACTTCTGTCAGAGAAATGATAATAAATCTCAAGGCACTTACCAACTCCTCTGTACCGGTACCGCCTGGCAGGGGGACCTCCTGCTTGATGAAACCTTGGACCTTTCAGTGAAAATACACACACATGCAATTAAAAAGGTACAAAACTTCACATACAATCCATCTCTTCTCTGAAGTTTGCATGTGGCCTCTGAAACTGCATTTTGGTTGAGTGCCTATAGTATTCATTATCTTTGATTCAGATGGTAGTGTAGGTGTTAATTGCAACTTCTTTCGATAAAGCAAACTACTGCAAACTACTATACACACACATATCAAGCTACACTGTGTCACTTACAGGTCCTCCAAGAGGCATTCTCTGGGCATCAACTGGGAGGAGCTGAAAATCACAACAGTCAAGATTATCATACAAAGGAGTGATTATTAATTATAATAATGAAAATAAAAAATGTAATAAAAATAAAAAGGGTTGTAAAACAATGTAATTTAGCACTTACAACTTCCAGAGTTTCAACTGGGGCTCCAGCAGGGATGGCTGGAGCTGCCTGTAAAAATCATTTTAATTTAAGCTTCATAAAGATTTGAATTATACAGTAAGTAAGAAAAAGCAGCAAACAAAATAAGAGTTAGCAGTAAAAAAAAGCATCATCGGGTTCAGCTATAGAGACTCTGCCATCAGTGGTGAACATAATAGCAGACCTCTGTGTAGGTCTTTTTCAGTGATGTTTAAAAATGTGACTTTTACTGTGGTTTTTCGTGCGTGTGTGTGCATGTGTGTGTGTGTGTAGGTCATGATGTACGCCAGCTGATTTGCAGCTGCATCTACACTGTAGTGTAGATGCAGTGCTGATTCTTACTGTACCTGAGCTGGAGCATGATGGATGTCAAACTCCATGTACATCTGGGGCTGCAAAGAGGATTCAGGGGAGAAATTATTGCAGGTCAGTTTAAAATTGACAATTCAGACAAAGTTGTATTTGTTGATATTATTTACAGTTAAATAAAGTCAGTAACCAATACACACAAGAAGTAATTTTAGCATCTACCATTTGAGTATCTTCTGATAAATATCATGTAGTATGACTGAAAGCTCCAGAAAAGCTGCTACATGAAGGTGAGATTATTTTGTCAATTAGTAACATTTAATATTGTGAGAAAAATAAGAAGGATAAATATTTGAAAAATAGATGGTGTTTGCTTACAGCGCAGATAGCCACCCCAATGATGCAGACAGCCAACAGGATGGATTTCATTTTGGATTAAGCTGTCAAAGAGAGTTTTTTTTTTTTTAGTTATTTTAGATCAACGATATATATTGCAAACAGCATTTAAATAGAAGATCATTTTAAATTATCTTTAAAAAATATCATATTATAGTTGCCTACATTACCTTTCCTTTCCAGCAGCACACGAGCACTGAAGGGTTGCTGAGCAGAGGAGTGACGACTGCAGAGAGATCTACTCCTATTTATTTGCTGACAAAACAAGGGGCGAGCAAAGCTTTGGCAGATGTTGGTGATAAGCCAAGGACTTTGTTTTTTACAACTCAAAATTGGCAGCTGTATCTCTGTGAGTACTCTCATAATACATTTTTGCTGGAAACATGTATTACAATGTACAAAATTTGATCCCTTGGCGATGTGCTATATCAGGGCCCTCCTTGCAATATCTTTACCCACAATGAAAGCAAAAGGGCTGCACATGAATATGGGTCAGATTTATGCTTTTGAAACTAAAATTATAGCTGTAACAGATACAACAGTTGTCACTCTAAAATATGACATCTTATCACAGACTTCTCCCATATCTATCTTAACAGATAATGATGATTAGATGATAGATACCATAATGATTATATTACAGCTGTATAATTTCTTCATTAAATCATAATATGCTTGAGTTTCTACTTATTCACTTTTTACTAAATATAGACTGATTTAAATGCTTGAACTGTAAATGTATTATAGTTTGAAAATGCTAGTTTGAAATGTTTATACAAGTTTATACATTGAATGTGAGACTGTGGGAACTCAGTGTTGCACTTGGATCAAAATCTATGAACTGGAAGGAAAAAGTCTCAGCTCGATGATTAGACAATCTGCTGTATCCACTCATCTTACATTATGGCATCACTGGGTGGAAAAAACTTAGTACCATTCAAAATATTTAAGTTCAACTGTAATTCTCTGAGAGACGTTACTTGTTACTTGTTACATGTAGACTCAATCTCTGATAACTTTTCAGACTTTGTGAAACAAATTTACTGAAAATGATTGAAGGCTAATAGGTGACATTTTCTTGACATGTGCCATGTGTCATGTAGGGCAGTTTTGAATGTGTCTCACTGTATGAACATGAAATTGGGTATTGTTGAGGAAATAAGATGGAAAAGAAAAAGTCAAAGACACTGTGCCAATTAAATGGCATGAATATATAATCAATATTTTTATATTTTCAAGGGAGAACTTGGGGTTCTTGTGGAACTTGGTTCACTTTCACAGTAGACAGATGCTTCCCTCAGGAGTTGGTTGAGAGCAAATGAAAGCTTAAAGGAGAGTGAATATTGGACTTACATCCATTGGGTGGCCAGAAACATGACTCCAAATTAATGCTGATGTTGCTATGTGTCTCTGTGTTTTTGCTTTGTTTTGTTTTAAAATAAGAATGTAACTAAAATCATGCAACCAAGCAATAGATGCACACGATTTAAAAATAGGAAACAGGTTAATTTGACTGCATTTGTTGTTTGCATTTGCATTTGTCTTTTTATTTGATATTGTTTATTAAAAATAAAAAAATATATAGTAATGAAGTGTTCACTCACAGTTAGTAAAATGTTCAGATGCAAGATGATACAAAAGCCCATAACAATCTTCAATGATACATTGTTAGTCTACACTTTTCATTAGTAATGGTTTTAGTCCTTCCTCAGTATATTATTAGCCATCTATGCAGCTGGCTGCACTCTCAGAGAGGGTTTCCCTGTGTGGGTTTCAGTTTAGATTGAGCAGGTGTTTGTACTGTGACCACTTCCTGCGCTGGTTTCTCCAAACCAACAGGGACACCAGTAGCCATTGTTCCAGTTCCTTGACGAAGCCTCTGTGCCTGTTGAACTACAGGTGTCGATGTTCTCTCAGCTGGCAGGGCTTCTGGCTGTCCTCGGTTTTTGAGCCCAGCAGCCTGGCTTACAGGCTCCTGAATGGCTCCCGCAGGTGGATTTGTCAGCACCGTTTGCAGGTATGCACCCAGTTGGCCCAGTTTGGCTGCCATCTGAAACAAAAAGGAGAGGAAATCTACTGTAAGAGGCCAGGGAGGGGAACTATTGGATCTTAAATGGGATCACTGAGTTCACTCAGCAGATTGTTTGAACAGGCTTAGAGACAGAAAAAAATCTTGGCTGTGTTACCTCAAGCTCCTCTGAGCTGAGACTGCCGAGAGCAGAATTCTAGTAAAGAATGAAGGTACATGTCAAATAAGAAACAACATGGTGAAATCAGACATCAATCATTTTAATTTCCAAGTTTACAAAGAGTATTTACCATTGGTTGTTGGAGCATGTGCACAATTTGGGGATTCTGTGGGTTAAAATAACAAGACAGAGTATAATTCAATTTGTAAGTTTCTGCCATATTCTTCTAATATGTTATCTCTTTGATTTTATGAGCACTGCTGTCAGTTTCAGGTTCATAAAATGTACACCTGTTGTTGCTGAACTGGCTGAGGTGCATCTGCTGATGGAACAGGTCCAGAGGGTGTTTCTCCAAGTGACACTTGAGTGTTCAGGGGTTGATTTGCAGGAGTTTGTGGGCGAGGTGCCTCAAGATTCATCAGGAATCCATATGGAGAGAACTTGAGAGAGAGAAATTACATTTAAATGTTTGCCGGGGTGAAAAAAATCTATCGTAATTCTAATATTCTGCTACTCCAAGTTACAATTTAAATCTCAAATGAAGCAGAAAAACATAGGTAAAGCAAAAGAGACAAGCACAACATCTCAGCTTGCAGTATCAAGTTGTCATCTCAGGGTCATAAATCTACTGACAAATGGATGTTTTTATTTTCATGACACTGTCTGTAACGGAAGAGTTTCAGCTTGTTTCAGTTTTCCTATACAGTACATGTTGACAGCACGTGTAAGAAAAAATAAGATCCATGCGCAGTAGAATTATGTTAAGACCCCCCAGGTGAAATATTTTAAGAAGAGTTGTGGTTGGAAAATATTTTTGTATCTGCAGTCTATATGACAGCACAGTACAGGCAGTCCTGTATGCAGTGCATGGGTCTGTCTCCAAACTTTTTAATAATATCTCACAGGTTGATTCCCGTAGGGTGATGAGAAAAGAGGGAAATATCCATAAGGAGGGAAAACCTGAAAACAGAAACAAAATAAAACTCAAAATTAGTTGTATTCCAAATGGTACTTCTGGGATTTCTGTTGTTTATTTTTGTGATCATAATCTAAAAAACAAACCAAGAAAGTATCAGATATTAAAGAACAAATATGTATGGAAGTGAAATTAAATTAACTTTAAAAGCAATCAAATATTCTTTTCTCTACATCATGTCTTTTCTCATTTGAGGTCTTACCAGAGCTGGCTGTGGCAGTGTCGGCTGGCTAGCAGGCTGAGGTCCCTGGACATTCGGCTGCAGAGGGACGATCAGTGCACCGCCCCCTATTGGAGACCAGGTGTAGTGTTGCAGGGGAGGCAGGAACTGGGGGCCCTGCTGGGGATTTTGCTGCTGGGGGACCATAGGCTGCGTTGGCTCCACAGAGAGAGTGGGGACTTGCGTCTGAGCCTTAGGATTTTGGTTTGTGGCTTCAACAGGCTGAATGGCCCCTCCTTGTGACAGCAGAGGAGGGCGGATGTTAGGACTCACCTGAAAAATATTTAAGGAAAATTTCAAATGTGAACCGATAGATGACTGTCAAATAACTCAAATAAATGTAAATAAATAACAAACTAGTGAATAATAATAAAAAACTATATTGTAACAGAAATACAGTCAATAAATGAGTCTACTTACTGGAACTGCAGATACCATTATGGTGAAACATGACAGTAGGATTGCGATAATCATTTCCAAAAGTTAAAGAAAACCAATATAGTTTTGAATTAGTTCCCACAGGATCAATGAAGGCTTTCAAGGAATGTTCACTTAGAGCACTTAGAGTAACTTCATGAACCTGTGGGAGAGGGGGCTCTGACTTATGCACTGCTCACAGAGTGAAACAACCAATCACATGACAGAAAAAACTGCCAAATTCAATCTAATGTGGTGTGGTCTTGTGGTGTGAATGAAGCAATGAGGTAGAAACCAAAGAAAATCCACTGAATGCCTTAAACTGCCTGTTTTCCCCAATTATAATGCTGTAATGTCTGCAGAAATGAATAAACAGTCACAAAAGTACCTGTAGGACATGTGGTTTTCCTGTTAAGCACCTGTGGGTGCGGCTGATGTGTCACTGTCTCACACTGTGGTCACACCACATGTGTGAAATGTGCAACAAAACAGGGAGAAAAGGATGAAATGATAGAAATATAAACAACCTTTCAGGCAGAGATTTAATATTGATGATGAGATTTTTAAATACTTTTACAATCAACGCACAACATTAAAAATTTAAATCAGATTTTTATGTTGTGCTATATTAGTGCTATCTTACATTGAATTGAATTCAGTTCAATTCAAAGAACTATTCATGTCACAGGGAAGCAGTTTAATGCATCAGAGCGTACAGCTATGCGCACCTGGACAAAACTCACAGGATAGAATGACATAATAAATAATTATGGTACTAAAAGTGAAAAATTTTAACAAAAAAAGAGTAGGGTGAAATGAGAAAAAAAGAAGAAACGAGAGAGGGAAATAGAGTGTGAGAAAAAATGAAGATATGTTAATATACATATTAAAGAGCAGCCAAGACCAGAGTAGCTAAAAAGAGCTAACAAGTTCCTCCTTGGGCTGTTTCTCCCTATCTTTGTTATTGTTGTTGTATCTTTGCCTTTGGCTGTGAATTGACACTGAGGAGGCTGCAGTTTGCACCCAACTTTCCACAGATCATCCAGATCATCATGGAGGAAGACTGTCCACGGTGAGCGATAGGTCACATTGTCATCACAAATTGTTATGATCATATTATTGTTATGTTCCAAACCCAACTGGGTCAGGCAGATGGCCACCCACCTACACACTGGTTCTGCTTGAGGTTTCTTCCAGTTAAAGGGAAGTTTTTCCTTGCCACTATTGCCAAGTGCTGTTCATGGGGAAATGTTGGGTCTCTGTAAATTAAAGAGTACGTTCTAGATCTGCTCCATATGAAATGTGCCCTGGAATGACTTCTGTTGTGATTTGGAGTCATATAAATAAAATTGACTTGACTTGACTTCTCTTTCTACCAATGCCACCCCATGTCGGGCCAATCCAGCAGATTCCCTGAAATGTCTCTTGCAGCATGGTAGTTTAACTCCAACCAACCAAATGCAGAAAGGAAAAAAACTCATAGTGCAATAAAGAGGCAAATGAAAAGAGAGAGAGAGGAGTGATAACGAACAATGGGAGAGGAAGGGGAAAAAAGGTTTGTGTGTATGTGTGCGAAAGGTTTTGAGTGAAGTAGTGATAATAATAGTATTTACAGCAGTAATAGTAGCTCTAATCTTATTTATTATTGTCATGGTTGCTGCCACCACTGCCTTCACTACTCATCGCTATGAAATCTTAATTACAGGCTCAGGGTGTTTCTACTTCACATGATTTTTAATTTGACTTAACCTTTTTGATGTGTATTCATGTTAGGTATACATGAGCACATATACACGAGACAGGGTTAACCTGCTGCATGCTTTGCCACTAAGTGTTGCTTTAGCTAGGTGGTTGTGTTTCTTAGCTGGACTCAGGTGGAGACTGTAGGTACACACAAGTACACAAGGGGGCTGTGTGTGTGCGCCAACTGTGCTGGAGGCAGAAAACATACAGTCACTATATCAATGTATTCATTTCAACCAAGAAAAGTTGATAACAGCTGGAGGTTTCAGAGTTGAGAGTAGAAAAGACATTTTTGTCTTCTGGAAACATCTTAAACCCCACTGCATCTACAGTGTAATAAGCTTACAGTAGTTTTACCATTTGAATGTTCTTCATCACAAACATAATGTTACTACATCTAGACATCAAAATACAGTCTTTACTCAAATGTGCCATTTTAATTAAGTTTTAATTTTCTAAAAAAAAAAAAAAAATTAATATTCTTTACTCATACTGTTCTCTTGAGAATTGCAGATGTCCATACAAGTATGCTTTGTAAGGCAGAGGAACACCCTGGACAGGTGACCAGTACATAAAGAAGCAACACTGACTCACATTCACTCTTATTCATAACTATGGTGTTTAATTTAGAGAATACAATCCAGCTGACTTACATGTGACTGAAAACCATTTACATCTTATACATGATAGTGCACAGTGTTCAATTAAAATAAAAGAAATATACAATGTTTATAGACATAATTGTTGTTATTATTTATTTTAATGCATAACATCGACCTGCAGGGAATGAAGATGAATATTACACATCATACTGATGTTAATTATTAGTGTTGTCCCTAAATGAGTGAAGTATAATACAATGATGGAACGATGAGTTTTGATAGACTTCTGACATGTCATATTTCGACTTCAATCTTCTTTTTTTTCCACAGTACTTGGACATTGCATCTACTTTGCATGTCATTAATTAATGATCAAAAATGTGGAACTAAATGAAAAGTAGCTTGTTGTAAACATCATGACTGCTGAGTAATAGGACAAGTTGGTTTGGCACACAGAACACAAAATTTACTATTGTAATTGCAAGGGAATGTAACATCCATACAGAATAAACATTAACTCCATGTCACAATTATCTTCATTATTATATTTTACTGCAAGATGGTCAAAACCTGATATTTGTGTCATGTATTGGTTATCAGTTCATTGGGTTCATAGGAATGTGTCTAACAGACAGACAGATGCCATAATTGCCCCATGATGAATAAAAATAAAACTGACCACGGAAAAATGCTGCCACCATACAAATGTTGTTATTAAAAATGTTATTTTATTTGTTTTAATCCCCATAAAATAAAACATGCATAAGTCAGTAATCAGTGCAAGAACATATGAAAAGCAGAAACTTGGAAAAACAGATTACATTCATAATTAGAAGCTGCACAAAATCCACTGTTTCAGCATAAACACTTAACATGAGAGAACTGTGATACAGTTATACATTGAAACAGTAACATAAGTATATTTTTTGGTAATTTTAGTGCATATTTCATGTCAAAGTTTCTTTGAATAAATGCAGCAAAGACATGACAGTGCATTGTAAGGAATGAGAATATTGGTCAAGAGGCTGAGTCATGATAAAAACAGTCCGACAGACTAGTGAAGCAGAGAGTCAGGTATTAAAGGCTCAACACTCATCCCTTTCTTAAGCTGAGTTTATCCAGGGATGATGATGTGTGTGCCAACTGAGCATATATTTCACTGGCATGAAGTCAGCATCCTCCCACAGGTGTATCCTCTGCCATCCTGAGATCAACCTCCAGCAAAATTTATAATTACGCCCAGACTGAGTCCCTGTCTCAATTTTAAATTGAAATTCAGGTTCTACAGTCTACATTTCTACATTCAGGTTTTTACATTGACCATGTCTTGATATGATATGAAAAAGAGGTGAACAACACATTATGGTGATTAAAATGGGATAAAAAATGAAGGGAAATAACTAGAAAGATACATAAGATTGTGGAAAAGTTGCCCAACCAATACTGAAATGTGAAAAAACGAATACATTTTAATGTGATAAAATACAATCAACATATACTCATGCAAAAATACACGCTCAGCATACATTTCCACATCACTGAGTACACTCTCTGTTGTTAAAGAATGACATGAAAGTGATGTGGAATGAATTTGCTGTTCTTGCTCTGATCAGTTAAGTTTATCCATTGTCTCCTCGTGGGTTTTCTGTGGTCTTTGTGGTTTTGCCCGGTGCTGGGGTTTGGCCTGGGGTTGGGGTTGGGTTTGGTTTTGGCGTTGGAGCTGCAGTTGGAGGTGGTGGTCGGGTAGGAGCGGGTGGTGGCCGTGGACACAGACCAGGAAAGATACGACATAAAGGGAACCAAGGCCAGAGTTTGATTCCTGGGTAACGATTGCCTCTCTGCATCAAGCCAAAATAAACACACAGAAATAATTAGAAAATATATATATTTTTTAAAGTTGTTCTGCTATATTTTCACTATAACGGATAGATGATTAATTTCATCCTTACCTCATCGCTGTCAGACTCACTGCTACTATAGTGATAATTCATTCTTACCTCATGACTGTCTGAATCACTGCTATGATAGCGATGACAATTCTGCAAAAAACACTGCATTAGCTTAAAATCATACCTAATTCATGAAAATTGCAACAGAAAAGAATATTGTATTGATTCTTTTTTTGTACTTACGGCTACAGGAGAGTTGATCAAGAGGAAAATTATCAGAAGAGCAAACTTCATCTTGTAAACTGTAATTCAGATCCCTTGATAATTAGAGCTGCTTGCGTGCTGCAGTTGAGTACAAGTGTATACAGCTTAATAATGAATATAATATCACGCGTGTGTCTTCTACCTTCGAGCTGGACCTCTCATGTAACTGTACCACATTGCTCTCACACTTTAAAGGTGTTACTTCATCTCAGATGCGGTTGGTCTCTAGGCAGCCTTCGGACACAAAACCAAAATAGGCGTGAACACAGTTTCGTTACCTGACTAGACTGCTTTTGTAATATTAAGGTTCACATCCTGTTTATAATCCTGTTCGACTTAAAATGTTTTGTAACACATTGTCAGCTGAATCAACCACTAAGCCCAATTTGTACAGCTGACACACACACACACACACACACAGACATACACTGCATCCATTTGTTTGGAGAATGGTGTACGCTGTAACACTTCACAGTTAGAGTTTAAAAAGAATTTCAAATATTTACTGTGGAAGTTGAGGAAGACAGCCGATGCTTAAGTGCTCCATACTTGTGAAACCTTAATATGTGTTGCCTAGAGCTTAATTTCCACCTGCAAAACAATACTTGCTCAATCCTTTCCAAATACACATGCTGTAATCATCTTATTTACTCATGGTGGATCTCTTTTATTTCCTCAATAGCCGTCATTAAAGTATGATCTGTTGCAAGCGTTGTCTATAGCTTTTATCTTTGACTATCTGGAGATTTAAATTGCTTTTTATTTCCTATGATGGACCAACAGTGAGAATTAAATTTTGATACAATGCAGAGTGAACAATAGTGCAAATGGGAGAATTTCTTTCTATTGTGTGAATTTGTGTCAACTGACACAATTTTTGTCCTCAAAATGTAACAAAATCACAGTAAAACTCTGCCTCTGACAAATACACAGACACTTGAAAATATATACATAAAAATGAGGAGCTTTGACCTCATGTAAAATAATCAGGAGAAAATCTGATACACAATTAACAAGCAGCTTGTAAAAAAGATCATCAATCATCTTGGCAGAAGGTTTTATGATGCATAGTTTCCACACAAGCTACATACTATGCAGGCGTCACCATGTGTCTGATATCACATGATAAACTAGGAATGTTATTGTCTTTATAATCACTATAAAGTAATTTTCCATATGGAGTAATGATGTAGTATTTCAAAATCACTGAGTGTTGAAATTTCATTTAGAAAGAGTTCAAAGTACCTTCAGTAAAAATTTGGAAAAAACAACAAAATGCATAAAAATATGCGGTTTCCAACAAACAAGTAATACATATATTCAGAATTAATCTCCAAAACTTCACACCAAGTCTATCTTAAAAGAATAGTCAGAACCCAAAATGAACATTGACACATGTTTTTCTTGCTGTAATCATTTCTCTTGTTTATGTTGGCCATTAGACGATCCCTTCACACTACATTCACTGTGTAAGTGAGGAGCCTTGCTTTCTTCCAAAAAAATATTTAATTTTTTTTAAAGTTAATGAGGCATCAGCTGTCCAAATGAGTCAAATCAAGTCAAGTCTTCCTTGTGCTACATTCCCTCATTTTGTTACGATCCGAACAGGAAAACACTGTCCATTGAGACGCAAAACTTTTAAATGCATTTTTTGTCAAAACAAGGACTGCAGATTTAGTCCCCATTGCTTACATTGTAATTGCATTTAGATGGGATCTTCTAATGGTCAGTATGAACAGGAGGGATGATTAAAGCAAGGAAAACTTGTTTTTATGTTAACATGGACACCTGACTGTTGTTTTAAGGAAGATTTTGATTGTGAACCTCTCCTCTGAGGTCCATTTGTGTCAAATCAATGTCACTCCTCATTAAAAATCATCTCCATTATTTACATCCGTGTTTACTTCCTTGCAGCTTTTTTCTTCTCCGTCTTTGTTGGCACGTTACTTCATGTCCATAAACAACAAGGACAAAAATTCCACCTTAAAGGAGTGGAGGTGTAAGAGTTTAAGTACATATTATAATCAATTTAATTGGGTTTTTCTGTGTTGTGTGTGGTTTTGGTGCGTTGTTTTTGTACAGTATTTTTCAAAGATCACTCTTCAGTCAAACAATGTGTGTTGTCTTTCTCTTTTTTTGAAAAGTTTTTCTTTTCTGTTCAGCTATTATGGGACTGTTTATGCCAACAACCCAGGTCTGTTTCCATCTGTTCCAAAGAAACTACTCATGTTTCTGATAATGACTAAATGTGTCTCTCTACAAGGAAATTAACTATTTTTATTACTTCAAATCTCATGACTCACAGATAATAATGGACTCACACTACCTGTTGGTTTGAGATAAAATTGCATATAAAGCTGCTCTCTTATCATTAGGAGGCTGTTCTTAGTGTTCCTTTGCCAAAACAGGCCATAAAAAATTGAATTATGATATTTTCATCCTGTGAAATCGAGGTGAAGATACATCGCCAGAGGAAACCCAATTTTACCAATTTCTGCTGGAAACAACACCAGAAACAGCTGCTGACAGAGAAGATGAACAAACTGTCTTTAAGAGGGAGACAGATTCAGTCGTCACTGTGTTATATCAAACTGTAATAGAGGAATGGTTGAAACAGGAATGTGCTTATATGGAAAATGCATGAATTTGAGAAAAGGAATGTGTATATCAGACCTTTACAGCCTGTCCTCCTGTATGTGTTTTTACTTCGTGGACATGCCTAGCAGGCACATGTAATCCATGCAATCAAACAGAATCAAACAACCTGTTGCTTTTGAGGATATTTCAATGTTTTTCTGTTCATTGAATTTCCCAAGAGAATCTCACAGGGTCAAACACCAACCGAAGACTGTAACTGTGATATTGCACATTTGTGAAATATATTTATTTCCTGATGTGGAGTTGCTATGGCAATTCTTGTCTGTGCTAAGACCCTGGTCACATGTCAGCTGACTTTAATAGTTACTTGGTGGCTATTCTCGTTCATGCAGCTACACAGAGATCAAACCAACATGCACAGTTACAGAATACCAAAAGTACATATCCATGGCAAATATTTACCCACAGCAAAAGAAGAAGTGATTTATTCTGATGTTTTACGGACATGATTTGTTGATTAATATATATTTGGTGTAATATAGCAGCCACAGGCACAACCATAATAGAGGCAAGATAGCCAAAAATGTTTGGTTGAGTTGAGTTGTGTGATGTGTTTTAAATTTGATGGATTTGCATTGAAGCTTTTACTGTATTTTGCTGTGTCTGTGTTCTCAAAGCAGAATAAAAGAGCTTGTGTCCCTACCAGTTAGCATGTCTTTCCATACTAACACCCCACTATATTTTATGTGAGTATTTTTTGAGTGAAACACCAGCAACTAGGTATTCAGAAAGTCTGAGATACTCAGAAAACAAAAGACAAGGAGGAAAAGAAGTGCATTTTAAAGGTTCTTTATTGCTTTCATTTGATTTTTAGCAAGTAATTGGCTCAGAGTGTAATCACATCATTTTGTTGTAGGTTTTGCAAGTTGTTGTATCAAGTCCCTGAACGTCTTCAGCAACTGCAGCAGCTCAGTAAACTGGGAGATGGACATGTTGTTGGTGCTAGTGGAAGGACGGCGGATCTGTAGTGAAAAAGAATCAAGAAGTGTGTATAAAAACTTATTTCTGTTCTGTTTTTATCTAGTCTGTATTTCTCACTTAGGTGGTTAGAATGTGGAAGTTCAAATGAATAAAAATTTGCATCCTTGTCTCTACGTATCCAGCTTACTGACCTCCTCACTTGAGCGCTTCTCAATCACATGGTTAGGAAGAGCCTTCAAAAGCAGGTAAAACAAAGTTAAGCAAGTTTAGTAATAGTTTAATAACAAACAGTCTTTGCTATAAATTATGTTGAGTACAGAAAGTCTGTGTCTTACCAAAGTGCTCGAAACGAGCATCATGACCACAAGAAGAGCAACAATCTTCACTCCGAATGCCTGCATCTGAAAAAGACAGAAAGAATCAAACCATTTTGTCAAAGAAAGATCACTGCAAATTACTGTTGCAGCTAAATGCAAAGATGCTATCTTGGCCTCATTTTATTGTTATTACCTTTCTGAATTTTCAGCTCTTTCAGTTGTTGAACACAAACAGTGCTGTGATATTCGTTATTGGTGAATCAATTAGTCGGGCATATATAGTGTCTTTCAGCCAATCACAGCTGACAGCTGTTTTGCAATGTCCTTACAAAACAAATAAGTGTCCAAACACTTTTTTGTAACCCACATGCAGCCATGTTGAGCAATTAAAACTATTTCAGAAAAAAGGGTGGAGTTAATACTGTGTCCCAATAGATGACTAGTCAGACTGAGTGATTGACTGAATGATGAAGAAACAAACCAAAGTATATATGAACTGTACAGTACAGTACAGAGTACACAATATACAGTATGAACATAGCAGCAGTCTAAAATATAGTATCAACATCAAGATATTTGATTAAAAACTTTCTGATATTAGCTTTTTTTTTATATCATCCAGCTACAGTACATGAAATGGTTTTTATATTTATACATGAAAAATAAAGATAAGATGGAAATAAATTGATTTTTATCATCCTGTAATTAAGAAGCATTTGAAAGTTTATATGGTACCACAGTATAAATATACAGTTAAAGAAAGAGACTCACAAAAAACAAGTGGAACAAAACAGATCAAATGTCAAAAACAGGTAATTGTATTCATAACTGGTAAAAATGTAATACTACTACTACTACTACTAACTGATGATGATGATGATAGCAAACAATATTTAAATTGTATTTAATGTCATTATAAGTTGTTAACTGAATGTGGATCATTATGTGTTATATCACCATTGTGTTAAAACTGTACTCTTGTTATGAGTTGTTTACTTTATTGTTATGTTATGTTTAATTCAACAGCTGCTGTTATGCAGCAGCTAAAGAGAATTCAAATAAACAACAAACAAACAAACGTGTCTTGGTGTTTTCTCACTAACATATTGTTCAACCGCTAATATTTATATGTGCTTAAAATTAAGATCTCCAAAATATTTTTCCAGGAAAATAATTTTGCTCTGCTCTTGCATATAAGGAAGATTAAGCAAAACATATGAGTCAAATAACAAACTCAAATATGTCCATGGATTCCTGCAAATTAGATTAGATTTCAAAACAGTGGTGTGTTGGTTAAGGTTTGAAACTGCTTAAGGGATTATGGGTCATACAATGAAAAAGTCAAATAATTAGCCTCATAGTACAGTCAACTTTTTTTGTGCTCCAACAAAGTACAAATATTCAAATAACAAAGTTCTATACATGTCTTTGATATTCACCTACAGATAAATCAAGGTGTAAAGGTAAAGAAAACACTTTATGCTTATAATTTGAATGAAGACATTACTTACTTCCAGTAAGTTGACAGTCCACCAGCAGTGATGACAAGAGGCAACACTGACAATATATATTTACTGACCTACAGATTGACACATTATGTTACTCCAGTGATTCATTCATTTCATTACACATTCCAATACTATAAAGATACAGAAATGAACATCTGTACTTTCCAAGTAACAGTGAAAAATTTTTAAAATCAGTTGGCAAAATAAATACTACTAATAGATAAACATAAAATTGCTGTCGAAGGAAACCTGTTAACATTAGGATAGTTGTCTAAATCCATAAAGGTAAAAACATACTTCAGTTTATCTGGAAATTTCAAAATCACCAAATTTGGAGATACATGGTTTTTATGGGACAACTCCTGTTATCATGGTTTGATTAAATCTAAACAATAAATAGTTTATTTAGCACTGGAGAAACTCATGATCCACGTTATCTCTCACTGACAATGGGCTCTCGGCTGATTTTCCATGGATGATATGGATGACTGACTCACATGTTCTCTCACTGTGGATGTGTGATTCATCTTAAGAGGGAGGTGTTTTTCTACAGATCAGCTTACTGCTGCAAAATTTGGGATTTGGTGGGCCTACAAAAAATGTGGGGATTTAAGGGCTGTATCAAAACCAGGCAGTGTAACAAAGGTTAGGATAATGTATCCCTAGGTCTATAAGGACAGGCGGAGCACCCTGCTGGACTATATGGGTAATACTCTCCTCCAATCACATGCACGCAATCACCTACTGTAATCTGCATGTACGCAGCTGGCCAATCAGGATACACCTACCGATTACGTGTGTCTCACACAGTATATAAGGCAGCATCTCACTGTCAGTCATATCCAAAAATCACTTCAGCAGATGACGTAGAAGCAGCAGGGTCCACAGGTGGAGGGCTCCAGCTGTGCTTATAGAACTAGAGTTACAATCACACAGGCTCTGCCTTCTGCTGCACTCTATGGTTACAGTAGACGAAGCCTGACGAGGGCTCAACCCAGCCCAGTTAACATGAACATGAAACTGTGTGTAACCATGGCCTGACCTGAGTTGCCCCTGCAAACACAAACCATGATAGAACCTAATGAATGGACAAGGTGTTGACCAAGACACTGCCGTGCATGTCCTCGACACTCACCCCATTGAATAAGGTCATTGATGCTGTTACATCATGTGTGGAATGTGCTTGGACCACAGTGGGGAATCCTTACCCGCCTGCTAGTCTTGGGAGAGGCACTCATAAAGCCAACTAGCTAGGCGCACTCTTGGATTGGGCTTTACTGGTCACTCCCTCTGCATAACACATGAACAGTTGTTCAGTGTACCGAATGGGGGGCATGCATTGGCATGTTATGTTGCACTGGCACAATAGATGTAGCTGAATAGTTTTTGACCTAAAAAAAACTCCTCATGTTCTTAGGAACAAAAGAGGGGTTCAGTCTGAGAGTAGCACCACTGTGGTCATAATGAAGCAGCAAACAGCTGGGGTGAACCAACATGGCACACAGCTCACTCTCTTTCTGAGGTCAGCAAAAGCAGCAAAGCTGTCTTGAATGACAGCACCTTCAGAGAGGAGCACTCCAGTGGCACATAAGGATCCCTCACTAGGGCCTCAAGCACCAACAGTAGTTCCCACTGTGGGGCAGAGAAACTGCATCACTGGGCGTTTTCTCCTAACCCCTGCAAGAAATGTTTGATGAGGGGATGGGCGAAGACAGGTCTGTCACCGAAGCCCTCATGACATGAGGAAATAGCTGCTCCATACACTTTAATAGTGGCTCTGACAGAGGGCCGCCTCATGATATGAGCTCGGTCCCCCTGTTTTTCAGACTGAGAATGTGGATGGTTCTCAGAGACAGGAGGTCCTCTGAGGCCCACAACAACAGGTTCTCTGCCATGTTCAACAAGGCTTTGGATCAGACTTGGCGCTGCCTGTTGATGTAGGCAACCATGGTACAGTTGTCTGTTCTCACTAACAAATGTCTCCCCTGGCTTAAGATTTAATTCCCTATGCTTTCAGCCATAGCATGGCAAGTCACCCACTCAGTCAGCCTACAACTTTGGTCCATCGGCAATCCAGCTATTGGATAGATTTCTACAAAAATTTGTACAGACATTCATGGTCCCCAGTGGATGAATACTACTGATCACTTGACTTTACCTCAAGCACCACCAGCAAGTTAACATTTTACACTCACATTGGCACAAAATTCTGTACAAATATTCATATTTAACCTCACAGAGCCTCAGGTGTGGCTGTTGTGTTGTTAAATTATAAATCTATCTTAACACTATGAGCTGAGTGGTGGACAGTTTAGTTGGGTAAGTGCACATATGTGTTGAGCAGTTATATTGTTCTTCACTCTCATGTTTACCTCATGATTGATTTCTTTATTGTGCAATTTGTCATATTGTATATTGTAAAAGCTAGTAGTGTCAAAGTATAAACTAACGTACTAACTAACTTGCTTTAACTTACATAGTATAAAGGTTAAACATATATAAATTACTTGTGAGCACAAAGAGAGAGAGAGAGAGAGAGGAATATCCTTTCACCATGTTATAATTAGTGCATTTCTATTGGCAAGTAGTATCACATTAAATAAGTAAAGCAGGATGTACAAATGCTTCTGAAAAAGAAAAAAGAAAAACACAATATATTCCCTGTCACTTCTTTATTTATTTTTTAATTATTTATTTATTCAATTTCAGTTACTCAAAAAGTGAGCATATCTTGAATGCTTTAATATGATGGGTTTTTTTTCTCAGTTTGTGGTCTCATTTTCCTGCTGGAGGAGAAGATGGAGCAGCTCAAAGACTTGCCAACAAAAGCCGCAGTAATGTTGCCAAGATTTGGTTGGGTTGATTGTTGGAGGAGAGTGACGGAAACTGGGAAACACAGAAAAGAAAACATTTGCAAGACTTTATCAAAAATACTGACTTTATAGAATATCATTAGATTTTTTTGTATGTAAGAGAATCTCTTGCAGATACTGACCTCAAAACTCGCTGAGCATATGACTCTGTCTTCCTCCTCAGAGACCTTCATAAAGAGTAAAGAGTTTCATATCATGAATTTATTTTTTATCTGAATCGAAAGCACCATATAAACATTTAGCTTAACACAACATCAGAACTTACAGGAAAAACATAATATAACCTTGGTCTCAACTTATAAGAAAACTGAGTTTGAGAATGTTAAGCGAGGCCCAGGAGGCATCCAAGCACAAATATGACCTTCAGCATGGTTTCAGTGATCATACCTGTTGAAAAGAAAATATTAAAGATGAAAAAACAACTTGAAAAATATCTACAAAATCACAATTCCTCCAATCACACTTAAATTAAGGAAAAAATATTGACATAAATACCGTCAAGTCTTCACAACTTCAGTAGACTATCTCATAGATGGTCAAAGAGGTTGTTGTAGTGTTGTTCTGGCAGTGAGCTTCTCTTATATACGCTTACAGGAGTGGATGTCATCCCATTAGAATATGAAGCATTGTTGAGAAAAATACAATTATTAGGAAATCGTCCTTCTCCACATTTCAAGGTGTGCCTGATGATCATACACAGAAACCACAACTGCACCATGTAATGTGTCACTAGTCCAGATCAAAAATACGCTTGACTGGGATTTGGTGGAGCTTTAAGGGCTCTAATCAAAATGAGTACAGTATCAGTCAAAAGTCTATACATCCTCCCATTCCCTTGAATGAGAAAGTGTGTCCAAACTTTTGACTGGTACTGTATGTTAAAGCTTTAATTTACAGTGCTTTTAGCCATATCAGTGGAGGTCAGCCTATCAACATCCAGCTATTGGATGGATTAAGTGAGATTTTGTACAAACATTCATGAGGGTGAATGCAGAAGACTTGGCTCTCCTGACTTTACCTCTAGCACCACCAGCAACTTGACATTTTACATTCACACTTAAGTCAAATATCTTAACAGCACCAAGTTCTGTACAGATATTCATATTCATAGTGGATCACATTTTGGTGATCCACTGACGCTTCTGAAAAAGAAAAGAAAAAAGGAAAAACATTATATTCTTGGTCATTTCTTTTTTTATTTTTAATGATTTGTTTGTTCAGTTTTATTTAGTCAAAAATGAGAATATCTTGAATTCTTTAATATGATGTTTTTTCAGTTTGTTGCCTCATTTTCCTGCTGAATGAAAAGCCGGAGCAGATCAAAGACCTCCAAACAAAAGTTGCAGCAGTGCTGCCAAGGCTTGATTGGGCTGAAAGATGGAGAGGAGTGACAGATACTGGGAAACACAGAAAAGAAAACATTATCAAAAATACTGACTTTATAGAATATCATTAGATTTTTTTCCATGTAAGAGAATCTCTTGCAGATACTGACCTCAAAACTCGCTGAGCATATGACTCTGTCTTCCTCCTCAGAGACCTTCAAGAGTAAAGAGTTTCTTATCATGAATTGTTGCATAAATTCACATTATTTGTCTTTTACCTGAAGTGAAAGTAAAAAACTTTGAGCACAGAACCTGGTACAACATAGTAGTTTAGAGCTGACTCAAGCACTTGCAGGAAAGGCGGAAGTTAAAGTTATGAAGCACAGAACGAGGACCAACAGTTTCATAGTTGAAAAACACAAGAATCCTCCCTGGAACAGAAACAGAAAAAAAATAAAAATAAAAAAACATGAAATTGTCAGTTCAGTTGCTATAAGTGCAGGCTGCACTTGGGAACTATGAACTATCTTCAATCTTACCTTCAAAGTCAATGGTGATGATAACAGTGGCCTCTACAGAGTCCAGAGATGGATTTTGACATACTGCTAAGTCCATGTGCGCTTTATAAACACAAAATTGTTCTCCCAGTCATCCAATCAGCTGTCAAAGGTATTTTGATTTTTCTGTTTGTCCTAAAGGTGTCAAATGTGATGAAATTATGTATTTGGGGGGATAATCCCTAAAAACTTGTCCACTGTCCATGCAAGACTTAGAACTAATCTCATGACTGTTGGGAAACAGTGAAGTGGTGTCACTGGACATGATTCATGTACAGTACACAGCTTTATGTTGTTTGTGAACACATTTTGACAAAAAATGAAAAGACTGCACATTTATAATAAACTTTATGTGAGATAGTGCCCCCTAAATCCTTTTCTGATACTTTTGAATTTGCCAATACTATAAGTACTATAAGTACTATAAGTGTATTTTGTTTAGCTGTTTATTGTAAAACATATTGAGATATGTTAGTGATTTATCTTAGATAGATTTTCACACTGACATCTAGAATTTGTAATACTGAATTGATCTAAAAAAAAAAGTTTGTATTTAAGAATTAAAATGAATAATATTAATGGAAACGTCAAAATGCTGACATTCAAGGATTCACAAAGCTTTTTCCATCAAATTTAGTTATTTAAAGGTGCAGTGTGTAGAATTTAGTGGCATCAATGAGATTGCAACCAACTAAATACCCCTCATATCACCCTTCCCTTCCAAATGTGTAGGAGAACCTATAGTGGCCGCAAAACTCGCAAAAATATGAAAAGCTCTCTAAAGCCAGAGTTTCATTTGTCTGTTCAGGGCTTCTGTAGAGACATGGTGGTGCAACATGGTAGTTTCTGTGGAAGATGACCTGCTCCCATAGATGTATAGTAAGTGCTGGATCCTGGACCAAAAATGGCACCTATTCAGTCCAATAAGAATTGCTCACCTGGTGTGTACAGCAAAAAAAGTTTCCAGCTTCTGGGTTTACTTTTGGGGGTATGCAGCACACTGAATATGTGCAGTAGTGTTTTTTCCCTCTGGTCCTGCCCGCAAGTTCTCGCTCGGCCCATAAACTTTACATTGTGGTGACATCACAATAAATAACTTTTCATGGTTTGGGGAAAGTTTTACAAATATAAAACCTCTGTGGAACAAAAAAACATAATAGAAAGAATCATAATAGACCTTGTTTGCAGTCCGAGGTGTCCTGTTAACAGTTTTACAGACATCTCTTTTACAATGGTGGTCTATGGAGAAAAGGCTTTTTGGGCCACAGGGAGATTTTTCACTGCAATACTGTGAGTGGCCACTGTTGGCATCAAGTAGTATTTCATTGAAAAGTAAAGCTCCAATGCTTCTGAAAAATAAAAAATGAAAAACACAGTATATTCTTGGTCATTTCTTTCTTTATTTTTTAATGATTTGTTTATTCAATTTCAATTACTCAGAAAGTGACCACAGCTTGAATTCTTTAATATGATCATTTTCTTTGGTTTGTCGTCTCATTTTTCTGCTGGAGGAGGAGTTGAAGCAGATCAAAGACCTCCCAACAAAAGTCGCAGCAGTGTTGCCAAGATTTGGTTGGGTTGGAGGTTGGAGAAGAGTGATGAAAGCTGGAAAACACAGAACA
Organism: Euthynnus affinis; assembly: GCA_029490765.1. NCBI lineage: Eukaryota > Metazoa > Chordata > Actinopteri > Scombriformes > Scombridae > Euthynnus > Euthynnus affinis. The sequence goes on along the minus strand of CM055838.1, from coordinate 17,706,340 downwards.
GAAAACATTTGCAGGACTTTTTCAAAATATTGTTTTTATACAAAATAAGTCCATTTTTTTGTATGTAAGAGAATCTCTTGCAGATACTGACCTCAAAACTCGCTGAGCGTATGACTCTGTCTTCCTCCTCAGAGATCTTCGTAAAGAGTAAAGAGTTTCATATCATGAATTGTTGAATAAATTCACATTATTTATCTTTTATGTGAACTGAAAGCACCATATAAACATTCAGCCTAACACAACATCAGAACTTACAGGAAAAAAACAATATAACGTTGATCTCAACATATAAGAAAACTGAGTTTGAGAATGTTACACTTACAGGAAGAGCCAAAGCGAGGCTCAGGAGGCATCCAAGCACAAATATGACCTTCAGCATGGTTTCAGTGATTATACCTGTTGAAAAGAAAATATTAAAGATGAATAAACACCTTGAAAAATATCTACAAAATCAAATCAAATCACACTAAAATTAAGGAAAAAATATTGATATAAATACCGTCAAGTCTTCACAACTTCAGTAGACTATCTCGTAGATGGTCAAAGAGGTTGTTGTAGTGTTGTTCTGGCAGTGAGCTTCTCTTATATACACTTACAGGAGTGGATGTCATCTCATTAGAATATGAAGCATTGTTGAGAAAAATACAATTATTAGGAAATCGTCCTTCTCCACATTTCAAGGTGTGCCTGATGATCATACACAGAAACCACAACTGCACCATGTAATGTGTCACTAGTCCAGATCAAAAATAATGTGCTACTTTGACTGGGATTTGGTGGAGCTTAAAGGGCTCTAATCAAAATGGGGACGTGTACAGTACCAGTCAAAAGTCTGTACACCTTCCTATTCCCTTGAATGACAAACTTTTGACTGGTACTGTACATTCAAATTTTAATTTCCTATCCTCTTAGCCATATCAGTGGCGGGATGAAAATGTTGATTGATCCACTGACATCCAGCTATTGCAAAAAGCATGCTAATATTTACTAAATGGCACTAAATACAAAGTTTAGTTTTGCAATTATTATTGGACAGTGTTGGACAAATAAAATATTTAACCTCATGGTTACTCTAGAAGAAAAGTCAGTGGATCACCAAAATCATTACAATATACAGTCTGACGACTATGAATATCTGTACAGAACTTGGTGCCAGTCCATCAAATACTTGTTAAAATATTTGACTTAAGTGTGGATGTAAAATGTCAAGTTGGTGGTGCTGCTAGAGGTAAAGTCAAGTGTTCACCAAAGCAACCATATTGACCCTCTGGAGTCATGAATGTCTGTACAAAATTTCATGTAAATCCATCCAATAGCTAGATGTTGGTGGACAAACCAGCATTGCCATTCTGTCACTGGTGTGGCCAAAAGCAATGGGCTTCATTCACCAATCGTTCTTAAGAAGAAAGTTCTTCTTAAAACCCACTTACGCAGTTTTCACAAAGATTCTGACATTCAACAATGTTTCCTTATTTGGGATTTGTTCTTATTTTTTTGAACAGACCAGAGCCCTTAAAGCTCCACCAAATCCCAGTCAAGCGTAGCACATTATTTTTGATCTGGACTAGTGACACATTACATGGTGCAGTTGTGGTTTCCGTGTGTGATCATCTGGCACACCTTGAAATGTGGAGATGGACGATTTCCTAATAATTGTATTTTTCTCAACAATGCTTCATATGCTAATGAGATGACATCCACTCCTGTAAGTGTATATAAGAGAAGCTCACTGCCAGAACAACACTACAACAACCTCTTTGACCATTTACGAGATAGTCTACTGAAGTTGTGAAGACTTGACGGTATTTATATCAATATTTTTTCCTTAATTTAAGTGTGATTGGAGGAATTGTGATTTTGTAGATATTTTTCAAGTTGTTTTTTCATCTTTAATATTTTCTTTTCAACAGGTATGATCACTGAAACCATGCTGAAGGTCATATTTGTGCTTGGATGCCTCCTGAGCCTCGCTTTGGCTCTTCCTGTAAGTGTAACATTCTCATACTCAGTGTTCTTATAAACTGAGACCAACATTAAGTTGTGCTTTTCCTGCAAGTTCTCTCATCAACTCTGACCTGCCATGTTGTACTAGATTCGGTACTTTCTAATGTTGTGTTAGGCTGAATGTTTATATGGTGCTTTCAGTTCACATAAAAGATAAATAATGTGAATTTATTCAACAATTCATGATATGAAACTCTTTACACTTGAAGATTTCTGAGGAGGAAGACAGAGTCATACGCTCAGCGAGTTTTGAGGTCAGTATCTGCAAGAGATTCTCTTATATACAAAAAAATCTACTGAAATTCTGTAAAGTCAGTATTTTTGACAAAGTCCTGTAATTGTTTTCTGTTCTGTTTCCCAGCTTTCGTCACTCTTCTCCAACCTCCAACCCAACCAAATCTTGGCAACACTGCTGCGACTTTTGTTGGGAGGACTTTGACCTGCTTCAACTCCTCCTCCAGCAGGAAAATCAGACCACAAACCAAAAACAATGATCACATTAAAGAATTCAGGATGTGGTCAATTTTGTGTAACTGAAACTGAATAAACAAATCATTAAAAATAAAGAAATGACCAGGAATATATTGTGTTTTTCCTGTTTTTCTTCTTCAGATGCATTTGAACATCCTGCTTTACTTATTCAATGTGATACTACTTGATGCCAACAGTAATGCACAAATTATTACACAGTGAAAGGACATCCCTCTCTCTCTCTCTTTGTGCTCACAAGTAATTTATATGTTTAACCTTATACTGTGTAAGTGAAAGCTCTTTCATTTACATTTCGACACTATTAGTTTTTACAGTATACAATATGACAAATTGCACAATAAAGAAATCAATTATGGGGTAAATATGAGCGTGAAAGCTTATGAAATGTTCCACTGCAGTCCTATGAATGTATCTTTACAAACCCTTCTTCTCCCAAACTCTATAAACCATCCATATCAATGATAAAGACTATTGGTATACCATATACATCTATCTGGGTATAATTTATTCTCCATTAAATAGAATAAAGTCACTTCTGAGAGACAAATATTTTTCCATTAGTCCTTAAAAAAGACTGTGAACCAACCCTTTCTCTTAGAAATTACTTTTATATAATACTAAATTGTTTTCCCACAAGGTCAATTATTTTCTTTTTCAAATTCTGTCCACTACTAATTGCAAAACTATACTTTGTCTTTTATGCTAATTACCAATTATTAATATGCTAACACACTAAACTAAGATGTTAACCCATTTCTACTAAACATCAGCATGTTAGCATGCTAATTTTAGCATTTAGTTCAAAGGGCAGCTGTGCCAAAGTATAACCTCACACAGCCTCAAGTGTGGCTGTAGTCTGATTAAACGGAAAAACCAGTTTAGTGCATATGTGAATATATTCTCCTCTCTCTTGATTGATTCCTTTGTTGTACAGTTTGCTGCATAATATATTGTAAAAACTATACTGCTGTAGTGTCAACGTGTAAACTAAACTGTATACGGTTGCACAATGTAAGGTTAATGAATATAAATATGATAGAAAATATAAATCATTTATGAGCATAGAGAGAGAGATATCCTTTCACCGTGCTATAATTTTTCTAAATTTCTGTTGGCACAAAGAAGTATTGAGTAAAGCTCAAATGTTTCTTAAAAAAGAAAAGAAAAAAGGAAAAACACACTTTATGCTTGGACATTTCTTTTTTTATTTTTAATGATTTGTTTGTTTGGTTTCATTTACTCAAAAAACAAGCATATCTTGAATTCTTTAATATTATGTTTTTTCAGTTTGTTGCCTCATTTTCCTGCTGAATGAAAAGGCGGAGCAGATCAAAGACCTCCCAACAAAAGTTGCAGCAGTGCTGCCAAGGCTTGGTTGGGTTGAAAGATGGAGAGGATTGACAGATACTGGGAAACACAGAAAAGAAAACATTTATCAAAAATACTGACTTTATAGAATATCATTAGATTTTTTTCCATGTAAGAGAATCTCTTGCAGATACTGACCTCAAAACTCGCTGAGCGTATGACTCTGTCTTCCTCCTCAGAGACCTTCAAGAGTAAAGAGTTTCTTATCATGAATTGTTGCATAAATTCACATTATTTGTCTTTTACCTGAAGTGAAAGTAAAAAACTTTGAGCACAGAACCTGGTACAACATAGTAGTTTAGAGCTGACTCAAGCACTTACAGGAAAGGCGGAAGTTAAAGTTATGAAGCACAGAACGAGGACCAACAGTTTCATAGTTGAAAAATACAAGAATCCTCCCTGGAACAGAAACAGAAAAAAATAAAATAAAAAAACATGAAATTGTCAGTTCAGTTGCTATAAGTGCAGGCTGCACTTGGGAACTATGAACTATCTTCAATCTTACCTTCAAAGTCAATGGTGATGATAACAGTGGCCTCTACAGAGTCCAGAGGTGGATTTTGACATACTGCTAAGTCCATGTGCACTTTATAAACACAAAATTGTTCTCCCAGTCATCCAATCAGCTGTCAAAGGTATTTTGATTTTTCTGTTTGTCCTAAAGGTGTCAAATGTGATGAAATTATGTATTTGGGGGGGTAATCCTAAAAACTTGTTGTCCACTGTCCATGCAAGACTTAGAACTAATCTCATGACTGTTGGGAAACAGTGAAGTGGTGTCACTGGACATGATTCATGTACAGTACACAGCTTTATGTTGTTTGTGAACGCATTTTGACAAAAAATGAAAAGACTGCACATTTATAATAAACTTTATGTGGAAAAAGATAGTGCCCCCTAAATCCTTTTCTGATACTTTTGAATTTGCCAATACTATACAAGTGTATTTTGTTTAGCTGTTTATTGTAAAACGTATTGAGATATGTTAGTGATTTACCTTACTATAGATTTTCACACTGACATCTAGAATTTGTAATACTGAATTGATCTAAAAAAAAAAAAAAAAAAAGTTTGTATTTTGGAATTAACGTGAAACATCAGATTTAGTTATCTAATGGTACAGTGTGTAAAATTTAGTGGCATCAATGAGGTTGCAGATTGCAACTAACTAAAGACCCCTCATATCACCCTTCCCTGCCAAGTGTGTAGGAGAACCTATAGTTCTCCTACACACTTGCAAAAAATATTAAAAGCTCTCTAAGGCCAGAGTTTCATTTGTCCTTTCTGGGCTACTGTAGAAACATGGCAGTGCAACATGGTAGTTTCTGTGAAAGATGACCTGCTCCCCTTGATGTATTATAAGAGCTGGATCAAAAACAGTGCCTATTCAGTCCAATAAGAATTGCTCACCTGGTGCATATGGCAAAAAAGGTTTCTATCTTCTGGGTTTACTTCCGAGGTTCTGGGGATCAAAAATCCATAATAGAAAGTCATCACTGACCTTGTTTGCAGTCTAAGGTGTCCTGTCAACACTATTACAACCATCTCTTTTACAATGGTGGTCTATGGGGAAGATGCTTTTTGGGATGCAGAGATTTTTGACTGCAATACTGTGAGTGACCACTGGGAAAAATTGACGTTAATTCTGAGCACTGGTGCCGTATCCAGCTCTTATACATCCATGCCCGCTCCTTATGTAGATGAGTGCTCATTTTAAGGTAACAAAAACAGCTATTCTTAATTTCATGTGATTATACACTAATTAAAACATAGTTATGAATATTTTATCCCATTTCCACCAAGTCTGTTCCTCTAGATACCATTAAATTATACCCACTGGACTTTTAACTGATGTTATTTTATAGCACTTCATTCATTCTAAAAACATTGTCTGTCAACATAATGCAAACATTCATTACATTTGTAAATGCAAAATAATTTAGTTATTATATAAAAGTAATTTCTGGGACTTTTTAAAGGACGAATCAAAAAATATTTGCCTTTCAAAGGGGACTTCACTCTCTTTAATGTAGGGTAAATTATACCCCGATACATGTTTATGGTATAAAAAAAAGTCTTTATATCTGAAATGGGTGGTTTATAGAGGTTGGGAGAAGAAGACTTTGTGAAGATACATTCATAGGACTGCAGGAGAACATTTATTTCCAAATATAATGGTTTTTAACACTACGTGAGTTTTAACTCTAAACCTCCCACAGATAATATGTGGTCACTCAAAGACAAACACATTTATGCAGTTGAATTATTTTATTTTGGATTCAACAACCATTGTACAAATTGTTGAAATTACAGATGTTTGCCTGTTTTTCAGCTGTCATTGGTGACGAGTGTAACCATTTGAGAGAAGACTCCATACACCCAGTGGTGCTGTTTACTATAAAGTACACTTGAGCACAGTTATGAGATTAATAGACTATTTCTATAATATTATAATATAGTATATTTGTCATATGCACAATGTGGATAATATGCTGAAATACACATTTTATTTATCATTCTTCTTTGGTCCTAAACAGCATAGATTAAATATGATGATCTTTATTTTAAAGGGTGTCTACAGTCACATTCTTTGATTGAAAAGTAACTCCTTCCCAGTAAATAACACAAGACATAGAAGGGAATATTTCATTCAAACATAGCTTCAGTAATTATTTATTACATTTCAGTTGGACAAGTTTATACATATTGTAATGGTAAGTTTGCAGTGAAGTTAGTCAGTCCGGTGCTTCTCTCATTTTCCAATTGGGGGGATGATTGGTGGAATGACAGGTGGGATGATGGGAGGAATGATAGGTGGGATGGGAAAAGGGAAAGGGAAAGGAAGAGGAAAAGGCCGCGGGAATGGCAGTGGGATGGGGAAAGGAAATGGCTGGAACTGAGTCTGCATGTTATACTGGTCCATCTGGAAAACAGTTTGAAGAAAAAAGCTGAAGATATACTGTACAGAGGTATATTCTGCAATATATATGAGAATCCTTTGATAGGTGTGTGTGCAAATACTGACCTCTTCACTATCATCTGAGCGTTTGACTCGTTTTTTATCTTTTGAGACCTTAAGAAACAGATGATCTCATATCAAGAACTCCATGAACAGACCTCAACTTAGTACATTGAGCACTGAACGCAACATAACACCACCATAGCAACAAAATAACATGTGAGTCATTGACTGATCTAAGGATTGTTGTTATGGTTGGTTTAAGATACTTACAGGGAGCGAGGAACACAACACTGTGAAGCATAAAATCAAAACCAGCAATTTCATTGCTCAGATAAGCTTGAGTCCCTTGTAGAGAAAAATGAAAAGGACGTATCAGCTGCTAATTCAACCCAATGTGCATTATTATTTTTTTTAAAAATGAATAAGTATCTTACCTTGAGTGAAAGCAGTTTTTAATAACACCCACGTTGGAGGTCTGATTCTGAATTTTGAAATGATTCCACACCCATCCAGTCAAACTTTTTAAAGCCATTTTTATCCGTCAGTCATCCAATCATCTGACTCAGTGGGCTGTGATTTTGTATTTCTATTAAGGGTATTTAATATGATGAAAACAAGTATGTGGTGGCTCACTCTGACCACAGTCCTTACAAGAGTCAGACAGATGCTCAGAGGTGTTGGGAAACAGTAAAGGTGTTGAAACTGCATGTGAATCATGTGCTCTGTTATTGAAAGATTAAACATCTATCCGTTTTTATTTTGATGTACACTTTTGTAGTAGAAACAGCACAGAAGTACTTGATCTTAAGATAAAAAACATACTTAGTCCACATATTTTTCATTTATGAAGTTTATTTAGGATATACAACAGAGAATTTTGATTGTGTGGTTAAGACAACATCATTTAAATTTGAAAAGAGAAAAAACAGAACAGTTGTGTGTTCTCAGTAAAGCATTACACCAAGTGACACAAAAACAGAGCTGATGTCAAGAATCCATGTCACTCAATGCTGGTTGTCATTCATTCATTGATCTCTGGTTAAATTTCTGATTTTATTACTTTACTACTTTTTTTTACTTCTTTTTAGTTGTAGCTGCTTTCTTGGTGGTAGCTTTAGCTTTAGTAGTAGGTTTAGCAGTAGTTTTAGGAGGCGCTTTAGTAGTAGGTTGCTGTGGTGGCCGGAGGAGGGTCAGAAGCAGCTGGAGCCACTGTTGTGGATTCATCTGAGGTACGCTGGATGAAACCTGCAAGAAAATCATTCATTGTAAAATATACAGCAGTGAATTTTACAGAAATAGACCGTCAGGTGTGGAGAAGGCACTCACCTCATTGGAGAAAGAGCCAGAGTCAGAGTCGGAGTTGGAGCGGGCAAGTCGTTTGTGATCCACGTCCATCTGTGGAGAATCCACAAGTTGCAAGTTTGATGTTGCCTTCATTACACTATTATAATGATTGTAATGGTCTCAATAAATAAGAACAATTATTATGAGAATGTTACACTTACAGGAATAGCCAAAGTGAGGCTCAGGAGGCATCCAAGCACAAATATGACCTTCAGCATGGTTTCAGTAGTTTGACCTGTTGAAAAGACAATAATAAAGATGAATAAACAACTCAAACAATATCAACAAAATCACATTTTCTCCAAACACACACACATAAAAAAATCAATATAATTACAGTCAAGTCTTCACAACTTCAGTAGACTATCTTGTAGATGGTCGAGGAGGTTGTTGTAGTGTTGTTCTGGCAATGAGCTTCTCTTATATACACTTGCAGGAGCAGATGTCATCTCATTAGCATAAGCAGCATGGGAAGCAAGTTGGGAAATTGCAATTTAGGAAATCTCCACCTACGCATTTCACGGTATGCCTAAGGATCACATATAGAAACCACACCTGCACCATGTAATATGTGGCATTTATGTAATAATCCAGATCAAATAATAATGTACTATGCTTGACTGCATTTGTCTTAGATTGTAATTTGATTTCAAAAGTTGGAAGACATTCAGAAAATATGTTATATTAACACTGTGATGTATAGTTTCAGTCTCTTTACTCTCCACCCATCAGTATTTGAAAACATTTTGGATTAACTGGTCTTATGATTACAAATCAGGTGGCTTAAACAGGTAACAGGCAACACCCAATTAAGCATACATTTCTTCTGGACTCCTCTTGTTTTAGGAAATAACTTGCTGATATTAAGTAACTCTGCTACTCAAATAATGCACAATATGTGCATTCACTTAAAATTAATCTATTTTCTGTCCATCAGGGACCCCTCCTGTGTTGCTTTTCCTGTGGTTTCTTCCTTTTTGTCCCTGTTAAATTAGTTTTTTTTAGGAAGTTTTTCCTTATTTGAATCCAGAGTCTAAGGATTGAGGATATTGTATTGCTGTACAGACTGTAAAGCTTCCTGAGGAAGATTTGTGATTTGAGACATTGGGCTATACAAATTAAATAGATTTTTTTCTATTTCCAATTTCTATCTGATTATCATTATTAATCATTACTACCAGTTGCATTGTTGTCTTCATGTGCTGTTGCTAAAAGCCGGGATTAAAGTCAAGACATTAGCAAACAACATGTGAAGTAATTGCTGTTTTGCATGTTATCAAGCGTAACAAATATGTGGTTTTTTGAGAAATGTGTAGTGTGTCTCAATGTCTGAAGGCTGATATAAGAATCAATGCATGATGGGCCACACACCTAGAGTACTTGCACCGCGCAGGTGAGTGCCACAGTAGATGCTGTAAGCAACGTGCCCTTTGAAATGTCTGCTCTGTTTCAGGGCATAAACTGGTTATATTCATGTCAATTTAATATAAAATTTACTTTCAGGTTCTTCAGAGACAATGCAGTTCTTGTGTATCACAACTTTACTTTTGGCAGCAGTTGCTGCTAATGTGAGTACTTCTTTTGATAATTTTGAAGACCTCAGACTTCATACTTCAGATTTTAAGCTGGTCATTTGTAATTTTGTTTGTTTTTCTTGTTTTTCAGCCAGATTCCCAGACTCCATGGCAGGATAAAGAGTTTCCACCTACAGGCGGTCCCCAGCTGGACTTTAAGGTAACAGAGAACAAACATAAATAGACACACAGGTCCAGAGCTGCTGCTGCTATTCTTGTTTTTTTTTTCAAATTATTTTTTAGCCTGGTGATGATGAGCAGACAACAAATTCCCCTGGAGATGGACATACAGGGTCAGGCGGTGGCAGTCCAGAATGGGTATGTGGTGTTTCAAGTCCTATAATTCGTGGCTAATTATAATGAAATGGTGGTCGGGTGTGATCAGTGATCACAGTCCTATCTTTTCTTTGGGACAGTCACAGGAGATGCCCACTGGGCTTCCAAATTGGCCCTCTACAGAACCAGGTATGGGAAATCCACAGGAACACATCACCCATGATTGGAGCAACTACCAGACAGGAAGATATTCTGAGGCACCTAATCGAGGCAAAAGACAGGTTTTTAAAACCAGTTCTTATACGCGTAGTAGTCTCATTTAGGGGAATGTTTGAAATTTCACAAGATGGGCTGATTCATGTTTTTTGAAAGTCTGTTTTGTCTGTTTCATAACCACAAACATATATATTTTTTGTTTTGGGTTTTTATGGGCTGTAACTGTAGGTTTCTAAAGAATGAAATCTTAGCTTGGTGCTCTAATGATTCCTCTTGTCCAAATCCACATCAAAAAAATCCACAAGAGCATCGGTAGAGTTGAACTGTTTTCTTTGACACAAAAAAATGTTATCAAATTATTGAACCAAACTCAGATGATAATCATTAATGAGAGAGAAGGAGACACATCAAAAAACTGTGTGGCTCCACTCTCTGCTTGCCTGACTCCCCCTAAATTACCACACCTCTACTCCCGTGAGAGTATCAAAAGACAACTAAAGGTGCACACTTACTAGGAAGCAATAATCATAGTCACCTGTTCCTAAATATTACAAATGTAATGTAAATGAGGTTTTATGCATTTTAAACTATCCAAACTCATTTTAAGTGCAATCGGATGGATTTTGATAACAAAAGTACTAGTAATGGATGCATTACTTTACATGTGCTTTACACAGGCTCCTGGAGTCCCTTATCCTGGACCTGACAGGCACTTCGGGAGACCCAGAGGACCTCCAAGACGCAAGAGGCCCAACACAAAAGACCCTGCTGCAAGGGTAAGCTCAAAATGAAATTAGTATTATCTTATAGCTTTTTTTTTTTCTTTTTTATGTTTTTAATGCATTATGTAAAGCACCTTGAATTGCTCTTCTGTATTGAATGTCCTATATGAATTTGTCTTCACTGAAATGGAAAAGTAAGACAGAAACGTTGTTAATTGGGTCTCTCTCTCATCAGACTCTTCAGTTCACTCTTGACTTTGAGACTTTGAATTGGAGAAAAGCTCTCTGAAGTAGTTTCTCCTCAAAATTTGAATTCTAAAAAGTACTTTGATACCCATCTCTACTTGTCTTTGTTCATCTTTTTTCTTACCTTCATATTGTGTCTATATTTTATATCTTTTTTATATCTTTTGTGGTAAAGCACTATTTGACATCTCCTGTAGAAAGGTGCTTTACAAATAAACTCCACTTACTTACTTAAACTTCTCAGCTAAACTGTTATTTGCTCTGTATTATGATAAAATATGATATACATTTCTTTCTTGTTTCAGGGCAACATGGTGTTTTCCTCGATCTTCAAGGTAGGAATAATGTTGTTTCTTAATATGATATCATAATACACTTATACAGAACAGGTGGCAATCACTCATGTGTTTATAACTCCTTTTCAGATTGACAATCTGACGGTTCAGGTAAGACCAAAAGGAAACTGTTTGTAGTATTTGTTGGTATTTATTAGTTTAGTTAGTATTTATTTGTTTGACATTTGACATTGACTTTTTTCAACTAAATGTCTTTTGTCTCTAGAACATCACCAATGCACCACTGAAGGAGGTAAACAAATCACCTAAATCAGTAGTTTAATCATGTTTTATTTTTGTTAGAAAATCACTTAATATTTACTGTTGAAACTATGCCAGTTTGTGCAATTTTATAATCATCTAACCTTCAGTGTGAAAATCTTGCAGGGAGAGAACTTATTTCTACAGCCAAGGGTAGGTGACTGAGGAAACAGTCTGAATACACAATTACAGTTATATCATAGGTAAAGAATCACAAGTTAATACTAATGACTTACATTCCATCCATAGCACGGTGGAAGAGGACATCACCATCATAAGGTATAAAAACAAGTCATACTGTATCTCTAACAATGATTACAGTAACAAAGATCAGACACTCAGCTGGTTTATTTTTTACTGTTTGTTTCACAGGGAGGAAATCATGGGCCTCCAACACGGGTATACTAACTGTCAACCTGACTTTTTTTTTCAAAAATAGAATATTTTCTAGTGTGTTTTCTTTCAATTATATGGTTTACAGAGAATTTAATTTGTTTTCATGTTTGATTTAATATTTAAAACAACTGCAGTCAGATTTTTGTTTGTCCTCTTCTTTCAGCAATATCTGAAGCTCATCTACAACGCTGCAGAGCCGGTAATCTTCTTACTCACTACAAATTGGAGCTGATGTCTGTGTTAGTTGTACATTATATGATTTGTTGTTTTTTTTAATATGTCATCATAACTACAAACATCATTCTTCTTTTTTCCTTTTGAAGAACAAAGTCTCCATTGAGTATGGGATTTTGAAGCCTGTAAGTAAAGACAATTTGTTAGCATGTAGCACTAGATATAGGTATAAATCCAATTCTTTATATATATATATCTTTATATATATATTAAAATGTGGAATTCTTGCTTCCAATCTCATTCACTTTTTACCCAAGGCTTTCTGTTGGTGTGTGCAGCTATTTAATCACCATTATGTAATCATATTATGTAATTTTATCTTGAACTGGAATATAATGTACATGACTTGGAACCAAATAACAAAAAAACATTTTAAGCACATTCACTGACATTTCATTAACTTGAGATCTGCATCGTGGGATTAATTTGAAGATTTTTTCTTATTTTCAAGACAAACCCTGCTGAGCTTTTCAGAGAGGAAGACATTCTAGAAGAAGATTACTGAAGGTGAGCGTGTCAATACAGTAATGCTGATTATACCTGAAGATCAATTTGCTGACTGATGTTTACTATATTTCCTATTTCACACTTTTCTCAGGAGGAAACCAATGGCAAGTTTGATCCACCAACTTTAAAGTGGAAAAAGCATTAATGTAATTCTCTATTTTCCTGTAAAACCCAAATTTCTGTGCAGCACAATAAATGCTAATAAACATAAATTCACTTTGGCAAAGTTTTTTATTAGGTGTTTTGTTACAGCAAGGAGCAGACTCCTGAAAAAACTTGGATAGTTTCTGTTTAATATACAAGAAGCACTTAAACACAAATAAAAAGCACTTGGAAAAATTGCACCCTACAGCATGTTTTGCTGGAGAAGGAGATTGCAGCAACTGTGGCCAAACACACAAAAATTAATTTTTGCTGAATGACCTTGTTGTTATTTCCCAGGTGAAATCTAAGGCTCAAACAGGAAGGGGAAGTTGGACTGACCCTGGAGAATCATAAAAAAAATAATATTTAGAATCACATCCTGCACAAGAAATAACAATGATAATATAACACAGATTAAAGTTTGTTCATTTGTGTGAAAGTATAACGCCATATATAGTCATACCTCATCAACCCCAGGACCGGAAGTGTCACCACGAGGATCAGGAGGAATGGTAGTGGACTCTTTCTGTGTCCCCATTGGCCATGTCTGATATAGAGTAGAGTAGAGACAGTAGGACAAAGTTACCATACAGCAGTCAGACCACAGTGATGCAAAGTCCTCACATTTCTTGCATCATTAGTTGAATTATAAAAGTAAGAGGGAGTTATAGAGTTCACTCACTTTTTCTGTTTGTACCTTTGTCTGGGTACCTTGCTGCAGTGGGATGAAATGCATCTCAATTAGATTACAAAAATAATTTACCTATATATTAAGTATATACATATGTTAAGTATCAAGTAAGTATTACATATTTTATTTCAAAATTTAAAATTTGAGGATAAACACCATCTTTTTTTTAGAAAGGGTCCTCAGATGCAAAACATGGACATAAACAGACCATAAAAACTAAACATCAAAACAATGAATGACACTTTATTTTACAGGTCCTTTCATTTTAGTTTTTGCAAGAATTTAATGGTTAATTTCTAGGGCATTTTACAGAGGATGGTGCAATGTGGTGAAAATTATAAGAAAAAACATTAGCGTTCTGTTGGTTTAGCTAATAAGTGTCATGCCCCGGCTGGATGGCTGAGTTACTTTTTTGTTTCTCCCAGTGTTCTTTGTCTTGTACTTCCTATTTTATTTTGATGCTCACGTCTTGTCTTGTTTCAGGTCCTTCACTTCCTGCTCTCGTGTGTCTCCCTCTTGTGTGATTACCTGCCCTGCCCTAATGTGTTGCACCTGTGTCTCATTGTCTCTCCCCAGAGTATAAGTCTCAGTGTTCCCCTCCTTCTTTTTGCTTTTGATCTTGCCTTTAGCCTACTGATTTGGGTACTCTTGTTTTGCTGACTGATCATTTGTGTACAGACCCATCTGTGATTTAAGGACTGATTTTTGAGCTTGCCAACAGACTCTGTCTGCAGTTGAGTCCAAGCCGTGGTTCAGTACCTGACAATAAGTGCTGAGTCATTATCTGAGTTCATACAAAGTTGTTAATGTGCAAAAAGTCCTGATAAATTACTGTTGGCCATTCTTTAACTGATTAAGAGTTTTTGCTACTACTTATGAACACAATTATAATGAATCAGTGCTTACCAACTAAACCAAGTCAACACTTGTATCTGTATTTTTTTCACCAAATTGCTCTAACCTATCTGTAAAATGTCCTAAAAGTCAACATTTCCTTTCCAGGAAATCAGTATAAAATGAAAGGACCTGTAAAATAAGCATTACCAAACAATAATATCAAAACACACAGAAGCAACTCCAAAATCAATTTTACATCTCTATTACAAGTAGTGTCAGTAATACTGAGAGATGACAAAAAAATGTCACATATCATTGCATAGCTTATGGTTTGTCATCAGTTATTCAACACTCAAAAGGAACTGGGGTGGACGCAAGACTCAAGCAGCCCACCATTAAGCCAGACAGACTGCATGTGGTCCAAATGACAAACAGTCGTCATGACACCACAGTGACCGCATCCACACAGTTATGACTCAACATTTGCAGATTATTATCACTAAGTCTCAACCTCAGTCACCATAGTCTACTGGATCAGTTCTTAAACTTTATTTAAAGCAGTTGCCAGACACAATAATTTGATGTTTTCATAGCTGCAGTTCCTCATGTCTTTAAGCATTCAGAATAAAATAAATGTTTATATTTTACCAATGAGCACAAATAAACCCTCTTTTACTTCATGCCATCTTGCATGTATCTCACCTGCAGAGGGAGCTGTGGCCTCTGTGTAGTTTTCTCCAGGTTCTGCTGAGCCACCTGACCATTGTTGGGCTGTAGCACCACATTATTCCTCTGCTGTGGGTAGCCGTAAGATGGCACAAAGTATTGGAAGCCCTGTGGATGATAGAATCCATTAAAAATCTGCAGAGGGCACTTAAATAGAGATAACAATGTTTTTACTATGGTCAATATGTTTGACTTCATACCTGCTGTCTGGGAAACTGAGGAAATCCATAAGCACGGTATTGGAATTGTGGAAACATCTATAGGAGATTCAAAACAACAACTCATTCCTCTATTTTAAATTATATATATATTATATATTATATATATGAGGAGTCTTGCAGCAGCTCTACTGATAACACAAATTAACTGCACAACTCGATCACTGTGGTGTACCTGCACAGGGTTTTGGGCCTGCTGGGGGCCATTAGGATTATTGGGGTCCTGTGGGAGTTGCTCCTGCTGACCGTTGGGGAGAAGTGCAGGTGTTAGCTGGTTGCCCTGCGCAGGGAACAGCAGTTGGGGTCCCTGGGGGCCAAATGGACCAGCCACTTGAGGGTTCAAGTTCACCACCTGTGGAGTGAGAAGCACCTCAGGCTGCTGCTGCTGCAGCACAAACTGTGGTAACGCCTGGAGAGTGAAAAGGGATTTGGTTCAGTTTCTATAATTTTTTACAGTAATTCAACAGAGGAAGGGATATAATATTGGTGTTGATAAATTCAATAACTGGAGGTAGTAAATGGATAAGTGATAGTTAGCCTGTAACATCACAATAGCAGAAGAGTTTTGAGCACTGTCTGTACCTGTGCTTGTCCAAGAGCTGCAAGAGTTAGTCTATTCAATCCCAGGATCTGAACACACAAAAATGTTGGATTAGATTTGCCACTATTGTTTCTAATTGACTTCAATTCAATTAAATTCAATTCAATTTTATTTATATTGCGCCAAATCACAACATAAAGTCATCTCAGGGCACTTTTACATGGAGCAGGTCTAGACCACGCTCTTTAATTTACAGAAAGAGAAACCCAACAGTTCCCCCCATGAGCAAGGACTTGTTATCCAATAGACTCTAAAGCAGCTTTATTTACCTCATTACTGTTGCTTGCAAGAATTCCAATCTGCAACTGTAAAACAAAAAGAATACTTTGTCTCTCTTATTTTCTTTATATGAGCCACATGGTAAAGCAAAATAGAGATATAACTCACTGGAAGAGGAAAGCTTGTCCTGAAAAGACAGATCAACAGAAGGGCAGTCTGCAGCTTCATGATGTCCTACAGTGTGTAAAAAGATGAGGCAGGTCTTAAAAAAAAAACTCCAGTGTTTTAATACATTTTTGTCAGTCTTGTTAAAAAAAACTTCCATCTTTAATGACCAAGCGGGTCAAGAATGAAACTCTCTCTTACCTTTTCTCTGGTACCGTTTTCGCTTTCTGTGTGTTTCTTCACCTTGTCCACATCCCTTTTAAATTCTCTCCATAGTCCACCTCCAACCCATCCAGACAATTTGTGGTCAGCGTGACAGACATTTCTCATGGTGTTAGAATCAACAGACTCAGACACTTACAACATGCGTCAGGTAAGTATGTTATTAGTTGTAAATCATGTCTCTGAAACACCATGACATGATCTACATAGAGATGTTAACAAGTCCCTAAAGTATCTGCATTTATTATTGTATAAGATTATAGTGAACCTTTAATGGACTGTTTTGCTTTTATAAGCTACAACTGAATGATTTTTAGTTTCTGGTGTATTAAGTTTATGTTGATGTGTTAAAAGTCTTGTGCTTCAGTATGTAATTACAGACAGGAATTTTGGCATGTCATGGAAAAAAAAGGAAAACAGAAGCTGAGAGCTTATAATCAGACATTTGTCACAAGTTGTTCATCGTGCTCAGACTGGTGTTGAGATCTTGTTGGTAAATTATGCCTATCAATGGTTGACTGTGTTGAGATTCACATTGAGCAAGAAAGCTAGAAAAGCAAACCAGCAATGTGTTTTTGTGAGTCAGTCTGGAGAAGTTGAGCTGCATGTTTATAAGTACAAAATACATACGTGTGTGTGTGTTTATGTGTTACAGTATGTATCTGTATAAAGTATATTTACTGTGTAGTGTAAAATGCAAGTAAAATACACGTTTGAATGATTGAGGGCACAATTGTTCTACCAACATTTGGCTGCATCCTTCGAACAGCCTCGGCCATTGTAAAGTCATCAGGAATGTGTCAATGTACTTGGCCTCTTATACCTCTTCCTATATTTTGCCTCACTACCCTTCCACTATGCAGCCTTACTCCTCTTCTTCATCCCGGCTGTTGACCGTGCTCATTTCCTTGTTGTTCTTCCGTTGTCAGAAATCGTAACACTGTGTTGTGCTCTTTCTACGTATGCTTGCCAATTGAAGGTTCATGAGATGCACCTCTGAATTATTTTAGAGAACTGGTTGATCATTCCCCCTTTATTGGTGAAAGTCTGAGAGCAGTTCATCAATTCAGGACACATTTACATAAAAAGTCTCATAAAAATGTGTAGAAAATTTGCTTAACAGATTATGACAACTGGTTCAACCATTTTGTATTTGATGACTAATGCAATGAACTAATGCCTAGATGTTTTAAGGGAAAAACTTTTCAACTGAGAACCAGTATAATAAGTTCTGATCAACATAAGCAATTAATAATGTAGGACACAGCAGACAGTTGTACATAATTGTTTGCATGAATGTGCCAAAGCATCTGCAATTTGTTGAAAAGAATGAGAAACTGCTTTTATTATGTGCACAAGTGACTAGATGATGTGGAAGTTGAACAAGTAGTTTTGAGAATTTGAATTCTGATCTGAGAAATGTACCAAAGCAACTGAGAAGAACTATAAACTTCAACTTTGTTTTTAAATGTATCCAATAGGCCTTTTTCACAGCTGACCTTTTGACCCTTCATAGTGAAGGGTTAATAACATTAACAATGGCTCAGTTGTGTTTAAGTGTCTCAGTAAGTCATGACAGTGAGCCAACATGCCCAACTCTGACACTGAGGCAGCTTAAATTCAAAATTCAGACATTAGTAACATTATTATTTACACCTGTGCTTCGCCAACTGTGACATGTCAGAATTATGATTTTTCATGTTGTACCAGGAGAGGTCATATCCGGGTCAGTTATGTACTCTAAGTCCACCCCCTGTTTCATTAAACAGGATTATTAATGCATAAACCAAAAGCTTGTCTTATTGCAGGCCTTGAAAAAAACTGGGGAGGGTTTCAGGTTTTACTCAGCACAATGAGCCAGCTGACCTACTTTTATTGTGCTTCATAACACATTAGTTGTGGTTTCATGTTATTTGATTATACTGTATATGACCTCAGTGTTTGTTATCCATTAGATGGCAGCAGAGGTCTACTACAGATTGCATCCAGAGTGTAGTTTATTGATGAAAATGATCTTTTGTGGAATCAGAATTCTACAAAATAAGTTTACTTTTAAAGTAGATTTCATTTTATTGTAAAGCAAACACAAGAAAATACATGATTTGGTTTTAACTGAGATTCATACCATAGCTCAGTTTCTAAATAATACATCACACAGTGCATACAACAAAATGTGTCCATTTGTCGTTTGTGAAAGACAAAATCATTTAAGGAAGGTTTTATTATCATAAATTATATTATTTGTATATATCATTAGAAGCTGTTGATAACAGTGGCATCTTAATTATTATGATCATCATCACAGGGAGTTGTTGTCGTCTCAGGAGGAGCTGGAATCTGAGGAAATGAAAATTGTAACATGAGTTAATGATTGAAACCTTTAAGAGAATTTGAAGAGGCTCAAAAACACAAAAATTTTACACAGTGTTGATGATGTTTGCAATCTCACACACTGAAATTTCTTTCTTTATATTTGTAAATTACTCATCGTTACCTGAGTATCCATGGTGGTCTTCAATGTATTTTCCTGTTTCATAAGCTGACGCTGGACATCCAAAGAACAACAATTAGACAATGTAGTTTTCATCATAGTCACATGCAGATGATGTAAAAGTTAAATTAGTTAATAACTTGTTTCCTACCCTGAATCGTTGGAGTAGATCAGGCTGGGGGGGTTGCCCGGCGCCACCTGTGAGCGCCTACACAAAGACAGCAAGACAACAGGATTTTTTAATTTTTTAACTTATCATAATGTAAGGTAATAAAATGATTTTTTGCACTGAAAGTCAATGATAAAGATTAGTGATTACCATCAGAGGCTGCTGGGCAGTATTCATTGGTGCCATTTGAGGGACTCCCGTAAAAGGAAGCTGCTGGTAAACAAAATGTCAGAGGTCAAATATTTTACTCATTTAGCCTGAAACAATGTCAAAGGAGATGTGATGTGTGTGTGGGTTTTTTTTTTTAGCACAACTACAGCATGTGCCACACTAACCGCATTGATTGCCGGTACAGGGAACATATTTGGAATGGGGGCACCAAAAGCAGGAAGACCAGGAACAAACTTGGAGAGGAAGACAGAAGATTACAACTTTAATACTTCTTATCAAGATTATTGTCATTCACTATTACCACAAAATGTTTACATGAAAAGTTCAGATCAGATAATGACAATAAAAATGACAATAAAAATCAGTGCTGGATAACATACCAGACATTAGAAACCAAAAAGTCAGTTAACAGGAGACTGCCATCTTGTGGTGTATTGGGAATTCACATTTGTTCTCACAATGCCAAAGTGTCATTTGTATTTCTGTCCACAATGTTTTTGCAGCCAGTTTTATTTTTATTTCATTTAAAGCTGATATTTATTATTTATTTCACACAATAACCATAACACACGAGAGAATTCTATTACATGATTTCCATTTGCACTGAACTGAAGTCAGGAAAAATATTAATTTGATGGACTAACCTGAGCAAACTGGGGCTGCCCAATCAAACCCACCCCACCACCAGCTACCATGGGTGGGTTCAGGCCTCCAGCCAACATCCCAGGGTTTCCCAATCCTCCGTTCATACCTCCCAGCAATCCTCCTCTGTTCATACCTCCTAGCAATCCTCCTCCGTTCATACCTCCCAGCAATCCTCCTCCGTTCATACCTCCCAGCAATCCTCCTCCATTCAAAGCTGCCATCATCCGCTGTTTCTGCAGAGTGGAAAAGTGTGTTATGTGTTGTTCATAATATTAAAATATAATATTGCACATAGACACACATAGATTTAGATATTACTCTGAATTTTTCTTACCTTGCCTGCATTGACCTACAATAAGCAAAGGGACAAGAAGTTCAATTCACTGCTTTGTATGTAAGATAGATAGATAGATAGATAGATAGATAGATAGATAGATAGATAGATAGATAGATAGATAGATAGATAGATAGATAGACTCACATGACAGATGGTGGTTATCAATGTGAGAAGAAGAAGCCTCATCTTGCCGTCTGAAACCTGTAAAAAACAAAGCATTTTGCTTCAAAAAAATAATATATAATATATATTTAATATATATGCAAGATTTTAGTTGGTAAATATCTATTCCTGTAGTGTATACACATAATTCTGACCAAATTATGTAAAAACTTTTGAGAAAGTTGCATCTCATACCTTATATTGCCTGTTCTTGCTTGAAACGTTATGTGCCAAGGTGGACTATAGTTGCTCTCTGACTTTAGACAGCTTTTATCAGTGCCAGAGATTATTATGAGCCAATTAGAGAGGAGAAGACTGACTTGTTCATAAACTATATTCGTCACCTGCATGTCATGGGAACCTGCGGTATGACATCTTTTTGCGACAAGATTCAAGGAAATGCATCACAGTGAGCTGCCTCTTTTCAAAGATGCCTCATTCTATTCAGCCATTTATCATATTTTTCTCGATACAGCTGAGTGACCTCAAACACTAACAGAATGATTCAGTGTCTTGGGGTTTCTAGAGGGCACTTACTTAAATCTAGTATGAACCATCTAAATGTTGCGGGTTGTGGTACTAGGAGACAAACAACTGACATCATCGTCAAGTGCTTTTGACAATCAAACTATAAATAACAGCTATCTACTTTCAAATTTAATTAAAATGTTTACCTAGCATGCAGCAAACTGTCTGGGCTGAAGAAAATATTATGAATTCAGGAAAACAGCATCATGTCTTGGTGTGAATTTCATGTTTCCTGCTGCCTCAGGCATGACCGGAGGCCCAGCTGTAATCTGTCTCAGGTTTACATTTGTTGATAACAGACTCAAGCAGATTTGGTTACTCTCACCAACCCTAAAATAACTGCACATATCCTAATACCGACTCAACCATGAAGAGCATGAAGGCAACAACTCCAGACATCTTTTAATTAAAAGTAATAACCTCTGGTGTTACTGACAGACAGACACAGATATATGTCTGTCATGTTTCAACAACACGTTTTCCCAAGATGTTTGGAGCCATTAGATTCAGTCCCAGTGTGGTTGGCTAGGAATGTTATCACATATTGACGCTGTCTGGGAAAAAAGATTTTTCTTTGCCGCTGACTGGGCAGCGTACCGCCAACCAGGTAAACACCCTCTGTAGGAGTCTGGTCTGAGGTTTCATGCTAATTACACACTGTCATGCAGTTCAAATTAAGAAACATTTTCTTCCTGTTTGCAGTTTCTTGTCAAGACAAATGACATTAACTAATGTCTAAATATGTGCTTTTTATATGTCTGATTCATTTTATAGAGGACTTTGGGGTCTTTTATTTCATTATGTCAAAGGTTTTATAAATAGGAATATGTTCCTTTTGACATTATATGAGTAATGTGTTTAGGATGTTTGTCATATTTAGAGACCTAAATTACCACGTTAAAAGCAGTGCAGTGTAAATAGAAATATGTACATATTTGTACCACAATCTTATACAAAAATAACTGCCTTCAGAGGAGCCACACCCATGACACTGGCTACTGTTCCTCAGTGTTTTGCTTCTTTTAAGCCTCTGATCATGTAGATTCAAACATGAAATGTACTAATGTAAAAGATTCAACAAAGATTCAACAGTTGACTTCAACCATTTATTGGTGATTGGATATGATAACAATGATTCACAAAGACAACATTCATGCATGAACAGTTAGTAGTGAGACAGGATCAGGACTGAAGAATGAATTGTGAGATATCTGTGATGTCTGACAGCTTTGTGGTCTCATTTTGCTTGATTGTCCTCAGTCTCCATTCCAGAGCATTCTTCCTCTTCTTCAGCTCCCTTCACCTTCATCACCGGAGACTGTGTCCTCCTGAGGCGAGCTGCCACTGAACGCTGGAACCTCGCTCTGCCAGCTGCCCTCCTACCAGCAGTGCCTGCCTGTTGCTGGTTGTTCAGCCCGGCCACCGAGATCAGCTGCGCTTGGCCAGGACTCAACGCGGCACCCTGTGGGTCTCCTGCGGCGTTTCTCTGTGGCAGCACAGCAAACAGCATGACCGGCCCACCCCCAGCAGCCTGAGCTACCTGCCCTTGTGGATTCACATTGGCTCCAACTGCATGACTCACAAGAAATGGCCCACCTTGTTGGAGAGCTCCAGCAGGAATCAGCTGCTGCACGGGTGCCTGACCTATTTGGTTCCTGACTGGCTGGACAAAAAATGACCCACCAAGTTGGACTAACTGTGCCAGAAGGGGTTCACCATTCAGTGGGACCCCATTTAGAGCACCAGGATTGGCATTGTTGCCAGCTGCTGCTCCATTATTATTCACTCCTGCGTTGGCGAGTGCCTCAACACTCCCTGAAGACACACCACCCTCCACCACAACAGCCAAAGTCTGGAAGATCACCCACAGTATGCAAAACATGTTTTATCTCATGTAACAGCAGACTCTGGACAGGTGACGAGCTGTCCCTTCCTTTACTTATATAGAGAGCGTCAGATTCAGCCATCTCTAAGAAAGGTCCAATCAGAGTCCAGTGCTTGATCTCAAAACAACAAGTCACTGTAATCATCATGACCATGCTACTATGCTATTTTTTGCTTTGTTGCCATACAGAGGGCCATTATTCAGGATTATGTGGCAAACCCAAACCAGGTATCAGTGACTTGCATTTTCAAAACCATTGTTGCAGGTGTCATATTTTCATTTTTCTTCATGTCATGGTGACATAAGGAAGACCAACCCACAAATAAAACATAATATTAAAGCACAAATTTATGTTTCCCAGGGCCTTTTGGGGGTCTATGGGATCCACCAATATGATGTAATAACTTTATTTCAGGACTGTAGAGAAACACAGGTCATAACCATCATTAACAGCAGGGTGCACTAACATATTCTATGTCATTATATTGTGAATCCGTTGCTTTCCATAGAGCTTTAATTAGAACTATAATGAAGCACAAGATGCAAAGACAAACATTTACAGCAATCGCAACAAAAGTAAGCAACACAATTATTGTTTTACATTTTAAAGTGTAACACAGGGGTCTGAAATTATCCATTTAACTTTTATTTAAAGAGTAATTCTGCACTAAATCACTCTAACATACATAACAGATCATGTGAAGCCTGGTACTGTATACTGTACAATGCTATTTCAACTAATGAGCTGTTGTAAACTTTTCCCCAGTTTGGAATGCTTTAGAAAACAGATTTTATATAAAACTGGCTAAACATAACTCTTTCTGATATTCTAATTTTTTTTTTCTACCAGCTGCATCTAAATTATAGAACAGGATCAAATGTCCAAGCTTAGCCTGACATAAAGAAACACCAATGACCACCAAGACTCGCCCTCTATAGCAGGAGGTAAAAATGAATTTCTTTCATCTGTACCAGTAACACAGAGGCGCACGGAGGCTTCTGTCTCAAGCTGCACTGTTGGAGCAGCTTCCACAAGCTGGTGTAATAGATGAGGTACAAAATGAACTTTAGAATAGCAGGTTGACATCGATATCATCTGTGGAGAAAACAGATAGTAGGCATTAATGGGATGAGAAATAATTGATAGCATATTGTGATACAGTTTGTTAAGCTACAGAAATGCATTATCATAAATTGTGGATAAAATAGGAATGTATTTTCACTGAAAATCTATTAGCTACAGAGAGTATGTAATGCTACATTATTACTGGAATGGAATATGTATTAAACATAATTGTGAGAAAAAAGAGGTTTTAAATTGCTGCTATTGGTTAAAATAATGACACATTAAAATAAAGAATGTGCCTAATCAATAGTCAATTAACTTTTCTCGATGCCCAGATAATTGTTAGTGTTGTAACATTTGTTTACCAGTGTATGTTTGAGTTGGTAAAATATTGTTTGTCTTACCATCCTTGATACCAAAACAGGAAGTCCACTCTGTAAAGGACACCTGCTTGTCCTTGTCAGCGTCACACTCCTGGAAGAAGCGGGAGGTGCAGTGCTCCATTGGCACAAGAGGGACCCTTAGAGGTGCCAGCTCTGAGTGAGACAGCAATCTGCATACAAGAAAAAAAAACATCATATGTTGATCAGTGTACATAGGGCTTTTTGGATGTTATATAGCATAATGCTTGAGCAAATGAAAACACAGAGCATTTAAATAACATATACCTGTCAGAAGGGTGTTGGTCCAGTTGAGCAAACTGCCAATGCACTGGGTAGATGTACATATTATAGTTCTTCTCAAAGTCCTGTGCAAGCAGCTCAACAGAGTGATCACCTGCATGAAGACGCCTCTCGCTCTCAAAGATTTTCTTCACCTACAGAATACAGTCGGTACAGTTAAGTTGGTTTTTCTTACCTAAAACACTATAATGTTGACAACAAAAGTTGTGTCTTTTCCCAAATGTGCTATGTGACTGACTGACTCATTGATTCATTGATTGTTTGTATTTCTACAGCAAAATGTGGACAAATAATACAGTATGTTTGCTTTAATCTATAGAAAATACAGTTTTATTATTATTATATATATATTAGATTTATTAAAAGCAATGTTTCTCTTAATCATTGGGTTACTTTGGTTGATCTATTTTAATCATGGATAAAAGCAGTTGAAATATATAATAATTTCTCTAAAACTCATGTGGAACTCATAAACAAAAGTACAAAGTCATACTCGGATTAACAAGACACCATGACAGCTCATTGTTTTCTCAATTCATATGTTTAAATATATTTCTCATATCCCTTTTGAGCAGTATAACTTACTCTGAAACGCTGTTTGGGAGTGAGGAAGCCAGGAGACATGGAGTCATGTTCATAGAGCTGCAGCAGCACATTTTTTAGCCAATCCCTCATTCGTAAAGGGAATTGGACCAGCTCAGTGTCCACACATGGAAGTATCACTGATAAAGAAAGAGCAGGGTTAAATACATTTTTTTCCTTCATTTACAAATGTTAATGTTAATATAAATTCTGTGCTGCAGTTAACGCTCACATTTGCATGGCCCGGTGTAGTCCAGATGAAGTCTGTGTCCTTTCTTGGTGCCCTCCAGGTTGCATTTGGTAGCAAAGAGCTCACAAGATGTATCATATGTTTTGTTGTCTGTCCCGCAAACCTACAGAAATGGAACAATAATCAACGGCACAACAGACAGACACCATACAGCAGCTGTTGAAAAGGATTCCAGGTCATTCATACTTACATTATCAAATTCATTCACACTGGGAGGACACTCTGATGGTTCTTGACACACACAGCCAGGCTTATTGTCTGCATCAAGTTTACACGTCTTTCCACGTTTGCAGCGGAAGTTATCACATGGATCTAAAATGAGAGACAAACAATGCAATGACCTTTGCCCTATGCGAATTTCAAAAACTGTGGCGTCAATAATCTATTTATTTACAGTGTGATAACTGGATCAGTACCCATCATCCCCCACATTCCACTGCCTTTTGAGTTTGTAGAGTGATTAAAGTCAACTTGATCTCTCTTATTCACTCCTTAAGCCTGCAGAGCTGTTTTGGTTGTGACTGTGAAGCAGAGTGGTGCTATTCATGCGGAAGTTTTAGCAAAATAATCCAGTCAGCAGATTCCTCTGTGAGATTGTTGGGATAGTGTATTAGTCAGTATGGTGAATGTGGCTGCAGCTGCTGATTTAACCAGACACTAACCGGCAGGGGCTTCTGGGTGATGTATGCCTCCACCAAGAGAGGGCCTGGAACTCGGGTACAGGTCTACTGTGGCTCTTATCTGCACTGGATTCATACCCACTAAAGGACCCTGGAAAAGTACACAAGAGACATGTAAATAAGAAAATACAAACTCTTTCAACTACTACTGGCCACATCAGATTGCAGCTGAAAAAGTGATACTTCACATTTCTCTACAAGAACATTAAAGCTGCAATAACTAGTTTTTTTTTTGTTTGTTTTTTGGCCACATGGGGGCAGCAGTATAATAAGTAGTATCATCAAATTTTGTTCATATGGCTAACTTGTTAGCAAAAAGTAGAAATTAGAAAAAGTAGAAAAAGTACAATATTCCTTCTCTTTTTAGCTCTGTTTTTGGTCTCCACCAACTCTTGAGGGAATTCTTGAATCTTTATAAGGCTCTCACTAACTATTATTTGCAGTAGCGATTAATCTCGATTATTTTTTAGATTAATCGATTCCTTTGGTCTATAAAATGTCAGAAAATGTTGAAAACTTTCAATTACTGTTTTCCAAAGCCGAAGATGCAACCTAATATGTCTTGTTTTATCCCAACCAACACATTATAGCTGCTTTAAAGAAAATAAATATGCACATTATAAATGTCGTACCCATTTTCCTGCCCTTCTCCTCTTGGCCTTGTGGACTGTATTGTCAATGCTGGTGTCCTCAGACTCCTGAGGATCCTCTTCGCTCTGCTCCTGTCCAGGTTGTGTCTCCTCCCTCTGTGGCGAGTGCTTCCTTGCCCTCTGGTTCTTCTTTTCCTTCCTTGTCTTTCCCTTGGTGTGACTTCCGCTGTCATTCTTACTCTTCTCTTCCTCCTTTCCAGCTAGTCGTGACCCGGATTCAAGCTCTGTGCTGCTCTTTGGTTCTTGAGAATCCATGTCCACCTTTGGTACTTTCTTATCACTGTTTCTTTCTTCAGATTTAGCCTGAGAGACTTTGCCATGGCTGTTTTTTCCATCTTCAAGGTCATCCTGGTCAGATGATTCCTCACTGTCCAATGCTTCTGTGTTTTGTATACCTTGTTCATAATCATCTGCAATGGAGGTTGGGTGGGTGAGTCCTTTGTCACTGATTTCCTTCTCTTTAACATCTGGAACTTCTGTTTTTGAAAGAGGCTGGTCTTCATCATTGTGGGGTTTGACCTTAGCTGAAAAAATATGTAGAGGTAAAATGCCGCTATCTGCAGCATAGTCGAGATCAACTGGGATCTCTGAGTCTGTGCTGCCATCTGGTTCCTCCAGCAACACCCTTTCTTCTTCTTCTCTGTCACCCACTTTGCTGACAGACTCTTCCTCCTTTTCCTTGGGTGACATCTTCTCCACCACTTCCTCCAACTGATCCTCCTCCTCCAACATTTCAGCATCTTCCGCGCTCTCTTCCTTCACCTCCTCCTTTTCTGTCACTTCTTCACTGTCTTCCTCCATTTCCAAGTTGTCACCCAACTTCTTCTCCTCCCCTTCAGCTTCCTCATTCTCAGTCATCCCCACAGTCTCACCAGATTCCTTTTTGCCTTTGTCTGCCTCTACATCTTCTTCCAGCTCTCTTTTTTCTGCTTCTTCCTCTTCCTCTGCCTCCTTCTTCAGGAGGTCTACCAGTTCTTCCTCACTCAGCAGGACTGCTGTGCTTTTATCATTCCTTTCTCTCATCTCAATCTCTCCATTCTTCTTAGCATTAGCGTTGTCCTCAGAGCTCAGTTCCTCATCTTCCTGCTCCTGGCTGCTGGCCTCAAATGTGACTAAAGTGGGTAAGATCTGTGCCTTGTTGGCCTCCTCTGTGATAATGTCCTTATTCAAGAGAAAAGGAAAATATTCATTTCACAATATCAAACTCATGTGATGTTTCAAATAAAACTTTTAAAACAAAATCTGCTCTACCTTTTCTTTGGCTTTGTGTGAAGTCTTATGCAATCCATGATGTTTTCCATGAGGTTTGCTTTTTACCTGGATATGATAGGAATAACGAATAGTGATCATCCATTAAGTGACTGCAATAAACAAAGATATTGATGTATTTGTCTGGAAATTCTTAGATGCTTAAGTTTAGCTGTTTAAGTTTAGTTGTTAAGTTAAGTTTAGTTTACTTGTCAAACCAAGACAAACATTAAAAACATTGTTACTCACAGACAGGGCAAATGTTGCTGCCAGTAAGCAAATGAATACTAAGCAGGCCCTCATACCTGGAATATTGAAATAAATAATTTAAACATTGGACAAAAATCTTTTGCAAAGTTACATTTTTGTGAATCACTACAGGGCTTAAAATCTGATAAAAATAAACATCTTAAAACATGTTATAATAAATATGTTATATCCTGACTTCTAACTGGTCACAACAAGGACTTAAACTTGGCACATCTTTCAAAGTTAAAACAGACGAGTGCATCTGTATGCTGCCAACACATTCGTGATGAGTGGAGCTTCAGGATTGGCCTCCACTGTTGCCAAGGTTACAGGCCTCTGAGATGCGCCTCTCTCTCAAAAGTCACATTCAGAGCTAAAGTAAACATCAGAAGCTACCAGACTGGAAAAAGTTGACTAAGTCCACAAACTTTTTGTCTCTCTGGACGGAAACAAAACAGACATTACTGGGCCTGTCCAGTTGAACAATAGCTCTCTGGTTCGGCCCAGTAAACCCAGTATAGGTGCAGACAGGAGGGGTATGTATAAAAATTATTAATAAGCAATAAATAGCTCAGTATTTTTTTATCTTTATAATTTTGAAATAATAAAACAGCATATACCAGCAATGTTACACAACAGGCATAAATCTATTTCTTACACTTAATAACAATGAATTTGATTTCTTTGAGGATATTATATAATTACATAAATGGATTTCTTATATAGATGATGCAAGGGCAGGTGTAAATAAGCAACATTTTCATTTGTCTATACAGTGTATTTTTGTATATTTCAATACAGACAGAACATTAATAGACACTACTTATTGATGTGTACAAAAGTCATGAAGGCATCAATGTCAGAATCAGAGCATCAAAGCAAACTTTCAACGATCACAAAATGGGCTACAGTACAAGCAAAACCAGTAGTCCCTGTA
Source organism: Euthynnus affinis (assembly GCA_029490765.1). Classification (NCBI taxonomy): domain Eukaryota; kingdom Metazoa; phylum Chordata; class Actinopteri; order Scombriformes; family Scombridae; genus Euthynnus; species Euthynnus affinis. Next base: position 17,676,847 of record CM055838.1, on the reverse strand, counting down.
CACACAGAAAAAAAGTTAAACTGCACAGTAGTTAGTTAAGAAGATGTCACACATATCTCTTTTGGTCATTAATAAATTACATGTCAAAACACTGGAAAAGTCTCCAGTAATGAGGATATTACCTGAGGCTGATAGTTGCAAGAGAAATGAGAATTCCGCACAAAATACCAGTGTGCGCCTGTGTTGAACCTGATGTGAAGATGTCCTTTTGTATTCAAGACAGCGCTCACACTGTCCTCTCAAACTGGCATGCTTCATGCACACATACACACACACACACACACACACACACACACACATACACACAGTTTTGTTGGGGGGTGGGGGCGGAGGAGGGTCTTTTGGGCTATACAGATACAGAGTGTGGGAGAGAAAGACAGAAAGATAGTGCAGTGCAAAACAAAACAAAACAAAAAAACAAAATTACTGAGCAGATGTAGCTTCTTAACATCCTTTAAAAAAATGCCTATTTGGTATACCCAAATGGAAAAGCTTATAACAGAAGAAATATAAGGCCAGAATGCATGTAGGCTTCATTTGAAATATAACATCTTCTAGTTTCTGGAAATGTGCTTGTTTAGCATGTGGCTAAAATACAACCAAAACTACATAAGTTTTTTGTCCTTGTCTATAATGAGTCATATTTGAATAACAATAAAATTCCAGATCTCCAGGCCTAATCTTATGCGAGCTAGGAAGTTTTTAGTTTGTTGTGTCACTGCTGTCCCTAAACCTCTCCAAAATGTCTGTGAGCAAATTGTGCCAATTGCTTTCATTCATTACTGCATGATGCTAAGCCACTTACAACTTGCTTAAGAGTATCACCAGCAACCTGATGAATGTTAAGAGGTTAACTAAATTTACATTTGTTATAGATGAAAAGCTTGAAAGGTAAATTCATAGATGATTTGCATTGGATTTGAGTAAACACAGTTGTTAGGACAGGGACAGAAAGACTGTAATAAATATTATTGCTTATCTCCTCTCCATATCATGAATTAAAAGTAAACTTGTCATTGTGAAACATGAGTTCACAGCAGGATCAATAATTTTGCTTTGCCACTAATGTCACATCCATGCTCACAAGTCTTTGCTCTTAAAGCCTCTGTGGGAGAAATATTTGTGTTCTACAGGTCGTTTTCTGGTTATTTTCTATCCTGAGAGTATGACCTGTTTATTTCAGAGCGGTTCATCTCTCTGTCTGCTGAGGTTTGCTCAGATATGCAGCTGTCTTGATAAGGCTGGCTATCTCTTGTGGAAACCAAGGTCAGGTGGAGATATGCTGTATTTTGTGCAGACGGTCAGAGTGCTCTCAAGGTAGCAAGTATCCTGTGTATAGACAATGTGACTTCAGTTACCTTTAACCAGCATAGTGTCTTGCTTATAGTTCGGTAACCAATAGAGGCATCGATGTATGAAGAATAACCTTATTTGGAGGTAGTAAAGGCAAGGATTCGGAGAGGGGTTTAAATACTATTGTCCAGAAATAGACCACACAATTGAGTGGCGTTGCACAGTGTTTCACTTGTAACTCTGCTCTCCTCGATCAAGCTTCAGTAAATGTTCCTTTGTAAGACAGTCCTGGTCTCCTGATGAATTCTTCACTTTGAGTTAACTAGCTCCAGCACTTCCTCGACAGCCGCTGATAGAACCAACGACAAATGTTAATGTAGCTTAATCTTTTGACAAGTGACATAGTGAGTAAAAACATGACAGATAATTTTCAACAGCAGCTTTTAGACACTTTTGTCCACTGACAGCAGGCAGATTAGTAATAGTAGTATTGGTTCACTTTTGCATGACTTCACTTTTAAACACATTTTTCTAATTATAAAACATTTGCTGAATCAATCTCACCTCCAGGCCAACTTAGCAGCTGTTATGGAGCGTTTGATCATATGACATGATTTTCATCCCATTACCCATTATAGATGTTCAAATTAGCTTTTTTTCCTTTTTTCTTTTTCTTTTTGGAGCACTCTAGGATTTGACTTAAAGCTTAAAATTGGCTGTTCTGAGGCTTTCAATCACATCACAGGATCTTCATCAGTTTTCATGGAAACCGTCAAAAATTAACTTTGAGCCTCAGCTACTACTTGTGTATCAATGACATTACCTGGCTTTTAGTACTATCAGAATATTTCCATCATAGATTACTTGTCAATATCATTATAAGAGAAACTGCAGTGCTATATCTGACTCAAGCTATAGAAGTTTAGAATATTCAAGCAAAGTTCTTTACAGCTTAGGGCGAGGCACTTAATTTTGTCCCTTGAGTGCCAGCATCCTGCAGATTTCTGTTCCTTCTTGATAGCTACTAAGCCACAGTTGGCCCAGCTGTGGCTCATTGAACACCAGAGAGGTAAAAAAAACAACCTGCAACACACTGGTACTTCGGGGTCAGATTTCAGCTCCTCTGCTCTATTACCAGTCTTATAAATGTCCACTCACATTAAGAAAATCAGCAGCACATCCAAAGCCTGGCTGAAATGGTCAATACATCATAAAAACTTAAGTAACCTTAGGGCGAATGAGCAGACATTTTTGACTGCCACAACAAGCATCAATCATGCTGTCCTCTCTCCTCCCCTTTCTAAAGAAGGACCTTACAAACTGGTAGCTGCGGTTTTTGGCAAACAGCTCCAGACTAGTGAACATTCCCAGTCTAATTACATGTTTCTTTTGCAAGGTTGAAATCCAAAGTGAGGTTGAACGAGCAATTCTGTAATCTTATTTTAGGGCTGACCATATATGGATATCCAGGAAACAGTTATGAGCCTCAAGGAGGAAATCTAGTGGTCTTTATTTAGGCTTTTTACTGTACATGCCCTGTTCCAAAAAACAGTGAGAGCACCAAGGTACAACAGGTTACAAAAATATGATTTCAGTCATTAATTGTATTTTCAGTGTTGTTTTCCTCATTGTCAGTGATTCAGTTTGTGAAGTTGCCTGTTCCTGGTGATTGATAAAGAGAAACCAATTAACTGCAGCTATTGGTAAACTAGAGAAAGAAAAAGAAAAAGACGTCCATTGCACCGGAAACAAGCATGAGCCTGCCAGGCCTTCTTTTCCTCCCTGAGTGGGTGAGTTTGTTTTCCAGCAGGCCACAAACCCTATGGTTCAGTAATCTAAACTATATTTCACTTAAGACATGGGAGGGGGTGGAGGAAATGTAGGGAGTGAATGAAATAACTGTGCCTGTGTGTGTCTGTAGTGTGTATATGCAATCATCATCTTGCCAATATGGGTTTGTTTTGAGCTCACTCTCCGGAAAAAATACACCTTCATGTGTCGACAGAAGAGAGACATCCGGAAGGAAGTGATGCAACCACCTTAACTGAGATTACTTATATACAGAAGCAGTCTGTGTTTCATTCAGCATATCCACACATTGTGCTCTTACTGTCTGAACAGCAAGCATCCATACGTGGCTCAGAATAAGGCTCTGGGATCTCCTGTTTGCCACTATATACACTGAACAAGGACCACTACCAGCTTCTTACACCAGCTCTGCAACTAACGGACCAAGAGGTAACTGATCATTCATCGACTGATTATGATATAATTTTTACACTCTGTGCTTTGATTCATAAATTCTCACTACATGTTTTGCTCTTTGTTACAGTATCTCCAACCTTATATTTGTGATAACAGCCTTAAACTTATTTAACTAATTTAAAGATGTTTGTGTTACATTCTTCTCAACATGTTTAGTAGTTCAAGTGCAAACTAATGTGAAAAGAGACATTTTAACTTAGCTTTATATAAACATGCTTTGTGTGATTAGATTGTTTTAAGTGTGTGAAAGAATTTCTTGTGTTTTTATGTTTGCAAATCATCTTATCATTGAAGAACTGAATTAGTAACCATATTAATTACATATTTCTGTTACAGAATGAAGGTTACCATGATAACATTTTGCCTGATTGGCGCAATTTTTGCCAACCCAGTAAGTATTTCTAATTATTTCTCTCTACTTGATTCTATAGATCAATGACATTTACATAACATGATAATATGACATATATTACAGTATAGTATATACAGTATACATTGAAGTTCAGGTACTTGTTTACTAGTTTTCAGCTGAAATCAAATCCCAGTTCTCTCACAATAATGGCATAAAAACATTCAAATGAATCTGAGTGAAAACATTAATATATTGTGTGGAGCTTAAATAAACTAAACAGCAGCTTCCTTTTCTTCTCACATTCACAGTGATTTCTCAGTCTTTCCATTTGCATCTATGTTAGCATGATAAATAAAAAGTATCACCTCTATCCATTTCTAACTTTGACTTTTGAAATGTGAGTGTAAAAAATAATATAAGACAACATACCTATTGATCCACAGTGATCTTGTGCACATCCACCATCATGGAGATATTAATAAGTCTAGTGTTTTCCATACTGACGATCATCTATGTGTTTCCTCTCTGACAGATTTCGTTTAATGTCATTTTTGAATCAAGTGATCTCAATGCAAACACGGTGAGTGCCATCATCATCCTTCTTTCAAAACTTGAATCTCACTTGAGTTTCGGTGGTGCTGTGCAGTGCACAAACCTAAAACTGCTTTACACATAAATAATTTAACTGCAGTCAAGCTGTGTTCCTCTGATACAGTCAGCAGAAAACATAACAATAGGTGCGGTTACTTGAATGTTCTCCAGACCTCAAGACAATTCCCTTGTCGGAGACTATTGTTTACTATAATGTCTGCACCCATTCTTACTGCAATAGCTTGGCTGCATGGCAATGGTTGACATCTTAAATGAATGTGATGGTTGTTTACAGTTGAAAGGTATCATTAAATCTATTGTGGTGTGTGCCTAATTTAATTTTTTTTCTCTCTCAGACTGAAAGTATGTCTATTTCGCAATCATCTGAAAACGACACCTCAGAGATTCAGGTAACAAAAACTGTATTCATATATTTCATCTAGTAATTAGTAAAAGATTATTTTCTGATGCAGAGGACATTTTGCATCACTTTCTGACAGCTGGATCTCATCTTATTGAATATATATTCCTATTTGTGTTGCAGAGCTCTGAAGAAAGTTCATCAAATCAAGTGAGTTCAGAGTCTGAATCACTAGAATCCACATCAGAAGACAAGGTGGGTTGAACTGGCACTTTTTCAAATATATATATATATATATATATATATATATATATATATATATATATATATATATATATACATATATATATACAGTTGAGAGAGTGTAATGGTGCAAAAAACTGTAATGAAATAGAACAGAAATTTAAAGAAAATTTAAAAAAGAAAGGAAAGAAAGAATAAAGTGTGTTCTTAATACAATAATAGTATCAGCACCCTTGCTGTTATTTGTTGATTCCAGAAAACTTAACTTATTTTTCTTTTTCTTATTTTATCCACAAACAGACTTCTGAGGAGAGCGACAGTCAATCAGATGAGGTAAGATGAAATGAAAGTAGTATTTTATATTTTACAGCTGTTAATATGTGGTACATCATCATTCTGATTTCCACTTGGCTCATATTGTTCACTCTATTTCCACAGACAGATTCCATGGTTGAAACCAGAGATAACAGCATGGGCAGTGAGGAGAATGTACGAAAGGTGGGATGAACATATTACACCTCACATGGTCTAAATCTATGTCTTAGTTTAGCTGAGATTAAAAGTGAGTAACACAATGCTCTCTTCTCTTTATTAGAGTTGGGTTCGAGTGTTTACAAGTGTCATCAAAGTCCATAGCGCAGAGGACAACAGCAGCACAGAGGTCAAAGATCAGTCAGAACCCCTGACCAAGAATCAGCCCACTCACACCTCCACCAGCACGATTTTCAGACAGATGACCAACACTGCTCAGGGTCACTCCAACCTGCCGCTGGTGGACAAAACCACTGACAGCAGTGACAGCAACAGTGACAGCACCAGTGACAGCACTAGTGACAGCGCAGACACCAGTAACATTACTGGTCTCACAGCTGCCACCAACGACAGCAGTGAGAGTACCAGCAGTGAAAGCAAGGAGACCAGCGAGGCCAGTGACAGCAGTGATGCCAGCGAGAGCACAGAGGACAGTAACGCCAGTGACAGCACCGAGCTGAATCAGATCAAAACCAAAGACTGTGTGAATGGAACCCAGAGCTGTGAAAGTGACGAGTATTTCTTCCAGGATATAGGCGATGATGCCCATTACTTAGTAGGCAATCTGATGGCACCAGATGAGGATGACAGAGAGTTAAGCCTGAGGAGATGATGACATGACCTTGTGCAATGTTACATTTCCCACGATGAACTTAACCACCATTACACTTTCTGTCATATCTCAAAGGTGCTTTATTCTATCATTCCAGTGAATTATATAATTAATAATGTTTTGAGAAGAAATAAGTTAATATTTTACAATGGTTGTTACAATAGTTTATTCTTGGGGTCCTGAGGGAGCCCAACCCTGTATGTTAAATATGTTGGCAGGATGAGGGTTAAATGACCTACCTGAGGACTTCAGGTTGACAAATCTGCTCCTGCCTCTTGCTTCTGAATGTTGATTTTGGCAACATAATGTTACCTGCAGCTGATTGGTGTCTGTGTGATTATTATTGTAATAATGATATAGTCTAAGTCTTTTTACTTTGTTTTTATAATAATAAATTAAAAAAATGATGATCATATAATATGTGGTTGCATATTTTCTATGATTAGATATATGAACGTTAGATAATAAAACAAACTAGCTTATGCCTTAGTTGCAGACAGCATAGCATTAGCTAACGTTAGCTACTTTAGCTATAATGACAAAGAGCTCAAGATGCTCAAATAAATCGTAATGGTTTTAAGTCATTATTGAATGGTAATCATCTTATGCTCTATGACCTTTACCATACAGCACATGGTATGACTTATTATGGATAAGTAACAGTATTTTCGTGCTTGCAAACGTGGCCGGTTAGCTCAGTTGGTTAGAGCGTGGTGCTAATAACGCCAAGGTCGCGGGTTCGATCCCCGTACGGGCCAACTGACATTTTCCCCCTCTTTTTGTCATGTTACTTGTGAAGTGACACTTTAATACACCGAACTCAACAACGTATCGTTAAACAGCATGCAGGAGCGAAATGTCGAAGTTTAAATCGCAGAATTTTGTAACTCTTGTCTGTATAAAAACTCACACTGGATGGCGACACATCTGCCAAAACTAAACAATACAATACCTCTTGTACCAGAAATGAATGGATGCTTTCTTCATATTGATATTTTAAATGTGACTGAAACACAGTTGAAAATAAAATGCTTTCCTACTTTTAAAGCATTTATTTAGTCACCTTACTAGATGCCACAGACTTTACATTTGGAGCTGTTTACTGGTTGCTCTTTAAAGGTCAACCTTGGAAACCATCACAGGTGTTTTCACTCTTCTGGGTGATTAGACCTCTATTTTCGGTTTGACACAGCTATGCTGAGAATTACAAGATGTCATCAAACTTCTTGTACTAACAAGAATGATAAAGGTAAAGTCGTCTCATCCTAACAGGTGTAATAAACTACAGTGAGAGAGCTGTAACAGGGAGGGATAAACACTGTAGGTGGAGTGTACCAATTTTAGTTCTTTTAATATTACATAGATTAATGCTATGTCAAGCATTATTGCTGAGAGGCTTACTTGCCACCAACCTCTAGTGGTGGCATCTTTCTCTATAACAGTGTTCATTTTTATTTATGTTGACCCAAATGTCTTAAATATTAATGTTGTTTTCATTGTGTCAAAGACAGTCTGACAGCTCCTCCAAACCCACTTGTGTGGAAACGTAACATGTGTAATGTCAACAGCATCCCACTTCTGTTTCCAGGCTTCATAAATTAAGTTTTACTTATGAGGCAAGTTTTATATAGTTATAGTTATATATTTCAGTGATTTATAGTTGCCACCCTCAGTTCAAGATTTGAAAGAGTCCTGAAACGAATATCACTACTGTACTTTAAACATACAAACACATGGCCCTAAAACCTAAGTTGGAACTAATGCACAATAGCTACTTTTTCTACTACTACATGCAGAAATCAGGATAGAGCAGCAAATTTTAAAAGTGTTTTTATAACTGTGACACTTTACATGATCTTTCCACACAAGGCTGCATATAAATGATATGTAGATCTATACTGGAACAGAGAAATGGAGCTTTTTTTCTTTAATCTGCATTGAAATTGATAATAAGTTGTACTGTTGGAGAAAAAAAACATTTAGTTTTTGAAAAATATTTAATACAACAAATTTAAACATGTTTGAAAATATAAGAACAACAGGTGGAATCTCAGGACTGTTTTGCCCTGACAAGTTGAATAAAACCAATGACATCCAACATAATTGGCATACACTGCATATCCTCACAGTAACACTGCTCTCAAACAAACACACTGAAAATTGTGTTACCATAATTCAATTTTTAACAAAATGCATTATATGTTCTATAAAGCCATGAATCGTAACTAACTGGCAGAAAAATAATACCCAATACACCAAGAGCCCTGAACCCATGTGGCGTTGTTTTGAATTTGAGGGTACGTCCTCAGCTGGGAAAGTGCGACTTCAGATGTTGCTTCAGCGCTGGTATAGTGGGGAGCTCTTTGTGACACATGTGGCAGCGGAGAGGTAGTTTTAGCAACTCACTTGTTCCTTCTTTGACGGTGACTCTTCCATTTGTTTCAAGCATCTCAATGACATCTGCAGGTAAAAAAAGCATAGTGTGGTTTGTGCCCATATAAAAACGGTGTAATGAAGTGTAAAGTCAACTGCTTACACTCACTTGCTAGTTTATTAGTTACATCTAGAAAAAACAAATGCAGTATAATACAACAGCCATGCAATAAAACCTAATCTGATATATTGATTTATTTTGTCGCCATTTTGGAGGCTGTAGTTGAAGGTTACACTGACAGATGTTTCTAATCTTTTATATGAATTAGGGTAGACTAAATACTGCATAGTGCATTATAGTTGTATCTAGGTGAACTTAATAAACTCCCCAGACATTTCTCTCACCTTGAGACTCAATGAAATAGTCAGTTGTGAATGAGTTCCAGTGCTTTTTGTTCTTTAAACAAGGAGAGTCGAAGTCTTGGCTGATCACATGCAGGTGTACATGACTGTAAAGTAGTACAGACACAACATTTGTCAAATTTGTGTGTGTGTGTGTCATATTTGTCCTCAGGAACTTCAGACTCAATTTTACAATGTATACTGTACTTCCACTTCTCTTTCATCAGGCCTGTGACTCCTTACACTGAGAGGCAATAAAGGTCAGAGTCACCACTGTAGAAATGAGACTGAAGCAGTGTTGAAATCAGGGTAGTAATAAATAGTCTTCTCAGTTTGCCTTTAATTCCTCTGTACAAGGAACCTATTCTGACTATACTGTGTAAGACAAGTCAAGATTAGTTTACTTGTACTAATTGTGCATTTAGACAAATAGGAACAATTAAACACTAACATTAAGCATTAAAACATAATGGAAGGCAGCAGAGTAGCAATACATTACAATGATTTACAATACAATACATATGCGATAAAACATACAAAACACCAGTGTGATTTTTCGCTGTAATAGCACCACTCAAACAGTTATCACTTACCTCATACTGGGGATGGCATGGTAACCTGTGCGGAAGCGTAGCGTGGCGGCATGTGGGCACTGCTGAACCATCTGGTCAGCAACTTTCTGCATGTGTCTCACCAGATTACAGTGCTCGTCACGTAAGGCCTTCAGACTGGGAATAGCCTGCCATGGAAGGACCAGCCAGTGGTAGCGAGCCTTGGGGTATTTATCTTTGATTACTACCACTTTGTCGTCTTTGTACACCTATAAAAATGGAAAAAGTTTTATCAAATTAAATTTAAGCTATGATCTAAATGGGTGAGTATTAACGAATGGTAATTATCTTTTTAAACAGCTACCTGCATCTTGGGGTCTTGCATTGAAGTCTTCAGGCCTTGGCTCCAGTGTCCAAAACCTTCCTGCAACAGATTTCAATCACATGTTCATGTCTATAGTTATATGTCATGCAAGAAAATAATAACACCTGGAAGCATCAAAATCAAACAAACAACATTTTAAATATGAGCACAGATAGCTCCTGATAGGTAGCTGAACTTTCTTTTCTTACACTCGTTTTTGTAGCTTCTCCATGACTGACGGACTCAGACGCCTTCTCTCTCTCTGGCTGTTTGGCTGCTTTCATGCTTGGAGCCTCTCTGTGGCTCTCTCTATCTTCTGAAACCGTGTCCCGTGGCCTTTTGGTGCCGCTGTGGTTACCGTTGGGATCCTCTTTGAACTGTACAGTGTATGGGTAGAGTTGATTGACAATATGAAGCTGCTGTCCAGGCTTCATTTTGACCTCATTGTCTTTACCCACCACCACAGAGTCTATGGAGGTGGGATTCGCACCCAGCTTTGGAATAGAGACGGAAAATGAGACATAGTGTCATAAATAACGTGTCATTATTACAGGCACTCTTAAAAGAATCAGCATGTGTCCAAAAACAATGTGTAGCCAAAGTAGCAGAGTTAATTACAGGTATTTATTCAAGCTCAATACATTATTAGTTTCATACCAAGCAAATAAAATGATCTTTCATTCATGTTTCTTACCTGTTTCACTTTGATATAACCTTTGTTGCATTCTGCTTTCAATTCAACTGGATGAGAAAGGATGAAATTTATACAGGTGAAAGTTTGTTATTAATACTTCTTCTACATTTAAACTTTATTCTTCATACTTTAAAGTTAGGAAAAAACAAATGTGCAAAGAAAAAAGGTTTTTAGTTAACAGAAGATTAAACAGTTATGGTCTAGATTAAATTTAACTCGTATTTATTAAAAAACTCAATAGTCACCATTCAAGAAAAGGAGTTGTTGCATTCAATAACATTAATTGAAATTATGACGGCTGTTATGTTCTCCTCCTTTACGAAACAGATGTCCATAATATAGTGAGACTGTGTGTATTTATTGGCCATAAACAAATGGCGTAAAACACACTCTCTGCTCTCTGAAAGCTGAATTTAGGACTAATTACCCATTTATTAATGACTGATAAGGTATTTTCTGTGTGAATGAAAAATAGATTTGCAGTTCAGTTTGGTAGAGAGGCTAGCTATGAGGGGATACTGAAGGGTCAGAATATGAACCGTATGTAAGAGTTATTACTATAAACATAACGTGGTGTATACAATAAATAATATGTTAATAATAAAATATTGTGTAGATACAAGATTATTTTTTTATCAGTGTTGATAATCATTTTCTTACATATCAGTAGTTCTTTTTTTTTTCTTTTTTGTCTCTAATTTTATATGATTTGGAAACATCAACGTCTTTGAGATGCATGGAATCATAGCTGTAATAATTTTGAAGTTCTTGTTGTTGTTCTTGTTTGTTACAAATTTCAGTGATTTAAAATAATTAACAAAATCAACCATAAACATAGTAAATGCGGGTCTGGTACCTTTCCACTTGGATGTATGAGTATAGTATTTGCCCACAGCGTATCAAATATACAATGTATCCTTAGATTACCTTGCTGCCGGGAGCATTTTTTGTCTTTAATAGTCGTTTCTGGACCTCGACCCAGGACGACTGTCTGTAGGTGAGGCAGCTGAATTGGCTTATGATTTCCCTCCTCGCTAATAAGCCAGCAAATTGGCATTTTATCATCATTTGTAGCTTTTTTTAAAAACAGAGCTAACGGAGCTATAGCCACCAGCCCTCACGCTTGTTTTGTTGACTCGTCTCGTCTCACGTAAATAACGTCACCGAGTCACATGTTCTCCCTTAGTGCGAAGATTCTGGAAGAACCGGGAGCCCAAGTCTGACTCGACTTCTGAGGATTGAAATTACTGTCTATATACAGGTTAGAACATATACATTCAACTTTACGTATCCTGTTTATACCAGTGTCATAATTAAATTGTTGGCTTTACGTCGGAAAAATAGTTAGCCGGTGGTAGCCTAGCCTGTTAGCATTAGCCAAGGCAATGTGGCTAACGTACGTACGTTAGGGCCTGAAAGATGAAACCGTGTTGTTGTTTTCATCAGGAGCATATAGTAACAGCTAGTTGCTGGGGTAAAAATATTAATTAAAACTCATGTCAGCCAATCTGCGGTGGTCATACGGTTCATGGTTGATAGTTTTGATTTGGAAAAATTCACTTACTAATGTAACCAAAACAAGCATGAGGCGTGAAAGCATAAATTAACCTCTTTGTATGTTTTTTTTTTTGTTTGTTTGTTTCCTTAATCTGCTTTTTAATTGTTTTACTTTATCTCAGACCTGTTGACTATTGGTTAAGGTAAAAAATATGGATAAACTGACAAACAACCATCGTCCTTACGTTGTTTATTTTCAATATGGGTAAATAAACTACCACACCTGCAGTAAGATGAACTGCGCTTTCTACGTTATCTTCAGGTGTCCCAAACTCCAATTTACTTTGCAGTTAATAGGTGCATAGTACTGTATGCAGGATGAGGAAACCTTTAAAGCTAAACTATCCTGTGATCTGCTGCCCTGGTTCTTCTCTTTGAACTAAACTAAGGTTGATTGGTATCTTAGTATCTCAATGATGACCTGTGATCTTTTCATGTATAGTACCACTCAAAATTTTGTACACACCTTTTTGAAGACATCAAAATTATGAAATAACACAATTACATAATAAGGAAAAAAAATGTAAACAAATGTATTTTAAATTTTAGGTTCTTCATTCGTATGTGTTGCCACCTTTTGCTCTGACTACAGCTTTGCACATTCTTGACATTCTTTCAACCAGCTTGATGAGGTAGCTGGCTGCATTTAGAAGGAAAGAAATTCAGGCACACTGGTTAATTAAAAAACATTTCAGATGATTATCTCATGAAGCTGGTTGGAAGAATGTCAACTGAGGAATCTAAAATATGAAATTTATTTTGATTTGTTTAATGCTTTTTTACATACTACATGCCACATGTTATTTTTTTTATCACTATTAAGCTTTATTTATTCAAGAAATCTAATTGAGATCAAGATCTTGAGAACAGGTTACGTGTACACAGGATCATAATAGACTTAAAACAATCACAAACACTCTGAAGAATAACAGCTGGCAAAATTTTCAAGTCCCTCAGAGCAACACATGTCTCTAACTTTAAGCTGTGTTACAGCTCATTCTAGTAGTAACATGCATAGTACAGGAAACCAGTCTTCCCCAGTTCAGAGTTTGTATGAGGAACTTTTAAAGCCAACCTGCTCTGTGATATAGTGTCATCAGCTCTGAACTCAACTAAGATCTCAGCAGTTAACTTGGTGAGGATAAGATTGTAAGAGGACAGTCTTAACCCCATTCTCCGTGACTCCATCCATCAACAGCAGATCACTTTCCCCCCATCCCCCACCCCTCCACCCCACCGGCAGCCAGACCAGACTCTTCCTCATCCTCGAACCCTGAGGCACTGTGCTGACCAGTTGTCTCCGGTATTCACTGACATTTTTAACACCTCACTGGAGACATGCAGCGTACCAGCCTGCTTCAAGACCTCCACCATCATCCCTGTCCCCAAATACCCAAGGGCCACAGGTCTCAACAACTAACACACCACTGCCACAACCTCTATAGTAATGAATGTTAGTGTAATGAAAGTTTTTGAGCATCCTGTACTGTCCCACCTCAAATCCATCACAGACCCATTCTTAGACCCCCTGCAGTTCACCTACAGAGCCAGCAGGTGTGTAAACATGGCCCTCCATTTCATCCTCCAACATCTGGACACACAGGATCCTGTTTGTGGACTTTAGCTCTGCCTTCAATACAGTCATCCCAGCCCTGCAGCAGGACAAGACCTCTCAGCTGCACGTGCCTGACTCGACCTGCTGGTGCATCACCAATTTACTGTCTGACAGGATGCAACATGTGAAGCTGGGTAAACATGTCTCTGATTCCCGGACCATCAGCACCAGTTTCCCTCAAGGCTGAGTCCATTCTCCACTCCTCTTCTTCCTGTATACAAACAGCTGCACATCCAGTCACCAGTCAATCAAGCTCCTAAAGTTTGCGGATGACACAGCCCTTGTTGGCCTCATCTCTAGTGGGGATGAGCCTGCCTACAGATGGGAGATTGACCGTCTGATGCCTTGGTGTGGATAAAACAACTGGGAGTTAAACAGTGAAGATGGATGCATGTCGCCCTTGGACATTACACATTATATTAACGTAACACAGTAAAATCTCTCATTTGCACATCAGTGATCTTTGAACCAACATGGCACGTTATGGCTTTAAAGAAAACCCCTTGAATGAGTAGATGTCTCCCAACTTTTGACTGGTACTATATATCACAATGATGAGTGCAATAGCTGTCTAAACTATTAGGTTGCAGTTAGTGGTGGTGTTTTATGTATTAGGAAGACCTCTCTATTCTCGTTTCCATTACTCAGGGAAGGAGCATAATCATATCTATCATGGTTTTGAGCTGAAACCAGAAACACAAAGGCGTCTCTCACACAGCAGTGTGGAGTTCAGCCACATGATGATAAGCTTTGTTTCTGTATTTGTTATTCCCTTTCTTTTGCCATAATAACAAGTAACAGATTGTTGTTTTTTTTAACATTGCAACATATTAACATTCTTACTGTGTTGTTTCACCCTTTGTTCAAAGATTAAATATTTATAGGCAAGGTTATTCTCAAAGGATATTCATTGGCGAAGTAGTTTTTAGAGGTGTTGTAGAACTTCAGTGAAGCTTAATATTGAGATACTAATTGTGTTTTTCTTTTACTTTTGCTAGGTTATCATTCCAAAGCAAACATGGTCAAGGAAACAGGCTTCTATGACATATTGGGTGTGAAGCCTAATGCCACTCCTGATGAACTGAAAAGAGCCTATCGCAAACTAGCCTTAAAATATCACCCTGACAAAAATCCTACAGAAGGAGAGAAGGTAAGAACCTGCAACAGCAGTTCATTTTTCCTCACTTAGAAATGATAGAGTTGTGAAGGAAATGTCCTCATAACATAGACTGTTTGGTGTCATATACATCGTTAAAAGAAGTATGTATTTTTTGTTTCTTTGTAGTTCAAGCAGATCTCACAGGCATACGAGGTGCTGTCAGATGCCCAGAAGAGAGAGCTGTATGACCGTGGAGGCGAAAAAGCTATAAAGGAAGGAGGAACTGGTGGTGGTGGTGGTGGGAGCTTTGCGTCACCTATGGATATCTTTGACCTGTTTTTCGGAGGAGGTAGTTGGATGCACAGAGAGAGACGAGGTATGGAAATATTAGAGAAATAATAAAAAGAAATAATAATGGTATATTCCTGACAAATGTTAGAGAGAAAAGGTCTTAACTGCGTGTATACAACATTTGACTTTTTTTCTTTCTGTTCTGATCCTCTAAAAAAATAAGTAAGCACACTGCTCCCCACCCAGAGCCCACATCTGTCTTCATTCTTTATTCACATTTATTGTGGAGTGGTGGGATGTTTGTGTAGCAAAATATTTTCAATTGTAAGTTTAGGTTTGTTTATATAAACATGTTATATATCATTCATGAAATGGATTTTAAGGTAACTACAAACCAGGAATCAGTATTGATAGAATCTTACCACTGGGCAACCTTACTCCTAGATATAGTATTGTTGAAATCTGTGATTTGTGTTACATCACATGTTTTGTTCCTACAGGGAAGAATATTGTTCATCAGATTTCAGTGACACTGGATGATCTTTATAATGGAGCTACAAGAAAACTTTCTGTCCAGAAGAATACAATTTGTGAGAGATGTGAAGGTACGTCTGTAGCTGTACAGCTACATGCTTTGTATCACTTTTACATATTCTTGTTAGAGTTTGTCACTGGATTCATTTAGTAATCCAAGCAGGCTTTTTCAGCACAAACAAATCCAAGCAGGTCATTCAAAGGCTCTTTGTCCTTATAAACAAAACACATCACTTTTATCACCAGTCTTTGCTTATCAGCTCATTTAAGTATATATAACTGACATTTTATTTTCTTGACAGGTCGTGGGAGTCGGAAAGGAGCTGCACAGATGTGCATGTCTTGCCACGGCACCGGCATGCAGGTTCACGTGCGCCAACTAGCACCAGGTATGGTCCAGCAAGTGTCCACAGTGTGCCACAGCTGTCAAGGCCAAGGACAGAGAATCAGCCAGAAGGACCGCTGCAAATCGTGTGGAGGTCGGAAGATCCTGCGACAGAAGAAGATCTTGGAGGTCCACATTGATAAGGGTGAGAGTGGAGGGAGAGCTCATCTAAATGTGTCTGTGATTGCTTGATTATCAAACAAAAAATTGCACAAACATCACTTTGTCACTTAACTGCCACAGGAATGAGAGATGGTCAGAAGATAGTTTTCCATGGAGAGGGAGATCAGGAACCAGGACTGGAACCAGGTGACATCATCATTGTCCTGGACCAGCGAGAACATACACTTTTCACTAGGTAACATGTTCTCTGTTATCAAGGGTCTTTTGTTACTCATGTAGTGAACGTATGATTCCCTTCTACTGAAATTAGTGTAATATGTGTATGTAATATTTATGAGGGATATATTGCATGTTATTAAATACAAAATGCCTTATGAGCCAAAGTAGAAGTACCAGTTCTGGTCAGTAGAGGTCAGTAAGAATCTGAATCATTACTCAAAGTGCCCTTTGACTCTGCACCTTTTTTATTTCTATCAACACGCTACCCCACATTATTTTAAATCCTCCAGTCAGCCCAGTAAAACGATCTTTGTTTTGAACATATTTTTTGCCGTTGCCTCCAGGAGAGGAGAGGACCTGATCATGTCGATGGAGTTGCAGCTGGTTGAAGCTTTATGTGGTTTCCAAAAGCCCGTTCAGACACTGGACAACAGAACTCTCCTCGTCACCTCGCATCCAGGTCACTCAAATTTACAAAATCTATGAAAAAGCATTTACATGTATTGTACTGTATCTGTGTTAGACTGAATTCTGTACCAGATACAATTTCCTATAAATTACCTTTTTTATAAAGCTGTACTTCACAATTAGTGGAGGGTGTCAAAACACTCAACTTAAAACCCTTAAAAATAAATCCTACAAGAGGTCATACAAGATGACCCCCAGCCCTCGTGCGTACACATAAATGATGCCTTTGCAAGATTGTCAGAGAACTAGGGCTGCAACTAATGATTATTTTCATGATCAATGAATCTGTCAGTTATTTTCTCGACTAGTTGTTTGCTCTGTACAATATCATAAAATGGTGAAAAAGCCCAAGATGCAAGCTAAACTGTCAGCAACTGGGTTTTTTTTCCTCTACAGGGGAACTGATCAAACCTGGAGACACAAAGTGCGTCTTGAATGAAGGGATGCCCATGCATCGTAGACCATTTGAGAAAGGACGTCTGATCATTCAGTTCTCTGTAAGGCATCTTTAAACATATACATGAAAATATTTTACTGACTAGACATAGTGCTGCACTGCTATAATCTTGTTGTAATTAAATTCTTAATGTTTTTTTACCATTAGGTGGTGTTCCCACAAGCCAACTTCCTCCCTGAGCACAAGCTGAAGGAGCTGGAGCGCTACCTCCCAGAGAAGATGGATGCAGAGCAGCCAGAGAGTATGGACGACGACCTCTACATCTATGCCGACCTGGAGGACTGTGACCTTGACAACAGAAAAAGACCCCATAATCACCACCACTACTACATGGATGAAGACGACTACGCCAGCACTGGAGGCGTTCAGTGCCAGACGTCTTAAATCACAGCTGACCTGTTCTTATTCCATAAGTCCAAACCCTCATCTCTTAAAACAAAGCACCTTTTTTTGGAAATTTGCGCACTTTTTATTTTATTACTTTTCTTAAACTCGTTACTGTTTACTTGTTGAAGTTTTCTTTCACACTGAATTGTAAAACTGTGTCCCAACGCCCTCCTGATTGTTTTTAGCACCATTGTAATAATCTTCAGATGGAGTAGAGTATCTTAAAGTTCCAGGAGTGAACTTGGATCCAAGTGAGCGGGACTCCTCGTCATCTCTGGGACCTATTTATTTTCTTTCCTTTTTTCTTTTTTTTTCCAATCACACTGTGATTAAAGACGAGGGCTGGTGTCACAGAAGCATCAGAAGAAAGAAAAACTTCTTTGTCTAAACAAGGACTGCCTGCTTTCTACGCAGTTACACTAAAACTGATGCCAATATTAATATTAAAATAACCTTTTTTTTATAGTGTTACTAAATCGACAGTTGTTGTAAACCACTTGTTAATGACTTGTTGAATCCATAATGTGTGAACACTCAATCTTCAGATGGTGGTGGAGATGTGCATTGAGACTTGAGTTAAAACATTTATGCTGTTTTACCCTATCAAGGGCTATTTTCTAAACAATCTTGAAAATGTGACAAGAAGGTGTGAGTTGTGAGTGAAGGTAATAGTAATTCAGGCAGGTAGGACTATTTAGGTTCAAGCCACAAAAGTGTAAAGTAATTGTTCAAACTAATTTTTTTTAAAGTTTGATTTTAAATATTTGAATTTAGTTTTAACATTTTAACTTCTGAGCTGCCATCAGTTTTCTGTGGTGCTGTCAAATAATTGTTTTGGAAACCTTGTCTGGATACATGAAACCCACTTTGATAGTCGAATACAGAATGTCTGCAGGGAAGGTATTAGAAACAAATGGTCAAACATGAGTAAGAAGCCACTCTTCTTTAAGAAAGATTAACAGATCAAGAAGAGGATTATATGGATAACTTAACTGATTTTAAACTCAGAACAAATTTGTCTGGGTTTTAGTTGGCAGAGAAGTTATACAGACAATTGGCTTCTTATAACAGGCCCCTGCTGCCTTGATGGCAAATGATTTCTCTCTGTTTATGCGAGAGATTTAAAAAAAAAGATTGGCTAATGTTTGCTTTGTCACTGGTTGTTCACTGTTGGAGATTTTAAAAACATGAGAAAATATTTCCCTGGTCTATCTTAAGACTTACATTTGGAATTTAAATGACAAATTACAACAAGTTAAACTTGTTGGCCCACAAGCTATTAAGTGTGTCCTTCCTCATGTATCTAGCGCTAACTGTAAATGCCAAAGGGGTCGGTGGGGGGTTGTGGAGGCACACCTGATACCTCATTAAAGTGTCTGTTTTGAAGCTACTTGATGATGCAATTTTTTTTTTTTTTTTTTTTTTCAGTTTTGTTCTTTTTTTTTGCCTTGGATATTGTAAACTATGCTCACCAGAACGGGAGCTCCTTAATTTGTTTCACAATTGTTCTTGAAACAGATGCAAGTTTATGAGTAATCATGATGTCAGGTGAATTCATTTCAAAGTTCATCCTTAAAAGATAATATTTGTCAAGTGTTGTCAAGCTCTTAATTGATGTGCGCATCTTAGGACCAATCATCTACTGTTTATGCTCACGTTTTCTAATTAAATAGTTTGATGGTCTCTCTAAAATGTTGTATTTCTGTGTATGAGCGATGTTTATTTTTGTAACCAGGAGATCAACCAGTATTTAAAACATGAGTTGGATTACTTCATGCGTTGTTGCAGTGTAAAGCTTTCAGTTTTACTTTCTCCTGGTGACAGTTTTAAAGTAAAACCCAAAAACCTTGAAACTGTAACAATGCGTCTGCACTTTATAGTTATTCTTCATTTTATTTTATTACAAGATATTGATTTTCTTTTTTTTTTATTCATTTATATATTCATTTCATTATTCATTCAATTTCATACTTCTCTAAATCTGGCTTTTAGGAATAAAATTCATTTTCATTTATTTTAACAAGTGAGTTATTTTTAAAGTGGCACATAAACACTGGCAACTGTAAAGGTTTTTTGAATTTTATTGATAATCATTTTGACAGTGGCTGGCAGTGTTATATACAACATCATATACAAAATAGAGTGTAATGACTAATCGTTATTGTGCAACAATGACAGGGGGTTGATATCACATACAGATGATAGTGTCAGATAGTACAAATAATAATTACTTGTCAAGTCAGTAGCTCTGTTTCTTGCAAGCAAACATGTCCCACTGATGCACAGATACACTGGTTACAGTCAATGCAACAACATGACAGTAATGTGACCAAGTTAAATACATTAATTATAGAAACATACAGAATACAGAATGTGTCACTGGAGCTCCATTGAGGTTTATTTGTAGTCATCATGCATATTTTTTTTTTTTACAAAGTACTAAAATCATTGTAGAGCCACATTTAGACAGTGTACTGAGGTAGCATGCAGGGAACAGAGGACAAAACACATCATTACATCTTTGTAATAGAATCAAAGTTACAAAAGTATCATTATAAACCAAAGCTGACAAATCATATACCTGATATTGTTTGTTTATGCCCAAACAAGAGGCATTTTTTATTATTATAAATATTTTCACGACAGTTCACCATCATGCATTTTCATGTCTAAAGACAGAAGAGATGAAAATGGGGGATTCAAACTGCACTGCTGAAGTTGGATCCATGAGGAAGTGTGTGGACAGTATGGAGGACCTAGATAGTTTTGCAAAAGCTTATAAAGCAAAGACCTGACAACAAATCAGTCAGTCAATCAATTATGCAAATTTTTAAAAAGTTTGAAAATTAATTTAATATATCTTTTTTCTTTTTATTGGCATACCAGTTGTTATACAGGCTCCTATCAACTTTTTAATTTGACAACTCTGTTATTTTGCAGCCTTCTCTACAATGTGGCAAAATCCTTCCAATCCACAAACAGATACTCTTACATGGTTATCACCTGAACTTGATACTTTGAAATGATTGACAGAAATTGTCATGGTTCACTTGGATTTATTTGCTATTAACTTCCATGAAATTAAATCTCTGTTGAAATGAAATGTAATAACTTTGGTGATCCCCTGACTTTTCATCTAACGCCTTCATGAGGTCAAAATTGCAATGTGTCCAATACTTTGTTTTGTGACCAAATACCTGCAAAACTAAACCAATTCCCATCAACTATTTCCTCAACTTTACTCTCTGGAAAAAATAATGGAAATTTAAACAGCTACAATTTTAATGACAACTGGGCCAACTCCATCTGCTGATGAAGGTCTTGTAATACAATCAAAAGCTACAGAACAGCTACCAAAGGGACCTTGAGATGAGGAGAGTGAACAGTTTCCATTCGTAAAGTGTTAAATTGGTTAATCATTTTTCAAATAGGAGTTAAGAAAATGCTTTATAACTATGTGTAAGGCTCTCTAGGTCCTCCATATTTTTCGATGTAGGAGACAGTCTAAGGTTTCCACAGCCTTAGGAGGCCGTCCTCGCTGTATGTGGCGATCAGATTCATATGTGGGTGGTGGGCGATGCCAATTACATCTTTCTCGTGAACCTGTGGGTGCAGAGGAACACAGATCAGCACACATTCTCCATTACCCATCACCCATGCTGTTTCCTTATTAGTCTTCTCAAGGATTGCTTCACAACAGCAGTGACATTTCATGCACAGTGAGTCACTGAATATCAAGTAAGACCAAAATAACTAGATGAAAACTATTGGCAGCGCAGTTTTTAATAAATCACATTTCACATGAGTGTGGATAAACCGCCTCCTCTTGCAGACTTTGATGAGTGAATATTAGCAGCAGAACTTACGGTCAGCGTTTTCTCCAGCCTTCCTGCCGTATAGTTGAAGCAGTAGAGCACTAAGTCTTCTCCCACACAGTAAATCCACTCCCCGCGGGGTGAGAGGGTGCAACATACAAAGTCTGTTCCTTCTTTTCTATCCGAGCTGAAGGTCTTCACAGTCTGACGAGAAAGATAGTATTAATGCAAGTCTGAAGATGCTTTGAGACATACACTTATTCGTTTCATGCCAAGAGTTAGATGAGAAGATCAATACCACTCTTAACCATGAGAGCATTATCGATCTTTTCATCTAACAGAAAGATATGTTGAACTATTCCTTTAACAGAGAATATTCAAGAAATCTGGGATTGTCAATACAGTCAATCTTTATGCCAGAGAACCTTTGCATACATTTGATTTGAATATTGATTATGAATGGATTACAAGTTAGAGATCTCTCACCTGACCGTGCATGTTCATGACAATCACCGTGTTGGAGTGGTTACAGACCACAAAGTGCTCTGGACTTTGCGGTAGAGGAATCACATTGTTGACGGGGACCTCTGATGTCCGGGACAGAGATTTGAAAGTGTGGATGCATTCACAATTCTTGGTGTTCCAAATCTAAAATGTGAACATGGAATAATATTTTAATAAATATACTTTTACAGCATGTAAATCTGACTGTAAATACTCTGTACATGCGAGGTACCACTTCTAGGTACCTACTAGCAGGTACAAGGGAAGAAGCACAGGGAATAAGGGAGTATTATAGGGTGTTAAGGGAGCGATCTGTAAAACGATTACACTGTAAGAACTTTATTAATTACCGAGTACATATTAGATAATTGCAAGGTATAGACAGGGGACCAATAGGCATATCTTATACACTATGTCAGGAAAAGGAGCCAAACAGAGAGGACACAAAAGCTTTTCTAGGTTTTTCTCAAACACCAGTTTTAATTGTCAGATAAGTCTTACACTGGATCCCAAAACTACTTTTCTGTTCCCTTTATTTCATCATAAGCTAGAGAGATGCACCACTTCTTCCCAGGCTTAGCCAAATGTTTTGTCCCCAAGAAATAATAATGTATACAATTTTAATTGTAATAGTTTTTACAATGAAATGTCCCCAAATCCCACAATACTGAGATTTGGGGAATTTATTGTGTGTGTATGAAAATAAAGGATAAAGGAAATTCCATTACAATATTGGCACACTCCATTTTTTCCTTTCTTGTTTATATATCATATTATATTATTGTACTTTGCAGTTATTAAATAGGTACTCAGTCATTTTAAAAATAATACTTACAGTGTAATTCATTTAAAAGTCCCTCTTTAACACAAAGTTGTAACCCCTTCATTCTCTGACGTATTGTTTCCTTTTTCTTGTATAAAGTAAGTTTTTTATTGATGCACTGAAATTTTCAGATTTGCCAAATCCTGAAAGACAAGTCAGTATATTATAACTACATAATACGACTGATGCATCACAGACATAAATTACAGTCATATAGTTTGTCACCATATTTCATCAGGTCATTATACCTTAACAGTGCCGTCAGATGAGGCACTAATGATGTGAAATCCATCTTGAGTGAAAGACGCATCATTTACAAATGATGAATGGCCATTTAACTCCTTTAGTGTCTTGCCTGACCTCAGTTCATGGATCCTGAAAATAACACAGTTGGAAAATTTACTGACATAAAAGCTGCTAAAAAAAATACTAAAATGAAATAAAACAGAAGCTCTGACTCATTTATAAAACCAAGGGGTTTTTTTAACAGAAGACGGGATTTTTTTCCTGAGAGCAGACAAAACGTGTTGCTGAGCCGCAGAGCTGTGTTATTTTTAGCTCCTGTGTGACTGGGTGCAGATTAGCTAAACCATGACAAAATGCCTAATGCTCACTGATTGACTCTGTCTCTGGGAGGATGAGTTAGCGCATGTAAACAATTCAGACTCCCAGCTTGTGGAATAGCAAGCAGAAGAACACGTTGCAGCTTTGTGCTTGAACACATGGTGTCTCAGCTACACCCACACAGCACATGTGCTTCCAACACAGTGGAGAGACGCAGCCCACAACCCCCTGGAGTCAGAAATAGATATTCGACTCCTCAACTATGATGGGGGTTCAGTGTGAGTTCTATGTGTGTGTGTGTATGTGTGTATTGTATGTGTCAGAGCAAATGAAAGAAAGACTTCCTTCCTTCCTCAGTATTGCATATTTACACTCAAGTGCACTATGCGTGTGAGCAACATGTGATATCAAACACTGACTGCTAATGTTTGCTGTCTGCATCTAGAATTATGGAGTTTTCTAAAGGTTTAAAAAACAATTATGTTCTCTTTCAATTAACTCATGTTTAATTTTCAATGAAGAAAAAGAAAATATTAATTACCGACTAAATAAGCACCAGAATTTGTAAATCAATTTAATAATAAAGTTTTAACCCTTTAATGATCCCATCCAGGATCAAATAAATGTTCAAATGATCCAATATTTCACCAAAAATCAAAAATTTGTGTATCAGAACTTTTTTTTATATCAGAACTTTTTTTCTTCGTTCTTCTCTCATTAATCATATCACCACCCCTCAGATTTATCTAGTGACCCTTTGGAAGGGCTTTACCCTTAGTTTGGGAACCACTGGAATGAACTAGCTAACTGTATATGATGTCATATATAATAATATATCAGTGAGTGGGACAAAACTGCTACTTTTACTGCAATACTTTAAGTACATTTTGCTGCTGATACTTTTACTCAAGCAGGATTTTTCATGCAGGACTTTTACTTATAATGGAGTATTTTTGCATTGTTGTATTGTTACTTTTACACCAATGGTGGCAACATTTTGCAAATCCAATGTGGGTTGTACAAAGAGCTCGCTACCTCCCAGCTGACTTCATGCCCATGTATGTGTCTTTGAAACTTCTGTGAATCATGTCCGGAGTGAGTGAGATATCTGACTTCCTCCCACAGTGAACAAGCAAAGTTTTGCCACAACAAAACTCAAGAAATTGAAGAAGACTCCCACCATGTATTTTGTTTATATATTTCCAAATTAATTTTTAAATTCAGTTATTTGCGGTAATAGGTTTTCATCTCATTTTAATTCGTCTACTTCATCTAATCGTGTATGAATAACTTTTCATATGATACAATTATATATATATATATACTTAGGTTCTCTAAGTCCTCCACATAGAGTATATGTGTGCTTGACTGAATGTCAGCTTTAGCTTACGTGAGTACTCTTAATTATTAGTCTGTCAATCTGTCAATATTTTCAATAATATTACACAGAGCCTCAAGTTTCACAAAATAAATACACATGCAGGTCCTCTAGTCCACATTGTGTAACAAGAGCTGCAGTCTGCAGCGTGTTAACTGTGAAAGTGTGATGACGTTACATCCCACCTGATAGTCTGGTCGAAGGAGGCACTGAGGATTTGGTTGTTGTCCTTCGAGAAGCTCAGACAGGTCACACCTTTGTTGTGAGCATGCTCAAACCTGCGCAAGCACAAACCACTCTGGATCTTCCACACCTTGCACAGGACCAGACACACACACACACACACACACACACATATTAGGGAGAGAGAATCTAATGAGACTACTAGTTAGATAATGCTCACTATTAACTCAGCTGATACCATTTTTTCAAGGTTTTGACATTGTTGTCGCATCATTTACATTTAGTAATAACTAGATTTATTTTTATTTTAAACTTTTTATCACTTCTTTATTGCCTCTCTTTGTTTTTGACCACCATTTTTTAGCATTTTTTTTAAGGTCAGATCTGTTATTGTTTTCTGTTTCATGTCTTTGATTTGCATTGTTCTGTTTTTGCTTTGTTTGTCAAAGCACTGTGTAAACTTTGTTTTTAAAAGGTCCTATATAAATAAATAAATTAATTAAAATAAAATAGATTCTTTATTGTCCTTCATGGAAATTTGTACAGAGCCTCGCATGAACACATAGATACAGTACACATTCACAACATAAATACATGAAAGACATCTATAAAACGATTAATCCACATTTACACATACATACATAGAATATATACACAAGTTACAGTTCTTTTGTTAAGCAATGCTGTGGCAGAGAGGACACAACACCTGCTATAACATGCCTATCTCCAGGCCAGGTATGTGTTCTGTGACCAGATGGAAACAGTGTGAAGAATGCGTAGAGGGGGTGCCTAGGGTCATGTACGATGCTGCCTGCTCTGCGTGTGATGACTTTGTTGTTGAAGTCTGAGAGGTTGGGGATAGGAAGGCCAATAAGTTTGGAGGCATTATGTATGATGTACATGGGTTTGTAACTAATGGAGGCAGTTAACATGGGTTGAATTATACTTTTGTAGAGCAGCAGTAGAAGGTTGGAGGCTGCATCTTATGATTATTTTCACTATCAATTATTCTGTATAAATCAACAGAAAATGTCTATCACAATATTGTAAAGCTTGAGTTGAAATCATTAAAAGTCTTGTTTTCAATTAATCAACTGATTGGTGCAGGTTTATTAATAACAGTAGTTAGTCAAAGGAGGACACAACAGTTGGTTGCACAAGTAGACAAATATACAAAAAAATAACTAACCAATATTATTATGAAATTAAAAGATGGTCCAACCTTTATTTTTCCATTCTGAGCTCCAGTGGCCAGTAGATCTGTGTCCTGACTGAAGCACATACACAGCACGGCATCATCCATCATCATGAAGCTATCTTGAGCCTGGTACTTTAAATCCTAATCCATCCATGAATACACAGAGAGACAGACAGAGAGAGAGAGTGTGTGCAGAAAATCAGTGAAATACACCAAATAGAAAAGATCAGTAAGACTTCTCCATTACTTAATGAGCTGCACTTATATACTTGTCAGCAAATGTCATGGTATTTACCTTACTAATTTTTCCAGTGTTGAAGTTCCAGACTCCAATGAACCCATCCACTGATCCAGTGATTAAATACTTACCATCAGGAGAGAAACGGGCACATTCAACATGTGATCGTCTTCCAAACTGCAATTGAAATGACATAAACAAACTACTCATTAACACTCCTTCACCCTCCAGAACACGTGTTTGCCTGTGCGGTTTGTAGCCTGTGATCCAGAGGCACTGAGATATAAAAAACAAGTTAACATTGGGCGACCCAAAGGAGGCGTGAAGTTCTCTGCTATGCTGCTGTTTACTGTTGTGTAGGCTCACATTAACCTTGGGCAGAGAAACGCAAGGACGAGCAACTCAGGCAGCTCCATCTGGATGCAGGAGAGGGGAGCACAGCCAGAGACGAAGACAAGTGCCTTCAGGTGAATAAAGCAATTAGTTGTGTGTGCATGTATGTGTTTGCCAAATGTATTGTGGAGTTAATGAGCAAGGAGATCTTAACTACAGTATAGTTGGAAATGATTCATCAATAAAAAAAAAAAGATTATTTACTGTAAATCCACTTTTTACAACTACAGAAAACTAATTTTTCAACTCTCACAATTACAAAACCAAACTTTGAAACCAAGCAAACAGTCCTGAACACTGTGATGTAGAGTGCAGTATATAATGTGAATCTATGTTAATAAGAACCTGTTATGGTCTACCTTAACGTGACGATACAGCTGCGTGGGAAAGCTCTCTTTCTCAACAT
Source organism: Euthynnus affinis (assembly GCA_029490765.1). Classification (NCBI taxonomy): domain Eukaryota; kingdom Metazoa; phylum Chordata; class Actinopteri; order Scombriformes; family Scombridae; genus Euthynnus; species Euthynnus affinis. Next base: position 17,649,577 of record CM055838.1, on the reverse strand, counting down.
GTCGCTCCTTGTTGCCACATGTGTCGATGGCCTTGTCAGGGGAGAGATGCGCAAACTGCTGTATTCTCATTGACTGTGGAACAGAAATGAGGAACTTTAAGCCAGAAACATGAGGCAAATGTGGTTGTTTTACTCGAATCAAAGTCTAAACCACTAAGAAATACCAACTTTAGCAGCATCTTTAAACAGATTTTTTTTTTTTTGTATGTTGTTTGTTTTCGTCTCACATGGCAATGCACAATGGAAATGGAGGAGCTATTCACAGTTGGAAAATAGTAAAAACAAATTGTGAATGGCTTAATAAAGCAATGAATTGTTGGAAATATACTGTTATATGTTACCTATACTGTCACTAGCAGTAGTCTCCCTTTAAATGGCACCTTTATCTTTTCCTTAAGTACAATAATTTCTTACTACAACATTAGTATTTAATTAATACTTTTTAGTATTATTATATTGCATAGAATTAGTCATTACCAAAAATCTTCCCCTGGGGAAAATGTACTCTCTCTCTCTCTCTCTCTCTCTCTCTGTATAGCATAATCATGATTTTCTTGAGGACTTGAATCACGTCTGTTACTGTGATGTAACAGTCACAAACTTAGTCTTAAAATATTTAATGCAAGCTAGACTCAATCTTAAGAATATAACTGAGGATATAAAATACACAGGGGACCATCATCTGCACAAGAAATTTAATATCTTTCACTTTATCATATCCAAAGAACCTATATAACAAATAATTAAATATTTAAAACAAATAACTGATGGTTTTGAACTCATATGTGCTGTTCTATACAACATCTACAGTCACCAGCACTTTAAAAACCTCTAACGTGGCAGGAATAGATAAGAGACAGACAGTAGAAAGGAGGGACATTGTTTGTGATCTTTCATGCATTAGGATATTGATCAGCCTACTCACACCGACTTGTTCCAAGAGCCCCATGAGACGGGAAGGGGGCACCACACTGACCTCCCTCACCAGCGCCTCTGCTATCGCCCTACGCCTTTTCTCCTTGCTGCTGCCTTTTGGGTATGCCTGCAGCGGGGGTGAAAGGGTGTTATAAAGGTTTATAAAGCACACATGGCATGGAGTTGTTTGAATGTACAAACCGTTATTGTCTCACCTCACGCGGGTCAAAGTAGGAGCACGTTAGCAGATTCTCCAAGTGGATATACCTCTCTGGCTGAGTCTGCTTCAGCATGATCATCGGGTCAGTTTGTCTGAGGAGTGAACGTGCTGCTCCCACCTCCCTCATTTCAATGAGCTCCATCACAACCTGTTGGAGAGATCACTGTTCATCAGAAGCTGCTAGTGTAAACATTCAAGCGAAGACCATTGGCTGAGGAAATGTGAAACTCACCTGCTCATAAAGATCAATAAGTGTGTTGTCGGGCAACTTGAGGGACTCGATTGCCAGCAGGACGGAGTCCCAGTGGCCGTTTTTGATGTCTGCAATGAAACTGTCTATACTCTCCACTGTGTTGAGTGAGACAGTGGTTTCCTCCTGTAAGGTGGTCAGTGTTCGATAGAGGTTGTTCTCCTTCAGGTACTGCATTATCAGGCGGATCACGCTACAGGGACAAAAAGGGTAAATGTTACAACCACACTTTGACTGATAATCATACCTACAAAGAGAGTAATATTTCAAGTGTTAACAAGTGCAGTGTGAACTCATGTAAACACTGACATTGTTTTAGGAGAGGTAATTGGGTCATTATGTATTTTTCTTTGTGGCAGTGATTTTATTGGTATGGGGTGTTTTTTTGCATGTAGAGGGTCATTCTGAGCGATCACTGTTAAAAAATTGTTTTATTTTCAGACGCTGTTGCTGATGTGCTCATAGATTCTCTGGCACTACCATCATCAAAACAAAGGATTATGGCAGGAATCCTGTGTCAAGTGGACTTTTGTCACACCCATAGCCACCTGCTGGGCATTTTCACAACTTTATCATATGCAGCCACTCTGCCAGCATCACCCTGCAGGACGATGCTTTAGGGGCTTTCACACGTGCATGGATCAGACACATTGCCTGATGACTGCATTAACATCGCTCAGTGATGCTCGGAGGCACTTTTTATGCTTAAACTCAGTCCCTTTTAACCTCTACCATAATAAAAACCCACCCCCATGCGTCCCAAAAGGACGACTAAAGAATCAACCAATACAAAAGCACACTCACGTCCTGGCTAGGGGTGGAGATGGTGTTAGATCAACAGGCACATGAAGCAGACATTGTGGTGAGACTGCAAAACAACCTGTACCCTCCTCTCTCTCTCAGCATAATCAGTCAGCACATGATGTTAAATGGCTCAAAGAGCAGCCTCACAGCCAAGACTGGCCATGTGTACAGCAGACTGGCCACAATATGCAGGATATACAGTAAATAATAAAAGCGTATCTGTGATTGGATGGTAGCTTCTACAACCGATTAAACAAACGCCACATGGGCGCACAAGACTGCGCAGGTAATAAATGATGAGACAACAGCGTCATATAGGTTTATTTGTCTATTTCTTTAAATTAAACACTCATGATACGATGAACTTTTGGATAACATCGCAGAAAAATCACAATTTCCCAAAGAAAATGTCAGTAAAGCCTCATACGAGATACTTTTGTTGTGATGTACAGTTGCTTATCCATTAAAAAAAACCTACGCATCTTTCCAGCATTTGAGAAAAATTAATCTTTTTCTTTCAAATAATCACACATATGTTGTTATCATTATTAATTATAGTCAAACTATCACTGAAAACTTCCCCAAAAAAGGCGCACTTACTCGGCGGGTTCCATCTCCACAGCCATGCTGATGTTTTCCCCTGCTGTTGCGGCACCGGACTGGCTGAGTGGCGGCTCGGCTCGGGCTCGGCGCTCGCTAGAGCCACGTGAAATCCGTGTGCTGAGGACCACCCACTACACGTGCTTCTCTTGTGTCTCGTATTTTTGCGTCGGCCAGCAGTCCCAAACCTTAAGACTGCCGCCGCCACACATAGTCTTGGAGCTACACCTCCTCCTCCCTGACGCATGCCGATACACAGAAACATTTTCTGGGCACGTTGTGTGCAGCGGAGCAGACGCGGCTGCGCGGGGAGATGCTGCAGCGGCAGTCAGCCACGACAACAGCAGCATCAGCACCACCACGGACAGCCCTCGTGGCTCAGAGCGTGCTCGCCTTTAGGAACCATCGTACAGGAGCCAAAACCACTGCTCCAAACGTCCTCTAACGGAAAATCACCTCAGTACCACTCATCATTATGCAGATACAGATCTAAGTGCGTCTGTGCCTTATTTGCCATGAGCATCATCTTCTTACGAAGCACCACTTGTCTTGTCTTTTCATTACACATTGCGGGCATGATGCTGTAGTGGTTTGTGAGTATTTAAGATAATTTGTTTGCCACTTTAGTAAGAGTATTTAATCTGCGAGCCCGCTTGTAGGCCTACAACAGCTGCCTCCTGAATCCACAACAGAGGTTTTATGACATCATGTGGCATTAATCCTGCATCAGAAAAACAGAATAAACTTGCAAAGGCATTGTTGTCAAACCAGTGTGGAGGCAAATTAGGCATATAAAAATAGATACTTGGAATAGTAGTTACTGCCTACATATGAGGAGGCAATATGTGAGCAGGCCTATACTGTAATTCAGGTTTATTTTTAACTTTCACCTGCATTTTAACACAATAAATTGCCATACATAAGACAAGCCACACCCCCACAAACACATTAGGGAATACAATACAAGAAAAGGTGCCTAAATGACAAAATATACAATCTTGTTTTTGATTCAGCAAGGCAGGTGTGAAGATGTATTGAGTTGATACACGATACCTTGTGTTAATCTCCACAGGGAACATCTGGAATGTCAGATATTGTACTTTATATTCAAACTGCTGGCCAGTGAAACCAAACGGAGCTTAAACTCATGTCTACAGCTGCAGAGGTTCACAGCTCTGTTCACAGACCGGTATAGTAGCACTGCCCCTATCGGAAGACTATTTGGTCCTGTTCCATTAATCTCTACCTGAATTTCTTCATTTCTCTGTAGTGATAATCAGCATTCATTGTGGATCACTTGTCAAAGGTCTGGAACAATACACCAGACTCGCTCTGCGGTCTGTGTGTCCTAAGTGCTACAGAAATCAGGTGCAATTTGGTGGTGAGCTTTGTCAGATGGGAGGAATTGTTCCTGTGATTCTATATCTTGTGCATCTTCCCAACTGATTCCCCAAATAAATTTAGATTGAAAGGTATTTGGGTTTCTCTCGCGAGAGTTCGTCCCTCCACCTGATCCAACCTAACATTTACCGTAGAGGAGAACAGGTGAGCGCTAATTGCTTTATTGACCACGCAATGTGAACCACAGTTTTTCTAAGAAGCAGCATTCTGCAGGGTGAGTATTGTATTTTCTAGAATCCCATTTTAAGGCCAGAAAGCTTGCATTTAGTTTACATTTCCAAACGTTTTAGTTATGAAGGCCTATTTCTGTTTCCCCTTCATCAAAGTGCACGAAACATGCCGACGAACAACAACCAGGTGAGTACAATGAAGTCAGATTAACCTCACGCTGCATCAACAGCTGAATGTTTTACTTTTTTTTATTTTTACCCAGAGAGTTGTTTAAATCTCTTCTGTTTGAAATTTGTAATCATAGTTTGTTAGATAAGTTCCCAAACTTAAAAAACGAAAAGAATCTTCTCAACATTAAGGACTACGATATTGATATTTTACTTCAGGACCTTTGGGTGTTTCGTTTGGTTATAACTAGACAGTAAAGAATAATTGTGCAGTAGCTGGAGAGATGAAAGTCAAAAAGCTGGAACTGAACTGAGGTTTTGTTTCTGCTGGTTTCTCACAGAAGGTCCAGAGTGCAGCTTCCAGACTGGCCAAGCTGCCCATGGTTCGCTCCGCTTGTGCCAAGCTGTCGGTCTTGTACATGGACACTAAATTCAGCAACCCCAGCCTGAGGTCTGTGTGTGAGGTTCTGGAGAACAGCGTGACAGTTTTAGGCACAGTGGCATCTGACAGGATGTCACCCGTCATTGTTAAACTGGAGCCCCAAAGTGAGTGTTGTTGGAACCACTTTCTGTCACTTTTTTAAATTTATTTTTTTTAGGCTTTATTGTCATTCATGTTGTTCTCTGTTTATACAATGTTTATACATTCAGCTTTTAAATGCCAATCTGTTCTGATGTGGAAGTGAGGCATAGAGAAAAAAAAAGACATTGCCAGTAAAATGGTATCATCACTGCAATTAACAATTATTTGATTATCTTTTTTTTCCGATTAACTGTTTAGTCAACAATGTGTCAGAAAATAGTTGAAAAATTCATCTCAGGTTTATAGTGCCCAAAGTGATGTTTAAAAAATTGCTTGTATTATCCAACAATCGGTTCAAAACCCAAATAAATTAAACTTACAGAGAAGAGCAGAAAATTCTCACATTTGAGAGGCTTGAAAAAGCTAATATAATTAAACAATTCATTATCAAGATTGTTGAATATGAATTTTATCAGATGATTAATTGTTTTTACTATAATGTTCATAAAATGTTTGGGGCTCTATCAGTTTTCCAAAATCGGTGATCTGTAGCAGAAAAACTCTGGATGCAGCAGTGAAGAAATGTTCTAATGTTTTAATATTTTAAATGTAAGATCAATAAAGTACAAACTAAAAATATAATTAAAAAATTATATAATGCTTGAACCTATTTCAAAAGGTTACACAACCTCATCACTAGTAAGTGATCATTTAATCCCTGTAAGGTCATGCAGCAAAAAAATGTTTCATACATAAACTCATGAGTATCCAAATGAATAATTTATATCCAATTAAAATGAAGTGCTAATAATAACTTCAAGGTTGCTTTTCAGAAAACAAAAGATACAGATGATACATAATGGGGTCAACATATTTGCTAAATGAAAACAGGAGGCTGCAGCTGCCAGTTGTTGTAGTATTGATTCACTGTCTGTAATATTTCCACAGTTTCCATTGCAAATGATGTTGCATGTAAAAGTCTTGACTGGTTGGAGACTACATTCCCAGTGCTTCACACACCCACAGAGCAGGTAACATTTCCTTGTCCTTTTAATCCTTTAAATATTGAATTCACACAAATTACACAAAAAATACAAATTGCACAGTTCATTATTTGAAAGAGTAAAAGAAGCCAGATCCCTCTCTGTGCTCTCTTCGTTTTGTCTCTTTCATTAAGATTGTTGTCGGTGCCAAGAACAAGATGCTTGAGATCCAAGCTGTGGTGAACATTGCAGCTAATGGAACTATGGAGTGTGTACAGCACACTGTCGCCTGGGTTATTGAGAGGATGCAGCAGGTTGATGAGCAGGCTAACCATGCAGTAGTGGAGCGAGCCATCAGTGTGGCCAGTGTGGGACTGGACTCTGCTCTGAATATGTCTGAGGCTCTGATCGACCAAATGCTTCCTCCCTCAGAAGAAGAAAAAGGTAAGTAAGATGCTACTGGTGTCGCATTCAAAATGTACACTAGCCTTCGTTTGTCCCTCAAAATACCTTGATGGCGGCTTTACAGAGGAAGAAGCCCGCATGGTGGAGGGTTTTGAAGCGGCTACACTCAAGAGAAGTTACCCCGTACGACTGGTGACGCTCACTGCCAAGCTGTGCAGAAGAACCTATCACAAGGCTGGGGCCCAGATGCAGTCTGTTGAGGTGTGCTGTCAGTACAGTTTCACAAGAAATAGAGTGGTGGGTGTGTCTAAAGCAGACTGTTAACATGCATGTTTCTAACAAACGGTTCATCAAATTATTCAAAATGATACTGACATCATAGTGGAGTCATTTAATCATTGTTTCCAGGAAATCACGCACACTGTTGATCACTTGTACTCTCTGTATTTAGGAAGATAAAGACCAAAACAATATAAATGGAGCTGTATAAGTGATCAACGATGTGCAGATATTTGGGGTCCTTCACAGTTAGTTGTATTTTGTCAGTCGCACTTGTCAATATGAATTTCTGGTGTTGCACACAACTAAAAGATAGAAATCCAATATTCACCAAATGTAGCATGATCAATATCGCATCCACAAGTTTTTGGTTCAGCACATATGAAGATATGTTATTTTTCTTCTTAAATATTTATAGGAAATAATCCAATGTAATGTGGTCTCCTTTTCACTTAAAGTTCAAAAAGCAATGTTTAACTTTTGGAAAGAAAGGATTGTCTATTTTATACTTGTATTTAAATCAGCTTTTGTTCTGAATCAAATGATTAACTGACAACAAAACAGTTTCTTTTCACAGCTGACATTTTGCAGGAAAAGTACAGGTTAATAATAACGTTACATAACAACAGCTGTTTGATTCAATGGTCCCAGTGAGCCATGACAATGTGACAGTGAGCCAGCATGCACAATGCCAGGACCCTGAAAGTGAAGTGGCTAAATGTAATAGTCTTTTTTGATTCTTTTAATTATTTATACCTGTGCTTTTCTTACTGTGACATGTCGAAATGTCCTTTGTGGGGGGAAAAATGCTTATAGCACCTGGTATTTCCTCTTGTTTATGAGCTCAGGAGAAATAAATCTTCGATAGATCACCTTTTTATTAAATTAGTACCGTTTGTCCTTTTTATTAACAGGTCATGGAGACTTTGTCCAGGTCTTCAGGTCTTCTTCAGGACCTTCAGACTAGCTGGCTGGCCTTGACCTGGAGCCTCCAGGGACTCCCCCAGTACCTCCAGCATCAGGTGTTCTTCTTTATCTCCCAGATGTACAACTTAGGCTGCCCTTCATTGCAACAAAACCACTCGAGTGATGACAGGAGTTGCCTCAAGGCTGCAGAGGCCTCCTTGGCTCAAAAGGACGTGGTTAAAATCCCCCCGCCGGTTCCACCGAGCTACCGGACGAGAAGGCCTCCAAAGATGTCTGTGTTTGACAATGGATGTAACGTTAAAGGATGTGCACGTCGTTGATGCAATTATTTGATATACATATGTCTGTGTGCTAAATTAACACAGTTGTCAGAAAAGTTTGCAAACTCAATATTGTTTTGTACAATAAAGTTGTTTTTGAAGATTCATGAACTTCACTTCCTCTTGTCTTATTAACAACTACACCACTGAGATAAAGTGACTCAGCACCTGTCTCACGAAGCAGGATTAGTGGGTTGTCTGGTTTATCTTGGGGTTAACCCTAGCTGTGGTTTTACACTGCAGTAAATTGCTATGGTAACTACCATTGAGGTCCAAACCTGCAAAGATCATAAGTGTCCAAAATCACTCCCCATTTACCAAATGATATACATGAGTAAATTTATTCTCTACATTGTGCCCTCAAATATTCCAGCCCAGGTTTTAGTCAGCTTATGAATCAAAACATGACACAGCCTCCTCCTCCTGTACTGCCATTTGTGACAGACAAATTGAGTGCAGATGAGTGGTGTTATAAACCAGTAGGACTTTGCCACAAACCAGTTTCAAACTGACAACTTCCCACTTCCTGCTACTTTAAGGATCTTTGTGACTGGCGTTGACCTTACTGAATCATTATCGCTTATGGCTCAAATGAACACATTCTCCACACCATCAATTTGATCTCATTAAATGATGCTCTGTCATTTTTACTATTAATATCTAATGCAGGTATCAGCTCTTCAACTCATGAAATACTCTGCTCTTTATCTGATAAGTAGCTTTCAGCCATCAGTAACTACACTCGTGCTGTTGCTGCTTTGACATGTCAAAATGGTTTACTATGGTTATAACATGTGCATTGAGCTCCATCTGCACCAAACAGACTTATTAATGAACCTGAAAAAATAAGCTGCTTGCGATACTTCACTGCAAAATTCTGACAATTCATACATTTTTTTAATTTATTATTTTAAGGCAAGATACTGTCTGAGGCTACACATATTCTGCTCAACTATGTTTTGGCTCTAGGATATAGATTCAGGCATATTCCGAATGGTGATTCGTCAAACTGTATTGTAGCAACTACCTAAATTGGCTCCCAACATTAAAAACTATGATATTCAAACAAAGATGACCAAAAAAAGAAAAATGTTCGGACAAATTAAAAAATGAATGACAATGACAACATTTCAGCAAAACATTTCTTTATTTGACTTATTGATTTTACTTTTGGCTGGACTCTGACTTGGATGTGGATGCCCTCAGAGAAGAAAGGCGGCGCCTCTTGGCGATCTGTTCCTGGCGCTTCTCCTTGGCCTCCTGTTTGCAAGGAGAAACGTGTCACAAATATTTCAACACTTTCAAAATAACCCAAACATGTTTAAACCCCCTTTATCCTGATCACATTTTTTAATAAAGTAGGGCTGATGACAGCTAAACAATGCAAGGAAATTCTTCAAAAATAAGTCACCCCATTTTTTTTAGTTGAACTTAAAAGTTATGTTAAACAGTAAAATTTCACTCCATTTGAAACTCACTTTATTATTAGTGCTCAGTTGTAAAGGCAGGGTAGTATCTTTATAAGAAATGTTTATAATTATGAGGTACTTCAGTTTTCTAGAATATTTACTGAATATCTAAGCACCAACAGGACAATAAAACTTACCTTCATCCTCTTAGCCAGCAGCTTGGCGTACTCAGATGCCTCCTCCTTGTTCTTCTGGGTGCGCTGTCTCTTGAGGGCAATGCGGCGGCGCTTGTGCTGCAGCACACGGGGCGTCACCAGTCTCTGGATCCTGGGAGCCTTAGTTCTGGGCTTCTTGCCTACCAAAGAGAGGTGAGAGAGTTGTCGTTTATTGATCATGCAAATAAAAATCCAGGTGAGGTTAACCAAGGTGAGGCACAGGGTGTTCAGTTTGGCCTCTTTTATGTCTCCAATTGGCAATAGATGAATATGACACCAGGTGCCAACAGTGTGTGCCATCAGCAGTGACACATGAGCCCCAAGAGAATGCAATCTTTTGCCATAAACAATGATCAGTGATATATTACTTAAGAGGGACTCAACAGATCTTGAATCAAACAGACATAATCAAAACAACCAGTACCTGCTGCTCCAGTATCACCACTTCACTGTGGAGTACTTTCTAGTGTGCAAGTTCAGCAGTGCTGAACAGTCACAGCACAATACATCTGACTATGTACAGGAAGCCTCGACATTGTCTACAGTATGTTGTATGGCCATCATGTGACTTTAGTACCCAGCTCACCACTTTGCCACAAAACCTGAATGAGTTCTGTAACTTGCTCAAGTCTGTATACAAAAAAAAAGTCTCCAAACACAGCTAAAAGCCCCACAGTCAACAGCGCAATATGTACAGAATGAGTCTAACACTGAATCAAGGCTCTAATGTTTGTATTGTTGTCGCTGCAATGTACAGGAGTCATACGGAGGAGGATCAGCAACACGTCAGGAAGAGCTGTTGTCAGACTCCTTTTCTGCCTGGCAGTGCTTGAATTGCTAATGATGAAAAACTATAAAAAGCTGCTTATTTAGATTTGGCCCCAGAAAGAGTATTAGCCTAATATCACAACGTGATGTGACATGACTTTCCTCGGTTTGGATTGCTCTGTGACCCAAACAGCTGCTGTCAAAATAGTTCAATAATCCAATTACTCCATTGTGCGGAACAATAATTCTAGAGATCAAGTTCCACCCAGAGCGTTTTGGCTGCGCACCACTTAGCTGTAGCATGCTCATAGATGTATGCTAAACAGCTGAGCCAAGGTATCTTTGTTACCCTGGTTACCCTGTAGTGTCATTGCTGTCGGAATGACAAATAAGTGACCCATAACACTGACCAAGTGCAACACTTATTAAAATATGTTCCGTAGTGAAATGATACCACTGCTGGAGGTGGAACTAGTTTCAACTACGTTATATACAGTTAGACCATAAAACAGCCGTCAGCAGGTCCTGACTCCTTGCAGGAAATAGAAACCTTGTTTTCCTTTTCCACATGCAGGGTATGGTCATTGTCCTGTAAGACTGCTTTGTTAATCTCAAATCCTACATTTTGGGCTTGATTTTTTGGGTCATAGAACCTAAAAATGTCTGTTCCTCTACATCAGTATATGCAAGATTTGAGAAATGTGACAGGTCAAGTGTTCCTGTGAGAGAATACTCACAATTGAAACTAAAAATATTTTGGTTTGATATGTACCCTTAAGTGATCTTACTTTTACAGTACATAATTGCAAAAAATATTTTGCGGAATGTGGTTACATCTTTCTTCAATACTCTTCACGGTTTAAGCCAAACTGTATTGTGAATGTCCAAAGATCAATATTTTTCTCTAACAAACCTAAAAAGTCAGAAGAGCTGGATTACCAAAAGACAAATTATATACTTTAATCATTGTAATAAGTATATGATGAGCATATTTTGGCCAAACCCTTTACATCTTAGAGAGACATCTTTGACAGCAACGCTGTTTTCAGTGCCAGCCAACTCCATAGTCAATGAATGCTGCCTACATTTAATCATCCCAATGACAAACATGTAAAAACATCTGTAGTCTCACCTTCTTTAGACAGGGGTCTCCTCACAACATACTGCCTAACATCATCCTCCTTGGCCAGGTTGAAGAGCTTGCGGATCTTGCTGGCCCTCTTGGGACCAAGACGGCGAGGGACGGTGCTGTCGGTCAGCCCGGGAATGTCCTTCTCACCTGGGAATAACCAAATCAATCCAGTTCAATGAAGGAAAACTTCACCTGAAACTTGTTTACTAAGATTATTTAACAAATCACTAAAATCAATGCTGCCCAAAATAATGCTGCCCAAGCTCCCAATAATATTTCACCTGACATACGGAGCACATTTGAAGGGACAGTAAAAGAAAAGTAAACTCATTACTGTGAACAATGAGACAATGACAGAGCAATGCAGTTCAACCATCTATGGTTACAGGTTTGGTCGCATCTGGTAAGCAGCTCCACAGTTACTCTGGCAACACGCTGTCCCCCCTTAATGACTACGGACCAATCAGAAAGGGTCTACTGGTGTGCCATCAACATCTCTTTCACTGTAACTTTTTTTTTTTTAACTTTGAAATCACACTTTCAGTTCCCTGGTTAGCAGCTGAATTCTGGGTCCAAACTTTGACCTCCAGATAATCAAACGTTACCTTTCTTGACAATGACCAAGTTCAGGACGCTGAGGTTGGCGTCAACGATGCAACCACGGACAGACTTGCGCTTGCGCTCACCAGTCCTGCGGGGACGGTAGCAGGAGTGGCCCTTGCTGAGCAGCAGGCGCACACGGCCGTGGGTCAGCACACCCTGCTTCATGGGGAAGCCCTGCTTGTCGTTGCCTCCGCTGATGCGCACCACATAACCCTGCAGGAGCAGAAAAAGCAGTTACCCGACTGACAAGTGATACAGAACATTTAGGTCACAGACTCGACACCTTTTTCAAATTGTGACCACACATCAAGTTTTAGACATTTCTGAGCTTCCAGTGATTAAAGACTGATGGTCAAACATCCTTCAATAATTATGTGATCAACTGAAGCATGTGAGGTTTACTACTTCCATCCCTTGTGTGCAATTCACATTCATTATCCATTAACAACTTATAAATGCAATATAATGTATATCTGTGAATTTTATTAGGTCTTTCCCTCTTCTTTCTTGGAACTAGAGCTCTGAGAAACCATATTTCACTGCCATTTATGTGACAAAATCTCTTGAATTCTCACCAAAAAAAACCTGAGGTATCCAAAAATAAGGTAACTAATTGTAGATGTAGAGAATTGAGAGAGCAATGCAGTTCAACCATCTATGGTTACAGGTCTGGTCGCATCTGGTAAGCAGCTCCACAGTTACTCTGGCAACACGCTGTCCCCCCTTAATGACTATGGACCAGTCAGAAAGGGTCTACTGGTGTGCCACATTACAGTACAATACATTTAAGACATGTCAAACTCAAGTCTGTACGCTGTTTCCTTGAGGTCTGGACAAGGTGACATCACATCTAAAAGAAATCACATCACATGTTAACATCAGTGCTCACCTTCCACTCATCTCCCAGAGGGTCAGCAGCCACCTCTGTGGCCATACGCTTCTCATAGAAAGTACGCAGCTTGCGCTCATCATCAACTTCAATCAGCTTCTGGCAGCCAGTAGCGGGGAATGAGATGTTCAGCTGAAACACAAAAGGGTTGTAAACACACGTTATTCATTGAAGCTTAGCTCAACACACTTTTGACAAGTTAGCATAAGCTAGATGTAGCAGGTAACGCTAGCAGGTGTCTAAACTACCTACAAGTTATAAATTACTCATTTAAATAGTTGCTAATGGACATTTATCTGTAATAAGACTTAATAAACGCACAAAAGAACAACAATGATAACACGTTGCGTTTGTGGGATAATGTTTCGGTCAGAAGGCGACAGACCGCCACGGAGGCCTGTTAGCTTTCCTACCGGCTATCAGAGTTAACAGAAGTTACAGACAGTTTAACGGTTAACGTTTCAACCGGACAACGTGGATAAAATGTGACGTTCATGTATCAATAGCTACACACGTTTGAAAACTCTCTCGTAGTGAACAGAGTCTTTTAGCTCCATGCACATTTGTCAGCCATGTTTCTACAAGCTCACTCGCCGACAGCGTCAGTCAGCATTTAGCTCTCATCTGAATCAAAGCTCATCCTGAGCAACGGAGGCTTAAATTAAACATCAAACTGCATCGCTTTACTGTTCACAGTCAATATATTAAACATGTCAGACTATTTGAGAGAAAATTGTTTTACTTAAAGATATATTTTGAGGGAAACATTGTACCTTCATTTTGCCAAACCGACCCAACGACGGTCCGCCACGGAAAAGAGACCGGATATCCGCCCCGTGATCTCACATAGGCCTGAAATGCTCTCGCGATAACTCACTCGCTGTAGTTTTCTAATCAAGCTGAAGGTTATTTAGAAAATAAATAAATAAATAAATAATTCAAACCAGACATCCTGACATATCAACATAATTAAATTATTGTCATTATTATTAATTTATTTATTATTTGATTTATTATAGGCCTACTTCATCAATTAAAATATATATTTTATTCACACGTTCACACACACACACACACACACGCACATACACACACGACACATAAATATCAGTGCACAAATAGGCATAAATTAGCGTTTATTCACATTTCATTAAAAAAAAATCTTTCCATTAAAAAATTAAACATGTGATTTATTGGCATTTTTATCAAAGAACAGAAACAGAAAGTAAACTCCGTGCAGGAAGGATGGGGAGCCAAAGAGCTGTCTTAAAACTCAAAGCAAGATTATAAATCACATTATGTGATTGATTAGACTACATTAATGGTTATAGCTGTGGGAGTATTCACAACACATTAAGAGCATTATGGAGTCACTGAGCCTGCGTCGTCCGAAGAGCCAAAGAGTGATGTAAAGATATTTATCCACCCACTCCAGTTTGTGCGAAAACAAAAAACAAAAAACTTTGTCTGCTGGATAAATTTTGCTCAAACATCCATATTTTATCCACCAGTTCATAAATGCAAAGACCCTATTATATTGTCATAGCCAAATTAATTATTAATCAATTCATTAAATTTATAAGGATATCCATTAGTTTAATCAAAACAGAGGCTTCTTTGGGGGTGGAGAATGAAAGCAGCTGAACAAAATCTCTACTTTTATCAGGGTTTGATGTGAAGACAACACACTACTGTCACACTTTAGACCTTAATTGATTGAATGATTAATTGAATGAGAGATTAACTGTAAACAATTTCCTTCATTTTCAATATTAAACATATAGACTTATTTTGTAGTTCATGAGGGGCTGTAACTATAATTTTCACTATTGATTAATCTGTCAAGAAAAAATCAAAACATCTGTACACAGCTATATTAAAAACCAAATTTGTAGTCTGAGCTTTTGGTTACAGAGCTGAGCTGTCAGTTAATCTGCTGATTGTTTTTCATTAGTCTGTCATTTTTTAAAACAATAATCAATTAAGCATTTAGTATATATATCAGAAAGTAGTGATGAATTCATTTTTAAATCGCTTATTTTGTCCAACTAGTCCAAAGCTCAAAGATATTCAAATTACGATAATGTAAAACTGAGAAAAGCAGCAAATCCTCACATTTCAGAAGCTGACAGCAGCTTTGTTTATCAAAATTGCTGACAATTCATTTTCTATCGATAGATAGGTTAACATTTGAATAACAACATGGGATTGATTGCAAGATGAGGGTTCTTCTCCTCATAAGATTTTTAGCCACTGTCTGTTGTGAGTATACTTTATGTATGTATGTATGTATGTATGTATGTATGTATGTATGTATGTATCTATCTATCTATCTATCTATCTATCTATCTATCTATCTATCTATCTATCTATCTATCTACCTGTCTGTCTGTCTGTTTATCTATCTATCTATCTATCTATCTATCTATCTATCTATCTATCTATCTATCTATCTATCTATCTATCTATCTATCTATCTGTCTGTCTGTCTGTCTGTGCGTCCATCCGGCCATCCACAAACCTTTGAAGCAAGAACAGGAAATATAAGGTATGTGATGCAACTTTTTCAATATTTGTTTAGGGATTTGGTCAGAATTATGTGCATATATGTTCATTATGTTCATACATTTCATGCAATATAAAATCACATAAAATAGCATATCTATCTATCTGTCTTTCCGTCCATCCATCCACCACAAGTGGCAGTAACCTGCACGTGTGCTCCAGCAGTCCAGGACATAGACTGTAGGTCCAGGACCGCTGCGTTTCAGCAAACCAGGAAGTGAGCGTCAGTGAATCATCTCGCTGCGGTCAGAAACTCTGCCTCCAGACGGAGCAGCTGTCAGTGCACAACGCTGAGCGTCACGACAAGCAGGAGGCTTTGTGGAGGGACGGAGGCTTAAAATGCTGCTCAGCTTCGGCTGCACTAGTCTTCAACGTCGTCTGATGTACAATACGTGTGTGTCGGGTCTGCATCGTTAGGATTCAGACTGTGAGCTAACAGCCGATAGATACGGACTTTTCTTCGACTGTTTGTTGTCTCCGAAGCTGACGCCGGAGTGTTGTCTGCTCTGCACGGTCCAGCCGACTGAACCAGTCCAGACATGAGTAACGTTAATCTGATTTTTTGGGACCAGTTGCAGGCTGGCAGCTCCGAGGTGGACTGGTGTGAAGGCAATTACCTTATTTACCCGAGCATCGCTGAATTTTACAACACGGTCGGTTTGAAGTCGTTGGACTTTTAAGCTGAAGATGTTGTTTTTTTGTTTTTTTGCATAATAACGTTTTGGTGTGCAGTTGTTCACAGCTTCTCTGGCTTTGTTTTTCTTTGTCTTGCACTGTTGTCTTATAGGTTGCACTGTCAGGATAGCTAGCTACAAGTTAGACTGAGTTTTTAATCAGTTTGGCTGGTTTTCAGCATCAACGTCATGATGTTTACTGTTTGTGCTTTAGCATCAAATTACAGATGTTGAGTTTAACGACCAGTGAGGCCTGCACACTGATCAACTTTTATAAGCATGTTGTCATGTAGCTACACGATCTGTTCAAAGGTGATATGTTTTTTTTGTTTGTTTGTTTGTTTTTCGTTTTGGCTCATGGTTCTCCTTTGTTTATCATTTCAGATCAGCAACATCTTGTTTTTTGTTTTGCCGCCCATATTAATGTGCTTGTTTCGCGAGTATGCAACACATTTCAACAGTGGGATTTACCTCATATGGATTCTACTAGTTGTGGTTGGTAAGTTGGCTGGCTGACATTGTCTTTAATACTGTGTGATGATGACCTCTTAACCCCTCAGCTTTCTGTTCAGCTTTACCATCATCATCTCAATTCAAGCTTCTCTCTGCTAATATAGAAACTCATACTTTATTGATTTTGCATAATGTTAGGCTGCTACATGTGTTTTGTATAGTCTCATGATAATTCATATCATATACAAAACAAAGCCTACAGTATATCTGCTGTGTTTGATACTAAACTAAATGCAAAGCTTATTTCAATGTGTGAAATCAAGAGCTGAAATGAGTTAGACAATTAACAAGGTGCATGACAGAAAATTAATCAGCAAAAATCAACAATTGTCATTTCCTGTCATGCTAGTGGCATAACTCTAGCCAATGTTAGTCTATCAGACCTTTAAAACTATGTGAAAAATTGCCATGACATTTTGTACAGGCGTTCATGGTCCCCAGAGGATGAATCTTACCGACTTTGGTGACCTTCTAACGTTTCCTCCAGTGCCACTAAGTGTTCAGGGTGAAGTATTTGTGAGATTGTCATAAAACTTTCCACATAGCATTCAAGGTCCTGATAGGATGAATCCTAATGACTTTGCTTACTCTGGTGACTCCAGTAGGACGAAGTTTGAATTTTAGCCCAAAATTTTGTACTGACATTTATGCTCCGCAGTGGATAAATTGTACAGACTTTGTTGACCTTTTGACTTTGCCTCAAGCGACACCAACAGGATGACATTTTTAGTTTAAATATATTGACAGCTATTGGATGAATTGTTTTGAAATTAATTACAGACATTCATGGTCCCCAATGGATGAATTGTTATAAATTCAACACTTTTATACCTTTTATGACCGAATACCTCCAAAACTAATGACATTCACTCCATAGCTAATTAGCAAATGTTAGTTAGGTGCTAAATTAAGTTGGTAAACATGGAAAACATTACACCCGCTTAATATCATGCTAGCATTTTGAGCTTGTTGGCATGCTTACATTATCTCAATGATCCACTGTGCCAAAGTACAGGCTGGCACAGTGGGGTTTAAGCTAAAATTAAGTGAATATTTTGCTGGTTTTCTTAGTCTTTAATGATAACAATCTGAATATTTTAGGGTTTTTGGATAGTTAGTAGGACAATACAAGCTATTTAAATATGTTGGTTTGGGAAAGTATAATGACCATTTTTCACTATTTTCTGAAATTTTGTAGACCAAGCAATTAATGGATTAATTTAGAAATAATCTGCAGATTAATTGATAGTGAAGATAGCCAGTAGCTGCAACTTTACATACATAAGTTATGTAGGTGCTCACACATGCTAGTCTGCATTCTTAAACAGTGTTCAGATTTAGGTTTCCTCAGCTGTAGCGTCTTCCTCCGTACTTAGCCATAGCTTTAGGATATCCTGAATCATTTTACCCTTCTAAAAACATTTGATCATGACTGGGCTTATTCATTGGTTGAATGAATAAGCCTGTTGCCTAGATTTCATTTGATTTGACTCAGTATGTAGGTCTTAAATGGGGCTACTGTATGTAATGGGCAGCATAGTAATAGAGAGATTGCAGTGCCTTGTTTCCTTACTGCTGTCTTTTCAAAAGAGCAGTTGCACTGTCAGCAAAGATAAGTTGACGGGCCTCCCTCTGTTCCTGAGAGGTGACCTTACTGTCTCACACACACACACACACACACATAATTTGCATAACTGTCTTAGCCATATGAACCTAAACCATGATTCAGATAAGAAATATTTCCCTAATGTTTTCAGAGAATTTTACATGTTCAATATCTGGCATTTAATGATGAAACTTGAAGGGAAAGAAGATCAGATTGTTTCTTCCTTTAAGTTGTTGCAGCACATTTGACATCCAGCAGTTCTTGGTCCAGGCCACAAATGTTTATGTGTGACTCAAGAGCTTTGAACTGCATCCATTTTTAAAATATGTTTACTGTTGATAAGTGTCGGGTCATATGATTTCATCTCTCTTCCACTGTCTCTGTGGTAGGGATGACCTTTGACTTGAGCAGGAAAACAAACTTATAGGCTCCAATATGAAAACATCAGCAGCTTTTTTTTGCCTTTGCCTTTGCCTCAGTGGTGAGTTTTCAGTGTTCATACAGTTAGGAAAGACGGCCTTGACTGTCTGACCACCATACCCGTACAGTGTTTCCATGAGAAAGTTAACATGGTCTCTGTATAAGTTTTGTTGTGACAGACGGTAATAGGCAACTGCACTTACAGGCTATCATGATTAGTAAAATAAGACTAAGAGCGGCAGTCCTTTTTAGATAAGAAGTTTGTTGAAATGTAGGAATCTCCTGGAGCGCTTGTTATGAAAACAGATTGTACTGATAATAGAAGGTCTGTTGGACCTTGATAACAAAGCAGCACTGACTGATCCAAACTTGCATTTATATTAAAGCTGAGTTCGAGGTACCTACAGTATTTGTCATGAACTTGTTATTTCCATTCTGGCTCTTTGCTTAAAACAGCAACATTTCTTAGTATTAGCTCACTAAGCTGCTTTTGTTTTTGGCAGAGTCACAGTAGAGATGACCTGCCCTTCATATCGTTGCAGTCAGTTACTTGTCTGCCCAAAACACTTGATGTTTCCTATTATACACAATGTTGGTTTGAATTGGTCTCGTTTAGAAGTGACATTTGTAACTTTCTGGACATTTTTCATTGTTTTAGTGCTGCAACTAATGGTTATTTTCATTATCGATTAATCTGCTGGTCATTTTTTCGATTAACCGACTTTTTTTGTCCATAAAAGTCAGAAAATAGTGAAATATGCCTGTTATAAATTCTTAAAGCCCCTTGTGATGACTTCAGATGCCTTGTTTTGTCTGCTCAACAGTCAAAGCCCCCAAAATGTAAATCTTTACTATCATGTATGACAAAGAAAAGCTTCAAATTCTCACATTTGAAAAGCCACAACCAGCAAATGTTTGGCATTTTTGCTTAATGAATGACTAAAACAATCGTTTGATTATTTTTGTTGCTCAACCTATCAATTAATTGACTAATCATTGCAGCTCTACATTGTTTTGATTAGTTTCCTCATTTGATAAATGAGAACATACTAGACAAAATACGAAGACCTGGACCCTACATGGTGGCCTGAAAAGTTTTTTAGCTCCTGACATCAATTATCCAGTTTTAAATGATGGATTTTTTTGATTTTCCTTTATTTTCCAAAATGCAAACACTGATCACATCAAGTGTCTTTTAAAAGATGCAATTTCATTAATCCAGCCTCCTTAACACATTGAACATATTCAGTTTACATCTCTTTTCTCTTCTTTTTTTTTCAGGTATTGGATCCACATATTTCCATGCCACCCTCAGCTTCCTCGGTCAGATGCTGGATGAGTTGGCTATATTATGGGTGCTGATGTGTGCCATTGCCATGTGGTTCCCTAAAAGATACCTACCCAGGATGTTCAGGAGGGATCGGTATGTTGACCACTATAATACTGTTTCAGAATAACTAGATTTAAGAACTTAAAACTGGTGTTTAGGTGTATAAATGTGTTGGTTGAGCTATGGGTCTTCAATCAGTTGAAATAGTAGGCTAATGCACTTGATACTGTACAACAATTTAATGCTACAGTTTCCAACATATGGTTGGAGAAAATCACCTTTTCAGATAAGCACACAATATTAGTATTGAGCAAGTTTGTCTCTTGACCTCACTGTTGGCCACTGTTTTGTCATACGCTGTGTTCACTGCTGTGAGCCTCCTGTTTAATAATAGGCCTGTGCAAGATAGCTGACACCAGTAAAAGCTTCATCAACATCACATGTCTTTACTTCTCTTTCCATTGTCACAGAGCCATCATGGCTGCTCTTTCACTTCAGACTGACACTTACATTTCTCCTTGTAGCAGAGTGTTGCTTGTTTATTATTAGTGTGTTAAAGGACTTTCTGTTTTGAACTATCCCAACATTCTTTCTGCATTTCATAATGCAGAGTGCTGAAATTTGTGTTTTTGTGACTTGTTTTTTTTGTTTTTCAATCTAGGTCAAGGTTCAAAGTGGTCATTGGCATCTTGTCAGGGATCACCACAGGGCTGGCCTTTGTCAAACCTGTCCTGAACTCATTGTCACTCATGACTCTTGGTATCCCCTGTACTGCACTGCTCATTACAGAGCTTAAAAGGTGAGTGAGTACATTTGTTTTTCAAACACCAGAGATGAATGTGTAGCCCTGATCCATTAGTGTCATAGTACATGTAGTATATAGGTCTTGAATAGCCATGCCCCAGAAACCTGGACATTTCAGTCAGTAAGCTCATAAAATTTGTAATGAGATGAATATTGTAAACTTGTCTCATGTAATCAACTTAGAAGGGTAAAAGAATACAAAAGATGTCAGACAGGGTAAAATGAACATAAAAGCATGATTTACTTCTTTACTAAGGGGGATCTTTTCAATGTAAGTCAATACAAACCATGTATCGTAAAAACAAAAGGTGGTACAGGATTTCTTCCCTTTTTTTTTCTTTCTACTCCGTAATACATACTATGACAGTCCTGGATCAGGGCTAGTGAATGTGAGATGTTTCATTGTTATTTCATCACTTTATCCTCCAGTCCTGGCCATGGAGGACTTTGAGCCAGGGTCAGCAATTAGGTTCAAACAAGTAGCCATGCTAGCAGCAAGGCTCTAGAGATGAAAATGTTGGTCTGTTTGTCGGTCCACCACTTTGGTCCAGACTGAAATAAATCAAAAACTATTGAATGGATTGCCATGAAACCTAATACAGACATTCATGGTCTCAAGAGGATGAAAAGTTGGAGGATTGGTAATCCTCTCAGCAAGTGAAAAGCCTTGTTATCCTGTGAAATATCAACCAGAAATTTGCAACAGACATTCATGGTTCCCAGAAGATGTATCCTACTGACTATGTCAAAATATGTAATGATGTACTGTAGAAAGTTACTGTAAGGCAAGGCAAGGCAAGGCAAGTTTATTTGTATAGCACATTTCAACAACAAGGCAATTTACGTGCTTTATGTAAAACATAAAAGGCAACAAGAGAATGTAGAAAAAGACATTTAAATGTAATTAATAAGTGTTAAATTGGAAATAAAAATAAGCAAAAATAGAACAGAATAATAATAAACAGAAAAGTCTTTAGCCTTGGTTTAAGAGAATTGAGAGTTGCAGCAGACCTTCAGACCTGCAGACCTTTTCTGGGGGTTTTTCCAGATATGTGATGCACAAAAAAAGTGAATGCTGCCTCTCCATATTTAGTTTTGACTCTGGAAACAGAGAGCAGATGTGTCCCAGATGACCTGAGAGGTCTGGATGGTTCATAATGTAGCAGAAGATTGGAAATGTATTTTGGCCCCAAACTATTCAGTACTTTATAAACCAACAGCAGTATCTTAAAATCAATTCTTTGACAGACAGGAAGCCAGTGTGAAGACTTTCTTGGTCTAGAGCAGCAGCATCCTGAATCAACTGCAGCTTTCTTATCAAAGATTTTTAGAGAGACCTGTAAACAGCGTTACAGTAATTGAGTCTACTGAAAATAAATGGCTGTTGAAATTCAGGTCTGAGTCCATGACTACACCAAGATTTCTGTCTTGGTTTGTGGTTTTTATCTTTGTTCTGACACATCCGGTCATTGATTTGTTCAATGCACGTACTCAGTGCCTGAAATGGACCATAGTCCCCTGATGATATGGTTATTTAAATTTGTGTGTCATCTGCATAATTATAATAACATACTTTGTTGTTTTTCATAATATGAGCTAGTGGGAGCATGTACATATTGAACAGAAGAGGCCCCAGAATGGAGCCTTGGGGAACTCCACGAGTTATTTTGGTCTGCTCAGATGGGTATTTACCTATGGTTACAAAGTAGTCCCTGTCCTTTAAGTAAGATTCAAACAAGTTTAGTACTGTGCCAGAAAGTCCCACCCAGTTTTCCTTTCAGTATAGTAATATGTTGTGGTCTACCGTGTCAAATGCAGCACTGAGATCCAATAATACTAGTGATAATAATACTTTAAGACTGAAATTTTGCCACTGTCTGTGTCACTGAATGATGTTAACAAGAACAGTCTTGGTGCTGTGGTTTGGTTGAAATCCTGACTAGAAGACATCAAAACACTTTTTTATTGCCAAAAGGGAAAACAGCTTTTTCAATGAATGTACTTAAAAACAAGAGGTTTGATGTGGGCCTATAATTGTTCATTATTGAGGTGTGTAGATTGTTCTTTTTTAAGAGCAGCTTGTTGACAGCAGTTTTCATTGCCTGTGGGAATAAACAAGAGAGAAGAGATGTGTTTACAGTTTTGAGAAGATCTGATGCCATGCAGTTAGAAACATTTTTGAAAAAGCCTGTTGACAGAATATCAAGGCAGCAGTAGGAAGATTTCAGATGTCGTATAATGTACTCCAAATTTTTATGGTTGATCAGAGAAAATAGTGTCATAGTATAGAATGAATTGATTTTAAGCAGACACAGGGACAACACATCCTCCACCTGATATGGAGGCACTGACTGCTTGTCTAATTTTCAGAATTTTGTCAGTGAAGGACACAAATTCACTGCAGGCCCTGCTAGATAGAAGTTCAGAGGCTACTGACAGAGGAGGGTTTGCTAGCCTGTCAACAGTAGCAAACAAGGCACAATCATTATTATTGTTTTTGGCAATGATGTCAGAGAAGAACTGCCTTGCATTTCTCAGTTCCAGTTTCAATTATAAACTGGAAATGCAAAGTCTCTCTTTATAAATCCCATAATGAAACTGGAGATTTGTTTTTCACACCTGCATTCAGCTTTTCAACACACTCTTTTTTTTTTTCTTCTGTTCTGACCAGCATGGCATTTCTCCATGGAGATCTTTTCTTACCAGAGACCACCTTCACGTTACTGGGTGCCTTTGTAATTTTAGAAGTGAAATTATCTACAAGCTCATTGACTGAGACCCAAGAGAGGGCCGGTGTAGAAGAGAAAGTTTGGACAAATATTTCACTGGTGTTTTCAGTGATGTGCTGTTTTGTGATCACCTCTGTTTGAACATTTGTGTGCATGTAGATAATACTCTCAAAGAAAACACAGGAACAGATCAGAGAAAGCAAAATCAGTTCCCACAACCCTCGGAGATGTCCAGAGCATGCCCCTTGTTGTGTGTGGGCTCCATTGCATGCTGAGTCAGTTCATAGTTATCCAGAACATGACACAGTTCCTTAGTCCCTTTGTCCTTAGTTATTTCAATTGAGACAGCTGTGAAATACCTTCCCAGTGAAACCGCTTAAGAAAGCCAAATGATTACTTTACACTTACCAGACAATCCTTTGTAGATGTGAGTATGACTGTGTTTTATTTATTTATACTTTAAATTGAGAAAATTGTGTGTTTCAGAGTTAACTGTGTTTGTGCAGCTTAGAATGAGAGGTAATTGTCCAATTAACTATACTTAACTTAACTTTTATTTGCAGTACCGGTCAAAGGTTTAGAAACACTTTCTCACTCATGTGAATAGGAAGGGTGTGTCCTAACTTTTGACTGGTACTGTATAACTTAACTGATTTTATTCAGTCATTTAGTCTAAAATTGTTGGTATGTTGGTGATTTGTTGTTTGTAGTTTGAGGTGTAACATGTTAGAATTTCAGATCTTCCTAATTTACACTGTTATTACAGAGGTAACCTAGACGGGTCATATTTTAGCAAGCTAGTTGGTTCAGTTAGCAACACAACAGTTACACCTGCAGTTAGTAAAATATTAGTTTGAACTTACAGCTGTACGGCAGCAGATATCAATGATTCATTTCTCTGTCTGCAGTTTAAAGTTGCTTGCTCAGTTAAATCAGCGCCTGTAATATTTATTAGATAACAAGGCACAAGGAAGCATGTAATGTCTGTCGTCCACAGTACATTAACATTAACATTTGGCCTTTTGTACTTACGTTGTCTGATGACATGTTGTCTGTTCCAAGCTAATTATAGGGACTTATGATGTGAAAGAATGTTCCTAAAAACACACAACAAGCCATTTGTGTGTGTGTGTGTGTGTGTGTGTGTGTGTGTGTGTTTCTGTCTCTAATGCTTTCCTCCGTCACATAATGTGGAAGTACGCTCAATTGCTTTCCGTTTCCCACAAGCCTTACTCACCACCATCAGTCTTCTAACCTTAAGTCATCTATTGTTCAACCTGTTGGTAATTCTTGACATTATTGTCGGTGCCAGTTATCTATAGAGGCCGCTTGTTTTTGTTCTGCTAAGTGGGAGAGAATTCCTGCAGCCCTGGCTGATGGACTTTTGCCCTCAAAAAGGACAGACTATTTGTTGTTGTTTGCTTTTTGTACAGTACAGCTGCTGGCCCCTATTCAAGTCACTTCCAGTTGTACAAAAACAACTTGTTTGGTATATAGGATGTCCAGTAAATTCCTCAACAATTCCACTTTATGGAATTGATGAGGAATTACTGCCAGTCATGCTATAATAGGTATTATTGAAGAACAGTGGTTATAATACAGTAAAAATACAACAATTATGTTATAATTGAGAGAGTGAGGTAGTTTTTAAATGGATAAAATAATGGGTTGATACCATCTATAGATTGTATGAAAACATGTTAATTTATTTAAAACTAACTGACAAGTCCCACTCATTATTTAACTTTTCACTGTCTTGCATGGCTTTTATGCAAGTTATTTATATCCTATTTTGTCAGTGCTAAATGAGTAACTATAACAGTAGTGAAAAGAATTAACACAAAGTTTACCGCTGAGATCTACGTATGTGGTGACATTCCTAAAAAGATGTCTGACCAAGCAAGAAACTCAGGAGGGAACCGATCCAATCCACTGGATTGGTGTTGGTGCAGATACAGATGAATTATTATGATCTAATTAACCAGAATGGGTATCAGCGGTGATGTGACCGATCCACAATTAATGCAGTTTATTTATCAGTGTCATTGTAAAATGCCACAAAAATCACTGGCCTTGTGTTACCCTACTTAAAAAATATTCAAATGAGTTCCATGCAGTCAGGTATCCATATTTCTAATTTGGGAAAAGGGTATCTGGTTATTTTACATTGTTTTTTTTTTACACATCTTCTTAAGCCAATAGTAAATCAGTAAAATAGTACATAATAGTACAAAAATGAATGAGTGTTGTCAATTTATTGGTTTATTGATTGATTACCTCCCCGAGAAGTGACGCATTGAACTAATTGTTACAATTTGTCATTTTCTGTGAGCACCGACCTCTGCCTGTGAAGGGCTGAAGCACAAGAGACTCCTTCAACTCAGCAATAATTAAAAATCACAGTTGAAAATAAGTAAAAGAAATTTAAATAAAAATGTAAAACGTAAATAAATTAGTAAAAAACATAGTCAAGGCATTCAAAGCATTAGACATTTTATTGTTATCCAGAAAAATAAAAAAAAATGTTCCCAAAACTTGCCAAGCTTGTTGGTAGTCTGGATTAGTATCCACGATCGACAGATGAACTGAAGTATGTGAAGAAAAAAGATTGGATCAGTGCATCCCTACAAGAAACATGTAGCTGATGATCATTTCAACTTAAATAACACTTGCGTGTGTGATGTGTTGGTATTCTTTAATCCAGTTTGATATTGTTTATTTGTGTATTGACATGTAACATGCGAGCTATGCCTTGTGAAGAGCTGTCTTCAGTGTTGTCTGATAAGGATCAGACTTTGTGTCAATGATCCTATGGAGCCTCTTCCTTTTTATTCCCTCGAGTTAGAGAAGCATCCTAGCAGGACTCCACCCCAGACAGACAGGCAGACCGGCCCTTTCCTTCACTTATCTTTTCCTCCAACAGTCAAACTCTCCATCATGCTCACTTGCCTCAGTGTCTTCGAGGAGAAGTCCTGGTTTTAGGCTGTTTCTTATCTTACATGCTTCTGTTTAAACTGATAGTCACAGTATTCCAGATATCCGGCAGTGTGGCAGTGGTTTTGTCAGTGTACATTTGTTGGAGGCAGGAAGGGGTGGTGGCTGACTTATGACTTATAAATGTGTACATGTACAGGCAGATACTGAGGTTAGCTGACTTAGCACCTGCTGCACAGGATGTCCGGATTTGGTCCCATGTGAATACTGTATAATCAATTGGAACACTTAAAATTTGATATAATATTGATGACACTTTAATAGCCTGTTTCCCTCTGGGAGGAGATATCATTAGCCATCTATTTTTGCACTTCCCGTGGCTGATGAGTAGACGTAACACCAGATTTTTTTCCTCTAACCCTCTGGACCAATTATGTAAGATACAGACAGTCTTCTAGATTGCTTCATTAATTGACTAACTTCACTAAAGACCATATAACGTTAGAAAGAAGAAATTGTTCTCCTATAAATAAAAAGTTGAACTCATAATAAATCAAACGCACCTTAACTCAGCCTTACTTGGTCTGTATGGTGGCTAATGTTACTAAATTTGAATTCGGTATTGCTGTTCTAATTTACATATCTAACTCCATTTGCTGTCTTTATGACTCTTATCTACTTATACTGTTATGCTACATTTTAACATTAAAGCTGCACTCATCAATATTTCCTTAATATCAACAACATATCAGATGACTACTGTAATCTGAAAGGGGTCACTCAGCGAATTACCACCTGACACTGCAGTTCCCTTCAACTTTTAACAACTTAATAGGGTGATAATAGGAAGTTGAAGGCCATGATATCATGACCAGGCAAGACTGTGATCCATCAACACTCACTGCAATCTCTCATTGAGAATTTCTTTCATCGGTCTATCTAGAAAGAATCAAATGTGTTCATGGGCTTTACTCTCCATATTTTAGGACAAATTGGCATCCACTACACTACTCACGATTCAAAATTGAAACAAAGTTCACAAAGTTAAACAACGAATACCTTGTGAGGATACTTAAAACTACAACTCCCATGATCAGTATGGCAGCATGAGTATTACACTTGTATGTTAACATAACTTGGTCTATATCTGTAAAATTTATCAACACTCTCTTCTAAAGTAATTTCCCCAATTCATTATCTGTGCTGTCTAAAAACAGTGTTCAGTCAGCTATTGTGATAAGTGATTAATCATTGATTCATTTTTTTTTCTTTAAGAAAAAATTACCAAATTCTCTTGTTCTTCAAATATGATATTTTTTCCTGGTTTCTTTGGTACCCTATGATAGTAAAGTTAGTATCTTTGGGTTGTGGACTGTTGGATGGAACAAAAGAAAACATTTTAGGTTGCATCTTGGACTTTGGAAGACTGTAATCAACATTTTTCACCATTTTCTGACATTATATTAACCAAAGATTCAGATCAATTAATTGAGAATGAGTGAATGAATGATTTTCTCAATTAATTGAGAAAATAATCAGCAGATTAATCAATAATGAAAATAATAATAATGTTAGTTGCAGCCCTAATCTGAACTAGTTTGAACTAGCTTTTGTTGAGCTGTGACATTTCATTGCCATGGTTTAAGACTTATGGGAAATGCAGTTTGTTAAATACTGGAAAAAATTTAATATTGAATAAACAACAATATTTAATTGTTAAAAATATTACCGTCTTTACATATTTAGACAAATAAGTAAGACATACTGTTGAGTAGGTGTATGTCCTGAGGCTGGATTTTTGCTTAACTGTTGTTACAAATGTCTGTTTGATTGTGAATGAGGGTTCCTTACTTGTGGAGCAGAACCAACTTTGCCTCTCTGTTTCAGCTTGTTACGCTGCCCCCATTTGGCCGAAAAATCCAGGTTTAAACATCATCCCGTAGTTGTTGCTTGTGACCACAGTGCCTCCTGTTCACTAAAAGTTGCATAGGCTAGCTTCAACCTGCCATAATGTTTGTGCTTCTCTTTCTGTTGTCACATAGCTGTCATTACTGCTCCTCCTTAACTTATGGCTACACTTAAAAATTTCCATCGCCTTTGCAGCTGAGCAACGCTTGTTGTTTATCATCTGTTATTTTGTTGTAGTTCTTTCTGGAACTTGAGTTTGTGTCATTCCCACATTCCTCTCTCTTTGGAACAATGGTAACCCGAATGAAGGGCTTGTAAAGTAGAATGACTTCATCGCATGCTGTGTCTTGAGGGAGGGTGACCAACTATGTCGCAGTGACCGCTCTGTTGTGCCAGCAGCAGGGCTGTGACTGGTATGTCCAAGGAGCAGAAGACTAAGAATAGTTTATCAGGACTCTGGATTAGCACGTGTCTCTGTAGGTCAGTGGTGTGTCCACTAGGAGATGTTTGTGCAGAGAAGTAGACCAGAGTACATGGTCCATGGGTCACAGTTCTGTTAGTTATCTAAAGAGAGATATGTTAACCTACAGTTTTGACATCCTGGTATAGACATCTCAGTTGTAGATAGAAAAACACCCTTTCCAGAGTGGTTAACACAGACTGTAAACTCATTGGGAGGCCTCAGAACCAGCTGGGAGATTTGTATGCCATCAGAGTTGAACACAAAGCCAGATGTATTGTGAAATGCATCATCCACCCCCTTTATGATTTGGATTTCCTCTAGGAGGCATTTTATAATGCCTTGAGCAAGAAAAGACATTTGCAAAATGTCCCAACACAACTGGAATTTTAAACATTACATCACAGTTTTATTATGATTTATTTCATTTTAGTTTTGTTATTTTTTCCATGCTCTCATATGTATCAGCTGATTGGTGGAGAGTACTTGTGGTTTACAAGCAAATAACATTTCAAATGTTGTTTCTAATGTTCTATGTTTTAATGCATTTAACTTAATTTGTAGATTTACTGAATATGAAGGATGTTAAAAAGCAATGTGTTTTCACATTTTGTTTTCACAGTTTGTTTTTTTTTTTAGTTAAATGTATTTTTAAGGATAAAAGACTTGTAGAGATGCCAAGAAATTTATTATCTTAGATTTTATGGTTTTGTGTTTTGCATAGACTGATCACATGCACTAAAACTTTGCATCCACAAGACTGAGCACAGTAAATGGAAAAGTACAAAAAAACAGTATACAGTATGTACTGAGTATGTGGTTAAAGGATGATTATATGGTAACAGAGATGATAAAAATATATACAGTATGTAAGAGTGAATGAAAAACATTAGGTAAAACATTAACTTCAAGTCCACTTTTATTTTTTCTGCAGTTATAAAAACTGTGTGTTTTCACATTTGTAAATATTTCTCAGTGCTCTGTTTGGTCTTTGCAGGTGTGAAAACCCACGTGTGTTCAAGCTGGGCCTGATCTCAGGGATCTGGTGGGCACTGGCTCTGCTTTGCTGGATCAGTGACAGGATCTTCTGTGAAATGTGGTCATCTGTCAACTTTCCCTATTTACACTGTGCTTGGTAAGCTCAAAGCCAACTCAGAAAACGCTGCATTTAATGGGATACTGTGGAGGTTAAAAATTAAAATACACTTTGTGGGATTAAAAGGGAAATTAATATTACTAAAAGTGCATGCTTTTAGGCATGTGTTTTCTTCTTTTAAAGGAATAGTTCAATTGATTGAAGATTGATGCCACTCAACCCATATGCATATATCCATTCACTATGAAACTGGAGCTAGTAGCTGTTTAGCTTAACTTAGCTAAAGACTAGAGATGAGAAAACAGTTAGCCTGGCTCTGTCCACATGTAACAAAATCTGACTACCTGCACCTCTCAAGCTCATTTATTTACAAGTTATATCTGGTTTGTTTAATCAGTACAAAAACAAAATGTAAAAACAACAAAAAATTTTTTTACAGATGGGTACTTCACATAACTCCCCCACAAAACCACAAATTGTTGTCTTTACAGTCAGGTTTTTGTACAGATAAAAAGAGCAAAATATAGCATCTTTAGAGATGCTGGTAGTTGAATTATTTTAGCTTTGGACAGACCCAGTCTAGTTGTTTCCCATTGTTTCCAGTCTTTATGCTAAGCTAAGCTAACCAGCTGCTGGTTATACTTGTACATGCATGTATTTAGTGAACCATTTCCCAGGCGGTCTGGCTCATTCAAACCCCTTTTGCTTTTACAGGCACATCCTTATTTGTCTGGCTTCCTACTTGGGTTGCGTTTGCTTCGCCTACTTTGACGTAGCAACCGAGGCCCCGGAGCGAGGCCCCGTCATCATGTTCTGGCCCAACGAGAAATGGGCCTTTATTGGCGTGCCCTACGTTTCATTGCTCTGTGTCCACAAGAAGTCTGCGATCAAAGTGACTTAAGGTGACCTGAGTCTGCTCTGCTGGTTGTGCTTTGACATGTCTCCCCAGGATGTGTCCTAGCAAGATACACCACCATGTCTGTGAGTCAGAATGCCTCCATTTGTGACTGAAAGATGTGGGCGATGCACATTTTGGTCAAACATGAGGATTTACTTTTTCCTTTTTCCTTCCCTGGTCTGGTCTTCATTACTCAACAGTGTTTATGCAACTCTGTCAAAGAGCAAAAGGTGTCACAAATTTATCTGGCTTGGTGACACAGGGTGACTCTTTACATAACACCATATCAGAGCCAAGAAACCTTTTTCAGTGTACTAAACATGTTCTCAGGCTTTGCAAAGGGAATCATGTAATCTTTTAAGAGTGAAAGTATTAGTATTATGCATTTCATGCTTTATTAAAGACAAGATTTTGTACATTTTATAGTAACTCAGAAGACCTCATTATAAAGCATTAGATTGCTTTTATAAACACAAATATAGCATCTCATAGGTGCAGTCTGGCCATTTCAAACCCAGGTTTAGAAAAAAAAAAAATAAAGCACTGGATACATTAACTGTGATTAATGCATAATGCAGCCAATTTTACTATGCTCAACGAAACAACCAGCTCGTTCATAAGATGTTACAGAAGTGTTATAGGAAAGTAATTCACACAAAGCCTTATGTGTGTTAAATATATAATAGATTCAAGCTGTTCTACTTGCCATCTGTGTCGACGAACAGTTCGGTAAAAAAGTCATAAACACAATAGGGTTCTTTCTGTGATTGGTGCGTTATGTTTTATTTCTAGCATGCAACTGTGATTGTTCAGGATAGTATTTGAAAAATGTGTTTTAATATATTCCTGTAAATAGTTTGTTAACTCGTAGTGTAATTTTCCAAGGAAAAGCAAGTTATTCATATGTTATTGAATGAACAGGTACCCTTTGATATTGGCTAAAACCCAAAGTAAAAAATAAGAATGTAAAAATCAAAATATATTGTAATCTGACAACAAATTCAATGAAATAGTTACATATTTTGCACAAAATGAAGAATAGTTCTCATAGCCTTTGGCTATGAGCATAGTGCTCAGCACTATTGGATCAATACAGATGAATGATAATTGAAATAATTTAACAGTCAAACTGTTTTAAATTTTTCAAATTTGCTTACTTATGTACAGCAGCCCTTAACCTCTGACAAGTTTTCCCTGCTGATTTTTATTTCATGCAGACATCTCAACTCAAACTGATCTTCAGGGTTATTTATTCCAGACTCAGTAGACCTTATGCTTAAACTATAAAAACTGTGCAAAAAGCCTTAATCAAAAAGAATGATGGAGTAACAAAAAACCTGTTTGCTCTAAAAGGGGAAATGCTGTGTATTGATTGCATTAAGTAACAAATGGATGTGAGGTGTATTTTGCTTTTATAGAAATAATGTTTAATTTAGGTCTAATTTAGAAAAATGGATAGAGATTCTGTATGCAGAATTTAAAAGGGAATTATGCTGGGTGTTGCAAAGCTAAACAGTACCCCTAAAAGACAAGGATCACCAAAGCTTTTTCAAACCATCGTTGCACATGTTGTTCATGAAAACTGCCTCAAGCTGTTCAACAAATATTATTTCACTGCCAGGGAAAGAAATCTGTCTTCCTGCAGTAGCTTCTGAGAACTCAAACCGATAGAATATCTTGTGCACACATCAAGGGTCAAATGAAGGATCAGGATTTAGAAAGAAAACAGCAAATTTTCTGATATTCTGAAGTGATATTTTTATCTACTTGAAGTATTTTGTTAAATCCAAAAACAATTTATATTTTTTCAAGTTAAGATCTGCCAAAATTAAAGCAACCGCCTAAAGGGTGAATGATTTTGATGTTGTTATTATTATTATTATTATTATTATTATTATTATTGTTATTGTTATTATTATTACTACCTTTGTATCGCCAAACCTTCTTATGAACTGTTTCTTTTTTATTGTAGCTTCAGGAGAAACTTAATGACAGTATTTACAATTTGAACAGTGTAATTGAACAGAACATTGTGAGATCCATGATATTGGGTTGTTCTTATGATGCAGAGAAAATATGCACAACTTGTATTCTAAGTCAATGAATCACCGTCAGATAAACAAACAGGGCAGGTCTGTTTAATGCTAACCCTCTTAATTGTGATATTTGTCTTGGCATGAGGTATAATTATGGTCACATAACAGTGAGTTATGTCTTTTTTAAAAAGGACTTTTGTGTATATAAATCTCAATTTTTTTCTCTGCCTGCATTGACAATACAGATAAACTGCACAGAAGTATTTATTTTCATAATTTATCCTGTTTTGTAAACAAATTTGTAATAGATTATAACATTAGTATTTTATTTTATGCAATAAACCCAAGCCAATACTCTCAATGACTGCTGCTGTTTTCTTTATTAATCACCCAAGTTACAGACATGCACAACGGATCAGTGGAGTAATGTATCAATCAAATGCATTAAACATGAATTATAACTTTTTTCCAGCATTATTTCTTTGACTTATGCTGAATATTTTTGCAACTAGACTACATTATACAGGTGACAGTTTGTGCCACCAGGGGGCAAAGTTTTTCCACTTCTACTTAATTTTAACAGTTGCGACACAGAGAACCCCAGAAACAATCTTCACTTTTCACTTTTTGTTAGATAATTACAACTGTCAAAAATGGATTTTAGAATTGATTTACAAAACCAAACACACTACTTCAGTGTTGTTGAGGTTTTACACATACAAATGTGCAGATTTGAAACACACAGCAGCTTATTATGTCTTCACATAGACCAACAAGGTACACAATGCCCTCTACATTTTACCTTTTTTATTTGATATTTAAAGTAGAGATACTGAGAGAAAATGTGGGGATGAGATATGCAACAAAGGTATATATGTCTATATATGTATTATTTGTCTTGGCAACATGGGTCTTGAATCCTGTATGTGTTACAAACAGAAGGCATGGCCATTTTATATGTATAGCATACATTTGATTGCAGATAAATTGCTTTACATTAAAGAAAAGTTCAAATGGTCAAATATAAAATAAATAAATACAACATTATGAAATGAATAATATGAATAAATGCAGACAAAATATATATCAATGAGATTGTGAAATAATCCATTAAATATGAGTTCATTTTTACAAAATGTCGTTGTATTTTGCTTATTTTCATAGTTAATTATTGCAGGTCATTTCAATTTTATTCCTACAGTTTATATTATTTTCAATATGTCCTTTTTCAAAGGCTTGTGGTCTTGGCTGACAGAAAAAGACTTTGGAAAATGAGGAAAACTAAACTCTAACTTTCTAAATAGTAATAAATTCTATGAAAAGAAGAGTATTAAAATGTATTGGATAACTTCACATTTCCATTTTTATATCATAGGCTATGTGTTGTCTGTATTTATTCATATGATTATTTATTCCATAATTCATTCACACTTTGGGTCTCCATAGGTCTATTAAGATTTAATTTTATAGTCTTATATTCTATTATGGGGGAATTAATTAGGAGGGAATGAATAAATTATAACAGAAGTGATTGAATCTCATGCTATATTGTATTAATTACTGTCATGAGTGCAGATGGAGCCTCTGTTGAAGGAAGTCCCGCCTCTTCTGACCAATAAAGACGCTCATTGGCTTTTGCACCAGTCAACGACTAACAGCCATGTCTAGATTATGGGTCAGATAGAAGACCATCGGTTTTAATCTGGTTGACTTCTGTGGGTTTATTTCACCGTTATACCTCTGGATATCCATACGAGGGATACATTGACATCTGACAGACACACTAAAAGACTAAACGCTGCTCTCCGGCCTCATCTGCGCCTTTTTGTCTGCCGGGAAAACGGGATGATGTTTATTATTAGAAACTGAAACAATTGACGGCGCGTTTTGTCGAGCCTTAAAAAATAAAAAGGGTGTTTCCACAACCAGGCTGTCAAACATAAGAAGACCATAGATGTGATTCCTTCTCACAACGGACGGTGTTTGAGAAAAAAAAATCCATCCAAATGATGTCCGGAAAGCATTTCAAGGCTCATGAAGTGAGCTGCTGCATCAAGTATTTCATCTTTGGTTTCAACATCATATTCTGGGTAAGTCCCTTTCTGCTGTTTTCGACTTCAGGCCTGGTGTATCCGCATTTTGAACAGAGTAACATGACATTTTTTATTTCCTCTATTAACAACGGTTTAAAGGGAATTATGTGTCAATCATGGGGATTTTTCTTTATTCCTCGATGATTTCATCCCTGCAATAAAAACTCATCGCTCCAGCGCACTTGCTCCCTCTGTCACCTATCAGCACGCTTTTGTTTCTGTGAGAACAGCATCAGCGTGTGAGGAGCTCGGATAAAGGGTTTCCCTGACTGTTAGGTATCACAGATACACCACTTGTTTACATCAAGGTATCCTCATGTGAGGACATTTTTAAATCTCTGTGATGTTGTGTCTGTGTTTTTTTTTTTTGAGGGGGGGAATTATGATTAGAACATCTGCATCCCTTCTTCTTCTCCTGTACAATGAAATCACAGCCAAAACAAACACCACCAGTGACCCCATCAGGCGTCTCTAGACCAGTGATTCTCAAACTTTTTCATGTCAAAGGCCCGTAAACTGACACTAATTAGACCATGGACTCCCATTATAAGATAAGATTTTGTCCCAGGGCCCCCATTTGCTATGGTTTTTGCTTTTAGATGTTTTATTACTGAAAGCGTACATACATTCTGTCATTGTGTTACTTATGGATGGAATTATAGTTAAATTAAATTATTAGTTGTTTATTCTCAAACTGTCAACACTAGTAAGGAAATAGGGAATGGCATGCTTTAAAAAGGATTATTAGAGATAACAAATGTCAAGTCAATTTATATAGAGAGCACATTTAAAAACAACAAATATCGTCCAAAGTACGTCACAGAGAGATTCAATTATGGAATCATTTGATTGATGGTTACGATCAAAGAGAAACACATGGATGATCAAATATAAACACAGACATAAATAAGAAGATACAGAATACATTTATGAAAGCATAGAATAATTAAATAAAAATTACTGAAAGCATAGAATATATTGATAAAATCGCAAACAGCATTCCACAAACAACAGATAAAATACAAACAAATAAAAACCAGAGTGTGTTCAGATATGTTTTGAAGATGACAATTAAGAGGATAAAGAGAAGAGATGGGTCTTTCTATGGGTTTTAAAGATATCAATGGAGAAGGAGGAACATCTAATTGTTAGTGGCAATCTAATCCACAGTTTAGGGCCATCAAAAACCAAGCACTGCCCAACTCGTAGCAACCACACATCAAGGCTTGTGATTGGTTTGCTCGCTTCACGTGAAAGCGTCATTCATCAGACGGACACAACCCTTTACAAGCTTGTCCTTGCAGTAACACTGTAGGGGAAATAAAATAGGGCCTAATATGGAGCCTTGTGGTACTCCACAGGGGATGGGTGCAGAGGAAGAGGACATGTTAACACTTCTAACAAAGGCTGATTGGTCTTGGAGGTAGGTGGAGGTGTCAATTTTGCTAATAAAGACAGTCCCAGCGTTATTGGTGGTCCCTGGGGGGCCATGCCCAACCATACAGGAATTTGGCACCCCCCATGAGAATTCAGCATCAACATCATTTTAATGCAGGGGCTTATTAGGGCTCAAGCCCCGGGCCCAACGATGTGAAACGGCCCACAAGGCTCAGGGGAAAAAAAAGTAAAGCAACAGTTGTCGCATTTAGCCAACACTTTTATTTTCACTCTTTTTTTAATGGCTGTGTGACACCGGAGCAGAAAGTTAAAGCGGCCAGTGTGTCAGGTTTAACCAGTTATGGTGTTGTCTGGTGGCTTATAGGGGAATGTGTTGTGGTTGTCGAGGTGACGGAAGCTGTTGAAAATGGAAACATAACTTGTAGGTGTACTCATAAAAGTCTCACATTATTGTATATTTGTCTGGTGTTCTTCATGTTACATTATGTAAATTAAATGGTGTTGCCAACAAGAAGCTTTCATTTGTTATTTTGTATCAGATTCAAGCTGCAACTAACCATTATTTTTTCATTATTAATAAATATTTAAATTATTTTTACAATTAATCATTTTCTGACATTAAAAATGCTCATCACAATTTTCCTGAGCCCAATGCAACATCTTCAGATTGCTTGTTATGTCCAGGCAACAGTCCAAAACCCAAAGATATTTAACTTACTGTGATGTAACAAAGAGAAAAGTAGCAAATCGTCATATATGTCAAGGTATAACTAGAGAATGTTTTGTATTTTTACTTTATGATTGACGTTCTGTCAATTGACTGATTAAATTTTGCAGTTCTAATCTCAATATCATACAGTTTCTTCTGTAATTGTTAGTGCTTTACCTACTGTATCATGGCTAAATGTCCTCTGGGAAAAAGGACCATAGACTCATACAGCCAGAGATATTAAAAAGAGAGCTATCATGTTATAAACTGTATAGAGAAATCTCTGATGATTAACAAATTTACATTGTCACACAGTATATGTATATATACTATACATATATATGGTAGATCCCTATTTGAAATCTGTACCATAAGTACTGCTGTGTGTTTGTGCCCAGTAATGGACCTCAGAGGCTTGAGGAGGAAGACCACCTGTCAGACCCTACAGAGGCTCACAGCCAACCGTGCAGTGACTTTCTGACCCCTTCTCCATTCATATATCTTTAGAGGAAGCTGGCTGTCAAAAACAAAACTTCCTGTGCAGCTGTCTCATAAGTAATCCCTTGAACAGTTATCTGCAAAATATATTTGAAGGAGACCTATTATGCTTTTTCCTTATTTTCAGTCATCTATATAATGTTACAATGTTGGATGTTCTTATTAAATGTGGTCAAAGTTTCAAATAATGAGGTAAAGCAAAAAGCACTGAGTTCAGACTACTTTCAGCTCAAGCTGACGTTGGCTCATGACAGATTTCTTTAAATGGTCCTCCACTCGATGCACATCATGCAAGTTTGGAGCTGTTAAGAGACAGAGGCTGAAATGAGGGGCTGCATAAGGGGCTAGTATAGATAAATACTACTCAAGTGGAGTCCCAGAAGATGATATAGAGCTGGAATGAGTATAAGTATTAGTATTTCTACCAGGATTTACTAACCCTGTACTAAAAAAATGTGTTTATTAGCATTTATAGAAAACTGAGATGCAGCCATATTTACATTTTGAACCACATAAAATAAAATAAATACAGCATTCAATTACTTTTAATCTGAAATACAGCCACATACACACCACATGTCAGTTCTTGTCTCAGAAACAGACTTTTGTTGTCTTAACTTCACTTGTTCATTTTGGTTCTTATTGTTAGCACATTAAGCTACCAGTTAATCAGCCTGTTTTCTGACAGTTGAACAAAGAACGTTGTTTCCAGAGACCCTAAGAAGTCAGACTACAACTGTAAAAGGTTGTTGCAAAACTGGGATTATAAAAAAGGGAAACATGTCTACTGTGGAAATTAAACCAGTATGATTCACCCTTAATCCTCTAGAGTGTGATGTGTAACATGCACATTACATACACTTTTTTCTGTTTTTAATTTTACACCCTATAGTTTTACAAACCTACAGTAAAATATTTGAGTTTCTCTTTTATCTCTGTGGTTTATTTCTAACAGCAGACCAAGCACTATATATTTTGCATCATTAATTGATCAATGAGTTTATAAAAATTAAAAATGAGTTATGCATGTCTGTCACAAGAAAATTATTTGTGATACAATATGAACCAGAAAAGTAAGCAAATTTTAGCATTTGTAACTAGCAAATGAGAACAAATCACAAATTTATATTAAGTTAATTGTAATGATTAACTGATTAACTTTTCAACTGTTGCACTGTAGGTTTAAACTTGTCATAATGCATTCAGGCTGTTTAAAGATGCTTTCCATTGTTGGAGTCTCCTGCTGATACTGCAGACTGAGATGAGAAATATTGAGTAATGGACCACTGCCAGGAAAATCTCTGTGGTTTTCTCTAGTGCTTCTCTGTGATGACTGCATGTTGTAGTTACAGCAGAATAATCTTCCTTTCTTGTCTCTTTCTTCTTCTTTTTGTCAGTTTCTTGGTGTGGCATTCCTTGGCATTGGGTTGTGGGCATGGAGTGAGAAGGTAAGTTTTATGCCCATGTGGAATGAAAAGTTGTCAATTTAATTTTGTGAATCCTTCCACAAATAATCCATTAACCAAGCAGTTCGGTTACATAAATCACTGTCATTTACACTCATCTGTGTGCACAGTGACTTTACTGACTCAGAAAGGAATTTCATGCTTTCCGGCGGGACGCCCTTCTGAACAATGGACTCAATGAATCTGATGCATTTCACAGATTCATTCACTGTGTTCTTTGAGTGTTGGGGGTTGGGGGACAGATAGTCTAGTGAGTTTGAAAATATCTTCAGTTTCACTGAAGATAGCAATCACAATTTCCTAAAGCCCAGTGTGATGTTTTCAATTGTCTTGTTTTGTCCGACCAACAGTCCAAAACACAAAGATACCCAGTTTATAATAATCTAAAACAGAGAAAATTGCAAATCTTCACATTTGAGAAATAGGAACCAGAGAATATTTGGCATTTTGCTTATTTAAATAACTTACTTAAAGGGGACATAATGTGCTTCTTGTGATTTTCTGTCATTTATATAGTGTTATGATGTTGGATGTCTATGTTAAACAGTCAAAGTTCCAAAACTTCAGGTAAACATATTTAAATATTCTGCCTTCAAGTCAAAAGCCAGGGCTTCAACCTGGTCTGAGTTTGCAAAGTTACCCCCCCTCCCCAATTGAACTGACATCAGCCTGACCTGAGCCAGAACCAAACAGAGTGAAACTGCTTTTAGCCATTGAGCTACAGACAGATAGAGAAAACTAATGATCTCAAATGTTTTTCTGCACTACAACTGTATTTCTGTTCTATTATATTTTTGTCTATTTATCTATCTATCATTTTATTATCCTTTTTACTGTGTTTCAAAATGTTATTCTAGTATTTACTCTCTCTCTATTCTACTCATTTTAAACCTTGTCTAAAATCTGTGGACAGATTTTCAAACTTCAAGCCCCTAACCCCTCACTGTTGCCTCCTATTGCTTCTTCACCAGGGTGTTCTATCCAACATCTCGTCCATCACAGACCTGGGGGGCTTTGACCCTGTCTGGCTCTTCCTTGTGGTGGGTGGCGTAATGTTCATCCTTGGATTCGCTGGTTGCATTGGAGCACTGCGAGAAAACTCTTTCCTGCTCAAATTTGTAGGTTTCCTAACCAAACATATCATGAGGGAATAAGAAAGCCTTTCTCAAAGATTTTTCAGTCTTCCTTGGTTTCATAATAACAGAGAACTGTGAATGTTTTTGTATTTTCAGTTCTCTGTGTTCCTGGGTATCATCTTCTTCCTGGAGCTGACTGCAGGAGTTTTGGCCTTTGTTTTCAAAGACTGGATCAAGGACCAGCTCAACTTTTTCATTAACAACAACATTCGAGCCTACAGAGATGACATTGATCTGCAGAACCTGATAGACTTCACTCAGGAATATGTGAGAATTATATTTTTTCATCCACACCACTCATTTCACTCTAGTGTATTTTTTACTTTGAGAGGATCACAGTTGCTCATTTCTGTGGAATTTTGTTGACACTTACAGTAAGTGAGGATTTGTTATCTGTTTATATTTGTAGTGGGAGTGTTGTGGAGCTTTTGGAGCCGACGATTGGAATTTGAACATCTACTTCAACTGCACTGATTCAAACCCGAGTCGTGAGAAATGTGGAGTGCCCTTTTCTTGCTGCACCAAAGATCCAGCGGTATGTCTTCCCAAAAAACACACCACATTCAATTTACAGCCAATTCCTTCCCATTTATGTTAAAACACAACAAGCTTACAGATATAATTTGGAGGTCTTAGAGCTGAAATTCAAATTGCGTAGGTCATTTGAGAATGGATGTTGAAACCTTTAAACTACTGGTAGCTGGAGGGGAGGTCGTGAAGGTCCTTCCTGTGACAGATAGCTTGGTTATCTGTGTCCTCCAGAAAACTGGCTGCTGCTGTCAACTATCATGGCTGGCCTCCAACAGGACGTCGAGGCCTCTGTGCTAAGACCTCTCAGACTCTGCCAGCACAGCACTGTTTGAATGCGGCTGGGAGGAGTTATCTTGACCAAGGCGTTTTTGGCAGAAAAATGCTCTAACTGCTGCACTCTGTGCAAAGCAGTGACAGCACTCTGCTTCAGCAAAACAGCTGCTTCACTGCAATGCAAGTTGCACAAGAGACCTTTTTATTTGCTGACCCTAGGACATGCTGTTCTGGTCATCCTCTTTGAGAGCAAGAATTAATAACTCATAGCATACTGTGGATAAGAAATTCCAGTGATATATTGCATGATGTTCCCAGTGGTATTACTTGGACTGATGGCTGGATTCTCAGTATTTGCTAAACATCAGACATTGTTCAAAAAATACACACACTTTTAAAATCTTTTAGTTCTACACAGAAGCAAGCTAACTATTTTGTGACAAGTTCAAGTCAAGACTTGTCAAAATCAGTCTTAAGTAAAGTCCTGGAATCATCCACACATGCTCTCTGCGAACATTAACTTTGCCCTCTTGGATAAGGGCAAGGTAATTGCATCATTCACCTCCCTTGCATGGACACAACAGATTGCTCAAACCACTCAAGGGGCCTTAAATCATACTCTTCTTAAATCATACTCTTTTGACTCTGCCAGTCACATTATCCTCTGCCTGGGTTAATCCCAGTCAGGATCAGCAGCGGGCAGATTGTAAAATCTATACAATCAGTAAACCATCATGGCACTCCTAAAAAATCCTATTCATATTGAACCTGCTACATCTAAGCCTTACAAATTTAAAATGTTCACATTGTACAAAAAGTAATATAAAGGGCGGGGGGATTGCTGCTCCCTATACTGGCTACTTAAACTGTAAAATTGTTTCTCTTGGTGATGTTTTCTTGATGAATTTGCTGAGCTGCTGTTAAAAAATTCCATTGACTATGACTGCACTGTCATCTCTGGTGACTTCATTGTCTCTGGTGATTTCATATATTGACAATCCCACTAACTCAGACACAAAACACTTTCTTAGAAACATTTGACTTTCACAGCATGCTATGGGGCCCATACATAAACAAGGACACACCCTCAACCTGGTTATCTTTAAAGGCCTCAATGTAAGAGTAACTGCCATTTTGGATGTTGCTATTTCAGACATGACAATGTAGTCAGATTCATAAAGAAGCATTTTATCCATGA
Organism: Euthynnus affinis; assembly: GCA_029490765.1. NCBI lineage: Eukaryota > Metazoa > Chordata > Actinopteri > Scombriformes > Scombridae > Euthynnus > Euthynnus affinis. The sequence continues at coordinate 17,607,321 of CM055838.1, read as the reverse complement.
CAATACTTCACATAATTTTGTTTATGAATACATAAAGCATACACTGCCCACCATGTCACCGTGTGATGACATGATGGATAACTTCAACTCTGATGTTAGTCAGATCATTGACATTGAGCCCTATCCTGCCAAAGGGCTCAATGTAAATGATGAAAGACTGAGCTGCAGGTAGGTCATGAAATCTATAAAAATACACTTAACCGCTATAACAAAGAATTACATCTCACAAATGATAAATAACAATAGACATGTTGTTTGCTTTTTGTTCTCCACAATTGATAAACTGGTAAACCCCACCAGATCAATTCCTGCTGAACTCCTCTCTTCAGGTACATACATCTGAAGAAGTCAACATTTTCTGTGGGGTTCCACAAGGGTTGTTTCTGTCTATACTTGCTCCCTCTTTGCACCATCATACAGAATCCTACCATTCATATGCTGATGATACACAACTGTATGTCTCACATTCCCTTAGACAACCTCAGTCCTGTAAATGAGCTTGTCAGATGCACTGATGACATAAACTACTGGATGTCTCAAAACTTTCTACAACTTAACAAAGAAGAAAATGAAATTCTGATAGTAAACCCAAAAATACAAAGGAAGGAGATTGTATCCATGTTATCATCATTTTCTCTAAGTGAGTATGTCAGAAACCTGGGTGTTATGATGCCAATCTTAACTTCCAGCATCACATAACCACTATTACGAAGACCATTTAAAAAACATTTCCAAATTTAGGAGCTTCCTCTCCCAGTCTGACTCTGACAAACTGGTCCATGCATTAATCTCCAGCAGATTAGATTACTCTAATGTCCTTTATGCAGGACTTCCCAAGAAGACAATAGGTGGGCTCCAGTTCATTCAGAATTCTGCAGCCAGAGTGCTAACTGGGACTAGGAAAATACAGCACATTATTGTGTGGGGGGGTGTGTGTGTGCGCCTTTGTGTGCGCCTGCTGCAGTCCGTGTGTGTGTGTGTGTGTGTGTGTGTGTGTGTGTGTGTGTGTGTGTGTGTGTGTGTGTGTGGTATGCGTAGCTGAAAAGTTTATGTTGAGTATTTTATGTGGGTTTTCTATCTTATTTGTTTAATATTGTCTGTTTTACTGTAAAGTACGTTGAGCTTTACAGTGTATGAATTGAGCTATATGAATAAAATTGACTTGACTTCACTTGAGGCAAATTCATTTCACAAGTCTTATTGAGAATATGCAAGTCTTTTAGTTGTCTGAGTGTGAACAGTTGTGAGACCACATTAAAGAATGATGCTGAAATTACTACATGTGTCTTACTGTCAACAAATCTCACAAAAAGACCAAAACCAACAATATGTTAGTCTATCTCTCAATACTTTATGACTTCCCCATCCTGTTTGTGGCACTCAGCACCAAGTCTGTTGGTTCCTACTGTAGACAAAATCTTTGTTTCATTTTTAAAAAAGGCTATGAAAGTTCTTGAACTAACGGGGCATTGTAGTTTTTAGCAAACTTTTCTCAAAATGGAATAAATAGAATATGAATAGACTTTTTAGAGTTTTTTCCTGTTTTTATTTTTGGAAGTCTTTGGCTACTTATTTTGGTCTTTTCATGGAATTTGTTGATAATTAAAAGAAAAAAAGAATATATAGTGGTGTTTTTGACATAGATGACAAAGACCTTTCATAGGTCTAGTAATTAAATATTCAGACTTTGTGGCTATGCAAAGCCTGCTGCTGTCCTTTTTGTTTTCTATTGTTACAGGATGTTACCTGGTCAACACTTAAGTCAAATCTCAAATCCTCAATTTTGTGACTTTAATCTGATGATTATATGCAGCCCTATGGTTCAGTTAACTGAAGCACAGGACATCAGTGCTCCTGGTGAACTTAAGGTAGAATTTGATGATCATAACAGTGACAAAAACTTTGTACACGGTTAATCACCACAACTGTTTAAGCAAATGCCTTTAACTTTTGAAAAATGTATAAATGTGAACCATCTTCTCTTCACAGGAGGATGTCATAAACACTCAGTGTGGATACGACATTCGAGCAAAAACAGTAAGTTCTTTTCAGAAACTTACAACAAAGATCCTCTTTCAAAAGTAAGATGTTGATGTGTAACAGTTTGGGGAGTAGAAACTGTGAATTACGCTTACTTAGTCATCAGGTACTCCACCCTGGATAAAATATTCCCCTCTCAGTATGTTTTCCAACTCTTCACTCTTGAAAATACTGCAGCTGGCTCCTCATCAGTACTTTTTGGGCTGTGCTGTATTACTCATGCTGCAGCAATGCAATGGGTATTGAACCCCCTCCCCCATCATTAGCTTTGGTCTTACTCCATAGTAGCATAATGTAAGGAAAAGGCTGTGTTTGTTTTCTTGACTTTAAAAATGAAGAAGAAGCCAAAGTGACGCAGTTTTAACAAGAGCCAGAGCAGGAAAACAGTGAGCTGTGTGTGTTAACACCCGGGTAACATAAGTTCAGAGAGATTTTATCACGGAGAGTTTCTGAGGAGAACACAACATGAAAAGGAAAATCATGTGCTCCCATTAAAAATAACTGTGGAGACATTTCTTGTAGAACCAAGTGATTCTCAGCATGACTGCATCCAGTACAGTGACTAAAAGATTAATAAAAATGTAAAGAATTAGCAAACTATAAACCAGAAAATCTAATCTTATAATGTTAAATGTGTCTTTTTGTTTGCGCTCCCAGGACTCTGAGCAGAGGACTTTCATCTACATTAAAGGGTGTGTCCCACAGTTTGAGAAGTGGCTTCAAGACAACCTGACAGTAGTCGCAGGCATCTTTATTGGGATTGCATTACTACAGGTGAGGAACAATGTGATCAGTTTAATTTTATTGTCCAATCTGTGTCAACTTTTCATTTACCTAATGTACATTTTTTCTTGTTTCTTTTAGATTTTTGGCATCTGTTTAGCGCAGAATCTCGTGAGCGACATTGAAGCAGTTAGAGAGAGTTGGTAGGTGGTGACTGTTTTTTAATCCAAACACAACTTTACCAAGGAGGAACAGTATTTCTCTACAAGTGATAATGTTATGAAACTTATAAGATAACTTTATCTGCATGGAATGGATCTTTTTTTTTTTTAGTTTTTTTAACTGAAATGTATCTCAGAGGTGCCCCTCATAGTGACAGAGAATTATCACCAAATTCTACAACTCCCCTCAGCTTTAAAAAGATTTATAGCGAGTTTCAGCTTATTATTTAGCTGTAAGCAACAACAACATTACTGTTTTGGTTCACTCTTATCGGTCTCATAGTGTTTTTAGGCAGTTGTTTTCAGAGAAAAAGCTCTAAAAACCTATTGCTTACTGCTCAGCACTAAGTTGTAAACAGACATAGTTAGCGACTACCTCGTGAACATAGTGGAGCATTAGCAATTAAAGAGCTACAAATTTCCCTCGGGAGTTGATAGAGACCAAAAACAGAGCTAATGAAGAGTGGACTCATATTCTTCAGGTGGACAGACAAGTGACTCCGTTAATTTATTATTAGGTATTAAGAACACTTAATTGCAAGACCAGTGTACTTTGGCTTCATCTCCTAAGCACAACATCACAGAACCCACTAGCGAGTTTTGTTATGTAATTGTCTATTTCATACCTTGAGTTTAAATGACATCTGTTCTTAAATCTGTCTCTTGTTTTGTGCAGTTTGTTTACCTAAGACTACCACAGAATCTCCAAAGGCAAGAAGGATGTACCAGGTTAGCACTTATAGATTTCATCATTAACATTACAGTATATACTATTGATCCCCTCTTCCTCCCCTGCCTGTGCATTTTGTACGTTTTTATACTGAAATGCATTTTTCTGCAGGACTCTTCAGATCGAGCGCCAGCAATCAAGGGAAATACATTAATCAGCTGACGTGTCCAGAATGAAGAGCCTCATTTCTGTGTAAATAATAAATTTAGAGTTATTTTTAGAGTTATTTGTGGCCCTGATTTTGAATGACGCACAACCTCTGAAAATATTGCATCCTTCATACAGTACAATAAGAAATTAAACAAATGCAATGCAAATTCCTTGCAGTATAAGCAACTTTGATGGTAAAGTTGTTCATGACATATATCCATAGTCCTGTAGTAGCAGTAGCTGAGGAGACAGCCATAAGGTCAAAAAGTAGATATGATATTTTCTCGGAGTTAGTGCTTCATTTAGAAAAGGTCCACGGTTTTATATGTCTCACAACTGCAGTTTTTAAAGCTGCATGTAAGAGTTGTGTACAAAGATCAAGTGATTCTGGAAATGCACTGCATGCCTATTGTCTACTGGTAGGACATTTGGCTCTCCTAACTGTATTTCATTTATGTTAAGTATTTTAAAATATGTGTAAAATAGTCACTAGTTTAGAGTGAATTGGCTGGTTAGCACTTTGTGAAATGTTTATTGGGATCTACTCAAAGCTACGGAAAATTAACTTTAGATTTATTCCTATCTGTGAGATCACACTTATATCATACAGATACAGTTTGTTTGCAGAGTTTTGTGGGGCTGAGGTGGATATAGTAACATGTAGTATAATAAAGGCACATGATGGATGTGGTAGGCTTTTTAAAGTTGCAGTTTGTATGAGTTTTGGCAGTGACATTAAAATAATGTCTAAATATATTGGGAGAAACCTGAAGATGTGGCGTCTAAATCAAAACTCAGCCTTAAGCACTTTAATCTTCATAGAACAGTGATGAAAGCTGGTCGGAGTCACACAGCTTTTGTCATGACGGACTGTTAGTTTTAGTCAAGCAGACGGCAACTGGAGGGGCCACTTTCTTTAAAACTGACATCTATAACTTCTTGGTGCTCCATAATTGTCAAACATCTCGACTTTGTTCAAAAGCAGCTTGACAGAAAATGTGTTTCTGCACACTCTTGTTTTCTTTCATTCCTTGCACATTATCTTATATTAATGTTGATCAGTGTTTATTCATTCATTATCCTCTATTTTTTGATTCTTGCCAATGTGTTTTAATTGATGCCTAATTGATGATGAACCTTTATTGGTTGTGTTTGATTTTTTTCTGTATTAACCTGTAAGTTTTCACTGGAAAATGAGGATAAAAGCTGATTCCAAGGCTTATAGCGAATGGAATGCTGGTACTTCTTGGAGGCACTTAACTGAATTTAGAAATAATTTATAGCTAACATACATACAGTACTTGAAAGTAGAGTGCATACTCTATCACCAGCATTATTTCAAATGCAAACTGAGTTACAATTTGTGGGTTTTTCCTTTTAGACGTTACCTGGAAGCATATAATTTAGCTCGAAATTAAAAAAAAAAAAACCCTGTTTAGTGGAATTAAAAGCAGCTGTTTCATGTAAAGACAGTATGAACTTTCAGTATCCTTTGCAGTCAAATCTTCTGCAGCCTTTATGAACTGAACTCAGCATCCTCACACAGGATATTGAACAATTAATTTCTACATATGTTATAAAGCAGGAATGGTGTATGTAAAATATCCTTTTTTCACTAAAAACATCCCATGATTGTTATTGACTGATCACACTTTTTCTTACCACTCAGTGCCATACTTGTGATTTCTACACATTCCTGATTCCTCATTATAACTTTACTTTTGTTTCATGTGTTCTCCTGATTCTGTAAATAACTGGATCATGACAAGTTGTAAATATATATCTGAATAAATGTGGTTCTTTATATACTTTGTGTCTGTGTTGTCATTGTATGAGCATGCTGCACATACTGTATATAGACTGGGTTAATGCTTTTCTTGAGCTTTGTTACAATTAAAAGTAGAAACAATAATACTTTTTAATACAGTTTTCTCACAGATGATAGTCAATTATCCATAGTTGCTTATTTTGCTAATGTACTTAAGAGAGTTGCAGTTCTTGAGAAACACACTGTTTAATCTGTATTAATCTGAGCTTTATTGAAACAGGTACGGCAAATATACAGCAAGTACAAAAAAAATCATGTATACAGTTTTGTTTATAAATTCGCCAGGAGGACTAAAATAGTGATAGAAGAAATTGTAGATAATTATGTGAAAACCTTGTTAAGTTTACAGGTATTGTATGTTTTCACAGCTTTTTTGTGTCATTAAATCCAGCTATAAACGAAATGCATTGTTTTATATAGATGATCATTCAGGGAAATGTGGTTTTTTGCTTGTACATTTTAATTTATGTATATAACATTTGAAAAAATATGTATTTTAAATTAATGAATTAAAACAGAGAAAAATTTCCTGTCAAATTCAATGAATCCATACTATGCATTTTTCCATAGTAATGTAAGTTGAGAGTAAATACTGTAAGATCAAGCACAGTTTAATCGTCATACTTCCCGCCATCAAGTGACAGATTGCTCAATACCTCCATCTAGTGGTTGTTTCTAACACATTACTGTATTATTCTCGGTGTTGGCCCACTGAAAGTCTGAGCAAATAATATCAGTGACCACTGTCTGCCCAACACATTTAGGTTTACTTTTCTCTACAGAAGAAAAGCAATTCACCTTTTCCCATATTGTGTATAATGACATTTGACATCTGTTTTTATTGATAATTTCTGCAAACAAAGGATCTCCCCTTCTGGTGCCTGTTGTTCTGTTCATGCCTGACCTTCATGTTTTACACTGTTTGACCTTTATGTTTTACACTATTTGACCTTCAAGTTTTACACTTCATGACATAATAAATTGTTTTAAATAGGAACAATCCTAACTGACACAATGGACAATGACATGATAAAACTCTCAAGCATGTATTAACCAAAGTAAGTAATATGTTTATTTTTAAAAATCAGTGTAACAATTAATCATGTCATCTCCTCTGTATAGGCCTTTTCACAGTCGACATGTTGACTCATCATAGTAAGAAGACACTAACAACGTCTCTATTGTATTCAGGTGTCCCAGTAATTCATGACAGTGCCAGTGAGCAAAACATTCACAATATCAGGACCCTGGAACTAAATCAGCTAATCATTGATCATCAGCCATCATTCATTTTATTATCACACCGGTGCTTTTCCTACGACGACATGTCAAAGGGCATTAATTGATTAATTGTTGAGCATTCACCAAAAAGCCAGAGAGAGAATGAGATAGTTAGGACATAAAAACTTATCAGAAGAACAGTGATAACAGCATGTAATTCACCAGTGGAGAGTTTATTTTGAACAAAAGTGGTGCCAACTCTCTCTCTTCCTCTTTCTCTCTCTCACTCTCTCTGTCTTTAGTTGCTCTAAAAAGTTTTAGCTCCCTAGTTGTTCCATCCACATCAATTCAAAACATCAGGAAAATGTCAAGAACATTTCAAGCTCAAATATCAAATTCTTTATTACCTTGAGACGGAGCCACCAGTTTTAGTGTGACGGTGAAAAAAACAAAAACAAAAAAACCCAAACAAATATAATTTTATTCCATGAAAGGAGATACAGAAACTTAAACAACAGTTCAAAATGTTGTTAGCAAGAATAACATCAGATATCCATTCAAGAGAATATACACCATGGATGTACACTATGAAATCTCAGCTCCACAGAAAATTTACCAGAAAACAGATTCTTTGAAAAGTTGTTTAAAATATGGGAAATACATAGAACTGAGGTTAGTTTCACAGCAGGAAACAGTCTCTCTGCTTTCCATTTGTGATCTCAGACTGTTCTCATTTCCCTAATTTGATGATTAGAGTGAGTCTGGGTTTTCTTGCCACAGTCACAGTGGAAAAGCCACATTGCTGTTTTTCTCTTTCAGTAAACCTCATCTTCTCAGAGAGACCAACTCAGATTAGAAGGTTACACACACATACACACTTTTCTTTCAACACATCACAGATAATTTGTAATTAAGATACTCAGCTATGATAAGCATAGTCGTTTGCTGTGTTATCAGGGATTGAGTGCAAACCTCTGATCTGACCTTTGATCAGATGTGTCAGTGTTACTTCCAGGCCTTTTCATGGGATGCAGAGTCATAGAGCAACAACAGGGTCATTCCCACTGATGTGATCAGCCTCCTCTTTCTCAAACACAGCCACTTACTCTCCATTCATAAATCAGTTTTGATGATCAGTATTTGTATTTTATTCAAATATTACACAGGAGGTGTTTCGGACAAAAAATGTCAAAAAAAGGTGTTCTCTTTCTATTTTGTATTGAATCTGTTTGTCTTGTACTTTGTTGTAATTGTTTGGTACATTGGTAATATATCAAATGTGTTGATATATATTATGATGAAGCCTGGTGAAGTTATTCCACTGTACTTTGTAATTATGACCAGAACCATCATCTTTTTCTAATATTTGTAGATAAAAGTTAATATAAAAAAGTAGAGATAAACTATTCCTCTCTTTCATTGATTAAAAAAAGACAGTGTGTCACAGGCTATGACACACTTCCTCATACTTTATCTATGGAGGATGATTTGTGAAAGATACTGCAGAAGCCCAGAAGCAACTCCTGACTGCTGGCTGAAGTCGGATATTGACATCCAGAACTATTATCTCCTGACGGACCAGCTTCCTAATTGTTGGAGATGTCTAGCTTCAGGACAGTGAAGGAATCACCAAATAAGATGAATTGAGATGACACATCAGACGTGACCTCACAGTATTTCTGTGTTCAGTACAACTCTAGACTCAGATTCATCACTTTTACTTAGACTCTGGATACTTCTGCCGCCAATGAAAGAGTCAAAGCAGTAATAGTTGTTGTCTGCTGCCTTGTTTGTTTGTTTGTAACTGTAAAAAGTTTGTCAGACTGAATATCTTGTTGTAAGTCTGTAAACAGTAGGGTCCACAGTCTGAGACCACTTTCCCATTTACTTGACTTGACCCTATTGTATATCTCCTTTACTGTCTTGTATTTTCAGTACATCTGGGCTAATGATGCTCACAGCTGGACCATCGCCTGTCAGACTGAGTACAAACAAACTTGACTCTCTTGTGGCTAAAAACGTTTTGTGTGCTTACTGAGCAGATAGACATTAGTAAGCTAAAATGAAAGTATATGTGCATTTTAATCACACAGTGGTAATGTATAACATTACTGAATCAGTGGTTTTGAGTCTATTGCTCAGTCAACAAAAACTAATCATCAAGCTGATGTCAAAACACAAAGTTAATTTACACTTTTACTGTACAATAAAATGAAGACACGTCATAAGATAAGACATGGTGTAAAATCTTACAACAATCTTATAACAGAGTAAGAGATAATTAAATCCATTTAATCTATATAAAGACAACAGAGTGAGTGTGAAGTAGTCCTGCTGATGAAAATGATTAAAGGCCCCTAAGATTAAAATGGCCCCTGAAAGTCTGTCTCTCTCACCCCCCCCCCCCCCCCCCCCACCCCCCACCCCCCCCCACCCCCACCCCTCCACACACACACACACACACACACACACAGGCCATATAATATGTATCATAATTTAATTAAACACGCTGAGGTTGCAACATTTTACATAGCTGTCACATAATGATTTATAGATTCACATAAGGTCAGGACTGCATTTGGGGAAATCACCAGTGTTGAGTCCCATATTTGTGACTGATTCGCTGCTGAGATTTGCTAAATCTTCTGGGTTCACTGAGATGCTGTAATATGAGCCAGGGGCTGGTTTCACTAACAGACTGCCCATTTCCTCCAACCAAGACACAAAGTACCGACTGTTGATCCCGTGAAGAAATGAGGTGAAAGGTGTCTAACATGAAGACGTCTCTGCGCCACAGCTTGGTAAATATAACTTCATGTTCTTATGTGTTCATGTAGATATGTGCTAATTTGGAGCACTTTCTACCATATTAACATTGCCATGCTGTTTACTGACTAGTCAGAGCTTGTTTTTTTCACATTAAAATTCAGCCGACAAGTCTCATTTATCGCGTGATGAATTGAATCAATCAGATAATCCCATTTCATTGATTAGCCTATCACATGGTCGCGCGCAGACGCAGTTAAAACCCCGCTGTATTAAAAAGGACACCAGGTTGCACCCATCAATACTACTGGCAGAAGTTCCTGACAAATCTGTGCTCCTCAGGTTAATGATTTGCAAGTTACCTCGTACTTAGTACTTCAGCGTGGAGTTTGGAGTCTGCCCTCCCCTCAGATAAAACATAATAGGAGGCGTTTGGACTCGCGTTGCCTTTCTTTTTTGGCCCTTTAGTGCCACTTCAGCCACTGACTTCTGTTTTTGTGTCTGTTTTGATCCATATGGCTGCAGAGAGAGGACACACAATGTTCACTCTTGTTGTGTTCTTGCTTTGTGCAGCCTCCTGTGCCTCAGCTTCTGCCAAAGGTGAGTTGATTGGTTGTTGTGGATTTGAATGTGTGTAGATGTACTTGGAATGTTTGGGGCCAACAAGGGCCTCCAGTAGATCACTAAATGATGGATGAATTGCTTCATTTGGAGCATGAAATGTAGTATGTCCTCTTTTAATGGGACAGGAATGATGTAAGAGTTTAACCCTCAAAAATCATTAGTTACGTAATTAATGTCATCTGAAAAAATACAGGTTAATATTGTTTTTGTAAAGTTACTGATAACTTCCATCTATTAAAACTGCATAGGTAGAAGTGGCTACTTTTGAATGGGGTCCCCCAGGACCCCAGTACATTGGTATTTTTTAAAAAAGCACAAATTAAAATGGAGACAGAAAACAATGATATGAAGTTATAAAGAACAAACTGATTGACAAAGAGTGAACATTTTGAATGATAGAATAAATCACCTGTGAGATCTAATAAAAAAGTAAACCTCCGGGGTCTGCCTCACTCAATAGGATTAAGGTTAAAATGAGTATTTCAACACCTAAAACTTTGCTGACAGATAACAAACTTCTTTTACGGATTCATTTGCTTATTTGGACTTTCATAAGGTTTCAAGATTCCTTTGTACTGGGTCACAGACTTTCAAATCACAAAATGAATTGCATCATTGAATCGCATTGGATGATATTACAGTGGCCACAATGTCAGTCTTATATTCATTGTCAATGGAGTAGCCTCACACAGTGCTGCTTGGTGATGTCACTGATAAGAGGTGAAAGAGTAAAAATTACAATTATATAAATCAATATAATTATATATATAAATATATAAATATTATTTGGGTGACAGGTTGGTGTTTTGCTTCTGATGTTCCTCTAATATCTCAGTCAGTTGTCAGTCATGCAGCCAGCAATGACCCAGAGTTTTTACTTTACTCGACCGGTGATGAAATCAAATACTGACACGTCAGTCTGCCTTCCCTCGTGGTCAAATGTCATATCTAACGGAAAGCCTGTCATTAATAGAGCAGAGGAGAGCATTTTATCTCCTCTCCTGTTGAACACACCCAGTTAAATGGCTGCTGACTGAATCACCACAGCACTGTGAGAGGAATTAAAAAAAATGAAAGGAAAGAAAGTATCAGTATCAGTCCAGTGGATGTTCTTTGAAAATGATTTTTATGTCAGTACATGTGTCTTTGGGAAGTTAAATAGACAACACCTGAAAGATACCTGTTGTCACATGTCCTGATTTTATAGAAAAGATCAATTACTTGCAGTTCATATAAGTTATTTTTCTGAATCACTGTCAACAATATGTTTAATGTTTGAGTTTGTGCCTTATTTTATTACATTTTGACTGCCTTTTTCCAGAGTTTAGTCAGCAGTTTCAACATGTTGGTTTGTTAAAAATGAGCTGAATTTCTAGTCTTCTGACGTGAGTTTATTCATCACAGTGAACATTTAGTCATCTCTGCGTGGCAAAGTTACTTTGTCATTAATAACTGAAGCTTGGTTTGCTTTAAAAGTTTCTTAAGAAGTGTGCCCATTTCCTAGTGGAAAACTCTGACATCTGAGATTTGAGTATTTGCTAAGAAGTTTCCAAAATCACATTATCCTCTTCATGATGTCTGTGATGTTGCAAACAACATATCTTCATTATAGCCAAATCTTGGGTTTGGGACGTTAAATGCTCAAATAAAGAAGAATCACTGCCAACAACTGTATCAGCATGCGATGATACTATAACTTTCACTGAATGTTCACTGTGATGGATTACTATCTCAAGTTTCAAGTCTCTGCTATTGGATATTCATGTTCAACTGCTGTGAACTGAAACCAGAAGTTAGAGGAAAATGCATTTGTCCGCCTGAAAAGCTGTTGTATGTTTTGGAAAACATTTTGTTATTTAATGAAAAGCATTAAATACGAGCACATCAGCGTTATGACATTGTTAGTTTAACATACATTATGTAGTATGAATATAGCTGAGAGTCTTTTTGTAGATCACTCACAATTTCTCTGCTTGTGTGTGTTCACCAGCTGTTTCTTCAGGTCCTGCTTTGGGACCCCGGCTGAATAACAACCAGCTGTACAAATTCAGCTACATCACTGAGGTGCTGGTGGACAGGGCCAAGGGGTCAAAAGAGGGCAGTGCCGGCTGCAGGATCTCAAGTGATGTGGACATCAACCTAGTTTGGAGAGATCCAAGCAGCAAGGATGACCAACTGATACAGCTGACGGTATGTTGGTCCAATCACATGCGGAGGGAGAAGACGATGTTATTATGTATTGCCTTTATTAATCTCTTAATTAACCAGTTTTAAGTGGTCAACAGCTAGTGAAAATTCAGTCTTTAACAAAAGAAACTTTATTTCTGCAACTAGTGGCTTCTACACACATCTTTGACCTGCCTCCTGTCTCTCATCACTAGATCTCGAATGTGAGAGTCGACCCTGTGTCCGAACGACCAGAGAAGAAGAATATCCTCCATGGTTCCACAACCGAAAGTCTTCTGGGGAAAACCAGACTAGCAGCTCTGACAAAACCTTTCTTGGTGCATCTGAAAAATGGAAAGGTATGAGAATTAGCGCTGCCACTTTTAGCATTCGTCATGAACTTTTCTGCGCTCCTTGATGGTTTTTAGCCAGCACATAATTTTTAGCAGTTTATATTGTAAAAGTTTGGGTCAGTGGCCACACTTGTTCTGACAGTTTCAAGTCTTTTTAAACACTTATTTTGTCATACTAAAGGAAAATAGGTACTTTTCATTGTGGTCTCTAAGTAAACTAGTGGCACAATTATTTCATTTCTTGATTACTTGGTTAAAATGTTTGGTTCATAAATTGTCAGAAAACAGTCAAATATGCCCGTCAAACCCAAGTAAACATCTTCAAACAGCTTCTTTTGTCTGAAAAGCAATCCATAACCAGAGTATATTAAGTTTACAATGATATAAAACAGAGAAAAGCAATATACCCCTTTTTCTGCTGATTTAAAATCTCATTCATGTGAGAGACGCTTATATAAGTAATGTCAAAGAGTCAGTGGTGTACCTCCAGCACACTGCTGACAGCACTGTTGTTGTCTTGAGAGCATTAATGAGCTTATTTTCATTGTGCTGGAGTGATGACGCTGGAAGGGGAAATACCAAACAGATGTGTGTGCGTGCAAAGGTCAGTGGGTTCAGAGGGTCAATGAATGAATGAACAAGCCTGACTTAAAGAACAGCTGTGGGTTGTGCTCTATGGATAAGGCTCATACTATTTCTTTACAATCACTTTATTGTGACTGTTTACTATTAAGTGTAATAGACATAAAACGTATCTCATATCAAAACTGGCACTGGTTTAAAGCTAAGTACTGCTGAAGAAAACTGCTTACAGAAGCTTGTTTTATGATTTTGATTACCTGTTCAGACTCTAATTTTATCCGTTACTAATTAACAATAAATAATTTACTGAAGCTTTATATCAAACCATAAACAAGAACAACTTTTGGGTTGACAGGTTACAAAAAAACACTTTGTCTGATTGGACTGTAATTACAACTTACTGTGTTTCTGCAAGGGATATGAAAATACCTTTAGTAACAACTTAAGTAAACTAAATAGATTTATAAGAGAAAATAAAGCCAATCTATAAAAGGAGGTATTTAGCAGAGATTTAGAAGAGGACACTGAAGTTGATTGAGTCACATTTGAGTCAAATCTCTAGTGGAAGGATCATCCAGAATTCTATTAAGCATTTATTAAAGGATTAGAAACATTTATAATTGTTTTCTTACCAAATAGAACAGATAAAGTAATTCTCAACAATCTGGCAACCCAAAATGTGTTCTTATTAATGACTTAAAATTAATCTATAAAGCATAGTAAATGCTTTAATAACCATTAATAAAATCAAAAATAGTTACAACTTATAAAAGGTGCTTCATTAGAAAGTAGTTTAGTGTCCTGTATGGTTGCAGTGAACTTTATTGTCCATATTGGTTTCACTCAATGCATCAGACTGTATGTAGCATAATAAATACTGTATGTGTGATTTGTAACTGTTGTACACGTACTGAAACTAAAACTGATTTAAAAGTTGTTTACCGTGAAGCCTAACAAGTATTAAACAGAAATGTTCTTGGGATTCATGCTGATCTAGTGGAGTACAGTTTGGAAGAATGAGACATTAGATGGTGTGAAACAGGATCAAGCTGTGTCTCCCCTGGTGTTGTAAGGTTATTTATACTGATGGCAGGCTGAGGCAGGAAAAATACACAGAGTAGCAGTGGATCGTCTATTTATGGTGGTCCTATCTGATATTGTGGTTGGGCGCCACAAATAAATTACATACTGTATAGGAGACACTGTAGGATGATGTAATATACTGCTTTCTGCTCTCATGACCGGGACATCGAGTCCATTATTGAGCCAAACTGAAACCCTGTTGGAAAACTTTTTATATCATTGATGATATTCTTTAAAATCATGTGAGCTTTGGTTCCATTACTTTAATAGGATAACAGGAACGTAGGTAAACATATCACTGATCCGCCCTCACAGTTGGTTGGTGTAAAATATTCTGAGGTAATTTATGGGGGTTGACTATTTTTTAATTCCAATGTGCTAATACCCAAATATTTCTTTTTTGTTTTTGACATGCACTTCAAAGAATACATTTTAATTCTGATTGTGATGTAAATAGTTACTGATGTCATGACCATGCACATGTTTGTGTACACAAGTGTGCAAAGGAAAAGTGACACCCTGATGAAAGCCATTGTGAGCTGTGGCACGTACTGTTGGCTGCCTGCCTCAAGTAGCTGCTTTATCTGCTAGTCAGAGTTTCTTGCCATCCATTGTTTGAAGCATGCAACTCTATTAAATGTGTTTCTTTCTTTTTATACGTCTGCTGTAGGTGAAAGCATTTTATTCCTATCGGGCAGAGCCTGCAACCATCAAGAACATAAAAAGAGGGGTGGCCAGCTTACTGCAAGTACAGCTCAACACTGGGAAGGTTATAGAGGTAAATTACATGATAAATCTCCCATCACAGTTGTTGATTTGAATGCATTTAAGTAATGCTAACAAACTTGACTAATGTCTGGAAACAGAATGACGTGTCTGGAAGGTGCACAATCGAGTACAAGGCAGTAAAGGGTCAAGTGACAAGAACCAAGATGCTGGAGACGTGTAAGACTGCTGAGACTGGATTCACCACACACAGTCAGGTTAGTGAGCATCCAGAACAACTGGCAACGCTAAAATATAAATGTAATTGACTCGTTAACACATCCTACTTCAATATGTCTCCACACCAGGTCTTGGGTGTGAGCAAGAAGTCCAGTTCTGTTACAGTGTTCACACTCGAAGACGGTTTCATAAAGTCAGCCGTGGCTGAAGAAACTCACTCATTGGCTGTTAACTCCCACAGGTCCACTGCAGCTAAAGTTGTGTCCAGGTACATGCCTTAAGACTAAATTCTTTTGTGTTGCCACGTTGTCTATGAGCACACCAAACATTTACATTTCTTGCATCGCAGGCAAACCTTCACCTTAGTAGGGACAGACGCTGGACCGCTTGAGGCTGCTGGGAAAGATGTCGCAGGGGTTGTCAAGTCCATTGATGACAAACTGGCCGCTGTTGGTGTTGTGGCTGAGAAGGTCAAACCCCAGTGCAAAGGCTGTCCATCAGTGAGTCACTTTCACACATCAAATATCCACTTTTACGTTCATTCAACTAAAAGATCGTTCTGTTTGTGTTTTCATGGTGGCATCTGTATTTCTATAGACACATAAATAACAATAAAAACAATAAAACAATAAAACTCAAGAGCAATACACATTGTTAAACCACAGATTATCTCATGTAGCAGCTTGTTTTATTTGCAATTTTACAGATTTTAGAGCTGCCTTCCTGCAAGAATTTTCATATTAAATGATGATTTCAGTTTATAACAACCTCAGTTTTATTTTCATAGTTTTGGCAATTGTATCTGTTGGTTATGATAACATTGTACACACCAAAGTCATTATTGAGATCTGAAAAACATGGCAAAACTGCCACAGTGAAGTTTGAAAGGGAAACATGCATAAGAGATCAGTTGAGACACAAAAAATGTCAAATGATTAAAACCACTTTATTTGGTCACAAAAGTGAAAGCACAGGAAACCTGTGTGACTATGGCAAACACAATAGGTCAAAGTTCAACCAGGAAGTCGGTCTTCAAACTCTAATGGATGTTTGAAGCTGACAGTTTGGGTAGTAATTTCATGTTTGCCTTCTTTTTCCAGTTAGTTTGACTTATGTGGAGGTTTGTTTAAAAGCACAGGCCCTCCTCTTTATATCCAAATGCAACTTCATTTTGAGTTTTGTAGCCAGTTATAAAAAAATATTATCATTGTTCACTAGTATTCATGAAGTTTTATGGTTTATCCAGGTTCATCCAGTATTTCTTATACAGGTGCATCAAGATTCCTGCACACTGCTCTTGCTCTTGCTTTTAATACATTTATTGAGTCAGTCCTATTAACATTTCAATCCCTACAGACCTTTTGAAAGTCTAGAGTCGAGTTGTACAAGTCATTAATACAAACTGATTCTTAAATAACACTGTATTAGCAAACAGATTTATTTTTGTTCTGTAATTATTGAGTGAAGAAGGTCATCTGTCTTCTAATCCCCTCTCCCTGTGTTGTCCCTCTCAGCTTTTTGAACATTGGCAGGCTCAACAGAAGCAGCTGGAGCCAGCTAGCCTGTCCAAGGCCACGGCTCCTCGCAGCTTCCTGGCTCTCATCCAGAGCATTAGGAAGGCATCCAAGGACGAGATCCTCAAGGTGCTGAAGAGTGCCAGCAAGCCATCTCTGTAAGCAGACTCTTCCTTCCTACATCTTATTTACCTTCTGCTGACTCCATTGCTCATTTTATTGAATTACTATAACTTTGAAAATCAAGGATTTTCAGATCCAGTGAGCTTAACTTACTATTGCTTGGTTTTACTTCTTCTCCCAGACCTCAGGTGGTGGATGCTGTGACCTCCTCCCAGACCACTGCATCTTTGGATGCCATGCTTGAATTCCTCAATTTCACCGATGCCAAAGGTTTGGTTCTGCAGGAGAGGTTTCTCTATGCATGTGGATTTTCCTCACATCCCAATGAGAGGATGCTCCAGGCACTGGTGGTGTGTACCTGTTTGTGGTCAAAAGTTAAAAACAGAATTGGCAGCTTTTCTTGCTTGTTAACGTAGAATATAAGACCTGTTGTCATCTAAAACATCAGTGGTTCATAAAAGGAAATGGTGATCATCCTCTGCACTAAAATGCAGTTTGGGTCCTCAAAAAAGGAACTGCAAACAGCAGCACTGCAGTGGTAAACAAGCAATTAAATCATCTAATGTTTTTCTCATCATATTGGTGAATACCATTTTATTTTGAACTAATGGACAGATGGTGCATTTCACCAAGTTCACCAAAGTAATCTTATCATTAAGTGATGTTTTCCACTTTTTTATATGCTGGAGTGCAGCTTTAACTAATGATTATTTTCATTATTGATTAATCTGCCAGTTGTTCTCTCAATTTTGTTTTGTCTATAAAATGTTAGAAATAGTGATAAATGCCTGTGATAATTTATTTATCTGATCCGTCTGTTTTATCTGATCAACAGTCCAAATTTTAAGATAATTTTTAACATTTTTGCTTAAGAAAATAAATAAAAAGATTATTTTACAATCACAATAGTTGCCAATTAATTTGCCATTGATTGATCAGTCAACTAATTGTACTTGAGTGCTATATTTAGTTTTTTACTCAGCAAAACCAATTCATATTTTGTTTGAATGTGCCAGCAGGGAATGTTTTCAGTAAATTGTAATGAGAACTGTTTTCCTTTTCAGGACATTTCCAAAGGAAAGATCGGCAGCACTGAGATCAAGGAGTCAGTGGTGATCATTATGGGAGCACTGGTCCATAAGCTGTGTCAGAAAGGAGGGTGCAATTTACCGGTGAGCCTCTAAGAAGATAACATTGAAAACAAAGTTACTGAATATGCTTTTTCTATGCGAAAACATGTCTTAGTATTATATCAGTACTAAACTATTTAGAATTGGCAGTTCACAGATGTGAAAGTTTTTTATATTTGGTACTTGGGAAACTAAATCAAGCTTGAATGAATGCAGCATCTGACTGATGATCTTCTGATGTTTGTTTACCTCTCAGACAGTGATGCAGGTGAAGAAGATGATTTTAGAAGGTCCTGACAGCACACAGGTTGAGTCTGAGGTTCAAATGTACCTTCTGGCTCTTAAAAACTCTCTGCTCCCTGAGGCCATTCCCATCTTTACCAAATATGCAGAGTCTGAGGTGGGAGCTTACAACACCATTTCCCTCACCGCCCTGCAGAGATACAACGTTGATCTCATGATTGATGAGGTACACCATAATGTACAAAATTTGATATTGACACAAACAACATGTCGATCTCATTAGCATTAGTTGAAATTGAAACCAAATATTTTCAATGTCATTTCAGGTAAAACGGACAGTGAACAGGGTTTACCACCAGAATCGACGGATCTATGAGAAAAACGTGAGAGCCGCTGCTGCTGACGTCATCCTCAGTAGCAACCCCTCGTACATGGAGGTCAAGAATCTACTTCTGTCCATTGGAAACCTTCCCCATGAAATGAACAAGTACATGCTGTCTAAGATCCAGGATATCCTGCGTTTCCAGATGCCTGCCAGGTGTGTGGACCAACAGAAATAAGACAAAATTGAGATACAAAACTGACTAAATTAATTATTGCTATATGATTTACAGTTACACTTTTGTGCTATAAGATTGTATTTTTCTTTTTCAGCAAAGTTTTGAGACAAGCTATGAAGGACATGATTTCCCACAACTATAACCGCTTTGCAAAAGTTGGGTCATCATCTGCGTACTCAGGATTTATGGCACGTAAGTAATCAACTCCAATATCCAAATATAAAATAAGGAAGAATTTTGTTAAAACATTTATAATCTGAGACGTGGAATAACGATATTAAATATATTTCTGCAGCTGCCACAACCCGAAAACAATCATCTTTGACATTTAGCATCCTTTTTGGTGCCCATGTGTCTCTTCAAATTCACCATTTTAAATGTTATTCATTTATATTTTCAGCAATAAGATTACTAACATCAACAGTTACATGCATGCTAATTATTAGGTATTTTTAATGACAAGCTTGAGTTCATGAAGTAACTAAAAATAATCACATTCCTACAGAATCTATGGATGTCTCCTCCACATACAGTTTGGACATCCTGTATTCAGGCTCTGGGATCCTGAGGAGAAGCAACATGAATATTTATGGTGCTAGTAAAGGAGCAATGCTACATGGACTACAGGTGAGAAAAACACCTTTTGCAGAAACAGAAATGTAGACAATTTGAAATGTTCAAGGTGGGTAAGTGAAATATCAGTAAATCAAAAGATCAAAAAGCTAATCGGGATATTCTTCATGTTGTCCAGGTGGCGATCGAGGCACAGGGTCTGGAGTCACTGATTGCTGCCACACCTGATGAGGGAGAGCAAGACCTGGATTCATTTGCCGGGATGTCTGCTCTGCTGTTTGATGTCCAACTGAGGCCAGTCACCTTCTTCAAGGGCTACAGTGACCTCATGTCCAAAATGTTCTCCATGACCGGGGAGCCCATGAATGTAGTGAAGGGTCTCATCCTACTGACAGATCATTCTGAGGTAAGCAACACATCATTCACACTTGAGCTAAATGTGGTGGTCGAACCTCATCATTATAGTTCACATTCAGAATGGTTGTGAATGAGAGTGACCAACAATAGTAATGAGTCCTGCTTGAAACAGTCAGTGACGGTGACCGGGGGCCTCAAAGCCAGAGACAGCTTTTGTATTATTAGGATTTCTCATTTGAAAGTCATAGCGCTTAGTCAAAAGAAAGGATGTTCTGATCATTTTTAAAAATTTTTTTTGAGTATTTGCATATCCTCTGAGTCTGATATGATATATATTTTTATTACATTTTTTGTTAATTTTGCCTAAATCAGCTAGACAGTGGATGCTTCCCAACAGTTAGCCTACCTTAAAATTAGTGAAGCAATTTCATTTAAATATGTTTCACAGTAGAATAGTCTTGTTTGAAGAAAATATAACCTGCATCATGGCATCCTTTGATGATTTCCTACAACATTTTGCATTGTATGCTATAGTATTTTGATTTCTGCGATATCTGTGAAGAGGATGGTCAGTGGAGATCTGGTGTGACAGAAAACTTTGGACAAGATGTCATCACCAGCATGAACAAAATACTTTTAACCAACTGAACTTTAGAGTTAAGATTAACCTGCAAACTTCTACAGAAAAAGTTGCACCAAGAGGAAGACAGAAGGGTCTTGTGGTTAAGAGGGGCGGCATATACACATCTCTGCAGAAAAGTAGTTATTATGCTGTCATGAAAGCCAATAAGGAGGATGTGGAACTGTAACCAAGTAGATTTAGTTGCCTTAAACTTAATAATACCTTAACCATAAAAGAGATCAGAAAATGCTCATATGAGCAATTTTGTAAGAAATTGACGCACAACTGAGTGTGTCATGAAGCCATGAGGCCTTCTTGACTTTGTCAGATGCATACAGTATGTGTGTGCAGGCACAGATAGTTAAATGGCTCACGTTATTAATAGTTAATAACAGTTGTTGAATGCAGTCATGTGAATGTGGACAGGCTCTAAATGTGTACAGCTGATAAAAGGATTTCTGATTGCTTACACTACAGCTACTGATGCCTTTTAAGCGCTGCTTTTAAGCATACACTCATTGGTAAAAGGAGTCTCAATCATTCATGTGAAAAAGTGTAGTAAGACATAACTGAGTCCACCATTGTGTGTGTTTATTCATTTCCTTTCCTGCTCATATTCGGTCTTCCAGGTCATTCAGCTGCAGTCTGGTCTGAAGGCAAGTGCTGAGTTCCAAGGAGGACTAGCCATCGACATCTCTGGAGGCATGGAGATCAGTCTGTGGTACAGGGAGTCCAAGACCAGCGTGAACAACAGGTACAGTTCAGAGACAATACAATAAAACAACTTTCTTTCAGCTAAACCAGGCCAGCAGCAAATCTTTTACATAACAATATGTGCTATGTACTGTATGTGGGGCATAGCCTCAAGTACAATCATGGAATGATATATTATCTCACTGGGTACTGTATGTACAGTAGGGTTCAAAAGTCTGAGACCACTTTCCCATTAAAGTGGTCTCAGACTTTTGGACCCTACTAAATCTGGGACCACTTTCCCATTAAAGTGGTCTCAGACTTTTGAACCCTACTGTGCAGTAATATGATGTAACCCACTCATGGGGCAAAGACCTCCATAATAGACAGATGATTCTTAGAAAACAACCTTTGTGACAGAAAGGGAAGTTGTTTCAGAAGTTCCAGCCGTGTCACCTCACTGCAAATAGATCCATGTTGATGTTAGATTCATGTGAACTTTAAATGGTCTATAAGCGTTGTCTGATTCATTTGTTCCACAGGCATGTTGGACATGCTCCAGTATTGTGCTTTACACCTATCTCATTTATAGCTTTATGTGCTTTATGTGAATATGACATCAGTTCTGTCTGGTTCTCTATTTTAAATCATTACAGTCCATAGACAACAGTGGCTGCTCAACATGGAGCACATCATCATGCTGGAATCAGATATCCTGTGGCATGCGGTGATGAAACAGGATTTCAAGAGCAATGCCACAGAATTTTGAGATTGAAATATGACGAAACTTTCCTGTGCAAGATAGGCTTGGTATCCAACCTTAAAGGGGACGTATCATGCACTTTTCCAGGTCTATATTTATATTCTTGGGCTCTACTGGAATATCTTTGAGTTATTTAGGCCCTGATCAGACAGAGTGCTTTTTGCAGGTTCCAAAACACAAGCGACAACAGCCAACACTAGTTTGTTCTCTCCATGATTGTTATCTCCACTTGTTGTCGTCACCACCACAGAAGGCCCGCCTCTCAATTCATCTGATTGGATAATGGGAAAAAATGCTAATGATTTGGTGCGCTTTTCTGCTCAGAGTTTAAGTTTTTTCAACTCAAGGTGTTCAGGGTGCTTCTGCAAAAATTAGAGGCGCCCAGCAATTCGGCCTCTCAGTTCAGTCTCTGTCTGAAACAGGCCGTTTTATAGCTCCTGACTCTGTAAGGCCCCCTTCCTGATGAGCATGAGTGGTTAGCTACTGGAAGGAAAACAAAGGTTCTGCAAGAAAATAGTCTTTATACTTAAGATAGCAAAGTAAGTTTTTTATTTTTTTGGTATCAATACTAAAACTTCTAACACTATAATTTTTTAAACAGTTACCAACCTAAATGTCATATACTTAGTAACAGACTGATGCACAGTTCAGCTCCTCTGAGAGTGACTGAAAAGATTAAAACAGGAATTCATGGGGATTTATATTAGGGTGCCAAAAACACATGATGCTATGCATGTAATGCTTCCCGTGGATATCATGAGGAAAGAAAACAGTTTACAACTGAGAACTGCTCTATTTCTGATTGATTTTCCTGCTGTTTCCTAGACCACTGTTAAGAGTAACATTGTAAATGGATGATTTGACCTGTGAGTGCAGGGGAATGGCAGAGGCAGGTGAATGGATCAGCATAGCTGTACCTCTTCCACTCTGATAATAGACTGGCAGGCTATCTATAGAAGCAGAACAAACCACACTGGCATCTTTGCCAAGGCATGTCTCCACGGACAAAGTTACAGACGTCAGATTTTCGGCTGGTTGGCACACATATTGAATCATTAGGGGAAGTGGCTAGATAGTAGTTGAACACCACATGTTAGTGGCTGAGATTTACCGGTCTTTAGAGCCACACACCGATAAATGAATGATTAAAACAAGGACCATATTATACCGCAGTTATTACCAAGCCAGGATGTCTGACACATGTATACTAAACTTAGGTAACCATAGCAACATATGTAAATGGTTGTATGCTAACAGTTTACTGATGAATCTAACTTTTCATTTTTGACTACCACACCTGTACTTGATGTGCATTTGACAACTTAAGACCTTAAATGATTGTGGGTTAAAGTAATTACACACTCATTAGGGATGGCATTCCTTTTTTCTTTTGGTGGCTCTGGTAATAGAAATAAAAATGGAAACTGAACTCTGATACATGCCCTTATAGAAAATAATAATAATAATCTTCACATCCATGTTGGCCTTACAAAAATGATTAAAAATGTTCAATATTGAATTACAGACATATAAGGTTTTTAACATTATTAATTACAAATGTACCTGTTATTTTCAGATATTTCATATGTGTAAAACAATACGCTTATAGTATTGCATGTCACTTGATATTACATGTGATAAGTTCTCATGTAGGCATGTGGTTTTTCACATATCAAATTGCATTTTGCATGTGGTGTACCCATATTTTTGGACAGCACACTCAATATGTAAGACATGATATATCATATCTAAAAACATAAATTTCACTTTAGGGCTGTAACTAATGATTATTTTCATTATTGATTAATTGGACAATTATATTCTCAACTGATAATCATTTTGTCTATAAAATGTCAGAAAATAGTGAGAAATTTTCATTATAATATCTCAGAGCCCAAGGTGACATCTTTGAATGCCTTTTTCTGTCTAGTCAGCTGTTCAAAATCCAGATATTCAGTTTACAATCATGTATGACGCAGAAAAATCACATCTGAGAAACTGCAATCAGCTCATTTTTTGGTCATTTTTACTTAAAAAATGACTTAAACTGTTCTACTCTCAAAATTGCCCTCCCTCATTTCATACTTGACAGTGTGGAGATAGGCAAAAACACGGGGAGAGAGAGAATTGCACATGCACACACATTTTCTTGGATGAAATCAGGTATTAAATTATTAAACTTTGTCTGTTGAGCACATTTTCACACGGTTTACTCTTTGTTGTGGTTTACAGGGGAGCGTTAGTGGTCACTGGTAATGTTACTGTGGATCTGGACTTTATGAGAATGGGTGTGGAGGTCAGCTTCGAAACAGAGGCCTCACTGGACTTCATCACTACTGTCCAGTTCTCCAATTATCCCTTCCTGGTGTGCATGCAGATGGACAAAACTACCTTCCCTGTCAGGTACTGTAAGACACCAGAATTTTGGATTGTATTATTGTATCAGCTCATACAAAAACCTGACTTTCTATTCTTTATGTTCTGGTTTCAGTGAATACCTGAGGAAGTATGACAGCCTTTCATCAGGGAAGAGTGTTAAGTTGCACAGGAGCAGGAAGCAGCTTGTCCCCGGCTCTGAATTTCCTCTTCACCAGGAGAATTCAAACATGTGCAAGAAGGTTTTTGACTCCAGCTGGTAAAAAGAGATGTCATGAACTTCCAGGAGGAAGTTTTCATTCTTTTGGGCAGGTTATTGTCACTCAATGTTCATTGCATTCAGGGACCAGCTATCAAATCTCAGCATTAAGCAGTGAAAGACTGCAAGAGAGGAAAGTAGCGAATGTATTTTTTTTTAACAACACATGCAATGTTTACATTCCTGTGAGTATTTAAGTCATTTCAATTTGACATTTTGTTTGCAATCAGGAATTTCTTTTTATGGATTTCTTTGAAAATGTATTTATGGTGGGCACATACAGTATGGGTGTTTTGTTTGAAGGGTAATACTCAGCATGAGTAGTATCTCTGTAATTTTCCCCCAACGCAGTTGCAGTAAAGATGTACATGTAAATATCACACTGGAGAGCGTGAATTAACTTTCTCCATGAATATAAACGCTCTTTTCTTTCAAATTCCCTTTGTTGTTTAATTAAATATGTTTACTTAAGAGGAACATTTTTTTTAACTGTATGTCACTGTATCACTGTTCACACACTTGAAATAACTTATGTACCAGAGTAATGATATCAATCAGTTCCATTTTTCATGATCATACTGGTAATTCTTAAATTGTTCTGGCAGGAACAATGCGTGTGCATTGTCTTTTTACTTTGTACTTGCAAGATTTGAGGTGAAAATCAAATCTACAAAAGTGAAACCATCAACACTTGAATATTTTTTTTTGTACTGGCAATAATTGCTCTGTATGTCTGAAAATGTTTGAGGAGTTTCAAGACTTTGGAGCTACTCTAAACTCATGTTTCCATATTTACAGATCATTTTTTGTTGGATATGTAATTGGCTGGCAATAAATGTGCACTGGAAACACTTTGCCTTTTGACTTAGTTTGTGGATTCAGATACATCAAAACAATTGTACAATATGATCAACCCTCTAGAGGCCCCCGCGCAAAATTAAGCTGATATTATTTTGCATAGAACCATAGTTTTCCTATTCTGGAATACTAATCTGCAGCAGGTTTGCTGTATGTCAATTAGTTTGTGGTAATTTGATTAAGCATAAATTGATTTAGTAATTTGCACCACTATTAACACAAATACCACAACTCAGGGCTACATAATTAGCTGAAAATAAGCATGGTACCTTCAGGCCCTTCCCATTTCAGTTTATGTGCTTTGGTCGTGCATGTTCCTAACTAGCAATTAATCAAATTACCACAAACTAAGTGGCATACAATGAGCTTGAGGTTTTCAGGGATCATGAAGGCCTGGGCAGTTCCCGGTTGGTAACCCGACCTTGATATAAAGATGGAGGGAAATGGGAAAATGATCTCAAACATATTTCATTTTGACAACTCTTTGGAAAACAATAGCTGAGTATCCATACTGCGGTATGTCTGTTGGCATATTAGCCAGCAGAGAAAAAAAATGCAACTTCAGTATTTGTTCCTTTCTAGCCATGCTGGCGCCATGGCTCTGGGGATGGCGATGTAAGCCTGTTGGTCGGTCCACCACTTTGGTCTAAACTGACATATCTCAACAACTATTAGATGGATTACCATGAAACTGTGTGCAGACTTTCATAATTCCTTGGAGATGTATCTTAATAACTTTGGTGATCACCTTACCATCGTCAGGTCAATATTTCATTTGTTGTCAGAATACTCGCTTTATGACCAAATACTTGCTTTTCCAGCAGCCTCAGCTTGACTTTGTGTTTAAAGCAAATTAGTAAATGTTAGCATGGTAACACACTAAGCTAAGACAGCGCAGAATAAACATACCTGCTAACCATCAGCATGTTAGCATTTCATTCTGAGTATGTTAGCATTCTGACTTTAGCATTTCTCTTCAAAGCACCACTGTATCTAATGGCCTCATTGAGCTATTAGTGTTCTCCTAAGTTTAATCTTTATCTACCAGAGCAGATTTTGTAAGATAAAGTTTTATTGCCAGTCTATACAATGTAGTCTGTGTTCACATTAACATGTTTTTTTGTTAGGTGTACAGTTTAATTAACCTATACCCCTCATTAGTTTGTTGTATGTGCGAGTATGTGTAAGGAGACAAAAATGTACTATAGTGTCCTAAATGCAATGCACACTTGTTGATCCAGGTGAGGCAATAAATCTTGACTTTTCTTGTGTCGCAGCTGTGACATCAGAGCCCCTACTGGCATCCAAACACAACAACTGGGCCTTAATGTAGATTCTTTAGAAACCACTGAGAGCAGCTGGGGGCAAACCAGTGTCTGCCAGTCTTGCTGCATCCATGGCAACCAAGTAAACACAGCAGCAAACTGTCAGGTTAAACTTAAGCCTCAGCCCGGGTGATGTTTCAGTGTCACCAGAAAGCTAACCTTGCATGCTGGCAGATGCCAAATGTGTACTTCTGTTGGCATAAATCTGTTTGATTCCCTTTGACCCTTGTCATTTCTTTTTTGTATGTTTTCAGTGGTGAAACTTTATCTGCCACGTGTCACACTGCAGATTGCTGAAATAATTAGGACAGAGAGATAGACAGAAATAAGATGCAAATATGGGCAGCACAGAATCAAAGAATCAAAAGTAGGTCTTCAATGTTCAGAAACAGTCTATCAAATAGTCATAATAAATGTGTAAAAAATGTTAGATGAAGAAAATCAGCAAATGAGGAATTGGTAGTCCATGGCATGGACATCGTGTGGTTGGTCACAGGTTGCTATTTTAGCTTCACTGGGAGACACCTCGATATGTAGTGCTGTTTTAAACTTAATTGATTTTCAAAGAGTAAATGATATATATTTATTTATTATTTTTGGTATTACTTTTTAATTAATGTTTTATTAGAAAATATAACATTTTTTGCTATTCTGCACCAGGAGGTGACTGCACAAGTCTAATATTCCTTTATATTTTGATTAGTTTTCTGTATCTTGATGATACAGATACTGTTTAATGTCTTTAATGAAAGGTCCACCTGTTCTGAGGAGTCACATTTGATATCTACAGCAATAAAAGTGTTTCATTCAAACATCACTAGACCTTAAACTGATGCAAATAGACACAAACATATTCAGTAGCTTGCATTTTGAATTTATTGCAAACATATGTAGGCTTGTCAGTCTACATTTCACTCATTCATCATGTTCATTACTTTCAAACTTGTAAGTGATAACACAGCACTTACTTCTACTTTCAAAGTATCTCTCCGCTGTCATCCTGACCTCTGTCTTTTTCTGGGGCAGCCACATAACACAGTTGACATTATGCATAAAACATATACAGTGTCATTATTTGACTTTTGACTTATTTCATGACCATTAGGCATTTCATTCAAAAACAATAGATGCCCTTTTTCTTTGAACATTCACATTTGCACTTATCTCAAACCATCTCACCTTCAGCTGACACTCTTTATACAAAAGCAAGCATTGATACAGTCAGTTTATTATATTTAACCTCAAAGTCAGCAGGTTTGTTGAGGGACATCTTGAAGAATGTTTTTCAATAGATGATATTATCTATGTAACATTGCATTTTGGGCAAAATTCACCAGAACAATTACAGTTATTTAAATGTACAATTAACAAGTCCACATAGTGCTCCTGTTATCACCAATAATTGTTTACAGCCATTCATTGCTGTCAGTGTCAGTGACCAAATAATGACAATCCAAGTGCATTAAGTACATTATTATTCACAGATAAAAGTGATACAAGAGACTGAAAATATGCATGTAGGATAAAAAGGTATTTATGAGTTTTATGTTCATGACAACATTAGAATAGCAGTTGTACTGGAGTATACAAACTGAAATAGAGTTGTGATTTATATTACTCTTCATAGGGTTTAAAAATGATAGGTAGACTAAATAATCTATGTGCTAAATAATCTAAATTTAAGATAGAAATGGATCAGTATTTTAATATGTGCCTCATTTGCACAACTTGCTGGTCAAACACACACTTGCCCCAGTTTCATCAGGACCAAAGGGAAACATGGGAAACCTGTGGGGAAATTTCATTTCTGGTGAGTAATATTTTGGGGCTCTTGAACCATAACACTTCATATCTTAATACTCTATGGCAGGAGGTAGCATATTACAGCTCAAAATTTGGACCTTTTAATAGTTACTAACTTTCTTAGTAACTATTTTGATATTTAATATTTAGATGCTAAACATTTTTTTCCAAAATGTCTGAAAAGTAATTTCTTTTCAACAGATTTTGAAATTTTTAAATAAATAATTTGCTCTGCTCTCAAATGCTTCATGGGCAAATTGACTTAAAATTATGAATTAAAATGCTAATTTTAAGAAATACAATGTGTCATGAATTACATGTACAAATTTGTAGATTTCACCTCAAAATGCATTAAATGATGCAACATCAAGTTGCTCTAAAGAGCAAACCATGTCCAATATACTGCACAGTCAACAACAAATCTTCCAAATCACTGCATGAATTCATATCATTTATAATGAAATCAACTCATAGGGCAATTTACATAAGGTCTAAATCATCATAAAGAGGCACAATAACACATATTTTACAGAATGAAGGTACATAGACTGACCAGCAGCTCCAAATACCTTTAATATTGTGTTTACTTTTGTAACATGCTAAAACAGCAGCCTATTGTCTGCATAACTTCTACATAAGATGCTGGTATTACTGAGTAAGGTAAGCACAATGACCCATGGTGCCTCACTGCATATTCAAGAGGAAACAAAAGACAGGACAGAGAGGAGTGAATAACACTATAACTTCACTGTATAGAAGGCTGTAATGAACCAAATAAGTTGCGATAAGATGCAATCAATTAATTCAGATTTTTTTTATACAAGCTTCAATTAATACACATTTAAGCAACAAAAAAGGGGGTTTAAACGAGAGAAACTGACACTGCTGCATTGTAAAGGGTAAAGACACACCCAGCACATGCATTGTCTGCTCCTGCCTAATGTGAAGTAACATGACTCCTTGTTGTACACTCACAAAAACCCGAAATGCCGTGCATAACTAACAGCCACAGACACAGACACATTCAGACGCACATGCACAAACTCCCATCTCATTACACAAAAGTGTAAGATAAACCAAAACTTATAGAGGAAGTTATCCCCTAAACATCTCAGCTGGTACTGACTCATTAGGCCCAACACTACTTAGGAAAGACTGATCTAAGTACATTGTTGAACCAGAGTACCAGCTCTGCTTCATCTGAGCAACACACTTGTGTGTTTCTCTTTTCTTCTCATTGTAACATCCAAGGTGCGTGCTTTTCAAAATATAAAAATACACCACGACATACAGCAAATCAGTTGTGCAGGTATTAGCAGCATTTTGTGACTCATGACAAGCAGGATGTATATATTTCAAGTAGAACATGAGACTTGTAAAAATATGGAAAAGATGTTGTGAAGGTGGACAAATAGTGTCAGAGGGTAGTAATATGATACACACTATTGTGAATATTTTTAATTACTCTAAATTGGGACAGCTCTACAACATATTTTAAAAATGCATACAGTAATTTTAATTTCTGACAGAGATTACTGAAGAAATGGATGGGGTGAATTAACATAACCCATAATCTGTTTTTGAAATTCAGTGCATACAAATGGTCCCTGTCCTTATAAATCTGCATATAATATAGCTTTTGTTGTAAGTTATTACCTCATTGTGTAAATTAAAGCAAGACTATGTAACTTTTGCTGAACCGTTGCCATTTTGGCAATAAGTGGCAATTACAAGATAACATTTAATTTTTTCAACCATTTTGGATCACTCTCCTTAAAGACGTTAGCAATCTGACTCCATAGATTTATCATGAGAATTGGGTGTTGGATTCCAAGTTGCTAGCCATTCTCTTAGTGAAAGCTGCGAATCCAGTGCATACTGTGGGGAAAAAGGTTTTTTGGGTTGTATCTGCATTGTGAAGCCCATAACACATGAACATACGTGCCTTTTTCTCTTACTGTACTGGCCAACCCCATATAGACCTTTAGAAAAGCTTTTTTTGGCTCTCTGAAAGTGTTACAAAAGTGATGCCTGCATGAGTTAAAAAATGTATAATACAAAGATGAATTGATTCATTTTGTTTGGACTTTGTGGTGTCCTGTTAATTGTTTTACAGTTATCCATCTATCCATTTGTTTTCCTCCGTTTATCTGCATCCAGGTCACTGTGTCATCATGCTAAGCAATGTAGCCCATATATCCTTCTTCCTAGCCATGTCCTCCAGCCCTTCCTGGGGGATCCTGAAGCATTTCCAGTCAAGATGGGATATGTAATCCCTCCAGCATGTTCTGGGTCCGCCTTGTGGTCTCCTCCCAACTGGATGTGCTAGAATACCTCCAAAGGGAGGCGTCCAAATGAGATGCCAAAAACCTCATCAACTGATGCATTTCGACACAAAGAAGCATCTGTTCAACTCTAACTCAGCCTTATTGAACATTTGAGCTCCTCGGGAGACCAGCCACTGTGGAAAGGAAACTAACATCAGCAGTTTGTGTCTGTGATCTTATTCCTTCTGTATTATCCAAAACTAATGACCATAGATGAGGTTTGGAGCAGAGGTCAACTGGTAAATCTTCACTTTCAGGCTCAACTGCCTCTTCACCACAGGTACAGTCTGGTACAGCATCTCCATTACTGCTGACGAGGCACCAATCTGCCTGTCAATCTCATGCTCTGTACACCCCAAGATACTTAGAGGCCGTTATTCACTCATAGCCCAAGGTCAGCAATGTACCATTACCTGACAGACTACTTTGTTCTCATACTTGGAAGTGCTGACCCTTCTTCCTGTCCTTCATACTCGACTGCAAACTGTCCCAGTAAGCACTGGTAGTCACAGTATGATGAAGTCAGCAGAACCACATCATCCATAAAGAAACAGAGGCAACCCTGAGGCCACCATACCACACTCTTACCACACCTTAGCTACACCCTGAAATTCTGTCCATGAAAACCACAAACAGAACTGGTGACAAGGCACTACCCTGGTGGAGCTCAATGCCCACTAAGAATACGCTTGGCTTCCTGCCGAAAATGCAAACACAGATTTAACTTCGGTTTCACAAGGACCGATAGGTTTCCAGTACCCCAAACTCCCACAGTACCCAACATAAGTCATAAGCCTTCTCCAGATCCACAAAACAGTTGATGGGCCATGACACCTCCTCTGTTCACTGTTCCACAACCAGGATGGAATTTGCATTACTCTTCTTGAATCCTAGGTCAGTCAATTGACCAGAGCCTTTTGTCCAGCACCTGGCATAAACTTTTCCAGGGAGGCTGAGGGTGTCACCCCTGATAATTGAATCACACCCTTTGGTCCACTTTTTTAAAGATGAAACCACATCAGGGTCTTTCAGTCCACAGGCAATGTTCCTGTCCTCCACAGGGCACTGAAGAAGCATGCTGACCAAACCAATGCCACAATGTCCAGAAACCTCCACATCTCAGGGTGAATCTCATTCATCCCTGGCCCTGGCTTTTGCAGAGCTTTTGGACTACCTCAATGACCTCCACTAGAGAAATGAACTTGGTTACCCCGAACCCTCCAGTTACGCCCCCTCTGTGGATGACGTGTCAGTCGGGGTCAGGAGTTCCTCAAAGTTTTCCTTGCATGATCCAACAACATCCTTAGTCCAGGGGCCTCATTTATAACTGTTGCATTGTACAAAACAGGGCTTGAAAGATACGCATGTCATTTCCCACGAAAAAGTTGAGGTTTATAAAAACAAACTTGACGGCAGAATGTGCACACCTGTAGAGAAACTCTGACCTATGTGTATGAACATTTTGGAGCCAGGAGAAATGGCAATGCAGATTGTGAAGTGGTGAATTGAAGCTTTGTATGGTGACTCCTATCACACATTTAATTTCACTTAATATCAAATGTCCACTTAATTGCAAACATTTAAGCCAGCAGTGTTACTTCTGCTTGTGCTAGTAAGCCATAACTATTCCATAAGCACCTTTCAACTTTAAAAGATACAAGTCAACTCAAATGATAACCAATTATATCTGTAATTTATTGTTGAATTATTACTGAAACACTGAGCTCAATGCGGTCTCACCTTCACAATCACATTCCCAACCCCCAGAGTGCAGAGGAGGGGATCAGGCTGTATAGCGCTCAGACTTGTGGTAAGTTGTGGAACAGGACAATGCTGAAATACCAGGATGATGCCAGGATGTGGCAAGTGGCAAGATTCAGGAAAGTCTGACATGCCTTTCCCTGATATTAAGTGTAAATATACTGATCCTCACCTCAATCATGTTAACTGATTAAATTATCGTCTGTAGTAGAAATTCAGGATAACATCAAATAACTTTAAAGAATTGCAAAACAGAACACTGAAAAAATATTTTATAATACTGTGCATATATCACCAAGTACAATTTTAGTTTTCATATAGTGTTTTATGTGTAAAATTGTGGCAGTGAATACATGACTGTGCTGTCATGGCAGAGTGCACTTAAGACACTGCAGTGGCTGCTGCACACATTCTGCCTTCTCCAGTCACTTAACCTGGCATATCTTGACCACTTGCACTAATATATGGATTGTGTAAATTAGAGAAACACCTGTATGGATTACATTCATATAAATGAATACAGTGTTTATTGTATTTTAGATAAAATGTGTGGTCTCATCAGTCATGCATGTATCTATATACAGTAGATGCTTAACAAATACCAAGAGGTTGGCTTCAGTGTCCCTGTGCCTTCACTTATCCGTACCCTGACAGTGTGTAGTAATGTGCCTCTTGGCACCTCCATGTCTGGCCACTTTGTTTAATTTCATGAATTGTTTTGTTTGTTGCACCGACTGCATTATCAGCTGTTGCAGCCATCAGCCTCTCAAACTTTCTTCTGTTTTTAGTACTGCTGCCAGCCTGGGAGCCAGACAAATCTGCGAGCTCATGTTTTATTTGCTCTGGCAGATACGTCTGGCCACCCTCCAGTTCAGACAGATTTCCAGTCGATCTGGCCCCAGTCGGGCCAATCACAACCATTTATCTAATATGGGATGGGTTTGATACGCTGACTGTACAGAGGAGCATCACCAGTCCAGATCTGAAAGGTCACTCATCGCACATTTTGTTGCTCTGATTGGTTGTAGGTCTTTTGGTCTGCACTTGTTGATAACATCCCTTGGAAATCCAAAATGAATTGAGAGGTTCCAGACTAATTCAGAAATATGCTGACTATACTGCTGCCGTTTTCCATATGAACAGCATGTATATCAATATTTTTTGCTTTTGCATTGACTATTTATGGTTAATTGTGGTAGTGAAGGTAATGAAAGGGGCGGAATATTAGGTTTGTCCTTGTGCGCACATTTCGAAGTTGATTGTGATTTATGAAGGGAAAAATATTTGTGTTTGTGCATGCACACAGTGTTATAAATCTGATTATTTTTTGGTGCACGCCATTTTCGTCTTTTTGTTTGCATGTACACATTTGGTTTGGATCCTACGAACTGTTCTATAAATGAGGCCCCTGGTCAGCAGTTCTCCTTTGAGTTTTGCTGCCACAACCACAGAAGCTGCACTCCTTCTGGCCTCCTGATACCTTTCTGCTGCTTGGGGAGTCCCCTGAACCTGAAAGGACTCCTTTTCCAGCTTGAAGGCCTCCTTCACCGCTGTACACCGGTGCATCATTTAGTTGCCGCTATGACAAGCACAGAAACCTTCTGGCCACAACTCCAAGCAGTTATTTCCACAATGGAGGCCTTGAACATTGCTCACATGGATTCCATGTCCCCAGCCTCCCTCAGGATGCTGGAAAAAATCTTCTATTTCTTTTATAATTGCGGTTTGTTGGAAAACTCTTCTTTGGGAGGATTTTTTTTTGCTGCTGTACCACGTTTGGCCAATGAGATAAACTGGCTGCAAGCCGGACTCACTGTGATTTATCCAAGAGAAGTGGGACCACAAGCAGGAACGTCAGTAGTACGTCATAATCTTAGCAAATTGACTTTGTCAAGTTATTTGCACAATAAGATCTACAGTTTGCTAACATTAGCTAACATGGTCATACTATAACAAGGCTGTAGCAACAAAGTGTATTGTGGACAACTGAAGGTTGTGTTATCTCTTTCAGAAGTTACGTAGTTTTGCTTTAAAATGACTTACACAGAACTCTTAATAGAAAACCTGTCTTGTTTCCTTTTGAATAGATGAGTTGCAGTGAAACAGCATTTCAACAGAGATCGAGACAGCAGCTGAATGGAAAGCATTACAAAGCATTTTCATAAAGCAACATTGTGACTTTAGAATTAATAAGGTTCTATCTCACATTTTTGTCAAAAATTAGTTATTCACATGAAACTATTCTTTGCAAGTTACTGACATTTTGTGTAAGTTTAATTTTTTGATTTCTGCACTATTGGCCCTAAAATTTTGGAAAAAAAAAGGTTTTGTCTCAAAAATCAATCTTAAACTTTGTGTTATAAGTTTCCATCTGCAAAGCACCAATCACTGCTCGGAATGTAGACGGGAGGACCAATCAGGTTCCACCTCTTTACCATGTGACCTAACTGCTCTGTGACTTGAAGGAGTTTAAACGTTCATGAAATGATGCTCAATCTTAAAAGAAAGAAATATGTATGACACTAACACAAAAACCAACTGAGCTGAAAGTCAGTTTTTAGTCTTTTTTAATTTTTACTTTTATCTATGATAGTCACCTAGCTTGCTGCGTTTAAATACCCAGTTAGCAAACTTGTTATCAATTATTAATATTATTATTGGTGACTTAAATTAATCTGAACTAAAAATGATGAAGATAAATACAGGCTGCTAGTGGCTGATGCTAATATTAATGCTGCCTGCTGCTAACTGGGTTTGTGTGTCTTTAACATTATAACTTGAGCCCTGCACCAGACAGTGATGACAAAGAAACATTCAGAGCTCAGACACTGACAGAGACCCCTGTCTGTCAAGAAAGAAGTAAAAAAAAAGAAAAAAAAACAAGAAAAAGTAAAGTAAGTCTGGGAGCACAAACAGACAAGAAGAGTCATGAAATGAAGAGCAGCAGACAGAGACAGCAGCAAAAATCCAATAAAACAAAGCAGAGCAAGGAGAGAAAATAGCAGCAAATTTTAAAATGTTTTCTAATTGTCTTGAATTTTGTTTTTGGAACTGTATGAACTGCATTGGTATAGTTATGTCTAAATTTAAAACATGCAGCTGAATTGTAGTCTGTGCCCAAATATCTTAAATCATAACTCCCTTCAGCAGTTCATACATTGATTTTGTGTATTAAAACAAAATAAGACTAATTTCTTTATCTTTTTTCATCAATATCACAGCTTTCTGTGAAGCCTCAGCAGATAGAAATGTATAATCCCAAGTGAAAATGAGTTCTCAGAGTTAGAAGGTTCTATCTGAAAATCACGTGAACATAAAAACCCCACTTAAAATGTGATAGTATTTTGATATCATATATTTAGACAGTGTTGTGCAAGTTCACACTTCACAAGAGCTAGCTCAAAGCTCAGATCACACAGATTAGTTCACATTCATTACTTCCATTTTTTTTTTAAACAAACTGCTCCGAACTATTCTTTTTCAATAGAACCTCCTCCTGCTTATCCATCCCTAATCACTGCCATGTCCACTTCTCAATCTAGATGAATTACTGTATACTACTATAGAATCACCGACAGAGATTATTTTTAAAAGCCAAGAAAAACCAATGTGAGTATGTTTTACCACTTAAACAATGTGTCATATTATGCAGAAAGTCAAAAAAGAGGTGCAGTAAAGGTTTACTGTAGATGCAATGGAAATTTTATTTAGCCTGCATGAACCAAATTATGCAGCAGTTCAAGAACAAAAAAATAGATTCATATGCTTCCAAGCAAGCCACCACTGGCTTCATTACAGTCGCGAGCTGAAAGATGTGCTATGATTTCAGTTCTGCAGAACACACAATTTAGAGAAAGCAATCATGGCAAAAAAGACCAGGCCCTGGTTTTTTCAGTCCCGGAGGACAAAATTTGCATGAAAATGTGACATTTGTTCATTTGGACTCTGTACTGATATGTTCATAAAACTCCTTCAAATATTCACACGAACTGGCCTCAGCAGTACTGGCACCGTATCTGCATCCAAATTGCCAGTTGCACTAGCCATACCATAAATCCTTGGGTGCCGTAAAACACAGTGCATGAGCATCATTAACTCTCGCAGGAGTTAACGACGCTCATGATCACGTTCATTAGTTGCAAACGGATACGTTCAGTTCACCATTCACCAAAAACTTCAATCAATGCGCTCTTTTAGCGCGTTCATGCACAACACTGTATTTAGACAACATTAAGGGTGTCTGTTATTTTGACAAATAAAATATAACTCTATTTTATATCAGTTTTTCTAACTAACTGTCAAACTTTGAACCTCAATCACTCAAAACCACTCGGAATGCAGATAGAACCTCATAATTCTAAGGCGTCGACATGGCAGAGCATCAGCCAGCGGATGTGGCTAAATGCGTTTACCCTACAAAGTGCTGCAATGCATACAAAATACAGTAATGTCTGCTGCAAGGGTAAACAACACAACAGAATGGGGGAGAAGTTGTTGATGGTGGAAGTTGTCCAGGGGAGTAGATCACAGGGTGGGGTGACGGGGATGAAAACTGCACTTACAGTGGATGAAGGCAGATTCCTCAGTGAAGATGTCTAGAAGTGAAGAAGAAATGTAAAATGAGAAATAAAATTGTTCAACAAAGATGGATGCGATATAATGTTTTTTTAAGCCACTCTTATAACTTTTCAATCTACAGTTCCTGGTTGTGAACCAGCTGACCAGATTCAGTCAGATCACTGCCGGGGGCACGCTACTTGATTTGTTTACGTAGGAGTGCTGGAGGTCGGCACTGCTCTCCACCTCCTTCTCCCTGTTTAGGAAAAAGCAGAGGGGGAGGGGGCTATAAAAAGTTGACCCCATCTCAGCCCCACAGACTCGCTTCCAAGCTGGAGCAGCAGCAGCATCTGATCTCTCCGAGCAGCTGTCCTCTCCCTGCATCAGCACAACAAATACTTTACATTGCCTGACCTTTTCCTCCTGCATCACTATCCCAGCCATGCCCCCACGTCCCTCCGCCCCAAACACCCCCACTGCCACCAACACCATCAGCTACACACACGTATACACACACACACACACACACACACACACACCCTGTGTTCCCTTTCACACCACTACTCAACCCCATGCTAGGCCCCTGCCTGCCACGCACCCAGCTGACATGTATCCCTCATGCTCATGGAGTTGTATTATTACTCTGACACATTAGCTGAGAATGGACTGTGACCGGTTGTAAGTGTGTATCTCGTGTATGAAAAAGATTAAATGAATTTAAGAACTTTATCAACAAGTTTAAAAGAAACTTTATATACAAGTGGATGTTACAGAGTAAAGAGAGAAGGAATTAAATAAGAGGATAGGGACTTGAAAAAAATCAGCAGATTTACCTTGATTTTCAGTTCATTTTACAGGTTTTAACTGCGGCTGCTAGTTAACAAAATCACTCAATGTCTTAAAAGATAATAATTTCAGTAATGAAAGTGTGATTTAAAAATTAATAAAGTGTGAATACAAGTGAATATATTTGTAAAACTGACATTGAAAACTGAAAAATATCACTTAGTTTTCCTTGTGATAGCAAAGAGTTAAGAGAAAAGAATTTTAAAAAATCCGATTTCAAAATTTGTCAGTTGGACTTCAATTAGTATTACAGCTGCTACAGTGGTCCATCCACACTGGTGATGTAACATTTTTTGCTAGCAAAAACTTTCAGGACTGTGTGGATGTACACATAAATTAATTACTTTAAATATTTAGATGTAGGCAGTAAAACCTACACTTAAATATTTCTTGTGGAGTTCAGTGACGTCATGTTATCCCCAGTATATGCCCCAACTTCAACCTGAGCAGAGGTCTTATCAGCCACAAGAAACACTAGTGTGGCTCTGCAGGGCCTTTGAATATGTACCTGTAAAACTGCACTTTTCATGCAAACAATGAAGTGATAAATATAAAGTCTGTTAGACTGGTTCTGCCTGCACAACATGTTAGAGTTATGGAAAAAACAAGATTAAGCATGCTAAAATAATCGCTTCATGCTCAAGCTGATGCTCACAAAGCGTAGCTAATCTGACAAAGTACATCTTAGACCGAAAAACATGACCTAAGCGTAGAAGCATAGAGCTGAGCTTGACAAGCTTAGTCTGCGATGTCCTAAAATGGCCACTGTACATGCAGATAATTTTGGTTTTATTTACTGAGGTTTTGAGGTCCCTGTCACTGACACTTCCATACACCACCAAACAAAAGCAAAGAAGCTGAATTGCATTTGACTTGTGGTGTCCAAAGCCAGCGACAGAGAGCAAGTAAATTCTGAGGTACTTCTTATTTCATTTTAGGAAGAGGTATTTTTTACTTCACTGTATGTGTTCTACAATTAGCCTATAATTACTAGTTATCTTACTCATCCAAAACATGTAAATTTATGAAGCTTTATTATCAATTAAACTCTCCAATTGTAACATAGTCAACAAGTCAATGTAATATAATGCATGTTATATATATATATATATGTATATATATGTATATATATATATATATATATATATATATATATATATATATATATATATATATATATATATATATATATATATATATATATATATATAATGTAATTATTTTTAAAATGGATAATCCACATAGTGAGTACTTACACTTCAAGTATATTTTACTGATAATGCATACTTCATGCATACTTTTGCATATGCAAAATGCAAGATTTGTAGAAGTACTTTTATATTGATACATTAGGAATTGTACTTAAGTAATGGATTTACTGTAAATACTTACTTCATCACTACTTAAAGTATTTAAAATTCATCTGAAAAGCACAGGAGAAATGTGACTTTTCAGAAACAGTTACCCAGGATAGTCCACATATCTCACTTCTGACAGATTTACTAGTCTAGTTCTGTACACCAAATAACCAGGACTTTGGTTTTTGAAAGAGGTGTTGCTGTTTTGTTTCAGATTGACAATCTCAAAACCTCAATAAATACTGTAAGCATGGGTGGATGCTTTTTGTGAGTGTGTGTTTTTTCATTAGGAATTATTTTTTATTTGATTAGTTTGGTGTGAGTGAATAGTTAAATAGTCTAAAGCCATTAACCTGTGTGTAGTACAGAAAGGACTGTTCCAACTTATTCAGCAGAGAAATTTTCATGAAATGTTACGAACAAGGAACAAACACATTAATGAACTGTAATGTTATCCAAGTAATTAAAGCATTTATAACACTGATTAAGAATAACTCGATGGAAGGTGTCACTGACTGGACACCTTCCATCGAGAAATAGTTTCCTGTGACACTTTCCAACCCTGAGAATAAACCATGTAAACAAACTCGTCTCACGCTATCAAAATAGCCCGACGATGTGTAATGCAGAGAAAAGGGAACTCAACCGACTCGCTCCAGGACTGTGGCTGAAAATCCAATCTCCCAGCAATCCCAGCCAGAGCTCAGTGGAGTTGGATTACCTGTCATGAAGCTACTGCATGTCTATTAACACTGACATGCCATTGCTAAGACAGCCAAGCTGGACTGCTGCTTTAGCAACATTTATGACACAAAAATGATGTAAAAACTCATGTAGGTCCCATCAGGACCTCCACACAGGTTCACATGTCTCTGTACATCTTATGCAACTGTATCCAGAGACAATATGCTTTAGCAACAATAACCTCAACATTTGTAAATGATGCCTGAAGTCCACTGGGAACATAAACTATTCATTTCAAGGAAAGTGACAAACGCCTTTTTCATAGCAGACATTCTGACTTGTCACTGTAACAAAAGTTCAGGGTTTGTGCTCTTGAACCCAGGCTTTTCAAAAGATACTGTCAGGTAAATGTGGCCAAAAACAAACATTAACAAATAAAAGAGAAGAAGATGCTGTGAAGATTTGACATTTGACTGAAATGTTCACTTTTTTCCCCGTTTTATCCACCATGTCACTTTTTGCACATGAAATAAAATACTTTGCATTTACTTTTTTGACAGTTTTTATGAGGTGGGACCATGGCAGGAAAAGCACAGATGTGTCTAATAACATTAACGATAGCTCTGTTCTATTCATGTCCCAATACGACCAAAATACCAGGAAGCTGAAACTGAAACAACAATTTTATTATTTACTTCTATGCTTTTCCTGATGTCTTCTTTGAAAAAAGCCTATTACATTTATTCTTAACAGTGTAATTGTGAACTATTGTGAACTGTATATCCAGTATATCCAAGTTATCCAGTGAAAACCAATACGCCTGCTAACTGTTGGCAGTGCCTTTTTTTTTTTTTTTAGATAATCC
This sequence comes from Euthynnus affinis, assembly GCA_029490765.1. NCBI lineage: Eukaryota > Metazoa > Chordata > Actinopteri > Scombriformes > Scombridae > Euthynnus > Euthynnus affinis. The sequence continues at coordinate 17,566,292 of CM055838.1, read as the reverse complement.
AAATCATTTCGTTTATCCAAATCACTGTAAAAGAACAAATTTGAAGATACGTGTTTTATCTATTTGAAAATTTAAAATGAGCTATATTTGGAGAGACAAGAATAAGAATAGCCTACAGACCAGAAAAACAATTTGTTGATCAATAATAAAAAATAGGGTAAAAAAAATGTGTGTGTGTGTGTGTGTGTGTGTGTGTGTGTGTGTGTTTTAATTAAAGATTAGATAATGAATTTGTTAATATGATACTGAATTGGCACTTTAATAATAATAATAATAATATTTTCATGGCGATATACAAAAAAATAAATGAATAAGACACTTCTTCAAATGAAGTTACTTTTAAACCTTCAGGTAGCACTTATTTCTGCACATTTGCAATGTCACATTTAAGTCTTTTCATCCCCCTAGTGTTTCACAATCAAACAATAAGACTGAACTAAACTGAAGTGCAAACCTTATTTGCACATTTAAATGCATCTTGAATTTCAAATGGATTCAGTAAATTTGAAAGTAAACTTTACTGCAGCATTTCAAAAATGACAGTTTTAGATATCTGCTTTCAATAGTGTGTATGCAAATGTTAAACAGATGAAAGCATATTCACACAAATTCACAGACACACTTAATCTGATGTAATTAAAGTTTCATGTCTGTCTTAAAACATCATCTTCAGTTTGGAATATGTTTTTTTTACAGATTGAGAATTAGATATTGGGAACTTTTTATGGCCAGTTTGAACAGGATGAATGATTGCAGTATGCAAAAACTGTTTCAATGTATGTATGGGCATGTGAGCATAGTTTTAAAACAGACTTGAAAAAAATGAACCTATCCTTTAATCAGATTAGACATGGGTTCGGGGAAGGTTGGGCTACCACTCTGACAGAACTTGTGAAAAATGTACCAACTTACATGTATAACGAGATGTTTTCTTGGTCACCGATGCTCCACTACAAAGCTCATTGTTGTTCCATCAAAGGAAGGAGGGGCGATTATTCTTGGACCTTGTTGTGTTGTGATGCTGATAACTGGCTTCCTGTCAGTGCTTGCTACACTTCCTCTGGCGCCCACATGTCCCAAACTCACAGGTAGCTGCAGTGGAACCTCTCCTGTTGCGCTGTAATAAACGCTCTCACCGCCTGTTGCATTAGTTTCCTGCTTAATGCTTCTGGCGTTTTTCACCTTTTCCCCAACTGCATCCTCAGAGTGACATGCTGACTGTGACAGCACTGCCTGAGCTGGCAGAGTTGGTGAGGGGATGAACCCTGGGTAGATCATGTATGTGGGGGCATATGCCCCTGTGTTCAGTGCCACCGGAGACAAAGGGAGAGGCACAGGGGTGACAGGGGTGACAGGGGTGACGGGTGCTGCAGGTGAATGGGGCATGGGTACATCCACATAATGGCCTGTCTCAGGGTCAAAGAGTCGCTTTGTGGTTGGCTGTAAGGGAGTGTCCACCAGGTAATAATGTCCAGTAGTTGGGTCCAAAAGCATCTTGCGCTGTGATGTTGATACTGTCTCGCCAGTTGAAGGTGTGGGTGACATAGTAGTGACAGTGGGAGAGAAACACAACACCTGCTGTGTTTGTGAGCCTGCTGTTGCTGCTGCTGCTGGGTGGTGGTAGACAGTTGAAGCTGGGTACTCCATGATTAATGGAGACTTCTTGCTGTCACCTGTGTGTGTTTGGCCACTGTTTGAATTTGCCTCCTTGGAAACTGGCTCTCGATTCAGCAGTTTGATTTCATTCGTATACCCCAGCCCGGGTATGGTTAGATAGTTCTCAGAGTCCAAGCTGCCCTGTGTGACTGTGGGATTAGTGGGGCTGATTTTGACCTTTCTCTGCTCCACCTGCCCGTGTTTCTGGGGCTCTATTTTCACTGACAGTGGAGCCACCGGTGTCTTGGAGCTTTTCATAGTTGCTGATGTTTGTAGCACAGAGCTTTGAGGAACAGGGTTACTAACTGAAGTTATGCTTACACGTGCCTTATTACCATTGCCAAAATGAAGGACACTTTTGTTACTGAATGTTTTACTTTGCTGTGTTTTAAATGTGTCATCGTTATATGGAACGTGTATGATATTCAGAGATCTTTTAACTTCTTGTGATTTGCCTGTCTCTGTGGTGTTTATCAAAGACTGAGGGATCCTTTCGGTGTGTGCGTCGGACTCTGTTAGTCTCCCTGCTGTTGCCTCCTGCTCCTCTGCTCCCTGCTCCTCACGGGCAATAAGTGAAAGCACATGGCTGTCGGTGATGGGTTGTGGAGCTTGAGTTTTGCGCTTCCATTCATTTCTGTCAAAAACATAAAGCTGCTCCATTGTTTTTACTGCAGCTTTAAGTTTCTCTAACGCTGCCTGTTTTGGTATCTTAGGCTCATTTCTCCTTTCAGCTGTCTCACCTGAAAACTTTTCCTGCCTCTGTTTTGTCACTTTGCTGTCAGTATTTGTTTGAATTTCTGATTGGTCAGGATTTAGCTGCTTAGCCACAACAGGTGGCACCCTGTTAGTTGTGCAATGCGAAGGTGTATTTTCACTTTGAGGCGTTTCGGGTGGGATATCGCCCTCTGTCTGCATCTGTGATGCCTCGTTTATCTCTGGTTTGACATTTGTTTTTACAGAGTGGCATTTAATCACAATAGGAGATGGTAATGAATGCTTTACAGGCTCCTTTTTAGCCTTCTCATCAAGTTTATCCCCTGCTGCTGAAGGCCCAGTGGAACTATTATCCAAAGAAACAAAGCGATATGAACTTTTTACTAATTTACGCACATCTCTGACATGATAAATTGGAGTTTGAAACTTGCATTTTGTGTCTCTTATGTCTCTAACGGTGAAGTTTGGGATCTTATCTGACGCAGACAAAACATGACATTTGGTTTCACCTGCTGCTCTAAATGTGTTAACAGTGTTGTAACTTATTTTAGGTGTTAACAGGTTAGCAATATTCAGTGTGCACCCTTTATTTTCTTTCACACTTCTCAGGCATATTTTTATCTCAGGTGTTTTCCCACCCTTCTCATTTTCTTCTTTGCCTACTATGTTTCCATTATTGCCCGTTTTGAACACTTTCTCACATTTCTGCGGGCCAACAGGCGTGCCTGTGGCAGGTGTATTTCTTGACAAGTCTTGTGTAAATTCCTTCTCTTTTGAAAGAAGCTGGCAACTCGGAACAAAGAGGAGTTTTGTTAGCATGCTGCTGGTATCCAATTCTTCCTTTACAGTGGTTTCCTTTGTATCACTTACAGCTGTGGAGACTTCAACCTCCTTTACAGGATCTGGCTCATCTTCTTTCCATGAATTAAATGCACTAGTTTGACTGTGGCTGAGCTGTACTTTTGGAGGATCACAGGATTCCTTCTTCTCATATTGTCCCTTTTCTGAATCATCTAGTACTTTGCTGCTTTTCTGCTCCTCTGCAGGCTCACAGGAACTCGCCCTGCTGCCCTCCAGATGTTCATCATCAGCAGAATTCACAGTGAATCCTGAGCCTGATTCTGATGTTTGCCTTTGCAAGCCTCTTCCCACACTCCTGTCTTTCATCGGGTATCTGTTGAAAATTTCACCCCTCTCCATTTTGCACTCCTGTTCAAATTGCATCTTTTTGGAAATCACATTTTTCAGTAGACTTGATGCAAAACTTGCTCTTTTCTGTGTATCCCCCGTGTTGTCTGTCTGATGATATTGCATCTTACACCCTGACCTGGCCAACACGGCCCCGCTAACCTCACTGGACCATGCGTTCTTGGAGGACTTTGGACGCTTCGCTCCTTCAGGTGCTACATTACAGCGGAAATTCAGCGTGACTCCGCGCTGCTTTGGATGAACAGGATCTTTCATTTCAATCTTTTTGCTAGATGATGAAGCTTGTTGAGAATTTGTTCTCTTATTCAGCGCGTACGTTTTAGTTTGTGATGCTTTCGAGCCGGCGATGGTCTTACTATGTCTCTTACTGTCCACAGTCTTATTCATTTCCAATGTTGCGCTCGAAGTCTTGTGCGCAATTACGCTCCGCTCTTTTCCCCGCGATATGTTTCCATAATTCCAGTCCACATAGGCTGACCACTTGTTTAGCCCATATTCCGACATAGAGGACTCACTGGAGGTGCTAAGATTAATGGCATCAAAGTATGGACATGCCAAGCTCCGGAAAGACTTGGCGGTTAAATTACGCACCTCTTTATCGGCGTCATCCAGCTCACTGATGGAGCTGGACGCTCCACTGGAATACTCATTAATATCTTTCCGCCTTAGTTTGGTTGCAAGGTGCTGACGGCCCGGAGCAGGGATGAAATACTGGGCTCTATCGCCTAAGGGCCCCGCTCTGGCGCCAGAGCTCACAAAGGAGAAGTGGCTCCCGTCTCCAAAGTGTTTTGTGTATTCACACGTGCTGTTGTCAAAGATATTTCCAGGTTCGTTTATTGCCCTGGAAGAGGTTTTTATTGATAAATGAATCTTCCCCGCACTGGCGTCTCCGCTTTCGTTTTTGCATACGCTTTCATCTGAGCTGGCGCCTTTGTCCGAGTCACAAAGATCACTCTCCTCCTGCTCGGTGCTGACAACTGTTTCACCAAGATTAGACTGCACTTTCGCTTGGCTCCTACCCTCCAGTATCAAAGTCCCCTCCTGTGTTTCATCGCTTTCAAACGAGGCGTAATCCACAAAGGAATAAACCAAGTTATCGTCTTCAAAATCCCAACAGGTCCCACGCCCCAGGTCGTAATCTACGTCGTGGTCGAGCTCGGTCAGCTGGATTTCGTGCGTCGTGATATAGTGAGACTCGTCCTCCAAGGTGTCGGAGCCGCAGTGGTCGGACAGCACCGCGCTGGCACCGTCATCCGACTCTGTTTTGCTGTTCAGATACATATCCGTGTACTGGAGCTCATCACTCTCACTGCACACATGTTCACTGCAGTCACTCGGGTCAAGCTCGACCTGCTGGCGCGGCTTCTCATTCTCTGAGTCCGGATCAGTGTTGGGAAGTTTGGTCAGAGTTTCCAAGAGGGACTCACCCGAAAGAGGGCCGCAGTCGGTGGCCCGCTTGTCCTCCGACTGCTCTTCAACAAAGTCCTCTGAAATGATTTTACCCTCCGTGCCATGCTCCCCCTGCCTCGCACTGTCGCATTTGATAACAGACAGTTGGTTTCCCTCGCCAGTGAAAGTCACTTTCACTGTTTTTGCGCCGTCCGGTTTCATATCCAGATCCACATAGTTGGACTCGTCGCTTTTTGTGTCGGCGTGTCCCTTACTGTCCGTGTTGTCCTTATGCTTGTCCTCTCGGAGCAGCTTCCTGTGAAGTCCGGTGTCATCTCGGTAAGTGAGAGTTTCCTCCGCTGCTTCCATTTAGTCCGGTCTTACCGTCAGGTGGTCCTCGTTTACGATGTTATCCTGACACTGGACGGAAAACTCTGCAGGCTGGAGAGACGGGAGGACGGAGAGAGAGAGAGAGAGAGAGAGGAGGGAGAGTGGGTGAGAGAGGGAGGGAGAGAGAGGGAGGGAGGGAGGATATAGATATGGGGTGGTGGGGGGAGTCCCGAGGAAAATCCCATGATGATTTCTCTCTAATGTGAGTCTCAATCTCTCCAAGTTTTACAAGTAACTAAGTTTTTGTTCCTCACTCTGAGGAAGCACGTGGTCTTATGAAACTAACCTCTAAAAAGTATCGAGATTCAGCACCTTTCTTGGAAGAACAGCTCCTCTCCATGAGTCTATTAAACTGACTTTTACACTCATAAGCAGTGGTGGATAGAAAGCTTTAATATCCTCATTAAGTAGAACCAGCAGCTATTTTACTTAAAATGTAGTGGGTTTTTTTGTTTTTGTTTTTGTTTTGTTTTATAAGTTTTACAATCTGCTTGAAAAGAAAAGTGGCACATTTAAAACGTGATCAGAGTAAAAGTTACTCAAGTGCAGAAAGTAAAACCAGATAACATGGTCTGTTCTGCCCAAAGTTTCCAATGCTAATAATCTGTCGTTGAAGTGTACTCAGACTACAGTTGAAATGATTAGTTGATTAATCGATTGACAGACAATGAATCAGCATCTATTTGGACAGTCAATTAATCATTTTAGTCATTTTTTTTTTGGTAAAAATGCCAAACATTTAATTGCTCCAGCTTCTTAAATGTGAATCAACCAAGAGGTCTGGCCCCTCTCTAAGGGTCACAAAATAAATCTGAGGGGTCGTGTGATGATTAAGTTAAATAACAAACAGTTATTTAAATGAAACCATCTGAGAATTTTAGAGGGGAAATGTCAAACAACTCATAAATATCTGAAATGTAACAAGGAGTCCCAACAAGACACTGCTTATTTTGTGAGGGGCAACAGGCCAAAAAGGCTGTGCTGTATTTTATAAACTTGTTACATAGTGTATGCTTTAATGTAAAATCTTAATCTTTAAAGTAAATAGTAATAGCTGTCAGATAAATGAAGTGGAGTAAAAAGTGAAATATGTCCCTCAGAAATATAGTAGAGTAGAAGTTTAAAGTGGCGTCAAATGAAAATACCTAAGTACAACAACCTCAAAATTGTACTTAACTATAGAACTTGAGTAAATTCTACGTCTGTACTATGTAATTACAGTATTTGAAATGTGACAGTATCATTTTGAACCAGTCACTGTAATCACAGGCCTACATGTGTGAGACTCTCCACAACTAGACAGCTGAAAAATATTGATGAAATAGCGGCACGTATGATATTGGCACCGATAATATTTGCGGATATGAGAATGCCATCAGTGCTCTGCCCTCTCATTGAAACAGCTGCTTACCCTTTATGGAGAAAAATACTCAACAGCAGCTGGTGACAGTCAGTGAAAAGAATTTACTATAAGTTCATCCATTCATCTGCAGATGTAGAACAAGTTTTGACTTTTCTGTCGAAAGTTAATTCCAACCTCACACCCTGAACCACTAATTCAAAGGCTGGACAAAAGTAAATGGTGGTTATGTGTGTTTGATAATGATGTTTGCTCTTTCTCGCATAATAATGATCCAGTTATTAAAGCTATGCATGTCTAAGTGTTGAAGACACAAGTGTGGTTTCTGGACAGGGCCCCAGATTGGTGGTATGCAGCAGGGAGGGGCTGGGCCAACAGTTGCTCCATGTGGAGGGCACATTGATAGCAATATCAAGGACAAAGGCCACCAGTATAAAGCCTTTGTCACCCTCAAATCCCACTTTACCCTCTGTGTCATTAATGGGGTGTCGCCTCTTAGATATAAGCTGTTTTTGAAGTATTAATCCAAATGGTGAAGCCTGATATCTGCCATGTATGAGTGCCTCTACTGCCTTCCAAAGACAAACAGCAGTAACTACTAAATGACATGACTCAAGCCTATAATTCCTATTAAATGACTATCACTGCTGTACTATTAATACTGTAAAACTCTTTCAGTTTGTAGTTGAACTTTGTTGATTGTGATAAAACAATTGAAAATGAAAATGAAACACTTCCATTAGACTTCATAGAACTGAATATATAGTCATATACCGTCTTCTCTCAAGGGCTGAGCTATTAAAGTTTACATTTTCTCTATCTGTGCCCAAATGTGAACACACATGGTTGAACTGACCTCCACAAAGATGATAAATTTAGGTAGCTATTTAAAATAGGGACACCGCTCACGCAAGCATGTTGAGATCAGTTTCTTACAGTGGCTACATTAAAACAGCAGGTGTTAAATCATGAGCACCATTAATCAACACCATGAATAGTCCACGTGAAGACCTTTTCAACTCTCGCTCGCACATCAGATGTTGATACAGAACAGGGTCGCCACTGAGAATTGATACACAATATGTACCTGCTCTAAAAATAACTGTTAGAGTGTGTGGCATGAGTCAAACAGTAACACAGCAAATCTTACAGTGTTAACAAGTGTTAATTTCACAGTGACAGATTTTCAGAGTTGACATGTGTTGGTCAGACAGTTGTATGTCTGCTCACAAAGCTGACAAGGGTCTATTCAAAAAGTGTTTGTGATTAACCCTGATAGCTGTGTACAGTGTACACACATATATTATGATGATTATAAGTAAAAAGAAATCCTTACGGGGATGTAATACCCGGGATGTAATATTATACCTACCATCATGTATGAATGTATGTATGAAAAGACATTCAAAATGATTACAGTTGTAACCAGATATCAATTTAGTTTTGTTTATTGTTGATCATTTTATCAGTTGATCACAATCAAAATTTACTTAAAGTATTAAAAGTAAAATTATGAAATTTTTAAACTCATCATGCAAAATGTCCTCAATATAATATAATATAATATAATATAATATAATATAATATAATATAATATAATATAATATAATATAATATAATATAATATAATATAATATAATATAATATATGACATGTTTTGTTGTTTGAATCAAACAGGGTTTTATATGGATTTTTTACACTGAAAAAATACTTGAATACTTAAATGATATTTTAACATGTTTGAAACAAAAAAATAAATAATCTGAATGTCAAGATGAAAAGAGATGCCTACAGAGTGATCTAAATTAATTACGATACAAAAAAAATGTAAAATACATCATCTGTTTTACATGTAAAATATTGATCTGAAAAGTAACTAAAGCTGTCAAATAAATGTAGGAGTAGGATGTACAATATTTTCCTCTGAAAAGTAGTGGAGTGGAAGTATGAAGGAGTGTAAAACGGAAATACTCATGTAAAAGTACCTCAAAACTGTACTTATTGTATAGTATTTCAGTGAAGTATTTAGTTACTTTCCACCACTGTATTTAAACGATGTAACTATATTACAAAGCAATTTGTAATTTTTGGATTTGATAAATCCAACATAGATATACATTTTATAATGACTAATATTAATGAATCATTTATATATTTTTTTCTTTTCAAACTCACTTGACCTGTTGGTTGGTCAGTCATTACAAACTCTTGCAAAGTCATCAACTTGCTGTGCAACCTGAAATTTTAAATTTTAGTAGAGATCCTAAAGTTTCTAAAGATACCAAATATGTTCAATAAAATGTATGTATGTTGGTAAAATACCAAATTTCTAGGTATCTAAAATATTTACATACGATGTAATATTGCAGCCACAAAAAATGATTAATTTAGATATTTTTATTTTATTTTGCTCAAGTTAAAATAATAAATTATAGTTCAAAAGTGACAACAGTTAAAACAATAAACAGACAGAACAGAAGTCATTACATCTACCATAGTACAAAATCTTTCAGTCAAAGTAAATGTATAACTTCATTTAGAATTCAAAAAAGCTCATAAAGAATATATCTGATACTGTGAGATATTTTTCAAACCTTAAGGTCACTTAAGTGGAAAAAATGTGTTGATTTAAATTCATTTTTACTGTATAGCTGTATAATGAAGAGAGAGAGAGAAAAACAAAACAGTTTGAGATGTGAGAATTTGCCCAGAAGTTGAATGTACATTAGCAGGCTGGTTCATTATAAGCAGCATACAGTACCTGTATAATATATTGATGTTTCTTGGGAGATTGTGCCGTCTAGCATCCAGCAGAGTTTCTTGATACTGACTGCTGAGCCCCGTACAGCTCCTGAGTGGGAACTGGAGAAGTTTGAGCGCTCGAACACCTGCTGTGGAGCAGTCACCAGCAGCCAGACGCTGCTCTTCTCCAGGTTACCCTCCTCCCACCCCAAACCCTCAAGGCTTCATGGTTCAAAGGGTAAAAGGTCGTCTTTGGATTTGAAAGTGTATGTGAACTAGTTTAGTGGATGTTGGGGATTAAAGTGTTACCCTAAACCTCTGATAATGACAATTCACTTAAGGAGGATAAATGATCCCTGTGAGTATTTGGGTCACTTTTATTGACCTCCTGGTGAAAAGTTCAGCAGGTTTACCAAGTTTTAAATATCACAGATATGAAGATGCAATACATTCAAGTTTTAAAGATTGAAGAGAACCAATCATATTGTTTCATGTTAAGTAAAATTATTTTATTTATACATGCAATGGGAATCATGTGATGCTTGTTGGAAGATACGTATAGCTCAGTTATGGAATCAATGACTTGATATGGCTGACAAGACAGATATTTACTTGGGATAAACAAATAATTGGCTCTTGGTTAAAAGATTTGCACATTGTTCTACAACTCTTGTTTGGTGGTACTTTTTTTTTTTAAATAACGCACAGTAAAAGTTAAACATTTGTTCAGAGAATCTGTCTTTGCTCAGAGTATAAAGGGCATTTAGCTGATGATATACAGACTAAACTGAAACTATGTATATTTAGAATGATAAAAAAAAAAATAATGTGACAATGACGCTATAGATAATTTATCAAAAAACAAAGATCTCAATGTGCTCAGCTGAGATCTGGTGTTTTACAACTTATATAGCCCAATTTTTTGCCTCAAAGAGCTTTAAAATCTGCACAACATATACATCCATCTGACCTTAAACCTCTGAGTGTATTTGATTTGTTCCAGCTGTCAAAAGTGTGAAGATTTATCTTTGAATTTCAAACTGCCACATGTGAGTTTGCATTAGCGAGTCATTGTAAAAATTCATGGCTAGTAAATCTTTTAATTATGCTTTTTAGATCATTAATGAGCCATTCACAATATTTGGGTTGTGAAAAGTCTCACAGACTGATGTTTATTGACCTCCAGCATGATTGTTTTTTTTTGTTTTTTTTTTATCCAGCTGCTTTATTTCTTATTTTAAAAAAAAGATGAAAAAAAAACTTCAATGGACAATTCAACCATAACTCTTGCATCTAGAACAAAATCAGTTTATTTACAACTTATTCACATTTTATCTACAAACTTGACAGCTGATTAGAAAGTAAAAAAACAACAACAACAAAACATGTATGTATGAATGCATAATGCATCTATAGCTGCAAAACTACCAAATAGAAACAGTTAACACCATGAAAAGGGATTTTCACAAACCTGCAACCCAAATATTTTTCTTATTAATAGCTTATGACTGATCTATAAATAATCTGTAAATTATTTATTAACTATTAATTAAGCTATTTTCTACAAAGTGTGCCTTATTAGAAATGTTTCCAAATTTCCTCATAAGAGTTAAAAGTGCAGCATTTCAGTGTCATTCTTCATACAACCATTTGAAGGCGACAAAACATCTACACATGTTGCTTTAATAGAATATAATTGATAGAATCACCACATAAAAGCATCCTAAACTTAAGTGTATGGCTAGTCTGCCTATTCACTTGTTTAATTATTCTTTGACTTTTTAGAATTTTTCATACTCTCAATTCCAGTAATGTTATGCTCAGAAATGCTTTAGGATGAGTTTGGTTTGCTTAATGTAAATATACAGGTGATTTTACAATTATTATATGTTCAGTTACTGGGAACTTTCTTTTATTACATGTGAACAAGAAGAAAAGAAGCTTATGACATTTTTTTCTTCTAAAAAACATTACATGTATTTATTCTGCAAAAATAAGTGACTATTTGTGTAGGTTTATTCCATAGTTTTCAGTGTCTCAACTGTTTTCATTTTGGAAATCACCATTTGCAGAGGCAGCCCATCACTGTCAGATATTGCATTTTGAGTTGGTGTAACAAATCACTTTTTTTTATTGTGTTCATAAAGTGGTGCAGACATCCAAGACATGAGCAAAATGACATTCACTGTGTCAGGGGTCAGGAGTGACAGATATCTCTCCAATGTTTATGAAAGGAATTAACACCATTTTACAGAAAACAAGTGTATTTTTTTCCACGCAGGTATTTCCAGATCCTTAATCTCATCTTGATGTTTGTTTAGAGAGAAATAGCAAAGAGATGTTTTCTGTGGCATCATCTGGTTTCAGCTTGCACGTGTCCTGAGTGTTTCAGGGATACTCTAGCCTAAAAACAGCAATGCTAGATGCAGAGCTGTCAAGAATTATGCCAGCAATGGCAGACATGTACGGTTGCTCCCTTCTGGCAATGGGTATTTGGTTTCACTCATGCTCATAGACTACTGGTCCTCCAGCAAAGGTCAGCACCTTGTTAGGGCCTGCTGGGACAACTAACAGCCCTATTGTTTGGATAATGTGTCTTTCTATGAATAATGATACATGTTGCATTTAAAGCAGAGTGAGTAAATTCACTTAATAGATTTAAGACCATGATTTTGATTTGGAAATGTAAAGAATGTGAAAAGAAGTGAAACAAAGTGTAACTGTGAGAGCTGTTAACCAGACTGGAAACCTGACTTACTGGATGTGACCAGTATAACACAGATGAGATTATTTAACAGACAAATGATGATGGTTTAGATAAAATACAGATAATTTCAGCTATTTCGGGGCTCAGTTCAGATGTTAGAGCCGTTAGTGGTTCATTTCACGGCTCCTATTGTCCACATGAGAAACACAGGTTTCTCTTGTGTTTATGTGGGAAAAATGTGAAAAACAAAATCTGTCAAATAAATGTAAACTCTGTCACCAGCTATTTTTATTAAAAAATAAAACATAAAAACTCTCCCTGACAATTATCACACAGCCTGATGATGGAACTGAGGGATCCTGCTGTGTTCATAATCTGTTTCTATGTTTTTGGTTTTCAGTACTTTATTATCATTTTTAATATTATTTTTAAATACTTCATCATCACTTTACTAGATTACTAAGCATTTAATTGCTGGTGTCATGACCTCTACAATGCATAATGCGATTACAGCTGTAGATGTAATAGTGCAAATTCCAAAGATAAAAACGAAAATAATTATACAAATACAGTAGAATGCAAAAAGCAAAAGAAAGAAACGATTATATATTATAGACTATATATATAGTCTATATATAGATATAGACTATATATACATATGTTTAATTAGAGAAGAGGTTAATGTATGTGTGTGTAGCTGTGAAAGACAGGAACAAAAGAAACAATAACGAATTTTAAGGTGATCTAACTTCTCCCAAACAAAAGTTAGAAAATTAGTTCTGAGAAAGTGTTTCTCTACCAACAAAAACTTAATAATATTTTTAAAATTATTAACTTTTTTCAGTCTTCTCTACAAAAAATAGAAAATTAGTTTTCAGTAATTCTCTACAACCAAAACTTTATAATCATTTTAAATTATTAAATTCTTTCCAATTTTTCTATAAGAATTAGTAATAGAGTTTTGAGTATCTTTCTACACACATAACTTAAATAATAATGTATCATAATTTAATAATTATCTCCATTTTCCATTTTCCAAATCCAAGAAGAGTTTTGAACATTTTTCTACAAGCAAAAAATAATAATAATAATAATTTGAATGATGGTATAATCACATAAAAACATTCATGTCAAAATGTGAACAGAAAATGTTCTTTGAGTTCTCAGAGCAGTAAAATGTTGAACGATACTGTGTGGAGTTTCTTTATCAGCAGCTTCCCTCTAGTGGTTTATTCATGTAAAAACATGCCCATGTTCTTGATTTGATCCAGTATTTGAATGCAGATATTTGGTTTCTATTTCTTTATAGAAAATCTAAATATCGATAACATCTACCCCAACCAAACTGAGGTGAACAGCAGTCATGTGACTTGCCTGGAGAAGTTTGTGGTACATGTAAAGTAGAGATGATGTACTGTATGACCTGCAGTCTGTTTACTATGTTACTTGTTAGTGTATTTTCTTCTATATGTGTTAATGAAGTCAATGTGTGCTGGTATGCAGATGTGTCACGTGATGAACTCGCGTTACTCAAACGTGCTGCTGATATATTTTAACGCTCTCCGTGGTGCTGAACTAAACACTTTTGTGGCATTTTAGTGTTTATTTCCTCACCTTGAATAACACTTTAAAATGACCTTTTGTCACATTCATTCAAATATTCTTAAATACATGTAACACTATTTGTTTTAGTGTATTTTCCCCTCAACAAATTACCATTGTGTTTACTGGCCAGATGACGTTTTTTTTTTTTTTTTTTTTTTTTTTGCCCTGTCCGAAACTGAAGCAGCCTTCCGGGACGCAGCTGCAGCAGTATCAGCCTGTGTCAGGGCTTTTCACTAGTGCTGCACTTTGATGTCGCCCAGGCGGATAAAAGCTGCTGCTAGCACCGACTTCAGTCTCATTTATTATTGTTATTATTATCATTAATGCTCAAGAAGCAACATGACTTCTGCTAAGCGGTGGCTGCTGGCCGGTTTTGCGCTACTGTGCATTTATGGAGCAGCTGAATCTAAGAGGAATTTCAAATGTCCTTCAGGATGCTCCTGCTCCAAGGAGACAATCATCTGCGTCGGCACCTCACAGATCCCACGGACTATACCGGCTGAGTTTAACTCGCTGTAAGTAACACAAATTGTCTTTCTTTAGCCTATAACAAGAGAAGGATTATCTTCTCGAGGACAATCAATACTGCATTCAATGAGGCAATTTGTTATTCTGAGCTTCCCTGCAGGGTTGGCACTTGATGTGTCTGGTACAGAGTGTTAAAACGCCCCAATCCGAGTTTGACTCTGTTTTTTTCCCCTCCTAACAGGAGCATAGTGAATGGATCTATTGCTGAAATCACAGAGGGAATGTTTGCACTTATGCCTTCTCTTCAGTTGTTGTAAGTGCTTGTATATTGATTATTGACATTTAAAGGGCTTAGTTGAACAGACAATGCAGCATACACAAGACAAAATGTAGTGTCAATAAAGCAAACCTTTTTGGTCTATCGTGTTAATGTGGAGTCAGAAAAGAAGCAAAAGTAATGAAGTGACAGTTTTGATTTTCACTTCACTGATTTGTCTTGTTTTCTTTTCATTGAACAGGCTTCTTAATGCAAATTCTTTGACCACAATCAAAGATGATGCTTTCTCTGGTCTTCCACATCTAGAGTATTTGTAAGTATTATTCAACAAACCTACTGCTTCCTCATTGTAACCTGCTACATTACATAATGTTTTTAAATATATTTTTGCAGGAGTATGATCACAGTTAACTTGAATATACCACATAAGCATAATTGGAGGACTGTATTACATAATGCTGTAAATACAACTGCAGATTCCCCAATTTACTCATCCCAATCTCTAAATACCATCCTATCAAACATCTTCCCAACATCTACAGATTAATCCATTTATCTGATATGACATGATGGATTAAATTATTTCATATTCTCTGCCAGTCTGCACTGACATGCCTCTATTATTATGTCATTTGTTGAACAGATTCATTGAAGGAAACAAAATCGAAACCATCACCAAAAATGCCTTACGTGGTCTGCGAGATTTGACTCATCTGTAAGTCTCTCTCTCTCTCTACAAATCAGAAAAGAGTTCCACTTCAGACTTACTGTATGCAGTATATCTTACTATCACAGTGAAAAAAATTGATGTTGGAAGTCAAACAAAAGACTTACAAATGACAAAAATGTGCATTTTTCTCTTGTCTCCCTATGACTTTGGTTTAGTTCACTTGCCAATAACAAGATGAGGTTTCTGCCAAGAGATCTCTTTTTTGACTTGGATTCATTGCTGGAACTGTGAGTAAGCACTTGTGGTGTCTGCAGTGTGCTTGTGTGTGTGTGTGTGTGTGTGTGTGCCTAATCCTAATGAAGCAAAATGTCCTTTCTTATGGGTAAGGTGTGAATTGAGGTTAGGTTAAGGTCAGGCATGAATTAGTTATGGTTAAGCTTAGGGCGTTTGGGTTAGGCTGTCCGCAATAAATTGAAGTTAATGCAATGTCCTAACAAGGATAGATACGCAAACTTGTGTGTGTCTCTCTGTGTGTGTTCTCTTTTTTCACACTGTGTTCCAAAGTGAAGCTGACTCAGTGTGTGCTTTGTGTTTGGCAGCATTAAGTCCCACAAAAATTATACGGACGGTGCAAATATTAAATCTGTCTCTCTGTCCTCTTTGATTGTAGTGAATCATTGCTGACTTTTCATGTTTTGGAACGTTAGAATTGTGAAAGAATCAAACAAGCAATAGTGTCTGTTAAGAAACTTTTGTAATACTTGTGTTTATGAAACCTTTTTAAAAACCTGGTAGATCAAAAATTCCTGATCATGAAGTTAAAACTGCTTCTGTAAAGTTCAAATCTTGAAGATATGAGATATTGTATTGCATTTACAAACAGGCCATCAGTAGTTTTGTTACCTATTGCACATTATGTGAAGTGTATTGAGTCTTGGTGGCTTCTCAACTCTCTCAACTCTTTCCTCTTATCAATATAAAATATACTGAAACTTAATATTTCTGTCAGTGAATGCTGATTTTTAAGATTTTGTTGATTCCCCTTCTCATACATCAGGGATCTGCGCGGCAACGTTTTCCAGTGCAATTGTGAGAACAAGTGGCTGATGACATGGCTGAAAAACACAAACGCCACAGTGTCAGATGTCTTCTGCGCAGGCCCCAATGACATGAAAGGCAAGCGGCTCAATGACCTTCCTATTCCACCGGGCGAGTGCATCTCTACAGGTAAAGTGATGAGTGCACTATCAAAAGCATTTCTGAATACTTGCAGGCTCAGCTAAAGATGTAATGTATAAAAAGAAATGGAAAAAAGAAAGGGAGAACGAAATCAATAAAACTGTTCAATAATTCAACAGGACACAACCATGCACTCTTCTGTACTTAAAAACAAATAGACTCCTGGCCTGCTAACATGTGTATGATGTTAGCATGTATGCACACAAACACTAGCATCAATGCACACATGTCCTCATACAATCAAAAATATAAAAAATATGAAAATGAAAAAAAATGGCATTGCCTTTTTGAAATGTCAATTATTTTCAAGGCTGCACAATTTTTCTATATTAACAATATAAAAAGAAAAAAAAACTCTTTTGGTTTTATTGCCCGCAACTTTGGGCTGTTTTGGTTCATTCTCACCACTCTCATAGCGTTGTTTTCAGCTGCAGCAGGCAGCTATTTTCAGTAAAAAAAAAAAAAAAAAAAAAAAAAAAAAGCTCTGTTAAACCCAATGTGCACACACTGTCCAGCACCAAATGGCGGAGAGACAAAATTAGCAACCAGCTGGTGAGCATAGTGCATCAGAGACATTAAGCATGTAAATGGAGCATTTAGTATCAGGAGTTGGTGGAGGCCAAAACAAATAGGAGAGTGACTTTTGCACTTACATCCATCAAGGGGCCAGAAACATGACTCCAAATGAATGGTAATGTTGTTTGATATCTGCAGGGAGTGTAAACACACTTCTAATAAAGTTTCCCATTAGAAGGTGATAAGATGTCAGTGTTGTGTTTACAGCTTGTTGTCTTGTCCCCAAGTGACCAAAAACTCAATTAATGTAGTTTAAACTAAGTCTTAACCATAATATTGTGGTGTAGTTGTTATATATTGTACATGGATTTCATACACAGTCCATCAAACTATTAGTTATGAAACATATTTTTTTCAATACTTTCAGCTGTTTTTTTTTTTAAAGCACATAGATAGAAAATATATTACAACATATATTTTATAAATATTATTGTCACAATAATCATATTAGTTTAATTTCTGGGTTTGTTTCAAGTGATTAAAGCAGTGAGGATCTAAATGTTGACTTTCTCACTTTCTTTCTGCATCTCACAGACTTTGTGCGTCATCAATCCATTCCCATTCAGTCCATGTCAGCGGACATCTTCTCCTTTAAAGAGGACATCTATGTGGCTATGGCAGCACCTAACTCCAACAGCTGTGTGATCATGGAGTGGGATCACATAGAAATGAATTTCAGAAAATTTGATAATATAACAGGTTAGATGACACTCTCCCAAAATATATTTTAAAGTATAAGTCTGTGATATTTTTATTGTCAACGAATCCCATGAAAAGACCTGAACCAACGACTAGTATTATCTCAGTAGCCAAAGCCTGATATATATTATTCCTCTGTGCCACAGAGCTCAATTGTTGTCCAGAAACAACAACAATCACATCAGTAAGCCACACTGTTGCACAGGGTGACATGCTCCGTCAATACAATGAACAAGAGCATTGTAGTTTATTTTGAGTCAATCCCAGAAACACCGTCCTGCTGCTGGAAGTACTCAGTATAGAGCACCATCAGCAGCGGAAACAAATACACTATTCACTCGTGTGGGTCACTGCAAACCTCGTTAAACTACAGTTTTATTTGCACTTTTTGAAAAATCTGTTTGTGACCTGTTTTTTAAGGTTTCCACATTTAGACAGATCAATACATTAATGGTTTTAGACTTTTCATAGGACATATTGACAATGAAAATTTTGAGTATTGTCATAATAAAGTAACATTTATAACTAACCTTTCTTTTTTTTACATAACTAATGAGAGTATTGTTTTAGTGTCAGTTATTGATCCACTTAAAGGATAAAGCTGGCAATTTTCTATACTTTTCTTATTGTCAACAAATCTCATGTGCAGAGCCAAATTAACAATGAATTGATCCTACTTACAAGTAGTGTGTGTGTATTCAAAGCCTGATTTACCATAATCCTCTGTGCCGTAGACCTCTGCTGTTGCCCAAAACTATAAAGGGAACCATAGTCCCACATATGCACAGTGGTGTCTGCCTTACACAGAACTACTCTCCTGAGACTGAAAATGTGATCGCTGTTATTAGTCTTTGGAGCCATTTCTAAACAAACTGTTGTGCTCAAACTCTTCATGATGAAAGAACAAGTTCAACAGTGTTGCTCATTGACGTGTTACAGTACAGATCAGTTCATTGTTACTCTGGCTCTGGACATTAGATGTGTTGACAATAAGAAAAATATAGAAAATCATCATCTCTATTCCTCAAATGTAATTTTCTGTGTTTTATTACCACTGACAACTTTTTTTCTTCACAGGGAAGTCTGTTGTTGGGTGCAGATCAGTTCTGGTTGACAACCATGTCTTGATAATTGTTACTCAGCTATTTGGTGGCTCCCACATTTACAAGTTTGATGATCAACAAAACAAGTTCACAAAATTTCAAACTATTGAGGTCTTCAACATCTCAAAGCCAAATGACATTGAAGTCTTCCAAATGGATGGTGGGTGGTACTTTATGATTGTGGACAGCTCCAAAGCAGGCCTGTCTACTCTCTACAAGTGGAGCGACCAAAATGACCGCAACGAAACTGGTTTCTTTTCATATCAATTTCTTCATGAATGGTTCCGTGATACAGATGCTGAGTATGTTGAGGAGGACGGCAAGTCCTACATTATCTTAGCAAGTCGCTCTCAGCCACCTGTCATCTACCTGTGGAACAAGAGCACCCAGAAGTTCATACTTCATGGGGAAGTCCCAAATGTTGATGACGTGGTGGCAGTGAAAGCTTTCCGGTTGGAAGACGAGTTGTATCTAGCTTTGACCTGCTACATTGGTGACTCCAAAGTCCTCAGGTGGACCAATAAGCAGTTCACTGAGGTGCAACCTCTGCCCTCTCGTGGAGCGATGATCCTCCAGCCTTTCACCTTTACAGACAGACACTACCTTGCCCTTGGCAGCGATTACTCTTTCACACAAATCTACCTCTGGGATGTGGAGACGAAAACCTTCCACAAGTTCAAGGACATTTATGTACAGTCGCCGCGGTCAATTACTGCGATGACCACTGACAGGAAGAATTTCATCTTCTCATCCAGCTTTAAGGGCAAATCAATGGTTTTTGAGCATATTATTGTAGATTTAAGCTTGTAATGCTAAGCAAAATAACTACTAATTACATTACGTGTTGGTCTGACATTGTGTGTACGCTATAAAGGAGTCTTAAATGCTGTATGGCTTCCTTATGCAACTAGATTTATCTTTCCTGGTTTGAGACAAACATTTTTGTCTGGCAAGTTTCTGCAACCCATATGCATATTTAGCAGCTGTTGAGGTATGATTAATGATTGGCCAGAAGGCTGACAGAAGTGATATAGTTTACCATAATTCTATCAAGCAAACAATGGCTGAGCCAAAGGGTGGCAATGGTCCCATAAACAACAGCATGGCGTTAGATAGTAGTGGGTCAGAAGATTATTAGAGTTGATGTGAACTGTGATCTCTACTCTAAAGGTTGGAAAAAAATAATCAATTAGTTTGTTTATAACAGTTTCACATTAAAATTGTTTGCTGTATACGGCTATCAGTGGTCAGTAGCTAATGTAACCCTACTGACCACTGACACAGGTAGACTTCTATTCATTAAAGGGTAGGTTCACTTTTTTAAAAGTCTGTCTTAAAAGAATGGTTATGTGCCCATATGTACATTGAAACAGTTGTTGCTTGTTTTAAACATTCCTCCTGTTCATACTGGCCATTAAAAGATTAATTCTAAATGCATTTCCAATGTAAGTATAAAGTGAGAAAATGTATAGTCTTTGTTCTGTGCAAAAATATATCCTAAAGTTTAGAAGAACTTGATGTGGCTTCAGATGTTACTGTCTTTTTAGTACAAAATTCTCTCTTTGTTATCGTCCCTCAACACAGAAACACCATCTGGGGAAACAAAAAGAGGGAATTTAGTACTAAAAAGACTTTAGCTTAATTTTAGCACTTGGTTTTACTCAGATTGCTGAAGCCTCACTTTAGCTTCAGATAAACTCTTGAATACATTTTTGCACAGAACGAAGGCTGCAGATTTTGTCCCTTATCTCTTTTTGTGGAAGTATCTTAAGAAGGGCTCTCTTAATGGCCGGTATGAACAGAAAGAATGGTTACATCAAGAAAAAAACTGTTTAAAAGTACATATTGTTTTAAGACAGACTTTTTAAAAATCCTTTAAAGTTTACATACAATTTAAAGTCCATTATATATGATTTTACTTGTGTTCTTGTAAACCTGATGATCATTCAGTAGAAATCTAAAATAGTGACTCTTTCTCTCTGCTGGGAACAAAACTGAACCAGACACTGATTTCTGTGACTGAAGTTGCCCTAAAGCATAATTCTACTTGATGTGGTTTTCTTGGCAATTTTGTCTCTCTGAGCAGCCAGTTAGAGTGGGAAGTCTGATGCTATTTCATCCCAGTAACTATCATGACTGATTTCTAATGTGCACGATGCTGAGGTTTTCTTATTCACCAAAAACAAAGCAGAATGTATTCGCTAGATATCACAAGCTTAAGACTAACTGCACAACATTTATAGCAAGCTACTGTATGAAAAGAGTGCCTGATTAATAGCAAAACAAAATATCATATAATTTATTTCTAATACCTATGCAAAATGTATAATACTAACTGTTGCTCTGAATTGCAATTACAAGGTAAATTGTGTCCTGCTATTTGACTTGAAATGCTTTGTGGGAGACACAAATGTTTGACATTTTCTTTATTGATCTTTTGATATTTTTCATGTATTGTACAGATTTAATTACAGTCAATTTGATTTAGAGCAGAAATATTTTTCACATGCATACTAATGGTGTGTAAAATAGGTCATGGTCTTTAAATATGTTTAGGCCTGAAACTAATTAACTAAAAATCAAAAATGCTAACAAGATCTATTAGCAATATGTTTTGTTAGCATTTTGAGATTTCTTGAAAAATCTAAATTAAATACATCCTTGCTCTTCTTATTAATCCCTATTGCAACAAATATTGCAATGATGTATATATTATTTTTTTTCCCACTTTACTGATTAAAAACGGATCTTTTACACGCCTTCACATCTACAATCTAAAGTCTTATGTAAGAATGATAATAAAAATGCATTAAAGAACATTTAACCATATGAATGGTCTTAATTTGTTTTTCATTCAGTCCACTATTTCTGGTAGAGGTATGAACAGTGAAATGTGGCCGTGTAGCAAAGGCAAAGTGCTTCAGACAGCATGTTTGAAACTGATAATGCTGACAGCATCTGCGTCTGAGACAGCATTTTGTTTCAGTTGCAGCAGAGGATAAATGATGACATCACTTGGTTAATTTTAGAGAACAAGAACAGTGGACTTAAAGTGTTTTACTGGGCATTACAATTACATTTATTTGTTATTTAGTTCTTCAGGGAAGATGTTAATGTTCAAAATCACATGGCCTTTTTGAGGGTTTATTTTCTTTTAAATCAGCCAGATGTCATTTTCGTTGTTACTGTCATTCGCTGTTTATTGGGGATCTCTCCTCACTTGCTCCCCAGAAATTCTGGAGCTATTTTGCACAATGCTCTGCTGCCAAGTACACATGTCTCCTGTCCATTACTACCAATAGTAGCCTATGACGCACTGATCAATCTGGTCACAGTATCTCATGCACAAACATGACAATTGTAAACCCTGTCCAAAATCAACACAATGAAATGACCAAATGTGTTAATATATGACTCCTTTTGATGTGACATTTTTTAATCACACTGTTAAATCTATGCAGTCATTCTTAATGCACCAACTTTCACATGCTTTTGCACAGTATGTTTTTAAGGATCCACACTTAATTATATTACGCAGAAAAATGCTGCTGAGTCGGTTTTTAAGGTAGAAACCTTTAAGCATGAAGTGCCTCTGGCTGTAGGGCTGTAGCTCAGTATAATGTCAGGAGATTTCCATTTTTCCAATGTTACTTGGTTTGTACAAAGTCCACCAAAACCATGAAGGATAAACAAGAAAACACTAGAAAAAGAACCGCTTTGTTGTGACCATTCACTATCTATGGATCAATGGATAGGATATTAATTTTACATTCAAGATATTTTAAGCAAAAACATTACTTAATTTTGTTATTATGTACATGTGAAAATTCCCCATTACTAAAATCAAAATAAAAAATCTTTGCCTCTCGCCTTGTCTTCAAAACAAAGAAGAATAAACAACTCTTTTAAATTGTTATTAACAAAATATTTATCACCAATTAACCATATTTTATGCCGGTTCGGTATGTTCCTTATATATTTATTTGAGATTTCTCCTTAATAACATTTATGTCTAAGAAGAATAGTCTGTTGTCAAATGTATATACAGCTGAACCTATTAGTTGCAGTATTTCTTAAACTAAAATGTATGCTCATATTATGAACTAAAGCTCTTTGTTCCCAGTTTTACGAGGGTCTACAAACGCGTCGTGACGCCGCTGTGACGTCTGACGAACGGAAATGATGCAGTTCGCGTTCCTCTCTCATCTAATCCGTCTTGATGATGCCAAATGTCTCTGAATGTGTTTAGGAGCACCAGAACAGCTCGATGATGCTTGTTTGAACCTCAGCTGGCGTCAGTAGCGTTTGTCTGCAGCTCAGAGAGAGATGGATCCGAGCAGGAGGAGCGAGAGTGACTGGCAGGGGATGATCAGCGAGGTGAGACAGCTTTGAAATGCCCACAAACCTGCACTGATGCTGGAGTAACTACTGCACTTTAATCTCAATAGTAAAATGTGTCTGTGAGTGAATTCAGTTTGTCGCCTCCTATATGGACTCACAGACAGTTCAGATTAAAGAGAGTAAACAGGATTAAATCAGGTGCGTTCTCTCAAAACCTGCAGGGCTCGTAGAGTAGACGAGGAAGTGGATTTTTTTCTGTCCTTTTCCTTGTACTTGCAGAGTCCATTATCTAACAAAGTAACTGTATGTAAAACAGCACGCTACACACTGCAAGTGTTTTAAATTCTCACAGGTTATTACAGATAATCTGCCACAATCAATATTTGTAGATGACACTTCAAGGTTTATGATCACCCCCATATTCATATATTACACAGATCCAATATTATATCTAGAGCTGCAATGATTAGTCGATTTGCTGATTGACTGTTAGCTATTGAATTAATCAGCAGCTGTTTTGATTGATTAATTGTTTTGAGTTATATTTTTAAGAAAAATGTCCAAGTTTCAGCTTCTCAAATGTGAATATTTTCAGGTTTCTTTAGTCTTTTATGACAGTTAACTGAATATCATTTGGGTTGTGGACAAAAACAATACATTTGCGGACGTCACCTTGGACTCTTTTCACCATTTTCTGACATTTTATGGACCAAACAACTAATTCATTGATAAAATAATCAACAGATTAAAGGACCAGTGTGTAGGATTTAGTGGCATCTAGTGGTGAAGTTGCAGACTGCAACCAAATGGACCCCCCCTCTTTCAAGCATGTAGGAGAACATACAGTGGTCACGAAACTTGTGAAAAATGCAAAAGGCCCTCTCTAGAGCCAGTATCTGTTCTGGGCTGCTGTAGAAACATGGCAGTACAATATGGAAGAGGACTCGCTCCTTATGTAGATAAAGGGCTCATTCTAAGGTAACTAAATTCTACACACTGCACCTTCTAAATGATGATGAAAATACTTGTTAGTTGCAACCCCTGTGATATCATGTAAGGCTGGGCAGTATGTTTGAAATCAGTATCACAATATTAATAAAGATATCTGTTTATTGATATGTTCAGTAAAGCATGGTATAACAAATAATGGCAAAGTCTCGTAGGAAGCTGATGTTTAAAAAAAACTAAAACTAATTTTCATTTTTTGATCACAGCTTCTTCGGAGACATTAATTTGGACAAATGAACAGTTAAATAATTAAAACAAAACAAAAATAAATAGTAAGTAAGTGTAACAGACAAAATTAAAACAATTATATCATGATATTAAAATTAATGGGTTTCAAAGATAACTGTATAAAGATGGGTCTTGAGCCAGGATTTATAGGTGATGATTGGTAGATTTTTCCTACTTTAACAGATGTCATATATTAACATTAGAAGAGGCCTCATCTTTAATAATCTTCTTTAATCAATAGTTTAAAAAATTCTGTTTTTTTCCCCCTACATGCAGTTCTTGATTTGTAAGCGGAAGTTGGAGAGCAAGAAAGAAGCTCTTCTGATTCTGTCTAAAGAGCTGGACACTTGCCAGCAGGAGAGGGATCAGTACAAACTGATGGCCAACCAGCTTCGTGAGCGGCACCAAGGACTCAAGAAGAAGTACAGGGAACTCATTGTAAGACATCTGTGTGTGATGAATGTCTACAGATCTGAAAAACGCAACATGAACATCAAAATGGAATATTAGTTTTCCTTTGTGGTAATAAATGTTGTAGATATTGTGTTTAGTTCTGATTTCCTTTGTTTTTATTTAATAACCAATAGGATGGAGATCTGTCTCTGCCTCCTGAAAAACGAAATCAAGTAAGTGATTTTCACTTGCTAATGTTCTTTTACTTAAAAGTCCAGATGAAACAGCATTTCGAGTGTATCTAACTTCTGTATCGTGACGTAGATGTGAGTGAAACAGGACAGACAGGTCGGACATAACGTTGGGAAGAGTTTGATTTGAATGTTGAAAACATGATTGGATCTTCACATAAAAATACATATATTGTTTTTGGCATATTTTGTTAAATAGGTGCAAAATATGACTGGGGATGTGATCTGAGAGGGTTTAAAAGACATTTTTCATTTAATCTCGACTTAAATACCCAGAAATCATGAAACAAGACTCACTCAGCATACTTGTGCCAGTGAGTCCAGTTGTGTCTAGGTGGTGCACCGACTGATTTTCTGTTTGTTGTTTTTTGTCAGCAGAAGACAATTCCTGCCAGTGTCTGTAACAACTCTGTATTTCATTTGAGCAAACAGTAACAATTCACCATTGCTGATGGGATGTGCCTCACCACTGCAGTCCCATTTATGATTTTAGGTTAAAATTTGTTGTCAGTCAGTCCACTACTTTGGTCCAGACAGAAATATCTCCACAACAGACATCACCAAAATGAGGCTGACATTTGTGTTTTTCAATAACTATTAGATGGATTGCCATAAGATTTAGTACAGACATTCACGTCCAAACCATACTTTGGTTTATGACCAAATACTTGCTAAAAGTATGAAATTCCTATCAGCCTTACTTGTCCTTTATGTTTAGTGCTAATGTGCAAACATTAGCATGCTAACACACTAATCTAAAATGGTGAACATGGTCGACATTATACCTGCTGAGTTTCATCATGTTAGCATAATTGAGACACGTTAGCACGTTGTTGGCTTGTTATATAAAACCCTTGTTGTTCTGTATAGCCATAAAGTGACTTAAATTGATGTCTTATTCAGGTGAATTTAGCTCAGCTGCTGACAGACTCCAGAGAAAAAAGTAACCAACTTTCTGAAGAGGTGAAGGAGCTGAAACAGCGGCTTGTGGAAGCTCAGGGCGATAACAAGGTACCAGGTCATTCTCCGGGAAATATTAAATATGGTTATGATGTATGTTTATTTCACTTTATGACTTTTTAATCATGAATATATCTCCAGCATATCATATGTTTGCCAGTTATGAATCATAGATCATAATATTACATAAACCAGGATCAAAACAATACGTTTAACATGTACAAAGGAAAACTACCGGCGGATCTATGCTTCCACAGCTCCTACGGATGACCATCACCAAACAGAGGCTGGGAGATGAGGAGGTTGGAGCTCGACACTTTCCAGCACACGAGCGAGAGGATCTGGTCAAACAGTTAGAAAGAGCCAGAGAACAGGTGAGAACTGACTGCTGTTCAGGTTTCTGTCTTTTGTCTTTAAATGCAATAATCCAGGCTGTTTAGGTGACAGACACACAAGGATGCCGTGTCATGTATTTACAACAGATTTGTGGCTGTGATAATCCAGCATAAGATGTCTTAATAATAGAGACATAAGTCAAATATGGCAGGTAGATATATGTTTTCTGCATAAAGGAGTAAAACAGGCTGCACATAGTGTGTCTGGAACTGCTGTTTTCATTAAAAAGTCAAAATTACATAGAAATATGAACAGATTATTATGCCTGTTAACAACAAAAACAACGTTGTAGACTGTAGTGGCATGAACAGATGTCACAGTTCATGTACTTTGTGTGATTTGTGTTGCTGTAGAACGAGGTGCTGGAGCACAGCGTGAAATCTCTCACAGATGAGCTTCAGGACGTGCGAGCAGAGCGGGACGTGTTTCAGCAGAAGGCTCATCGCCTCAACTTGGAAATGAACCACATCGTTGGGAACGATGAGATTCGGATTTTAGACATAGATGCACTCTGCATGGAGAACAGGTTCGTCTGTGTTTTTAAAAAATACTTTTTATTGGTGCTTCTGTGCCTCACTATTAGGAATATTATAATATCTGCTGAAATTTCCAAAGTTAAAGGAAGAATCTTTAAGTTTCTTTAAACATCCTGTTGAAACACTGTTATCCTACTTGACTAGTTCAATGAAAAAATCTTTTATTTTATTATTAATGCACAATGCATTGTCTAAAATAAGAAACTATAAAATAATGACTTTTGGATTTGTCATAAATTGAAGGTTTCTTCACCATTTAAACAGACTGATGATTTCTGAATCAGGGCTTTTGATCAAAAATGTTTTTCAGGTATTTGCATGAACGGCTCCGTCAGCTTCAAGAAGAGGTCAACTTGCTCAAAACAAATGTGTTGAAGTACAAGGTAACCACATTTTTTTTAAGGAAGTGGCTGTTGGTATGGACTCCTCTGTGTCAATTGTCTGTTTATTGCTGGTACGTTATTATTACGCATGCCTATTGGTATTGATTGTTCAAAGTCATGTGATCAAATTCAAGTTCCTTCAAAATGGAGGAACGTTTGTGCTTGCAGGTGATACACCGATCCTTCCCATGGTTTGGATTGAAATGGTTAGGTTTAGGCACAAAATGTGGTTTAAAAAAAGGTCTACAAGAGGTTCGGCAATAAATTCCCAAAGCCCAGTATATTGCTACATACTGGGCTTTGGGAATTTATTGCCAGTATGTAGCAATAGAAAAAACTACTATCAACACAGAAAACCAGTCCGGACTAACAGCCTGTGGACTACTGGCATGGAAGAGGATTCTGTGCCAGTAGTCCACAGGTAAATTATTACACTGGTTCCATAGTTGTACCTTTTCTAAATGCCTGTTTCTTCAATAAAATCGGTTTTAGATTATTTTCTCAATACAATGAAAACAGGCCAATTAAAGATCTCAGATCCATGTGTAAGAATATGTGTTTATTAAAAAGACAAAGACAGTTTATTTTCCCCTCTGAAACAGAGACCCATCACTAATGCTTTTAACTGGTTTCAGAGTGCCCTGGAGTGCAAGAAGAACTCTAAGATCAGTGGGAAACCCAACAGCAGTGCGCTCACTGGGGTGCTCTCCGCTAAACAAGGTTAGAGAGATCATGTTTTTAAAATTCTCATAAGATTATAATGGTGAAGAAAAGGTATGTGTGCTTTTCTGTAACCCATTGAATTGAAGATATGGTGATATCATCTGTGTGCAGTGAAGGAACTGTTATTGTCTGAAGAAAATGGCTGCAGCTTGCCGGTGACTCCTCAGTCCATCTCAGACCTCAAGTCTCTGGCCACCGCTCTGCTGGAAACCATCCATGAGAAGAACATGGTGATTCAGCACCAACGCCAAATCAACAAGTACTGAATCTCATCCTAAACACTGTCTGAACTGTGTATATCAAGTCCTGGGGCCAGTTTCACAAAGATAGACTTTGACTATGGTTTAGATCAAACTTATAGTCAGACTTCAGATACGGGAGGACTAATTTGCTATGAGTTCTTGGTAAATTAAGACACACACTTCCACCAGCTCCGTTCACTCCGGCAGAAAATGTTTGCTTTCAGGAAAAATCCAAAAGTTTCAAGTACTGTGAAAATTCACTGAAGAGTGTATCAAGTTAAAAACTTCCAATAAAATAAAATCTCAGTGCTTTGCAGACTGGTGGCAGAGCTTTGATGCTGTGGCTTCACTCCTGCAGTTAGCATAATTCTTCTTCTTGGCAAAAAATGAAAATGACTCATGATTTCCAACAGGTTACTGCAGTCTGGAAAAACTCTTTGCCCTCTCATGACTTTCTCCACAACATTGCTATAACCACAAATTATAAGCTCTTGCTCTATTTCTGTCAAATGGTGTCTGGTGGTTACCATGGAGTCAGTCTGGGGGCAGGTAGCTACGTTTTAGGCTTAAAATAAGTAAGTCTTTGTTTTTGTGAAACAGTCTATCTTGAATTACAATAATCTAAGAGCAAAATTAAGATTTTTACAGATAAATAACATTGATGCTGGGCAGAACCTATGAATTATTTTACATTGTTGCAAAACTTGTGCCTTTTGTCTTTAGGATTCTTGGAAATCGAGTAGGAGAACTGGAGAAGAAACTAAAAACACTAGAAATGTCTGGATTATGGAGCCTGCCAGGTGGATATAACTATCTCTATTAGAGCGGCAATAATTAGTAAATTAGTTGGTTGAAATAAAATGAATTAGCATTTTGAGAATCAAATGATCGTTTCAGTCATTTTCAATCAATTATGCCAAAAAAAAAGGCTCCAGCTTCTCAGATGTGAAGATTTGTTGCTTTTCCCTGTTTTATATCATTATAATATGAATATCTTTGGGTTTGGACAATATAAGACATTTGAAGAAGTTACCTCGGACTGAAACGATTAATTGGGAAAATAATCGGTAGATTAACTAATGAAAATAAAACTCACCTTTTTCGAACTGCTTTTGTTGTGTTTTTGTAATTGAGGATCCTTTTCAATTTGTTGTGTAAAGCATTTTTGAGTATCTTGAAAAGCACTTTATAAATAAAATGTATAGTGTAAATGTAAGTGTAATCATTGTAACCTTTACTCAACACACTGTTGACAATAATTTACCCTTCTTATCTTTTCTTCTGTCCTTTCGCTTCTTGCTACCTGGAGGCCTGACTTATAATGTGTCTTTGGGGATATATGGAAGTATGTTCTTCTACTGCTTTCAAACTCTGAACTTCATCATTTTCTATTTCTAATATCTCCCCACATTACATTTACTCCTCTCTATGCAACAGTATTAATTAATGGCATACAGATACAGTAACTGAATTTTACCACTTTTATTTTATGTTTTATAGGAGGAAAAGACACCATCATTCTGAGCCCTCAGCAGGCTGAATCACCAGGTTCTGATGCACAGGAAGGTGAATATTCAGTTTGACTCTACTTCTATCAAAGTATGTCATCTACTGTTTTGTGTGCTGCTCTGTTTACGTTTCTTGAATCTTCTTACAGGTAAAGAGGGGTTCGAAAATATACCTGTCGATCAGCAGAGCTCCCCAGGAGTTGTAAACCAAAAGAGCGAAACACCGGCTGTGTCAGCTTGTCAAGAGGAACTTAACGAGGAGTCACTGTCCAGCAAGGACACGTGCCAGCAGAACCCCACATCCCATCGCCAGACAGAAACACCAAATGGTGAAGAGTGTCATGACAGCAACCAGTCACAGATTACAATGGATTTTACACCTTTAACAAGTCACCAGTCAACAGACGAAGGGTGTCTGAGTGATTCCTCTCCCACAGTGATCAATGTGAACACACTCTGTCCGTCAAATGTCTGCCAGTCAGAGCAAGCTTCAGAGAACTCCGACCCCACGGGAGGAAGAGAGGATGATACATGCACTGAAAGAGTGGAAACTGTTGGAAATGAGTGTGTTATAATTGAGGAAAACATCAGTAGTACATCTTCCACCATCACTGCTTCCATTCCCACTGCAGAGGAGCAGGAGGACGTCCAGTCAAACCAGGAGACGGAGCTTTCTGATGTTTGTGTTAATCAGGAAAAATGAAGTCTTCCAGGAGCCTCTCACATGTTGCAGAGCATCAGGAGAAAATCTTAAAATTGAGATATAATATAATGCTACATTATTTATTTTTATGAATAATTAAGAAATATCAGGAGTGAGTGACACAATTTATCTGTTATGATTGAGAAATGGCGTGATATTGTATTGTAATGATCACTACATGATATGATTACACACAGTTGTCTTCTTCTTACTGAAAATCCTAAAAAAGTATTTAAAAATGTTGTGCCAGTTATTTGGCATTTTTTAAAAAAGAAAAATAAATAAATACATGCCTGAGAAAGTAGTAAGAATGACAGCAAACCTAAAGACATCATAGTGTTAGCTGTCATTGTTGAAAACAGTAACTAATTATTTAAATTTCACTTTTTTGAATGACCATTTTCACTTTATGGCCAAAAGGATCTGGACACCTGAAAATTACAACCATATGTGATTGTTTAACATCTGATTCCAAAACCATGGGCATAAATATGCTGCTATAATGGCTTCTCACCAGGTTTTGGGCACTGATGTTGGGTGAGAAGGTCTGTCTCACAATCATCCAGCCAAATTTAGGGCTGGTTGATATGGACAAAATCGAATGTCATGACTTTTTTGACCAAATACCTTGATATCGATATTGCAACAGTACTGTAGGGTTGACTATTGGTGCTTTCACAAAATATTTACACAATGAAATTTTTGATAAATAATCATCAGTAATGTGGATATAATAAGAGTTAAGAAAATTACATCACTGTACTGTAATGCAGCCTTTAAAACCAGGAAAAGACAAAACTTATTCCATATCACAATATTACAATATTATGATTTTTTATAAAATCTAAGACAATATCTAGTCTTATATCACAATATCAATATAATATCAATATATTGCCTAGCTGTAGCCAAACTTTGATAACCATTTCTTTATGGACCTAGCTTTGTGCACAGGGACGTTGCCATGTTAAAACTGAAGAGGACCATTCCCAAACAAGTTGTGTGTAGTTTAGGTATCGAAGGTTTAGAGAGGAGAAACTGTGATGTATGGTGATCAAAAAGTAGCAAATGAGGGCTATGGAAAGTCTTCAGATATATGGCTGATGCAATTATGACTTAGATTTTTTTCTCACATGTAAAACAGATGAAAAATTAAGAGGGATAAAGCACAATTAAAACCTCAAGCTAATTTGGCTCTGCTGTCAGTTGACCATCTACAGAGACGAGTTGATGTTGCCTAGAAATGAAACACTTGTCATAAGGTTTCTCCTTCACCTTCTACCTCTATCCACACTTCCACCTTGGTGTTAAAGGAAACCTACAATTTCTTATTGATCATTACATCAACAAAGAGGCATCCCACAATTGTGAACAATGTTTGAATTGATTGAGCAAATTTATTTTGTTCTTAAAACAATATAAACACACCAAACAGTTTCAGTTCTTATTATTGTCATATATTGAAGGACATTTACTCCTCCAGCTTTTTTGCTAACAGATTAATCATAAAAACAAAAGCTGCACACAATTGCTGTATTATTAATTGATAATTGTGTTTTATTTTTAAATCCATACACAGCACACCTGTTAAAGAATATACTGAACTTCTTAGTCTGTAACACAATGAAGCTGCAATATCTAGATTACCAGCACTGATGTCCTGATCTTGTTTTTGTGGTGAAAAATATTAATTCACCAGATATGTAGAAATTCCATAATGCCATATGTGTAAACTGTTGAATGTGAATAAAATTGATTTATTTGTGCAAAATAAATACATTTTCATGAACTTGTTTGCAGTGACTGTATTAAGTGTAAGACATAAAATAAAACAGACCATGTCCATCAGGATTAGGTGTTGTGACACGCTGCCCTCAGGGTTAACCTTAACATGGTTGAGACTGTATTCAAAATGTTTTCTCCATGCTAGCAACATGGCTCTAGGTATGCCAGTGTCAGACTGTCGGTCCACTACTTTGGTCCAGACTGAAATATCTGAGATATGACTGAACTAATTAACTGATTCTCATGAAGTGTTGATGGTCCCCAGAGGATGAATCCTACTGACTTTGATGATCACCTGACTTTTCCTCTAATGCCAACAGCAGCTTGACATTTGTGATTTTAAGTGAAATGTCTATAAGATGGATCGCCATATTGCCAAATTTGGGACATATTTATGTTCCCCACAGGATGAATTGTAAGCACTTTAGGGATTGCTTATCTTCTGGTTGAAAATTGTAATTTAAGCTAAGCTGTGCTTTGTGTTTAATGACAATTATGTTCGCATGTTAAGATGCAAAACTTACACCTACTTAGGAAGAGCATGTCACTGTCATGGATGAGTTTAGCATAGTGATGTTAGCATTTAGCCTTATCAAATAGTATCTAATATTATTATTATGACATTTTATTTGTTTTAGTTTGAGAGAAAATATTTTTGCTTCTGCTACTTTTGATGAGCCTCCGAAAATAAAGCCCCCGAAAGGTTTCTATTCTTAAGTATTTCTTTATAACATTAAATATTAATGACTAAAAAGGCAAAAAATTAAAAGAAAAAGAGATCTTTTGATTATTTCAAAGAGAAAAGCCAAAAGCCAAAGAAAACTCAAACACAATACTGTTTTTATCAGACCTCATCGCTTGTGACAAGAACCTGATTGAGAAAATATGTTTTCAGGGCATTTAAAGTAACTGCCACCAGTCACATTGTCCTACCTGTCCTGCTGTTTAGTGACAAACATGCAACGACATGCTTTTTCCACACTCTGCACAGCAGTGATGTGGAGTCGCATTACACCACACTACATCACAGCTGTGGTCAAAGGTAGCTTCAACAGATTATGATAAACTTTGATTGTCGAGTTTTTCCTATTTTCAAAATCTAGTTACTGTTTCATTTTTAGAGTAGTGTTTCTCAAAGTGGGGTCTGAGGACTCACAAGGGTCCTTGAGTGGATTACAGGGTGTCCCCAGCAAAATGGAAAATAATTTACAATTAATACATTTCGTCTATAAGTTACATAATGACAGAATGTATATTTTGGCCAAGGGTTTCATACACTTTCCATTATAAAATGCAAATGCAATGCAAAAATCTTATCAGATGGGGGACCCTGGGATAAAATCTTATTAAATGTGGGTCGGTCTGAGGTCTGTTTCAGTTTAGGGGTCCTTGACATGAAAAAGGTTGAGAACCACTGCTTTAGAGAACGAGGGTTGATTAAGTCATTGTTTTTTCAGAGTATCAGAGAAGGAATAAACGAACACAAAGGCGAAATCTGTAAGTGTTTGCCATTACTGTACGATTAATTTCCCTTCCGCTGCATATTTTCATAGTGCACATTCCAGAGATTTGGTGAGGAAATCCCAATAATGCAGCAGCTAAGCCTCCGGCCCGCATTTCCATGCTGCAGGCTCCCTGCATCCCCACCACGCCCTAAGTCATCTTTCTTTTCATGGATCACCACTGCTCTTCCAATCACAGACATCCCTCCGAACAACGTCGCCTCAGAGTCTATCATCTTTAAGATTTTTCCTTGTTGGGGCTCAAAGTTACCAAAGTCTCCAGGGTGTTTGGGGTGATGTTCACTGTATGGATTGTAGTGGCCACCAGTGGAGTTACATCCCCGACTCAGGTCTCCATATTGATGAATATGCACCGCTCTGGGCTGTGGATTGGGGAAGCCATTGAATCGAAGAAGGACTTTGAGCTTTTCCTGAGGATAATCTTGCTTAAACAGCACTTGACCGTACACTTTGGGCAGACCCACAGCTAGTGAGGTGCTTGGTCTCACTTTACAGGCTGCATACAGAGTGCCATTGTGCTGCGAGACCTCCGGTGGAGCCAAAGTGTCACTGTCAGCTGATACATGTAGTTGACAGCCTGCCAACAGAACCACCACCAGTGTTGTGACCCATATACTTATTGACCTGGAAGATAGAAATAATAGGGCAATTCATCATATTCATAACATCACATTCTTTGCCTGCACAAATTATGTAGGCTAAACAAATAATTGTACAGGTGAAAGAATTAATCAGATATTTTGCTTAAGCAAACGTAATAATATCAGGAAGGGGAGCTTGTACGTATTATAAGGGCTGGATACTGGACTGAAAATGGCACCTTTACAGTCCAATAAGAATCGCCTGGTGTATACGCCAAAAAAGTTTCTAGCTTCTAGGTTTACTTTTGGGGGTATGAAGCCAAATGAATATGCAGCAGTGTTCTTCCCTCTGGCCCCACCTGCAAGTTTCCGCTTAGCCCATAGACTTTACATTATGATGACATCACAGTTTTTTTAATTGCTTTTCTTAACTCTGTCAACAGTTTTACAGACATCTCTTTTACATTGGTGGTCTATGGGGAAAATGCTTTTGGGGCAGCAAGAGGATTTTTCACTGCAATACTGCAAGTGGCTACTGGAAAAATTGGAAGCAAGGTGTATTCATTTGGTTGAAATAGGCAAAATCATCACTAGATGCCACTAAATCTTACACACTGATCCTTTAACTGATAAACTCCAAAGGGGACTGACAGATGCAATTATCGTGTGTAAACTTTGACTGACCATGTTATTATGGATCCCACTGCTTTTCTGCCTCTGACTGGGTAGTACCTGTTGCCTTCATTGGTTGTGTTGGTTAGGTTTAGGCATGAGGAGTGAGACTGATTAGGGTTAGGATTAAAATATCAGGGCAAACCAATGTGAGGCAGAAAGAACATGTTTACATGTTTTACTAAGCAGTGAGCAGTGAGATCCATAATAATGCCTGTTTGATTGATACTGTTACTGGTAAAAAGGAACTGATAACCCAGATAGCATATGGAAGTGGGCCACTTCAGGCAATGATGCAGCACTGCTGGTCTTCTTCTGGCCCGGACAAAATGGATGTGAATTTGAAATGGCCCACATGTAAAATGACAAATATAGCCTAAATATCCCAAATCAACTGTGGGCTTTTTTGGTAAGAATGCAGTGCTATCATGTATGTGTATTTTGGATGTAGGCCAGTTCTGGTTTATCTGGTTTAGTCTTGGTTGACATATGGCCTGCTTGTGGCCCAGATCTGGGAAACAGGAAGGGACCACCCAAGTGCCATCCCACACAGTATGTGAGCCAGATGAAAGTGCTGAAAGTGTCGGGTGGGCCAGATCTGGGCCATATTAATTTTGCTATCTGGGATGCCATGTCAAGATACCTGATTACATGTTTCAACTACTATGTTTCAACAGATATATATGTATATATATATAAAATAAAAACGGATTGGAGTTAAACAGATTAAAGGTATAAAGATTCTGGATTCAAAAATACACTTATGTAAAAGTACAGAAATATTAACAACAAAGTGTATGTAAAGTATAAAAATGTAGTTTAATTAAAAGTAGGTGTTATTATATCATGTAAGAGGCTATTTAATGTTGTTAATATTTGATAAGATAATATGTTTATGTGTGTAAAATCATACTCATACTGCAAACTATGGCTGTTAAATATGCCCTACCACTGTGGATACAGTTTAGTAAAACGTTCTCCACAAGCTTTATAGTCAGGTACCTCAAAATTGCTAAAGTGATTGTATTTTATTACTTTTCAAGTCTGTTGAAAAAAGTAAAAACTTACTAAAATTAGCCCTTATTATGAATTATCCTTTACCAAACTACAGTTAAAGACAACATGTTCCTTGTCTGACTTTAGCCCCAGTAATGTAACAGCTCTCTGATACCATCAAATGCCAAACCTGATGTCGCAGCGTTATCCTGCAAATACAGTTTTAACCAGCAGGAACAGACGCACAGACATTAAACACCGTTACATGAGCAAAGTCCACTTACCTGTACAGACGCATGGTCGCCAAAACAAATCGCAGTAAAATCTTAAAGTTAGCAGTTTTCTGTCCTGTGTCTCTCCTGTTGTTCACTGTCAGTCCTCTGACGAAGCAAAATAAATGTTTCATAAAAGTCTTGTATAAGCGTGTCAGTGGGCGTTGCTTTCCGAGGGTGGAGCAGAGGTGTCCACACGACACATATGATGTCAGTTGTTTATTTTTTTAGGACACCCTTGGTGGTATTTGGCTGCTTTATTGAAGCTTTTTTCTTTTTTTCATAGCCGTTTGCTCCTTTCTCACCAACCAAGTGACACCTAAAAGGTTGTCTGTTTTAGAGAGAATGGGATATGTTGCATTTCATTATGTGCAACATAAAGTTTAAATTTGTTTTTATTGTAGAGAAAAATGGAAAGACACTGTAATCACATTGTAATGGTTATGTGACTGAGTACATAATATTACTGCCAGTGGCTACTCCCTTTACCTAAAAATACTCCA
Organism: Euthynnus affinis; assembly: GCA_029490765.1. Classification (NCBI taxonomy): domain Eukaryota; kingdom Metazoa; phylum Chordata; class Actinopteri; order Scombriformes; family Scombridae; genus Euthynnus; species Euthynnus affinis. The sequence continues at coordinate 17,529,484 of CM055838.1, read as the reverse complement.
TTACAAATTAAAGTATTACATTAAAAATGGTATTTAAGAAAATATATTTTCGGCAAAATATACCCCACGTATCAAAAATTAAATGACTTAATATGCAGACAAAATGGCCAATGTTAAAGCCAATTTCGCCTTTATTTAAACAGATCAAATTATGACCAAGAGTTATTTTTCCAAAGACAGCACAGCAAAGAAAAAGCACACAATTTGTGTTGGCTATAGTTGATTTTAAAACACAACTATACCAGCATACCTTTTATATTCAGAAACATGGAGTTTCCTTTTCACCCTCATTTTCTAACATGTACATGGGCTTGTTTGAAAAGAAGTTTATTTACTCTAATCGTGGCTTCAAGGAGAATACATTATGGAAGATGTACTTGGATGGCATGTTTTTTTTGTTCAAAGGATCCAATCTGACTCTCAACTCAATGGTTTATTCAAACAATCACCTCTAATGGTATATAAAAAGGTAAAAACCTTAGAGTCCACTTGGTATATTCAGCCCAACACCCTCCACAGGTAGAGGAGTTATGTCCTGTCAAGTCAGTTATTTATCTTATCACTTGCCCTTGTGGAAAGACATATGTTGGAAAGACGAGCAGAGAACTGAAAACTTGGATTTTTTTACTTTCTAGGCAGGAACAGTATTGGATCCAACATCTGAGAACCCTGTCACCTCATGGACTGAATATAGATGATGAGTTGAAGTGTTTTCTATGATGTACCTCAATTTATTGGATATGTAGATTAAGTTGTTTATGATCATCTAGAGCTGATGTTTAACTTTTTCTGTATGTCTAATAGAAATCTATTCATAATAAATGTATTTTTATCATCTTCGCGTTGTCATCTTTTTATCATATCTCTTTGAATATACTTGAATATACTTAACCACAGAATTGTAAAGTAAAATTTAAATCTCTGTATATGAAATGAGACATAATGGTTCTTTTCACTTTGTGTAAATTGATTTGATCAGCTGTGGTTCCTGTCACTGTTTGTTAAGAGTTTGGATTCGCTGGAGGCCTCTTGATCATTTTTCTCACCCTAATGGTGGAACACAATTACCAGGTTGTGGCCTATGTAACATACTATCGCCTGTTTCCTACTATTATTGTTGATCTTGAAGAAAATCTGAAGGCTGAAACCTCATCACACCCGAGTATGTGACACTTTTGTTAAGTTAATTTGCCCTTTATTTAGTTAATTTGCCCTTTATTTAAATAGTTCTAATACAGATTAAGAGTTATTTTTCCAGCGTGAGCTACGTATATGCAAGAAAAAAATAATTCAAACACACAATTCAGAATATGTGAATATAACATTTTCAAATCTTGCTGTAATAAGAGACTTAAATGTTTTTTTCAACTCGTTTCATCTGTAAAAAGTTTATAAAACCTTTTTTTCCAAGCTCAACTTGAACATGCAAGTACAGTTAAAGTGTCCTGTGACTTGACATTGCATTGTATTTATAGTAGATGTAATCAAAGAGTTCATGCAAGGATGCCAAACAGTATCCCTGAGTTGAGACTGTTCTGTAAGGAGGAACTGGCTAAAATTCCTCCAAGCTGATCTGCAGGGATGATAAACAGTTACCGGAAAGGTTTAGTTGAAGTTATTTCTGCGAAAGGGAGTCACACTAGTTAGTGAAAGCAGGGGACCACATGCTTTTGCCTCACATAGATATGTAATATTGGATAAATCTCCTCAATAAATGATTGAATGAAAACGAAAATATGATCATGTTTTAGGTCATTTATACAATGGTAAAAAAAAAATCAAAAAGTTCAAACTTTTAAGAACCACTGTATAATAGACCTCTTAAAATCCTATGAGCCTGAATGTGGTTTTAGATTACCTAACCAGTTGCTTCTCACTCTTCCAAGGTCCCATTTTGTGACCAGAGAGGATCAGGCTTTTGCTGTCAGGGCTTTCAATCCCTGGAATGCACTTCCTATAGAGATTAGACTGTTGACAGCTGTGTGAACATTTATAAACCTACTACAGGAAAATGGCATTCTTGTAATGTACCAATGTTTTGTGTGTCTATATAGACATATCTCATGCTCTTGTGGAGATATGTATCTGTTGTGGATTTTCTGAGCTGTAGTTGGCAGTGTCAGTGGAGAGAGATGAAGCATACTCTTTTGATGACTTAGGCAGATCGGCCTACAATATGAGAAATTAGTCTAATTGGTTCATTAGTTTCAAAACATAAAACTGTGACCTCTCAAGTCATTTTGCATTGAATCTCATGTCTTTTGTTTGTGTTGTTTAGCAAGGGCCCGCTCTGGCCCTGGTTTGCCAGTAAGGCTCTTGTTTTTCAAGACAAAACATGCAGCTGTCTTCTCCTTGGAGAAGATAGACGAACAGCGTGACCTCTTAAGATATGTCAGCCCTTATATATGGAAAATTCCATAACAGTATCCATGTGTGCACATATGTGTTTTGATGACCTTACTTTATCTCTGTAATATTATTGTTGTTGATCTACCTTAGTGGTGTCCTGTTTTAATAATTTTTTTACTTTCTTTACTTTTATTTAATCTGTCCATTTTTTACTGCCTTGTGGAGCACTTGACATTGGTTTTGTTGAAAAGTGATAGATAAATACAGATTATTATTACATTATATATTATATTATTATCATGTCAATGGATATTGTGATTTAATGGTGCATTATCATAAACCACAAACCAGGGCCCTGTTCTTCAAATGTGGCTTGACTTGGTTCTTTTAGAGCAGTATGAGGATTGATTTACTAATCCTGGATGCAGTTATCTTCAATAACAAAGACAAAATGAGTTCAGAGTTGAAACCATGATCCGCATTCATGTGATTGGCTGAGTGCTGACCATGTGATTGCAGTTAACTGAGGTCAGTGTGCTGGGAACCCTTACAACATGCACTGGGGTAATAGATTAATTGACATAAGTCTCATTTTTTGCGTGTTCCTGCATTGTTACTGCTATTAATTTGTTCAAAACTGTGCTGCACAATGTTTCAGCTCTTTCTATACTTTCATCACTGTTTAACAAATGGGTGACAAATTAAAGGAAAAACTGGTACAAGTCTGAATGCTTGACCCCTACAGTGAGGGGATCTGATGGCTCTGTTATGCTTTGAGGGACATTTTGCTGGCATGGTTTGGGTTTAGAGAGAAAGGTCACTGCAAATCAATACAAAGTTATGATGAAACATTTCTACCATGATGGGATTGCTCTCTTCCAGGATGACAATGCCCCAATTCACAGGGCATGAGGGGTCACTGAATGGTTTGATGAGCATGAAAATTATGTGAATCATATGCTATGGCCTTCACAGGCTCCAGATCTCAACCCAGTTGAACACCACACCTATCTGAGATTTTAGACTGACATGTTAGACGGTGCGCTCCACCACCATCATCAAAAAACCAAATGAGGGAATATCTTTTTGAAGAATGGTGTTTATCCCTCCAGAAGAGTTCAGAGACTTGTAGAATCAATACCAAGACTAAGGAACACCATAGTAGTGAGATAGACACAAAATGTTTTTAGTCATTGTGCAATAACATAGTATATAATGAAATATATATAGAATATTAGGTATAATTATTATTATGCAGTGTGTAATAGAAACATACGATTTGTTTCTATGACATCAGTTGCAAATTAATTGTAAAACAGCTTCGAAAACCCCCAAAATCAAGACTCATGAAATTGCCAGTGTATCATCCCGCCATCTGTAGGTGGTGTAAACTCAAATCTAAACTCCAGACCAGAAGGCGGCGGTAATGAAAAACAAAAAACAAAAATCTGCACAGCGGTTGTCAAACAGCCGTATTTTTTCCCACCCGCATTCCGAGATGGCCCGCCCTCCTCTACCTTTAATTGGCTGGCACTGGTTACCCTGGTTGGTTAGGTTGGTCAGATTTACGCATGCGGAGTGAGATGATTGGCTTAGGGTAAGAATATCAACGCAGAGCCAATCAGAGGCGATGTAGGGCGGGTCTCCGCAGAATGCGGATTGGAAAAAAATTGCAGCGTGAAAGAAATTTGAAAAGAAGAAAACAGTGAAGCACAGGAATCAGGAAACCGAGTTAGTTGCATTCAGCCCGGTGGGATTGTGTTCACGTTAATTGATTAAACGATAAGCTATATTCGCCCCTTAAGATGTCCAAAAGACATCGTCTGGATTTGGGTGATGACTACTCCTCCAGTAAGAAAAGGTCTGAGGGGTAAGTGAAGCTCCACAGTCAACATGTCTGATTTAACCACTGAGGTTGTAGCTAACTGCTAGCTGATGCTAACGTTAGTTAACTTGGCTAATAGCCACCATGGATGTATTATGAGAATCAAGATAATAAAGCTAACTAGTGTAGCTCTGGGCTTCTTTAACAGCTTGTGGCTGCTCCTCTGATATAGATTATTAAATGTATGTATCCACCTGCTAAATAAGATAATGAAACTAGCTGCAGAAGATTGCTTCAGCTAACTAACGAAGTATTCGTTACCTTCACAATTGAGGCACGTGTGTGTGTAGCTTAGCTAAGTTAGCGTGTTGCTAACAAGCGACTAGCAGGCTAACAAGCTACAAAATATAATACTATGTTTTAGTTCACAAAATAGTTATCAATAATATAATAAATCATTGAATTAAGGGTACCTAACTAAATCAGTGCGCTAGCATGTTTGCTAACGGAAACTTTAGGGATATTTTTTATCCACATTTACTGACAAATTTTAAGCTATTTAGCTTAGTGAGACACTGTTCACCTTGCTCAAACTGATGCTGTTTAATACATCAGGGTCACAATAAACCCCGTTCTTATGTTATGGTGGATGTAAACTAATGTTCAACTTTCTTCAATTTTAAACTTTTAATGTTGTAATACGTGAGGTGCCGTTCATTTGTATTGCTTTCATGTTGTAGTCTAAGTATTATTCACACAAAGTTCACAGAAGATTAATCGGTGAAAGCACAACATGTTATCTGGCCAACAGTTTATAAACCAAATTAGATTTTAAGCTCATATTTTATTTATGTCTTTTCTTTTTCCTAATATTGTCATTACCCCTTATTGTGAGTGCTACAATAATGAATACCATCTCATCTAAGCAAGTGTAAACCTTTATTTTACACTCTTTATAAAGTGCAATACAGTGTTAAAAAACAAACAAATTAGAAACTCTTTAATATAGCACAATTCAACTCAACAGCAAAAACTCAATGAAGTTGAATCAGTGCCTCTCTAAAACAGTTTCAATAAAAACAACAATATAATCTTCATGCAGGTAGGATTTCCTACAGGACTGTTGTATTAGATAACATTTTTTAGAATTTTGTGTGCCAAATAAATGGATAACTGAGGGCTCATCAGAGCAGGTTAATGCTGTCATGTTGGAATTGTATACAGTGTACATGCTAACATCCAAATCTTAGTTATGTCACACAATCATCATAAGTTGTCTGATGAGCACTACTATTATTTATCATGTGCAGTTTTTGACTGTTGGTAGGAAAGCGGCAAAGAGCATCATCATGATTCTTAACAATGTAAATGTCTGTAATAATGTACTGCTCTGACGTTGACAGGAGAGACAGGGACCGTGACAGAGACCGTGAGGATCGTTCCAGAGACAGGGACCGAGATCGGGATCGGGACAGGGACAGAGACCGGGATAGAGACACGAAGCCATCTAGCATGCCATCTAACAGCACACCGGTCGTGCCAGGCCTACCACCCCTAAAGCAGATGGCTGTGCAGCAGCAGATCAATCCATTCACCAACCTGCCGCACACGCCGCGCTTCTACGAGATCCTGAAGAAGAGGTTACAGCTACCTGTGTGGGAGTACAAGGAAAGCTTCAATGATATCATCACGCGTCAACAGAGCTTTGTCCTCGTTGGAGAGACTGGCTCTGGGAAGACAACACAGGTCTGAAATGCAAAGTCTCTTATGTGATATATGAGATGCAGGCTTTTCAAATAACCACAGTGATTTGACACTCATGATTTTTATCTGAATTCATTGTATTCTTTGCTTCATTCTTCAGATCCCACAGTGGTGTGTGGACATGGTGAGGGGCTTGCCAGGTCCTAAGCGGGCGGTGGCCTGTACTCAGCCCAGGAGAGTGGCAGCCATGAGTGTGGCTCAAAGAGTTGCAGACGAGATGGATGTCATGCTTGGACAGGAAGTCGGCTACTCTATCCGATTTGAGGACTGTAGCTCTGCCAAGACTATACTGAAGTAAGTAATTGAGGTCTGCTAATGTTCAATAACTGCTGTTTAAAAGCACAGAGGCAGTCAGTCTTGTTTGCTTTAATCTGGAATTTTTTCAGTCTAACAAAGCATAACTCATATTCCTTCAGGTATATGACAGACGGTATGTTGCTAAGAGAAGCTATGAATGACCCACTGCTGGAGCGATACGGTGTGATTATTCTGGACGAGGCCCACGAGCGAACTCTGGCCACAGACATCCTGATGGGAGTACTGAAGGAGGTGGTGCGACAAAGACCAGATCTGAAGGTATTTGTTCGTCTTGGAAACAACAACAGTGACGAATGACTTGCTTGTGACTATTTTGGTATATCTTAAGTTTTGCTACAACCAAGTGCTCTACAATAAGAAAATGTATCAATTCCGAAAGTCCCAAAAATTGCGAGATTGGTTTTTCCTCCCGAGGTCTCACATCATTTTTGAAATACTGTTTAAAAATTCTAATCCAATATCAACTCAGTCTCAGAGTATTACAGAAATTAAAAAAAAAAAAGCAAGTGTGGCCATTGAATACGTTTATTAATTTGATAAATTAAACACTTGCTCTATGAGTTTGTTCCCATAAACTTTACAAATCACACATCAATAAGAAGGCTTGGTTATACATACATGTGCAGAGTTTTAAGTTAAATAGAAAGAAAACATGTTGAACAACATTTCCGTCCTGCACAGGTGATCGTCATGAGCGCCACACTAGATGCCGGGAAGTTCCAGGTGTACTTTGACAACTGTCCACTGCTAACAATTCCTGGGCGTACGCACCCTGTGGAGATCTTCTACACCCCCGAGCCAGAGCGAGACTACCTTGAAGCAGCAATCCGCACTGTCATCCAGATCCATATGTGTGAGGAAGACGAAGGTGACTGCCTTCTCTTTCTCACTGGTCAAGAGGTGAGGATCATGGTGCTTGCATTGCTGGTGCAGTGGAAATTCTTATGTTGTTTTTCTTCAACACATAAAACTAAATCTAATTCTTTTTTTTTTTTCTGTCAGGAAATTGATGAGGCCTGCAAACGGATCAAGCGTGAGGTTGATGACCTTGGACCTGAAGTTGGAGACATTAAAATCATTCCACTGTATTCCACATTGCCACCACAGCAGCAGCAAAGGATCTTTGAGCCTCCTCCTCCAAGGAAGCCCAATGGTGCAATAGGAAGAAAGGTACATTTTAGTGATTCACCAGATTTAGATGATATAGATATCAGTTAAACTAAAAGCAATATCACAACTAGTTAAATTATGCAACTGCACCCAGTAATAAGATTTTGATTATAGATGTCTGACCGCTTATTGCTTCTTCTTTAGGTTGTCGTGTCGACAAACATTGCTGAGACTTCTCTGACAATTGATGGTGTGGTGTTTGTCATCGATCCTGGATTCGCCAAACAAAAGGTGGGCAAAGCTCGGACAAATCCTGGGAAATCCTGAAAAATCTGCGTCGGTATTACAAATGCATACATGTTCCATAAGTGTCTAGTGTAGAGAGATGCACTGGGATCCTGCGGGGCCCAAAGCAAATCTTGTGGGAACGGACGGTTTGAACTTTTCCGCAGGTGGTCAGAAAGGAAACTGCAGATCTTGGGATTTAGCTAGCGCTAACCAGAAGGATGGAGTCAACAAATTAAGTTGAAAAGAAGATCAAGCAGATCATTACAGTACTAAAGCAAAGCAAGTCTCAGTTGTAGATGGAAATGAAGTAAACTTTGTAAGTTGCAACAAAAGTGTAAAAGTATTGATCTACAACGAGCATGAATCTGGCACTTAAGGGTTGAGGCAACATACCTGCTCTGTTCTCCCGGGCCAATGTCAGCTCTCTTTCAAAGATAAAACACTTGTTCCAAACATTAAACTTTGGAGAAATGTGTCGCTCTTTGCTGTAGACTCCTAATCAGTGCATTAAAAGACACAGAAATAAAATCAAGAAAACAGTCCTAGTTCTAGTCCAGTGGTCCCTTCTGTCTTGGTCACATTGTAAGAACATGTACATCTCGGGTCAGCTGTGTTGCTTCAATGTGCTTTCAAATGTGTGTTCAGGTGTACAATCCTCGTATCAGAGTTGAGTCGTTGCTCGTCACAGCCATCAGTAAAGCTTCTGCCCAGCAGAGGGCGGGACGTGCTGGCAGAACACGTCCAGGGAAATGTTTCCGTCTCTACACAGAAAAGGCCTACAAAACAGAGATGCAGGTAAGAGACCACATCCTGTCCTCCTCACTTATTGAGAGTTGGAGGCTAAAAAAACATTGTACTTGTGTTTTTGTTGTGTATATTCTTTTGTCGATTGTAGTTTATCCTCTCAGAATTAATAAATTTAACATTGTAAACACACCTCTCTCCAGGATAACACATACCCTGAGATTCTGCGGTCCAACTTGGGATCAGTTGTGCTGCAGTTGAAAAAGCTGGGTATCGATGACCTTGTGCACTTTGACTTCATGGATCCACCAGGTGAGTCAGTCTGGATTAGTTTGATAACTAATAATAAAATGACTGTCGCTCTCTAGTTAGGCAAGACCCTCTGACCTTTCTGTCTGTCTCCTCCCTCCTTCCCACCGCAGCTCCTGAGACACTGATGAGGGCCCTTGAGCTGCTGAACTACCTGGCAGCTCTCAATGATGATGGCGACCTGACGGAGCTGGGCTCAATGATGGCAGAATTTCCTTTGGACCCCCAGCTGGCGAAGATGGTCATTGCTAGCTGCGAGTTCAACTGCTCTAACGAGATCCTTTCCATTACTGCCATGCTGTCAGGTAATGCCCAGGACTGGGCTGACATCTTTCTTGCCTTCAGTAGGCCACGATCCCGCTGGTTAAATACACCACATTTCACTGATGGTGTTGGAAAAAGCGTTCTATATAAAATCCAGCTTGTGAACATCTTGGTACAAAGTAGAATTAGAGCGTCACTTTTAATCATCATAGATAATTTCAGATTTAATTTGAATTATTTTAAATTTCTTCAACATTTTTATTTTCCCTTTTTAAAGTTTTGATGTGGTATCTCAAGCACTTGTGGGCAGTCAAAGCCTTTGAACTTGTGCAGATATGCAGATATACCCTTGTGATTTCATCTTTTATGAGATATGTAGTAACAAAGTATTGGCTCAGGGTTATAAGAAAATGTTTTATTTAAGCTAGATGTCGACAAACGCGTACAGATTGTGAAGTTATGCTCAGAATTGTAGTTGCACCCAGAAATGACAAAGTGTAAAATACAAGTTAATTCAATAAAGGGCCACAGTAACAGTAAGAGTGTTTTAAACAGTCTTTCTATTCAAGGGAATGTAGAGAGAATACTCTGTTTAAACAAATAATAGTCCACAAATTCAGTTTTGGTTGGAAAGTCCTTCAGTCTGGGCAGCTTCCTGTAAATTTTAAAGCTCTCTTTGGATTTACAGACAGTTTTAATCTTAGGTTTAAATTTATTAAAGCCGCAATGTAAATGTTAAATGATTAGCGAGTGAGCTTTATCACAAGTGTTTCATCACCATAGCAAGTGGATAGGGCAGGCACCACATATACATGTTTTTCATATTTCTCATATTTACCAGAATTTTCTTTTCATTAAAAAAAAAAATTAAATAAGGCATTCAATTAAAAGTATCTATCATCATGGGTAGCCTGTTTTTAAGTATCCGATCTCATTAAGTCCTAACCGTTATTTCTGAACCTTAAAGTTAAGTATTGCTGGTGTCCCTAACACTTTGTAGTTGTGTGAAAACTCTTGTTTTACAGATGTGGTTAAATGACCCCCACTCTACGAGCTAATAACCAAAACAGTTGGAATGACCATGAGAAAAGACTGCAGCCCCCTTTGATAGAGCTTGTGGTCCTGCCCTCTCCCAACGCTGTGTCGAGTGCCCTAGCATCATAGGCTTTGCTCCATTTTTCTGTGAATGTTTGACTCATCCCTATGGGCGGCTTTGTTGGGGCCCATACCAACCTTGTTTAGTCCCACAGTGTTTTGTCCGCCCCACGGAGGCTAAGAAGGCAGCAGACGAGTCCAAGATGAGGTTTGCTCACATCGACGGAGACCACTTGACGCTGCTCAACGTCTACCACGCCTTCAAACAAAGTGAGCATCACAAAGTTCTGCACTGTTCCCCTGTTTTATCCATCATCATGTTCTAGCACTGAAACGCTTGTGTTGAGAATGTTAAAGCGGCATTCACTGAGCAGATGAAAACACAACATTGACATATCACGTTATAAAATTATGGCAAATGTGTTAGCAAATGGTTACTTATTAACAGTTTGCAGATTTTGAGCCACATTAGCGTGTTTCTGGCCACCTGACGCTTTGGTCTTCAACAAGGTGTGTCCTTAGCTTTGTATATGTTCCACCATGTTCATCAGCTAGTCGCTAACTTTGTGTGTGTGTGTCTTTCGGTGCTAGGCTGGTATAGCGTACAGTGGGTTTTTATTAGCTGAAAACGACTGCAACTGTAAACCAGATTGATGAAAGCAGAAGATTGATGAAGTTTCTGGCCAGAAAACCAAAACATTATTCTATAATAAACTAAAAATCTCTGTAGCACTGAGGCAGTCATTATTACATGCGTCCCCATACACATTACACATAGCAACTATTGTTATTGATCAGTGCAGCTTTAAATCTGTTATGTAATAAGTGATTACTCATGCCAGTTGAGAGTGTAGAGACCTGATAATTAACCAAATTAATCCTTGTCCAGACCACGAGTCTAACCAGTGGTGCTATGACAACTTTGTCAACTACCGTTCGCTGATGTCTGCTGACAACGTGCGGCAGCAGCTGTCCAGGATCATGGACCGCTTCAACCTACCCCGCCGAAGCACAGAGTTTACCAGCAGAGATTACTACATCAACATCCGCAGAGCGCTCTGCACCGGCTTCTTCATGCAGGTAAACACACATTCAGTTCTTCATTCCTCCATCATGTCCGGATGTATTTAAGTTTGCACCGGAGACATCTGTGGACTCATTTCCATCTGTGCCTCGTTGAAGTTTATCTGTTTTCTTGTTTTCCCATCCTGCAGGTGGCTCACTTGGAGCGCACAGGTCATTACCTCACAGTCAAAGACAACCAAGTGGTCCAACTGCACCCGTCTACAGTCCTGGACCACAAGCCTGAATGGGTGCTCTACAATGAATTTGTCCTCACCACTAAGAACTACATACGCACTTGCACAGACATCAAACCAGAGTGGTATGTGTGCAGAGAGTTTTAAAATTGGAGTAATTCAGAGGCAGATAAATCTATGTTGGTGAGCTTTAATTTTATGTCTCCTTCTTGTGTTTCAGGTTGGTGAAGATTGCACCCCAGTACTATGAAATGAGTAACTTCCCACAATGTGAAGCTAAAAGACAGCTGGAGCGAATCATTGCCAAACTAGAGAGCAAGGAGTATTCCCAGTACTGAACAATAGCCAAGAAGTGTCCTGGACAACAGCCGCGTACTATAGTTTTAGATCTTTCTGTATCATTGTATCTTAATGTTTAAAATTTGGCATTTTGATTTTTATATTTTGTTTGCTTTTTGTTTTGTTTTTTTTCTTTCTCCCATCAATGTTAATTCTGTAACTAAGTGTAATGTCAGATGAAATATCAGCGGCAAATATTAGACCTGGCTATAAATATTTTCAAAAGGAATATCAGTAACATGTCATTTAGATGTGGTTGACTTTCCTTTAGGGGGCTGAGTCATAAAAAAGAATTGTGCTTGCTTTGTTTCTTTAATAAAGGAGCTTTGACTTAGTTTCTGTGTATATATTAATTAGTAAAGCCTGTTATTGCAAAATTAGTTTGGTCCCCAGTGGAGTTTTTGTTTCTGTGTTGAGATACTGATTGAATATTTGCTAATTTGGCAGAATAAACAATTTTGCTAGATTGAATTTGTTTGTAAATTTATAATAAATCAATTTGCAGCTTAATTCCGCCCATGAAAATTGTTTAAAGTAGATATAACTTTTTTTAGTATGCTTAATATCTTAAATCTACAAAAACAACTGAAAAAAGCTTCCCAAATGGGTCAGTGATAATACAAAGAAAAAAAAGCGTTGGACCAGCAGTTCCTCAGGGTTACAATGTGCCAACATTGCAATCCAGATCACTTATGCACATCTTTAGTGTATTAAACTTTCACACTTTTCTGCATTCAAGGACTCTCCTCCTCTTTTTTTCCTTCATACAATTTTGTTAATACATAACATATTTGTTCTTTTGAATTCTTGAGAAATTCTCAGCAGTCAGCTTGTTACAGTTCAACTTGACTTGTATGTGTTACCTAAGAATCCCAGTTTATGAAACAGTCTGCTCTAAAGATAAAATATTGACTGTGTCTTAGTTCAGGTAACAAACATCAAGTCAAAGACGCTTCTTGTTAAAACACTTTATTTGATCACAGATGTAATTATTGTAAACAATTCATCTTATAACACCACCTTATACCAGTGCTTTCCAACTTGAAATTAAGTTAGTAGTAGAGTTACTGATGGTTTAAAAAATGATGTCACTTACAGGGCAGTGTTTAATCACCAGATTAAGTTTTCCTCCCACCTGCCCAAGCCAACCTACTAAGCTACATAAAACTGAAAGATTTTTCTACTTGAAGCATAAACTTCACATAAAATCAATCAAAATTGATTGTAGGCTACATATTGTCATCACTAATTTTGTTTTCCTAAAAGCTTAGCTGAACATGCGTTCATGCCACTGACTGCTCCTCAATATCCTCTATGGTCTCCGGCAGGCACCTATTGCGTGTCTCTGGCAGTGTTCTTGCTACCATTCCTCCCAGTACAGCTGCAGAGCACAGGACAACCTGTGGCAGGTCCTTCCACACCTCATCCAGCAGAAGGATCAAAGGGGCCACTGCTACACCGAGTCGAGCCATGAAAGAGTTGTAGCCCATACCATTCTGCCTAAAAAACATTAGCGACAGAGGAGACTGTAATTTTCAGGCATATGATTTTACTTCACATAGAAAGTACATCAGATCTATGCCATATCTCATACTGTTGATATACTGTGATAATAACTATTTATATAGCTTTCTAAACACAATTACAAAGTGCTCTACAGTAAAAACAGCACAGAGATTACAACAAACTAAAAACTTTAAAAAATCCACACATTATTATACACAAAGGGAGTACAACACAAAATTAAAAATAAATATAGCCACCAGCAGTCAACAGAAGAGAGCAGCTCAATCTTCCCAAACTAAAGCTGTGAGCAAAAATGATCAGATTTCTGTCTTCACAAAGGTGAGCAAAGTCACTTCAGCTAATTTCATTCTGTTTAAAGAAGGAGTGAGACCAATTCAGACTTAAACAAGTAAACAAGCATGCAGCATTTCAGTGATTGCACACTCAAAGTGTTTGTTCGGTGTGTATGTTCAGGAGATAGTGCTGGATGTCTCCACTGATTTTAATCAGGATTGTTCAAAGGCATCTTGAGTTATGATCAAACATATGATAGGCCACATCCACTTGCACCAATCAATATGGCACTTCAGATTTTGAAGTGCAGTCCACCGGGTTTTCAGGTACGCTTTTGTGGTATTTTTTGTGCAATCTATGGGTTGGGCTCAGAATGCTTTGGTAGACTTGTTCCCAATCATGGACTGAAGTTATGTACCAAAATTTATAATGACTAGACAATTGGTTAATGAGTTATGACCAATACTTGCAATGCCCCACCCTTTGCAACGATGTATTGGATGATGGACATGTTTTTCAACTGATCTTGCTCATTTATAAAGAAATTTGTATCTCAGTCCCACAAGGCTGTATACCAAATTTGATGTTGATAAAGTCAAAATTCAAAAAGTTATATTCATTTCATTCGTTTTTCAGGTTATGTAAAGCCCATCATGGCAGACTTTGTCCATCAGGACAGGCTTTTTTGTAGAGCACATTGAGCTGGAATTTCAAGTCTGTTGGACTTACAGTGTAAGGGGCGTAGCCTTTCAAAATTTGAATTAATTACAGTGCCACCATCTGGCCGATTACATGCACATCATTCCCAGTTATTGTGCCAAATTTCATGAGTTTAGCTCATTCCAGCTCACAGAAATTTGAGCCATGGGAGAAGACAAATAACAATAAACCAACACAAAGAAGGGTTCTACCCCTCTTGGGTTTGAACCCTAATAAACAAGGCATTAACAACAAATAAAATCAATTTAAAAATAAGCAGGCAGCTCAGGTAAAGTCAGGAAATGTTTTTCCAGTACATTTTAAGATGAGACTTGAAAGAAGACACTCAGACAGCCTTATTCCTCGGGCAGGTTGTTCTAGAGCCCCGGGGCCCTGATGGCAAAGGCTCTGTCCCCCTTTAGTTTTCAGCCTGGACTCTGGAAAAGACAGAAGACCTCTGCCCAAGGATCTCAAACTCGCAAAGGTTCATAAGGGATCAAAAGGTCTAAAATATAATCTGGAGCCAGGTCATGATGAGCCTTAAAGATAATCAATAAGATCTTAAAATCAATCCTAAAACAAACAGCCAGTGTAAAAAGGCTAAAACAGGTGTAGGATATTCCTCAGCAGAACACTGTCCAGCTCAGTTAAGTGGGGGTGGATAGGATCGTCCACAAGATACCAGACCCCCCCACACATGCACATCAACCCAAGGGCTCGCTCTCCTTTTCAACAACAGTTATGAATTAGCAATGCATAAAATCTCATAAAGAAAGTTGGAATAAAACTGTTCAACAACATATCCAAGAACACCGTCTGACAAACAGGACGAAGGACGAACCTGCCATGGTGAAATGTGTGTGCCTGAACACACTGTTGCGCAACAACTCCCCCTCTCATCCTGGAACACTCCCCACAGACAATCACAAACTCCCCTCTTTCTGATTGTCTTTTGGGACCCTAATCAAGAGACTCTTAGCAGATGTACCTTGATACTAGGGACACAATGCCATTTTCTTATTTCTTGTTTGTTGTTTCAATGTGTACATTTGTGTCTATAACTATGTTAGAAATTTTCCATAATTGTAATCATAGTTATCCATGTTGTTTGTGTGCTAAATTCTGGTAATTAATAGCTTAATAACCCCTAGAGATAAACATGTGCTGTTTGGTATCATTGGAATCTCCTAAGCATAAACTTACCAGATTTTTAGTCATGATAGTTGTTTGGTGAAGGGTACAGTTTTTAGAAGTTGTTTTAAATTAAGACATTGTCTTGGCTTGTCCTCAGAGGGGGGTTACACAAAGAGACCACCCCTGGGGGAGGTCAGCAGTCCTCTGATTGGCCAGACACTTCTTAGAAGTCCCTCACCTTACTACCTATAAAAAGATCACCTCTAGAAGCCAAAAGTTGGGATTTCTTCTGTTAGAAGACCCATTCTTTCTCAAATGTTGCAACCAACTTCAGCAGACCAACTTCAGCCGGACTACAGCTCCTCCTCATCCCAACGGAACCATCTCACTTAGCAGTCACCAGCTCAAGGACACGCAAGTAGCACACTTCTGTTCTGGTGAATTCAAAAGGCTTAACCTGCTTAGAATTTAACTTTAAAGTTGCCACCCAAGTTTACCAGCTGCTTCCAGAGGTGATCACTAGTCAGTTTGTTGTTCATCTGTTACACATTCTTTCTTAACAAGCTCCGGTTCTACAGTCATTCATTCATTGTAACGTCATTGTTTGTCTAGTGAGTTTTGTTTTGTGTTATTGTTTGGTTAGCCTGTTAGTAATAAATGTTTTGTGTATAAGGTCATTGTCCCTTGGTTTTCTGTTACTTACGTTCAGTCACTTTACGTATCCAATCCCGTTCCTAAGCGCAATTTAATCCCTTTTAAAGGATAGAGGATTTGTTGGCCAAAGATTCTCTTGACCAAGAGAAACTAGTTGTTAGTGTTATTGTGTTGACTCTGAGGTTATATCGCTGGCCGAATAACTGAAGAAATCTTGCATGGTAATTCTGCTTAACCCTAAAATTCCCTAAATCGAGCTAAAATTACCCTACACAGGTGTGATGTTATGGTGCATCTTAGTTCTAGTTAAAAGTCTGGCAGCTGAGTTCTGTTCAGTCTGTAGTCATTTCATAGTTTCGGATTAAAACAAATCCATGAAAAGTTTTTAGGCTGACAGAATAATGATGGAAAGAAAGGTGTGCATAGTTACCTCACTACAGTAGGATATAACTCGGAGCTGTAGAGAATAACAGTTGCAAAGGATGCAGAAGAAAACCCTTTGCCAATGACTGCTACTACTGTTCTTGCAACAGACATATCTAAGAGAAGAAATTTGAGAGGAACAACAACATTATGCAATTATGTAATGTTACAGAAGTTTGTATAATCCTAAAAAGATCATTGTAATTCTTAGAGGCTTAGATGCAAGTCTGGAAATAAACTGATACCTTGGCTGGGAGCTCAACTAAAGCATAGGTAAACTGAGTGAGATAGATATTGAGCCCCAAGCCTGTGATGTTGAAGCTCATGCCATAGAATGCAGTTGCCACGATGAACCTAAATACAGAGAAAGTGGTAAGTTTTTAAAATGACTAATCAAAAAAATTAACACTGACATTTTACAACATAAAATCATAAAGCACACATACCAAACTATACCAGTACATAGAGCCAATTTCCTCATTCTAGGTGTTCGTACCAGATCGAGGTAGGAGTAAGCCCGATCTCTTTTCTCTGTCACAACAATAGTGGACAGTGTCTGAAAGAATACAAAGCAACATTATTCTAAAAACTTTAGATTAAAAAATGTGAAGAATAATTTACAGGCCCAAGATTATGTTGTTGACTCTTGTTACTTGACTTCACCATCATCTGGAATACACTAACCTCTGTTTTAAGTGTGTTGGTAGACTCCTCTGTTCGATTCATCTTGGCACATCTTTTCAAATAGGTCTGAGCTTGTTCCAGCTTTCCGTTGGCAATGAGCCACCTGGCTGATTCTGTCATCCACCTAAAGTAAAGGGGAAGATGTTTTTTTACTTAATTCTTTGGATACATCATCAACAAATGCAGTTGATTTCATATCAACTGTGGGTGGGGCTTTCATTTTTGTCTGTATATACTACCTGCTTTCCTATCGATGCCTGTCAGACAAAGACCTTGTTGGTTGAAACTACCCAAATTTTGAAATTTCAATATTAGTGTGTAAACTATCTCCTTTTCCCATATTTGTCTTACATCATACAAACTCTCCAGATAAGGGCTTATTGCAAGTGCCTCTGTTGGACTACAAGTTTCGATATTTTGAGTCATACCTCCAGGTGATGATGGCCAAGATTATAGGTGCAGTGACACTAACAATCAGCCATCGCCAATCAGTCACAAAGTAAGCAATAAGTGGAAATACTGCATTCCCAAATGTCCAGGATAAGTTGTCGATCACTCCCACCAGTCTCCTGTGCTCGATATCGACCCACTCCACACCTGCAAAGAACAAGAGACTTGTCGCTTTGCAAGGATCACAGTACAGCACTTCTTCACTTACATTTTATAGACCTGCACTTGGTAACCTTGACTTCTGAAATCAACATGAGATAATGAAGGATGTGTTTAAGAATAAGTTTAGAAAGTAATTAATCCAGAAATTAAAATATATAATTACTGAGGACTGTTGAGACAATGACAATGCCAGTGATGCAAAACCCAGTGAAGAACCTCAGCACCGCAAACATCATGTAAGATGAAGAAAAAGCACTTGCAACAGCAAACAGCATTCCCGACACATAAGACACCAGCAGCATGATCCTTCGGCCAAACCTGTGGAAAATCAGATAATCCCCAAATGTAATTTGATTGGTTGAAACACTTGGTAATCTTTAAATTGACAGCAAAGCTGCAATACCTGTCACTCAGACTCCCAAAGGACATGGCTCCAAACATCACTCCAACAAAGAAGATGGTAGCAGTGGCTTTGTTTTTCCCTCTTTTATCACACACCAGGTCCCACTTGGTACAAAAAATTAAGAAAAAGGACAAGTTCATGATGTTCTTTGACAGAAGAAGCGCTTTTATATTTATTTGATACTCTACAAATGAAAAAAAATGTAATTCACCTGTGAGGTCAGAGTAGACTTGAAAGTGCTGTTGTCGTACACCCAACCATTCTGGCAGGACACTGTAGGTAGGTCAGCAACGTTGGAAGAGTTGAACAGTAGATGATACTGAGGCTCTACAAACATCTCACAGGAACTCAGAGTCCCATCCCTCTGGACTGGAATACTAACAGTGAGTCTCTACGACAGGGATAAATTGCTAAAAATACCTCCATCATCCAGAAAGCTGATGTCGCAGTGGTGAGAGGGAACAGCCGCTATAAAGTTGTTCAGCATGAAATGGCAGGGCAAAGTGAAGCGGCTAATGAAGCTGATTACAACGATCATTTTCTGAAATCGTCCAAATCCATTAATATCAGAGAGAATGTTCTCAAACCTCATTGTGGCCCCCCAATGTGTGTAAAATATCTTCCTTTAAAACTGAAAAACAGCAAGAAGAAGCTAAGAAGAAGTGAACAACTTGCCACCAGACGAGACAACCTTTGACTATCCCAAGGGCTGCTGGATCACTGCTGAAATGAGTGGAGTGAATATTTTACTTCACTTAACCAATAGAATAACTAATGCAGGATCCTCGGTATGTTGTGAAATGAGCCATCATTTTATTTCATTTACATTTCCTTCCTAAATATCATCTCTTTATTGCATTACAGCAAACAAAAGAAGTCATGCTTTTGGATGCAAAATTCAGCATTGTTACATTTGAACACAGCATTTTTTGTTTTTACAATCACATACAAACAGCATTATGACTGCAGCAAAGGTTATAAAAGTCTGATCTTAATATATTAGAGAGGAGAGGAATTTGTCCCAAACACAAAACGCACACAAATTTTAGTGTGAAAGTTTTACGTATTGTTAAATGCAGTCAGTTAATGGTCAGCAATGAGAGTAAGTAACAAAGACAAACAGACAATGCTTGCTCAGGGGTTAAAGGTTTAAGAGTCAGTTTGAATCCCGAGAAAAATGTTCTACGTCAACTATTGTCACTGGCATACCATTAGACACGTTAACTTCCTCAATAAAGCTGACATGTCATGTCATGTTCAACAGTGAACGATAGCTTGGCCGCTTTTGCTGTATAACTGCCTTAAACAGCAAATATGTTGACATGCATATCGTCTAATTATTAATTATTTGTAGGTGTTATGAATTCCAAGACATTTTCACAAAGATAAAGTACTTGACTGTAAACGATAATGTAATAGAGGGATTTGTTGTAACGATCATAGTCATTTTCTGGGAAATGTTATAAAATACAAGAGGCAACTGATTAAGCCCAGCCCAGACGCTGCCTTTAAAGGATGGGTTCACAATTTTAATGTCTGTCTTAAAACAACTGACAGCCATCCAATTGAACATTGAAATAGGTTGTTCTTGCCATAATCACTCCTCCTGTTCATACTGGCCATTAAAGGAACTAAAAAAAACTGCTAGGCTAAAAAGTAACCCAACTATGAGACAGAACACAAACTGGGCTGGTTTGACACAATGCTGGGTTTTACCATTTAACCCAGAAAGCTGAGTTGTTCATTTGACCCTAACTAGTGAGTGAAATTAACTCTATTGCTGGGTTAAATATTCCCCATACACTGGGTTATTTTCTGTCCCAGTGCCTCATTTTTATATTAAATAATAAAATAATAATAATATAGGTTGAGTTATGTAATAATAATAATGATAATGTTTATTATTGTTGTTTAATTTATAATAATTAAATATCATTTTACATACAAAAACACACTATACAAAAAGAGACCACTGTACATGTAAATTGAATGACATTTTACAAATTTTACAGCTGCACGGAGATGTACACAAACATATGTACTGTATCTCTGTAATGTGGATTTGTGCATACAGGCAGCCAAGTTAAATACACCAAAACCAGGTTTGAATACATATAGTTTCTCTTTTTCTCTCTCTCTCTTTCATACACACACACATTAAGCAACATTAAATGACTTCAGATCAGTAGCGCTGACAACTTTAATTATGAAGACACAAGAGAAGCGTAAAATAAGGTTTTATCGCAGGTGGAGAATCCCTTGATCCCCTGCAATTTGACAAAAGCTTGTGCCAGGCTGTTGTTTATAGATTTCTCCTTGGCTATAAACACTATCCAGCCACATCTGTTAGCAGAAAGGCTGATTCAACTTTTTAAACTGGATTTTAACCTAGTTGGCTGGTTACTGGACTTCTTGACTTATAGGTCCCAGTGTGTGAGGGTAAATGACTCTTTCCAATCAGCTGCACTCCTCCACTGGTTCTCCTCAAGGCTGCTGTCTCTCTCTCTCTCAATGTGTCTAAAACTAAATACATGATAATCAGCTTCATGAAGACCCATTCTAGTCCTGTATTAACCAGCATCAAAGGTGCTAATTTTGAGCTTGTGGACAGCCATAGATACCTGGGTGTTATTCTCGACAACAAACTATGTTTTGAATCTGCCTTTTTTTCCTAAGGAAAATGTGTTCTCTTAATGTCTCCTGAGATGATGACTCTATTTTATAGAAGTTTTATTGAATCAGTTTTAATGTTTAATGTTGCTTGCTAAGGTAAGGGAAAAGTCAAGCCCTTTATAATAGGCAGATGATTTAGAAAGACTACTTCCCTTCTGGAGAACCAAGATCACCCCCTTTGGGCAGAGTTTGAACTGTTACCCTCAGGTTGTCGGTTGAGGGTGGCCATTATGAGGACTGAGACATATAGGGTTTCCTTTTTCCCTGTTGCCATTCAATTGTTAAATCTTAGATAGTATTTGATTGTTGTCCAGATATTGCTTATTTGCACAGACTTCTTACTTGACTTCTACACTTTGACCTTGATTCTGAATGTACTCCTTTCAGTCACTCTGCTCACTACGTCCTGTTGTTTGTTGCTGTATATCCTGACTGCAAACCAACTGAATAGACTTACTGTAGTTTTATACTGAACTGAATGTAACAGTTTAAACTGTTTATCTCCCTACTGTCTAAATTATGCACATACTGTAGAATCATTGCCTCAAACAGACAAATAGCAGTCAACTGTTGGTTCAAGCATTTATTGAAACCTGCAGTGTTTAAACAAATTCTACAAAAAAACTATTGTGAAATCAGTCAAGAAGGAAATTGACATGTGACTCACATTGCTTGTTTAGAGCAAAATACAAAATCACTTAATCCACCATTTCATGAATACATGGAAATACATGTTACACTTATGACAGACTCAGGATCCTGCCTTTCATTATCAACATGTTGTTATTATTTTTGTTTTTATCATCTTTCTCCTTCAACCATGCTGTGAAAAATAAATACAACTACTATTCATCATTTTATCATGTGCAAATTACTTAGTTTAGAAAAAGACAACATAAATTACAGTATTGATTGTAATTTTTACACTGCCAAATAATTCAAACAAAATCTTTGATAAACTCAGATGTAAATTATTTAAGAATATATTCTGTAGATTGTATAATTATTAGATTATTCTTTAGCAGTGGAGTTCAGTGGCTCATAGTTTCCTTCATCCTCTCCTGTATCACATAAGGCCACGATGAGCTCCCTCCATGTCGACATGTTGAGCCTCAGTCTAAGTTAAGTGCATCTTGACAAGCTCATCCACGTGGTCATTTCTGGTCGTCCATGGTTTTCTTTTGTCTGCAGGATTCTGTCTTAGCAAACTTTCAGAGTGCATATGGTCCAGCCTTTGCAGTCTGCCTTACTTCAGTGATCAGTTATCTTGACCTCCAGATGATTGATGATAGTTACATAAAACTGGAAGATTTTCTACTTGAAGCATAAACTTCACATAAAATCAATCAAAATTGATTGTAGGCTACATATTGTCATCACTAATTTTGTTTTCCTAAAAGCTTAGCTGAACATGCGTTCATGCCACTGACTGCTCCTCAATATCCTCTATGGTCTCCGGCAGGCACCTGTTGCGTGTCTCTGGCAGTGCTCTTGTTACCATTCCTCCCAGTACAGCTACAGAGCACAGGACAACCTGTGGCAGGTCCTTCCACACCTCATCCAGCAGAAGGATCAAAGGGGCCACTGCTACACCGAATCGAGCCATGAAGGAGTTGTAGCCCATACCATTCTGCCTAAAAAACATTAGCAACGGAGGAGACTGTAATTTTTCAGGCATATGATTTTACTTCACATAGAAAGTACATCAGATCTATGCCATATCTCATACTGTTGATATACTGTGATAATAACTATTTATATAGCTTTCTAAACACAATTACAAAGTGCTCTACAGTAAAAACAGAGCACAGAGATTACAACAAACTAAAAGCTTTAAAAAATCCACACATTATTATACACAAAGGGAGTACAACACAAAATTAAAAATAAATATAGCCACCAGCAGTCAACAGAAGAGAGCAGCTCAATCTTCCCAAACTAAAGCTGTGAGCAAAAATGATCAGATTTCTGTCTTCACAAAGGTGAGCAAAGTCACTTCAGCTAATTTCATTCTGTTTAAAGAAGGAGTGAGACCAATTCAGACTTAAACAAGTAAACAAGCATGCAGCATTTCAGTGATTGCACACTCAAAGTGTTTGTTCGGTGTGTATGTTCAGGAGATAGTGCTGGATGTCTCCACTGATTTTAATCAGGATTGTTCAAAGGCATCTTGAGTTATGATCAAACATATGATAGGCCACATCCACTTGCACCAATCAATATGGCACTTCAGATTTTGAAGTGCAGTCCACCGGGTTTTCAGGTACGCTTTTGTGGTATTTTTTGTGCAATCTATGGGTTGGGCTCAGAATGCTTTGGTAGACTTGTTCCCAATCATGGACTGAAGTTATGTACCAAAATTTATAATGACTAGACAATTGGTTAATGAGTTATGACCAATACTTGCAATGCCCCACCCTTTGCAACGATGTATTGGATGATGGACATGTTTTTCAACTGATCTTGCTCATTTATAAAGAAATTTGTATCTCAGTCCCACAAGGCTGTATACCAAATTTGATGTTGATAAAGTCAAAATTCAAAAAGTTATATTCATTTCATTCGTTTTTCAGGTTATGTAAAGCCCATCATGGCAGACTTTGTCCATCAGGACAGGCTTTTTTGTAGAGCACATTGAGCTGGAATTTCAAGTCTGTTGGACTTACAGTGTAAGGGGCGTAGCCTTTCAAAATTTGAATTAATTACAGTGCCACCATCTGGCCGATTACATGCACATCATTCCCAGTTATTGTGCCAAATTTCATGAGTTTAGCTCATTCCAGCTCACAGAAATTTGAGCCATGGGAGAAGACAAATAACAATAAACCAACACAAAGAAGGGTTCTACCCCTCTTGGGTTTGAACCCTAATAAACAAGGCATTAACAACAGGTAGGTCAGGTAAATTCAGGAAATGTTTTTCCAGTAAAAGTACATTTTAAGATGAGACTTGAAAGAAGACACTCAGACAGCCTTATTCCTCGGGCAGGTTGTTCTAGAGCCCCGGGGCCCTGATGGCAAAGGCTCTGTCCCCCTTTAGTTTTCAGCCTGGACTCTGGAAAAGACAGAAGACCTCTGCCCAAGGATCTCAAACTCGCAAAAGTTCATAAGGGATCAAAAGGTCTAAAATATAATCTGGAGCCAGGTCATGATGAGCCTTAAAGATAATCAATAAGATCTTAAAATCAATCCTAAAACAAACAGCCAGTGTAAAAAGGCTAAAACAGGTGTGATGTTATGGCGCATCATAGTTCTAGTTAAAAGCCTGGCAGCTGAGTTCTGTACAGTCTGTAGTCATTTCATAGTTTCAGATTTAAAAAAATCCATGAAAAGTTTTTAGGCTGACAGAATAATGATAGAAAGAAAATTGTGCATAGTTACCTTACTACAGTGGGATATAGCTCAGAGCTGTAGAGCACAACAGTTGCAAAGGATGCAGAAGAAAACCCTTTGCCAATGACTGCTACTACTGTTCTTGCAACAGACATATCTAAGAGAAGAAATTTGAGAGGAACAACAACATTATGCAATTATGTATGTATGTTACAGAAGTTTGTATAATCCTAAAAAGATCATTGTAATTCTTAGAGGCTTAGATGCAAGTCTGGAAATAAATGAATATCCACCTTTAGGTACCACAATGTTGATTCCGAGACACACGCCAGCCATCAGCAGAGCTCCCATTTCAGTGCGTCTTCTGCCTATTTTATCCAGTAAGTAGTAAACTGATACCTTGGCTGGGAGCTCAACTAAAGCATAGGTAAACTGAGTGAGATAGATATTGAGCCCCAAGCCTGTGATGTTGAAGCTGATGCCATAAAATGTAGTTGCCACGGTGAACCTAAATACAGAGAAAGTGGTAAGTTTTTAAAATGACTAATCAAAAAAATTAACACTGACATTTTACAACATAAAATCATAAAGCACACATACCAAACTATACCAGTACATAGAGCCAATTTCCTCATTCTAGGTGTTCGTACCAGATCGAGGTAGGAGTAAGCCCGATCTCTTTTCTCTGTCACAACAATAGTGGACAGTGTCTGAAAGAATACAAAGCAACATTATTCTAAAAACTTTAGATTAAAAAATGTGAAGAATGATTTACAGGTCCACGATTGTGTTGTTGACTCTTGTTACTTGACTTCACCATCATCTGGAGTACACTAACCTCTGTTTTAAGTATGTTGGTAGACTCCTCTGTTCGATTCATCTTGGCACATCTTTTCAAATAGGTCTGAGCTTGTTCCAGCTTTCCGTTGGCAATGAGCCACCTGGCTGATTCTGGCATCCACCTAAAGTAAAGGGGAAGATGTTTTTTACTTAATTCTTTGGATACATCATCAACAAATGCAGTTGATTTTGTGCATATCAACAGTACAGAGTGCAAAATAAGAAGACTCAATATCAATATATAACACTGAATATTGCAAGATCCCAAAGTTTAATGAGGCAACATTTCTATCATCAAGGCCCTTATCAAATCATCTTTGCAGATTGTTTTTGATAATGTTTTTATTTTTGTATCATGCAACTAATTGTAGGCGGAGCTTTCATTTTTGTCTGTATATACTACCTGCTTTCCTATCGATGCCTGTCAGACAAAGACCTTGTTGGTTGAAACTACCCAAATTTTGAAATTTCAGTATTAGTGTGCAAACTATCTCCTTTTCCCATATTTATCTTACATCTTAGTTCTCAAATGTTAACCAAACACCCAAAGCACAAACTCTCCAGATAAGGACTTATTGCAAGTGCCTCTGTTGGACTACAAGTTTTGATATTTTGAGTTGTACCTCCAGGTGATGATGGCCAAGGTTAGAGGTGAGGTGACACTAACAATCAGCCATCGCCAATCAGTCACAAAGTAAGCAATAAGTGCAAATGCTGCATTCCCAAATGTCCAGGATAAGCTGTCCATCACTCCCACCAGTTTCCTGTGCTCAATATCAACCCACTCCACACCTGCAAAGAACAAGAGACTTGTCGCTTTGCAAGGATCACAGTACAGCACTTCTTCACTTACATTTTATAGACCTGCACTTGGTAACCTTGACTTCTGAAATCAACATAAGATAATGAAGGATGTGTTTAAGAATAAGTTTAGAAAGTAATTAATCCAGAAATTAAAATATATAATTACTGAGGACTGTTGAGACAATGACAATGCCAGTGATGCAAAACCCAGTGAAGAACCTCAGCACCGCAAACATCACGTAAGATGAAGAAAAAGCACTCGCAACAGCAAACAGCATTCCTGACACATAAGACACCAGCAGCATGATCCTTCGGCCAAACCTGTGGAAAATCAGATAATCTCCAAATGTAATTTATTGACTGGTTGAAACACTTGGTAATCTTTAAATTAACAGCAAAGCTGCAATACCTGTCACTCAGACTCCCAAAGGACATGGCTCCAAACATCACTCCAACAAAGAAGATGGTAGCAGTGGCTTTGTTTTTCCCTCTTTTATCACACACCAGGTCCCACTTGGTACAAAAAATTAAGAAAAAGGACAAGTTCATGATGTTCTTTGACAGAAGAAGCGCTATTATATTTATTTGATACTCTACAAATGAAAAGAAATTTAATTCACCTGTGAGGTCAGAGTAGACTTGAAAGTGCTGTTGTCGTACACCCAACCATTCTGGCAGGACACTGTAGGTAGGTCAGCAACGTTGGAAGAGTTGAACAGTAGATGATACTGAGGCTCTACAAACATCTCACAGGAACTCAGAGTCCCATCCTTCTGGACTGGAATACTAACAGCGAGTCTCTCCGACAGGGATAAATTGCTAAAAATACCTCCATCATCCAGAAAGCTGATGTCGCAGTGGTGAGAGGGAACAGCCGCTACAAAGTTGTTCAGCATGAAGTGGCAGGGCATAGTGAAGCGGCCAATGAAGCTGATTGCAATGATCATTTTCTGAAATCGTCCAAATCCATTAATATCAGAAAGAATGTTCTCAAACCTCATTGTGGCCCCCCAATGTGTGTAAAATATCTTCCTTTAAAACTGAAAAACAGCAAGAAGAAGCTAAGAAGAAGTGAACAACTTGCCACCAGACGAGACAACCTTTGACTATCCCAAGGGCTGCTGGATCACAGCTGAAATGAGTGGAGTGAATATTTTACTTCACTTAACCAAAAAAATAACTTTTGTCTGTGTAACTGTGAAGGACAACGTGCATTCATGGTAATAGTTAAAGCAGGATCCTCGGTATGTTGTGAAATGAGTCATCATTTTATTTCATTTACATTTCCTTTCTAAATATCGTCTCTTTATTGCATTACAGCAAACAAAAGAAGCCATGAATTTGTACTTTTGGATGCAAAATTCAGCATTGTTATATTTGAACACAACATTTTTTGTTTTTACAATCACATACAAACAGCATTATGACTGCAGCAAAGGTTATAAAAGTCTGATCTTAATATATTAGAGAGGAGAGGAATTTGTCCCAAACACAAAACGCACACAAATTTTAGTGTGAAAGTTTTATGTATTGTTAAATGCAGTCAGTTAATGGTCAGCAATGAGAGTAAGTAACAAAGACAAACAGACAATGCTTGCTCAGGGGTTAAAGGTTTAAGAGTCAGTTTGAATCCCGAGAAAAATGTTCTACGTCGACTATTGTCACTGGCATACCATTAGACACGTTAACTACCTCAATAAAGCTGTCATGTCATGTCATGTTCAACAGTGAACAATAGCTCGGCCGCTTTTGCTGTATAACTGTCTTAAACAGCAAATATGTTGACATGCATGTCGTCTAATTATTAATTATTTGTAGGTGTTGTGAATTCCAAGACATTTTCACAAAGATAAAGTACTTGACTGTGAACAATAATGTAATAGAGGGATTTGTTGTAACGATCATAGTCAATTTCTGGGAAATGTTATAAAATACAAGAGGCAACTGATTAAGCCCAGCCCAGACGCTGCCTTTAAAGGATGGGTTCAAATTTTAATGTCTGTCTTAAAACAACTGACAGCCATCCAATTGAACATTGAAATAGGTTGTTCTTGCCATAATCACTCCTCCTTTTCATACTGGCCATTAAACGAACTGCTGGGCTAAAAAGTAACCCAACTATGAGACAGAACACAAACTGGGCTGGTTTGACACAATGCTGGGTTTTAACATTTAACCCAGAATGCTGAGTTGTTCATTTGACCCTAACTTGTGAGTGAAATTAACTCTATTGCTGGGTTAAATATTCCCCATACACTGGGTTATTTTCTGTCCCAGTGCCTCATTTTATATTAAATAATAAAATAATAATAATAATAAAGGTTGAGTTATGTAATAATAATAATAATGTTTATTATTGTTGTTTAATTTATAATAATTAATTATCATTTAATTTCATACAAAAACACACACTATACAAAAAGAGACCACTGTAAATGTGAATTTAATGACATTTTACAAATTTTACAGCTGCACAGAGATGTACACAAACATATGTACTGTATCTCTGTAATGTGGATTTGTGCATACAGGCAGCCAAGTTAAAAACACCAAAACCAGGTTTGGATACATATAGTTTCTCTTTTTCTCTCTCTCTCTTTCACACACACACACACACACACACACACACACACACACACACACACACACACACACACACACACACACACACATACACACACACACACACACAAAGCAACATTAAATGACTTGAGATCTTGGCTATAAACACTATCCAGCCACATCTGTTAGCAGAAAGGCTAATTCAACTTTTTAAACTGAATTTTAATCTAGTTGGCTGGTTACTGGACTTCTTGACTTATAGGTCCCAGTGTGTGAGGGTAAATGACTCTTTTTCCAATCAGCTGCACTCCTCCACTGGTTCTCCTCAAGGCTGCTGTCTCTCTCTCTCTCTCAATGTGTCTAAAATTAAATACATGATAATCAGCTTCATGAAGACAACAAACTGTGTTTTGAATCTGCCTTTTTTCCTAAGGAAAATGTGTTCTCTTAATGTCTCCTGAGATGATGACTCTATTTTATAGAAGTTTTATTGAATCAGTTTTAATGTTTAATGTTGCTTGCTAAGGTAAGGGAAAAGTCAAGCCCTTTATAATAGGCAGGTGATTTAGAAAGACTACTTCCCTTCTGGAGAACCAAGATCACCCCCTTTGGGCAGAGTTTGAACTGTTACCCTCAGGTTGTCGGTTGAGGGTGGCCATTATGAGGACTGAGACATATAAGGTTTCCTCTTTCCCTGTTGCCATTCAATTGTTAAATCTTAGATAGTATTTGATTGTTGTCTAGAGATTGTTTATTTGCACAGACTTCTTACTTGACTTCTACACTTTGACCTTGATTCTGAATGTACTCCTTTCAGTCACTCTGCTCACTACGTCCTGTTGTTTGTTGCTGTATATCCTGACTGCAAACCAACTGAATAGACTTACTGTAGTTTTATACTGAACTGAATGTAACAGTTTAAACTGTTTATCTCTTTACTGTCTAAATTATGCACATACTGTAGAATCATTGCCTCAAACAGACAAATAGTAGTCAACTGTTGGTTCAAGCATTTATTGAAATCTGCAGCGTTTAAACAAATTCTACAAAAAAAACTATTGTGAAATCAATCAAGAAGGAAATTAACATGTGACTCACATTGCTTGTTTAGAGCAAAATACAAAATCACTTAATCCACTATTTCATGAATACATGGAAATACATGTTACACTTATGACAGACTCAGGATCCTGCCTTTCATTATCAACATGTTGTTATTATTTTTTTTTTCCTTCATGTGAAGCATGCTGTGAAAATTAGATACAACCATTTTATCATGTGCAAATTACTTAGTTTATAAATAGATAACATAAATTACAGCATTGATTGTTATGTTTACACTGGCAAATAATACCAACAAAATCTTTGATAAACTCAGATGTAAATTATTTAGGAATATATTCTGTAAATTGTATAATATGTGAAATTATTAGATTATTCTTTAGCAGTGGAGTTCAGTGGCCCATAGTTTCCTTCATCCTCTCCTGTATCACATAAGGCCACGATGAGCTCCCTCCATGTCGATATGTTGAGCCTCAGTCTAAGTTAAGTGCATCTTGACAAGCTCATCCATGTGGTCATTTCTGGTCGTCCATGGTTTTCTTTTGTCTGCAGGATTCTGTCTTAGCAAACTTTCAGAGTGCATATGGTCCAGCCTTTGCAGTCTGCCTTACTTCAGTGATCAGTTATCTTGACCTCCAGATGATTGATAATAGTTTACTGTTGCCTTAATATTAAAACACTGAATCATTGTTTAACAGCACTTCCTCTTTACCTTGAAAGCTCAGTTTCCTGGATGAACTCTGGCCATCAAGTGTTTAATGTTTTAGGCGGAAGTGAATGAGCTATGTTAAATATTAATCAGTCTACTAGCTAAACAAAAAGCATGAACCCTCAAAATGCTGAAACATAGATTTCTACATTTACTTTTTATTGAAATGTAATGGCAGAATTTTTTGTATTATAATAGATTTGATCACATTTATTAAAATACTATATTGTAGAAAGTTATACTATTGTATTTATTTAAAGCAGCTGTACTCATTATTTCTACATCAACAATGGACCACATTGCATGTTTGTGGTTGCTTGTAGTGATCCCCTCAGCTCTACAGAGTACTTCAGCATCTTTCAGCTCATTATTTTGGTTTTACAGCCCTCTCTCGCAGTATTGTTTCCAGATGCAGTGAGCAGATGAGCAGCAAAGGCCAGACAAAGTTAGCTGGTGAACATAGTGGATCATTTATCTGCTGAAGAGACGGAACTCAGGAGTTAACGGAGACTAAAAATAGCAGAGAATATTGGACTTGCATTTGCCAGAAACATAAATGAATGCTACATAAATGTTATTACGTATCTGCTGTCTAAATAGGCAACTGTTTGTTAACAAGCCTGCCATATAAGATGATAATATATCAATGCTTGTTTCTGCTATCAAGTGGCCAGTTGATGCAAGTTTAAGAAACACTTAAATCTTTATTATTTTATTATTCAAACATACTACCACCACTGACATTCACTGCAACTCACTGCAACCAATCATTGGAAGTCAGAGTTTTATGGCCTTTTATTTGCAATGGAGAAAACATCTAAGGTGGAGATTTTTCATCAGCTGTGGAGATTGATCTTCTTCTGAAAAACAAAAGATATTTTCATTTTATAACATATAACCCTTATGGTCAATGTTGCAGTCAAAAATAAAGTGTCGTGGTAAATCTTCAGCTGGGCCTTGAACTTCAACTCTCCCATAACTCAAAGACTTATTTCATTACTAATTGAGAAAAAGACTCGAAAGAATACACTGAAGCTAAAAGAGTTTAAATGTGAATAGATTTACTCTGTATCAAAGTGCAAATACAAAGTAAACCGAGGCTTTGACCAAGGGCAAAAACCTGCAGATTCTCACAAACAATGCATTTTATACCCCTTCATGTGGTGTCTCATATTACACCACACCTTCTGTGATGATCATATTTTTGATATTAACCCAAAAGTAATCCAAACATAGACAACCTTAGTGTCATATTGCTCGCAGTTTTTTTCCAGTCTGATTTGGACTCTTCAACTTTCCCACACTCTAACGGCCTTGAGTTTTTAGCTGAGTCACTCTTTTAGTTTTACCTAGACTTCTGTTAAACCATTCCTTCAGTGTTTACTTCTAAAAATGCTTATTGTAGATACAAATGTTTCACCTTCATTTTTATTATTATAATCCTAATTTTCCACCACAAAAGCTCAGTACCTTATCTGCTCCACATCTTCAATAGTCTCTGGTAGGCGGACGTTTCGTGTCTCAGGGAGAAAAGAAGCTGACAGGCCTGCACCAATGGCCACCAGGGAGAAAACAGTATTCGGTAAACTGACCCACACTTCCTCAAGAAGCATGATCAGAGGGGATACAGACACGCCTATACGGGCCAAGAAGGAGCTGTAGCCCAATCCGTTTTGCCTATGAAACCAAAAATACAACAAGCTTGTAACAATCAGGTGCCTGTTTCAGGCACCACAATTCCCTCAAATCTGGAGCACTGAAGCATGCATAAATACCTTGTAAATTGCCTCTATATAGATATAGATGCTGTTTCAGAATGTGTAAAATAAACCATATATTTCACTGACCTCATTACTGTTGGGTAGAGCTCTGTTGTGTACAGAAATACAGTTGTAAAAGACGCTTCTGCAAACATCTTGCCTGAAGCACCGACAGCTGTCCGAAACACCCCCATATCTGAAAAAAAAAAGTTGTGGAAGGACATTTAAGCACCACTATGTGTAGAATTTAGCTATTCATGACTCTGGCGTCCACTGGTGGTTGTTTCTTTACTCATACACACCTCCTTTAGAAAATTAAAAATGTAAATGTATTTTCACTTTCACTTAGTTTTGCTTTTTCAGTAGTCTCAAAATAACTTTACAGTTTGAAAGAGATACACACTTGACCATTTATTTATCATTTACCTTCAGGAATAAGCATGCTGCAGAATATACATAGTCCAGTCAGAACAAGTGCTCCAGCCTGACTCAACCTTCTGCCTATTCTGTGCAGAGTGAAAAGCACGAATGCTTTTGCTGGAAGTTCAATCACACCGTAGATGAACTGTGTGAGATAAATGTTCACACCAAATCCAGTGACATTCAAGCTGATCCCATAATAAGTACAGGCCACACCGAACCTATGAACAGAAGAGTAAATATATGTTATACCAGGGTATATTTGTATGTGTTTTCAACTTTAAATGCAATTCTAGTTTCTGACTGATGTGTATGTATCTTTAGCATGTATCTTTTATCATATGAGAGGATATCTCAATAGTCAAAAATCAAACCATTGTTCTAAATCAGTGTGTATGGTATATTAAGCTGCAGGTAACCATAAAAACAGTACTTCTGCTTTGTGATATATTATAACTCAATAATCACTACATGGAGAAACAGACTCAGTGTCCACAGCCACTTACCATTAGCTTATGGACACGCTGTTTAAAATTTTCATCCATTTTAAGTTTGTTGTTCTCAGCTTAAGCAATCAAATATGGACAGTGGAGTCAACACATTATACATTTTTGCAAGATTTCGAGAGTAGACACATTTAAAAGCTGTTTAATGGCAAAAAATTAAGTGTATACAGTACCACACAATGCCAATAAATAGAGCCAGTCTCCTCATTCTTGGAGTCCTCACAAGGTCCAAACAAGAATATTTTCTCTTTTGATTTTCTACAAGTATTACTTTGGACAAAATCTGGAGAGTAAGAAGGAAACTTTAGTCAGATAAAGAAGTCACATTGGGTATCAATTTCTGACTAGAAATGAACAGATTATGTAAAGTGTTGTACCTCAGGCTTTAGGTCAGCCATGAACTGCTCTCTGCCATTGACCTTTGCACACTTGCTCAGATAAAAATGAGCAGTATTGACCTTTCCATTGGTTATCAGCCATCTAGCAGACTCCGGGAGCCACCTGTGATAAAGTTTGATTTGAAAAAGATTATGAAGTCACACATCTGCCACTTCAAAACTAAAAGTCATTCTGTAAATGGGAGAAAGGATCTGTACACTGTAGAAAGCATTGTTTGTGCTTGTAAAAGAAGATGTATTCAACACTCAATTGCACATGACATGCTGGTGTTATGGCAGCTTCATACTGTAAAAATGGATAGCTAGGAAATTGCTGGTTACGGCTTAAATCTCAGTTATTTAGTTTTAGTTTAGTTTCCTCACCACCAACAGATCATTGCCAGAAACAGCGGGCTGGTTGCTGTGGCAGTCAGGTACCTCCAGTCATTCACAAAATAAGCCACAATAGGTAGCAGAGCTGTACACACACTCCAGTCCATGCTCATTAAAACACCCACTGCAGTCCGATGCTTGATGTCCACCCACTCAATACCTATGATGACCAATAACATCTATTAAAACCACATGACTATGATTGAATAAATGACTAGTTTACTGACTAGTCAGATGCAACATGTCATTTTTTATGTATTTTATTATTTTACCTTATTTTATCATATTTATTGTGTATAGAAAGGTAAGTGTTAAGGAGTGATGTTTGGTATTGTCTGTGGTGGTATTTTGTGTGAAGAAAATTTTTAGTTTAGAGTTTTGTTAGTTTAAGACTTTAAATGCCAAAGTCACTTATGTATGTATGTATGTATGTATGTATAGTATCCTTCTATCTATCTATCTATCTATCTATCTATCTATCTATCTATATATATATATATATATATATATATATATATATATATATATATATATATGTGTGTGTGTGTGTGTGTGTGTGTGTGTGTGTGTGTGTGTGTGTGTGTATTACCATGGTTTGAATTTCATAAAAATTATAATTAAAACTCACAAAGGACAATGGTGATTATACTGATTCCAGCAATTCCAAATCCTGTAAAGAACCTCATGACAGCAAACATGATGAAATTATATGAAAAAGCACTTGCAAATCCAAAGAGGGCAGTTGTCATATAAGACACCAGCAGTGCATTTTTCCTGCCAAACCTGGGAGACAAAAATAATAGAGATTAAATCAGGGTTGTCATGTAAAAACCGTAGTTAGTGTGTTCACAAGAAGTTGTATAAGAAGTCATGCAAAGTCGCTACAGTGTGTAAAATGAAATATAGATGTTCATTGTGTGGTTGAGGTTAATGTGATGGCTGGAGTAAAGGAGAGAAATAGAGTCAGGTTAAGTCAAGAGTTTTATTTTTACCCTGTGGAGATCCACTCAGTGACACTATGCTGTACATGCTGACAGTGAAGTATTAACTACTTTAACTACTTTCCAAATAAGAAGTATGAGATCTGTTTCTGTCTTTGGTGCATCTATGTTCTGATCGGATTGTCCATAAGTGCACTATCTGCATTGTAAATTAATTTTTAGAGTGCTGACCCTGCAATACAGCTGGGGCTCATCAGATCATGGGCCGTAGTGCAGCTGCACTGCCTACATTTATGGCTGTCTTATGCATAATGATGCATGACTCAGTTCTTGACTCTATACAGGAGTAAGTTAAATTTCGAAATGGCAAAATTGATATCTGAAACAGCTGATACTACAAACAGCACAGAGGCTAATCCAACCTAAAATTATAATTATTATACTGCAGTAAAAACTCAATTTCAATTAGTTAATTTCTCTTTTTTTCTAAAAACAGATAGCAGTGTAATTTCTAATTTCATAGCTGATGGCATAAACACCTGTCACTAAGATAGCCAAATACTGCTGCTCCAAGCATGACCCCCATGAAAAAGATAGTGGCCGTCGCTCTGTTCACTCTTCTCTTCTCACAGACCAGATCCCACTGTGGGGTGAAAAAAAGAGACAATAAATGAAGAATAAAGTAGTTAATTTGGGACTTGCATAAGTTTGCTGCTTTGTAAATTGAATAAAACTCACCTCCGTGGCTAGAGTAGACTTGAAGGTGGAGTTATCGTACACCCATCCATTCTGACACGACACTGTAGGCGTAGGTAGGTCAGTAATGTAGGAAGAGTTGAACAGCAGATTATACTGAGGCTCTGCAAACATCCGACAGGAGCTCAGAGTCCCATCCTCCTGGACTGGGATACTAACAACAAGCCTCTCCTGCAGGGATAAATTACTAAAAATACCTCCATCATCCAGAGAGCTAATGTTGCAGTGGTGAGAGGGAATAACCGCAATGAAATTATTAAGCAGAAAGTGAAAAGGCAAAGTTATACGAGGAATTACTATCAAGAAGATCATTCTTAATTGGTATCTCCCAAAGCCGTCCACTTCTGCCAGCACATTCTCAAACTTCATCTTGAACAAGCAAAGGTTTCAATTGGGAGTAAAACTTGGGGAATATACACCAAAGCACACTAGATGTTAGTTTGAAAGTGAGCCACAAGCCTTTTGCCTATTGATAAATGCTGTTGGTTAATGGACAGCTACAGTATGACAGTGTGACTGTGTGAAAGATAATGCTGACAGACACAGTGTGCTCACTCAACTGTACATAAGTAGTCTGACAAGTAACAGATTTTTTAGAATTAATCATTTGCTAATGACATAATACTAAAATACATTTCAGTTGATACTATATGTATCTGTAAGCATTGCAATACTCCCTTCAAATATTAGATGGAGCACCACTAAATGATTAGTTTTTAGTACCAAATTCCCAATAATTTGGATAACACATTTCAGCAACAAGTCCATTCAAAGTGCTTTACATAAAACATCAAAAGCATTGAGATAAGGTACAAAAGAAATACACCATAGAAGAACATTTAAATACAATTAAAAACAGTCATTAAAGAGCTGAGAGAATAGAATATAAAGCATAAAAAAGTTGCATTGCTATGTAAGAAATTAATATTTTTGATTTAATAAAAGGCAGTGGCAAACAGAAAAGTTTTCAGCTTTGATTTAAAAGAGCCTGCAGTTTTCTGGGAGTTTGTTCCAGATATCTGGAGCATAAAAAATGAATGCTGCTCCTCCATGTTTAGTTTTGATTCTGGGGATAGAAAGCAGATCTGTCCAGATGATCTGAGAGGTCTGGATGGTTCATAATGTAGCAGCAGATCAGAAATGTATTTTGGCCCCTAAACTATTCAGTGCTTTACAAACTAACAGTGGTATTTTAAACTCAGTTCTCTGACAGATAGGAAGCCAGTTTAAAGATCTGATAACTGGAATGATATGATCCACTTTTTTAGTTTTAGTGAGGACAGAAACAGCAGCGTTATGAATCAGCTGCAGCTGTCTGAACTATTTTTTTAGGGAGACCTGTAAAGACACTATTACAGTAGTCAAGTCTACTGATGATAAATGCATGAACAAGTTTTTCCAAATCCTGCTGAGACATAAGTCCTTTAATCCTTGAAATATTCTTCAGGTGATAGTAGGCTGACTATCTTAATGTGGCTGTTGAAATTCAGGTCTGAGTCCATGATGACACCAAGATTTCTGATTTGATTTGTGAATTTTAAAATTAACAATTGAAGCTGAGTGCTGATTTTTAATTGTTCCTTGGCTCCAAAGATGATTACTTCAGTTTTGTCTTCATTTAACTGAATACAATTCTGGCACATCCAATCATTGTATTGGACCATAGTCCCCTAGTGATATAGTGTTGTATAGTGTGTGTGTCGTCTGCATAATTATGGTAAAATTTCTTGTTGTTTTCCATAATCTTAGCTGGTGGGAGCATGTAGATGTTGAACAGAAAAGGATCCAGCATGGAACCTTGGGGAACTCCATATGTCATTTTTATCCGCTCAGATGTGTATTACCTAAATACACAAAGTAGTCCCTGTCAAAGGAAACACTGTTCGGAGAAACACAAAAATACAAAAATACAGAAAACGAAAAATAGGGTTTAGCCAGGCTTTTATTTACAACTACAGCCCTGCTCCTAACAGACAATTATGACCTGCAAGGAGAGGGTCATGTGACCAATGAGGGTCGTCAAGATAGCGTTTCTGCGAGCAAGCAGCTCTACTAGCTTGTTGTACTACTGACTGAACATTGCCAGCTGATATGTTTATAATAAAAATGTTACAACTGACACATTTTGGTAGGAATTTATTGTTAAAAAATTATATTTGTTGTGTTATTACTTCATTGGCATTGAGCTGCGTTCTCGTTATTATCTGAAATTTCTATGAACAAACATTCTGATGGAAGTCTTTTGCTGGGTGACAGACCCATCCACAGGAAACTTTTGTTTGTAGAATGATACAGAAACTGGAGAATAAACATAAGGATCCTTAAATGTGGTTTTCAAAATCTGATAAATTAGATGTCATGTTTGCATGAATATTCATAATTAATTGTCATAGTTTGGAGGAATGTTAATTAGCTACTACAAGTGTTCAGTTTGTTCTTAATCGTTTAAACATTTGTAAATGTTTTACATTGTTCCAATCACAGTTTCATAGTTGTCTGACAAGAGTCTCCCAAGGAATAGTAGGGTAAAGGCTTACTTAAAAACTTGAGAGGGGAAGATCTCTGCACTGTTGTCAGGCTGTTAAATGAGCATAAGTCACAGAGACCACATTAAATGGGACATGCTATGGTTTATATACTGTTATGATGAAAATAGTGAAATCCTTCTACAGTAGTTTGTTTCATAGTTTGTTGGCGTAGCATACGGAGCTGGCGGAAGTCTGCCAAGGGCTTCCAAGAGCTGGCACATCAGAACAGAGTGGACTCATTGGGAGGGGGAGATGGGGGGCCGGGGGACTTAAAAAGACAGGAGCTACAATGGCTTAAAATCTCTTTAACTGTAATTCATGCAATGATATTCCAGTTAAATAAGATTAAAAATACAGACCTGTAAATGTGCATAGTATACCCCCTTTAAAATATGATCTAAATATACTTTGGAAGATATTTCAACTAAAAAATATATAAGGAAAAACTTCACTCTGTAGCTTTAATCTGATCTACTATTGTAAGAATGAGTATGTACATATGTCATTAGACCGTGCAGTTTCTGTCATGTATTTGTTTTGAGTCACTGTATTGAGAAGAATGTGTCAACACCAACAAACAGACTAGCAGGCAAATGACACCACCCATCAATCCAGCCATTAACTATACCCGCTTGAACTTTGCAGGTCACAAGTCTGTCTGTCACTGGGCTGACACCTGATAATGGAATGGCCCATATACCCATAACATCAGGACATAATAAATAATAAACATTGACACTTTAAAGGACCAGTGTGTAGGATTTAGTGGCATCTAGTGGTGAGGTTGCAGATTGCAACTAACTGAATACCCCTCGCCCTCACCCTCCCCTTTCAAGCATGTAGGAGAACTTATGGTGGCCATAAAAACCTGTGAAAAAATGAGAAAGGCCCTCTCTAGAGTCAGTGTCTGGTTTGTCTGTTCTGGGCTACTAGACATGGCGGGCTCTGTAGAAGAGGACATGCTCCCTTTGTAGATATAAAGGCTCATTCTAATGTAATGAAAATACAACAATTCTTAGATACAGGTGATTACACTTATGAAAACATATGAATATTATATTTTATTTGACAATAGATACCCTGAATCATACACATTGGTCCTTTAATAATAATTTCACATTCATCAAATGTCTAATTCCAATAAAACCAATAGTCAAGTTCTCATTTAGTGCTTTATTACCAACTACAGGTACATTTGCAGTTACACTTTTCTTGGCTTGTTCTGTTCTCTTGTGCACAGTACAAACAGTGGACAGGCTCATTATCACACTCATTATCAATAATGGTGAGTTTTTTTATTGGATTTCCTTTCTCCTTGTTGATTGTACCCTGCAATATAAATAAAACTTTAGTGTCTTGAACATGCATGGATGGAGAGTTCAGGAAAGGTCAAGAACAACATTTTTTATTTTTGAGGCAAATAATTAAAACATTATTTAGGAAGATATCATGTATAAATTGTATAAATATATATATATATATATATGGTTACCCATATCCCACTAGCTTTTGCAGGGTTGACTGGTTTAATCTTTAGCAATGGCATTCAGTGAGGTGGCTAATCGTTTACTGTTGCTTTAATATTGAGATTACATTTAATCTTCTAGTGTTCTCTTTACCTTGGTTTCTCAATATCCTCGATGAACTCTGGCAATCGGGCGTTTAATGTTTCAGGCAGGAGTAAAGCCACCAAACCAGACCCAACTGCCACTGCACAGTAAATCAGTGCAGGGAGGAGATGCCACGTGTCCTCCAATAGCATGATGAGCGGGGATACAGACACGCCCAGACGTGCCAAAAATGCGGTGTAGCCCAACCCATTCTGTCTGCAAAATCAAAGTGCTGAGGTTAATGTAAACCTGTAATACATGTAGTCACAACAGAATAGAAGATCATTGCCTGTGGGCAAACCAGTTACATTCTGTTTGTTGCTGACTAACCGTATGACTGTAGGATAGAGTTCAGTTGTGTAGAGGAACATAATGGTGAATGATGCTTCTGAGAAAGCTTTTCCAAGGACCCCCACAGCCGTACGAATGATCTCCTTATCTGAGGGAAAATGTTTGATCAAGAGAATTTTCAAAAAATGAAAATGCAGCAAATTAAATAAAGTAAAACATAATTACAATTAGATGGAAACCAAAAATTACCTTTTGCAACAAACATGTTGATTAAGAGACAGAGCCCCGTCAATAGCATGGTACAGGTCTCGCCTGACTTTCTACCAAATTTCTCCAGGAAGAAATACACGCCAATCTTCATTGGCATTTCAATGGATGCAAATATAAGTTGTGTGAGGTATGGGTCTAGTCCAAACCCTGTGATATTCAGACTTATTCCATAGTATGTAAATGCAACTCCATACCTAGAAAATGGAAAAAAAGCATTTACATTTGTACCAACTTGTTTATTTTACATTAGAGTGAATACATAAAGATTTCTAATAGTAAAAATATGACATAAAATATTATAAGATGATATAAATTACTGATAACGAATAAGCCAGTGAGCACTAGCAGTATACTGCAGTGTTACTGAAAGCTATTTTGTAGCATCAATTTAAATAAAACAGTTTGACAAATACATTTAATAACTTTCTTTCTGAGAGTTAGATGAGCAGATGTGTAACACACATGTCTGTATGCTTGGTCAGGCAATTATTAGCTCAGCATTAAGACCGGACATAAGTGCAATCAGCTAATCTGGCTCTGCTCAAAGTTCAAAAATCCACCCACCATCACTTCTGAGGCTCACTTATTAACACATTGTTCACTGGTTTCTGTAATCCATAAACAAAGAGAAATTAAAAACCATCAAATTATGGTTTGAGAGGGAGTTCAGAGGGTGCTGGTAGGCATATTTTTTAAAAGTTTGGTATGAGCCAGACTAGTTGTATCCCTTTCTTCCAGTCTTAAAGGATATTTATATACTTTTCTTATAAAATTTTCAAATCTCATGTGCAGAGCCAAACCAAAAAATAGTTTATCTGCCTCTTGACTTTATACAAAAATGATTTACAATGAACAATGTAGTACAAGAGGTTGTGTTATGTAGGACATTAGCAAAGCTCTGTTAACAGATCTGCGTTATCACACATACCAAGCAGCAACAACCACGGTCACTAGATTCTAGCTCCAAAAAAATCCCTTCCTCCCATTCAAAAAGTGTCAACTTCTCTCTGGACATATTAAGTCAATAATTGTATTTCAACCAGTCATTATGGTCTCAATCACTAAATTTTGGCCCTCTAATAGGTGTGCTAGTGGTCATTTGGAAATTATTGCTCTGTTAATAAGATTCAAACCGTATAGTAGCTTTAATGTCTGCCACATGACGTGGATTGACAGCTGTCATTGACTGTTAGTTCACCTTCTCTCTCCAGCTCTGGGACTCGCTGAGTCAGACCATTGTGGCAATATCTCAGTAAGTTTAATATTACTTGATTATGATACCTGCCATGTTAGTTAGCTAATATTTGCCCAAGTGTGCAGGGCTCAGTGTTCCCAGTAATCTAGTGTTAGCTTTTGTCCAAGGTAGTGGGGTGTGTTTCCAAAGCATAAAAGCCAATACCCTGCACTCTTTATTTGGAAAGTCTTGGCTCCAAAAGGTAAAGATGGTGCCAACCTTAAGTAGCAAGTCTGGCCTTCAAACCCGCTCCAAAGTAAATCAATGGGTGACATTGCACCTCGCTATGTCCATTTTATATACAGTCTATGGCCCATGCACAGTCGCATCTGCCTAACTAATGTGACAGTAATCTTTGGGGTGAAAAAGCATGATACCCAGTGGAGTGGTGTGACTCAATGTGTTTTTAATAGTTTCTGAACAACAATGGAGATCTACGAGACAGGGAAATAAGATTTATCAGGCTTTGGATACACTCACAATACTTGTAAGTAGATAAAATAATTGTTGGTTTGGCTCTGGACACGAGATTTGTTGACAATAAGAAAAATAGAAAATTGCCAGCCAGATCCTTTAATGCTATGCTAATCTAATCGCCTCCTTGCAGCTCTGTATTTAACACACAGATATGAGAGTGGTGCCAATTGTCTCTCTCTCTCAGAAAGAAAGAGAATAAGCAAATTTCCCAAAAAGTTACTTTAGCACATACTATGAAATTGACACTTACCATACTATCCCTGAGCAAATAGCAATTTTCCTAATATTTGGGGTCCTGAAGAGATCTAAAAAAGTGTACTTCCTGCCTTCAGTTTTATTTTCAGTAGATTCCAGTAACATCTGCAAAGGAAACAAACTGTTCATTCATAATATATCTGTATTTACAGTACAGTATTTTCTTCTTCATTGTCAGCTATCTAAAAGCAAGAATAATGTTGAAATGTACCTCTGGTGTGACAGTAGCAATACACTTTGATCTTTTGTTCATCTCGGCACATTTCACGATGTAATGATGAGCAGTTTCAGCTTTCCCATTTGCCAAAAGCCACCGAGCAGACTCTGGAAGCCACCTGAAGTGACAACCATTTAGCATCTCATCAACACCTTATTCAGCATTTTAGGCTGTTAAGTGTAACATATGTAACTTGAATACCTCCAAGTAAAGACGGACAGTATCAGTGGTGAGGTCACTACCAGAATGAGCATCCTCCAGTCCTTTATCCAGTATGCCAATCCAGCCAGAATCCAGTTCCCAACTGTCCAATCCAGGCTTATAATTATACCAGAGAAGGTCCTGTGTTCAATGCCAAACCACTCGACATCTATAGAAGTGTCAGCACAGATGAAAAGTCAGATCCAAAAAATGTCATATTTAATTTCTTAAATATAAAACAAAATGTATGTTTCTGTAAGACCAATATGAACAAAGTCTGAACATATTATATTTACATTCTCTCAATCAAAGGTCAGCGTTGTTATATCATCAGTCTACTTACTTAAAACAATAGAGATGATACTTATTCCTGCAAGTGTCATCCCCGTAAAAAATCTCATGATTGTAAACATAATATATGATGGGGAGAATGCACTGAAGACTGCAAACATCATGGATGACAGATAAGACACCAACAGCAGCGGCCGTCTGCCATACCTGGTCAGGAAAAGAATAAGAATGAGTAATTATTTTTGCTCAAAACATTGGGTTAAATATCCTACATGTACATTCAAAATTCTCAGCAAAGGACATATTTTGTATGTATTTTAAAAATAATGCCAGTAGGGATGCATATGGGCGGTCCATCACTTTTGTCCAGTCCAAAATATCTCAACAGCTATTGGATGGATTTCCATTAAATTTTGTAAATGATGTTCATGGTCCCACGAGAGTGAATACTGAATTTGGTGATCCTGTGACTTTTCCCTCAGCACCACCACCAGATCAAAGTTCACAAACATCTACTCACTGGATTGGCACAAAATTTTGTACGGACATTCATGGTTCCTAGATGATGTATCTTAATGATATGATATACCCCTGACTTTATCTTTAGCACCACCATAAAATTGACATTTTAGTTTTGAGAAGGGCTGAAACAAAAAAAAAAAAACGCCATACTAGTGGCAGCTCTGCATGCCTGTGTGAGACACAGGCCCAGTGA
Source organism: Euthynnus affinis (assembly GCA_029490765.1). Classification (NCBI taxonomy): domain Eukaryota; kingdom Metazoa; phylum Chordata; class Actinopteri; order Scombriformes; family Scombridae; genus Euthynnus; species Euthynnus affinis. The sequence goes on along the minus strand of CM055838.1, from coordinate 17,486,187 downwards.
CATCACACTGTGAATTAACTTTAACCCGACACTTAACTTGACAAGTATTTATTTATTTATTCACTCAGTCACTCTTTTTTAATCACCATAGCCTGTCATGGCTGCTATCTATCATACTAACAATTATTTTCATTATCACTGAATCTGTTGATTGTATTTCTCAATTGATCAATTGTTGGGTCCAAATATTTACAAAAAAGTGAAATATTTCTGCCTGAGATGGTTTTTCAGAGTCAAAGGAGACATCTTCAAATGTCTAGAGGCCTAAAAACACAAATAGGTTTTTCAAATTGTAGAAGCTGGAATCAAAGAATTTGTGATATTTTTACATAAAACATGACTTAATATATAGTTAATCAATTATCAAAGTTGTATCCTATTCATTTTCTCTTGATTGACTAAATGATTAATCGACTAATTGCTCAAGATTTTCAGTGAAATGTCTGAACAATGTCTGTACTTTGTGTTGAGTGCTAATTAGCCAGCTAGGATGCTAATGCTTTGAACTTCAAGATGTTGAACATTGTGAATATTATTATACCTGCTTTTCTAGTTATGTACGTGCTGTTAAAAAAAACACCCTTTTCCTGGAATTTTTAGGACTTGATATTATATAACATTTGTTACAAATATAGGGCCATTTTGGATATATGAAGGACTTGTGCTTTTTTTGTCCCCTACCTGTCACTTAGAAACCCAAATAAAGGGGCTCCACACATAACACCAATGAAGAAAATGGTGGCTGTCGCTCTGTTCATCGCTTTCCTGCTGCACACAAGATCCCACTGCAAAGAAACCATTGAAAACATTACAAAATTTTACTTGGTCACAACCAAATATTTCTCATTTTTGTGCACATTATATTCACTGCAGATGAAAATTAGTGTTAAGCTGACTCTGGTACAATACATCAAATAGCAACATTTATGTTTAATATTGTACATGGTCCTTTAAAATAAATAAACTACATACTTAGTCACAATTTCAACATCAAAGAATGCAAAACAATGCCTGATAACAAGAAGTGTGTATTTTATATTAATAAAATGCAACTTATTTTTAACAAAAGGCAGATCCAGATGTCCTCTGAGGAACATATAATGTGATAAATGTACTGAATGGCTCTTACCTCTGTAGCCAAAGTAGATTTAAAGGTGCTGTTGTCATACACCCATCCATTCTGACAGTGAACAATGGATGCATCCTCACTGCTGTTTGAGGCTGACAGATATTGATATTGAGGCTCTGAAAACATCAGGCAGGAGCTCGGAGTTCCATCCTGCTGTGCTGGAATACCAACAGCCAGTTTCTGCTCCTCAGTCAAATTCCCAAAGACACCTCCATCATCCAGAGCACTGATGTTGCAATGGTGAGAGGGAACAGCAGCCATGAAGTTATTCAGCAGGAAGTGACATGGCATAGTAATTCGAGATATGATCTGAATCAAGACTAACTGAATTTGGAATTTTCCAAATCCATTGATTTCTGAAAGTATGTTGTCAAATTTCATTTTGCTGTTTCTCCAGAGTCGACGGAAAGATAAATGTTGAAACAGTGAAGAGAACTAAGGTGACAGAGTACTGAGCACGACACATTTACTGACGCTAAGTTAATCATTGCATTTCACTGTACCCAAGTGATGCTCTTTCTATGTTATTGTGACAAAAAACAGCACACATCACTATGTAATGTGCATAAGGTCATCAAGGACTTTCTGCATTTTCCATTCAAACTGGCACAGGTGACATGGAGTATAAAATCAGAGGTATGTGGTCATAAATCATTATTTTCTTAGTCAGTCATATACTGGTCTCCTTACAGAAACAGCTGTGCAAAAAAACAGTGGTGCATGGAAAAAATGCCACTGGCTTCTCCAAGAAACAACATAAAATTGTTGTTTTGAAAGTCGCAACATTTGGATATGCTACAAGATACAGTTAACACCTTTAAAATTTAACTTTGTGTCTGGTAAATAACTCTGGTCAAGTAGTTCTTTCATGCACCATGTTGCATTTGAGAAGATCTCTTAGATTTGATGACTAAAATACACCCTGTTAGATGTGTGTTTATCAGCTGATGGAGAAGACTCTCCAACCCTAAAAATAATAAAATGAAATGAATATAAACTGGACCAAACCCATGGGGGTACAAATTGTACCTTGAAGAATAGCATTTCTTTTCCAAATATATTATCTGGGGAGTTACTATGTATTTAACTAACTAACTTATCCAGAGTGGCTGACTTCTTTTCAAATACAGGACCAAAAAATCGCATACACTGTCAACAACTCATATTCACTTTATTAACGTTTTGTCCTTTTACAGTTATGGTTTATGATCCAATGCAGCTGCCCACAAGATTTTCTGGAGTGAAAGAACTTTGTGTTACCTGCTGATGATATAGAGGACAATGTGCTAAGTGTGGATCACTCTCTCAAGCATTTTTTTCTTCTCAAATCTCTCTGCTAAGTAAAAGAGAAACTATTTTTTAAACAGCAATTTAAAGATACTTGAGTCTATATTTTATGCTTAGTACAACATTAAGGCTGTTCCAAAGTGATGAATGGGCTCAGACTAAACATGCATGATAGGTTTAGTTTAACACTTTTATACTGCAAGATGTTCATTCAACTCCACCATGTAAAAGACTGAACAAAGTGAGTCATACTGATATTTGCATTTGTGGACCTTTACAAGCAAAGGGATTCAAATATAAAGTTAACCTGAAGATGGAGTTACAGAAAATATTGTGGGGTCATTGAAGAGAAATACATCTACTCCCTGAGATAATTAGGCAGTGAGGAAATTAACATAAAAAGAACCATTTTCAGGTGGAATTGGCTTTCATAAAGATTTTCAACAATTAATTCATCATAGCTCAATAAACAGGGTATTTAGAAAGAGAAAATGATAACTATAAAAAGAATATATTAGTAGGCTATGAATTTTTTTTTCTTGGAAAAAAGTAGTAGTGTGAATATCAATGTCTGTAGCTGCAGAATAGCTTCTGGGTTTCAAACTCAGATTTAGTTCCATGTCAGGCATCTTGTCAAAGAGAACAGAAGTCTTGCCTCATCTATTTACTATACAGTAGCTGTATAGTTTGTACTTTCACCCAGAATGTTAGTAACACTATTTAATAGTCCATTTTGACAGCAATGAACAAATGATTGTTTATGAAATGTCTGTAGTGGCTGAAAAACAACATACAGAAAATCTGTGTTATTTTTTCCTGTGTTTCTCTAAGTAGTTCAGAACTATAATACCTGCACAGATACCAAGCTAAAGGCACATTTCAATTCAAAAATATCCCCTAAGTTTTCTAAGCACAGGTTCATTATGTCAACTTGCTGCAGCTGCATGATGCTAACTGAGCTGTGTCTGAGCTGGGCTGGGGGCAGGAACACCTCTTCTTCTCTCTCTTTAAATACAGTAGCACACTGACATGAACACAGCTGCACTATGAGAGAGTTGGTAGATAACATGAACATCTGCGATTCATGACAAGTCCTAAGATTCTCCTTTCCATCTGTATGCACTGAAACAGGCTGGATGTGAAGACGACAATGCAAGATATCAACTGACGAGGTGATTTCTGGACAAAGTTTTGTCTTTTACAGTTGCTTCAGGGATGAATACTGTAAATAGTGGATGATGTTGGCAAGTAATTCCTTGATTAATTTCTCTTTTTGAAAGCAGTAACAATATTTTATGAGTGAAGCCATATTTAAATTATTAATTTATCCCTGCTGTTGAGGATTTCATTGAGTTTCTAATATACCAATTACGTGTACTGAATATAGGTCCGATGGACATCTCTGTGAATACTAATATAGGAATGAGCTAAATATATTGACTGTTGTGTTCTTTTAATTGAAATTTGTGCAATTAGCATGACTGTGGTTCTTTTCTTTACAGCAAAACATTACATTTCTAATTCACTAATTTAAATGATAATGTAGATTTAATTAATGAAAATCTGATAATAATGATTATTTAATAATAAGTTAAAATGTTAGCTATATATGAAATTGTTTTTTGTTCTATTATAAGGCTTCTCATTAATGGTTGAAATAATACTAAGTCTAATTATGTGAGAACATGGAAACATCTAATCTGCTGGAGCTTAGTGCTCAAGGGGGTCATGCTTCAGAGCAAGAGTTCACTCATTTGTCAAGGATGCTGACTCTCTGTTTCCATGACAATGAGCAAACACACTGAGCCTACTGCCTTACTAGGAAACAGAAATTCCTGCAGCACCACAGTAATGCTTGATGATGGTGAAGTGTTAAAATGAAGTGGAACCAACTGTGAAGGAAGGTTTGCATGGGACACAGAATCCATGACTTTTAGTAATCTTGTGTGTCATGGGGGCATCTGTGAAGTAAAAATACAACAGTCATGTGGTCTAATGTCATTTATTTAAGGTTTCAACAGCTTTCTAAATGTTCAGTCCAGTAATGTTTGCTACATGCCACAATCCAAATGTGTTAACGTATTTGTGATACATACTAGTCTCATTGTAATTTTTTACTGCAATTTTAATACTTAGAACACTGATCAGCATCCATAATCATATTCAAACAGATAGATTTCATGTCACTATGCTACTTTACTGACCCTACTAGCCCAGTTCAAGTGCTCATGTAACTACATGACAGGACAGGACAAGAAAACATGGCCAGTCAGCATTCAGTCTGGCAGACATGTACTGTATATGTGATGCACATAGCATGTGTTTTTGTAAATTTCTCTCTTAATCCAGGCAGGCAAGCTAATAAATATGCATCTTTTTAAGAAAAGGTGTGCTGTTTAACCTACATACTTTATTCCGTTTTGTTCTAAAAACTGGGCTAGTTTTGTGAAATGTAGATGTATTCAGGTGTGAAATAATAAATTCTTTCCCACTTACTAACCTAAATATTAAACTAATGTTTATGTTAGCAGCAGGGACAGAGAATGAATGTCAGTCTTGAGTTAATCTTTCCTTCTGTCCAAACACAACTGTTGGTCATATTGCTTTGACATTTAGTTGGATATTCATGATGATGATGATGATGATGATGATTCAGCAATGGATGTATACTGGGCTTACTGTAGGTCATCCCCTGGTCTTTCCTCTACTGCCCCCATCAGGCGACAATATTTGGTGATATGCAATAAGTCATGGAATAGAATAATAGAAAGGGGCAGATGGACATGAAATGTACATTAATTTAGGACACTACATGCTTCTCTCTAGTGCTACACAGGCCAAAATGTCAACTCATAATCTGCCAGATTGCTGACCACATTAATGCTCTCACTGGGATAAAATCTACTCATTGTTATGACTGTATAGTATTTCCTCTAGCATCACACTCAACACATATCCACAGTACTTTAGAGGTTCTAATAATAGAAAAACCATGAGTAGGTTGATATGTTTTTGTCATGTAATCTAATGAACTTTCCAGTCTACAAAAGTGTCTAGCAGGGCTTTTGACTTTGAGTCCTGATTTGTTAATTCTATTATATATTAGGCAAACATACTTTCACTAAGTCTTTTTATTTAAATGACATTTGGTCTAGACAACTAGACAACAAGACATTGCTGATGGGTATGGTACCAAGACACTTTAAAGGGTGATTTTGGGTTGTTTATTTCTTCAGCAAATTAGCTCTTTTAAAAGTCCTACTAAATTGTTTAATTGTTTGTGTGTGTTTGTGAGGTACAGGGAAAAAACAACTTTTGTAATATTTTAGTACACCACAGTACTACAGCAAAGTATTGGCATCAGCAAAACTAAGTCTTTGGCTGCTAAAAGGGAAAGGACTCTGTTAAAGAAAGTTTGCGGTCAACAGTTAACAGTCTAATCTCCAAATTACTCCAATTAACTAATTAGCCTGAACAAAATATGAAGCTTCCACAGAATATAACAAATTAAAAAAAAAACAAAAAAAAAAAAAACTGAAAGATTAGGAAGTGGATTAATTTAAGTATAACCATGTTGGTCTACAGTGTTATGGTGCCACCTTCTGGTGGATTTTAGGAAATATTCTGGTTAAACCTGAGTAATTTCTGGCCTTCCAAGCAGTTGAGGGTTGCTCCTCTGTTCTGTGCCAAGGTTAATAAATCCACATTGTGTATGCATGAACAGGAACAATTCCAACTGGATGTCAGTGTTGCATTTTACACTCTCCTACTAGTTTATGAAGATATAGCTTTTGGTTCATATATCAATCTACCACTTTAAGCAAAACTGAAAATTATTAATGTAGTTAACATCAGTGACAAAACAAACACTGGTTTTAGGTGAGGGAGTAGGAGGCCTAGTATTTCTACTATGTATAAAATAAATTCTCTCTCAGATCTAGTTCTTAAATGGACATGCTGACCACCGTTTGTTGTAGAGATAGATGAAAGCAGTGGGGGGAAAGAAACCTCACTGTATAAACAGGAGTTCGGAAAACAGCCACCCAATTGTTTTGTTTATACTCTTGGATGTGAATACTGTTTCCCCCATGATATTACATACCATTCCATTTAGAGCGATGGCAGCCCTGATGAAACTGCCAGAGCAAGGCTGCACTTCCTATTGGGGATAGGAATCATTTTAGACAATTACATGGCAGTGTACTAATGCTGAAAGGTCTTGATCTGAGAAGTAAACACACCAATGAAATGCTAATAATTGTTAGAATTTGAATTTTATTACATTTTTGAGTCATTAAATCTATTATTTACACTTCTGTTTATATATGGCGATCACTGGCAGAGGTATTTCATTGTTTTTATTGGTAACATGTAATAGTTACAGAATGCTTGCAAGGTGAAAGGGCTCTTTGCCTGAAGCTGTTTGTTTTTGTCTTAATGAAGGTATCATTGGTGACACCCAGGACATTGTAAAAGTGAATTAGAGATGGAACCAGAAGCCGAAGAAAACAATGATAACTTGGTCCCTTGGTCAGGTTCAGAAGGTTCCCAAGAACTTTGCGTCTATGAGTCCTTGGCAGAGTCCTACAATGAAGAAGATGTCAGTGACGCAGAGTACCCCTTTGACCCACAGCCTGCCCATATCCCAAAGCCTGACCCAGAGTCCCCAGAGCGCCTTCAATCACAAGACTGGGAGTCCGCATATGAGCAACAGTCCCTGCCTGAACTTAGTGGAAGCGAAGAGGAGGTTTCATATCATGAAGAGAACATCTACCTTACTGAATCAAGAGAGTCTCCTCACATCCAAACTTCGCCAACATCACTGTTGTCACAGCCAGAGCACCCTGACCTTGATCCTGAACCTCATGGTGGCCACATATCACAACTTCACTCTCAGTCATCTTCCTCCTCTCTTGGCTGTGCTGCTGATATGACCCTGGCCTTGACCCTGACCACAGAGCAGCCACTGGGAGCCAGTAATAGGCAGGACCCAGGGTCTGGGAACAGGAGGGTTGAATCTTCAGAGGAAGGAGGGAGTAGTGAAGCACCTCCTGCTTCTGTCTTCTTTGGAATTTCAGACGAGGGTGCTGCGCAGGCAGAGAGGTGGAACTCGGAGTCTGACACAGATCTGTGCAGACGGGACAGGCACTGGGCAAGGTACACACGTAAGTACCTATCTTCTATCCTTATATCTATCTTCTATTCCAGTGGACGTTTGAAGCTAGTGTGCAAAATATACAACATTTAGTGACTGCTTATTTTTTTAATTTAAATTATGTATGATTTATTAACAGATATAATATAATTTTGTGGGTGCTTTAAATGCAGCTGCAGAGCCAAAAATGAAATTTTTGCTCTATTTTTTCGATGTTATATGAAGCAAAGTGCTTAATTTAATTAATAAATCATTTGTGCAAAGCACTATGGGTGATGGTTATTTTCATGCTGTAATGTGGGGTCTATTTGAGGTGGACTTACAGGGAGAATTCCCATGGCTCTAATAGTCAGAGCAGGATAAGAATAAAATATGACCATATGATGAGGTTGGCAGAAATGGATTTGACAGACAACAGCATGTGTCACCCTGGCCTGACACCCGATCCCTTTTCCAATCGTAAGACTTGACTGCAATGGAAACTGAGCTCCTCACTTTCCTTGCCTCATGGACCCCCCTAAGTTAGGTGTAAGTAAATATGATGCTTTTATTAGTGTGCTTGCTTCACCAGGGGCAGCTTTAAAATTTCTCTTACTTGTTATTAGTGTGCTTGCTTCATATAATAACAATAATAAAATAATGATAATAATATGGTTGGTTTCATTTAAAAAATAAGCTGAAATAATATCAAGGTATTGTATGAAATTGAAATAAAAACCCAAATTTAACTATGTGTTACATAGTTGGTTTACTGTACAGTCAAACAGTAAAGCTTCTTAAGCTTACTTTGACAGACATAATATCAAAATAAAATAATATTTGCTTACTGTTTATTTACAGTTTGAATGTTTTCATCTTCCTCACCCCCTCCCTTCTCTCTCTCTCTCTCTCTCTCTCTCTGTCTCTCTCTCTCTCTCTCTCTCTCTCCCTCTGTCTCTTTTTCTCTATCTTCCTTTGTCTCAGGGCTCAGTCACAACGAGAGCCAATCAGAAAGACACGTTAAGGAGACAAAGTCTAAATGTAAGCGAATTGCACGGCTTCTAACTGATGCACCCAACCCTCAAAATAAGGGAGCCTTGCTGTTTAAAAAACGTCGCCAAAGGGTCAAGAAGTATACACTTGTGAGTTACGGGACTGGTGATAACAAGCTTGAAAGTGAAGACCAAATTGAAGAAGAAGCTGAAGAAATCAGAGCAGCTGGGTATAACTTTGTGGCAACAAGTGACTCTGAGTTAGAGGAGGAGTACGCTGTTTATCACCAGCAACATAATTTAAGTCTGAATTGGGGAAGTGTTCGAGAAATGGAAGCCCTACCAGAGACACAGGGGAAGGGAGTTTTGATGTTTGCCCAGCGCCGCAAACGGATGGATGACATTGTGTCAGAGCAAGAAGAACTCAGGAGTAAAGGATTACCTGTTGAGGCATTAACAGAGCCTGAGCACACAGAAGTACAGAATATTTACAACAACAGGGAAATGTATGGGCATACTGATCAAGCCACCTACATGGATGCAAATGTCAAGCAGCATGTAGAATACCAAGAAAATATTCAACAGACAAACCACCTATCCAATGTGCCAAGACCATTGGTGCCAAACAGAACTGCAAGGCCCTTCTTAGGATTTCAAGACAGGACAACTGCTGCTACCATGTCTGGTGCAGGTACTCCAGTGCAAAAGAAGCAAGAACCAAGATTCAAAGTACCTGTGCCTGTTAACACTAGCCCACAGGTGTGGTCCCCAACTGGAGACATCATAGCCTCAAGAGATGAGCGAATATCTGTGCCAGCAATTAAGACTGGCATCCTTCCAGAGTCAAAACGGAAAGGCATTAATAAACAACAAGCATCAGATCACCTTCAAAATAAAGGGGATAGGAGATCTTATATTGAGTCAGAGGAAGACTGTTTTAGTCTAGGTGCTGAAGCTTGTAACTTCATGCAACCAAGAACAATAAAACTCAAGAATCCCCCTCCAGTCGCGCCAAAACCTACTTTCAACCCAAAATGCCCACCTTGGATGAGAGGACCTTCTGGTGAGCCCCATATCCCACCAAGAAGTCCAGTTTCACAACCCTCTCACAGTCCTGTGGGGCCTCATAGTCAGCATTACTTACAACAGCAAGATTGGGCTCAGCCTCAAGAGATGGCCAGCCGATGGGCACCAGATCAAGCTCAGGCAACACTTCAAACACCTGCCAGTTCTTGGGCACCGGTCAACTCCTCTTCCCAGCCTCATCTTCAGCCAACCACAAATAGCTGGAGTCAACAGCCGCCACGATCCCCTGTGAGTATGCAGGCCCGCAGTCCTACTTACAGCCCACATCACCCACCGTCACCCACAAGGAGTAAGTCAGACAGTGTTCTAAACTCAGTTGCCTCTTGTCCACCACAAGTAGGGAAGTCTTATGTCCACCCATCAAAAACATCACGGGATTCTCCGAAGGGTCGAGTCTCAAACAGAGGTATTAGTCGGGCTGGTGATGGGCCGACCATGGCGGGAAAAGGTGCAGAGTTGTTTGCCAAGAGACAGTCCCGTATGGAGAAGTTTGTTGTTGATGCTGAAACAGTGCAAGCTAACAAAACAAGATCCCTTTCTCCCACGCCGTCCCTACCGAACTCTTGGAGGTATTCTTCCAATGTTCGTGCTCCACCCCCTTTATCATACAATCCCCTTCTTGCCCCTTGCTACCCTCCATCAGCAGTAAAACAAGTCCCTTCCACAAGCCCCCAAACTAAGCCTAAGACCAAAGCGAAACCTAAAGCAGCCCCAAAGCACCTCAATGCCTTAGATATTATGAAACATCAGCCTTATCAGTTGGACTCGTCTCTGTTCACGTACGATAAAAACCCCAGCCCTAAACCAACCCCAGCATCAAAGTTTGAGGTTATCAAAAACCTTAAATATAGATCTGCCCCCTCTCATTCTTCCTATACTGCCTCTGAGCTTGATGTTGAAAGCAAGTCAGAAGCCTCTGCTAAGCCCTCGGGATCGGTAAGTTCCAAAAATCTTTCTGCCCGCCAAAACGCCATATCAGCTGAGCCCTTTGCAACTGACAAGCATTTGGATGAAAAGCACACTGTCACACCTGCTATTCATCACATAACCAACAAGCAAGCACCAAGCGCTCGACCTGCAAGTTCAACCTCGCAGCATTCATCTACTGGTGACAGCATAGCTTCAGCTTATTCTCCTGCATCTCTTATTGCCAGGGGCGCAATTCAAATGGCTCCTCGGCCAAAGTTTTCTGCTAAGAAGCAAGTGGTGTCAGGCAAACACTGGAAGCCTGTTGCTATGATTCATTAGTTATAATACTGTATATGGTCATGCTTCGGTGTAGTCAACACTGAGACATTAGACTACAATTATGTCTGCAACTTAGCAGCATTCAAAATGTCTTACTTGATAAGAGAAATGTAGAGAGACTTTTGCACTGTCTAAATGTAGGCCACATCCAAAATCATTTACCGCATGCAGCTATATGGATATATATTCAGCTGGCAATGCAGAGAAAACATAAGAAGACAGAAGAATGTACAGCAAAGCTACTGTAGCTTTAAAAATATAAATAAGTCATTTAGCACATTACATCATCTTCCTGAAACTTGGAAGGTGCAGGCGTGCTTGAAACAAGAAATGTGAGACAAAATATCATTTAGTGATTCTCAGGAAGTGCTATTATATGTGCAATAATGTGTGTGGGGAGCCTTGTTCAACTAAGGTATCTAGTTTTAAGTTGTTGTTTTGTTTAGTTTTTTTAAATAAGATCACATGTATCACTTGCATATTTATCAACTCAAAGACTATAAGAAACAATAACATTTACTATATTTAAATCAAATATATAAATAAACTTAATGACAATAATAATAACAGTAATAATAATAATAATAAACTTAATAATTATGTCCTCTGGGATAACAGTAACTCATACAATGGTATTCAAATAATTTAGTGTGTTTGGGGAGAAACTGTATATGCACTTCTTTTTTTAGATGCATACAATTTGCAATTCCTTCAGTCTCATTCCTCACAATAGCTAAAAGCATTAATGGTAGTTGTGATAATTTAACCCTGATTACTTTAAATGTTTTTTATATGGATATATTTTCTTTTCAGTTATGGTCAGTTATTTAACTGTCTGTAACGTCATCAGGCATTCTGTATCCTCATCTTTGATGTAAAACATGAGAAAGTTATCACTGAGATTTGAGTATTCTGCTATTGACATTGACATATTAACAATAGCAACTCAAAATGAAGATAGGAAACAATTGTTTTGTTTGCCTCTGTCTTTTCTGCACATCTTGTACGCAGCACAGTCATGCTATTAAATTTCTCTTTCCTTCTACCTGTGTATTTCCTATGTGTGTCATGAGCTTCTTTTCTCTTTTCCTGAACAACTGTATCACTACTTTTTCCTTCTTCATCTTGTTCACTGCCTCACACTTAAATGCTTTTATACACACCATTTATTCATATTTGTTGCACCTTCAGCATTATCAGTCTTCCAAGATCCACCACATTATTGGCTGTTTTCAATAACTTTTGGTTAATATTAATATAAAATATTATATTGCTGAAGGTCAACACTGTCACTGACATATCTTTCAACTTCAGTGAAGTGATGAGTATGTTTGTTTTCAGAACATATCCATCAGTCCAGCTTTAGATCTGATTGTGAAAAGTTTGGAACTATGAATTTTACAACCCAAAAAGATTTTCCACACACATTTGTTATGAGGTGAAGGTTGCCTATTAAAGGGAAAAGCCACCCTAAATCAGAATTTACATTTTTGCTGTAACTCTCTCCATAAGCTGAAAATCAGAGCATTAAGAAGTGAAATTATGTCATCAGGTGACTAATTTTTGAGTTCACTGGCACTAAATAAGGGCCTATAATGACTGATAACATGGCTTTACAGAATTTTTGTTGGCAATATTACTTCCAGATTAGGTTTATCTAAGTCTTCCAGTTGTGAAATGTCAGTAAAATCGCCATTAGTGGTGTGTCAGTGTCCTCAGAGTTGTTCTGATATTTGCTGTTAATGGAGCAGCTTTGAGGTTTGCGTCAGAATAATATCATCACTTTAGGGTAGTCTCTAAGTGGTTCAGCTTTAAGAGCGATTTCATTTATGTAGAGGGTACAGTATGTCATTCTTGAATTATATCTAAAAGTATTTTCCAAAATGACATCTTATACTTACAAAGACTAGCTGTATTTTACTTATATTTTGAGTAATATTAACAGTTCTAGATATCACCAGCTAAACCTATAACTGGCACAGCCATGGATCTGAGTGATAAATATTTTAGTATGATAACATGAGTTGTTCAAAGTTTCTCTGCTTTACTTGAAAATATAAACAATATTGAATTTGGTGTAAAAAATATACAACTATCATAAAATGGTTTCTTAGTGGAGCCTCATAGCAGTCAAATACATCAATATTAGCTCTGACAACTAGCTAGCTACCTGTACTTGCTAACGTATGCTACTTACATGTTCAGACTACTCAGTCAAAAAGAAACATGATGTTTACAAAGAGACTTGTCTTGGTGGTTAACTGTTCTCGTGTTTATGTTGAGATAGGTTTATCTTTTGGTTAGCTTTAAAAAAAAATCTAAAGCCTGCTATTGTCAGACACATTTGTTTCAAAAGAAACAACCAAAGCTAACAGGACTGCAGCAGTTCCGTGTGGTGATATGATAAAATTTTGTATCATGCCATTAGCTGCTAAAAAGAGCTATGTAGAGGAGTTAATAATGAGATGGTCAATGTTTCAAGTCAAATAGCCTGCAGGTAACAGTAGCCCACAAGATTTAAGAGAGTTTAGGTTGTAGTTCTGGTCACATAGTCCAACAAGTGGTTTTTGGGCAGACAACTTCCAATACATAATGTAGAGAGCATTTTGGTCAGATTTTCATACATAGTTCGAGTTGTAAAGGCCCTCCAGATAAATGGTAAAGCCACCCACATGATTTCACTTCTTTTGGCTGATTAGAGGTTTTATATAGGTTTGATATTTCCCTCCCTCTCCTGTTAGCTTTGTTTTTTGGGTGTTGGTGACCAACTTCATATAATTCTCAATACAGCTTCACCTAACTTTGACCTGAGAAGAGGTCTAATCAGCCAGGATAAGTGAAAAAAACAGTGTGGGTGTTAAAAACTGTTTCAATCCAGGTTGAAATTGTGTCCCTTTAAGGAGACTTGTTCATGGTGCCAAAATTATGTGAATTCTATTTTTGGCTGGATTTTCCCTTTAAGGAGAGAAAACAAAGACATGGTGGTAAAGAGATAGTTCCAAGCTAATTTTAACTATCATTTTTATGTATTTGATGCATTCTGTGCTTATTTTACATTTCATGAACCAACAGCAGGTAAGTTCTGAAATCTTCATCACTATCAATATTTGGTAATGTCATCATGGTTACCACATACAAAATATCAACCAAACCTTTTGTGGGATATTACCCAATCCACCAATTGGACTACAAATATGAACATTTTTAAGTTGTTTAAAAACAGATATCCTGCATTTGTTTGCACTCTTTTTCACTAAAACTTATCATGCAATTCTAAATAAAATATTACTGTAATAAAAATGTAGAATTACTAGTTGTCCAGTTGTCCATGAAGCCAGTGGGTGGCAGCAAAGTCTACAACACTCTCACAGTAGTCAACCAATATGTGCTTTTATTTCAGGCACTTGGCAGAAGCCGCTCCCTGAGCCTTCCCAGGCAGCTGAGTTCTGTGTCTTTTTGTGGACATATGTCACCTGTGAGCACACCTGGAGGCCAGTCATCTTATTTACCTCTACAACGGCAAACATCCTTTCAAGAAAGAGCCTACAAGCCACTGACACCCTGGGAGGCAGCATCCAGAAGCCCCGTCGGTTCAGTGGACCAGGCCTTTTTGTTCCAGAGCCTCCCATCATCAGTTGCCTCTAGTGTCAAATCCGCAGGGCACCGCAGGTCTCTGCCAGAGCCTCCGGATGAATGGAAGCGCAGGGTGTCTCTTGATCCTGCACCTGTCAGTAAGGGTCATTATCATGCAGCCCCAGGTTTCCAGGCACCATCCATGAGCAGGACATTTTCACCTGAGACACCAACCTTCTATGGGCCTCCCTTCAAACCTGCCCAGCCCTTAGGGCCTGCCCGTAGGGCCAGCATTGGATACATGAGACATGGCACCAGTCCAACACAGTACTCTCCCATGTATAGTGCAGTCCAGAGAAGTTAATACCACTGATTAAGTCATACATCAGTTAAAGAGAAATATAAATCCATGTAGACATAAATGGTATATGAAGGTAATTCAAAGTATAGTGAACTTGGGGAACACAAAATTAACTTTGTGTTCAAGTCACAGCGATGAAAAAGAAGGTTGTTGACATGCGTTGGTTCAAACTTATCCAGTAGGTCTAATTTATTTTAGACAATATATATTTGTGTTAAATTTTTAATTGGAGTGATGAGTCTCACATAAAAACATTGCTATCTTCATGGTACGTGTGTGGTCACTTGGTTTGAAAAGCACAACAACCTACTGTAGCTATTGTGCTGTGTTGCTGATGAGATATAACCCTGTTAAGTATTAATGGATGATTTTGCAATTGTGTGCATTGATCATTTCAGAATAATTGTGTTTTTGTAGGTTTTACAGACTTGCTGAGGACAGCAGGCGACTGCTACAGACATGATTTAAGTCAAATTGTAATGAAGATGAGATTTTGAAGTTAAACTGAATGTGTAATAGATCTAAGAGGTATATGGATGAAAGATTGATTTGGTATAAGTTTGATAGGTTGATTTTTCAAAATGTGGTTTGGTGTTGCTCACTCAAAATCCTTGTAATTTTGACAAAGTTGGTTAGGGAAAGTTGCTGAGAAACTGAGGCACGTGTGGCATGTGAGGCTTTTCACTCATGTATATTTATCTATAAAACTGACTTTGTGTTCTTTTTCTTAAGTTGACATTACGCTAATTCATTGATCAATATTTTATAAAGAGATAACCATTACAGATGTTATTCACCCTGTATGAAGCTGTCTTTTCTCTCTCTTGTTGCTGTGGTGATTGCAGGTATATTGAAGGAGGAAACATTTTAATAAACTTCTAGCAGTTTCTACTGACTGCTGGTTACACAAATTTTATGTACCTCTATCTTTCTGTAAAACACCACCGATTGCCAGTGTTAGGATATGATAGTTCAATTTTAACAATGCAATATTAAAAAAAAAAATGGATACAAGCATATTTAGCTAATATTGGGATGTATATATTCAAGTTAAGAGCAAAAAATGTTGCATGCATGTGTACATTAATTATTTTTCCTCTTGCACTGAGTGGTGACCACAGATTCTGACTTTTAGTGTCAGTGACTGATGTATGTTTTTAGCTTTCAAGGCTTTTTTATGGGCTGTTTCCCTGTTTGACAGTTTTCTTAATTAAAATGTAAAATTTTGGCACTTTTTCAGCACATCTGAAAATTAAAAGATATGAAAATGTTCTTAAATAGTGGAGTGCCTTTATCTCTATGCATTAGGTACATTTACATCATGTGATCATGTGTTAAATTTCTTTGTTTATTTAAGAAGAAGGTGTATCGATGTTATAGAAAAATGGTGCATGCATTAAAATAATAACAGTAAATTCAAAATCAAAGTTAAGATTATGTTAAATATACAAGTATAACTTTCACTCAGGAGCTTCTCTCATTTTAACAGTACATTTCCTTTTAGTTCCATGTATTACTCAACGTATTAAATGTATACTTTGTCTAACAAGTATAACAACAGGCTTTAACCTTTATGTTACTTTATAAAGAAAATAGTGGACCACAATCTAAGGGATGAGGCCACACTTTTGTTCACTCCTTTCCTTTATTTGTATATCATTATCTAAACTCAGCAATCACTTATACAGTAATGGCAATAATACATCTCAGTTTGAAGAGACAAATACACAAGCTGTAGCTGTGCCCAGTATTAACAACCTCCCAAACTTGAAGAAGGCATAGTGCCCCAGAGGTTTAACCCACAGAGACATGTTGACTTTGAAGATTTAGACACAAGGAAAGGAATATGTCTCTGCCCCAAAGAATATTACTGGGCACGTGTGTTGTCCATCCTCTCCCCTCTCTGTCTCCCCTCTCTCTCTGCCAGTTATCCTTGCCCCATGGTGTTTGAGAGGGGTTTTGAGTGTTTGGCAGGTTAAATTTAGCCTATTGATGTAAGCTGCATTCCATTCACAACAGACACAGAGACACACGCTCACAGTTTGGCTTTAGTGTCTGGGAGTGTGAAGATCAGGGAAGATCAAACTACCTACTGTAGGTTGACCCCTGAGCCTCCGTGCTTCCCCTCAAGGATACAGGTTGCACCCCAGGGACACCATTACAGGTATGGACAAGCCTCGTCAGAGTGTGTTTTGTAAATAATTTTGGTATATTTAAATTTAATTTATGTTGCATTAAAACTGTACTATGATAAAACACTTCCAGCTGCATCAAACACCTACTTGATATTAATTATATGACAAATTATCAGCTAATTTGATATTTTTCTGTCCTCATAATTGTATTGCTTTGCTTTCTCTTTGTTTTGCATAGAAATGATTTTAAAATTGTTACAAATATTATTGATGTAAAGACAGCAGATGGGCACAATAGAGTTATTGAAGAGTTTTTGTCCTCTTTTAAAAGAGATATATTCAAAATCTTACTGTCTGGTTTCTTGTTCTTCATTTGACAAAAGAGTAAAACCTACTACGTATGTTGTGCTGGCTACTACATACGTAAGAAAGTTATTTGTTTGAGCTTTTTTGTGTGGACTGCTGGACATTTGTTGTGTCCAGCTACAAATAAAAGCTCAGGGCACAATACTAACCTTTGACCTTTACACAGGCGATTTAACTAGTGGTAACATTAAGAGAGATACCACTAACATTAGCTCACATACTCAAAAACTGGTCCAGTGACAAGCACAGATTTAAGAATTACGTGTGCTCTTCCATCATTGGTACAATGGGGCCTCAGGATTATGCAACACATTGTAATCTGTTAAATAAAACCTCTACAGGGACGATTATAACACGACAACCACTAACATTGCAGATTGGTTTAAGAGGGCATCTACCAGTTCATCTTCAAAATCTAATACACGCAAATAGCAAATGGGAGACTTTATAGACTCAAAGAAAGTATGTGTATTGTATATCATGTATATTATGTAACAAAAAATAGGGCAATAAATACTATTACGGGAAAGTAATTCTGTGTATCCTGAATTGAATTCTGTCCTTGTCATCTTTTCAATATTCTCTGTTTCATATTGACAGTAACACAATATTACAGATTGAGGGCTTTTTCTCTTGACAACTGACGAAAGACAGCCTGACACTTATTCTCAGCAAACACCAAACTCTTGATGGTTAGCTTTATCAAGTGATGGGCGAGCACTTCTTTAATGGGCTCTCAGTAATTGGAATATGAGTTGGGTGGAACAACTATATCCTGTGTCCTGTATGTGTTTCCAGTTCTCCTGCGTTCTGCCAACCTTGCCAAAGCCACAATGTCACAATTCTGTACAATGCCAGCTGGGGAGAGGAAGAAGCGTGCAGCAGCTATTTGTCGAGAGGTCCACGGTACCAATGGTATGATGTATAGCCGAGGTTCAGCGGACAAACACACTGCTGCAAGAGAATATCCATTCTGATCTGAGTTCAAAATGTCAGGGCTGCTCTCCAGCACTTGCCATAAATAAGCTAATGGGATGATTTACTACCTATAGTGGCTAATCCTTTGTAGTTGTCCTTTTCAAAAGGCTATTTCTGGGTGGGTAGGTGGGCGGGAGAGGGGAGGGAAGTTGTGTGGGCCAACTATGTAGCTGTTTGGATAATGTGAAGGTCTGTGACAGCTGGGGTACATTCCGTCACTACTGGCGGATGAGGAAGCATCATGTACATCCAAAACTAATTCTCAAGTACAATGATAACTCATTTTCCATGACAGGGATTACAAAATGGAAAATATGAATTTTGTGAGACCTTTGATGACATCTATGGACCCTCCCCATGCATGCTGAACTGACAAAATGGGGGACATTTCTGAGTTTATATTTATATTGTTTAGCCGGCGCTAAAAGCAGGCCTGGATTAACCCATCAGGGGACCGCTGGAAATAAAATGAGCTGTCAGACTCTGTCCCCCCATCCACTTCCCAAGTCAGTTAGTTCTATTTAAATGTATTTTTTTTATAGAACATTCACCATGTAAACATAATATTAACGGATGCATTTAAGGCATTAACATAAGATTTAAACACGAAGCCTCTCTAAAAGATGGCCAGGGGTCAGCATTCAGGTTCAATCACCGGCTAGTTTTATTAAACATTGTCCATTGGGTGGACAACATTGTACAGACGCAGTAGTAACACAGGCATGTATGTTTTCAAAGTTTATTTCTTTCAATTCATTTTAGAGTCAAATTTATTTATTTATTTATTAATGTTTGTTTTAAGTTGTTTAAGCAGTGTATGTTATTCATAAAAATCATCATAGTCATCAGTTAGTAAAAAATGGCTCATATAGGTTGTCTAGACATGATAAAAAAAAGTGTCAGGTTTCAATAATAGTTGAATGAAACTACTGTTGTTGTTGTTATTGTTGTTGTTGTTGTTGCTGTTGTTGTTGTTGTTGTTTCCTCAGAAAGTTATTGCCACCACCTGCCACCTCTTTGTATTTGTAATGTGAGATTCACTGTGTGCTTTGCACGCCTCTTTTCACGTGAGAGTATTACTAGATGATACACATTCACATCAACAACATATAAATGAAGAAATAAAGTTATAACAATAATCAAAGAAAAACTAATGTGTTTCTACTCTCCCATCACTAAATATTGTGTTAAAAAGCAGAAGCCACCTGCTCACCATTTCACCATTTCACTTCATATGCCTTTAGCATATCACTGAACACATTTGCAATTAATTCAATTACCATAACAACCACACCATAAACCTGGGCCAGCTTTGCCGAGTTTATAACATCACATTTTTGCTTGGTTATTCTTTTTATAAAATGTGTTGTTACAGAATGATACATGTTGGCACAAGAATGTTTTGCAAAAAGTTGTTATGCAACATCCAATATACTGATACTGATGACTGTCTACAAAAGCTGCAACTTATACAGATGTTTTTTCTTCCACTAATTTTTTTGTTGTTTTTGTCTGACAGGGGACACCATGGATCTAGGAAAGAAGCTCAGCACTCCTAAAGACATTATGTTTGAGGAGTTATCGTTGCTTTCCAACAGAGGCTCCCGACTTTTCAAAATGCGCCAGAGGAGATCTGAAAAATACACATTTGAAAGTATCCAAAACGAGGCAAACGCACAGCTAAATGTAAGTCAGCTTGTATGATGTTATTTAGTCATTTCATGCATCTGAATGACTTCAGACGCATGATATGACACTTCGAATCTATCAGAAAATGTGCTCTTGGAAAAAAGTGTTACAACACATGATGATAACAGAGACATGTGCCTCGTGCCTTCTACATCCTCCTGCCAAACAATCTAAGAGGCTACTCGGGCACTTTGCTGAAGAGCTGCTCCTTGTTTATCAGTGTCTGTTGATGTGTGTGTGTGTGTGTGTGTGTGTTTGTGCATCGTATTTTCTGTGCACATGTATCTGAGTGCATGAAAGACAAAAGCAGCTAAACTTTACATTTTGTTGCACAATTGATATTTTAACCAAACCTGAATACATATACTGTTCTTTATTCTGTTTTACAGAATGATCTTTTAGCCGAGAACATTCAACCTGTTGAAATTAAAGTGGATGCACCAGCTGATGAAAACACTGCTAATCCAGACAGCACAGTTTCAGGTAATGATGCTATTCAGTAGTTAAGGCTTTTGAGTGTTGAGTCCAACATAGAAAATTAAGATTTAGACCATTAGCAAAGATTTAAACATTTTCATAAATCAATCATAGTTGCAAATTAGATGTGCTAACATTAGCAATGTGAATATTTGGTCGCTGAAAATCCATATAGACCATTTCTTCAACCATCAAACTGTTCTGCATTATGCTAAAAATAAGTCTTACAGTCAAATAAGAGCTACTGATTATGCCATTCTGTCATAATAAAGACAACATACTGTACAGTCATAACAGCTAGTTTTATAGCAATTGATTTCAGTAGCATGGTACAATAGAATGTATATCAACTATAGTGTATGTCTAATGATTAAAAAATATTAAATGCAGCTTTAAATACTTTATTTTTTAGTATTTTTTCATTTCCTTTTTTTTTACTCGAATAGCCAACAAAGCCCTGTGCTTATTCTTAAATACTCCTGTGGTGTGCCATCCTGTTTCTATATCTATGTGCCATCCCATGTCGACACATTATATGATGAGTGCACACTTCAAGTATGTGCTATTTTAAGGCTTCCCATCGTAATGATGGACAAGTCAGTCTGCCTGTGTTAAGTGTTCTCTAAGCGCTGTCTCTATTCATAATCCTATCTGCTCTAAATCTTTAGCAGAACTGCAAACCAAACTGTCAGATCATTATAATGCGATGAGACACTCCTCTGCAACATGAACTCATGGTGATATTTGTCCTTCGTGCGCCTCTTTGTTTTTGTCTGCATCTTGATAGATGCGACTCCAGAGAAGATGCCTAAATCCTACCACTCTCCATGGGAGATGGCCATGCTCAATGATCCAGACCTCGCTGAAACTCTCAAACTGAGAATGCCAGCACTGGACCCACGACCAGAGCTCCCTGAGTATAAATCCTTTAACCGGTGAGAAAAACTACTGTATAAGTCTGTTAATTGGTGTAGAGTTCAAAAAGAATATGATTCACACCTTGATTTAAATTACAGGGTTGCCACACCATATGGTGGCTTTGACAAAGCTCCCAGAGGAATCACATTCAAACTCCCTGAGTTGGACCTGAATCCACCAGTGTACCCGGAGCTCCAGGAGCCGGGAATGAAGCGTCCCACCTTCAACAGGACGGCCCAGGGATGGATATCCGAGGGCACCCATCTGATCCTACCCACCATTACACTTGAGCCCACCACAGTCCAAGTCCCAGAGTCTGATGACCTGTAGAGGGTCTTATCTGACCTCTAAACATGATGTTGGCTGAGCAGTCAATTAGCAGCACAGTTACAGTTTCCCATGCAGTGGACGATAAAATGTGTCACGCATCTATTCTGCAGTTGGCCAGTATGTTTGCTGTACACTGAAACAAACTGTATCCAAAGAAAATCATGTAAATAACAGAAAGAATGTGCTACATATAACTCAAGAGTTTCCACTGACACTGACAAAAAACTGTAAATTTTATAAATGTTCAAATGAATTGATGAATATGTGATGTAAATAAAGAACGCAACTTATTTATTGATGTCACACAATCAAAACTGGAACATACAATAAGTTATATTTAGTAGTAGTACTTCAATTATATCCACAGTGAAGAATAATATTACAGAAAAATACACAAATAAACAGATTGTATGTTCATTGCTATTTATTTATCATCATATATAAAGATCTAGTCTAAATAAAATTTGTGTTAGTCTAAGAAATATGAAAATGAAGTAAAAGTGAGAGCTCTGTTGTATGTCTAGGTCCTGTATCCTCCACAGAGGCTTTATTGTTGAGTGTTGAAGAAGAAATAATTTCACACTGGAACTAACGAACATTTCATCTCAAGAAAGTAACCAAGGTCACATAAGTCAGGGGGAAGACGAAGGATCCTGGGCTTTAACCACTTACAGGCATATTCATGGACTTCAAAAGACTTTATATGCAAATATACAGTATTTCACAAACAATCACACTCGGCACAGATTAATACAAAATGGATACAGTCACACCTGCCTTGTCTAGAATGGAATAAAGGTTTGCTTTGTTGTTTCTGGTCGATGGACTAAAAAGTTTTAACTTTACACTTTCTCAACATACAATGGAAATACTGTAATAAGTAATAATAATACTGTATAAGTAAACTGAATGTCTGTGAGTGATGTTGATGCTTACTGTGTATCTGGAGATTTGAACTGAAAACATTGAAGCTGCTTGATTTTACTCTTCTGTACTTTCATGTATTTAACTTCTAATACAGTTTAAGTGAATCTGACTTCTTGTGCACAGTCATATATTGTCATATATTGTACTGTATATGTTTAATAACCAACTCAAAGCACAATGCATTATTTTTGTGCTACTTATATGACCGCACATTCATGTTGGATGAGGAAACAATTTAAAAGCTCTGCCTTTCAGACAGCTGGAAAACAAGGAGGGGAGACAGCAGAGAGTACTGGCAGGATTTCACAAGCAAACTTATTGCATGACGATCATTTCTTTAAAACCCAGTAATGCAAAGAATTTGCATACCATTCACACCAGTGTCCTCACCAGTGCTGTACACTTTTGTATGCAGGCAATAGTGATCCATCAAGTCAGATGAACCAACTTTCGTTTTTGCTTTTTCAGCTGTTTATTGTTATCCTGGTAAGAATTTTCACTTAATTTCTAATGGGTTTAATGATTTAATGAGACAGTAACTGTGCATTTTTATAGTTGTTCTCACTCATCCCCCAAAATATGACAAGTTGTTAAATGTATTGAGACATAATTGTGAGAGAATCTGACTTAGTTGGTCACTGAGTTTTATGGTAAAATATAACATGGCAGAGTATCTGTATAGAGGACTGTAAGGTTGGCTTAGTGGCTAAAGCACTAAAACTGAGACAAAAAACAGTTATGCAATGTAGGTGTATTTATTTAGCAGTGGAAACTGACAATCTTGTACAGCATTATATACAGTGCAGGTCTGGCAAAAAAAAAAAAAAGAAAAACTCCACTCTGCACTAGGCAATGCTCCTTTAACTCTCGATCCCTTGCAGGCTCACTGGCTTATCTCTGTTTTGAGGTCTGACCACAACTGAACCCCCAGGAACTCCAGCCTCCTTTTTATTAGCTGGGTCCTACTAAGAGACATTGATGAGAGTTTGATAATCAGTTGCCCCACAGGAGATTAATACCTGGTCCATAAAATATCCAAAAATTTACAACTGATTTATGATATATGCATGTTTTAGCTAAGTACATATTCAAAAGGAAATTGAAATAGTATTTCTCATTGAAAAATCAACACCCCTCCAGCTCTAGCATACTTGGCGCCTTCCCCCGGGACTCCCTTTTCATAAGCCAATGGTAGCCTTCTGTACCCTTTTGGCAGTTCAAGATCTAAATAAAGGAGCACAAGTACAGCAGAGGAGAAACAGGTGACAAACCTTTGTTTTCCTTAGTTAACACATTTAACAATAAATAGAAAGGTTTAGTACAAATACTAGTCCCAGTTTCTTATTTAAAAATACTTTCTATGCACTTTGTTATACTATGACACACAATAGAAAAAAATATTACACTTTGTCAGTGGGCCTCATGACCATTGATGTATTATAAGAGCTGGATACTGGACTGAAAATGGCACCTATACAGTAATAAAAATTGCCTGGTGGATACATCTAAAAAGTTGCTAGCTTACGGGTTTACTTCTGCTGGACTTTAGGCTTTACATTGTGGTGATATCATTGAATTTAAATCACTTTTCTCAGCTCAAGGAAAGTTTTACAAATAGAAAATAGAAAGACTCATAACTGACCTTGTTGCATTTTGAGGTGTCCTGTCAACACTTTTACAGATGTCTTTTTTACATCGGTGGACTATGGAGAAAATGGGCCTTCAGGGGATTTTCTGCTGCAGTGGCCACTGGGGCAAATTGGCTCCAAGGCTGAGCAGCGACGCCATATCCAACTCTTATAATACATCCATGCTCCCGACATAAACAGAGGTAATGATGACAATGTGAAATCAAGCAATGCTAATACTACAACACAGACACCTCCAAGCCGGCTTGATTTAATTATTAATGGTAGTGGCTATGCAGCCTGTGTGTGTGCGAGCGTGCATGACCCTGGGCTAACCCCAAGACAAGGATAGTGTCTGATACAAACATCAACATGTAAATATGGTTCACATGGAATACAGAAGATGCAAGTCACTTTTCGACGGAGTTTTACATCTTGTACAAAAGGAACTCAGTTGTGCAACGGAGACATCTAATTCTTTCCAAACTTTATATAAATAATACCAGGAAGTCTTCATGTGTCTCCGGGGAGTTTTCAGTGCTATCGCTGGAGCGGAGCAAACTGTACACTGAACAAATCCCTGTAAGGTCCTTTGGACAAGATCAGAGAAATGCTATTGTTAGTTAGTTAGTTAGTTAGTTAGTTAGTTACTCCTGTACATATAAATGTCTAGACCACAAGGACTTCAAATACACTCAAATATAGAACATTAGTCAAATATAGACAAGAACAAGATTTCTTACATTACATTGCAAACAAAAAACTGTTTCATCTGTACCAAGTTCTAGATATTAAATCAACCACACAAAATGTTTCCTTCCTGAAACACAGATTAAGTTTCTTATAATCATTCATCCAGAAAAACTCACCAGAAATTGAGAACATTTTACTAAATACTGTAGCTCTTAAATCGTCATATACATTAATAAATAAACATAATAAACATAAAATGAACTTTGTCTTCAGTCTCACCTAAATCACAAAGCAAACAAAGTCTTTTCTCTTCAATGAGAGCAGTAAACCTGCCTGTTTCTATAATGTACCTGAATGTAACTGTGCACACAGAGATCTTTGGCTTTTGGATAAATTCTGCTTCACATAAGGCTCCACACTGTAGTTGTTTTTCACCAGACAACAGCTATATATCATAAACACAATGCCCATCCCAGACTTTGTTTACTTTATGTATATAGTGCTGAATATATATACACAACTATATAAAAATCAGCAAGGACCAATCAATGTTACAACACATGACAAGGATTTTACACTATTTTTCACAGGCTGGCCCACATATTGTAGACACATACACACACAGTACTGTAAATAATCTACTAGTGTCAACTGATAAACTGTATTTAAGCAAAGAGAAGCAGCAACTGATGAACGATATGATGATAAACATTATGTTAGGTCCACTGCGTCTTCATGTCATGTTATTTTATTTTTATTTTTTGCTTATTTTGACATTTCTTTTTTAAATTTATGTATAAAAGAACTGGAAGAGAGATTGCGTGCCATTTCTGCAGACTCTGGCTTGCATGCACCGTCAGCTCCTTTTAGTCGTCCTGTCTACACTTAAAACCTGCTCAGCTCTGCAGGCTTTCCCCTGCCAGGCCCTCCATCTGCCCCAATTTTATGAATCCATGTCCTGTTTACAGCAGCACCGGGATCACAAAGAGAAAAATATTAGATTTATAATTGTTATTAAATAAATGTACCTTTCTAGTGCTTGAAAATGCTTTTAATTTGGGTATCACATGATAAGAAAGAGTAGGGAAAGCATTAAACCTCTTTATCCAGTGTGGCTCGTGATAGAAAACGTGTCATATTTACACATTTCAAATTTCCCTAAATATAAAAAAAATATACTGTTCTGTTACTTGACATTTAAGTGAGAGCGTTTACAAAGAACAGGCAGGGTTTAGTCCCCACAGTGCTGCATGATTATGAAACCAGTGCAGTCATGTGATGTCTTCTCTCATCATCATCATCATCATGAAGTTGGAAGTCTGACCTTCCGCCAGCACACAGTTTGCCATGCAGGGATTGAAGATTGCAATACAGCAGCAGCAGTGCACTTGAGGCTACACTAGGGGCGGAGTTTGACCCCTTAAGTCTCAAAACATCACTAATCCGCGTCGGACATTCTGACACAGGCCATCACCGGCCCCGTTTGTACAAAGAAAAGGGACGATTTTCCACCGAAATAACACTGTCCCGGAGCGGGTGTGTGTGAGAGAGAGTGTGTGTGTGTGGCATCAAACAGAGGCTCGGGCTGCAGCCTGTGTGCGTGTCGGAGGGATTGGCAATGTTGCACTATGACAGATAGTGCGTTACATGCGTCTGGTCGTATCTGCAGTCGTTTCTAGCCAGTTTTATATTCGCAGGATTCGGCGAGAAGTCGTGGGATTTGCGCGTTGACAGCTGGACCGCCCTGCGCCTTCATTGGAGAGCGAGCAGTCAAGTCTCCGCGCTTCCTTTAAGGTGAGTCTGCAGAGCGCTTGTGTTTTTTTTTTCTCTCTCCGAGCCTTGAATGCAAGTTGCGGCATATTTCTGCTACAGTAGCTGACCGGGCGCTGTTCCCAGATACACAGTTCACCGTGGAGCCGCTGGCAGCATGTCTCCTGCTGTGGGAGCGCGCTCGACGGAGCTTTGGGTTGTTGTTGTTGTTTTATTTTTAACGTAGAAAAATTGCAGGATGGTTATAAAAATGCGTTCAGTATTTAAATTTATGTCATCTTTATGAATCCTACGGCAAAGATGGGCGCTTATGTCAGACCGTATAGGCCTATAGTGGCATCACATGGTGTCAGAGAGGTTGGTGCAGAAACACATGTGGGCATTGACACCTAATGTTGGCTTAAAATACGATTTTACATAAAGAAACAATATTATCAAAAAATGTTATTATATGACTAAAAATGGTGATTTCGATAAGAAATGAAGGGCTAGTAATCAGTCATCTTTTCACTATAAATCATAGACATTCACATATAATATAAAACATAGCTGCTATATGTCTGTGCAAGTTTGATATCCTATTGGGAAATATTATTTTGCCCATGTATCATATAATGATTTAAAATATTGATTTAAATGCTTGTTTACTGCAGTATTTAGAAACACAACTAATGTAAACAAATCAGAATAGCAACAGATCAAGATCAAAACTTTGATTTAGTTGTGTTAAACTTAATATTAACACACCTGCATCCTGTTTTTTTTTTTTTTTTTGAATTGCATGAGCCCTTTGTTTAAGTTTATTATAGTTTCAGATTATACTTTAAAGTGTAATTTAATGGAATTTCAAAAAAGACTTCATGTTGATGTGAGCACTATCATGCAGCATAATGATGATTTAACACTGATGTCCATCAGATCACAGGACTGGCAAACTAGTGATACCCTACATGTAAATACTGAACTGAAGAAGTACAATAAGAACAATATTACAAAGGACTTTGAAACCTGAAAGTCTGATTGGATGAATTTAAACTTTTTAGAGATGTCAGTGATTGTCTCTGATGCCGTTTGCTTGTGTGTGATCTTGATCTCAATTACATTACCTGATTAAATAAATGTTATAATAATAATGATAAAAAGCCAAGCTGATTCACTGCAAATTTGAATTTGAGCAAAACAGGACCATTTTCGTTTTATATAATTAATAATGATTAAAATACAATATTCTGCTTCAGCAACAGATCGACGGGTTAGAAAGGTTGCGAATCAAAGAGGTGACACTGACTCATGGTTCAGGTGTTTAACCCTATTTTTCTGAGCTGTGGAGATATACAGTGTTTATGTTCACATTGTCAGAATAACTATAAAAGCTTTAATCTTGTATATTCAACATTTCTTTTTAGAAGTTTATATTTTGAAAAAAGGAAAATCTTTCTGTGTTTGTTCATATTAGGATGCAGGAATTGGCTACATCACTCCTTTTCAAGCATTACTTCTGTGGCTATTATCTTATAGCTATTGATCTTATAGCTGCACTGTAGCGTCAGTACATTTATGGTCTACCTCTTCCTCTCCTCTCCCAGATTTTGTCCACTTGCCATTCAATGTCTAGTAGCACATGTCTGAGGCTGCCCTGTGGCTGATCCTGACAATGCTTTCAACCAACTGCTCTGGAGGTGCGTGGGGATGAAATGGATGGAGCCCATGGCCAGACCACCGCACCAGCTCCCACCTCCCAGCATGTCCAGCTGCAGCAAGTCTCCCCCCAGTTCTGGAGAAGGTAGATGATATTTTTTATCTGGCATCGGAC
Organism: Euthynnus affinis; assembly: GCA_029490765.1. Classification (NCBI taxonomy): domain Eukaryota; kingdom Metazoa; phylum Chordata; class Actinopteri; order Scombriformes; family Scombridae; genus Euthynnus; species Euthynnus affinis. The sequence goes on along the minus strand of CM055838.1, from coordinate 17,457,653 downwards.
CAAATCACTCATTTGGATTAGTGATATAATGAAAATTGGGTCCAAAATGAACTGAAAAGGCCTCTGTAGTGCCATGAAAAATAATCACTACACTTTCCTTAAATGAGAATGCACTGAAACATCATATTATATCATATAGTACTTTTTTAGGGTGATACATTGAATGTAAATAGCTTTAAACAACTTTCAGTAAAATATGAAACAGAGGACACATGTTAAAAGGTTTTTTTTTCATCAGCTGCAGGCTCTAACTCCATGGCATGGGTGAAGATGTTCAAAAAACCTGGAGGAGGCCTGAAGAAATCTTACCAGCCTGGCAGCATGTTGTCTCTAGCTCTCACCAAAGGCCTGCTGAATGAGCCCGGGCAGAACAGCTGCTTCCTAAACAGTGCTGTTCAGGTGAGAACCATTTTTGTACTAGCTGTAAATGACTGAAAAACAGACTCTCCACTGAAAGGATTACAAAACTGTCTCAGTGCTTAAAAATATATTCTTTTAACGTTTCCACAGACTTGCCATCTGCCAAAAATCTGTTGTGTTGTAGCTCTGGTTTAGTTTCTTGAATAACTTACTGGGTAGCTAGATTTTTACTTTTCACTGGTAGTATTTCAGTGGCTTGTGTGAGCTGGACATGGGTGCATTTGGGTGGGTTAGTGAGAGTCACTGGGACTCCGTCAAATGGACCAAACCACAAATAATGAGCTGAAAGTAACTAAAAGCTGAGAAAAGCTACAGAATTGGGTATTCATTCTCAGTGGGATTGGCAGTATTAGATGAATTAATTTAAATTAATTATTATCTATAAGGTCACTTTCATGTCAGCACTGTGATAAATATGCTGTTGTTAAATGTTTACAGGTGCTTTGGCAGCTGGATATTTTCAGGAGAAGTTTGAGGCAGCTCTCAGGTCACTTTTGTCTCGGTGATGCCTGCATTTTCTGCGCATTAAAGGTAAAATTGGTCATGAATTATATATAATTAATAATCTGGTAATACAATAATAATTTGATTCGGTCAGTAAGTGACAGTAAGTGATTATTTTTCTTTTTCAGAGTATATTCAGCCAGTTTCAGCAGAGCAGAGAGCGCGTGCTCCCCTCCGACAGCCTGCGTAACGCCCTTGCTGAAACTTTTAAAGATGAGCAACGTTTCCAGCTGGGCCTGATGGATGATGCTGCTGAGTGCTTTGTAAGTTGACACTGTGCTTTTGGCTTTGGCTTTTTAATCAGAATTAATATTTAGTGGAAGACCTCCCCACAGTAAATGTGTTTTAAAATAATGTCATGGTGCTTTGTCCTGTGTGACGCTGAGTAGTTGTAAAGAGAAGTAGAGGATACTGACAAACTGTTTCGGCTCTGTGTCATTAGCGGCTATATCTACTGTGTGTGAAGGTACGTTTTGGACTCTTGTGTTGTTATCATATGAAAATCCTTAAGGATTGTGTATCAGATTTAATTGAGTTTGTCTGTTTTCATTACTGGATGTTTCTCTGTGCACTAGACCATCAAAAAAATACTTGTTCATAGCTGTTCATGTTGTGTCTACTAGTCAAAAGGAAAAAAAATGTGTGAATCCCAGTTAAATCACAAGCTATGAGTACAAAATATTTAAAAATGTATTATCTGCTACAAGTTTTAATCCTTTGAAATTCTGCTAATCGTTTTAATACAAGTGTTACTCAGCGACAGCTTTGTCATCACAAATCATTTTTTCATCAGCAGAAAAAGATGTAAATTTTTTACATGTTTTACATACATGTGAGTACAATTACTTCACAGTGAGTGAGCAAACACAGATAAGCTGAATTTAAAGGTTATACTGTGTACTGTAATCCTTCATTTGCTTTGCACTCTGCTGTGTTGTTGCATATATCTAATGTTTGTATTGTATCTGCTCCTATTTCTCTCATATTAGGAGAACATCTTGGAGCGAATTCATTTGCACATAGTTTCAGACGCCGCAACTGATGCTTGTTCATCCAAATCCTGCATCACCCATCAGAAGTTTGCGATGATGCTTTATGAGCAGGTGACTAATCATTTCAGTACAGTATCACTGTCATTCGAGCTGCTAAATGTTATTGAAAAGCAACACAGTATTGTACTAAGATGTATATTAATGTTAAGAACATGAAATAGCAATAAAGAAAAAAAGGTAGATATAATAATAACAATAAAGAAAGACTCCTACAGCTGCTATAACTAAATGTTAGCGTTAATGAATATGAATATGCATGTGCCATTTATTAAAACTGTAAATCTGTAAAATAAAGTTAAATTTTTTCTTTTTTTTGCAGTTTGTGTGTCGCTGTTGCGGTGCATCTTCAGACCCCCACCCATTCACAGAATTCGTACATTATGTGTCAACCACTGCTTTATGGTGAGTATTTGATTTACTGCCATGGCTTTAAAAATGGGCTCCAAAAATCAGGCCAGAGTACTAATCCTGATTTAAATGTCAAAGTATTAAATAAGGTTACTAAAAATGATTTGAATTTTAAGCATCTCAGATCAATTTACAAATTCTCTCTTGTCATTCAACAGCTGTAGCTAAAGGCTCAAAGTAAATGTGAGTGTTTTCACTGTTACTGTAGTCTTACATTTGTATGTTTGTAGTCAGAAATGTGACTCTGAGAAGGAATCTGTTGGATATATTAACGCACAAAAACCTATCAATAACATCTGTATTTGAGATCAATCGCTTGTCTTGCTAGATTTTTCAATGCTTCCTGATTTATTCAACTCAACACTAAACAGCCAGATAACTAGATAATTATCAGTGGGTTTTGATTCCCCAAAGGAAATTAAAGATGCTAAACGATTATTTGGTCACATTTATTCATAATTTGGAGTTCCAACACATGACCACTTCTCATGTTGAAACACATGAGATCCCAGCTCAGCTCACTTTCTCTGCACTTTGGAGTAAATTAAAAAAAGATCTAAATGTTTGTTTGCATTCACTGGTATCCAAAATGGGATTGGAGGATTGTTTACAGGAACACATTTAACATTAATTCTTATTGTAATTCAAAATTTTTATACATCTGTTCTTTCAAAGGAATTCAATTGGATAGAGACAAGATCATGTTAAAATATTAAATATTATACTGCTAAATATTAAATGATAATTATTGAATTGGATTATTATAATTAATTGAGGAATTAAACCAGCAATACAAGATTTAATGTTACCAAATATACAGTACAGTACAATTATAATCTGTTTATATTGACTACTAGAACACAGTTCTTGTCTTGGCATGTAGTACATTAAATATATAGAAGTTGTGGTGATGGAACGTGTTTACTGAGTGTACTAATGGGTCTGACTTTTTCAATAAAATGCCAACCATCTACTATCCATACAGTCTCTGTGTTTATGCACAGCCAACAGGTTGATCGCATGTTGGGGAAGAATGAGCGGCTCAGGTCAGACATGTTCGGAGAATTGCTGCAGGCAGCAAACAACACAGGTGACCTCCGAAGCTGCCCGGTATGTGATTTAAGGTCATTCTTCATTTTAGTGGTGATAGTTTCCATTCAAAGTGGAGGCTCAATACCTCTCCCAAAAATATCAGCTGATTCATTATAGGCATATATTAATGAATAATTTAACCGTTTAGCTGAACAGTTATCATGTTGCTGTAAAATGGACACAAAAATGATTCTTGCAACTATGCAGAGTACACTCCGTGCTTTCTGCCGTGACACTGCACTTGAAGCGGCCGGAAGGAGATGGTGCCAGACTAGTGTTAGGATATAAATAGCAATAAGGGCTTATCCAGTGTTTTTCTCTCATCTGTATTTGCTGCTGCTGTCTTCCTCTTCACTGTGCATCAGTTTGGTGAAGCTGAGTGCTCTGTTCCTTCAACAAATTATTCTTCCAGAAAATTGCAAGCTGCAGTACTGATTTAATGACACTGTGATATGCACATGATACATGCTCTCTGACTCTTTTTTTTATCTTGAAAGAGTCCTTGATATGGCATTTTGAAGTCTTAAGTGAGAGGTTTTATTTTAGTTTTGACAACGTGTGTGTGAGGGAAGGAGAGTGAGAGAGCCACAACCTGAAGAAATACTCTGAAATTTGGCGAAAATTTGTAATTTATTTATAACTGAGACTTAAAAGATCAGTTTCATAGTTATCTCAGTGTTTTTGGTAGTGAGACTAGCCCAGTGGGGGATTAGCCTACCTAAGCAGGAAGCAGAGGAACAGCTTGCCACTGCCAAAAGTGAAAAAATACACCTCTTATCTTGAACAAACTTATCACCAATACATCAAAGAATCTTGTGGGTTTTGATCAGAGTTATGAAATTGCAAAAAGCCGACAACTTCCACTTACAGTATGAGAGATATAGCGTGAATTTAACAAGCTGTTGTTTGTCAAGACGCAGAAATGGAAATTGCAATGCCTAAGCTAACTGCTTACTGATTTTTTTTTTATTTCCACATATCAGCTTTGGAAGTATTAAATTGTTGGCTAGTGTTTTCACCTGGCTTCTAGCCTTTATGCTAAACTAGGAAAAATACTGTCAACTAGCTCTGTTTTAAACACACATTGAAATAATATTGAAATCATCTTAATTAACTATCTCTCTGTAAGACAGCAAATAAGAATATTTCCTTAAAATCTTTAAAAGAAAATGGTACCTCTGTGCTTTTTGTAATATTTAATTGCAAACTGTATACTGTATATTTTTGCCTTGTTGAGAACTTTAGGAATAAAAGTTTTTCTTGTATTTACATATATATTAATATGGCTCTACATGTGTTTGTATTCACATTTTGCAGAGCGACTGTGGTCAAAGTATCAAAATCCGCCGTGTGCTCATGAACTGTCCAGAGATCGTCACTATTGGATTTGTGTGGGATGCCGAGCAGTCTGATCTTACGGACGATGTCATCAGGTCACTCGGCCCACGATTGAACCTGTGTGGGGTAAGAACTGACCAGAGAGCAATATCATCATCTGCATCATCTTATATGACACTTTCTGTGGAGAGAATAAACATTTATGCTGTTAATAATCATCCATGTATGCAAAAGTACAGCGATCACAGTTCATAGCTATTTTCTGACTTTTGTCTTCAATATACTATGAATGTCAGAGTGATATAATCTTTCATTAAAAAAAATCAACAGGCTATCCAAAAAAACAAACATAGATTTTATTCTTATAGGATTTAGCATCTGCCAAAGAGCAATATGTGGAGATCAAACTTGTCTCAATTTGCTCTCTTTCAGCTTTTTAACCGAGTCACTGATGAAAATGCCAAACGGAGTGAGCTGCATCTGGTGGGGATGATCTGTTTTTCGAGTAAACATTACTCAGCCTTTGCCTATCACACCAAATCTTCAAAATGGATGTTTTTTGACGATGCTACTGTAAAGGAGGTTAGGACCTCTGCTATTAATCTGCTTTATCCCCCTTCCAAAAGTCTGCTACCTGTTACTGCATGTTACACGCTCTTATATTACTCTTTTCTTTTTCACAGATTGGATCCAAATGGAAAGATGTTGCATCTAAATGTATCAGGGGACATTTCCAACCACTTCTTTTGTTTTACACCAATCCTGAGGGAACTCCAGTGTCCAATGAAGATGCACCAAGACAAACCACCATGTGTCCTCGATACAAAGCCCAAGTAAATGGTGATGTAACAGGTAAGACAAGTTATAACCCTAAACATGTAACCTTGAAACTCCTCATGGACATTCAAGATATTTAGACATTTTTTTACATAAATATAACACAGTAAATGTATTAACACATTCAAAATATAGGTGTTGAAACCAAATATCGAGAAACATTGGACTTTGCTTCCAGCTCATTCAGCATTACATCAGCACACCTTCAGTAAATTACTGCTTACTACCGTAAACACAAACCTAGACATGCATGCAAAGACAGCCAAAAAATTAAGTAAATTATCCACTTTTATTTGTTGAAAGTTTTGCATTCATAACATGACAACATCTGAAAGCACAATCAAAGAAGTCAATGAGTTAGTTAGTTGAATTAGAGCTGACTAACAATTATTTTCATTACCTATTAATCTACTTAGTTTTGATTTTGATTTATTTGTGCAATTAATCGTTTAGTCTGTAAAAAGTCAAAATGATGAAAAGATTTCCCAAAACCCAAAATGACATCTTCAATTGTCTGTTTTGTCTGACCAACAGTAGAAAATACTCACATTTGAGTCGGTGATTTTGCTTGAAAAATAAACTATTAGTCGATTATTAAAGGTAAGGTACAGTATGTAAGAATTGGTGAATTCATGCTCCACACTCCAAACCAATTGGGGGCAGCATATCACTGTGACTTTAATCAATAGTGCATTATCAGTACTCTGTTAGGTAGCAAATTGGTAATTAGGACTTTGACTAAGTATCAATTAAATATCAATTCAGTGCTAATGTTGAGCTAATATTTTCTTGAAAAATGTAACCTAGAAGACAAAGTGCTACTTCTTCATCCTCTCATGTTGGACTGAAGACAGACTGGGCACTACAGTGACTCACTATTGCCTCTCAGGGTACAAGTGGTATTACGAGACCAACAAGTAAATATTTTTAAGTTTGTTATTTTGCATAAGTACCTGTGTCGAAGAGGATTATTAGCATGGCTCTTTGACTACAATCAAAATGTATTTATTTTTTATTAATTTATTTATTTTTGAGGAAATATGCTCTCTTAATGAAAACTTTGTGTCAATCTTTGAGAACTTTGGAATAAATATTATCTTACTACTCTAACGAGTAGTAGTAAAGCTGTATCCTTCAGCCCTTCAGAAAAAAAGTGATCACCCAATATGGACTTTATATACCACCACCAGCACCATAACTGAATCATAATAAAAGTGCGGTCCATATTACCCAATAGAATACTAAATAATAATATTAATATGCATGCATGCATAATAATATTTGTGTGTTCCTGCAAAGCTATTATGAATTTATAATTTAATTCACATCTCGTGTATACTTTTAATAATTTCTTAATCCTTGTACTATCTTAAGTACAGTAAGTAGACATAGTTAAGTAGCCTAAGTTTAAGTTTCCTAAAAATAGAGAGCAGACTTTTATATCTCCTCACTGTAACACAGATGATGATGTGATTAGCATGAGAGGGAGTGTGGAGATCATATCACATGCAGGTGCAAGGCTACTGAAAATAAACCTAGAAACAGCTTCACACTGACTCCAAACCACAAATTTATTAAAATGGACAACAAAACGTGTCATTGTATACATATCCATATACAGTAGGTCAGAGTTTTTCTGATAACAGATGTTAGTTGCTGACAGAAAGCCATCACGGAAATGTGATTATCCTTTTTTGATGTGTCAGGGAACTTGAGGTGAAATGAAACAGCAGCATAGTGATGTTTAGCAGTAACAATTAATAAGACACCATGAAAGCGATCAGAATGAAGGACAATTTCAATTTGTCTAATAATTTAATTTCGAAAAAATCTCTTTGCATTTGAACATTTTTTTCTGAAAGTATCGTTAATTGACATTAAACATAAAGCAATGCCATTACCTTTGACAACAATGATTTCACTCCACAAATTACAGTTATGGTTTGCATTGGGATTGAGAGAGAGAGTGCTATTAAACCGCAGGCAGAAAGATTGCCCTGCCCTGTGTGCTGGCTTGAACTTGACATGAGGATGATGCCTCTGTTGCACGCAGATTACCACCCACGCCTCCCTCCCTAATCCCTGCTCCTGTGGCCAAGCGCACCCATGCTCCTGCTGTACAGTTCTCACTCCTCCCCTAGACATTTCCGTTGTTTGCCTCCATCAATTTATCTGCTTGGTTTTTTGGCAATGCGGCCTCGCCGATTTAGATGGATTGTTTTGCTTTAGTGTGGTGCCCAGACACTTTGACTGGCATGGGACTGGAGATTTGTGTTTGTGAAAATAAGTGTAAGTAATTAATTTTTTGTTTTTGTCTCAAGAGTCAAATATGGTTCAGTTTTTAAAATATTCAATGTATTTTCTGCATTATTTACTGTTATGATCTTTCTGAAATGTATTTGAATTTTACTGATGTAGACAGATTATTTTAAGTAATACTGATTTACCCTGCAGTACATAGTGGTAGGAGCTTTTTACTGTCTTGTGTCTACATGACAACTCCAACTAACTAGGACAGCTTCCTTGCAGTGTCATACTTACATTACTAAGCCTGTGAGTCTCTTGATAACTTCAGGCGACAACATGAAGTGTGTTTTGCCTAATTACTCAGCAGTTGTGTTAAGTGTACTTTAAACAAATCTAGTATCCTTTTTCAGTTGAACCACTCAAATGTCAGCATTAGGCTACATGAACAAATCTGAAAATCCATAATACTACAGCTTACTCACTGCTTACTCACCGCTGTTGTAACATCCAGCAGCCATGCAGATGCACAGAGTGTTATGCCTTTATTTGTTTGAGCATTTCACTCATCTGTTTCCTATTTATAGTGTGATACTGTTGTTTCACTCAAGATCTTTAAAATATGAAGCATCGTTTTTAAATAGAGTACTCATTAACAGAAAAAGATCAAATGTTTTATTAGCAGTTTCTTTTATAAGAACAAAAAACTGAAAAAGTGTCAGCTGTGCTGATTTGAAGGCAGATGTTTGTGGTGGCTGTGTCTCAGAAGGTTGAGCAGGTCGTTTACTAATCAGAATGTCGGTGGTTCAATCCCCAACTCCTCCTGTCAGCATGTCGAAGTGTCCTTGAGCAAGATACTGAACCTCAAATTGCTCCTCCACACTGCTTGGTAGCTTGCCACCACTGGTGGGTGAATGAGCAGCAGAAACATTGTAAATCGCTTTGGACAAAAGCACTATATAAATGCAGCTATTTACCATTTTACCATTTATGTTTGCAGTTCACATCATTGCTGTTTGTCATATAGACCTACTTGCTACAGAATGAAATAAACACATCTCAGGGCTGGCAACAGTGGCATCAACAGTTTATTTTTAACAATGTTAATGATGCAGTGGCATTTTTTTGTTTGTCTCTCGCTCATTCTGTAGCAAAAAGAAAGGTGAGAGTGCATTGCAAAAGCAACTATTTGTGCTGCACTGAAATTTGTAATTAATAAACGAGGAAGAGTAAGTAATGACCTGGTTGAGTATCTGAAGCTCGATATCAGTAGTACCAGTACACAACAGTGTAACTTCATTTCCCAGCAGAAGATGCACAAGATGAAGAATGATACTCTTAAAACTTCTAGTGATATGAGAGAATTTCATGTTTTGATGCTATTAACAGTCACTGATATGCACGTCATGTTATATGCTGATTGGCTTTTCAAGTCCGATGATGCTTTGTGCAGATAAAGGGAATTTAGGTCCAACTAACAATTATTTACTTTTTGCTTCACTGATGTCAACAGGACTCAGAAAAGGTTATTTAACAGCTAAAAAAATCACAATTTAAAAAAGGTCAAGTACAATTTTAGAGGAATCATTCATCTGCCATTTCAATTTCTTTTTTTCCTTAGTGAAAAATCCTCTTGGCAGTCCAAACAAATTTCAAGAACCTTTCACAGAGAGTTTGCAGAGACCAGGCGAAACATCAAAAAAGGATAGAGGGCATCGAAGGACTGACCCATCCCAACACAAAGGTAGAGCATTGTGTCTACATACTGTAGGTTTGAGGGGAACATTAAAAACAAAGACATACAAACGCAAGCCAGTGTAGGTAACTACCAGCAGAACAAGACTGAAATAGTCACTCTACAAATGATCCATGTCCACTTTCTTTAGAGATGGCACATGCAAGATCTTCATCTCCTCCAGAGAATGGACCGAGGCATCCTGCAGACCAAAAATGCAAAAGCCATCCACGTTCTGAGAAGTCAACAAACCATTCAAGCAGAGGATCTCAGGAGCCACGTGGACAGTCTCTCATCACACAGGGTGGTGGGCATAGCAAGAAGAACAACATGTCCCCGAGTCGTTATGATCAGGATAGCTGCCAAGAGCAATGGGAAAAAGGTGGGAGTGGAGGAAGTCGCAATAAATCTAAGTCCACTTGGAGACCCATTCGGGAGGTGTTAAACGTGGACAGCGTGCTGAATGAACTGGAGCAACGCCGTCAACAGCAACATGACAGCCCCCGACGCAGCAAGCCTTCATCCCAGGAAAGGGTGCACGCAGAGCAAAGTCGAGACCGCGAGCGTGAATGTGTACGAAACAGAGAAGATCGGAAGCAGAAGTGTTTAATGACGATTTATGAGGATGACCAGCGGCATGAGACTGAGAGCCACAGCTCTGTAGAGTCAGAGAGCAGGGCCAACCAACAGAGGGGCAGCAGACTTAAAGGTGGCCCCAAGACGCTGCTGCGTAGTGATACCTGGACCATTCAAAGGACAGAGTCGGGCTATGAGAGCAGTGACCGACTTAGCAGTGGCTCCACCAATCCTGACTCACCTGGCGTTGATGGCTTTGTTGTTAAAGACCAGAGATCAACACCAGAGGCACAGTTGCAAAGGTAAGAAACAACTATTGAAAAAGAAAAACTGAGGTTTCACATTCAAGTAGTGGAAATACTACGCGTTAAAGGGGATGTATCATGCACATTTCTACGTCTGCTCTACTGGAATATTTTTGCTTGATTTACAGTTCAAAACCTCTTATTTAACTTGTCCAGCCCTTTATGCAGCCCCTAAGTTCAGCATCTGTCTGAAACAAGCCATTTTAGCTCCTGTCTCTTTAAGGCCCCGCTGACGATGAGCCCACTCTGTTCTGATTGGTTATTTTCCAGTAGCTGTGTCTCAGCCAACTTGCAGCAGTTCTGGAGACTACGTCAACAAACAGTAGTAGGAGGACCTCACCTCTTTTGCTTGTTCTTGATGCAAAATGGAAACTTCTCAAATACATCCGTACATGTTTGAGCCCAAATCCGATCCAAAATATGCCAGTAGACAACGTGAACAACCCATGGACCAACCTTAGCAAAAAAGGCTACAGAGCTGACAGCTGTTTATGGGCATGCACAAACAATCTGACGTCATTTTACATTTTACATTTTATATATACTGTATGTTCACCTCAAGTTTTGGACCTATGATCATGTTTAACATAGATATCCAACATTATAACAGAAAAAATAACAGAAAATTGCAAACATCATGATAAGCCCCTTTGAATGAATCACAATTAATTACAGCTGTATGTAGTGAATTATTTGAAAACTACTACTACAACAGCCAGTGTTTAACAGGGTAATTCCATGGACATTAAGTAAAAGCTGTTTTCCTATAACTGACTAATTCATGGGAAAATCAGTCCAATTGTGGACAGTTAATTGAGGATCTTAAATACTTTCCTATAAATAACTTTTCTTATTTAGTAAGTACTCATTGAGCCACCACATGGAAACAATCAAACTGCTTTTACATAATTTAGGGGATTTTATTAACAATGTCAACCGACAGACCACATGCTTTTCATTTATTTCTACATTTCCCTACATACTGACTTGCAGTGTTGCACCAGTTTGCTATTCTGAGATTCATGCTGCATAGCTACAATGTATGCATCATCACTCAGAAATACCTTTGATTTGCCTGGAAACAAAGATAAACTTAGCTTGAAAAGGGACACATGGCTTGTTCTGATAAAATTACAATTCAGATATTCAGTATATATGTGTACATAATATTAAATGTTGAAACAAACCTCAATTGTATATGTTCTTATCAGATCCCTAAAGTCTTCTCAACAAAGACATTTCTACTTGTTTGCTACTGTGAACTTAAGATCTAAAATTTGTAGAAACAGATTTTTATATAAAGGTAAATTGCAACATTTAACTACAAATGAGTTCCTCAAATGTGTTGAACATTAATAATTCACGTCATATGAAAGTATTAACTCTAATAAACTGTTTCTCTGAAGAAAATGCACTTTAGGTGTCTGTAAATAGAAAGGGTACCAGGAACAGAACTACTGTAAATATTAAGGTCTCCGCTTATTTGTATAGTTTTTTTGTCATGTCATATCCCCCTAACGTGTGAATGTTGTACAAGAGATATTGAATTTAAAAGTTCAATGGAAGTCTTCCTATCTTTGCTATCTTTGCAAAATGTTAGTTATCTTTGAAATGATACAGCCTGATTTAATTTCATTAGGGACTTCTTGCCACAAAATTTAAAAAACTGAAAACTTTTGTTGAGTAAAGTTTGTTTACAGTGAGAAGTTACAGTGTACAGTACCAGTCAAGAGTAAATGAGAAAGTGTGTCCAAACCTTTGACTTGTATTGTATGTGGTTTTTAAATTAAGCCTTTTAAAACAACAACAGCAAAATCAATTCCATAAAATATCTCAGTCTTCATTACTGCATGTGGGTTAAACACAGTAAATCACATTTTTGGGATATTAGACTCCAGATGGACCCGAGCAGACTAAATTTGGAAATGTATTTGTTTCAGTAATTCTGCCAGTACTGTTTGTTTTGTCTGTCTTACACAAAATATTTCACTGTGTATGTATTTTTGCATGTTTACATTTGTTTTAACATGCTGAGAATAATTTTACTTTTGTTTTCAGCCTGCTGCACCAAAAGGGAGGCGATGCAAAATCAAGTATAATGTCCTCACCTTCACACAATGGTAAGTTTCTAGATTTAAATGGCGTCCTCAGGTTTTCCTGGCACAGTAAAAGTCTTAATAAATGCAATATGTGGAATAACCAGAACCAAAAGATCTAGTGCCTATCAGTGATTTTTGATTAAATTCAAACAAGTCTAGTAAATGTACAGTTATCTTATAGTAGCTTGACATTGTGCATTTTTATGTAGGTCTTTAAAAATACAGAACCTTTTAATGTTTGAAAAAATGCAAAAAAGAAAAAATAAGTAAAGGAGAGAATCAAAAACAAGATGAAAATTTAACAAAAACATGATGTAGAACATAAGAGAACTTGTCACTGCATACGCTCAGATACATCTGATCTGCAATATGAATTTAATCTTCCAGTAGTGATAATAAATGAATATAAAATAACAGGACACATTTTCAGTAAATATTTATACACACTTACTATGTATACACACTGGGGTGTTTGAAAAGTTGCTTTCAATGCTAAATGGGAGCATTTTTACATGCCCTACTTAATCTCAGGAAGACAGGTCATTACTTTTTTCTCTGTGTATGTAGTTCTGTATTTCACATTTTTATTTCTTTTTCTATATTGTGTATTACATTTCACATTTGTTCATGTTACTAAACAGATAAGGTGTGATCTGCTTCTCATACTGATAATGTGAGAGTAATTAAACATTGATGAATGTCTGGGTTGATTTCTGAGCTTGGACTGGCTTCTTTAACCTCTTCACCCGGTCAGCCCTGCGCAGGCATTAATCTGATGATAATCCCACAAAGCTCATTGAGATAGCACAGCTGGGCATGACTGCTGGCATTGTCATAAATATCTTTCTGTTTCATGGACTGCTCTGAGTGTGCTGCACTCAATACTTTATCGAGGCTATGAGCATCTAGAGCCAATGTTTCCAACCAACAGCTAACGCTTTTATCCTTGCACGGACCTCTCCAGGGCAACAGCAACGAAAAAAATAACACATCTATTTTTAAAGGGAAGGAATTCAGCACCACGCTCCCTCTCACTGCGCTGGTGTATGAGTGAGTGTGCAGAGTGGTTCATCCAGCTGTGATATAGTCTAGTGACATTAACACTCTGCTGCTGCCACCTTGTGTTTGAAGAGGACAACAGGTTCATAGTCAGACTTGTACCCTGTTGTTCATGCTGTGTGTGCTTCATTTCTATTTTTGATTAACTTTGCTTTAATTATTATATGCAAGAAGAAGATTAAGTGAAACTCAAAAAGTATCGGACATTAATCTCTGAATTCCCAGAAAAAATAAATCTGAATTATGAGACTAAAGTCTAAAATATTTCTGACTTTATTCTCAGGATTCTGAATTTAATCATAAAATTCTGAGAAAAAAACATTAATCTGAGCACCCCAATCTCTTTAAATGATGAATATCTTAATATTCTTAAAGATTTTCTAACAGTGTTCAGAAGATTTGTATCTTCAAATTATGTTGTGATCCATTTACCTGTAGTGCAGAATAGTAGTGTTGCACATTTTGTTCTGCATAATTTATATCTAAAGTAAAGAGTATTAAAGAAATTACAGTATGTAATTCTTTATATTTTCATTGTTTTCTTTGACTATGTCTTGATCACCTTTATATCATATTTTTATAGGTAAACATCAACCCAAACCTCAGGGAAAGAACCACGACCAAGTTTCGCATTCACATCTTAAGTGCAGTCCAAGTTCAAGGTAGATTCCTTTATTATAAATTATTTATAACTTATTCTAATATGTACATGTAAGGACTTGTAAATTGCCTATAATATTTAATGATTATTCTCTACAATACTTATCTCTTGTAGACGGAAATCAAAGTACACTTCTAGTACCTCCAGAAAGGCAGTATCTTCAGAGAGGGACTCCGCTGGTTCAGATAACAGGCAGAGTGAGCAGCAGGAGCTGACAAACTGTAGAGGGCAAACTGGAGAAAGTACAGCCCTGCGGCACATTACAAAAACCAGCAGCTCAGAATGGAACAGCTCCGACGATCTTGCTCTCTCAGAGCCTGAGGACAGAGACGGCACTTACCGCTCCTGCAACAGTGAGGCCGTCACCTCCGATTCCCAGTGTCCTCATATCACCCTGCCATATCACCCTCCCAGCAATGTGACTGCAGAACTTCTCCAACTGAACAATCAGCGTCAGATTGGAACGACAGGGTCACCTCACCTCCGATCCGCCCAGCGGGTCTCTCCTCACCCGGGTGAAACAAGTCATGCCGTGTTTCGCCCAAGGATGCTTCAAGAACCTTTCCAATCCAGTCCCCGTCTTTCAACTGCATCCTACGTAAGTCCTCATAGGAAGCCTGACATGTCAGGCCTCCGAACCTTCTCAGATGCAAGCTCCAAGTCAGGCTCCGACCCGGAGAGGAGTACCCCTTCATCATGTGAAAGTGAGGAAAGACTGACTGGATGCAGAATGGAACAGGCTCAAGAGGTTTCTCTGACAACGTACTTCAATGTGGATAACTGTATGACGGAAACATACCGTCTTAAGTACCACAACCAGAGGCCTCTTGTCCTCTCGGCCACGGTGCCACGGACAGCAGTTGCGACTGAGCGCAGAGATACCAGCCACACACTCACCACAGACACACACTCACAAGATGTGCCAAAAGCCAGACCTGAAACAAGTAAGCCTCTCTAGATACGATTAAAGACCTGAAAGTTATCGGAAAAGGACAAAATGACAATGTCCAGTTTTCTTTGTTGGTGTGTCACTGTACAGAGTAGTTTCATAAAACAAGATGTTTTTCTGTTTGTTTTTTTCTTTACAGGCCATAATAGCAATAAACCCACAGCAAAATGGAACCCAGTGACAGCCAAAGGACTGGATGAACGTGGTTTTTTATAAGTGTTACTTGGTAAGTTCTGTTTACACAGACGGTCAGAGGTCAGTAGAGGACTAACTGGATGCCAAAGAGTTTACAGAATGCAAGCCTGAAGCCTGACACCTCCAAATTGAGTGGAATTTATTTATGCAAGCTTGTCACATAAGTAAAACCTATTTTGAAATGTTGTTACGTATTGTTTGATGGATTATCAACTATCACATATACCGTCTTCCACTGTCCACTGTGTTTGAACCAAAATCTGGACTGGTTTGAAGTTTGCACAAAAGGTTTTTGAGTCTTCTTTTACTCACTTGATGTTAAGTTCTAAATGTTTATTTTTTTATTTGTGCTACAGTTCTGCATAAATGCTGCAGAACTGGAGATATACCTATATTTTAAAGATAAAGCGTGAGAGATTGTGCTGAGGCACAGTATACTGTGTTTAGCAATTATACAAAGAGGAAGGAATGAATTGTGTTGACAAATCACAGCATGTTTGATAGTACTCAATGGAAATATGATGTCATTCTACACAACAATATAAAACCTGGAGACCGAAGGTTTGCATCATCAACATCAGGTTAAAGGTATCTTATTTATTTGCACCTGTCAACAGATGATTCACTTATTTAAGATAAGAAATATTTTTAATTCATGTCTGGGCAGCTCACTGACTTTATACTGAGGGTTTCCGGGGTCACCAGGACACAGATGTTGCAACATTTACGTTCAGTTACTGATTTGTTATTTTATAACATCAGTTATCAGTTATTTTATAACATTGATATGTCAATGAGTGACTGAGGGCTGTCAGCCTGTTTGGCTGTAAAGATCTGTTGACAAGGATTATTGTCAATATGTAAAATTCAAAAGCAGATTTCATGCCATTACTCATAAATATGTACATATCTTGGAGAGACATAGTTTCTCATAAATGTAATTTTGCATGACTGTGGTTGACAAATTATACTATTTGTTGACCACAGCATTCTGTAGATGGGGCAGCCCTCAGGTTATTCAGTAGGTCGCTATATATGATCATGCAACCTTGTGTGTTTTACCTTTGATTGTGCTGATTCTTGTAATCCTGTTTTGTAATTCACACTGATGTCAAATCATATTTTTTCAGTCTTCCTCTTAAAGTAGACAGATTTAAACAGGTCTGTATGTGCAGGTATTTTCAAAATGATGCCAATTAAGTTAATACGCCTATCTGACATTATAATTGACCATACAACACAACACATAACGAGTACTCTTGTTCATTAGAATAATGTTCTTAAACCTGCATGTGGCCTTTTTTTACCAAGTCTTACCAGCTGGGTGTACAGCATAAGCATGAGCATGAAAATACCAGACTGTGAGTCCAGCAAACATAAATTCTATTGGGTTTTATTTAATTGTAATAAAATTAATTCATTAAATTTGTCATTTCAATTGATTTGAAAACATTTTAACACATGAATGTTGTTCTCTTTTCTTATTTATGCAAGGACGCACTTTTGGTTATGCATCAGTTGTAAATATGAAAGTATAATGCAAACAGTGCTCTGCAAAACAACAGACTGTCCGAGACATACTATGCATTCATTAAAAATCACTTTAAGATTACTTTAAAAGCTTTTTAAAGCTTTGTATTCAACATCCAACATTCCCAAGAACACGTAGATATCAGAGTTCAATTTTTTTTTTTTTAAATAGTACTGTACCATTTTTTTTTGTGCTCACTAGATTGCCAAGTCTTTTCCTAAACATCCAGCCATTAAATATATAATTTTTTCACTTGCTTACATTTTTTCTATCCACGATAACCTTTATCCAGGTATTTCTCAACTTTCCTCACTGCACATATTTAGTCACTAAATTTGCTGTTTGTGCATGTTATGTTTGTGCTGTCTGACATCAAAAGGATGGTGTTTTAGAGATTTGTGTGTGTAATCACACCTAAACTTGTCATTTCAGAGTGTACTTGCATTTTTCATGGTTTATTTATTGATACTGTTTAAATTCAAGAAAAATATGTTACATAATGTAACTGAAGTATTAGGAATTTCTTTAATTGAGCAGTCTTGTCTAATTTCTCACTGATACACAGTGACAGTAAATGACACATATATGAGGATGCCTTTAAACAAGTTGATTGTGCTGTAGTTATTATAAATGACAGATTTTTGCTGTTAATTATAATATTTAATTGGAGAAAGGAGTCAGAATTACTAAATTATTGGATTAGATAAATCTCAGTTAGAGTGTATCAACCAGATTATGTCAACGTTGTGTTTTTTTTGTGGTTTATTATGTTGCTACTGGTTATTTCATTTATCATTTATTTACAGTATTTTTCCTGGGTTTTTTTCTGACAAAAAAAGCAAATCTATTGTTTTTACAGAAGTTTTATTTTTCATCCTGATCTTTTGTGTCTTCAGTTGTATCAAGAGTGCCTTGACATTTTCAGTGAGAGTGAAATCATGTTTAAGAAGTGAAGGAGATGAATGAAAGGGAAAGGAGGATGTCATGCAAAACTTTTGAATATGCAGTGCTAATCTAATAGTAACATATCCAATGACACTCCTCTTTGTGCGCTGTTGTGTGTGTGTGTGTGTGTGTGGGGGGTGGGGGTGGGGGGGGGGGGGGGGGGGGGGGGAGGGATTTGTGCCAGGTCCAGTGTTCTTAAAAGCCTTTTCAGACTTGGAAGCTACAACCATAGCAGCAAGCAGCAATCTCAGCAGTTCGCTCTGCTTTCAGCTGCATTTAGCAAAAGTTTGACATGTTCAAATGTCATTGGCAGAAAATGGGAAAAATCTATTTCCTATAAAGTCATACCAACTCCTGGGTGGAAAAGTTTGGCACTTCCCAGTTTGAAAGAGCTTTAATGTATAATAAGAGATTTTTTTCATTGCTAAAATTGGGTTATTATTAAACGTGCATGCCTGCGTGTGTTTGTGTGCAAAATTGAAAAAAGGAAGCTGATAACTGGTTTTCCTCTTGCACCCATGATCTATAGCCTTCAGTACAGGCTTCATATAATCTGGAGGCCTGGGTGACGAATGGTCTTTTTGTCCTGTGTCACATAACATCACAGTTGGCATTGCGTTAATCCGTATCTTTTATCTTGCTCTAAATCTACGGGGACAGAATCTAATCGCACTGTATTGCATCAACACTCAAGATCTCCCACATTGTGTCACTGGTTTTATCTGATAAGTTACTGGCTGATGTGTAGGATCTGTATGCCTCACTCAATCCTATCAATGCTTAGGATTTAGCCTGACATTACTGCTGAATTGAGTTGTTGGTGCTTCAGTGAATGCTTCATGACTTGTGTAAGTACAGATCAATCTAAAGAAACATGTAAAATCTGTCTACACTTTATATTTTTGTAGATAATATATATTTATTTTTATTCATTGTTGAATAAAGTTGAATTATTGTATCACTCTAAAATGAGTCGCTTTACTGTGTAACTCGTTTAAATTCACACTCATCTCCACAGAGTCTCACTGAAAATTAAACAAATAGAAAACACAAAATACAGACAGTTATAACTTTTATTACCGCCATTGTAAAAATCTGGTGCAATTCAAAACTGCTTTATGTATTGTGTATTAGCAGTGCACATTTGGGTTACATATGAATAAGCAGACATAAGGAAATGGATAATTCAACACAATACTGTTTGTAAACTGAAGTCAAACATCTCACGTTGAGGAATTGTAGATCAGCTTGTTCTAACCCCTCTTGAAAATCCTCTTTGCGTCCACACCTTCGTAGTTGTAGCTCTGTCGGAGAAAGATGATGTAAGATACTCTTATTGTATTACTTCATAGTTATGTAATCTTGAACATTTGAGAAGTTTTGATTAATTATGTAAGTTATTTTAGTTACTTTACCATAGACCATTATATGTAAATCACATATACACAATATTTAACAATCATCATCCAATTATACCTCATCTCAGATTTCTATTTGAGATAAAATGGGGATTCTCGGTGCCCTTATATACTGTATATTCATCCTACCTGTACAAGTTCATCTCCTGCGATGACCCTGGTTGTTGTCAGTTGCTTTCCATTGTCCTTTCTTGTGAAAACACCCTTCAACATGTCTCCCTCCATAGTCCATGAGCCCTGTGGGGTGAAACATGAAACTACTCATGACATAGTTGGAAAAAGTTCTGCAAACACAGAAATGCAAAGGCAGGTTGAGCTGGTTGACAGTTTTATGGCTGTGTTGGTGAGTAGAAATCAACTGGGCACACAATACAAGTCCTACCTTCATTTGATTATTTTCTCAACTAACATACAATCTCTTTCTTGGAGTTCAAAGGTTCATTTTAAGTATTTAGAGGTTTAAAAAATGACTAAAATTTAGACACACTTGAGTCTTGTCTCCTAAAGGTCAGTTTTTAGGATCTTAGTTTGGCTTACTGATAGTTCTGTTCCATCTGCAAGGCTGTACTCAAAGGTGACCCCCAGGGTGAAGTCTATTTCCAGGGTGCGGAAATTGCTGCTCTCCTTGACATGAAACTTGTCTCCAGTTTGTTCGATGGTTATCTTGAGGTTGTCGTGAGCGGCCAGCTTCCTCTTCACCATGTTAATGCCTATCAACAGACAAGCCAAAATATGTTTAACAGATTTGCAACAATCAGAGGAAGTTTCACAGGATTTAATCACTTTTCATGCACATGTGGTAGGTACAAAGGAAGTTCCTGCGTTTGTGTATTCATAGAGGATAAGTAGGTACAAAAGTTAAATCACAAATGTGCTGTAGGTCATCGGCATACATTCTTTGCTTGCATACTTGGCTTATAAACAGATTCTTATTCTTCATGCCACTAATTGTTTTCAGTTGAAGCCTTAGCTCCAGTATTTGATTCTGTTTTAAATTTAAAAGTATTTTGAATTACTTAAAGGGTATTAACTTACCTGATGAGTACACAAATTAAAAACATGTTCATACGTGTGATCAAATAAATTAAAATAAATTTTCTGCATAAATGGCATTTTGACTTAAAAACAATTACCCTCATAAATTATTAGAAACATACAAACTGCACCTTATCAGCTATTTATCATTTGCCTCATCAAGTCTTCATTATATTATGGTCATCATGTTACACAAAGAGTACACATGGCATGGTGATTTTTCTAAAATTGCATTTAATGCAATGCAACATCTTTATCAGTATTTTGCAGTTTGATCACTTACCCATTTGTTCCATGAACTTCTCATAGTTGTCATTGCGATCAATTTTCCAGTTGCCGTTGAAAGTCATGGTGGCTGTGAAGGAGGACTGGTCGACTCTGCAGAAAGGAGTGTCTTTCTCAAAGTCTGTGCTGCTCCTTTTAAATCGCACACCCTCTTATCTCGTCATCTGTCTGAGCGCTGATGTGGCTGTTTAAAGTTCATATTTTGTCAAGGAAATATCCACAGCTGCAGTTGATTGGGCAATGCCAATGGTTCTGGATAGATGCCTTGGTGTACCTAATAAAACATGCCACACGGTGCTGTATACTTTCTGAGTGATATAATGGTTAATATCCTAGTTTTACCTGTACTTGTGTTTACAAAGGGCACTAGTCCTTGTTTAACTACATCAACAGTACTCAGTGTAGGACTCTGGTAACTAAGCAGCCAGCATTTGTTGCAGAAAATATGACTCATATGTATTCTCAATGCAAGAAACACAGTAATGTTTTTAATCTCTAAATCCTTTGTGTCTGTATGTCAGTCTGGGACAAAAAATTACTCTACTACAGTGCGCCTGTTGCACATGTAGCATATGGGATTTACAGTTTTCGCACTACTTGATGTCTGTGGGGTAATTTTGCTCAACCTCTTATCTCTCAGCCTGGATACTGCTGCACTGAATGTAGCTGCATTGTTCAAACACAGTAGTGATCAGAGTGTGTGATTTTGCATTTCCAGTGATACCTTTGACCTGAATCTGGCCATTGTTGATAAATGAGACCTTTGATATTTGACGTTAATATCAAACAAACGCTAGTGTACACAGTAATTATTTGCTAGGCATTGTATGTCATTAAGATAAGATGAGGATTATGATTGGTCTTTTATAGTCTCTCTCTACAAACTAGGAGCATTAAAAATTATTGGATGTGAGTTAGCGATTTTTTTTGTATGTGACCTGTGCTTTCAAGTTTGGCTGTTGGGGTAAAAAATACATTGTAACTCCACCTAAGGTCAATTTGGGATACAGAAAAAAAAACCTAGAATGATATAAGACACAATTTACTTATGACAAACTAACTCAACTATCATAAAATGTCAGTGTCAAAGTATTTCTCTTTAGCAGGCAGGGAAGAAAAGCACCAAAACTTCAAATAAAAACAAATAACATTTAGACTTTCTGCATCTAGTACTGCATCTCTTAAATAGTGTCACAAAAGATGGAGCAAGATGTTAACAACATCACACACTTTTTTTTTTCTTTTTTATTAGTTTCTCCTCACCTCACTATGAGGCAGGAGAGACCTTTGCCTTTCTCTTATCGCACAAAAGAACTTTCTACTGTCACTGCAATGATGAAATTATCAAATGAGTTTATGAAAACTGTAGCTCATTTGATTAAGATCTGTGGAAGTTAATGTTTAATCCAATAAACTATATCCTACAAGGTTTTATGCAAGTTGTGGTGTCAGTTGTTGCACTACATTCAAAAGATTAGACAATGAATTAAAGGGCACGTATGAAGCTGCAATGACTTAAACTATACTTAAAGTAAATGCTGTTAAGAAAACAAATAAAGAGATTAGCAAATAAAAAGTTAAATAGATATTTAAGGTAATACTGATACATCAGAATATCTGCCATTAGCCTGTTCAAAAGTTATTCTGGCTCGAAAAAAACAATTTTGTACTTATCCATCCAGCCGACACAGCGACATTAGCATTTGTTAAGTGTCTGTTTTCTGGCCACCTCAACTACTGTATTTGATGCTAAGTTGGTAGCACATGCAGCCGGCTTGGAGCAAAAATAGGCCTTTAAGGAGTTTTTCCTGTCCAACTCCAATAATAACTCGCTTTTTTTTGCTCTCACCAACTCCTGACAAAAACATTTGTTGCTAGATGTTCAAAGTTCTTTACCAGCCACTCACCAAGAATCAGTCTCTGCTCAATCAGAGCTAGCTATGTGCTAGCTACATGCTGCTTATAGTTGTTCTCAATGGCAACATTTGAAGATAGGGTGAAAAGTCATGAGAAAAGGGGGCAGACGCGATACTGTTTAAACACAAGCAAAGTGGTGCATACTTTCAGACAGTCTATTCATAGTGTTGCTCTTGGTTCTTCACATGAAAAGTAAAAGAAAAGTTGTGTAAAGAATGAAAAAGAGAGCTAGAGAGAGAAGTTCAAACCCTTGCTGCTACTCACCTCCACACAACCATTTTGGATCATCAATTTCGGAATGTTACAGAAATGGCTGTAAACCTAATCCGATGTCAGAAAGGTGTGGACGGAAGGGAGTTTCCAAAGCTCTACAGGCAGATCTGATGTAGTATATTGGCCCCTTAACTTCATTAGCCATTTGATGCTAAGAGGCTCGTGAGCTTGGGTTTATCTGAACTTGTTTCCGTGGAATGGTTTCCAGCAGTGGTTGATGACAGCAGCAAAGATTCAACCACAGAGCAAATGTGTATCTGTAAAACCATAACTAGGAGTCAAAAGAGGCTTAAAAAAGATAAAATGCTCCAAATGTAAAAAGACTAAAAGCTAAAGCTGCATCATTCCTCTAGATTTTGGCGCCAAAATGTCTTATTTTGGCTGGCTAAGAAAGAGGTCAGACGGAGTTTCTGGCCTGCATCAAGCACCTACCACAGTGTGCCTCTGGCTTTTCCAACAGGATTAAATACAAGCTGATTTTATGGCTCAAATTCGGGCCGGGGTAGGCAGTACGGCAGGTCATTAGTTGGAGTTAATGGCAGGTATTCTGACATATCAGTGTTGCCTTAAATATCTATTAACTTTTTATTTGCTCATCTCTTCATTTGTTTTCCTAACAGCCTATTTTCCTATTTTACCTTAAGTATGCTTTAAGCCATTGCAACTTCATACCTGTCCTTTAATTCATCATCTTATCTTTTGAATGTAGGGGAGAACAGGGTAACATGAGAATATTTTACTGAAAAATGAAAAGTGTATTTGTTTCAAATACCATATATACCTCAGGTTGTTGTGTGCCCATGGAAATTAAAACAAGTTATCTAATTATTTTGCTTAAGTTAGTCCTACGGTGCAACTTACCCCAAGGTAGGAGTAAAATAAGCATTGGGTTGGGGTAAATTGAGCACTCTATGGGTAAATAGTGCTACCATTAAATATTGATATAAAAACGGAACAAAATCAAACAAATTTGAGATCATTTTGAACTTTATTAATGTCATCAATTTAACAAAGGCACAAACTCATACTTTTAAGTAAAATGATATGTCTGTGTCCTGTTGTTCAAAATGTTACTTATGTTAAATATTTCAGTAAAGATTAAACTGTGATCTTTGTGTTTTAGCTACAGAAAGACTGTGTGTAAATGTGCTTTTGAGTATTAAGATGACAGGTGACAAATTAAAGGAAAAACTGAAGAAGTACAGATCTGAATGCTTGACCCCTACAGTGAGGGGATCTGGTAGCTCTGTTATGTTGACAATGCCCTGATTCATAGATTACAAGGGGTCAGTGAATGGTTTGATGAGTATGAAAATGAGAGTTGTAGAATCAATGTCAAGGTGTGTTGAATCTGTTCTGGTGGCATGTAGTGGCCCAACACCTTACTAAGACACTTAATGTTGGCTTTTCCTTTAATTTGTCACTTGTCTGTATGTACAGCATGCTTGTGTGTGGCTTAAACTTAACATTAGTCAATGATTAGGTATTTATTCATCAACATTGCAACACTTGTAACAGGGATCAAACAGGAACAGTGTCTCTAGTCTCTAGAATATCAGAAAATAATTTTGGGGTTTAAATTGAGCCATTGACTCAACTTGCCCCAACATCACTGGCACATTTTACCCCACAACCTTCATTAAAAATGTTTCACACAGCAGCTTGAATCCACAATTGTTTATACAGTTAGTTATAAAGTTTATAACTTTGTTTTGTAGCTTACATTGACTTATATTAGCAAGTAATAATGTCCAAAACGTATCTATTTTAATAAAGATACAACACTCATAGCTTTAATAACATGATGATTTCACTTGGCAATGTTTTGCTCTTGCACTTTCTCCATGTGCTTGAGTCCAAGATGGATTGGGTAATGTGAACTATGCTTTCTTAATTTGTGGTCACATGATTACTTTTGTTTATGCTTACCTAGATAAAGGCGGTGGCTCTTTTTACCCACTGGCTTTATTTACCCTGTTCTTCTCTATTGCTACAACTGACAACAACTTGCATCAAACCTTGTCAGATATAATTTATTGCATTAAACATTAACTTCCATGTAGGCGACAGTTTGTCACAAGGTCACTTGATTATCTTCATCACTGGCCTACATTAGGCACCTACCACAGTGAGACTCTTTCCAATAGGATTAAATACGGGCTGATTTAAGGTTCATATTCAGGCCTAGCTAGGCAGTGCAGCAGGTCATTAGTTCTAGTTATAGGATGTTACTCAATATACAGTATATACAGAACTGTCATATGAAAATAATGTATGTAGTTTTTCTCAGAACTGCTTAATGGGGGGAGACTGGCTTTTTCACTTTCCTCGTTCCAACATTGCACAGGCGTGGTGAAACTCAGCTATTTCCTTCTGGTGCAGACTAGAGGACATCTCCAGATCATTTGTGAGCTTGTTGTTGACCTTCTTGTTCTCTTCAAGCTCACTTGCCATTTTTGTTTAAACTTTGCATAGCTGTACTGATGTTCTTTCAGTGCTTTTTTAGGATCAGCCATTTGCATCTTTATGTGCCCCATTTCAATACGAAGACTGGCTTTTTCACTTTCCTTGTTCCTTATTTGATTTTTGTTCCTGCTTCAGAGTTTCTTTTTGTAGAGATTTTACTCTGTGTTCTTTCTTTGGGTTTTTTTTTTTTCAAGAGCAGCTTTGGCTTTTCTCTCCTCCTCTACAACTTCCTGAAGCATGGCAGATCTCCCAGATTTGTCAGAAACCAACAGAAGTTAGTTTAGTTAGTTTAGTTCCATGTGCAGCCTTATCTAAATTAAGATATCATGAGTGGAGTGTTGTACATTGCATAGACTGAATTATTATTATTATTATTATTATTATTATTATTATTATTATTTAAATCAATAATAGAGATTTTGCTCTGTGTTCTTTCTTTGGGTTTTTTTTTTCAAGAGCAGCTTTGGCTTTTCTCTCCTCCTCTACAACTTCCTGAAGCATGGCAGATCTCCCAGAGCATAGAATTATTTAAATTTGGGCAGTAATGGTCACCATCAACAAAGACCAAACTGGTGTGCAAGCTGAGTGCCTGATGCTTTAACACATTCAAAAATCTATCAAGACCAGATCACACTTTTAATCAGTCTGTAATCTTCCCACCTTCCAAGTTCCCTTGTTTTGTTTTTTTTTTATTATTGATTTCAGGACTGTACTAAAACTCTTTTAGAGTTTAGCATGAGACGGGTAATCTGTTTTTTTTTTATCATTTTGTGGTAAAACTGCAGATGTTCAAGATTATTTTTACTGCATTGCAACTATAACATAACTTTAAAAAGAGGAATTCAAGTAGACAGATCACTATAATGGACTACATAATTCAAGCAACGTCTATAGCTGACATGCATTTAATATGATGAGTTGTTACTTTGATGAGAAACATCGTCTTGCATCATGGGAAAAGAGTTTCATGCCCCCACAACAGACATCAGGGCACAGTTAAATCATTAAGTGACATGTTCTCAACTTCCTGATTTAGAGATTGAGAGGATGGTAATCCTCTTACTAGCCACTAGAGAGAGCCCTTCGCAAAAGAAACTACAGTTTTGTGACAGTAAAGAGCACAGTCCTTGTTTCTGTTCATATGTAAAGTCTTGTCCAGAGTTACAACACGCAGGCTGAAATTAAAGTTTGTGTTGTGTAAAGAAAAATCAGGTGACCAACACTTCACAAGGCTTTTTTATTAGTTGACCTCCAAAACAGAAACATTATTCAAATAAAAACAATCTATGTCTTACAAGCACAGAAATGCACTTCCTCTACAGTACAAGAGGCACCTGTTTATGTCTGCATGGATTTGGATTCATTGCTAGGTTGTTATCTGATCAATGGAAAACATGGTGAAAAAAGTACAATACATACAGTATACTCATGGGAAATAAATCCAACGCATACAGTGCATGTTTCAGTTTAATTATAAACATGATGGAGGCACATATATTAGTTTCATCCATAATAAAGTTTATTTTTCACTGTATATTCTGTTTTCTAAAGTTCATAGCTACATTTTATAATATAGAGGTCTTATCACAAAATAAATACCAAATAACAATAAATATGTCAATTTTTAAGAATATCTCAGCATTTAACAGTATAATTCAAAACAGTATTCAATGTTATTTTCATGAATAATTAGAGAGGTGCGGCATGTATATTAAATAAAGTCGTGTATAGTGTTCTTTAGTGGGACTGCTTAAATATTTCAGTGACATATGTGTTGAAAGAGACTTGTTTATGGCTCAAACATTACATCATTTGTGACTTTTTAAAAAATAACTAAACATCAAATACATCTTTGAACTGAAATAGATCAAACTAGTTAGCACAGTAACTTTAGTGCCAAAGAGCTGATGAACATGACAATATAAATCTATATAAATACACATAGCTATAATAACTAAATTCACTTTTCTAAAGGAATCTGTAGGATTAATACAATCCGCACAATCACTGGAGGGAGCCGGCAGAGCTGCGTTCGCTTTGGTGCAGCTGAATTCAATATTTTATGATGTCACCTTGATGCCAGTGTAACATATTCAGTGTAAAACCTCTTAATTCTCATATCCAATGAACGGAAATGGGTCCCACAAAAATAGTGACAGCAATGGTTTGGACAAAAAAACATGATATAAAGAAACAGTTTAATTTTGTAACTAATACAGTAGGGATTTTACCAAAGTCTGTTTGATTTGATTTTATCATTAATCTAAAAGTGAAAATGACTATCTAAACGTACATTGGTTATTTTTGGCACACAGAATGAAGACTATTAATTCTGAGCATTTTTGGCTGGTACACAGTATATACGACAAAAATAGCAACTAAAAACACTGAAGTTAAACAGAAAATGTTTTAATCATCTAAATCTGTTCAGTGATGTTATATAAAATAACTATGTGAGAGTAATTTGTCAAAAAATGTATCAAATTTAAGTGTACCTTACAGTGTATCACTAACCTCAACTATTCATGAAACACTGCACTTTCTGTGTGTGTACTAAAAAAATATATAGTGAGGCCAGAAACAGAGATTAATACAACAGATTCAGATATACTTTGAATCAAGTTCATGTGGTTCATCATCTTAAAAATATCTGCATGGTTGTGGATAGATAATCACTTTTTTATTCCACTTGATCCTCCTCTTCCCTATGTCAAAATACTGAACTTCCGCTAGATGACACTTGTGGTGTTTTAGAGTTGAATCGGAATAGTTAAGCTTTAACTGAGGTTGACTCTGTGTCAGTGGGCGTCCTGGACAGAAACCACACCTTCATCGGTTCCTTCTTTCCTTTCATGGTGACGGGGCCTCGATACTCCAGATGAAACTGAGGGTCGGCGTTCTCAGCTGACTGCAAACACCTGGAACACAACGTCAACACCGCCACAAATCACTTGGTTTGTACAATCTTTTATCTTATTTTCACTACATCTTTGGTAAGAAAGAACCATAAGCAAGTAAATCTTTCTGTCCTTGTATAGACCTCCTGGTCTATGCTATAAATGGATTCCAACTCATCCTTCATGTCTATTTCTGGTATTTTCTTATCATCTTACAAATCCTTTTTAATACTGTTTAACCAAGTTGCAAAGCTCCTTCAAACCTTGTTTCTTTACTGCCAGTGATAAAAAATCCAAACATAACTTCAAAAGAATCAACTAAAGCAAAGAAATGAAATGAGGAGGCACTTGTTCTTACCGGTAAGTATACTCTGAGACATTTATTTTCCCCTTTTCACCAGTAGTTTCTGTACGACTTGTGAGGTTGACCGTATTTCCAAAGAGGCAGTATCTGGGCATCCTCTGGCCAATCACCCCAGTCACCACCTCTCCTGTGTGGATCCCAATAGTAATCTGGAAAGAAAGGAGGATAGAAAAGGACGCTTTTTATACAATCCACTGTGAATCCACTCTGTCGCTTATCACTTAACTCAAGCTCATTACTGGCAAACCAAGTTTGAATATTTATTATCAAACAGATCTCCACAGCTCTGATCATTATTCAAACACACACATCTGCTGTAAATTAATTACTGAAAGCAGCAGATGACGACACTTGGACAGCTTTCTATGATTTATCCATTTCAAGATTATGTTGGCAATAAGTTTGAGAGTGAAAAAAAAAGCTTGTTTAAATGTTAAATCAAGGACTGGATGATGATTTGTGTTCTATAGAGAGAGAGAGAGAGAGAGAGAGAGAGAGAGAGAGAGAGAGAGAGAGAGAGAGAGAGAGAGAGAGAGAGAGAGAGAGAGAGAGAGAGAATGCAAGCAGCTATCCAGCTGAATGCTTCTCTTAGTGTGTTGGCACAAAATCTTACAGCTATCAACTGAAAATGTGTAAGTTATGGTGGGAGGATATAAAGTTAAGTTTGCCAGAAATCACATCATGCACAAAATTAGATATATGGGTTTTTTTTTAGATTTGCAATAAAGTAAAAATTCCAAAAGGAGTCCTACGCAATCTACCGACTAATATTTAGACTTGATCTTACAGGCACTTCAGCGCTTGTTGTCTTCAGGGCATGAACACGCTGTGAGTGTCTGGGACAAATGAGAATCTATCTTTAGCCAAAGGATCGTGAGATGATTTGAGTCTGTTTCTGCTACTAAACCGGACTCCTCTTCAGCTCATGCCATGTCCCAAAATAAACAGCCTTTTGTTAACCAGACATGATTTTCCAAAGTTAAGTCTCAACAGTCATTGATACAATAACAATCTCCAACAGTCAGTCAAACAAAAGTCTACTGTCTTTTATCCAACTTTTCACTGCGTATGACTTCAGTGTGGAAATATGTTCATGTGCACAGATATAATCAATCATATAATCAATTAGCAAATTATATTACGTTGGTAATATTTTTAGAGGTCTGACACTCGACACTTTGAGATGTGTATTTAAAAAGCAATATTAGACAACTAAGAGTCAGTCAAGAGGAACAGTCTGAAAATCATGACATGTGCCTAACACACACTAACAGCGTCACCAAACAGACACTAGGCAACAGGAATATAAAACACATATAATATACACAAAACTGTCTGATGTGACATCCAGTATAGTGGACAAAGACACTCATGGAATATGAAGATTTCATTGTTTGCTTTTTGTCTTTGAGATGTTTCAAATAATTACTCACACAAACATTTAAAACAGCGTTGGAACTTGCTACTTGCAACCCTTTTTCTTTCTCTTTTTTTTTTTTCTTATTTTTGGGCATCATTAATACATGATGTCACCAGCTGACCTAAAAATAAAATTAAAAATAATTTAGCTTTACAGCTCAATGTTGCATATCATTTTTCAAACAATATTTTTTATCATTTTTTGTCATAAAATACTGAAAATATTTTCTGAGGCCACAGAGTCATATCCCACCTGTACGGGTTCACCATCCACTTTGACTTGTCCAGCAATCTCCATCATATCAAGAGCAAGGTGACAGATTGACTTGGCGTGGTGCGTGCACGGCTCTGGCAGGCCGCTCACTGTCATGTACTTATCACCAACTGTCTCTACCTGTATAAAGAAAAAATAAAGAAAAAGATAAAGAAAAGCATCACATGAGCAACACTATTACCTTTTTTGCTTTTGATTCATGTAAAATCATGAGATCCCACTGTGCAACAAAGTCTTTTCTTTTCTTTTTTTTTTTTTTAGATACACCGTGCAGCCAGAAATAAACTGAAACACCCCGAGATAAACACTTAAACACTTACATCAGCTTTAAGGCATTCAGGGCCTCTTTGAGGCCTGCTAAAACCCTGGGACCACCTAGCCATTCAGCTTGTAGAATAAATATTACTTCTTTTGGTGACCCAGTGCCTGAAGTCGATCCCCTGGAAGTGCAGAGGTCTGTTTGACTTCTTAAAGTGCATTCTTGTCTGAAAGCCTGGAGTGTAAATCTGCTGCGTGAGGCCTATAAAATAGTGCAGCCCCTCTGTAAAACTACACTGTTGTTTAGAACTCAGTGCTGCTCTTCTTATGGTGAAAAACTCAATTGATATAAATACTTTCTAACTGACTTGTATGTGCATAATTACATAACATTATTCACCAGAGAGTCACTGGTGCATTCAACCAGCAGAGAACTTGATAGTTAAAAGCACTCAAATTCTTAATTTTAGATCATACAACTGTGGTCTTTTCTACACTTTGATCATTATCACACTGCTGCTTGGATCTCCTCCTTTATTTGTTTACACAAATGCATGATAAACTGTCATGGTAAAATTCTTGCTTCCAACCTTGTATACATAAGGGTTCTTCCGAGAGTCTGTCAAGATGTCAAAACGTGTGTAAACATCATTGAGCAGGTTGACTATCTTGATGGCTCCCTCAGCAGAGGCGTGCTTGCTGCAGAAGGCATTGAATCCAACGATGCCACTGAAGAGGATGGTCAAGTTGTCGTAGCGTTTTGCCGGGACGGGCCGTTTGTGTCGCAGCTCGTTGGCGACAGATGGCGGCAGAACGGAATAGAGCAATCTGAACAGGAACAAGAGGAACAAACATGTTGAGCAAAAGTGTAGTTATGTTGTACTGGAGCAGCAGAGTGCTGTGCTGGGGCTTCCAGACTGAAGTCCATCCGGTGGATCAGCGTTTTATTTGTTCAACCACCTTTTGGCCATTTCTCTATACAAGCTGCTCTCAGATGGGAGGGTGGTGTTTCTATGGTAACTGGTTAGATCATGGCTGTCTGTTAAAAGCAAAATACCTTCCATGTTGCATCATAATTTGAGGACACGATACATACAGATAACAACCACCACACAAGAATCTATACATACAAATAGAGTATATTTACTCAGGGGACATATATAGAATATATGTTTCTCTTTAATGGTTCACATACAAGGGCATACAGAATGTTTTCTCTTAGTGAGGTACAAGCCTGAACAGCAGCAAAAACAGCATAAAGTTAATTCATATATATTTTCATTATCAGAAAACATGGTGTTATAAAGCTTTGAAAACTCAACGACAGAGCAGCAGCCGTTCTTTTAAATATTTAGAGAGGAGCCGTGAATTCTAATCAATGCTGGGAGCCCAAGGCGCTCTCTGACTGGAGAATGGCGAGAATAATAATATAGGGATCCAACGACAGAGTGAAAGTCTTTTCCTATGAGAGGATAGGGCTGCTACAGCAGAGCCTTAATAAAGACCACGCTCCACCTCCGTGGTCCTCTCCAGCTGTCACCCACTGCTGTGCCAAATTACTATGACAGGCCCTTTTCTGAAAGCCGCAGTCAAGACTAACTGAGTGTTTTCACCATAACAGGGACTGAAGAGTAGCTTAGGCAAATATCATCTGGGGTATAACGATAGATTCTGACCCTCAGTGGTCATACTGTCACGTAACCTCAACATGACTAGTGTCTATTTCCTGCTGTATATTTGGCGTTTCTTGTCTCGAGCCTGTCCTTAAAAGGGAATAGTTGAAGAGTCTTAAAATAATGAACAATCTTTGCCACTGATTTTGCAGAATGCCAGCAATGTTATGATACATTTTTTAGTGAGAACATACCGACAATTACAGTGCCCTGATATATAATTATACATAATTAAAACTGGAATACAAATTAATTGAGTTTTTCACAGTAACTTATTAGAGGGAAAAGCTTGTAAACACAGCTAAATTTGGATGTGAATAAAAAGGTTACTGCTTAAAGCAGGTGGTTGAGGGTCGGGACGCCTCCAAGATTTCACATGACAAACCTAAGGAGTTACAAGATAATTAACAAGTTAGGAAAAATAAAAAAAAACATATTTCTGGTAATTAACACTGACATTTCTTTTATCTTATCTTTTTACTTGTTTGTCTCTCCACTTTGGTAAGGGTTTGAAAGTTGCCTTCGCTTTGTTTAACCACTAAAAAGCTTTCTTTGACATATTAGCACTTGAATAAATGCCATAGTTTGAGTGATTTAAAAGTTGAACTGGTCAGGTTGATGGTATTCAGCCCCGTGAAGTGAAAGGTTATTTAAAGATTCACTCCGGACATGTTATAAGATATATAAGAATACTCTGCTTTGAATAATAATAAGGGTATAATATGTGTTTTTTTCAACAAAACCTAAAAACCTTGAAATTATATTTAATCCTTCTCTTCTCGCACTGCAGGCTTCAGGTTTCCACTTCACACATGAGTAAGTTGCATCCTAGACCACAATTAGCCTCTAGGCTAGTTGTGATGTCACAAATCATGCTTGTAGTCCCGCCCCTTAAACTGAAATTTTCAAAGAGCTTAGTGAAACTTTCCCCCTTCAGCAGATGAATTGAAAACAGTCCTCTAGTGTCAAACATTCATTGTTCCGCACACTGAAGCTCAAACATCCAGGTGAAGCAACAATAAGCAGAACATATTTTTGACTGGAGGGGGACTTTAAAATACTCACGTTGCTGAGGTCAAATTAATACCTTGTAAGTTTTAAGATTATTTCTTAGGATATTTATTGATACATCTGCTTTACTGTCTTGGTCATAAATTAGTGTTAGCTCCTCAGTAACTAAAAGTTGAAGCTACAGATCATACATGGTTTTCAGGCTAAATGAACAATTAAAAGAAAATCTAGAAAAATGGTCCCACCTGTCAGTCTTCTTCTTCTCGTCCTCCAGGGCCCGGAGTGTATGCTGCAGACGATCTGTCAAGATTTCCAGCTCTTGGGTCAGCTTGTACTCCTCACGAAACTGCTCACCTAGCAGCACCAGGTCACGCGTGGCATCATGTAGCGGGATGTCGCTCAAGTATAGCCCCCTTCGTGTGAGATCATCCAGGTTCATCACGCTGTAAAAAAAAACAAAAACAAAAAAAACAGAGAGATACGCATTTGCCACATATTGCCGGTGTTACAGCGTGCACTGTGATTTGTGTCTGTGGGTAAGAGGAAAACTAAAGACTTGTTCTTGCTCATGTCTGGAAGAATAAATTAAACAGACCATAAAGTATAAACCACCAGTAGTGAGATCACCATCTTCCTTTCAGGGTTGAGCCTACTGTCTCCAGATAAATGTTCCTCTGGTGTGGTGAGGTCATGTTGTCTGTGTGAGTCTTCTCTGGTCAGGTGAATGAGCATGTGTCTCTGTTTCAGCCCCTGTTATTTCCTGCTACGCAGTAACCTTTTGTGAAAATACTGATCTTGTCCTCTGCAAAGTGCCTTCAATCTGAAAGGACAAGATCTCTTGAGCCCTGCTCTCCTGCATCCGATATTTCACTAGATATGTATGATTGGTTACACAACAGTCACAGAGGCTAATGGAGGTCATGACAGAAGAATGAAGGTAATTACCAGCTTGAAGGTTTCTTTCCTTCTCTGTGTTTTTTCTTTCTCTCCATCCATGTAACTACAAATGTTTTGTTTATGAAAAGCTGAAAGCAAAATACATTTGAGCTAGCTAGTTAGTTAATTTAAATGACTGTGTGACAACTACATAAAATGAATAATCGTATT
Organism: Euthynnus affinis; assembly: GCA_029490765.1. Classification (NCBI taxonomy): domain Eukaryota; kingdom Metazoa; phylum Chordata; class Actinopteri; order Scombriformes; family Scombridae; genus Euthynnus; species Euthynnus affinis. Next base: position 17,423,306 of record CM055838.1, on the reverse strand, counting down.
GGCTTTACTGTGATTATGAGCATATTTAAAATTAAAAGCAAAACAGAAAAATGGTTTCATGTTAAAATGTTTCCAACAGTTCATCATTTTCTTGCTGTCATTAAGAGCACTTACAATATTCTGTCCATGTAAATATTGTATGTTCTTTCCTTTAAAAGATGTTTTCATGCATAGAAGATAAATATATTTTTGAAGGATGTTGAAAGAAAAATCTATTTAAAAGACCAAAACCAACAATGAATTTATCCTACAAGTATTATCTATGTAGCCAAAGTCTGACAGTCTGCCAATTTCTCTGAGTCATAGACCTCCACTAAAGGGGCACTCCACCAATTTCACACATAAAGATCAGTTTACTAGTCCAGTGGTTCTCAGACCCAAGCCAAAAGGGGATTTATCCATTTTCATTATAATTCCACCCATAAGTAACACAATGACAGAATGTAATTTATGGGTTTCATACACTTTCTGTAATATATCTGAAAGCAAAAATCTTATCAGACGGGGGCCCTGGGACAAAATCTTCAAATGGGGGTTGGAGGTCTAATTTGTGGTGGGTCTTTGACGTGAAAAAGCTTGAGAACCACTGGAATAGTCAGCCTGTGAAATTGTTGTATAATGTGTTCTTGGCTCTGGAGGAGCTTTTCTAAGTCTTAAAAATAACACAGATGATGTCATCAGTGTTATCTCAGGTTGAATTTGAAGAATATGTTATTGAGTTGCATTAGAGGAATTGCAGGATCCAATGTTTTTAGAGTTTAAGACATACTAACTTCATCAAAGTGCAATCCAAAATAGCTGTACTGCCCCTATAAAAACACATAAATAAGGTTGCACTGGTTGTCTCTGCATTATGATGAACACAGGCACAGAAGTTTATTTTGAGTTAATCCCAACTAAACTGTCCTGCTGCTGTAAATACTTACTAGAACATATTAATCCAAATGTTAAAATAATCCCCAACAAAATACACTTTTTACTCTTGGTTGAGGTTAAACATTTACTAAAAACTATAGAGCCAATTTAAACAAATTGGCTCTATAGTTTTTTTTGTAACTGCTCAGCCATTTTAAATGAAACTAGGTCCCAGTAGAAATGAATGGCATTCACTAATAGAATAGGGAACAAAAAGCATTGAAAGAAAAACTTTGTAGTTAACCTTCCTGAATATCATCAGTATAGCGGTACTGAAGGAGAAGTAAACAAAAACAAACACTATTGAGGTGTTTTGAGCAAATGTAGCAAATTATAAAAAGACCAAAATTGTACTTAAAATTGTGGTTTATGTATATTGTGGCCTATATAAATTATTATCAGATATTTTATTTCTACATAAATAAATACATTGTTTTGCTCAATTTCATTTATCAAAGTAAATGAACACATTCGGAATTTTGGGACTTTCATCTTCACCAGAAATTTGAGAGTTCCCATTCAGGCCAGTCACTAGCTTTGGGTTTTGTTGTACATATTCAGTCTGTGTTTCTCTCAGGACAGACGGCACATGCTGTAGGTTTACCTGGGTGAGCAAAGAAAAAGGATGTTCTCCGCCTCTGGCAAGTAAATCATCTGTCCTTTCAATCTCAGACAGCTGATCTCCACCCCCGTGAGCTCGTCCTCATTCTCTACAGTCTCCACATTCAGCAGGCCCTCCTGTAAGAATTACATCACATTTATGAATATTTCATTACATGTTCTCCTCTAAATCTGCTTCAAAACTGCACCAGTTCAGCTCACTCTTTATTTCTAAATCTGTATGTTTTTTGCTTTAAGTCTTGAATGCATCATCTGTCATTGGTAAGAATTAGGTCAGATTGTATGTGTCTAAAGAAAAAGATTAAATCAACTTTTTTTCTTGTCTCATGGCTTACATAGCATTCCAGATGCACTTAAATGCTTTTTCTTCTATTATTATGTTAACATTTAAGCATTTACTGTCCCAAAGTTTACATTTGATTTCAAAACTATTTGCTTCACCTTTCTTTTTCTCATTTTTTTCCTCAGTTTCTTTTTTCTTCAAGCCCTTTTTGATTATATGGCACAATTACTGGTTTTTTTTTTCTTGCACTCTCTGCTACAAACCGTAAAATGTTACATCTCAATTTCTTTAATGGATGAATGATTTATTTTACACACACAGATTACTGTGCAGATGACTGAAGAGTTTCAGTCTTGTCAACTGTGCTGATGAATTCCATATCCAGTCAAATTATTATGCAGCTTCTAAAAATATCAGTGAGCTCATCAATATTAATATATGACTATAAACACATTCTGTCATGTACAATCAAAACATGTTTTGATATATCATATCATCACTTTCTGTTTTAGTGCTTTTTTTGCGTCCTGAAAAACTTTGCTAATATAAGAAAGGTAGTAATGTGATTAACCGACAGTGCAGTAAATGTAATAAATGTAATATCTACCTTGCTTCGCAGAACGAAGACAGTGTTGATGTGGGAAAGGATGCCATGAAAACTGAAGTCAATGTGAGGACGGACCAAAGAAAAAACTGAAGGGAGGATGCAGGCACCAGGCTGGAGCTGTGGAAGCCAAAATATGCAGCATTTAGTTACAAAACATTAGAAATTATTGCTTTATTAACTATGTATACAGATGTATTGTAGCATTCAATTACAAATCCCATGAAACAGTGTTCGCTGCATATAAAACAGACTCTGGCATGATCGCGTGTGGATCTACACCTGGGGCAGGACTCGATAAATGGCGTTCCCGCACTGTGTGAGCATCAGGTCTTTGTCAAACATGAGGTGGAACGGAAAGGCCTTGCAGAACGTGTACGGGCTGATCCGAGTCTCCTGTGTGCCGTTCTCCTCAAAGCCGTCCAGATCCTCGTAGAACGCCGCCTCCTCCGAGTCCTTCTCCTCAATCAGGAACTTAATGTGGTCGCACTCCTCGCTTTTCGGTTGGATCATCTGTATTGAAGTTAAATGATTAATTGATTATTCATGATATTATTACAAAACTGACCGAAACTAAGTTAAACATTCCTATTTTGTGGCATAAGCTGCAACAATAAGACCTCCTTAATAAGATATTTTACCATCACAATATTAGTGTCATTAATAATATGGCAATAATAACATCATTAATGTCACGTCTATTATTAGAATTAGGAGAGCATAAAATGACATTATTCAGTGGGTTTATGGGCATAAGGCACGCTGACGTCAGGCAGCTGTCTCTGCACCCTGTTGCCACAGCAACCGTGGCTAATATTTCCAGAAATTGGGTGTCACATTTGGAGTGTCTGCCATTTTCTGTTCTTTCATTACACACACAATTGCTGAAAAATATTATCCTGTCTGTACAATATGATTAGGTCTGGGGGGCAGGGGGGGTCGCTCGCTTATGAAATGAAGAGCAAACTCCAGCCTAAGTACAGTAGACGTCTTATAGGAGAATAACATACTGCAGTTATTGATATTGATGACAGGCTGTGAATTGTGGGCTGAACATTAACATATAAATAAAAATACCAGTGACAGACAGTTTATGATTTGTAGCTGCTCCAATTCTTCTTATAAGTCGAGTCAAAATATGATTAGTGTGGTCATTAAATGAGCCAGTGTATACAATTATGGATCCACTCTCAGGATGTATTATCTAATAAATTTAAATTCAGCCACAGTTAGATGAACTTAAAATAAAACCGTGGAAGACAGAAAAAAAAAACTCCCTGAAAGATTCCCGACATCTCCTAGCTAGAGACTCTATAACTTAGATCTAAAAATATCCTCTGACTCACAGACATTAGCCAAAAACTCACTGCTGAACTGCAGTCGTCACGGCGCAGCTCTGATCCCATTTGGGTATTTTGTAACTTTCTGTTGTTTAATCTTCAAATTATAACCTCTTCAATTATATCCTGATACACACACACACATTCTGACACAAAGCATAACAGGGATTTAAACACTTCACTGAATGTTGTTGCCATAAATTTGAGAAGAACTGGAAAACCGTGAAGTCATCTTCATTCATCAGCAGCGGCAGCCTGAGCCATTAGAGCTGAGCAGGAAAAAAAGGGGAACAAAACAGCAAAGCAGACCTTCATCTCTATCTCTGTTCCGTGGATTTGCTGAGCGACTGTTTTAATGATGCCAATCACAATGTCTTGCAGGCCTTCTCTCTCTGAGTAGTAGTGAAGAATCAGATTGTTCCCCTTCTCTGCATCGGTGCAGCGAAACGAAGGAGCCCTCATCCCCGGATAAATGGTACCCAGGTGGTCATGGAGTGCATCCAAATTCTGAAAGTGAGAGTAAATATGAAATATGCAACATCCAATAACAGCAAAGTAATTAAATCTTGCTGAGGTGTAATAAATTATATGATGGCACTGTACATTATACATTAAACATTAAAGAGGTATTCCAGATGTTTAGTATTGCACTTCTATAATTATGGAACTTTTGAGGGGCAGATTAAAAGATGAATGTTCAAGATTGAAGCAGCAGAAACCAAGATTTCCTGAGTTTTCCAACACCAAACCCCAATTTGTAACAGAAGCTTTCTGTGAAAACTTTCAAGTTTCCAACTCAAAAATGAGATGACATCATCAGGGTTAATGTCTCAGACTTGACAAACATCCTCCCGAGCCACTGAAGATGATTGTTTTCACAAGCTGAGTATTAGTGCTCTTTGCGATGAGTACACTGACCACTATGCGCCCTTTAAACACTGCAATTTTAAAGGGGACCTGTGCTTTTTCTAGTTTTCTGTTATATATATATTTACTGTTACAATATCGGATATCTATGTTATTCTACCTTGCTGATGAGCTGACATTATTGTTTGTAAGGATTGCATTGTCCACTCTAATATTTTGTATAAGATTTCAGCTCAAACATGTACAAATGTATTTGAGAAGTTGACATTTCGAGCAAAGAACAGGGGAAAGTGACGAAATCCTACTACTATAGTTTGTTGCATGATTTGCTGATGTAGCCTCAGCAGCTGCCAGAAGTTGGGCGTGATGCAGCTATTGGAAGCTAACCGATCAGAATAGAGTGGGCTCATCCAGAGGAGGACCTTAAAGAGACACAAGCTAAAACAGCCTGTTTCAGAAAGAGGCTGAACTGAGGGGCTGCATGAAGGGCCAGTATAAGATAAATAAGGAGTTTTTTTTCACTGTAAATCATGCAAAGTTATTCCAGAAGAGCCCCAGATTCAAAATACAGACCTGGAAAATGGGCATGATATGTCCACTTTAAGGTTGGTTTTGGTTAATATTACCATCCAGAGAGAGCATTTACCTGTAGGAATTCACGAACATTCGATCCCAACACTCGCAAGATGGTGTCGTATCCGGACTCTTGGCAAAATTCGAAAAACATCTTCCCAAACATCTGCAAGATTTCTCCTGCATTAACCTCTGAAATAAGAAAGGAACAATTGTAATTCTTGGGTTCTTACTCTTAAGCAAAGAAATCCTTTAACAGCTGCTGATTTTGAAAGCTCCAGTTTAGTCAAGAATGAACAGTCAATATCAAGTTGTAATTGTTTTATTAAGGTGTATTTGTCTCAAACATTTTACCACATATAATGTTTTTATTTCCAATAATTAAGAGAAAAAAAAAACTTACTGAGAACTTTACTTGCAGCGGCGACAAGATCATATGTTTTGGCGTCCTCATATATGATTCTGACGAGGAACTGACCCTCAATATCAAGCTGGGCCTCCCTCCTGAAAACAAAGTGAAGCTGTTATTCATGAGCCACTGTAAATGTCACAGCAGCAAGTAAACAATCACTGTGGACAACATGTTCAGGCAACCAATACAGTGGCTTTGTCTTTTTGGAATTGCTTTCCTATTGTTGCTTAAATCACAGAGGGACTTCTGTTTACATGAACAATGTAATAACAGCTGCTGGGTTTTATTTGTAGCCAGTCAGTGTGAGCTGTCTTGATTTATATTACAGTAACATAAAAAAACGGTTTCCACATTATTTGAAGTAACTGTGTGGTTTCAAACATGCACTGGTGAAGGGTTTAAATGACGCAGGTTTAGATGTACGTAATGCAGGTCCTTTGGTAAAAAAAAAAAAAAAGCTCCAAGTTCAGAGTACACTTTGCTATTTATAAATTTGACAGTCCAATTGTAAAACCGTATTTGAACTTAATGAGGTTCTGATTACTACTGTTTAACTGAGAAAACAAAAAATGATTTACAGTGCTGACCAGCAATCAGCATTTTAACAGAACGTGTAGCAGCTGAAGAAACATACCAAGCCATGAAAGGTTTTGCAAAGAAAATAAGAATTCATTTTACAATGACTCAACTCATCAAAGTCCAAAAACAGAACAAACGTGATAAATTGTGCATTAAATAACAATGAGTTACATTTCAGAGATAAGACGCAGCAGAGCACAATAGGGTTTTTGGGATTTTTTTTAAGGCTGGAGAACGACCACTTAGAAAACATTTACACAAGGCAGCTGCTTCAGTTCTGTTTTTCTTTCTTTTCTTTTTTTTTTTCTTTTAGGTTGGGTCAGGAGTGGGGCAGCTAAGACTACAGATGAAAAATAAACTACGTTTGAGCCAAATATTTCAACATGCTGAAAAAATGGCATGTTAATATTATACTGGATGATTGGAATTACATTCATCTTAGGAGTTGTAACTGAGAAAAATCTTTCAAGTTACTTAAGAATAAGGCTGATCTGCTTTAAAAGGATTGTTTAATGATACATAATAGGGCTTTAACTAATGATTATTTTCATTATCAATTAATCTCACGATAATTTTCTCTATAAATCAGTCATTTTGTCTATATAATGTCAGAAAATAGTGAAAAATGCCAATTTTCCCAGAGTTAAAACTGACATCTTCATATGTCTTATTTTTTCCAAACAATAGTCCAAAACTCAAAGATAATTACTTGTATAACAAAAAAAAATCATTAAATCATCACGCCTGAGAGGCTGAAACTCACTAGTGTTTGGCATTTTTGCTTTAAAAAAAGATTAAAAGAATTATTAGATTATCAAAATAGCTGCCAATTAATTTTCTGCTGATCGAGTAACCAATTAACTGTTGAAGCTCTAATACATAGCATCACTGTCCTGTGAAAACCACATATCTCCAAAACCTAAACTTTTCATGAGCTATGATAAACAGTCCCTTTCCAGATTTATGACACTGCATTTTTCAGATAATCAATGGTTTTTAAATAAGAAATAGAAGAATTTACTCAACCCATAAAGACACAAGTTACTCTTTCATCATATCTGAAAAATTCTCCATCACCAAATATGGACATGCATAGTTTTCACTGGACAGCGACTATACAGTGGGCTTCACTGGCTGGCAGATTGCCATTAAAATATAACCCACAACTGTAAACTAAATTTTAGAGCTGCAATGATTAGTCAATTAATCAATTGACAGAAAATGAAACATCAACTGTTAAAATTCTCTGATTCCAGCTTCATAAATGTGAATATTTTCTGGTTCTTTAGTCTTATGACAGTACGTTGAACATCTTTTGGGTTTTGGACTGTTGGTCGGGATAAAACAAGACATTTGAGGACATTATCTTGGGCTTTAGCCCCAACAACAAATACATTTAGAAAATAATCAAATAATAATAATAATAATAGATAGGTTAATCAATAATGAAAATAAATTAGTAATTTAATAAGTTAGTTGCAGCTCAGATAAATTTACTCACATAGTTTACTTAAGGTACTTCAGGTGCTTTACTTAACTACCATTTTAGGCTGCTTTATATTTCTACTCCACTACATTTATCTAACAGCAGTCAAATGTCACTAGTTAACACTCATTACATTAAATTTTATTTAATTTTATTTTGACATACAAAACATATGCTCATCTTACTAAGTGTTACACATTGTTAGATATTAAGTTACTCAACAACATCTGGAGACATTAAAACTAGTTACACCTCAACCAGCTACAAGATTAAAATGTTACTTAAATATTAAAGGTGCACTTGTAGAATTTAGTGAGTGGCATCTAGTAGAACAGACTTGGCATAAATAATATTTATAAGTATGTTTTAATCAATGTATAATCACCTGAAAATAAGAATTGTTGTGTTTTTGTTACCTTAGAATGAGCCCTTTATATCTACATAGGGATTGGGTCCTCTTCCATGTTGCACCACCATGTTTCTACATTTGCCCAGAACCCACAAACTAAACACTGGCTTCTTTAAAACAGTCTTTTGCGTTTTTCGAGAGTTTTGCAGCCATTGTAGATTCTCCTACATGCTTGAATTGGGGGGGGGGGGGGGGGGGGGGGTATTCAGTTGGTTGCAATCTGCACCCACACTGCTAGGTGCCACTAAATCATACACACTGGTCCTTCACTACATTAGTAAGAATATTAACTATTAAATTACCAACTATTTTGATAATCAATTCATTGTTTTGAGTCATTTTTCAAGTGTTCTTTTTTTTCTTAAATGTGAATATTTTCCGGTTTCTTTCTGGACTTCTATGACAGTAAACTGATCTAACTGGTCTTTGGGTTGTGAAGTGTTATGGACAAAACCAGATGTCACCTTGTCAGAACCAGACATCTTCAGATGTCACCTTGTCAAAACCAGACAACTGCAGGTGTCACCTTGGGCTTTGGGAAACTAGTGACCAACATTTTTAGCCATTTTCTGACATTTTACAGACCCAAACAACTAATTGAGAAATCAAAGTTAATTAAAATTACCGTTAGTTGCAGCCTTAACTTAAGTACATTTTACTGATCTTATTTGCATACATACAGTACATTAAAGTGATTTTTGATGCAGTTTTTTGATGCAGGAGTAATAAAACTTAACATCAAACATATATATCTTCCAGTCAACATTTCAGCCTACAATCAATGGAGAAATAGAGAAAAGTGAAATTACTGTGGGACAGAATTTTAAATGTGATATACATACATATATTTATCAGAATGCTGAGTTTCAGTATGAGCCTGCAGATAAGGATGGTTGATCATTAAAAGCAAACATCTATCCCTGCTGCTAACACACTATCCATGAGCTGAAAATGTGCTGCAGGCTGAGCAGTAGGCCTGCCTTGTATCCTTGTTTGTGCTCTGGTTGGCCATAGTCTAACCTATGATACCAACAGGGCCTGAATAGTAAACACACATGATCCACAAACTCACTTGATGTCTTCCCACACTTCCGGCCCGTAATTCCTTAAAACGAGAAGCTCCAGGGCGTGATTCACAAAACCATACTGCAAATTTAAATATAAAAAAAACACGGACATGAATATTAAAACAGACTATTTTCCCCCTGAAACATAAGAGGTAGGCTTGGCGATTCATGCTGGTTTTCACATCACATAACACACGCTCAGAACATATTACATACTTAAAATGTATACACATGCAGTTTTTATTCACCTGTTAATATGCACAGTACCAATTATCAGGAAAATTATCGTATAACAGCCGAGAGAGTGGTGTACTAAGCAGGAAATGTCAAACGCACTGCGTCGCGCTACAAACAGCTTATTTAAACAGCATTAAAAGGTTAAATAAAAGCTTAGGATACGTACCATGATTGATGCTGCTCTTACTTTCCCTTATTTTTAAGCAAAAACCGTTGTTTCTGACACAACCGTCATCGTTTTAGTGCAGATGCTGATGACAGGCTCTGCCCCCTCTTTTAGCCTCAGCTAGTGATTGACAGCGAGCTTGTCCAATAGCAGACCAGAGAGGGTCTTACGTAAGCTACTCCTGACCAATGAGAACGACGCTACGGTTGTCCAACTGATGCTCGTAGAGCTGAAGTCTTCTCATAGTCTCTGATATTAAACTGCATGTTTTGTAAGAAAAAGTAATATCCGTGTTTTATGACAAGAAGTAGGCTTAATGTGTTAAAAGGTGGTGATTTGTCAAACTGAATGAGAAAACTCATTTCAAAAATAATCTATGCTATCAGATAGGACTGCAACTAATGATTATTTTCATTATTGATTCATCTATCCATTATTTTCCAGATTAATCGATTAGTTGTTTGGCCCATAAAATGTCAGAAAATGGTGAAAAAATGTGATCACTGTTTCCCAAAGCCCAGGATGACATACTCAGATGTCTTGAGTATGTCATCATCTTATAATATATTTTACTGTCATACTGTCATGAATATAGTTTACTGTCATAGAGGACCAAAGACACCAGAAAATATTCACCTTTGAGGAGCTTGAATCAGAGAATTTGGACCTTCTTCTTTTTTTAAAAAAAATGGCACAAAATGATTAATCGACTATCTACTAACTAAAAAATAAAAGTTGGCAACTAATCAATTAATCAATTATGTCTAATCATTGCAGCTCTACTATTAAATCATATCATGTCATATTAGCAGTAAAGAAAATACTTAGATCCTCAGCAGCAATACCACAAAGTGAAAATACTGACAAATTTTACAAGTAAAAGTGGTGCACCTTCCACCAGTGTATATAATATCATATTTGTATTTGTGTCAACAGTAGTGGTGGAAGAAGTGCTCAGATATGCTTAAGTAAAAGTAGAAATACTGTTGTCTCAAAATACTCCATTACAAGTAAAAGTCCTGAATTCAAAATGTTACTTAAGTAAAAGTACAGAAATATTATCAGCAAAATGTACTTAAAGTAAAAAGTAGAAATTCTCCTTACATAGACTAGCTTCTGTTTTATTATTATAGTATATTACATTGTTTTTTTCATAATAATAATAATGATAATTATCAAAATGTATTTATCAATATAGCACCAGTCACACACTAATGCAGCTCAGAGTGTATAACATTTTTTAAGAAAAGAGTAGAAAATTTAGACAACAGTTAGAATATTCAAATATATTCTCAAAAGTAACCAGTAACTATAAGTGGCAGTTAAATGTAGTGAAGCAAAAAGTGCCATATTTCCCTCTTAAATGTAAAGTGGAAGTATAAAGTAGCATAAAATGGAAGTACTCAAGTAAAGTAGAAGTATCTCAAATTTGTACTTTCGTACTTAAATAATTCAACTTACTTACTTTCCACCACTGGTCAACAGCCCTATTTAACACTGAAAATCTTTTGTAATATAGAGTATTTCATATAGCATGGAGTCAATGACTGAAGTTGGTTTCTGTTAATATTTATTGCGCTTTGATTACATTACATTAATGGTTAAAGCACATCATTATGAGTGATAGGAGAACATTCATTGTATTCTTGTTGTGTCATATCCCCACTGTATGGGAAAGAAGTGCTATGAAACAAATGTAATAAATATAGTATAAACATGTGTACAGTGAAAAAAAGTAAAAATACATTACTTATAATAGGACAAGGGGATCTTAGAATGCTTTATGTCTAATATATGGAAGTCGAAGTTACATGTTATTATAAATATATACTGAGCTGGAAACACACACCTCAAAAACAATGTTTCTGGTTGTTTTCCTGTTTCTGGAAGAAATTATTGACCTGTAAATTCATGTCGAATATACTCAAAGAAAAAAAAAAGATAAAAATAAGTACAAATAAACTGTGATTCTGCCTGTATAGCTCCAATAAGGCACCTGAATCTGCTCTTCGTCATTTAGTTTGATTGGAGGAGTGAATCTCAGTTTAAGATGTATCTTAAATCTTAATCGTTTGCTTCAGCTTTTTCAGATCATGTCTCCAAATTCTCCACTAAAAACAGACAAAGCCAATTCAGCGTTTATGTAGATTTTTCCATCAAGTCAAGGTGCTTTAGTAGGTTCCCACCCAGTCACAGCAGTCTAGACAGATGCGAATGGACCAGTCAGATATTTACAGAACAAAATCTTGAGGGAATCACTATTTTATAACATCACATTAAGGATCCAGAAACATCCAGAATGCATTTCTGTATCATATCTACATAATGCAAGATGATATATTCAGATTTCATTACAGCGCTCCAAAAAGTCACTGGCTTTAAATATTTTTGGCAACATTTTGTCAATGTTTCATGTATTTCACAGCTCTTAAAAGTAAAAAAAAAAATTAACAAAACAGTCTCATGATCGTTCACTGACAGTCTATATCTTAACTCAGAGGCTTGCAAAGAGTGGTACTTTTATTATCTATTTACAGAGATGACTCATTCTGGAAGAAAAATGATGGAAGTGAGTATTTCTCTCCACTATAACTGTACAAATGGGTAATTGTACAGGAACAAGACTCATGTTTGACAGCAAACTGACATCTCTGTAATTAAAAAGCCGCAAGATAGATAGACACAGATAGACCATATCATTGATATCTAAACAACCCAAACCAAAATATAGAAGGTGTTTGCACTGTAGTTAATGGATTTATTTATGTGTCTTCATATCTAAGGTTTTTTTTTTTTTGAAGGGGGGGAGGGAGGTTCTGCAGCAGCTTGACTTCATTTCAGAGTCAGTTTTGAAGTTTTAAAGGACGCTTCCAAAAAGTAACAAACACCAGGGATGTCTTCTGGGAAGTTGGCCGGAAGCTCCTGTCTGCTCCTGGGAATGAAGACAAACTCTGGGCGATCCTTCAGCAATCTGGGACAAAGAGCACACAAATAAAGCATGAATCTTAAAACAATGTGGCAAATTATTTGACACAAGAGGAAACACAGAGCTCCTTCTAAAACTTCAGTTTCCTATCCAGAGCACTTTAGTTTCTTTCTTTTTTTTCCTCTGCAACTCTGGAAACAAATGACACCATTCAGTACTGGCTCATAGAAGTGCAGTGAGTACAGTTTATTTAAGATGATCAACATTTCCTTGATTTTTAGTCTTGTAGTCATATGAAGTGTTTTGAGAGGTGAGTTAAGAGTTAGTATTCTAACTCTAATGTCAAATATAGGCCTGAATTAGCACTGTTGTGTCACCTGTGGGTTGTGGGGCTGATGTTGATTTTTCTTGGTTGGCTGCAGGATTCAAACTTGTTGGCCAATGTGACGTTGTTCCCAAAAAGGCAGTAGCGTGGCATCTTCACCCCAACTACACCAGCCAGTACTGAACCAGTGTGCAGGCCGATACGCATCTGGAAAAAAATGCAATATTCAACATGATTCAGTTTGTTTTTTTATTCATGAATAATGCACTTGGAGTGAATCGAAGGCTTCTACTCCACTTTTTAACTGTACAGTATATGAGAGGCATTAATACAGCTCCTGTATTTGTTCTGTATCTGCAAATCAATTTCTGTTTTAGATAATAAATATATAAGGTGTGTTAATATTACATATGTTTCTTACTGTCAACAATAGATAGCTCTGATAACCTTATAGTTTGTTGTGGTGCAAGAAAAATCTCATTTCTAAGTACTTCATTATTTTGGGTTCTTGATTTTGCAGATTTTCTTAAAATATTTGCATAATTAACATTTTGAAGCATAATGTAGATTGTTGATTTCTTAATTTATTCACTGGATCATATTGTTATGCAAAGTTCTGGCTTGAAATTAGAGCTGCAAATTGGAACTATTGTCTCCCCCTTCTGGCAGTGATAGTAATTACAAAAACACTGTCGACATGCGTTTACGCTATAGGCTCCGCCATACTCCATTGTTACTCTTGCAGCTGTAAAACAGTGGATACATTTTTTAAAATGTTTTTTAAATCCACATTTCATTTGTATCCCCGTTAGCAGAGAGTTAACTAGAAGTTAGCCGGAAGTCTCCAGTGCGCACACTCTGCACATTAAGCATGCACAGTATGCATTCATCCAGCCAGCACTGGAATATAAACCCTGACAGGGGATTAAAAACTCCAGTATACTGTGAAACACAGATAGATTTATCTTTGATAGGCTTAATCTGCATTGTGTGAACTCGTCTGTTTAGCAAGGGCTTGAATGTAATGGACGTTCATTCATAGTAAAGGTTCTGCACTCCAAGTTTAAATTGAAGGAACATACTATCTACTACTTAATCTATACTACTTTAAAGGCAAAGGTCTGAAGATGTCTGATAGCTCTGAATCCATAAACTTTACACTTTACTTCTTTGACAGCAACCATTCTGTTAGAGTTGGTGTCATGTCTTTTCAACATTTCTTGTCAAATGAGAACTCTTCACATGAAAACCCTTTTTGATGTAGCACACTTTGAACTCACGTCATTAGAAGTTATATCATCATGTTGAATGAGGATTATAACACCGAGCAGTGCTTGACCCTCACCTGTATTGGTTCTCCAGTTGGCGTCATGACTTCGCCTGAAAGCTCCATCATCTTTAAGGCCATGAGTGCTATTTGGACGGCGTGAGTCTCACTCTCCTTGTGTAAGCCACCAGCTACACAATATGCGTCACCAATGGTCTCCACCTGAATACAGTGGATGATCATTAAAATGATTTCTAACATGAACATGAAAAGGTTTTCTGAAGCTGTTTGTGGTCCCGGTCCCTTAAAGTCAAGGGCTTTTCCTATCTATCAATCTAAGTTCACACGCTGTGCATGAAAAGGAAGTTCAAACTGTATTCAAAATGTATTGTGTCATGAAGATAATCCACCTTGAACAAAATGTCAAATGTTAAGTGGATATTTATCAAAATCTCTTAACAATCTGACTTGTTCTTCATCTTACAGTAGAGACAGAGGGTTGAAAAATCAGGGAGTAATAAAACTTAGACTGTAATAGTACTTCATCCCTTGCCATATTTAAGAGTCCTTTCTTCTACTTTCATGTAAATCTGGACCGGAGAGCACTCAAAAGCTATGTGGCAGAGACAAAGTGAAACTATTTTTAGGCACATACATGTGGAGTGGAAACAGGGTCCTGAAGGAACTTCTGACTTCCTAGCGTTTTACGAGATATTTGTCAAACATGCTGCTCTCTCTGTTATGCTTCCGTGACACTTTGATTACATTATCCAACCTCCCTGCAGATTAGGAGTCTTTGGCAGACACAAGGGTAGTTGTTTGAGCTGCAGTCACCGTCTGTCTTTTGAATTTGTTGAGGAACATTGTATCATTTTGTTCAAATTTTTAAATTAATGAAAGAATTTGTTGCAAATTACTTGACCAGATTTTATGCCAATCTTATGTTACTACCTGATGTACCAGATTATTTATCTGTTGTCAAAAAAAAGAAAAGTGCATCTGTGTCATCTTTGAATCTGTCAGCTACTGTGGTTATATACTTTTGAAAATCTTCACTTTTTGCTTATTTCTTCAGTGTTGTCAGCAGCAAAAATGGTTGATTAAAAGGCAAATTTGGGTGTTTTGTAGTGAGCTATAGGCAGGCCAGAGCTACCATGTCCTTGGTAATATTTCTGATTTTACAATTTAAGGGTGTTTATGACATGAAGAGGAGTATACACATGTTTATTTAAGCTCATTTTGATGTTTTTTAGGCTAATATCTAAAAACTAATAAAAAGGATTATCATATTGTCCCCCACAATTAATTATCTGGTAATGTAGAGATGGCTTTGAAACAAATAGAAAAATAAACAGATAGCTGAAATAGACAGAAAATATAACATTTCCATGAATAAATAAAATCTGAAACATGATTTTTAAAATACTAAATACTGTAGCTACAAAATTCTTACAGAATTTGATCAAATTCATTTGTAAAATTCAATCAAAACTAGAGATGTTTGATCAGAAATTATTATTCACAGGGATAAAATTGTCATTGCAATGCTTTAAAATGGATGAAATATATAAAAATAGTTACTCTTTCTTGTAAATTTGAATTTGAAAATGGTAGTATTGCACCACTTCATTCACCTCAGGAGACTGTTCACCTGCTGGTGATACCTGTTCTTTAGACCCATTAAAGGACCTTGAAATGTTTTGTTTGCATTTTGACATTTTATGACTGTTTAACTGTTAAACTGTTTAATGTCGTTCCATTAACCTACCTTATAAACATCAAGCTCTCCACATTGGTGGTCAAACCTGGTGTACAACTCATTGAGCATGGTGATCACTTGCATTGGGGTACAAAGTGAGCAAACAGCTGTGAAGCCCACAAGGTCAGAGAAGAGCATCGTGACTCGGTCAAACTTCTTGGCCTGGACCGTTTGGCCCTGCCACAGCTGCTGTGCCACAGTGCCGGGGAAGATGGAAAACAAGAGGTCAACTGTCTTCTTCTTCTCTTCCTCAAGTGCTTGATGAGCATGCTCCAAGGCTGCTTTGGCCTTCCCCAGCCGCTTCTTCAAACCGTCCTGCGCTTTAGCCTGTTCACCCACCAGGACTACGTCACGCAGTGCGTTATGAACGGGGATGTCTGACAGGTAGAGGCCGCAGCCTGTTAGCTCCTCCAGCTTGTCCACACACGGTGAGCCCAAGAACAAGATGACGTTCGACTCGGAAACGTAGATCATCTGGCCTTTAAGGTCCATGAGCTGAGAGGAAAAAATCGGTTGATGAGAAAAGTTCATTTTGGTGGAAGTTAGAAGGAATCATGTAACTATATGAACTAACTGCTCTTGTTGCTTATTAACTTTGTTTTTTGAAGGTATGTTGATTAAGATGAATGTGTAGACTACATCCGGCAGCAACAGTTCCATATTATTTTCTTTAAACACAAATTTCCCACAGAAAAAACAAAAATTTTCAACTATCTTTAAGGAAGAGGGAAAAAATCCTCAAGACATTCATAGCAAAAGCAAACTTATTGTTTGCATAGTATTTATGAAATGACAGCTATATTTGTCAGCCATTGCAGCCAATGAAGCCAGAAGGTTTATTTGAAAACAAAGTCCCATCCAACCTAAGTACATTTTGATTTCCCACACTAGTGGTATGTCAATGTTGACCAGTTAGTGCACAGCTTTGGTCCAGACTGAAATACCTTGACAAATATGAAACTTTATGCAAATATTATTGGTCCCTAGAGAATATGTCCTACTGACTTTGATGATCTCCTGACTTTTGCTCCACCATTGGTTTGTCCAATACTTTGGTTTATGACAAAATATGCTTTCAAAATGAATGACATTCCAACCTTATTCATTTCTCATGTAATAACTGACACCATATTTGGATTCACTGCTAAAACCAAAAACTGAGGTTTGAAAAAAGTATATGTATCTTGAACTGCGACAAATGACTATTCAATTAATCAAAAAAATAATCAACAGATTAATCAATAATGAAAATAACTGGTAGTTGCAGCCCTATATCTTTGTCGTAGCACCTAAACAATTTCTAACATCATAGTTTAACTTCTGATTCTTATTCTGAGAACAACCTCTGGCCAATTATTATACTTACTTCACCACCACTGCTAGAGCTCAACAACAAAATTTCAAATTCAATTGCTGACCTCACTCTGTTGTCATTTGTTGATTCTTAAACCAACAGTAGCTTTGTGTGGCATGTTGACCATTTCTGTTGACATTTCACTTGTGTTTGTGCACAGTGGACTTGTCAGCTGTGTCATCCATTAATTTCTACATCATTGAGCTCCTGCTTAGTGCTGATTTTTCACCAGTTTTATTTGGTCTGCGGCCACTGAAGGTGCCTCCCTCTCTAAGACTGGTGTCTATAGTAAGTGGAATCATCTCTGACTGAATGTCTATAGTCATTATACCACTGTCATGTTTACTCACTGAGACTTTCATTTTCTCGTCATGGCGACCAGTTGCTGTGCACCCTTACATAAACAGCATGAGCATGGCTGTGCCTTTGATGGATAAAATGGTTTGACATTTGCTTCTGATCTCCTCTGAGGCTATAATGTGGATCTCTATCTCAGGTCAAGTGCACACAAGAACACCACTAATAAGCTGGACTGCTTATAAACAGGCTGACCGGAACACTTTTTCCACCTTCTTAGGCACTGACGTCACTTTTCAAGTTATATCTCACATATATGTTGACATACCTTCCCTGTGTTATCTGTGGTGGAAACTCCATGCTTGATCCGAATGATGAACTGCGTGTTCAGCATGGTCAGTATACCCTGAAAGGTACATTTGATCTGGGGGGAGACAATAGAGAAGTGTTCTTGGAAGGTAGCAGACCGCCTCAGTCCATCCTTCCTGGTCAGTCTCTTCCTGAGCCCATGTCCTATTTGCACCAGAACCAAGTCCTGGTCCAGGATCAGATGGAAAGGGAAGATGGTGGAGAACAGAGAGGTAGGAAGGGTCCCAGCTGAGGTCGCCCGCAGAGGACTGGGGCTCAGATTTTTAGCATCCTTAACCACAACTGTGTACAGAAGACTGGGCTGCGGGCTGGATTGCAAAATGCTGTCTTTAGCACTGGGGGGATCCATCAACACATCCACAGTGGTGTGATACAGCAGGCGGGCAGCTGCTTTGATAACTCCAGGGAAAAAGAGCTCAGTGATCGGACGGGGGTTGAAGAAGTAGACAGTAAGCAGACCCGGATCCTTGTCTAAGCACAGCACAGAAGGTTCATTTACACAATCCTCTCTGTCCGGGTTGGGTGGCGTGCTGCTCTGTTTCAACAAGACATTGAAGCTGTTGAGGAAGTCGTGAAGAGCTCCCCCCACCACCCTCAAAATGTGTCCGTCCTCCTCGTAACACATGTTGAATAGCTCCTCTCCAAGAGCAACTTTCAAAGCCTCCATCGGGATTGCTGTCGGATAAACGAAGGGAAATAGGGGAAGATGTGAGGCTAACATGACCTAGGACTTCACAATACACACAACATATTTCTTAATATGATTTTCAGATTTGACATTACCTGTTTTGGTCGAGTAAAGGTTCATCATGTCCACTAAATGCTCTGGTTCATCATTGCAACTCTGACAGTCTGTGCAAGAAATTACTGGACTGGAGAGACAACAAATAGCAAAGTCAGACATGTAAACCAGACCAAATTGAACTAAATTAGGCCTACATCAGACTAGAACTGTAACTAATCATTATCTTAATTATCAAATACACTGCCAAATATTTTCTCAATTAATAAATTCATATTTTTATTAATATTTATGTTATATTCTCCATCCAACCATCCTAAAACTCAAAGATATTCAGTTTACTATCATATGTGCCAAAGAAGCAGCTCACAAATGAGAAGCTGCTACCAGCAAATGTTTGCCAGTTATACATGAAAATTACGGAAATGATTAATTAATTATCAAAACAGTGTGTGGCCAATTATTTTACTGTAGCTTCACATCAGACAATATTTAGAGGAAAAGTATGCAGAATGTTTAATTGTCTGCTATAATCATGTGTTTTTTCCAGCAGTATTTCTTTTCATTTACATAGGTATTCACAGCAGCTTGAGTCTGTATCAAGCAGGAGACATTTGAAAGGGATCTTGAGGCAACTAAACAGTAGGCCAACAGTGAAATTGGTTGTTAGGAGTACACGCTGTTGTAGCAGACGCCCAATTTAAGCAGTAGTAATCATATTTGTAGCGGTCAAGCAGGGGTGTTGTTGCTACTTCAGTCTTAATGGCATCTGTGTTAAAGAAAAAGACACATTTTACCTTTCGGAGTCCCTGTTTTGGACTGATAGTGTCATCATTCGTTGGAGGGCAGTATGCAGCCTTTGAAACTGTGTGACAAAGTGTCCAGCAAGTTAAAGGTTATCGTCTGACTGACAGGACTTAAAAGCAGCTTTAATTATAGAAGCACCAATCAACTGAAAAAGCAGGGTGAAAAGAAAACATCTGGTTTATCTCACGTGGATAAACAGGCGTGATGTCTGTGCCTTGCAGGCGAGACTCATGGGACATTTTTTTTTCATAAATATATGCAAAACATAGTAGTTGCTTTCTCAATAATGATACATTTTTAACTCACCTCAGGACATGCCAATTTTCGGATGCTCTCCCCAAGTGTATGCAGGTTAACTTTGGCTCTGCTTGTCTTCTGTCGAGGTAGAGCCTCACCTATTTTTCCATGCACGTCCTTAGAAATAGGTGATAAATCCGCGGCGTCACTTGAGCGCTCCTCAAAGTCTCCGAGCTCATTGTTTTTAGCGCTGCTGGAGAATGGACAATCTCCCGATATCTTCAGTTCTTTCAGCTTCGTGCAGAACATCTTCCCCTTGCTGTGATCTCCAGGCTTCTCTCTCTCTCTCTCTCTCAGTCTTTGATTTTTTTTATTTCTTATCTGATTTCGGAGGGAGACAGTCCTGGTCGAGCAGCTGCGGTCTCCGGGAGAAATTCCATCATCTGGTGTGCTCATCCAGGATTTACCTTCCTCTTTGCGAGCAGCTGATATAAATGATCAGCACCAAAGCAAGAGACCACATACAATATTCACTGAAACCTGCATGGGCAAATGATGGCAGAGAACCATCCTTACCAAAAGCCAATAAGAAACTGGAGAAAAAAGAGCAGCAGACCAATCCATGCGCAAAGTGGGGCTGGTGTGTCTGAGCAACCTATCAGCAATGAGAAATTATTTCCAGGCGACTCCTCGCATGCAATGGACTTTTTTATTTACTCAGATCAGCCTTTAGACTGGGTCCCATCATATGAAACTGTTCCTCACATAGCATCACTTTTAGGCCTTTATATACATAAAGACCTTAGTGTATGTGTGATCTTAAGGGATGGGTTACCAATTTGGGTCAATATAGCACCAACACAATACTGGGTTAATGTGACCAAGAAAGCTACTCAAGACAGTGGGTTGTTATGTTTTTTTTTATTTTACTGTTGAGTTATTTACCCAAACTAAAGCTTGTTATAATGTACTCTCCTCTGTTTAAACTTGCATGTTGCAGTTTATTAGTGATTGTTAATAGCTTGTGTATCTTTTGAATGTCACATGCATAACATTTTGTACAAGAAACAATACATTTGTGACAGTTTTTAGTTACCCCGATGTTGTAGTAGTGCTATAGTAACCCAAGCTAGATAGAATTATGACCCAGTGATTTATTTTTTAATAATATTTTATACTCTCTCTCTCATTCATCTTCTGCACATTCATGTATAGTCCACAATTAGTTTTTACAGGTTATCATGTCTCATCTGCTTGTTATCATCACTGGTATCAGTTATTATTGCCCTTTAGCTGTTGCATTTTTTATTACTTACTGTTTTGGTTTGGTTTGCAGGGCATTTTTATTTGTTTGTTTATTTGTACTGAATAAGATAATGGATACCTAAATTACCTTCAGGATTAATAAAGCATCTCTTTCTCTTTACCCTCTCTGTCTCTGTCTGTGTCTGTGTCTCTGTCTCTCATACACACAGACACACACACACACACACAGACAGGAGCACACTGCTGTGTTTCCATTACTTCAGTGGACATTACATTTACTTACATTCATTAGCTGAAGACTTTTCCTAATCACTACTTGCCTAATCCCAACCTTACCTCAAGCTTCAACCAAGTCTTCACCCTAAAATCTATTGCTTTCCAGTATGGAGGCTTGCTCTTTTGTCCACACACACACGCCTGCAGTAACTTCCCTAGTGTATTTCCTTAATGAAAGCTCAAACAAGTTCACAAAGTCTATTAAGAGGGGCCTGTGTACCTTTGCCCAATCTATCTATCTATCTAGGTTTGTAGCTTGTGATTTTGTTGCTATCGTGGTCACTTTGGCATCTTACTGTTCTGTTTGTATTTCTTAAGTGGTCGCTTCATTGGTATGAGAACATCTTGCCAAAGGACTGCAGTTGGAAGCTGAGCCAGCCAGCTATGACCAGCTGGCACATGCACAGACATGCCGATTAATTTGCCTACTACGTATAAATAAATAAATTAAATTTACTACAATATCAGAATATTTTCCACACTGACAATGTCTCTTTTAAGTTATTGCCATATGTCACAGAAAAAAAATCAGGCACATCCTGTCTCAACAAGATGCAGAAAAAATAGTCCGCGCATTTGTTACTTCTAGGCTGGATTACTGCAATTTATTATTATCAGGCTGCCCTAACAAGTCTCTAAAGACTTCCCAGCTGGTCCAGAATGCAGCTGCACGTGTACTGACTAAAACTAGAAAAAGAGATCACATTTCCCCCATCTTATCTTCACTGCATTGGCCTCCAGTAAAATCAAGAATTGAATTTAAAATCCTTCTCCAAAGCCTTTAATGGTCAGGCACCATTATATCTTAAAGAGCTCATAGTACCGTATTAATCCACTAGAGCACTGCGCTCCCAGAATGCAGGCTTATTGGCCTACAGTCACCAAAAGTAGAATGAGAGGCAGAGCATTCAGCTATCAAGCTCCTCTCTTGTGGAACCATCTTCCAGATTCAGTCCAGGGGGCAGACACTTAAAAGCTTATAGTTAGGTCTGACCAGGCTTACCTTGTACCAGCCCCTAGTTATGCTGCTATAGGCCTAGACTGCCGGTTGACTTCTAATGATGCACTGAGCTTCTCTCTCCTCCTCTTCCTCTCCATCTCCATGTATTCTTTTATCATTAAACCATATTACTAACTTGACTTCTTACCCAGAGTTCTTTGTGCTTTCTCATCCACAGGAAGCCCCACAAACCATGCTGATGTGTTGACATCCTTCCTCTGTCCTTCTTCTGTCCTTCACCAGCTGTTCCTGCTGTTGTTGCTGTTTGTTGCTGCTAGTCATGTATCTGTCGTTGTTGTTGTTCTTCTTCTTCCCCCACCTTCTTCTCTCTCTTTCAACCCAACTGATCAAAGCAGTTGGCCGCCCACCTAGAACCAGGTTCTGCTTGAGGTTTCTTTGCGTTAAAGGGGAATTTTTCCTTACTGCTGTCGCCAAGTACTCATGGGGGGAATTGGGTGTCTCTGTAAATTAAAGAATATGGTCCAGACCTGCTCCATGTGAAAAGTGCCCTGAGATGACTTTTGTTGTGATTTGATGTTATATAAAAAAATTTAATTGGATTGAATTGAATTAAAATGATTTTGTTTAAGTACAGAATGAAGTGAATGATTTGTTTCACTTAATACTGGTGAGAAAAAGGTTCAGTGATGATTAGACATGTTGGGTGACAATTTATCAAAATTCATGTGTCACAATGAGGCTGCAGCCCTGCTTCTTGACCTTGTTTGGTTTGAAAAGAGCATTCTGGTTGTCTAACATAATAAATCCATATCAGAGATTAAATAAACAGCATCGTCACTCTGGAGTTTTCATGTCCCTCGTTAGGACAGCTCTGGATGAGCACGTTGCTTATGTTGGCTGTCTTTCAACAATAAGGCCTGGGACGCTGATGTTGCTCCCATGTAACAACAACTAGTTTATAGGTTAGAGATTAAAGAGGGACTCCTTTCAGTAGGCTTCAGGGTGGCCAAGATCCTCAGTGCAGATAATCAGGAAACTCTCCATTTTACAGAGTCCAGTTTATGTCATTGATCTTGGATTGTTTGACTTCTTTGTATCAAATCACCACAGCCTAATATTTTATAGAAATCATAGCGGTTTTGAGAGAAAGCAAAATTAATTGAGACTGAACTATCACTTAAGATCATAAGCCAATTTAACCTGTTTTGATCTCCGTATCTCATTATTTTTTTAACAGTGATTTGTAATAGTTTTGGAAAGCAGTATATTAGAAAACAATCTTGTGGGTCATTATGGCATGGTACGATCAACCTGTGTGGTCGTTAAATTATGAGGACATGTTAGGGTCATGTTAAATCCTTTTAGGGGCCAAATTACTGATTAAAGAGGTTTTAAAAAATCTTGCACGCTCTTATTGAGGGAAAATTAACTTTTTATTATGATGGGATCAAATAAAATGAAGTTAGTTAGAATCTGCATTTGTCTTTTTTTCCTAGTGCGGAATTGTACTTAATTGAAACAAGATTATGTAAGGTAAAGGCTGAATTTAATATGGAAATTAAAGAAAAATGTTCTAAAGCAGACTTTAGAAACATTTGACATCAAGGACCCCTAACCTGACACAAATTAGACCACGGACGATCATTTGATAATATTTTTGCTTTTAGTTGTTTTAGTACAGAAACTGAAACCTGTGACCAAAGAATTCACACACTCTGTCATTGTGTTACTTCTGCATGGAATAATTGTGAAAATAAATTATTCTCCTTTTTTGCTGGTGACCCCCTGGAACCCTCTCAAGGACCCCTTGGGGTACCTGGACCCCACTTTGAGAACCACTGTTCTAAAGCACACTGAAAGCACACTGAAATCACTGCATCACAACACTGACGTGCTTCTGCTTTCTGCCTGACAGACATACTCAGGTTTTCCTCTGTTAGTCCTTTCCGTTTAGGAGGCAAATGCAGATGCAAATGCTCTTCAGTGACATCTTGAAGTAGATCTTGCAGGATATCCTCCGGTCTTAGTCACCCATCTGCTGCCGCAGAGGAGACAGCTGTTGTTGATGCCTCCCACTGGGACCCAGAGGAGGTAACACCAGCTGCACAGGCATGAACAAACCTCTTTGTCATAATTATCTACAACATGGACCATCGGATATGCGCCAATGTGAGACAGTGAAAACTTATGAGTGAAGAGGAAAGCCCAGGTCGAATTCTGAAGCATCCGTTGAACAAAATGAGGAGAAATGACCACATTGCAGGCAGGACTGGACATCAGGCAACTTCTCTTGGATCATTTCCCAGTCCACATAGAACATGCTCCAAACTGGGGAAAGCAGAACATTTGATTTAAAACTTCCCCATCTGAAGGAAGATGGTATGACTGAAAACTAGGGGTGTAACGATAATCCGTTTTGGATCGGTTATCGGTCTGTGACCTATGCGATCCGAGTGCACCGGTCCATGGAGCCCCAAACGGTTCAAATGCACTATGAACGGTTGCGATGGCCCGGATTTACGGCCGCGAATCGGTTTCTGGCTCCATTGGTTCACATTCAAGTCCATAGCAATGTTGTCACTACCCGATTTGCGCGGCCTTGCGGTGTGTGAACTCCCACGAGACTCCAGTGAACAATAACAAAAGACGGCGTGTGATGACGGTGTGAAGTAGCAAGGGATCATGGGAGTTGTTGTCTTCGTTGTTAAATAATCAGCTTCAGCGGGATGCGATTACTCCGCTGTTCATGGTTCTAGATGCTTTTACCAGGAGCCGAATTATCCGCAGAGGTCTCCTCCTCTCCAGAACAAACAGACCCGCTGATTACAGGTAAAAACACTGAATGAAGCAGTTTCATCTAAGAGATCGGTGTTTCTCCGACGATGTACGGCGACCCACGGACGTCAGACACGGGCTGGTAGCTGAGATGCTGCTAACACTTGTTCGGTATATTTCTCTTATAACTTTACATTCAGACGTTCGTCCGGTTTCTCCCGGGAGCCGAATTAGCCGCAGAGGTCTCCTCTTCTCCTAAAACCAACGTACACGCAGTTTAAAATCATTAAAATACTAATTAAAACGGTTTTACCTAAAAAATCAGTGTTTCTCCTACGAAGTTTGGTGACGGCCGCACGTCAGATACAGGCTGTTAGCTGAGCTGCTGCTAACACTAACACTTAAAATCGTTAAAATATTAATTAAAGCTGTTTTACCCTAAGCACCAATAATTCTGATTTTTGCATTTACTATTCCTCCAGGTGAGCAAATTGTAAAGGTTATGTTGCCTGAAGTTCTATTTTCTCTGTTGGATAATAAACACTTTATCTATTTTGAAATGTCATTTATGTTTTTCTCTTTCTTCTCAGTAACAAAGCTTGAGAGATAAGTTGTCAATTTGTATCGAATCGAACCGAACCCGGCTGGATCGAATCGAATCGTACTGAATCGTTTAGTATTTTTTATTAATCGTCCCTGAATCAGATCATAGGCTGTGAATCGAGATTGGACTGTTTTGTGAGTAAAAGGTTCACACCCCTACTGAAAACCCTCAGAAAGGCGCTAGATGTGAAGACACAACAGCCTCATCATCTTACTGATCACAGGCTTTAAAGGAAATTGATCATTGAATGCAGACTGCAGGTTGCTTTGGGTTGGCTGCACTGCAGGCTTGGAAATCCAGAGGATGAAGGCATCTTTATCCAGAGCTACAAGGAATCATGAAGAGTTTGTGGTTGAGACAAAAAAGGATAGAAGAGAGAGAGAGAGAGAGAGAAGAGACGCAGCAAAAAAGGGTTACTGCTTCTCTGTTCTGTGGATGGTGGAAGAAATAATATAAGAAGTATAGATCTTTCATTTAAGCAAAAATAGCTACTACAGTGTAAAAATACTCCGTTACATGAAAAAGTCCTCCATTTAATATCTGCAAAATATACATAAAGTTTAAAAAAGTAATTCAGCAGAATTACCCTTCTCAGTGTTTTATTATTGTATATTATATTACTGAACATTTATTACTGATGCATTGGTGTGTACAGAGCATTTTTATGCTCTAGCCGGAAGAGGTGAAACTAATATTTGTTCTCATTGTCGCAACGCATCATATTTTAAAAGCTGATTATGTTTTGTATGTAAAATCTTAATCTGTAAAGTAAGAAGTAACTATAGCTGTCCAATAAATACAGTGAAGTAAAAAGTTAAATGTTTCTCTCTAAGATGTAAAAGAGTAGAAATATAAAGTAGCACAACATAGAAATTGTCAAGTAAAGTAAAAGTTCCTTTAGATTGCA
This sequence comes from Euthynnus affinis, assembly GCA_029490765.1. Classification (NCBI taxonomy): domain Eukaryota; kingdom Metazoa; phylum Chordata; class Actinopteri; order Scombriformes; family Scombridae; genus Euthynnus; species Euthynnus affinis. The sequence goes on along the minus strand of CM055838.1, from coordinate 17,396,875 downwards.
TTGAAGTACAGTATTTGAATAAATGTACTCTGCTACAATCCACCACTGAAATGAGGCAATGATGTTGAGCATTTCTTTTTCCATCTATTTGTCGCTTAGATGATGTCCCCGGGTGAACCTATTAGCAGTGGGGGATGACTAAGGAGAAGGAGTCAGAAAATCATGGCTCAGTAGAGGACCAATGATGTGAAGCTCAGGTCATCAGATATCCAGAGGCAAAAGATGTGTGTACTGTATGCTACATTAAGATATTTCCATGAACTAACCTGATTTGCTGTTATTATCTCTGAAAGGTTTTTGCTGCTTGTGAACATTATAAAAATTTAAAAAATATATTAAACACCCACAGCAGGAATGCATGAAGTACAAGGTGTTGAATGGTTTTCATATTTCTACGAAATGGCAACCTTGAGGAGCTTGGAAGAACTGTGTTTTGCTAAAAATACATTTTGACATGATTTGTTGAGCGCTTTGAAGGAGTTTTAGGGACCAAGTGCGTCAGACAATCTAAACCCATGAAGGAACATGTAATCCTCACCAAAACTGGAGAGACAATGATTTCACTTGATGGTAATGCAGCACATTTGTTTACATGGGGTGATGTAGAAACATAATTTGATTAGCATGAACTAGATTCTTCTTTTAGCTTTGAAAGGTCTGTATACATATGGGGAGAGAGCGAGAGAGAGCTTGTTTTTATCAAAGTTTTATCAGTCTCCTGAGCACAACATGATAAAAATGATTTACTGGAGTAACCACCATCAATGTTAAGGTCATAAACTAGAATTAGACCAATGCAATATAAGACAAAAAATATAGTTTCATAAAATCAAATGCCAAAGTGGAAACAAAGGGGGAAATACAAGCTTTTTTTTACTTTTGAGATTACTTTTATGTGAGTTTTATTTTAAGCCCCTGCTGCTCCCATAATCGACAAGATAGTCTTGACAGAAAAGCAAACACACAATGAACATCATCTTTCCTGCACAAAAAATGCAATTCATTCTGTAGTTTTCAATATATTTTCATGCTGTCAGTGACTGCAAACAAAAAAATGTTGAGTGGTCCTGAGAAGAAAAGAAAAAAATAGCACATGCTAAATTTACAGTAGAAGCAGAAAGTTGAAGTGGACTATTCCACAAAAAGTTTCACTTTGGTATGACGTGTGCACAAAGATTATTTGTATATATTCAAACAATTGTCTCATCGCTGTTGTGACATCTTGCCCTCTGTCATTTTGTCACAGATATTACACAAAACCAGATATATCCAAAGATAAACTTTGCTTATGCCCATATCTTGAATGTACATTTGTAATGTTGAGTTTCCATAGTGTGTGCCATACATTCAGTCCCTGCACAAACACTCCCGATACTCTGTTTATAATAGAGATAGAGATAGCAAATCTCATTACAAATCAAGCCCAGCACACAGAGCCCACAGAGCTCAAAAACAGTGACTTCAGACAGTTGCAATGTAAAATGTAAAATTGCTGCACTCAATCTAACAAAAAGAAACTTCTTTTTCTGGCAGATTGCAACATTTAGGTACATGAAGCCCTTTAATAGTACTGTAAGTATTACAGTAAATGATGTTGCGTTCTTTGCTCACAACTAGACACATCAGCTGAGAGTTTCTACACAAACTCATATTTTCAGTTTTACATTATGCTATTAAAGTTGAGGAATTGTACATTTCATCTGCCTGTTTAGTGTTAAAACTCCAGTCCAGCCATGAACATTGGATATTTTAAGTGTGTTTATTTAATTTTTTCCTGACAGTCTGCTACACTCAACAGATTTATTTTGAATGCTTGTATGAAAAGGACTATCTTAACTCCTTTTCCCAGTAATCTTAACAAACCCTTCATGATTTTATCCAGAGGCAATGTTAGAGCAAAACATAACTGATCGAAAACTGACCTCATTTTGAGCTCGGCTTCTTTTGTGATTTTATTTGACTTTGCCATAACAACAAAGAATAGGTAATAAGTCAAAACATATTAATGTGTAAAATGTCTATTGTCTTACAAATAGCTATAAATGTGAATCCTATCAATCAAGATATTCATATAGTTTACCCTTATTAATGTATATGCTGAGAAAAGTTGCTTTTATTAGGCAAAAAGCAGGTAAACACACACAGTTATCTTATTTGTCTTGACGCTATAAATGCAGCCTTTAATGAGGATTTTTTTTTTTTTAAGTTGTCGAGGTTTGGTGTAATGTTTGCTTCAATCAATCATAGCTATAAAGTTCTCACTTCTACATGCATAACAACTACGTACAGTAACTCTAATCCTGCCGCTCTGCCTGGTCTAACACGCATTGCTGCCATGTAATGACCTGAGGCAAACAGACCATGCACAAAGAAACTGTTTTCATTGCTCTGCTATGTATTTAATTATGTCTATTTGCATTATTTTACCTTGTTGAAAAAAAGGTAAATAAAAATTATTGTTTTATGGTGGAACAAAAAGATATGAATATAGGAAAGTTCATGCATGTTTTCAAATGTTGCATAAGACGGGTGACATGAGCACTGACGCTGGAATAATTAGATATATAGTATGCCTCACTCCACCCAAGTAGACACCAAACCAGCATTAGAAACACACTTGATACAAATAGCACTACTACAGAAGAATTTACAGTGTACAACCGGAGGATGTTTGGAGCTATAGTGGCCTATTCTGCAGTGGTGTTTGTTTGGTTGTTTGTTTGCTTGAGTATATATATTGATTTTCATATTTTTACACATAAAATAAAGTAAAACAAAAATAGAAAAGGAAAGTTAAACTACATGTCTTCATCAGTTCATCAGAAAGTATATAACTGGTAGGGTAAATTAGTCTCTAGATGGGTGTTGAACAATATCTGCAGCCAGATTTTCTGGAATGTTTGAGGGTTTTTTTTCCTTTTTCAAATTATTTTTTCCAAAACTTTAGGATGAATACACAAACATTTCTTTAAGTTTTTGCACTGATCATTTCTCCCTCTGTGTCTCCTCAAAATAATTTTACAGATTGGAGATATAATATAGTAAGTGTGAAATATCAGTTAATTATGCTTCAATTTTTCCTGTGAATCAATAAAAATCACAATTTCTAAATTTCAATATTACTGGTTAACTGTGTATGAAAAAATCACATGAGTAGAAGTCTGTACTATCCCTTTTTGAGTATGGAAAACTCATTGTTAATAAAAAATCATCTGCAATTCTAGATACAATCACACAACACTGTATGATTCCTAAATGTTCTCAAAAAACATGTTTTTCTTCTTGTTCCTTCAGTTGGATGTTTGAGCTTCACTGTGCAGAATGATGTATGCACAGAGTTTAAAACTTGAAAGCTGTTTTCACATTTATCTGCTGAAAGTGAAAGTTTATCTTTGCTCATTGAAAATCAGATTTTTAGGGTTGGGCTTATGAGCATGATCCTGGTGTGGGTCCACAGGTGTGACATGGAAACCCAACGCCTCTAGTACAAAAACACTGAAAATGAACTTTACAGTGAAGTAGGAGACATCTTGTATTCAGCAATTCAATTTCAAAAATGAAATTAATTTGCATAATCATAGTTTCTCTCTTTTTAATAAGGGGGAGAGTAGAGTACATGCAAGTTGAAGGATTTTAAATTGCCAATTAGCACACATTGTTGTTCCAAGCAGAGTGTCTTTATGTCTTCTTACATCTCTAGAGGGAATCTTTAAGATGCCAAAATGCTGCTCTGACACTGCACTTTACAACTCTGCAATGATACAATAAGTAAAAATAGAATAGAAATACAGCATTCTCCCACCCATGTTTGAATATTATATCTGACTGATCCATTTATAGTGGAGGACAATATGGAAAAGTCATTATGCAATGTGGGTTATCTTATATTATAGCTGGTCATTATGTCTGGGAACTTCTGGCTTAATGCTGGCTGTACAGGGCTTAGCTATCCCCCTGATTTTGCTTGGTTAACAAAAAACAGACAGTACATATATAAAAAAGAAATACAGCGTCCTCTTTAGAAAGTAATCCAAAAGAGTGATAAGATAAGGCTGCTACATTATTTGTCTGAATTTCCCAATTTACGAGTTACCCTGAATGCAACAGCAGTGGGCGGGGTCAATGTGGACCAATAGAATGAAGCAGCGAGAGACACGTTGAACGTTTCCTACAACAGACATGTCAGCCTCCGGTTCATAAAGTATAGCTGATAGCGTAGCTTTGTGATCTTATATTACAGTACTGAACGCCACAATGGTAAGTTAAATGATAAATTAGTGAAATGAAACGTTTATGTCGCTTTTTGTTGCTCGAGTTTATACTCAGCCTGCTGCTGGACCGTAGAAAACCTCCAGCTGGATGACACAGTGCTTCAGTTTGTTGTTGGCATTTGACAAGACAGCGGAAATAATTGAAGTTATAAACTCTTTTAACTGGTTTTCCGGGCAGCTGCTGACTTGTTTTGCGTTATCTCAGGTTGTTGATTCACATCCTTCCGACACTGGGACCATCCTTCGTGTCAGAGGGCCGCTGGAGTTCAAGTGTCAGCTGGACAGCACAGATGGTAACTAGTGTTCATGGACACACTACATTTAATCATATTATTTCCCAGAGTTGCAACAGGTATGGTTCAAGAGGCTCCAAGCAACATCTCTGACAGTGCTGGAAGAAGTATTCACGCTAGTACTGTATGAGTAAAAGTGCTTAAGTATTAGCAGCAAAATGTACTCAAAGTATTAAAGCAGAAATACTTGTTTCCTCCCTCTGATTGTTATATTATTACATATAACATCATTCATGACTATTAATCAGTGTGTTAGAAGTATTTGGTTTCGACAAATGAAACCATGTAAGAAATTTAGAGGGAAAAATCACTGTTTGGTGGAGTTGTTAAAAATTCTTAGACATCTTAAATGTGACCCTGACTACTCACTGCTTTTTATTTGATATCAAAAGCCAAAAAAGGTTGGAAACCACTGGTTTCATCTTTAACAATGTGTTGTATTTTAAAAGCTTTTTATATTATCCATTGTGTCAAATCATCATCTTAAAAGTATCTTAAGCTGTCAAATAAATGTAGTGGAGTAAAAAGTACAATATTTCTCTCTGAAATGTAGTTAAGTGGAAGTATAAAGTAGCATCAAATGGAAATACTCAAATAAAGCACAAGCACCTCAAAGTTGTACTTAAGTACAGTAGTTGAGTAAATGTAGTTAGTTACTTGACATCATTTCACTCTCCTTGCTGCTGTTCTCTTCTTGAATGCTGCAGCAAATCTATCACCACATGGGAGGAAAATTAGACGAACTGAAATAAACCCGACCTTACACTACCTGATGTTCACTGCGTCTAGCTTCAGCAGTGTGAGTTAGTCATATATAGTGGATGTCTGCTACATTTACAGTCTTTTAGCCTGTTGAGCTGTAGTGGAAGTATAGTAACAAAAAGAGGGACATTGGCACTAAAAACTGTAATGTTAAAAGATATCTACTTGATTTGATGACCAAAGCTTCATATTAGCTTCAGATAAACTTTAAAATACATTTTTGCACAAAAGGAGCTTTGTGTATTTTGTCCTCCACCACATTGTAAGTGCATTATGAAGGGATTTTCTAATGACCAGTATCAACAAGAGGAATAATTATATAAAGAAAAAAACGATTTCAGTGTTTATTTGGTCACTTAAATCTTATTTTAAGACAGACTTGGAAATTTGTGAACATGTCCTTCAAGGGTAGAAGTTATTGTAATCCTTTACACTTACTTATTACTTATACGTTAAGGATGTACAGATGTCATTTTGTAGGGCAAAGGTTCTCAACCTTTTTGGCTTGTGACTTGTTAGCATTGTCTACTTGGGACCCCACATTGCCGATTGCATGTCTGCTGGTTGTGGCCACTTCATCCAAAGAGAGATGTTTTCCTTCATTTTATTTTTAGAGGCCAGTAAATTATCCAATAATGCACCAAAAAAAGCAAAGATTAGTGGAAGGTCTGAGAAAATAAACATAATCAAAAATATGTGTGGAGTTTTTTGGCTTCTATCCTGTTAATCAGCTCACAACAACCTCAGATATGTGGGGTTCCTGATCCTTCAGTGCTACAGCGTGCATAAAAAGAATCTAGTACAGTGACTGTAAGACTCTAGCTGGGATTATTAGATGGTGTAGTGCAATGAATGTTGGTATGGTGTATAAGGATCTGCACAGTTGACTAACAGATATAATAATAATCATTGTCAACAAAAACAATACAAATGGCAGCAAGAACAAACCCATACCAGCAGGATGTAAAGTACATCATAACGGTGTAGTAATAGCAAAGCAGTAATATTGTAGTAATATATGATTCTGTGAGCTGCTGCATGTTTATGTATTTTTAATGTATACTTCTATGTTGTTTAAAACACTATATTTCTGCTATCTTGGCCAGGGCTCCCTCAAAAAAGAGATCTTGTAATCTCAATGGAACTAACCTAGTTAGATAAATGTATAATAATAATAATAATAATAATAATAATAAATGTCTTCTTTCAGTGCCGCTCATGCAAAAAGTCATCTCAAGAACATTTGAGACCCTCCGTTCCAAGGTGAAATCTGAGTCCTGTGTCCTCACCATCTGTGACAGTCCCGTTATTATTTGGCCAAACAAAAGTGTTAATGCTGATATACATCAGTGGATACAGTAAGTTCTCCTTTTTAAATTTTTCTCTTTTTATATCGAATCAGCTGCCTTTTTTCTGTTTATTTTCAAATGAATGTTTTTTTTTTTAATTTCAGGACAGATGAACAAGAGAGCGCTGGCAAGAGATCTGCAAAAAAGAAAAACAAAAAGAGCTCAGCAGTGGTATGAACATGTTTTATATATGGAGGATGGAAGGAAACTGTGATATTTGTAATACTCTGTCTCAGTAGGGAAATATTTACTTTCAAAACACAGCACAGTTCTTTCACCATGTACACCAGTGTATATATATCCGCTACACCATGTTAGAAGAATTACATACACTGCTGTAACTTGAGCCTATTCACCTATAACCTATTGTCGCTATGGTGTGTGTTTCTGTTTCTGTTTATTTAAATGCACATTCAGAACGTTATAAACCTTCGCCTGATGATGGAGGTGACAAATCAAGGCCCCGTCTCAGCACCGATCCTCAGCAGATCAATCCAGAATTCCCACTTCCTGTCTACAACTCTCCCCATGGACTGTGTCGTCCGCACCAGCTGCAACGACACCACAAAAGAGTACGTCTCACCCTAAAAGATTTTTTTTTTTGTATAGTGTGTCAGTGTCAGTGAATTTGTTGTAAAATCACTGCTAGCTACCACCATGAATACAAATCCATGAGGTTATGTGTTGTGGTGTTGCAGAGCCTGTGAGCGCCTGGTGGAGGCGCTAACTCATCAGCTGTGTGAGATGGAGAAAGTGACCCTGCAACACATGAAAGGAACCACGCTGCTGGTCCCTGAAGCGTTCCACTTCCTCCTTCCAGAGCCAAAAGGACTGGTGACTGTGGTTTATCCAGCAGGAGTGCCTGACAGTCAACTAGAGACACAGCGTAAGGTAAGAACCACCGACTGAGATTCTTTAAAATCCCACATGAGCAGGTAACACGTACTGCAGTTCCCCAACACTGAAGTTATTTCTGTTTTTTCAATCAAACAACATAATGAAATGTAGAAAATTAATCAGAAACTATTTTAATAAATGATAAATCATTTTTGTAATTTTATTAAGACGAAATGCAAAAAAAAAATGCTGGTTGTAGCTTCTCAAATGTGAGGATTTTTTTGTGTCTTATATGATAGTAAACTGAATTTCTTTGGCTTTTGTACTGTTGATCATACAAAACAGGACATTTGAAGACGTCACCATGGGATCTAAGTTGTAGTCCTAATGCAGTTCTATCCAGCAGGCAGTGAATCTAGCTTGTTTTACTTGCTTAAAGGATGAATTCACACTTTTTCAATTCTGTCTTTGCTTGACACTTGATGTGTGTATTTACTTTTTTTTCATTTCATTTTGCACAAATCTCTTTCTGAGTAGGAATTACATCAACACTTTGAGATACCAGAAGACAAGCCCTATTTTAGAAGAGCCAATGCTTACCACTTTCCCAATGAATCCTACAAAGACGGTTATCTCAGAAACCCTCATCAAGTCCTCACACACCCCACCCTGGACAATGGAAAGGTAAAACCTTTCAAATATTTGTATGATTTGACATTCAATGTTAACATGTAACATTTTGAACTTGACACTTTTTGCGTGTTTTTTAAGGTGTACTTGGTCCAAGGGATCTACAGCTATCACCACTACATGCAGGACCGTATGGATGACAATGGCTGGGGCTGTGCTTACCGCTCCCTCCAGACCATCTGCTCCTGGTTCCAGCAGCAAGGCTACGTAGAGCAGCCTGTGCCCACTCACAAGCAGATCCAGCAGGTAGTGGCCCCTGTAAATATAATCCACTGCATAAGAATTACTATTTGTTTTTTGGGTTTTTTTTGTGAAGACAGCTGTTTTTATTTGGCTCATTCCTTTCCAGGCTTTAGTGGACGTCGGAGACAAACAATCATCCTTTGTGGGATCACGTCAGTGGATTGGATCTATTGAGGTTCAGGCTGTTCTTAACCAGCTGCTCGGGGTCACTTCCAAGATCATGTTTGTGAGGTGTGTTGTATGATCACATAGCACTTTGTGTGCCTGATATACATTATTGTTAGATTTATGTGATGACAGATGTTTGTACTCTTCAGTCAGGGGTCTGAGTTGGCGTCTAAAGGCAGAGAACTGGCCAACCACTTCCTTACTGAAGGGACCCCTATCATGATCGGTGAGCTGAATGTCAAATCACTTTGAGTTTAACTTTGAGCTTAACACCCAACACAAACTGTAATTTTGTACATTTTTGTACATTTCTATATTGCAGGAGGGGGAGTTTTGGCTCATACTATCCTGGGTGTTTCATGGAGTGAGACCACCGGGCAGATCCGCTATCTCATCCTAGATCCACATTATACAGGAGCAGAGGACTTACAGGTTATCACTGACAAGGTGAGCTGTATAATATGTGTTATTGTATAGTGTAAGTTTATATATACAGTATATGTATAAAGTGTTGACCTTTTTGTGTCTGTCATCTTTGTTAGGGCTGGTGTGGCTGGAAAGGACCAGAGTTTTGGGATCAAACTGCATATTATAATCTGTGTCTGCCTCAGCGGCCGAAGACCATCTGAGCTCACAGTCTTGGTCTGTGGAACTTTGGAGGGACTCTGTAAACTGTTTGTTTTACAGGAACGTGTCCAACTTTGCAAAATATAGTTTACAGACTTTAGTTTCTGTAAATTCTTGTGATTTACCTGTATGGTTTTAGTCCAGCTAATATAAATGATGCCTTAGCAAACAAAGGCACAATCACATATTAATGTAATTATTGAATTAAAAAGAGAAATTTATCATATACTTCCTGTACATGTTATTATGTAATATGACAAATATCAGTAAAATTCACCAAACAGGCTCACTGCAGAAACTAGTTTGAACTAGTTTGGTCTTTGTTTCATGTTGTTGGTAGACTAAAGAACCCAAATCCAACTCCCTGCTGCTGTCTAAAACTTTTCTACTTCACTAGATGGCAGATTTCACAGATAATTAAACTGTAAAATATATGTTATCTTGTCCTCAAACTTCTTACCTTTGCTCAAATGTTTAGGGCTATTTTCTCAATTAATTGATTTATCATTTTGCCTTTTGTCAGAAAAGTCAGAAAATAGTGAAAAATGCTCATAACAGTTCTTTCAGAGTCTAAGTTGGCATCTTAGAATTACTTTTTTTTGTCTAACTTTCCGTCCAAAACGAAAAAAAAGATATTCAGTTTACTGACATATATCACAAAGAAAGCAGCAAACTGTCACATTTAAGAAGATTGACTAACAAATATCTGGCTTTTTTTCTTGAAAAATGACTTATTATTATGATTATTTGATTATCAAAATAATTGCCTAGTTAATGAACTAGTTAATTTACAAATTGATTTAATGGACTAATTGGTTCAGCAGTACAAGTGTCACCATGTTTTAGTGTCACCCAAGTACACAATCTCCAAACTTCCACCAGACAAATCTTTTTTTATATTGAACCCCACATTTTATGATGTTTTTTATTAATTTTTATACCTATAGAGAGAAATATATACCTGCAGTGCCCATTCAAATTCTGTAAATTAAATATTTGCTATTGGATAAGTGAAGTTACATGTTTCCTTATTTTGCTGTGGAACCCCAGGAAACATTTAAAGGATCTCCAGGTGCCTTTGGTCTCACTTTGAGAACTACTTTTGAAGAAGAAGCTGCTTCTGAATGCAGCCTGATCTGCACTGATCCCTCTGACAGAGGCCCATTATTGGAAAACAATCACACTCTGTAATTGAGTTTTCACAACCATTCAGCTGTCAGAGTCAAAATGGAAGCTTTCTCCTCTCACCAGTATCCATAAAAATTAAAGAAATGTGAATTTTCTTTAAAAATCTTTAAAGCTTATACCGACAGGACGTTTGGCAGATGCCTTATTGTCACTCTTTGTGATTTGTCATCCAGTGGTTGATTGTCTAAGTATGCGACTGCCACAGAAATATCCCCCATTCAATCCTCATCTCTACCCATCCTGCATTGGCATGTAAATTATATGACAGTGACCAGACACAGGTTTTACGATATGTTCCCCCAAGTGCTATTGTCCCAGGACATTGGTATTTCATTAGTGTGTGTCACTTCTGGGTCTAACTATGTTATTAAAAGAAAACCCGTGACAAATTGTAATTTCAGGGGACGCGCCTACAGATAATCCCCTTTCTTGTTGATGGAGATGCACCAGGGAGAGCAGTTACTTTGGAATAATAGATCCCCGAGGAAAAAACCAGTGACCTCTCCTCTATTCTTCCACAGGTCCTGCTCCCTGATATGTTTTTGTATTTTTTTTTTATTTAAGCTTTTGACTGCAAGAGCGAATCACTGCAGTGTAAATTTTCTATAGGTTTCTCTGTAAAGTTGAGACAGAAAAGGAAAGAGTAGCCGGATCTTGTTAATACATTGATTTTTGTCACTTATTGAAAACACAAACATATACATAAAGGAAACTCACTAAAGAGAAAAAATATAAATAAGCAAATTATAATTAATCAGAGGACTCACTCTTGATCATACTGTAATGTATAAACTCATTTTTTTGATAGTCTTATGTTTTAAATGAATTCTAAACTATCAAAAAGCCACTTTTTAAAATCTTTTTGGACATATTTGGGAAAGAGTTTGTTTTTGTTTGTTAGATTTTACTATTTGCATTACAATGTTTACACACAAATATGTCTAATCTAAACTATAATTTAGAGACAAACAGTGCAAAAGTGTACAACTGATTCAGGCTGAAATTAACATATATTAATATTTTAAGGGAAAATATTATATACTCTCTAAAAGGCCTAATGATATAACTTGTATAAAGGCTAATGTAGACTTTATGTTCTCTGTGGTGGATTACACACTAGCTGTTTCACGAGTTTGCTAATAGATTTTATATTATATGGAGCTGAATGGAAACCATTGGATGTATGGAGAGATAGAAAATGCATTCACATTTCAAAATCTTAAAATTGATGTTTAATGTTTTGAATTAATGTTTTATAAAATTTAAAATCCAGTGTTCACCATGGATCATCTACTTTATGAAGCTTCATTTAGTGTTTTTCCCGGATCTTTCAACCGCACCCAATACGATTTCATCAGTGGGTGCAGCTCCGGAAAAAGATAGTTATAATGGACATTAGTGATATTTAGGACATGGCTATGACAATTTGTATCGCCCAACTGCAAATTCCGCAAAAATGGAAAAGGAAAAATCGTCTAGGTGAAATTTTATCACGACACTGACGTTCTTGTGTTTATCCTTTCAGTTTGGCTTGGTTTGGTTTCAGTTTTTAACTTATTGATAATCGACCTGGGTTATGTTATAATACACCTTATGCACCAGACTACAGGGCTGATTTATGGTAGGTCGCTCGACAATTTTGATAAGTGTCGCTCAACAGAAATTAAAGAGTCGCGCGACGTTTTCAACGTATGCTTCGGTGAAAGGTTTTAGTCGTCTCCATGGTAACCAGACGCCAGTATTCTCCAGCCGGCTGTTTGATTACATTATATAACCCCGACTGGGACTAATTAAACAAGGACATTACAAGCTATCTAAAATTACCCGTTACAGACCGATATGTCAATAGGGGAGTTCAGTGAAAACTACAATCTCCATGGCGACGTTAGTAACACTACCCAATCACATTGCGCGAAAAAAAATATGACGGTGTCCGCCACATATCAAAATTCTCCTTGTGTGTGACATGAAAGAAAAATGTCGAGCGACACTTTTATCCATCGAAAATATCTCATTTCTGTCGAGCGACACTTATCAAAAGTGTCGAGGGACCTGCCACAACCAGCCTGTACTGCGCAACCGTTGCCAGGAAGTGACGTTGCCCAGATACAAGACAGCAGCATTTTGTTTTTAATGCAGCTTTACGTTTAATTTACTCGTCTCCTGGACGGAATAAGCATCCTGTAAAGGACCACATGCAGCGGAAAATGCAAATGTAGCAATGTAATGTGACAAAAGTTTATGGTTTTGTCACGTTACATCATCTCCTTTGCCAGGTGAGATGTTATAATCATACAGCTAATGCTTTAGCTAAAGCTATATCTTCACTGAACTAGCAAACTTAGCAACGCTAGTTAACTCTATCAAGCTGTATGTGATGTTATGACACTCTCAGGCTTTAAGCTATGCTTTGCCCTCAAAGAGTGTAAATGTTTTAAACTGTACTTGTAGTGGAAAGTGTCTTCATTGGCAGTAACGTTGCCATAACTGACCAAATGTTATGCTAAATGTCTGCATGTATGAAGAATAAGCTGCAGACATTATGGTAAAGCTAAATCAGCTTTGTTATGGAATAACTTAACAATATTGTGACAATAGTTAAGTTAGTGTTTCTGCAGGTTTTAGCTCCTTAATTAAAATGATGTCATATACTGAACATTTTTTTCCTGCCATCAAATGCAAACGCATTCCCATAAAATCACAGCACCATAATAGTGCTCCCATGAAACCTGCTTGACCTGTGTAATCAATCACAGTGAACAGCAATTGTACACATTGTGTAGTAATGTGCAATATAGAGCTGCAGAGATTAGTTGATCAACAAAAAATTAACTGGCAACTATTTTGATAATGGAATAATGTTAATAATTTCAGTAATTTCCTCAGCAGAAATGTCCCAGCTTCTCCTTTTTTTTTTTTTTTCCGAAAATCATTGTAAATGGAATATTTTTGGGTTTTGGATTGTTGGTCAGACAAAAGAAGACATTTGAAAACCGTTTTCTGATATATTGTATACATAGACTAAACAATTACTACAGTAATTGAGATAATCGTTAGTTGCAGCCCTAGTGCCTTTAATTTGGAAAGGACGTGGGGATACTTCACACTGATAGAGTAACATAGTCAAAGATTATCACAGACTTGATATTCATTGTGGGGGATTTTGTTAGTTTGGTGATTCATTTTTATGTTTAATGGAAACAAATAGAAATCTGTGGATGTTTGGATTGGCATCAGTGTTTTTTGCAGTTACATTTAGCTATGACCTTTAAAACCTTTACATGAACTAAATTTCATTCTTTGCACTACTTTTCAGGTCCAGTGTTTCCTTGCGTCTGTTGAAGTGTCCGGCAGACTGCCATGTTCAACCCCAGCGAACTAGAAGGTGAAGTGGATCACTCATTTTTTGACAGTGACTGTGATGATAGCCAAGTCAGCAGAGATGGAGGGAAGAAGGTAGATAGAAACTTAACAACTGAGAAGGAGAGGTCGCCAGCACGTGAGAGGCTACATGCCAATACAGCAGGTGGTTTGTCCCCGAGGACTGATCGGACAAAAAAGTACCCGAAGCAAGTGGAGGACAACAGAAGCAGTGGAGCACAAAAGAAGGAGAACAGCCGACAATCAAAGGAAGAAGTGAGGAGCAGGACGTCCAGCATATCATCTGTTGCCACATCGCATAAAGTAAACAACAAGGGCAATGACGGTGAGGAAGACTCTAATTTACACTCTGAAAAGTCTGTTGGAACATTTATGTCTTTGTTGGCCGATGCCAAAGACGTAGATGATAAGGATGTGATTGAAGAAGAAATGTTGTCTTCCAATCCCAAATATTCAGGCTCAAAGGGGAGGAATCAAAGATCTCCTACACAACGCCGCCGAAGTCCATCTCCCACTTCAAGTGAAATCAGCACAGACACAGACTCGGTAAGGTCCTGTAGCAGTTTAGAGCCTCCCAGGCCCAGCAAGCCTTCTTTATCCCGTGGAGTGAGAAGGACCAGAGTGGGCTCAGTGAGAACTCGAGATGTGCCTTCGCTCCGTACAGAGCAGTCAGACGGTACAGTGACGGATGTGAGCCCCCTCTCGTCTCCTGATATCAGCCCTCTCCAGTCCTTGGACCTTAAAGAGCAGCAGCAGGAGAGCGTGCCCTCCACTGGCCTTAATAACATACGTCGAAATGAGGACTCGGATCAGGATGTGGATGAGTGTGAGTAAAACTTTGCTGTTGTTTTCTGTCAGTTATATTTGCTGTGATGTATTGATATATTCTAAAAGAAAAAAAAAGCAAAAGAAAGCATTTTAAAGGATATAGCCATTTTTATTTTTGTACATATATGTTTTTCATGTATTTGAGATGTACTTGATGGAAAGAAACAAAACCATACTTCACAATTTGTTTGCTCTCAAGTCATACAGCCATTTGAACATCACGTAAAATGCAGCGACTATCTTTTTAAAGACCAATTTCAAATAACAACTTTCCATAAATCAGGTTCTCTTCGCGCTGAGAGTCACTTTGGCAGTAGAGTGGTCTACAGCTGTCCGGGAGGGAGGAACAGGAAGAACTACTCGTTCACCAACGATGAGGTCCGGTGCATAGATCGTGAGAACCAACGACTTCTTCGGGAGCTGTCTCACGTTACTCCAACGCCCAGACCAGGAAGTGCAGCGGGGAGGAAATCGCACACAGTGAAAAACCTGCCTGTCGTTCTCCGCTCTCACAGCGGAATCGTGAGGCACAAGGAACAGCAACGCATCGAGAGGGACAATCTGGTGAGTTTGGCTTCCTGTGTGGGAACTTGATCATTTTTTAAATATATTTTTTAAATATTAAGTAACCTCCCTAACGCTGTTAGCATACATGGCCAGAGGTTAGAAAATCGTTCAATTCTTAGTGATATTTTCTTTTTCTTTTTCTCTTCAAACTGCTTTCTTCAGTATTCTTTAAAATGAAGCAAACAAACATTTCTTTTGCTTTATGTTTTATGGTTCATTAGCTGAAGCTTAATAACATTAATGTTTAGCTCAACAATGTCAAATACAGCAGCTCTTCAAATCTGTATCAGAATTGTGTTTCATTGGATCATCATGAAGCATTAGCCTTCTCTATTCTTAGAGTGAAGTAATTTAATATGTTCTGTGTTTAGTATATCAACCCCACACATCACATAAAAGACACCCCGTTTGTCCCGCACAAGTAGAACTACTTCTATGTATTTAAACATCGGTAAATGACACAATATCCTTAATTTCCTGTCAAAGAAGTGATTTAGATTTAGTTTGAACAGATTTCAAAGTGTTCACACACTGGAAATGCAGTAGGTGACCAGTCTGTTCCCAGCTAGAAGCCAGTAAAGCCTTTTTGTGACCACTGAGGGACTTGTGTCCTTAAGAGACTTTCTATCAACTGTGGGGCTTTTTTTCCGGTTGCATTGCTTCATATGGAGTTTTTGCTTAGTGAGGGATTTCTGCACAGCATGCATGTGGGAGTGTGACTGCGTGTATGACATTCAGTGACTTCTCTACAATGTCTCATGCTGTGTGGTTGTGTTTGCTGTGAAGCACCACATTTTGTCTATTTTCATAACTTAAAGGGGATTTGTAGAATTATAATTTTGTGCTTCATTTCTGAGTCAAATACTTGCTCATTTTATGAATGATAAACACTATTTGAATATGATATGGTGTGTTATATTTTGGTGATCAACAGCCAGAACAAACAATCAACTAACAGAAAATGGCTGTTAATTAAATGCTAGGAAAAGCTTTCTTATTCACATAAAACTCCTGCTGATGAGTGCTGCTTGAGTCTTGCTGCATATTTAATTCTGGTATAACACACACTTGGAGGCACTTCAGACTTCCTTTAGGAGCATATATACAGTATAAAGAAGTGCTTTTATGTTCAAAAAATGATTGATAGCTTCCCAAAGAAAGCTGTTGACACTGACCTTGTATACTTTGTATGCCCACATCTTTCCAAAGTAAACATGACTGTGATTTCAGGACATTTGCATTTATGCTTTAGATTTGTTGTTTTTTTTTTTTTTCAGGCTTTCCTGAAGAGGCTGGAGTCTGCCAAGCCTTCACCTGGACTGAAGCGCTCAGAACAACTGGCAGACTATCACCGCCTAGTCGGGTACCCGGGAGTTGCTCAATCTCCTGTCTATACATCCACCACATCCACCAATAAAGAGAGGTCCACCAGCAAGGGAATCAAAAGGCAGCGGGAACAACAACGCATCGAGAGGGACAACCTGGTGAGTTCCTGTGTGGGAACTTGATCATTTTTTTCCTCTTAAAACCACTTTCTTCAGTGCTCTTTAAAATGAAGGAAAATTGGATTGGACAAAACATTTCTTTTGCTGTATTTTTGTGGTTAATTAGTTGTAGCTTAATGTCATTAAAGTTTAGCTCAACAGTGTCAAACAATGCATCTCTTCATATCTGTATCAGAATTGCAATTCCTTGGATCATTATATAGCAGCTAAACAGTAATGGCAAATATTTTGATAATTGATTAATAATTTTAATCCTATATTGGAGGTTTGTGGATTGTGGAGCAATGTAAACTGAATATCTTTAAGTTTTGGACTTTTTGTTGGACAACATGTGAAGGCATCACCCTGGATTATGGGAAATTGTGACAGGAGGTTTTCTATATTTTCTGACATTTTATAGACAAATGATTAATTGATAATGAAAGTAATTGTTAGTTGTAGCCCTGATTTGTTTTATTCACTGTAGCACTGGTGTCAAATTTTGGGCCAGTGTGGAGCAGGAATGTCCTCAAGGTCAAACCTTCACGAGAGTCGCTGATGCGTGACATTTATTCCTGTCTCCTGTTAAACTGATCCATCTGAAAAAGGCAAAGTGCCAGATTATCTTAAAACTAATAAGTGGTCATTTTGTCACAATGCTAAATATAAAATAATAAGATTTTTTTAAAAATGATGAATTAAATACACATTTAATATTTAAACTTTTCAGTCACAGCAAACAAGTGCAGATATACAACAACATTCACATTTGTGGTTTATCAGAGTTATTTAAATTTGATTAATTAATCATTGGGTGACATTGATCATGCTGGGTCTCAAGAAAGAGATTTCAGGTTTCTTATTTGAGTAATTTTGTGTATCTAAACAGACACTAAATACGTAGCTACTGTTGGTTCTTTAAATGTCGTTTCTCATCCTTGATTTGCCAATGAATTGTCAAATTTATTGCTTGCAAATTTTAATTGAGGCTAAGACTGCGACTAACAGTTATTTTCATTATTGATTAACCTGCTGACTATTTTATCAATTAATCGGTTAATTGTGTTGTTTATAAAATGTCAGAAAGCAAAGAAAAATGCCCTTGATCATTTCTTAAAGCTCAAAGAGACGTCTTCAAATATCCTGATTAATTTTCTGACGATCGATTGATCAATTAGTCAACTAATTGTTGCAATTTTAATTGTGGCAGTGCAGCCAAATGATGCTTTGAGTGTACTTGATCAACTAGATTTTCCTATAAAACATGTCCGCATGTCTTTGTGTCATATGCTGATGTGTTTTTAATGGAATGTCTTGTTGTATGTCTGGAGTTTAATAGTTAAATTAATCACAGTCATATCATGATTTTGGGGCGATTATATTCCTTATTTTAATGGGTATTTGCCTCCTGAAGTTTACAAATATCTAAAGACAGCAGTTAGATAGTGGTGTTACTAGTTAGTGGTAGTCTGAGAGAGCCTCCCCTGAAAGCAGACACGGATGGATTTGGACAGATGGCAGCAGGTGGCGGGCTTCAAGCAGCGCCACAGAGTGACATTATGAGACAGTTCAACCCCTGCAGCTTTAGCCTCTCACCCCGTATATTAACCCTGCCTGACCGCTCAGTGATAGAAACCCAATGCTCAATAAGTGGCAGTGTTTAAAATGAATCAGGAAATGATCATTAGATTAGCTATTGGCAAACAGCAGGATGCTGCTTCTTCCTCAGGCAGGTGTTTTAAGTGAAAACAGAAAACTTGCATTCATTTCCTCAACATTACTGCTGCTAAAGTTTCTCATTATTGTTGATTTTAAGATCTTAGATTGACCTTGAGTGTTTTTGTTATCAAGAAATGTGTTTCAAACCATGTGAGGACAGACTGTCCTCTATCTTGAGGCCAACTCTCTATGTTGTCACGGATGCTTTTCGCCTTCTCTATTCTTAGAGTGAAGTAATTGAATATGCCGTGTGATCAGTATATCAACCCCACATATCACATAAAAGACCTCGTTTGTCCCGCACAAGTAGAACTAGTTCTGTGTATTTAAAGATCGGTAAATTACACAATATGTTAATTTCCTGTCAAAGAAGTGATTTAGATTTAGTTTGAACAGATTTCAAAGTGTTCACACACTGGAAATGCAGTAGGTGACCAGTCTGTTCCCAGCTAGAAGCCAGTAAAGCCTTTTTGTGACCACTGAGGGACTTGTGTCCTTAAGAGACTTTCTATCAACTGTGGGGCTTTTTTTCCGGTTGCATTGCTTCATATGGAGTTTTTGCTTATTGAGGGATTTCTGCACGGCATGCATGTGGGAGTGTGACTGCGTGTATGACATTCAGTGACTTCTCTACAATGTTTTGCCTCATGCTGTGTGGTTGAGTTTGCTGTGAAGCACCACATTTTGTCTATTTTCATAACTTAAAGGGGACCTATTATATTCATTGCCAGCAAAATATTTTTATTTTTGGACTCCACTAGAGTAGCTTTTCATGATTCACAGTTCAAAAAACTCCTTTTTTTTTATCTCATACTGGCCCTTTATTATAGCCTTTGTCTCTTTACTGATCGTTTGAGCTCCTGTCTTTTTAAGGCCCCCCACCCAATGAGCTCACTCTGTTCTGATTGGTCAGCTTTCCGGAAGTTGCCGAGGGTCAGCACGTATCGAAGTTGTGTTAAGTTACAGCCAATGTGAACCCAACGTTTCCTGCTTTACTGTTTCATGTTAAAAGCTTTTAAATTACTAAATAACAGGAGACTTTTCTTGTGAAGAATTTACAGGAAGTGAAACGTCTTCCTCACTGAATTAGTAGAGCTTCATTAGCAGCGCTAAAACTGGTCAACATAACAACTTATGTATATATTTTGAGCTCTTTTAGTGGATCAGTTCGAAATAATGTAGGGAGGAATAGTACAAGAAATAGTTAAACAACTTATTTTACTTTGCCTGCTGTGTAATGGAAAGCACTCAGAGCGGGCCAGCTCAACTCCAGTCATGGCTCGTTGTGACTACCCCTAAAACAATGGAAAAAAGCCATAATGTTAGCGAGCAGAGCTGTATGTACAGCAGATGACCATATCAAGAAATCTGTCACAAGCAGACGTCAGCTTGGGCTAAAAGTAGAAAAAACCATCGGACATCAAGTGTTCAGAGTTGTCTGAAGCTGGTGCTTTTTGCTCACTGGGATTACTTCTACCTCATTATTTGATATGTTAGCCACTTTTAGCATGAACATCTGACACTGTAACATCATATGACTGAAAATAAGGAAAAGCATAATAGGTCCCCTTTAATTGGGATTTGCAGAATTACAATTTTGTGCTTCATTTCTGAGTCAAATACTTGCTCATTTTATGAATGATAAACACTACTTAAACATGATATGGTGTGTTATATTTTGTTGATGAACAGCCAGAACAAATGATCAACTAACAGAAAATGGCTGTTAATTAAGTGCTAGGAAAAGCTTTCTTATTCACATAAAACTCCTGCTGATGAGTCTTGAGTCTTGCTGCATATTTAATTCTGGTATAACACACACTTGGAGGCACTTCAGACTTCCTTTAGGAGCATATATACAGTATAAAGAAGTGCTTTTATGTTCAAAATGATGATTGATAGCTTGCCCAAGAAAGCTATTGACACTGACCTTGTACACTTTATATGCCCACATCTTTCCAAAGTAAACATGTGAGTAAGTAAACTGTGATTTCAGGACATTTGCATTCATGCTTTAGATTATGTATGGATTTGTTTTTTTGTTTTTTTTCAGGCTTTCTTGAAGAGGCTAGAGTCCGCCAAGCCTTCACCTGGACTGAAGCGTTCAGAACAACTGGCAGACTATCACCGCCTAGTCGCATACCCAGGAGCTCCTCAATCCCCCGCTTATCCATCCTCCACAAATAAAGAGAGGTCCACCAGCAAAGAGAGGTCCACCAGCAGGAGAGCCTCAGGTTGGTGACTCATGTCTACATCAAAGCACATTTTAAACAAGTGTCACTAATTCAGCAGGTACAGATGTGCTAAGACTGTGTATGAGACTAATATGTTAAATTAATATATCATATCAGATGTAACATTTGGGCACTCTCTCATATAAAACCAGATTAAATTACTTACACACTGTAACAAATCAAAGCCTGAGTATAACTGTTATACATTTAAAGGTTTTATAATGTATGTACCTGAAATAGTATGATAGTATGGTGACTGAATATCTGCTCATACCAGGTATATACTATAAAACTCCCTTCTTAACCACATGATATCCATCACAAGTTACATTGTTTCATATATACAACTGAACCATCAGGGGGATGTGGATTATCACCTTAAAACAGATCACTTGTGAGAAAGCACCTGCTGTATACACCTAATCCTCACTGAAAGATCTGATTCCACATGAGCAGGTTGATTCGTGTGTGTGTGCGTTTGTCTGTCCGACTGTCTGCAAAATTATTATTCCCACATCGAACACTTTTCGTTGACAATGCTCATTTTACAAAACAGCACTTCCTAAATGTGAGCGTTGTGGCAAATCTGAAATAATCCATAATATTTATAAAACAGAAATATTAAACATCTTGCACACAGGTGCTGAAAATCTGATCAAGACACGTGGTCTGCTGATGTTGCCGGTTTTCTTTTGCAACACGGTGTTTTAGACACATGAATAAGCCTCAATAATCCAGTGTCTCGGGATGTCCTGCGTAAACTGGCAGTCCTCGGTAAACTGGTCTATAATATACCATATTATACTGTGTCTTTTATTTTGTAGCAGACTGGTGTCATTTGCACATGATAATTTAAACAAAGTGGATCAGCATGTTTAGTGACACTGTGCTGCGACTCGGCGCTTCTCAAATCGGAGGCTGCAGATTTATCACACATATCTGACCCGCTGCCTCCAGATGGCTGCAGAGATTCAGTTATCTGAAGGAGAAGAGTTTTATACAGTGTAAGACAGCTGTGGATGACAGTTACTGGTAAGAATCACCCATTCATTCATAGATCAGTAACAACTGATGTTCCTGCTCCAAGTACATTAAACTTCTATTTTTTACTGTTGATTCCAATGGGCATCGTTTGTTGTTTAAAAACAATTGTGACATTTTTCATCATTATTCCATAATCCATAATATTGTATAAACTTTATGTCATTGTTGGCACTTGTGTTGATACTTGATGTGGTGAAAATGTTCATATATTAAATTGGAAGTTCAGAGTAAACATATAAAATGTTTGGTTTCTGATTTAAATATGAGATGATTAACCTCTCTCTGTTGTCCACACCAACAGTTAAGGGTCCCAGGCCGACCAGTGCCGCCCACCACAACGCCAGAGCAGTTTCCATCACCAGTGACTCCAGCAGTACACCTGTACCCAGGTTAAAAAAACTCAGCACAGCCCGACCAGCTTGGTGCTGAGAACACTGGGTCCCATTGACGATGTCCATTGTTTGTTGCACTTGAGAATTGTTTTTACACCATTAAAAATGCATTTATGTTGCTCTATATATTGCTCCATAATAAATAAAGCTGCTTATTTTGCCATTTGGTGTTGTGGTATTTGATAGTTTCAAATAGGGGAATAGTGAACTGATAAAACATGGTCTAAGCATGTTTTTCTAATGATATTTCTAATTTCTAATGATTCTAATAACAATGACTTGTGATCACTTCCCACCAAGTGGACACATACTACACACAAAAAAGAAATATACTGTGAAATCCAAGGTATTTATGCGGAAACTGACTTTGACTATTGTTAATTTTAGAGGTTTCTTTACAAAGTCAAAAAGTATCTGTGTGTTTATGATAGATGCCTTTTTGTCAACAACAAAAGCAAACAAATCCTAATTTATTCGGTTCTTTCTTTTAAAGTCTGAAAACTAGGGAGATGACAGGTCGTCGTGACAACAGAACAGCTGCATCAAATAAAGAGTAGACTAAGAAATCTTTATTCTTATTAAAATAATTTATGAGGTGGGATACAGAGTCAGAATGGTCACAACATAACAACACATGGGCCTCAGCATTATGAAAGGTAGTGACATCATCCTTTTTCATCAGCACAACTCCACTGAACCACCAGCTTGACTGAAAGACTGGCCATGCCTTCAGGCACAGTGTAGACGGGATATATATACAGATTTCTGAGGAGACATATCAAATATACCTATCATCCCCGGGCTGTAACACAAGAGTGCATGCCCACATTATAATTCACCACAAGCTGTTATCCCTTTAAAACAAGAACTAAGACTTAAGCAAGGTGGAGGGTTTCTTTTTGGGACTGGTGGATTACAGACTTAAGCAGCCTATGTGAACTTCTTGATCTCGTCGTACAGCACCAACACAAAGGCACCACCCATGCCTCTGATCACGTTGGACCAGGCACCCTTGAAGAAAGCTTTTGATCCCTCGTCCTTGAGGATCTTCCTCCAGCAGTCGATTGTGCCCTTGTACATGATGTCAGCTGTGGAAATGGAGAACATGCACAGTGATGCGCAATGCTCATAAATGCGTGCGTAAAGTGCGTAATTGTGCCAAATCCATCAATATAATGACATGATTTTTACAAGCTTAATGACGCTCACCTCCTTTGCGTCCAGACTGCATCATCATACGACGTCTGACGGTATCGAAGGGGTATGAGATAAGACCAGCGACGGCGGTGACAGTCTGGGCAATCATCCAGCTGACGACGATGTGCGTGTTCTTGGGATCTGGGAGCATACCTGTTGGAGGAAGAAGAGTTTAGTCACACGCTCATCACAAGAAAGTACACTTATAGTAGGATAAAAAAAATGTTAAAGGTCAAGTCGAACAGATGTGCACACCTTTAGCTGTGTCGAAGCATCCGAAGTAGGCCGCTCTGTAGATGATGATACCCTGGACTGACACGTTGAATCCGAGGTAAAGACCCTTGAGGCCATCGGTTTTGAAGATCTTGGAGATGCAGTTTCCAAGACCGGTGAACTCTCTCTCAGCAGAGCCCTTGCCGATGTCGGCAGCAAGTCTTGTTCTGGCGAAGTCAAGAGGATAGACGAAGCAGAGGGATGTCGCACCAGCGGCACCGCCAGATGCCAGGTTGCCAGCGAAGTAACGCCAGAACTGTGTTTTTTGATCGACTCCACCGAGGAAGATCTTCTTGTACTTGTCTTTGAAGGCGAAGTTGAGGGCCTGGGTGGGGAAGTAACGGATCACGTTGGCCAGGTTGCCTCTCCAGAAGGAAATAAATCCCTGTTCCTTAGGGATCCTAACCACACAGTCCATGATTCCCTTGTACTGGGTCTCTGCGGTGATCTGTTTGCTGGCATGCTGGACCTGCAAGCAAGGACAAAAAAAATACACATTAACTTTCCCAAAAATGTGACGAGTTATCCAGAAAACTTTGTGGAAAGAAACTGTGCCAGGACACTTTTGCCCCCGAGCAACAGAAAACGTTGTTTTTGAAAAAATTGAATTTTAATATTTGAATTGTAACAACATCTTTATTTGTATTTACAGCATCATAGTCGGTGTTTAATATTCTCTGGCCAAGAGTTGTGAATTAGTTGTTGGCCTATCCCTCTACAGGCACACTCCTGTCACTTGAGAATCAGCTGTGTATTAGATTACATACCTCAAGTTAAATTTAGCAATTTACTTTCACTGAATATTACTGCGGTCATCTGTTACATTGGAGTAATAGTTAACTTATTAAACGTAGTAAAAGCTTATAAATGTGTATCCTGGCCATTTTATTGACGCACATACTGTATACTGTAATGCGCTCCTGTCATCATCGCCAACACTGCAAGAGTCAGTGCGTAAAACTGTCTCCTCATTAACGAAGGACCTCTCACGTGCCTCTTGACATTACGCACAGACCATATGAACCTATTAACATAGTTAGGCTTTTATTCCATTAAAAATATTCCAGTTTTACAGTTTTAGCATTTGGTTGACCAGATATCCAACATTTTACGCACACTTTACGCACACAACAGTGACTACGCGGCTACGCTGTGGGAAAAAGTTACCCAGTTAGTTCAGTTGTTTTACCTGAAGCAACAACTTGACTCTCTCAATGGGAGCGACGGCTGTCTTGGAGATGGCAGCGGCGATGCCACCAGCCAAAAAGTCCTTAACGAAACTAACCACCGCGTCCGACATGGTTGGATGTCTCTTGTGTGGATCTGAGACCCTTGACTGTTCCAAACCTCACCAAGGTCCTCAAGGAAACCCAACGCCCCCTCAAGTGGACGAGGCCCCCCCATCTGCCTTAATATATGGGGGGCATTTATCGCGAGAATTTTGAGTGATGGATTTGTGGATTGTCGAACAGATTAACGAGATTGGATAAATATCCGAGGTTAAAGTTCAAGACGTGCGCCATGTTCCTGAAGGAAATAGTCGGCCAAGCCGGGGACATTTAAAGGACACAATCTATGCAATTTGATTAGAATAAAAACACACTTTTATTTCTATCCTAATCCAATCCTCATCATGGCAAAGACCTTTACCTGAAGTCCTACAGTTAAGCAGCCTCCTCATCCACAATCCAAACATAACACAGTCTGTACTTATAGGTCAACCGAGTTAACAAAAGTCTTAAAATGAAGGCAGTTATTCTATGAATATATTTTAAATGGGACAGACCAGGATTATTGAGCTCTCTGAACATCTAAGAGTTTAAGTGTAAAAATGAGCATAAAGAGCTTAAGTGTAGTAAAAATGACCTTTTAACCTACATGAACACATACACACAGAGAGAAGCACGCCACACAGGCACGCACAAGGATTTCATTGATCTCAATATTTCCAAACACAAATGCTACAAGGAAAGGTATAATTATAGGAAGCCTATAAATGCTTGTTTTTTTCTTTTATTATTATTAATAATATGGAACAGGTTGTCATTTTAGGTTGAAATACAGCTTATTGATACAGTGTCACTGTTACTGTATTTCTTTTTAGATTGGCCTTTTCCTCGCGGACAGTTTTGCTGCATATTCATTTTTAACACCTGTTGGAAACATGAGTCAAGTCCCATCAACATGAGACATACTAAAAACGGAAAATACTGTTTTTTCCTTCAAAATAAACATTCCACTAGTGCGCCACATGGCAGCAACCCTGTGTGAGTCGAGTTTATTGTGAAATGTCGTACCGGAAAGTTCACTCTGGCTGACTTGACATACGTAAGGACCTAAAGGCTCGCTGCTCTGACGGGAAAGAGCAACACGATCCAAACTGGTAAACTGGCCAACTTGGCTTCGTTCCGATGGAGTGAAGACTTCAGACCTTTATATACAGTTAAGTCTATAGGTCAGGCTCTGAACATAATGTACAGCGGCATGATTTTTTTGAGGTTTTACTCTCTGTAATCTCTCTCCAAGACTAAAACTTTCACCATTTGACCACTTGTCGGCGCTCCTCGGCTGTGTGGATTCATATCCACGCAGTCATATCTACAGTCTATGTTAGGCAAGGTTATAAAGCTCTCAAGATCTTTCATGATTATATCAAACTAGTAATACTGATAAAACTACAATTGTAATTTTTTTTTTTTTTTACTAATAACACTAACATGAAGCTTATACTAATTATAATACAGAAAAAGCAATATTTAAGGCATTACACTAAATCTAAGGGTGTTGCTCTGGTATCACACTTCACCTCACTAACTCTCACAAATGAATTATAGTTTATTTTTGTTTCTATAGATGTTTTAACCCTTACATACTATTGTGACCATGGTACAGAGTGGGTCATTTTTGATCCAGCTCAAGTATCCCTTAATAATTAAATAAATCAATTAAATTAAGTTATCTAAAAGGAGAACAAAAACAGCCATAATAATTTCTATGAATTTTATTGAAAGTAAAGGATGCAACATTTTTTAAATGGTAGGTTTCATTATAACCATTAAAACCATCAATCAACATTGCCCATAAACCACATGCCCTCCTTTTCTGTCATTTGTACATAATCAACTCTGCATTGAGTGTATTAGTCATAAAACAAAACAACACACTGGTTTACAAATTTCAAACTAACAAAACTGCAAAAAATATGACTTTTGCAGTCCTTGCAGTCCTTTTTTACTGTCCCTTGTCCCCTTGTGAAATTGACTGTGGGACTGCAGATTGATCAGGGTGAGATTTGGACTACTGTGCTGCTGCTGCTGCTGCTGCTGTGGCTGCTGTGGTTAGCATGTGGGGAATGTGGTGTCGCCTTTGCATGAAGAAGCCACAAGGACCTTTCCTCCATTTTCTCTATGTTGTCCTCCTCTTCTAATACTTTCTCTTCAACTCACTGCCTAAACAGGCCTTAACAGGTCCACAAAATCACTCCTTCCACTCCACCAAATCAGTGAAATAGGGGCTCAGGTACTTTTTATATTCCTATGAAAGCTACTAAAGGGAGGGACTATGTTGGTTGCCTGGTAATTGATGGGTTTGATTTTTTACTTTGTATAGGGTTGTTTGCGGGTGCAGATGCTCACCTAGGTGGGAAACCTGGCAAGTGTAGCAGTACCGTGGGAACACGGCGAGTTGTTGTGACAGTGTCAAGGTCCCCCATGTATTCTGTCCCCACTGTCCCACTGACAGAAATACACAGACATGCTGATTTACAGTTTCACTGTTTCAAAATTCCACATGACCACTCTTTAACTTGGTTTGACCTCTTCTAGTAACTTTTTCTTAGAATAAATACACCCTCTATGTATAAATATTTACACCAGCTGCATAAATAACAAATAGATAATATTGAAATATTTCTATTTTTGTATATTCTGGGCCACTTTATGAGAAGTCATAACATTTCAGGCTTTAAAAATGTCATTTAGTGTGTGTTCCCTGCTTTCAAATGTCAAAATGTGTCAAATTTGACCTAAACAGTATGTTAGGGTTAATACAGATGTAACTTGGTTTGTATATAGACCACCGGGATGGAAAAAAAAAACTATATAGTGTTGTTTAAAAATAGTCAGTTATACACTGAACTGGTTCAAGTGCTTATTTGGAGGGTACTTGAGGTCTTGGTTCCACCTCCCCATGTCCCAGCTGCTGTGTTGTGTTTTCTAGACCAGTCAGTGGGTGGCACTAGAGAGCTGGGTTACATTCAAGAGCTGCCTTAATGTCCCCACAGTGCAGACGTGGTACCCAGTGAGACAGGTGCTTTTTCCTCATTTACTCCACACTCCACACACAATAACACAAATAACACACCACTTTACTTGTTCTCCGCAGGGAAATACTCTTAAGTAGCTCCCACCAGCCAGGTCAGAGGTCAGGCTCAGCTGCCGAACCTTGGTAGCTGGTTAGAGATTCAGCATCTTGTTTGCATCAGCTCTTCAGTAAAGGCAGATGCTTGCTGACACAGGAGCTTGCACCTGCTTTTTTTGCTAGCAAAAGTCGTACTTTTTTCCAGTTTCAGAGAAACACTTTGGTTAGACTCACATCTTACTCTTCCAAAGCTCTTTCATTCTGAGCTGTCAAGGATCGAAGCGTACAATTAGATCTAACCTCTGTCACTCATAGACATTCCTCGATCAATTAAATTAAAATCATGTACATCTCAAATTCCCTGGATTGTTAATAGAGTTGATATAATCAATATCTGCAAAATAATCAGCAAGTTTGTTGCAATACTGTAGATGATGTTGACTGAGAAACCTTTGTGTTTGCCTGTTTCCGAAAATATTTAATTTTGAGTGACTTTTTTTTATAAAGCTCACCAACAGTCACCTATGTGTAGTTATAGTAAACATAACATTTTGCTGGACTACACATCATCTAGATCAGCAAATTTGTTTCTTGTGCTATTTCCAGAAAAGGCTTTAATTCTTGTGTTTTAGTGCTGCTGAAACTTTTTTTTTTTTTTAAGATTATTTAAATCTGATTTAGATTTGGGAAAAAGTCGTTGCTCAGTAACCTTGGATCTCGGAGATGGAGGGAGGGGTTGTGGATGGGTGGGGGGGGGGTGGAGGCAGTGTGGGCTTGGATTTGCATTTTGAGTATGAAGAGCTGCAGGTGTCAGACAGTTAGAACCCCCCCCCCCCCCCCCCCCCCCCAACACACACATAAACATGCATGCACACATACACACACACGCGTACACACAAAGCCGTTGGTACACACAGCTCGTCCCTACGCCGTTACAGTCACTGATATTATCTGTTAAGAAGCAACTGTGACAAGCATCTTTCTAATTCGTCTGATCCCCTACTGTCTATCTCAGACCAGTAGAGGCTCAAAGATAATAGAGATTATGAATGTCAGACAGGGTTAAAACCACAGATATTAGGGTCAAAACTCACCAGCATGGGACCACTGGCTGCTTTTGGCTCTAGTTTATGCATCTGCACAGTGATTCAGTTTCTTCTTAAATTAAAATATTGCCTTTATTGGCAACTATTTTGATAATTGGTGAATCATTTTAATCATTTTTAAAGCAACCAAACATTTTCTGGTGCCAGTTGCTCACATATCAGTATCTATTGCTCTTTTCTGTCATATACAATAGTTAACTAGATATTTTGAGATCATATTTATAATTCATTTTACTTTTTTATATTGTTTATATGCTGATTATTGGTCAGACAAAGCAAGAAATTTAAAGAAGTCCTCATGAGCTCCAGGAATTTAGTATTTTCTAACATTTTGTAGACTAAACAATCAATTGAGACAATAATTAGCAGATAATTTGATAATGAAAATGTTGTTTGCTGCGTCCTGAGTATACTATACTAGTAGCAGCATAATCCACCAGGTTTTACACAGAACAACACAGCTACACATCAACAAAAGCTCAGCTCCCTCCTATTTAAGAGAAGATCATGTCGGTTGTTTATTCCCATGAGTCTCCTGTTAAAAGTCGCACCGCTAATACAATCCTGTGGTTTCAAATCCAGCAGGCTGGGATGCACACCGGGCTCTCCTGAGCAGACAGAGAGGCTGAGCTCAGGGGGAAGGAGATTATTTAAGTTTACCCTCTTCTCACCCTCTTCAGCCATTTCTTGGCTGTCGGCCTGTTTTTCCAGAAACGTTAAAAGAAGCTGACTGGAGACAATATGAGTCAAAGGCACATGTGTGTGTAAAAAAAATAATAATAATAAGAGAGTGAGAAAGAGAGAGAGAGAGTCAGCATCAAGCAGCTGACGTTTCTTACCCGCAGTCAGTGCAGTGCCCATAGCAGAGCAGCCAAGGTGGACACACACACACACAAACACACACTCACACACGCACACACTCAGAAATCCCCATGACCAATCAGGAAGACCTGGAGACACACAGTCAGTGGGAGACGGAGGGATGGACATGGCAGGAGTGGGGGTGGAGGGTGAGAGACACTGGGGCTGAGGGAGAGAGGCAGAAAGAAAAGAAGTCCATGAGAAATTAGGGGTGGGGTGAAAGTAAGAACGGGAGAGAAGGAGTGTGAGAGCAGAACTGGTGCTGAGGTGGAGAGATGGACGGAGAAAGACAGGATGAGTAGGAAATCTGAGGTTGGAGGGGGGGGAGTCAAAGTCTTTGGCTTTGCCTGAGTGACGGGACTGTTTGTAAACCTCATTACTATTTGTTGTCCATGTTTGGTTATCATCTAAATATATCTTGTGATCATTTGTGTGGTCAGAGGAAACTTGGCAGTGTATGATGATCTAAACGTTATATGAGAGGTTGGGAATTTTATCAATGTGGCGAATCAAAAATCATTGGCAGTTTTTGCAAGTGATAATACTGTTATTTATTAATCGTCACAGTGGTGCAATCAAATCTTTCAAAAACATTTTCAGCTTTATAACTTTCAAAATACTTTTTTAAAACAAGCACAAATCTTAACAAATGTATTTGAAGGTTCTTCTCAACAGAGAAACAGAGGGGTCTCTGAATAGTTTGCTGATCCATTGTTGAATAATGTCTGGTTATCAATTACTCAATAGCGCGCACTTTGTCTCAACTGGCTAAACATGGAAGTCAATTAAAACACAATTTAGAGTCATATACAAATGCCACCATACACCAGACAGGCAACAGAAGACCGGTTTTCACTCCCCAAGGCAAACACTAATTTCCTTAAACGTACAGTAATAAATAGAGAAATAAAAACAAAATAAGTCTTTGCCACTGTTACTGACTAAATTAACACAGAAACCAATGTTGAAAAAGCAAATAAGGAAACACCTAGGAACAAAGTATCTGCACAATGCTATGCATAGATTGATTTGTAGTTTAATGTTACTCTCTAGTAAATGTTTGCCAATTTTGTTGACTGCAATGTTTCATGTATTATTTTAAATGTGGACCCCAGAAAGACCAGGTGTCTAAGCTAATGAGGATCCTAACAAATAAACAAAATAATAACTAATTGATTATCCAACTAATCACTGCAGCTCTAGTACTCATTCACACGATACATTTGGTCCAGTTCTATGTGCAGATCATGCCCTGCCAGCACCAGCCTCAGTCAGTTTGAGGCATCATTTCACAAAGAAAAATGTAATAAAACTCTGTAAAGAATATGTAGGTGTCATGTCCTTTTTTATATATGAAGCTTCACCTTACAATAGATTATTGTATTACCTGTGCTCAACACTTTATTTCAATGCTTTGTACTGTAATATTGTTTGTTGGCCTTGCTAAACACCAGGTTTTTATCTGGATGACTAATTATATTATGTATTTTCTCATTTTTTCTTACATCATGTATGTATTGCCAAATATGTGTTGTGAAATAGTCGTTGTAGTGACAGTGGTGAAATCCCCTGCATTTTATTATGTGTGTGTTTTCCCTGGCTGCAGCCTAACAAACACTTCTTCTGCTTGAGACCAGATCTGCCTCAGTCTCTGATTTAGTTTAGTTTCATTTACATGTCCCTTCTTAAATCTTTTCTACACTCAACTATCTTAATTACATATGTATAGTCAACACAGCATTGCATTCGACTAAAGTGTTGCAGTTGCTGCTTTTGTAGTTAAAGTTTACAGGGTTCAAAAGTGTCGCACTGTTTATACTTCGGCCGTAAAGCTGAGAATGAGAAGCACTAGTGCAGGCAGAAACGCCACAGATTAACTTCTCTAAATTGGATGAATTAGACAAAGTAAACTTTGCTCTCAGTCCATTTTCAGGGTTTAGGATGGCTATAGGATGAGAGGAGAGAAGGGATGTGTTTGTGTGCGTCTCAATGTATGTAGATGTGGTATCTTCATTAGTTATCCCTGCATGGATTTGTAGTTTTTTTTTGTTCTGGTTCTTGTTGTTTTGGTCTTGATTAGCTGTCATCTAAATACTGTGTCGTTTTAGGCGTTCCCTATTAGAGTAATTAATGAAATAAAACAGAATGATGAAGGATAATTATACCTTTCTGAATGTTCACTGTGCAGGACGTGAATCATTGTTCTGAAAAAAAAAAAGCTTTGTTTTTTGTGGTGTTGCTTTCTCCACCTCCCATTCATTTCAGCAATTTCTCCATCTCCCCAATATAGGTACTATCATTAAAACAGAGTTATCATGCATACATCAGTGCAAAATGCATGATACAGATAGAGAATCAGTTTTTATGCAAACAAAATATCACAATATTGTTGAATTCTGCCAATTTAGTTCTCGTGTATCCTGATTATCCTTGGATTTAACAAGAACCCCGAAAACACAACACAAAGCCAGAACAAAAAACTCTCATTTCTTTGCTTTGATGTTTCAGTTCCTTTTACCATCCGCTACCCTGTTTTCTTTACAGCAAAGTTTAGAAAAATCTCAAATGGCAGCACTCGTCTCTCCCTCGTAAAGAAAGAATTCCACTCGAACCGTCGGTCGCTCAAGACAAACTAATCAATTCAGAGGAGTAATATATTTGTAGCACCCTTAAGATGATGGTCCCATCTTACACAAGTGTGTGAACTGCATTCATCCATTCTTCATTCCTCCCACAAAGACAACAACCTCTTCAAAACTCAAGGCCGTTTAAGACGGATTCTGAACCCTCTTAACAGCCCTTAGTCCCAAATTAGTGTGGGTCATTTTAGCTGTGAAATAATCTCATCTGGAATGAGTGTGTAACGAGGAAGACTTTGTCACACAGCCCGTCGAGGGTTTAACCTGCAGTGGCTCTTTTGTGTAAATGTGCTGGTATGTAAATGTATTGGTTTTTATTATGGACATTATTTTGTTGAGAGGTTCTGCTCCTTCCTTGTGGTGAAAACATCTTTTATGTTCATCTGGTATTCAGAGTGAAAACTTTCAAACAAGGAAAAAGAGGATGACTTCACCCATTTATACACAGGAAGGCTTTAGGAATCTTAAATCTCCACGTTGTCTGCTTAACTTTACTGCACACCTGTTATTCAGAAATCATCATTCATGCCTGTCATCATTACATTTTAATGGTACTTGATAAGTCTTTTGAATAAAATGTTGGCATGGAGTGCAGATAAACCAGTCCATACTTGGAGGCTACAAGTACAGGAGGGACAAAATAATGAGAACACGTTACAACTACAACAGCCACAAAAACAGTTGAATTAATGCTGACACATTGTCAACAAAGACTGATCATTATAAACTTCAGCAGCATTTATCACAGCGCTATTATATTGGCTTGAATGTAGTTTTGTTCGCCCTTTCGTAATGGCGGTTGATTCCCCCCTACTTGCCTTGCCTTGTGGCCTTGTGGCAAACCAAGCAGGGGAAATCAGCAAGTGAGACAGGAGTTGCTTTAAGGCTAATTCTACTTAAGATTAGCAGCTACAGTGTAAATCAGAAAAGACTGATATTAACGGATGTGTTGTTTCAAAAGATGCAATCTAAAAGTAATTAAAAGGATGGCTTAGATTCATTTAGTGCGGAAACAGTTGGCTGATTAATCATGAAATAGGGTCAACAGAAAATTAATCAACAACCATTTTGGACATAGTTAGTAAGTTGCAGGAAGAGTTTGTATAATTTCACCAACCGCTACTACTACTACACTACTTATTAAACAGAAGTGTGATTTTGGTTTTGAAATATTTTCACCACAACTAAGGTGAGTGAAATCTTTGGTAACCCATTTCAGTTCTATTTTATCCTATTTATATTTTACACCGTCTGGTAATAAATAATTTCAATACCTAAACACTCTCTAAATGTCACAAAAATTTAGCCAAAGCATATGTCTTCATACTCTGCTTGTCTTCGTTGGAACATGATTTGAGATTATCTGAAAACCTTAAAAGTAGATTAGTATGAAAAGCCTTAACACCTTTGATAAATCAATTTGTTTTGATGTGTTTTTCTGTGTCAGTGTGTGTGTGTGTGTTGTGCTTGTGTTTGAGTGTGTCTGACAATGCGTCACTGACCCTTTGATTGAAGGATAAGTCGCTGCTTGTGCGTCCATCTTGATTTGATGGCCGGAGAGAGGGCTGATTGACCCCGCGACCTTTCTGTGTGGGGCAACTGCTCCT
Source organism: Euthynnus affinis (assembly GCA_029490765.1). NCBI lineage: Eukaryota > Metazoa > Chordata > Actinopteri > Scombriformes > Scombridae > Euthynnus > Euthynnus affinis. The sequence continues at coordinate 17,362,756 of CM055838.1, read as the reverse complement.
GGGTGTCCGGAGCTCCTGTCAGCGGGTTAATGAGCGACGGCTGCTCAGGGTGCTCTGGGCCTCGGCTAAGTGACCAGGCCGGATGACCACCCTCTGCTCTGACCCTTATGTCTCTCTACGGCCATCAGTTAAACTCCTCCACCACCACGCAAACACCCGTCCCTCTCCTCTCTCGTCCTTCCTCCCCCCTCCCAGATTGAAGCTTGCTTAAGCTCAGGTTTGTACAGCTGCTGCTCAAGCTTTCACTGCTCAACAACGGAAATGTTCACTACCTCATCGTGTTGGCTCCCAACACAAGCAGACACACACGAATGACACATTATTTTATGTGTCAACAGAATCACTGTATACATTATACTTTACTCTAATACAAAATCACTACCTTTTTCTAGAATGAGAAGTTATCAAACACTGTGGTAAACCTTTATTTTAACCACCTTACATTACATTTATAAGCAGTATATAAACACCTAATTAATGGTTCATAACACCCTGTGATGTAGACATAAGCTGATATACGGACATTAGTTATGTGCACTCAGAACTTGTGTATAAACTGATTAGACAGTGTAACCTGATTGTACATATCTGATTTCTTATATATATATATATATACAGATGTACAAATCCTCACAGTTTATTAAATCATTCACAGGTGGGTTTAAAACTGTTAATAACTCATTTATACTTAATAGATCAGTTATAAGCAACTAAAAACTTTCCTTTTTATAACTCTACACTTGATGTATTATTGTTACTGATAACATAATAAGCTTATTACTTATTACTGACTTATTAAACACTGCTAAGCAATCAATTAACCATTATATATAACTATACCAGTTTATAACTTTGTTTTACCTGGAAAAGGGCATCTCTGAGGTTAAAAATCTCACAACATAAAAAAATACAGATTCAAAACAGACCTATTTAAGAGAATTATTTAGAAAAAAATATATAAACATATCACAACAAACAACTAGCAAAACAATTGAACACCTTTTATTCTTCAGTAATTCCACTCATGTCACCCCTTTAAGTCTTAATTTGCTCAGTTTTCTGCAGACAATATAAATTCAAACTGTGCTTTTATCTTTCTCTTTTAATTGTCTTAACTGTTCCTGTATGTGTAAATTTGTCCTAAATGGTCAGCAGATTTGGCCCACGATGCAACAGGTTTATTTCTTGGTGCACGTGAAAGTCTCGGGCCTCACCACGAACGAGCAAAAGCACTGGCTGACAGATCCCAGTGTGGACGTTTGTTAAAGTGAACAGGGTAATGAATTTTAAATTGCTATAGTAACAGCTCTCAGACATGTGGTTTTAGTGTGTGAGCATGTGTGTGTGTGCGGTTGGGATTTGCGGTTGTGTCTGTGTCTATGTATCTGTATGAATGTAGGGGATATGTGCATAAATGGGGAGGTGGGGTGGGGGCTGGGAGTCAGCCTCTGTGTACGTGTGAGTGTATGTGCTGAGGATAAAGACCTAGCAAACCAGCCGGGCTTAGTTGACAGGTGACAAGGGTTGTTTTGAATGGGGATTTTGTAATACCAACAGTGAGGAAAAAGCCGGGGTACCAAGGGACTTCTGAAAAGAGAGAAAGAAGACTTTTCTTCTAGCAGTGAAGGAAGAGAGAAAGGGCCATGAAGGCTTCGAGGGACTTAGGGATCCCACTAATCAAACTGCTCCACCGTCTAGCGCACTCATTTTTATTCAAAACGTAGAAATGCTAAATCATTCCAATCGGATTGATCCCTATGTCAGTGCCTGTGTGGTATTTTCATTCTCTGCTTTCCGCCGCGTCCTCAACTTTGACATATCAGTCAAGCAAGGACAGAGCTGTTACAAAGAGGACTGATCCAGAGGCAGCCTAATGGTTAAGAAGTGGCATTTTAAATGTTGTTTGTAAATTTGCATTAATTAAGAGACCCTCTTGAAACAAACCGCCTCAAATCGCCTCAGCTACAGATCATATACGCTAAAATTTTGAGAGAATGAATGAGAGCCTGTAACTGTTTCAGCTTGGCCTTAAAATGATTTATAGTTTCTCCAACGGTATCACTACATCATGCATGACTTTATTAGAAGGAATAGAGTATGGATAAGAGTGTGTAACAACATATAATGTAAAACACTGCATAAATAATTAAACAGTAATATAATATTGTAAAATTCTTAATAAAAACATAGTAATAACTATCTTTCTTTTGCGCTGTACACATAATCACATAGGCCTATGTTGGCATATGGTGTTAATACAAGTGATTTTCCTAATAGTTCAAAATTAGCCCTTTTCTGTCTCCTTGGATTTAAAAAATTCAGTTCAGCCAAATTCTCTGTCCCTCCTTAATTGTGACGTAACGGGCACTACAAACACTACTGCACATATTCAGTGGGCCGCATACCCCCAGAAGTAAACCCAGAAGCTAGAAAATCTTGGGGGGTATGCACCAGGCGAGCAATTCTTATTGGACTGAGTTAGCACCATCTTTGGGCACCATCTTTGTTTCAACAACAAGGCAATTACAAAAGTGCTTTACAGAAATCATAAAAGCTAAAGATGTAAAAGAAACATTAGACAAGGACTCAGGAGCCACATATTTTTAGCAAGTCTGATAAAAGACAGCAGAGAAGCGACGTTGTACATAAACAGGAGACATATGGGCCCACTGATAACTGTGCTTTATTCAGAGCTTAACAAGATATTCAAGGCGATTCAAGGAGATAAACAGCAGGACTACAACTACATACTGACACCCCCCGACGGACAAACACACACACACACAAACACACACACACTGGAGAGCCTCTCGTAGAGGAGCCGCTAGCTCATCTACAACAAAGGTACCACACAGACATGAAGGTGCTTCTAGTCTCCGTCAAAGCTCCAGTGGACTGTGTGTTTCCAGCAGAGACATGGAGAGTCTGACAGCAGCTGCTCATAGCTGGTTAGCTTTACATTACTATTCATGCTACACTGAACGGTGGACAGTCAGTGTCCTGCTGACTTCCTGTGTCACACTTCATGTAGCCACACCTCCTACAGTCATTGCATTCCACTCCTCTGTTACATTTTTACATTACATTTTAATATGCTGGGTAGGAGAATTTCAGTGTGTAGTTACCCTTTAAACTATCTGGTGCTATAACAGAAATTTCAGTTGCCTTCGTCGCTACACTTCAACTGATCATTTAAGTCCTTTCAGCCTTTAAACATTGACTATTACAACATCAAGTTTTACTCTTCAACTGACAGTTTAAATACCTCAGTTGACATTTCAAATTCTGTCACTGCTTACATACAAACTTGCATTTCAACTATTTGCAGTGACTCACTTCAACTAAATTATGTTAAAACTTCAACAAAAAATTAAACTTCTGTCATTACTAAAGTTTAACTGATAATTAAACTGTCTAAACCTCTTACTCTTTAAATGACAGTTCAACTGCTTTCACCTCCTGCACTTCATCAGACACCTCAAGTCTTTCAGTACTTCAACCTTAACTGACACTTCAACTGTTTTAACTTAAACTGCAACTTCCACACAATAATGAAATAAAGTTGGGGGATTAAATACTGCACACATGCACACACAGGTGAATAAACATCATTCATAACTATATGAAAACCCTGCAAGAATCTCTAGATATTTTCATTTATGTATTATATTTATTTTTAGTTTATTTAAAATAGACAAGATTTGGCTAAAAGCTCATTTACATCTGTAGAAACAGTAAAGTATCAATATTAAAATATAAAAAAAACATAAAGGCTATTGCCCAATTAGTGAGTAAAACATAATTAATCTCAACATCAAACAAACATTTGTTGTTTTTTTCTTGTTTTTCATTCACATTCGCATTTAAGGTGTGTACTTACGAGCAGGATTTGTGACATCATAATTATTTTGGAGCCAAAGGAGGACCAGTAAACAAATTACACAAGTGTGATGTGGAAACTTGGCAACACTGAGACTGGACTTCAAGTGAAGTAGGAGATTTTCAACAAGGAAACTTAACAGACATAATGTATTATCCTAAGTAGAGGATTTTTATATGTCCTAAAAGTGTGTGGAGTGGATCTTTAACAAGAGTCAGCTTAGTCTTTGTTGTTAAGAACAATTAAAAAATAAGCTAATTTATCACAAAACTTATGATATTTTCAACATCAGACATACTGTATATCAGAATGGGAAATGGTCTGTGAGACATTTGTCTGTCTGTCGATCCGGGGTTGACGTATTTATGTGTGAATGTGTGTGGCATTTGGGAGGCATAATATCTGCATAATTAATTTCAGTGGGCTGCACTCACATGTTGTGATTTCTGCAATTCTCAACAAGATGTCTTCACACTGGACCTGTCAGACAATGACGTCCACACTTGAAACATTGAAAGTTATTGTCCCAAATGATTTTTGTTCCATTTTACAATTGAGACTTTTGAAAAGCTTCATTTCACTGATGTGGAGGTCTTTTTTTCTTTCAGCTTAATCTCTAGTTCAGCCTGTGTGAAAGTACAAAAGTTTGTTAAGATCATGTTAAAGGGGCGCTCCACCAATTTTATACATAAAGATGAGTTAACTAGTCATGCAGAGCAGTAACTCAAGTTGTGAAAACAGTTGTGTGATGTCTTCTGTGGAGGAGCTTTGTCGAGTCTGAGAAAACAACTCTGGTGATGTCATCAGGGTTATCTCATCCTGAGCTTGGAGACTGCAGCTTTGTAACAGAAAGTGGGGGCACGGAGTTTGAAAGATGGAAGCATTAGCAGGCAGGGAGAATCTAATATAAAGATGCTGTAATGCTCTTGCATTATGGGAAATGTAGGATCCTGTGTTTTTGGATCTTGACCCATACAGTAGGGACATCTCGCGACAGGATGTCTCAGCTTCTGTTGCATCGATTCTGACAAAACCTGCTTATTCTTCTAGTTATTAATGAGTTACCTGGATGTTGGAAAGGTGACGTGTTCAGTGCCTTACTTCCACCCAATGCATGCTGGGATATTCTCTGAGCCCCCTTGATCCTAAATAGGAACTGTCAGGTATGGACAATGAATAAGTGATAAATGGGCACTTTAATAAATGTATTAGATGTATATAAATTATGTATATAAAATATGTAATTAGATGTAGAGGCCAGTGTAATGCATAGGTAATTACAAGTTCATCTGTGATATATAACAAATGCAGCAAATTCAAGTGTGAAGTACTGATGCATAATTACTCTATAATATGCATAATTACAGTTACATTTTGCTTGTTTGTGTTAACAACATTAGCTTTACTTTCTCTCATTTAATCATGTTTCAAAGTGGAGGTCTCTGAGACCCCAAACAGAAGTGATGGGTCATTTTCTTGAGGCGCCACAATTTTTTTTTATTAATTAATTTTTATATTTTTATGGACAATTATTATGTGTTATTACAATGCATACACTCTAATCAGTTAATTTAGTAATTCATTACATGCTGCATGTTGTTTCAGTGTTAATCATTGCTTTGCAGTTGTTATGACATCATACACACAACTTTATGCACAGTTGCCCTGAGTGTGTTCACCTTCATAACTGGAGTAACATCAAAGTGGATTAGTAGCTGCAGTGAACAGAGAAATTGGTAGCTATATCTAAAAGAGATAAGTTTTTAGGGTTAAATACCCCTGCTGTGACCCAGCCTGTCCAACAGAGAACATTTACCCAGGCAAACAGTGTCCTCTCTCCCCACCCCCATCCCAACCCCAACACACCCCAACACACCCACTATCGAGGCTTGTAGCGCACTAAGAATGAAAAGGAGTGCACTGACTCAACTCTCATCCTCTCCACCACCATCCGAGATTAAATCGTGAAATCATTTAGTGTTTGTGTGGTCTTCCCCGGCCATGGGGAGAAAGGATGGACCGGGTAGCGAGGAGAGAGGAGGGATCCAGCTCGAGTCAGTGTGTGGGAACCACATAGGGAGAAATCCCCGGCTGATCCTGGCCAAGACACTTTGTTTTTCCTCCCCTCCGCTCCCACCCCTTTCCCTCCCTCTCTTTCTCTGCATCCATTTTTGGGTTTTCATTTTTATTCATAGGGTGATCGGGGTGGAGGGAAGGGTGTCAAGAAAGCAGGGGGCAGTTCAGTGTGTGTATGTGTGTGTGTGTAGCAGGAAGGGATTGTTAGTCGGCTGATGCCAGTGGATGTAGGTGCAGGCCTCAGACCAGGCCTGCCAACAATAGCCACAGTGTTGTTTGGGTAGTTGCGTCCAGGACTCTTGGACATTCTTCCCATGTCAGTATAATCACTACTGGGAGGTAGCTCCATTACGGATTACCATATCATTAATAGTATCCATGACTTTTGTTCAAAGGCTACTTGTGTAATGTTGCCTTGTGGATGACGGCTAATCCGCTGAGCTGCAGCTGTAGGAAAGAAGAGGGGTAGATCCCACCATCACCCTCTCTCTCTCTCTCTCTCTCTGCCTCACACACACACATAGACATACACACTACACCACACATGCAAACACATATAGAAGCATCTCCCTGTCCAGGCCCACGGGGATCAGGCCACTGAAAGACAGATACAAACAACAGTCAAATACAAAGTTCCCCCCATAGAGAAAAAGAAACATCCATTCTACACTTCCCAACTGATCCCCTCCTTAAAGCCAAAGACCAGCCCACCCCCACCTCCCCCCTTTCTCTCCTCTCCTCCCCTCGTTCCTGAGTTGGCTCTCGTCCTCCCATTAAAGCCCCCCGCTCTTTAGCGCAGCCCTCCTCTCTCAGATGGTGGGCCAGATTAGGAGGGGAACAATAACAGTTTTCAATGTAAAATGTGCATCTTGTTAGTCCTTTTTCTCTCCTCTCCTATCTTATGATGGGGAGAGAAAAGGAGAAGCGTAAGCGGCCATTCAGAAAGTTATCTGTGGGTGTCTTCTCCCCACAAGCAGTGGCTTGTTTCTGTGGCTGTTTTAATCCTCCTATTTCTCTCTCTCTCTGTCTCTCTGTCTGTCTCCTGCTGGATTTTAGCAGAGAATGTGCAACTGAAACTAAGACAGGAAACCTTTTTTTGTCTCATTTTGTTTGCTGTTTATCAACTAGTTTTCCCATAGGCCTTTCAGCTCAGCGCTGAAGTTTCAAATGGATGTACCTTTGTGCATCAAGAAAAACTTCTTGGCACTTTGTCCACATCATAAGATTTAACAGTTTGAGTTTGCTCTAACGTTATGATTATTCTGAAACTGTATATTTAATAGTAATATAAATGTATGTTTTTTTTTTATTTAGCAACCCAGTCTTTATACAGATTTCTTGACAAAAAGTTCCCTTTACTTCTTATTCTTCTTCTTGTCCACCAATAAGAGCAGCAGCATCATTCAGCTGCAATAATGTGTTTGTGAAATCCAGCATGTCTGTACCTAGAAAGGTAATATGAACACAAAACTCTTAAGAAAAACAGGAAAAACACATTTATCAGTGTAATTTCTGCAAGAATAATGTCCCTACATACATATTTTTACCATACAGTTAGTGTTTAAGTCTTTACTAAGCAAATGCACAGCACATTTATTCTGAGTAGACTGAATATGAATTGACGTTTGTTTTGTCTAGACTTACGTCTGACACCAAACAAGTTAAATTTAATCTCTCTGTTCAGACAATCAGTTTAGTCGTTGCTTTGAATGGATCCCAGCTCGCCTCGGTAAAGCCTGAGAGTCACCCCCGATGTTGGCATGTTGGCAGGGAGAGCTGCCAACTCTGAGTGCAGCAGATACCTCTGAATGATGCTCTCACAAGCCCTTGTTTGTTTTCCTAATGGGTATTAATGTTGGGTATTAAAAAACACTCCTCTTTGTGTATGTTGGCTCTGTGCTGATAAAGAGACTTCAGGGGAAGCAGCAGGACTGAGAGTCTGCAGAATGTCAAATAAACTAAAAAAAAGGTAGTTTGACAAAATATCTCTACTCAGGGTTTTCTTTCTGTCTTTTTCCAGAGCTTTTTGCAGCATCTCACAGACTTTGTCAGCAAATAGAAATGTAGAGTTTTAATCTCCACCTGCTGATGAAGACCTTTAAATGCAATTGAAGTTTTGGAGAAAGAGAGGAAGTGGATCATGAGTTTGAGGTTTTTTTTGTCAAACTTATGTTGCCATCATCGAGAGTAAGGAACAATAGTGTGCAGATTTTTAATATTATGAAATTCAGAAATCATGGTGGTGTCCTGAGAGCTTTAAAACACTGGACATGTCATGATAATGTCTCCATTTTGAGACTAGCCGGGGACATTTTTTATATCTGATAAAGGCAGAAGAATGACCCCAAAATACTTACTAATGCATTCTTGTGGCGTTGTAGTTGCAGTTATGTTTTACAGAAACATACCACTCTATGGAAATGTATAAAGAAGATTGTTGTCTGGAGACTCATTCTGTCTCATTGCATGAATGAGTTGTGTTATTTCAAACAGATTGTCGTATGTGGTTGTTGTTCCATAGTCTGTGTTGTGTTGCATCATGTTCTTGGTGTCAGACATGGGTGCCCTGCTGTGAAGGTCACCGTGAGGTCAGAGAGGGTATGACCGCTTCGCCCACCACCACGATGACCACAGCCAGATGACCAATCAGACTGTTTAAATACTAAAACTAAAGGAAACTGTTTTTTAAATGTATGGTGTTTTGTATTTTTAACACTGCTCTCATTGTCTCTATGTCTCTCCCCTCAGCGTGTGAATATCTTTCTTTGGATCTGCTCAGTCTCCATTTATCCTAAAATCCCCCCGCCCTCCCTCCCTAAAAACAACTCTCCTTCATTTACAATAAAAGCTTTCAGTCACACTATCAACACTCACACATAAAAATTTATTTGCTGGATCTCGTCATTCATTCATTCATTCAGTCACTTGAGATGAAGTCTTCGACAGGTCGTTCACCCTCACTGGCTGCCAATCTCATTTCTGCTTTATTTCTTTCTCTGGATTGGTTACTCAGATCGTGACCTCAGAGGGTGACCTGTGGAGCCCCGGGGCGCCCCCTCGCTGGCCCTACGCTGGCCCCGGACGCAGCTAAATACAGAGGAGCGTCCGTCATCTCACTGGACAAAAGGGCGAACATACCATGCTCGCCCCTCATGAGTCCAGCCAAGCGCACAGGGAGCACATTAGGACCTCTGGGTTTTATTTACCCTTTCTTTTTAGCCCTGCAAAGAGTTGACTGGGGCGTCAAGTTTGTCAGGTGCCTCAGCTGTGACCGTCTGACCACATCACACACACACACACAGCTTTTCAGTCAACCAAAGACCTTCATGTTGCATTCTCCTGATTCACATTGTCGGATTTCATATTCTCTACTCGCCACTGAAGCGTTATGTTTGAGAAAGATTTCTGGCAGGAGTAAACCAGCCCCAGTTACAACTTAAAGGCTTTCTTAAAGAAAACCTTCACACGTGAATGCAGTCTCACAAGCACGAGAGTGATTGAAGTTGAAAAGACGCCTCTCCTCATTGAATCCCAAGATGCACATTCCTGTGCTGCTGGAAACCTTGAGATCTACTTGTAGAACAGAAGTAGAAAGGGGCGAGTTAGCTGTGTGATTGATGCATGTAAATAAACAGCGAGAGCAGTTTACAACTCAATACATGCAGGCTAATTGAATTATTTCCTTTTAGAAACGTAGAGAAAAGTTGATTTAGGAGAACCTTGCAGAATTTCACTCACATGTTGTTTAACAATGAAGTGAAAAGCTGTTTTATGAACACAACATAACATAACATAGCAAAGAAGCACATTTTATCTTTCTGCTGGTATCTAACAATGGACACAGTTTTGGTTTTATCTGCCCAGGTTTTGAGATATCTGTCTCCAGTGGTGGAAGAAATGCTCAGATCCTTCATTGAAGTAAAAGTATCAACACCAAGAAATAAGAATACTCTGTTACAAGTAAAGTCCTACATAAAAATTGTACTTTAAAAAAGTTGTATAAAATTATCAGAACAATATAAAGTATTTAAAGTAAAAAGAGTAAAAATTCTTATCAGCAGGATATGGCCCATATTTTATTAGTGGATTATAATTACAGACATGTTTACATCTAATCAGCATTTTAATGTTGTAGCCTATTGAATTGGCTCTTATTTTAACTGCCCCATGCACTGTAGGAGTGATTTAAATAAGGTATAATCATAGAACCATCGGGTGGTTCTTCGCCTCCACATTGTGCCTTAAAAACATGAAATCACTATATGTTTTATATGAAAAATATACATAAAGTAACTAGTAACTACAGCTGCCAAATAAATGTGCTGGAGTAAAAAGTGCAATACCATTCTACCCTCCGAAATGTGGTGAATTGGCATACAATCTAAATACTCAAATGAAGTACCTCAAAACTGTTCTTAAATATTCCCTCCAGTGATGTTTTTAAGAGATCAAACACAAAATCCTCTGCTTTGAATAATGAATTGTGTCTGTTATGGTGTTTTTTTTTTCTTTAAATATCCTTAAAGTGACATTTACTCCTTCTGCCTCAGTAAAAAAAACCAAAAAAAAAAACCAGAATCTATTATGCATTATTTAAAATGTTTAACTGCTAGATACAAGATGTCTCCTACTTCACTAAAAAAATCATCATTCTGCACAGTGAAGCTCAAACATCCAGCTGAAGGAATGAGAAGAAATACTAATTTTTTGAGTGGAGGGCGACTCTAACGACAGCGCTTGAGAAAAATGTATTTAATTACTTTCCAGAATTGTAGATTTCTGCTTCTGTCCCGTTACAATGGAGGTAAATGAAATTTCTTTTGTGGTGTTCACAGCACTGTGTCCCTCGTGATAATCCACAGACTTCACTGTCAACCGTTTTCATCTGAATTATTTAAAAACCGCTCACTGAGAGAAAGATGGCTGAGAGCAAAGTGAAATCAAAGATAAGTAAAGAAATGAGGAATCTTTCTGACATTCAACAAAAGCAAAATGTTGCCAGAAATCTTTTAAAACAACAGCAATTCTGCTACTAATTATTGTGAATGTGAAGGAATGTCAATGTAGAGAAATATCTCTATCGGCGTTCTCTAATCTCACATATTCTCTCAAATATGAATAATTTATTGATGTTGTCAAACTTAATGCCATTAGACTTTAACAAAAAGGCCTTAATTCATAGATTGATGCCGTTCTATTGGAGACGTCTTGTGAAATTACTCACACGGGGTTATATTTGCCTCCCTTTAACACATACTCCCTTTATAAACACACACAGGAACTGGAATGTATGGTGCTCTTTGTCTAACTACCATGCAAAATTACCTGATTTATCTCGAGCACTTTCCGATGTCACACTGTCTGTGCTCGTGACAAAAGTGCCCCTTGTTGTGGCACAACAGATAACCAAACCCACCCGCATGAAACTCACAGGACCAACGTGAAACATGCTTTTTCAACCTTTTGTCCCCAAAAACAAAGGCAAACAGAGAACTGCACTTTTCTCTTGGCAAATGATGCCTTAATTGTGCGAGTTAACAAGCTTGCTCTTTTTTTCCCATGAATAACAAAGAGTTTGGTCCAATTTTGTTTCTTTTTGTTTTTGTTTCTTTAACTCGTAGCTCTTTTCTATAGTGTGTCGTTGCACGCTTGTTGGGCTGTTCCCATGCCGTGCTCCATATTTCTGAGATTGTCCATGTCAAAGAAGAAGAAAAACTTGACAAAAAAACCCAACAACAACAGAAAAAGACAAAACAAGGACATGATTGAAATGATGGTCCACAGTGGGATGTTCTGTACAGTATTCATTATGTTTTCATTTATATCAGAGATGTCTTTGACCCTTCACTGCGCTCCCTTCTTTAAAACACTGCCTCTTTTATCACTCTATTCATTTTTGGCTCAACTATCTTAGTCTTAAATGGAGGTGGTGTTGAATAGGACATCTCCATGGATTTGCATAATCTGATGGCATTGGGGTCGGATTGCTGGTGAGCACATAGAGGGCTGTGCCAAGAGCAAAAAGGTGAAACCGTCATCTCTTGGCAGGGGGCAGAGATGACTACAAAAAAATACACTGTAAGTTAATTCTTTTAGCTTGTGTGGACAAAATATAAAAAGTCTGCCTGTAAAATTATAATTAACATGTTTTTCTTGGAGTTAATCTTAACAAAATACCCTTTTATTAATATGATATTAGATCAAATAATTCATCCTGTTATGTTCCAAGTCACACTTTATGTTGACACAATGATGTGATCCCAGACAATCAAAAGGCATTGATATGTGTTGTTTTTTTCCCAAACAGACTCCATTCATGTCTGCTCTCTTCTTACAGTGCCCGTCATTCTTCAGACATGGCTGGTGCCAAGGCAGTAGGATGGCTGCTTCTCTCTGATGGGAAACTGTTGCTCATGTGCTGGGTTGGCTGCCAAGTTTTGGCATTATTGGTGAGGGGTGGGGAGGAGGAGGAGGAGGAGGAAGGGAGGGAGGGGAGGGACGGGGGAGGTGTACGGAAAGGGGGCCCTTTAAACCCTGTGAGATAGTGGTATCTGTTGTGGGAATGATCTCCTTTTCTTAACACTCTCTGTTTCTCTCACTCTCTCTCTCGCTGTTTCTGTTTCTCTCACTCTCTTCTTCTCTCCCTCCCCCCCTCCCCCCTGCTCTCTGTCTCTGTCTTTTCATGCTGTAGATCAGACGACCATCCTGAGGTGAGCCGGCGGAGACCCGATGCCACTGGAGTACTTTGATTACCAACCAGGACTGACTGTTGGATTTCTCACAGCTTGTGTACTTCTTTGGCTTTGCTCCCAAAAGCTTGACTGTACCCGCTCCTTCACACAAACACACACACACATACACACATACACACACACACACACACACACACACACACACACATACACACGCAACACAAACACACTACACCCTGGTAAAGGAAAGGAGATTTGCTGTTGTACTCTTAGAAGCTTAGCTAACTGTCTAAGCCTGACTTTGGTGCTCATACGGGTGCAAAGATCAAAACAGGAGCTTTCACACACTTACAGGGCAGATCACTACTTATGTGTCCTTCTTAAGGCTACAGCTCTGCTGTCCAAGCTTTCTGGCTTGTGACTTCTTAAAGGAATAGTTCAAGGTTTTTGAAAATATACTGATTTGCTTTGTTGGTGAGAGTCAAATAAGAGGACTGATACCGCTCTCATATTTGTTTTTTCCACATTTTTGCCATGGATGAAGGAACTGGATACTAGAATCAACTGTGGTGCCCTTTCACTCGAATCAAAACCGCTTGTGTTTTCTATGCTTTAAGAAAGTTTTACAAATATAAAACCTTCATGGACTAAACTACTATAAATTATAATACAAAGACTAAATATTTATTTTGTCCAGTTTTATAGACGTCTCTTTTATAATGGTGATCTATGAGGAAAATCCTTTTTGGGCAGCAGATTTTTTTCGCTACAATAACTCGAGTAGCAACAAGGCTGAGTGGCGGCGCTGTATCCAGCTCTCTTTATACATCCATGGATTCTGGTCTTTATGTTAAGCTAAGCTAACTACATGCTACATGTAGCGTGATATCTAAAAGGCAAACATGAGAGTGATGTCGATCTTCTCATCAAGCTCCCTGCAAGAAAGTGAATGAGAGCATTTCTTAAGAACAAAACTTTTAAGAACTTTTAAGAAGTTACAAGCAGAAATGACTTAGTAAGAAAGACATGTTTACAGTGGTCTTGTGATGCATTAGATTTATCTGGATTTATCTAGGCTATGTGTTTAAACTGTATGTACTCACAGGCACACATTCATGCTCCCATGTGTGCTCATATTCATGCTGTATGTACACAAACACAATGTCTGAGCAAAATACACTTGAGAAGACTGTGAGAGACAATTCAGATGAAACAACTTGAATATTTATTCACAATATTCCTGAAATTAATTAGACTGTAGACCTGCTCTGTGTGAAAAGTGCCCTGAGATAACTTCTGTTGTGATTTGGCACTTATAAATAAAATTGACTTGACTTGACCACAATGGGAATCTTGCGTTGCAGAAAGGAAACTGACTGAAGCTTAACTTATTATTGCATTTGTTTGAAATTTAAAAGCAACATTGTTTAGAGGCAAAATTTATTTTTTGCAATGAATTGCATTAAAGATAAGACAAATGTTTTTGAACCCATATAGAAACATTGTGTGGGTGTTACACAGCAGAAGCACAAGAACAGACCAGTAACTTAAAGACCTAGTATACAATATACATTATGAACATCTACCATGTACAAAATTAAAGTTCAGGGTTCATTTTAATTGTCATTATACAGTGAAATTCAGTTGTAGCCACATCCACATTACACACATTGAAAATGTATTTACAAATATTCAAATATTTTGAATTAGAATAAAATAAAACAAACCATATATTATACATACAAGGAATATACAGTTACATATGTACATACAAATAGTCTATCTATCTATCTATCTATCTATCTATCTATCTATCTATCTATCTATCTATCTATCTATCTATCTATCTATCTATCTATCTATCTACCTATATATATATATATATACACACACACATATATACATATATACATACATATGTATATATGAATACGATGTACACATCATACAGCATAAGTAGTAGTAACTACAAAGTGTATTGAGACAAATGTCACAGATAAAGCAAAAAGCAAGAAAGTAAAGTTCGATATAAAAATCGTGCTTGAGGGAAAGAGAACTGGACAGAGGGTGAAGATAGCAGCTTAAAACACAGTTGTCATATCTTACAAAAAAAGTGTAACATCAGACAGTTGGGCAAAAATCATGTCACAATAAATCAACATAGAACTGTTGAATATGAAAACAATAAATATAAAAACAATAAATGGCTGCAGACACCAGGGTCCTCAGACATTTACAACTCATTTATCATAGCTGGTTATCAGTTTTGGTTTAGTGCGCTAATACATTTATAAAACAAACACAGACTTAGACTTTGTCAAAGAATGATAAAGTCCTAAACTTATTCCCATCAATGTCCCTGATGTTTCAACTGGGTGAGAACTTATTTTTTTCCTTATAAACTTCCCTGACTTCATGCTTATCAAAGTCTCAATTCTGAGCATGATTGTGTTTTTCTTTGACGAATGATTCCTCAAAAGAGTGGATTGTTAATGTTCAGCATGTGACGTGAAAGATAAACATTCTCCGACTGAAGCTTTACCACCGCGGCTCAGTTTACATGACAATAAATGTCCTTAGAGTCCTTTTTTTATCCTTGCTCAATTTATTATTATTCATGTGATGTGCTGAGGCTAAATCTTTTTCATCTGGCTGAACATAAGTCTTTTTTTCCTGCTAAACTTTGTATTTAGAGTCAGGATTTAAACCAATATTGGAGCCGTGGGGATCCAAGTATTCCTTCAAAGCATTTTCTCTTTTATCGTATTGTCACTTTTCCATCTGCGTGGCCACTGTCTTTCATTTCTTTCATTTGCTCTCTTGTTGCTTGTCTTTTTTGGTCAGGGGCTGGTTAATGTGGGTTTATCCAACCATCCAGGCGATTAATGCGGGTTTATCCATGCAGCCGTCATCGACTCATCCACCCAGAAATGATTCTTCCATCCATCATATCTGTATGTACAACACACCTTGCTGTTTGTCCTTTAGTAATATTCTCAGGTAGTTTGGCTTAAGTTGACATAGGTGAGAGATATGTATTGATTTCAAACTTACTTCTAAAAGAAAACTGGGAGAAAAAGTGTTTTCTTGAACTCCTCTCCGAGAGAAACTTTGATTTCATGGTGTTGATTATTTTTCTTCGCAATCACTCAAGGATGAAGCACAAGGGCGCAGAGATTGTTCCCTTTTCAGATGCACAACAATGGCGCTCCTTGGTTTAAAAAAAACAAGGAGTTTCCCCTCTTTCTCTCTCTCTTTTTTTAACCTCTCTTTTACAATCTAACACTATACAACTTACTTAAAGGAAGACAGAAGAGGCCTGGAAGGAGTTTAATGCATTTATTGAGACACTGTGGTCACATATTGGAGACACAAGCTTGGCAAAAACAATTCTCTTTTGATCGGAGTAATTCCTTATTCTTAGGAGGGCAAAGAGCCCCTTCTGCCAGTAACTGGTCCCAATATGGCTTCCCTTCATAAAGTGAGAGAAAGTTTAAAAGACTTAGAAGGAAGTCCCCTTTTTGCATGTAAATCCTACAAATTTCTTTTCTTGTTGATAAAATGATTCATATTGAGGTAATGCTGCTCCGTGGGTTGTGTTTGACTAAAGAATTGTACATTTTTACATGTAAATAAGCACCAACTTTTTATTCTCTGCATATAACATCCCTCTTTAATCCTGATGAACACTCTGCCTCATTCACCTTAATACATGGGAATGTTAAAACCTGGTTAAAGTCCAGAGAGGGCAAATTTCCGCCCTTTTCTTCTTGAAATCATCTTTGAGATCCTAAAAATGCAATTCTTCATGCAAAACACATCACAATTATTTTAGTTTCTTTTGTTATTTTCCTTATTGGGTGCAAAAAAAAAAAAGTTTTTGACTTAAACGACGGACTTAAATTTTAAGCAGGGGGGTCTGTGTTGAGTGCATCAATGGTTTTGTTAACTGCAGGTTTGTTAAAGTCAGGAGTGTGGTGGCCCAGTGGGAATCAGGCTCATGTCTGCCCCCTGGAACCTGCTGCTGCATCCTCCATTAACCCCACAGATCAGTCCATAAACAGCCTCTCTGTGGATAAGAGAGACTGTTTACATTAGAGTCTGAATTCTTCTAAAACATTAACAAGGATTACACCCCATAGGGAACCTTTTTGAGTTTTTTTTAAATAAAGTTTGAGCAGCCTCTCTTGTCCACATGGCTCACTTTACAATAAAAAATGATTCCAAATCCTATACTACATTTATTTTCCTTTCTAATGAAATTAAAGGCTATAGTTTATGTAGTAGCACGTTTTTTATACTTTATACTTACTTTATACACTAATAAATTGAAAACCATTTTCACAAAGTTGCACTTGAAGACAATTTTTTCCTTCTTTTCTCTTCTTTACTGCCTTTCCAACTATGTTTACAGGAAGATATTTGAGTTGTAATTGCTTGTAATTTTGGTGATCACTAATAATTACGCACTAAAGCATCACTTAACCACGTAAAAAATATGAGTGTAAATGATGTCAAAGAAGCTGAATTTTCATCAGAAATATTTATTCACATCATGTACAGGATCTGTCTCCATCATTCACAGTTATATAAATAAAAACAACAACAAAACGAGGTATAGTTATTTACATGGCATGTTGCGCACTGTGCAAACTGAACGTGTTTGCGTGCGTGTGACCGATGAAGTTGAAATAGTGGTGATCGAGTCCCTGCACTGGTGACAAGTATCCACCGTGCTGTTGTGTGTGCGCAGAGAGCGGCACTGTTGGGTACGAGATGCCCGGGCTGCGGGCCGAGCTGTGCCAAGAGAAGTGTCCCGGCGGACTCTGCTGGTACACGGCGTCAGTGGGGCTGTGGCTTTGGTGCTCCGGTGATGAGTGCAGCTGACCCAGATAGTCAGACGGTTCCGGCATCGAGCCGACAGAGCCGAACACCGGCTCGGTGACAGCACGGGATTTGGACTGTAAGAAGGCGAGGATCCGTGCGTACTTGATATCTTTGGTTTCTGCTCTATCCTCTGTGGTCAGGTAGTGGACCAGGTTCTTCATACACTCGTGGTATCCGTAGTGGAAGTAGTTCGCAAACTCAGCCAGCAGTTCACCTGAAATGAATCAAAGTAAGCAGCGATTAAAACCCCTGACGACATGAAATGATGATTAACAAGTCTGATTCCGGTGCGTAAAAGTGGACTTGCAGTAATATGTATGAACAGGAGTTAGGGTTTAATTCAAAATGGCAAATATTTACAAATAACATTTACAACATTTACAATTATCCCTTATCATCACTGTATGAAATGCGTATATTTCTTTGGCAGAGCTGTGGTGTTTGGATGCGTAAAATATAACAACTCTGCGTTGAGTTTTCTCACCTTTTTCTCTCCCACGAGGGAAATCCGCTGAGTGGAGCGCTCGCAGATACTGGACTGTCATTTCTAAGATTTCAGCTTTCTCTAGTTTTCCAGAGTTCTGCCAAAATATATTAAAAAAACAAACTTTAGAAAATGTTTGATTACAAATATTCATCATCACATCCACTTATAAATACAATTTACAGTCCATTACCAAATTATCAACACTATAATAAGTAATAAATAAGTAATAATAAAACAGAATATACATGATAAATATACAATACCTGTTTTGCCAGCGCCATTGGGACTGTTTTTCCTAATTCATTTAGGCAGCGATTAATGCGGTCCCGTCTTCGTTTCTCAATAACTTTGTGAGAGATGGGAGTTCTCTGTGAAAGCAGGGAGAGAAAGAACATGAGCACATGACAAAAAATATAGTACATCTCGTTTAAAGTTGATGCAAGAGTCAGAAATACGAAAAATAAATATATATAAAACACATCCAATGACGAAATATTTTGGAAACTTGATCATGAGATCTAAAATTCTTCGAGTTTGGCGCGTGGCGCGCTGCTCCAGAGCGCGCAGCGGACATCTGCGCTCCAGACAGTTTCTGTGTCTCCGAGGCCTCATTGGAAATGGTTAACATATCTTATAGCAAATTCAACACCTTGAATTTAATACATTCAACGTGTCTGTAACATAATTAAGTACATTATTGCCGCCAAATATTACGTAAGTGTCAGAAAGACTCTCTTAGACCAGTAGTGCGCCGTAGTTCTCCTGTAACGCGTGCCACAGAGGAGGTGCACAATAGATTTCCCTTCTTCTACCATAGAAATACCTCCATGTGGTAGTTAAACAGTTATCGATGTCAATAATGAAGTACAAAATTCCATAAAGTGGTTGAAAAGTGTTAAAAGTGCCATGTTTCCAAAATATCTCAGTCCTCATACAGAGCGCACATGGAGCGCATACCTTCCGATCTTTCATTTTAGATGCCATCGACGAATTTCTGACAAACTTCTTAAAAATCACTTCAGCTGGTGGTTGGAGAGATGTGTTGCTCTGGCAGGAGATGAAGCAGACTGAGGTTTGAGGGGAAAGCTGGTCCTTATAAAGGGATCATCCAAGGGACTCCTGCATTCATGGTGTAAATTATTCCATGGGATTAGAGCCATGCATTGGGTAAATGTGTGCATTTAGGATCAGTTAAAGAAATAGTAAAAATCTAAAGCCATGGGCTAGCAGGGGGGCAAACCTGCTTTGTTAATCCACGTGGCTGTTCAAAAGACACGTGATTACTTTTGGAATATTATTTGCATAGTAACAACCCAGGCGGGAAATAAGAACTGAGCGTTGGGATCGCCTGATCCGGCGGGGCGCACTGTGCGCACTGAAAACAAAGCCGGCGAAAAAAGAAACCCTCTTTCTTCCAACTCGCGTTTCTCACACGATCGCCTGTTTACAAATCCCAGCAAGCGATCTTAACTCTCATCCAAGCCCGGTCCGAGTTTTAAGGCCTGTCCAGTGTCATTAGAGTAATTAAGTAAGCCTTTAATAGGCTGTTCCGCCAAGTTCAGGGGAGATCTTTTGGAGACGGAGTCCCCCCGTTTGTTCTCGGCGTTTCTCACACGACTTGGTGACACGTCCATCTTTTATGAGAGATGGCAAGCTTTTTGTTTACATTCTTTATTTTGTTGGACTCCTCGGCAGGTGTGTGATTAGCCCTGGCACACGAGCGTCGTCTGCGTCAAGGCCAGCGTCTCCAGCAGCCTCTGGCACACGAGGGTTACCCACCACTGGAGACTCTTTGGAGAGGCTCAATTTGTATCCTATTATCCTATAAGAAAATGTCTATTCAGTCGAATGAATAGTTTCATTGGCCTAAATTTTAATAATGCTGTGAAAGAAAGGGAGAAATAAAGAAGAATGCAGCTGGTGTGAACGCGCATTATTCCCCGTCACCTGCAAGATGGATAGCCTGGAGACCCCTATTCATTTGCCTAATTTCGGTCAACTTAACAAACTTTGGGAGAAATTATACTGCCATTGTTATGAAGGGTGAAGCTTTCTGATCGAATTAACAGCATGTTTTGATCCGGTAAATGTCATTAGAAAGAAAGAAACAATCGCGTTTAAAGGGGCCTGGGTAATGCGCCAAGTGGAGACGCCAAAGCGCAAACTGCACAAAGGGTGCTAGTAAATGCCACAGGGGACTTTTGTACCCTCACATTGCTCAAGTTTTTCCCCCCAAACAAAGGGCATTATTTTATACTTGAATACATTTCATACAACAATTGGCTGTTTTCTTCAAACATATTTTCACAGCAAGGTTAACAACAGGTTTATTGTGTGCGCTCCTTCTCACAGATTCAAACTGCTCTCATGCGCCAAAACAGTTTGCTCCGATTCTTTTTTTTTTTTTTTTTTCACTGAGAATGTTTTAATCTCGAAAGTTTCACCGTGCTTGGATATATTTGATCCTGTGAGCAGTGTCGAAGAATAAAAAAACAGCGGAGATTGTGAAAGAAAGGCTCACAAGACATCTGAAGCGTTTGGAGAGTTTTTAGAGCACCATGGAGAGAAAAGCGCGAGCGAGTGGGACGAGGGCATAAAATCCAATTACTTAACTGTGCAGTTTTTAACACTTTTTATGTGTTTGTCCTTTGAAATATGGAGGGACGTCTGTGTTGTTGCTTTTTTTTAAAAAAAAAAAACTGAATTAAAGACTGGAAGTTTTTGCTGACCGACTTTTTAGGGCCAAGTGTTGCGTCAGTACGAAGCCAAATGATGCGTCAGGATTTTACTTCATCATAGTTATTGTATTACTTTGATGTGACATTTGTATTTCCGTGTTCAAATTATTTGTTAACTGGTTTGACAACTGTCTGATTTAATAAATGACCGTGCACAGTAGTTAGCATGGGCTCTTCTGGGGAAATTATTTGTCAAGTCACTGCGTTTCCACATTTTTTACCACACTATATTGGGAATATATGGCAACCTTTATGATTTGGTGCCATAGTTGTTATTATTTAAACAAACTGTTAATCGTTATGGTGAAGTTGCTTTAGCAGCAATATTATTCCTTAGATTTTTTTTTTTAAGTCTGCATTTACAGCTTTAGTCTGCCTGCGTTATTCAGAATAGCTGTAATCTCTGCGCACTTATGGACACATTAACACATTCATTCTGGATTAATTGTGAATCTGTGACAACGTTTTGATTGTATTTGTCATATTGATCTTTATAGACATTAATATGCAGTGGTTAGATGATTTAATGGCATGTTTACTCACTGCTGTACACTCAAATTGTCCAAAAAGAGGAAAGAACTAAAATAATTTGTATAGAAAGATAAAACACTGAAACACACCAACAAAAAGTCAGTGTAGGAAACATAATACAGTGATGTCAAAGGAAATAAACGAGCTTTGAGGACTTTAGACTATTGAGTGGGCTGAGTGGTTATATTAATAATATGTAAATAACATGATTTTTCCTTTTTGGAGTTCCTGTAGACAGACCTACTGTCCACAGCACCTGACTGAAAATTAGCCTTCACTGATATATATATTTCTTACTTAATATTCTGGCATTTTGACGCACTAATACTGTGTAATATTACATACTGTACAGTTGAACAGTCAGTCAGATATGCTACACATATCGTGGGATAATGTCACTTTAAAAAATATATTTTGCCTGCAACAAAAATAGAGTGCCAATTTAATGTTTTATCCATATTTTTCTACTTTGCATGTCATCTAAGGCAAGAAAATACAGTATATAGAAATTATTCAAATGCATTAAACGTTAGAAATACATTGAAATCAATCATGACAGCAGGGAAAGCAGTGACCACTACTGCACACAACAAACCACTACGTTCCTCCTAATAATGTTGTACTGTGCAATTATTTGCAGTATGTAAATAATTCACAATATTAGAGTGAACTAACATATTGCACATGTTTTGTTTGTTGTTACAGTAAGGTTGTAGTGTAGGTGGTTTAACACAGAAGTTTTTGGTTGCGCATGGAAAGAATAATAATATAGGCCTATATAATATAATAACCTATTGCATGAACGCACGCACGAACAGACTTAATCGCTATAAAAAAAAAACAAATAAATGTCAGAATCGTGTTAATAGACTATGAACTCAATGGTGTGTGTCTCATTATGTGGTGACAACATCATTCGTTTGTTTGTTTTTACTCTCTATTTAACATCCAGCAGTCTCAATATAATATCTGTACAGCAGCTCTGCAGGAAAACATAAACACGTCTCCAGCCAAGCCTCATTTGTGACAGAGCTGTGTGCAGCAGCAGCAGCAGCAGCAGCAGCCTGTGAGGACTCGGTGTTGTCAGGCGCTGCGCTCTGACCCGTGGTGACCTCTGAGGGTCCCCGACACAATCCTTTAGCTTGGTGCGCCACCCTCAGCCTGAACTGCAGCAGTTCACACGGTCCCCATTCAGACCGAGGAGATGATCTAAAGCTGAGTTCAGACATCATGGGCTCCTTTGAAAAACAAATACAGCAGCTTTATAGGCCGATGTTGTACTGATTAAAGCTTGTAAACATGGGAACAGATGTATAGTTATTCTGTTCCTCTCACGAAGTTTTCTGTAATATTATAATATCACAATGAATTTCCTTCATTTAAGACGAATTTAAACCATTATTAACTCATTTACAGAAATAATACTGTAATAATGGATTTGGGGAGATTAAAATAACAACACAAAGTCGCAGTTTTTCACCGAGACATTAAAATAATCATTTACATGAAACATGATTTCTTTAAAGTCACTATTTTACTCTGACTCATGATAAATTGGTGTGTAGTGGGAGTTTCTGCAATAAAGTAGTTAGTTTGAAAGTTATTTTTTGTTTTGTTTTGTTTTGTTTTTTAATTAAAAAGTACGTTTTTAAATAAAACGTTTGAACCTATTGAACCTGAACTCAACCTTTAAGTGCAAAACTGCTCCCTCCTGTGGTGATCTTTGGAAACTACAGTGGTCTGACAACTAGAAAATATTTTAGAGAGAAATGCAAAACCTCTCATAGTTTTATACATACAGACTTAAACAATCTGTAATCTCAGTCTTAAAAAGACAATATAAAGACAATATAAAGTCTTTTACTTGTATTGCAGCATTATTTATGCAGTTATGAGAGCATGATTCTGTGTCAGACAGCTAAAGTGATCTTGTATTGGGGAAAATCCATAAACTAATGTCATATTATAGATTTAAAATTACATGGTTGTTAAAAACTCATGGTTGAGAATCAGGAGCTCCATTAATATTGCAACTAAACCATAAAATATAAAAACAGTATTCTGGTCTGTACTTGTATCATTGACCTATGTTTTAAGATCATTTTCTAGATATTGTTTTCAGGCTCTCACCTGCATTAAAGGTTTGTAGTTCACTATAATCTAATCTACTCTAAATTCAGATAAGCCTCCATTAGACCTGCAGATTACTGATGTGCAGATAAACATTTCATTTTATGACTTTAAATCTTAAATATACATTTAAGATTGGCAACTTATAGTTTCTCCTCAGGATTAAAACATAAAGGACATTGATAATGTTTCGTGAACATGATGCTACTGCAGCTTTGGTTCAATGGTGGAAGAAGTACTCAGATCCTTGTTCTGGTTTTATCTCTCTGTGCTGATCAACTGTGTATTGTGAGTAAAGTTGAGCTGGGTAAAAATACTCTGTTACAAATGAAAGTCTGTCTACAGAGCCGCAAAAGTCCCAAAAGGTGTTTTTTGTTTTGTTTTTATCCGGTGCGCATAACTTAATATCTTGTGCTCACAATTTATTATCTTGTGCGTATAAGATAATTATCTTGTGTCTTCAAAACATAGGCCTATCATGCCTTTAATGTGCAGATATTTGCCTGTTCCAACAAGATAATTATCTTGTGCACACAAGATCAAATAATACCACTTTTTGGGACTTTAGGGGCTCTGTATGTTACATTAAAATTTAGTAAAAGTACATAAGTATTAGCAGTGATTATCAAAGTAAATGTTCTCACACTTCAGAATGGACCTGTTCACTGTATTGTAACTACTGCATTATACTATTGGACAGTTTGGAAATACTTGTCATGACTCAAAGATGATACCAAAAAGAGAGTCTCTAATTATATTGTACTTATTTTATTTACTTTATTAGCTATTCAGTCATATTTTCTGCGAGTTTTATTCTTGGAATCTGGACTCATAAACTCAACACAGCAAACTAAATTCTGACTGAACTTACTGGTTACCGTCTCAGGACCAGTTAACATTAGTTCTTTCAGGAAATGATTAGTGATTTACAGACCTGTGAAATGCAGCTTTCCAATGTGAAGGTCTAAATGCTTTTCCAAAGCCCTATCCACGCCACCAGGAGAAATACTGAAGCCTTTATTCATTTTCTTGGCCTGAAACTTGTCAAATACGTAATCTTAAAATACTGGAATTAGCCTAAATACTGTAATACCTGCCATAGAACATAACTTCCCCTAAATTTCTAAAAGCCCCAATTTCCCAGAAAAAAAGACATGGCCTCAGTGTTTGCTAGTTTAATTCTCCAGAAAACATGACAATTTATTTGTTGATCAGGGTCAGTGCATCTCTGCAAATAATTAAAATAATGAAGAAGCTGTGGGAGCTGTACACTGTCGAGGTGAGCAATAAAGCCATCAGTTTGAGACTATAGGTGCTGCCTTTGACAACCAAAAATATTTTAAGTCTTTTTCAGTGCAATTGCTTAAAAAATATTTTCAACTAAAAGTGATACACAAATCTTGGTCCTTGGTTATGTTATGTTATGTTATGTTATGTTATGTTATGTTATGTTATGTTATGTTATGTTATGTTATGTTATGTTATGTTGTGCTATGCTATGTTGTGTTATACAATTTTATTTTATGTTGCGTTATACTATTTTATTTTGTGTTACATTATGCTGTGTTATTATTTTTTTGTTTTGTTTTGTTGGTTTGTTGATTTGTTATTTGTTACATGTTTGTGTGGTACATCTAGAGAGCAACATCATGCTTTTATGTTATTGTGATTGTTTGTTTTTGTTTTGTTTCAGTGTTTTTGTTTTCATTTGCAGTGTTTTTTTGTAACTTGTTCTTGTGGTGCTTCTAGTGAGCAGAAGAATTTTCCAGTCTGTTGAGCAATATCTATTTAGACACCCTCAAAAATCTGGGTTTTACAGTTTGTACAGTATATATAACAACCCTCTGTCCTTAGATTTCAGCCACACAAAAAAACTCTTACTTACATCATCTGCATTCATTTCACTGTTATTGTTTGTTTTTATGACATCTTGAGCTGATACTCACCCCTCCCGTGTTGACTTTTATGAATTCATGTCGGCCCAATAACACATGAAAGAGTGTGCACCGTCAGTTTGTCTTTTTCTGCTGATCTACAGGATGTGGCTGCGTGTGACTTTTCACCAGGATATGCCTTTTAACATACATGTCTATCAATAGGCCTTTATTGCATGTGAAATATGCACAACTGTCGTTATCTCGACATATTGACCAATGGTAGCGCTCCTTTCAAACTTTAGGCAGAACATCACGGAAGGTTGCCTCTGATTGGCTGAGGTGCAGCAGCCGAAAACAACGTAGCCCGCTGCTGCTGCTGTTGCTTCTTGAAGAGTCAGATTTGAAGTCTCCGGATTTGCTGCGGTACACAGGTTTGTGGACACATTTACTTCTTAAAAACTCAAACTTAAAGTACGTTATTGTCGAATGTAAGATATTTATAGACTTATTTTAGTAGTATGATGCGTTGAGGAGCCGTTAGAAACCAGCTGCTGTTCGCTTTTATTGTTGCCTTAAAATAGACCAGAGTCAAGCCACGTTTTTTACCTTTGTAATTCCTCACATAACCTTTCATATCTTTCTTATTATGCTCATAATGTTCGCATCGACAGCATGTCCAGTCAATATCCTGTGTGTTAATCAGAATAGTGTCTTTATCACTTCTATCGGTCGCTAATAAACCTGTGTTCAGGTCCTCTTAAATAGCGTTAAATAGATATATGGACACGTAGCATCAGAGCTGCGTGATTAGACACTGAGTCAAATGATACGTAGTTTTGACACTTTAACTTTGATCTCTGTTTAATCTGTGTACCTGCCCTGCACAGCGACGCCAGTGTAGATGGCCTTGATGAAATAAGATCACAACGAGTTTAAAAAAGGAAAATGAGAGCATTATCAAGTGCATGTCGTTACATCCCCGCCATATAACTCTGTGTCTGACCCTGTTAAGTCCTCAGCACACTTTAAGGAGGAAGTTAGATTAGCACAAGAGTTAAAGGAGCTTGATGCTGCTTTTTCATGTTTGACCCCAATATATAATCTCTTGAAACGTGTTCGGGTCAATGTTAAGCTATCTATCACAGTGAACACGAAGTTTGTATTCACTGCCTATCAAAGTTAGCTACATTATCATTAATTTAATGAGGCAGTAAAACACGTTTCAAACAAATACAAACAAATATAGTCCGGCCAGTTCTGGATGCACACACAAATAAACATGTTATTACGATCATTTAGAGTTTAAAAACAAGATAATTAGCTGTTTGTCAGGGTTGGGATTATGTATTAGACTTTTTCTGGGCTGGGACCAGTTGCCAAGCAACTAGGGAGAATCCCGGAAGCTAACTGTCAGTCACAACTGTCGCTCCGTTTCCGTTGTTCCTGTTGTTTTCCAGGCTTTATACTAAGCTAAGCTAACATCTGCTTGAGGCATTTTCATATTTACTGAACAACACAAGAGTGGCATCAGTGTTCACCCAAATGATTAACTATCCCTTTTCAAAAAGCAGCCTTGTCAGTGCTCTATTAGCTAGATGATTTCTTCTTAAGTATCTCAAACACATCTTTGGTATTTTAAAAATGATTTTGGGGGTATTTTTTTGCCTTTTATTAAAGAGTTGACTGTGGAGAAATGACAGGAAATGAGGTTAGAGTGATGGGGAATGACATGCAACAAACCAGGGCACCTCTGTCTTTGTCATATTGAAGCTGCAATTTCTTGTTACTTCTACTGATACCGATACTGACATATCTTTAATTAATATCAGCTGATAGATTACATCAGCCAGAGTGATTTATTGGTCAGGCTTGAATCTGTGTTGCCACACAAAGATAATATAAACATTAGAGCTGGGCCATATAGACAAATATCACATCAACATTGCAACACTTTAATAGGGATGACTAATGGTGCTTTCACAAAATATTTACACAATGAGATTTTTGATAAATAATCATCAGTAATGTAGATACAATGACTAAGCAGGTAAAGGGAAATAATAGAAGAACTAGAACAGTCATGCAAGTTCAGAAAGTGACATCATTGTACTGTAATGCAGCCGTTAAAACCAGGAAAAGACAACACCTAATCCATATCATATTACAATATCCAAAATCTAAGATGATATGTAGTCTCATATCACAATCTATAACACTAACACTGACACAAATAATGCAGATTAGATGTTTACTGTGATGGATTACAGGATTCAATAATGTGCAAAGTGTTTCTTTAATCCATATGGAAATAAATGGAAAGCAATGGTTGCCTGAACAGCAGCCTACAGTAAATCTATAACACACTTAACACGCATTTGGAAAGGGTGAGCGTTAAGTGTTAAGTATACAAATCTAAAACTTGTTAACACATTTGAATGATTCTTCTATACCGAGAATGTAAAACAACAGCTATTCAGAAAAAGCTTTGAACTGTTAGTTATTTCCTGTGGTAGCAAAGACAGAAACAGAAACAGAAAGTCTCACATAGGAGTTGGCACACAGGCAGATGGTGATCAGACACTTCTTGTATTGTGACTAAATTTAGGAGCCCTCGCTCTATAACCAAGTTAAGTCTGTTAAAACAGATCACAACACATTCAGTCACCACATATTGTAGCTCTCGTCTTTCTTTAACTTTAATTATAAGCTTGCTTGTTTACTGGCACTTAAATCCGTGAATGAATAATCTGACTGACTTGTGTGGACGACGCTTATTGTAATTTAATAAATATCAGTGGATTTTCTTCTTTGGCAAGGTATACTTGGCACTGAAGGAGTTTTATGGCAAACATCCTCTCTCAGGAATCTGAGGAATGTAGTGTGCAGTTTATCATTTTCCTCATTTTTTTTTTTTTTTTTTTTAAACAACATTTTTAAGAGGTTAGATAATGCATGTTTAGCCATGCAGGGCAGTTACACTTCAGACATGGGGTGACAGAAAAGTGACCGTGCAATCATGTGTTTCTACCCTTGAGTACAGGAGCAGCTTTCATTAGAGGAAACAGAAGGACACTTTGTGGTTTTGTGAATTCAGGAGCAGACCTTCAATCTGCTTTCGGTCATTTGAGAGTACCAGCATCAGCCTGCCTGCCTGTTTTGAGGTTAGATACCACGATAAATACCTAGCTAGCTGATGTTTACACAACAGTCAAGAGCAGCTCTGACGCAGGTGGGGGGGGGGGAGGCTTTCTTTTTAAAAGCAGCAACTTCCGCTTGGGGCAAGATTTAGAAAAGTCAACCCAACCCACCTTTTCCTGACATCTTCAACTGTCTAAATTGAATTAAAAAGTATCATGTGAATCAGCAAGTCCAGGCTCAAATGATCATGCTTCTGTATGGAGTGTTAAGAGAAGAATGAATTACTTTGAATGCCGTTTCTGCCAAGTGATTTTCCAGCTTAACTTCTTGGAAAATATCAGACAGTTATGAAAAAAAAAATCATCCCACTCATGGAAAACATATCAACCTGGGAGTATGATGATGGAAAGCTGGCCTGGTATCTTCTTCTCTGTTTAAGCTCTTAGAGTCAACTGTGTAGTCCTGTTTCCTAATAGTTTACGGACTGTAATATCTGTTCATGTGCTGATAGGATCTTGAGATAAGACCAGAACTACTTCGTAAGTCATCTTTATCAGGCTCAGCTGCTAAAATGAAATATCCCTCCACACCCAAATGTGCAAAGTGACAGGTGCATTGAAGGTAGAATGAAAACAATCATTTGATTAATTGTCATTTTTCAAGCAAACATGCCAAACATTTTCTCATTCCAGCGTCTGAGTTGTGAGGTTATAGCTTTTCTTTCAAACATGTGAAAGTAAACAGAATATTTTGGCGTTTTGAAGACTTGATATGAAGATCGTTAGGCTTCGGGGGGATGATTGGTAGGTTTCTGATGTTTTATAGATTAAACGATTAATTAAGAAAATTATCCTCAGACGAATCGATGTATGGCAACAGAACTTGAATAATTATCATATTCAAAACCTTCAATGTCTAAAAAAATCACCTTAAAGGAAGAGCAAAAAGCACTCGGTAGTATGTTTTCTATGACCTGGCGGTAGAGGTCATGTGCCTTGATGCTGTATCGGTAGCTGTTGACGGGTGCATGTGACCTTTGTTCCAGTTCACAAATCCCCATCCTCCACTCACACTCCCTTCCCCCCCTTCTGCCCCTGAACATTTCTCGACCGTGCGACCATGTGACGAGGAGTGTGTGCCAGTTCACTGTGGAGGTCAGGACCTGCAATCCTGAGCACGGTTTTCTCGTGTGCAAGGTCAGCCTTTTTCGTGAGCGTGACCAAAGGAGGATGGACTTGAGTTAGACAGAAGGGAAGAAGAAGAAGAAGAAGCAGATGAGAGGCGTCACACTGACACCACGAGCATAAACAATTATTGGGCAGCTGTTCAGTGATAAACAATGACATGCTTCCTGCTCAGGAAGGGATGGATCATCATCATCATCATCGGCTGTGTCTTATCCCAAACATAAAATAAAACTTAATCAAAGTCATTGCCAATTTTTCTAGCCGATCTTTGCCACGTTATCTTCTCTTTAGGCGTCGACTAGATTGTTTTCTTGTTATTACAGCAACTTTCAACGATCATATTACAACAACAAATGTGTCGATTTTGTGTAAAACCTACATTTATATATATATATAAATGGATTCACACAAGAACTTATCGACTCATCCCGCTACTTACATCGCCTCCTTCATGACACGCTGCACTGAAAAACTGATGAATTATTAATGAGTTATTGTCAGAAACTGACCACCAACCACAACAGGATCCATTAAGTCAATAACTCCTGTCAACATTTTTCATTTTTAGACCAGGATCAATAGTGAGCCGCTGAGTGTGCAGCCTCTTTTGTCTGCAAATCAGGAAATTGTCGTCAAGTTTGAAGAATTTGAAAGTTTAGATTGCAGGGGAATGTTGTAATGTGTCTGGATTGTGTGTGTGTGTGTTTTTTTTTTACCCTTTTTGCAGAAGTCTGATACAAGACGTTTAGTTTCAAGAGGGAAACAATACATCCTGTTCCTTTTTAATGAGATCTAGTAAGCAGTCAATCATTGACACGTATCAAGGATGTGGAGAAGCTGATTTACAGATAGTTAGATGTTAGAGCTGCAAATGAAATGATTACATTTGTCAATTGTTGATCTGCTACAGCAGCAGGTTGCTCAGTTTCTTCTTAAAACTAGATATTTTTCATGTTTCTTGTCAGTTTTTACAAGAAAGCTTTCTTGTTATAACAACATATAACCTTATTGTGTTAGATCACAACAATTTCACATTATTATACAAAATCTAGTGAAAGCAAGACACATTTCTCTTTATAACATGATAAGTTGTTACTGTAAGAAACTTCCATACGTTGTTAAAACAAGAAAAAGATCTATGACTGGTTTATATGATTTGCTCTTGGGATGAGATGCCCGCTTATCATGTGTATCGTATTCCTAGATACGCTCGGTTTATGATCCCATCAGACAAAAGAAAAGCAGCAGTTCCTCAGAAACGAGAAGCTGGAACCGGACAGCGTTGATAAATGACCGAAACAATCAATCCGTTACCAAAGTAGCTGCCTTTTTTAATTTGCTGTCAACGGATTTAATCCTCTAGTTGTTTCAGCTGCACATGACATACTGTATATTATATCATATATCGTGTTACGCAGATTCACGTTAGCAGCTGAGAGAAAGTCGCTTCTCAGATCTGTAAATCGGCGTCTTGGGAAAATGAGATTGTGTGTGTCTGTGTCTGTGTCTGTGTGTTAATCCTCCAGTCATAAGGTTGTAATAATGAGCTTAAAACAGTTGACCTAATGCTCAACACCCGACCAGACATCCCTTTTCTTTCAGCGCACCCACTCCACGAGGAGGAACTTGAACATTTCTGAGGATTTCAACATGACCAACTGCGTGTGTGTTTGCGTGTGAGGGTGTGTTTGTTACGTCCTGGCTGTGGTTTTGGCCGGCTCTTATTGAAACTACAGCTGTAGTCTTCTCTTGAGCTTCAGGCAAACTAGTCTTGATGTTCTGTTATGTGTCAGATGAGCCAGCTGCCTCGCCCCCTCCACCCCCACCCCCCTCCACCCTTTTTTTTTCCAGTGTCTTGCGTGTGCTAGGGTGTGGGGTGACTAGCGAACTGGCTCTGCCATTGGCTTGTCATCTTCTCAGGCCAAGTATGGAGAGTGGAGGTGGTGTTGGAGGGTGGTGGGAGGTGGTGGTGGGGGGCGTTGAAGTACCTTTTGCCTCCAACGACTCTAAGCCAAGCATGACACCAGTGGCATGTGCCTGCTGTTGGTCAACTGTCATAAAGACACACACACACACACACACACACACGGAGTAGGACTGCAACTGAAACCTCTTTTCATATCGATTATTCAGAAGATTTTTCTCATTCAATCGATTGTTTAGTAAAATGTCAAAAAGAATCATGACAAAAACAGATGTATGCAGAGAACAAAGTCATCTGTTAGGATTTCTTTTTTTTGTGCAGCCAAAAGTAAGAAAAAATGGAAATTTGTGATGACCTCAAAGAAAAGAGTGAGAACATCCTGATATTTCTAAAAGTAACGAATTTGTAATTCAATAGACAACTTAAATGATTCATGTTATATTTCTGTTGATTGATTAATCCTTCATTATGGGATTTGTCAAGTATTTCATTCACTAGATGAACCAGAAAGTCGAATTCATGTCTGTTTATTGTATCTAGAAACTAATAAATCCTGATCAATATGATGACATAAATTTACAGATGGTGAGAGAGGATTTTATCTGTGTGGCCCATCCACATCCACATGTTTGTGTTATGCTTCACAAACATTCATGTATATTTTGCTTACTATAGTCACAGCTGGTCAAAACTTAGCTCGCTCTCAAACTTGCAATTTTTTACTCCAGCTGACAAAACGAACAAATCCATGTGTGAGATATTAATGTCCACAGTTTCCACTGAACATTTTAAAATGCTTGAATATGTTGTCTCAGCTGTCGTTTATTAACTGGAATTGATTACTAATTTGTCCATTTGTCACTGTATGTCAATATAATTTGATATAACTTTTATTTGTACAAGAGCATAAATATTAGGAGAACACACAAACGTTCTTGTAATTGGTGTGTGATTTAGTTTTGTTTGAATAGTTTCAACAGTTTGGACGCTCAGCAACGCAAGGATTGCACACAGTGCACACAGATAAAGTGTGATAATGTATTGCCTATTCGCTCTTGAATAAACATTATTGAAATGAAAAATACTTGAATCTCTAAGTTCAGCATTTTGTTCGTTCTGAATCATCCTTCAGAAACATGAACAGCAGGCATCTGGTTGATGTCCATTTGTATATTTGTCAGGCAAAGCAGTCATGACCTTAGATACGGTTGGAATCCAGATAAAAAACAAAACAAAAAATGTCTATCTTGTGGTTTTAAATTCACCTGCTGTTTGAATTGCGCTCCAGTGAGAAGCTAGCAGTGACGCCTGCCTCGTGCGTCTGTGTTTCTGTTTGGACGGGGCGTGTTTCTGCTATTCATAGTTGTGAGAACCTCAGAGGTCTATTAGAAGTCACTGCGAGTCCCTGCTAATAGCAACTCGTGCTGCCCAGGGCCTCACAGATAAACTACACCTCTCCACTTTTGGACAGAGTTCCTACCTCTATTTTATACACATTGTGCAGCTGTGAGTACAGTGATTTATTTTGCTGAACTTTTTTTTTTTTTTTTTTACAACATCCATTTAGCTGCTTTTGAGGTCGTCCTGTTTTGCTGACTTAGCAGTGATCCTCACTCGCCTTTCATAGCAGTAAATGGTGAGTGGAGCATTTGTGAAATTTAATTTAGATATCTCAGAAGATACATAAGATAAATGGATCCATAATACTTTAAAAGGGATTCCTGACACTTTTCTGAGTGATGCTCGAAAAGCAGAGATTGTCACCGTTAGAGTACAATCATCAGTTTACTGTACTGCAGGTGTAATTGCCGTATAATCTTCCATCTCAATTTAAGCAAAGTAGCTCGTTCTGCAGCTTTTCCAAAGTACTTTGTCCCAGTTGGCACCAGGCTAGTTTGTCATGAGCTCAGTGTTAATAATAGAAGTAGGTGAGAAGTCAATTGTTACCTCTGTGATGGTTGTTCACTTGTTCATTTACTTACAGTGCTGTTACCTTGCAATCAAGGGGTCAAATGAGTTCACACGGTGTATATGATGCTGCGTAATATAATAACAGGAGAGAAAAAACAGCAAATGTTGACACATAAGTGACTGAATTTATGTATTTTCATGTTTGGGTGCAAGAACTGAAGAAATAAATGCGAGTTAGAGACATTTGTTGAATAGTTTAGAAAGGTATTTCTCGCCTCAGACTCATTTAATTTGCATTTTATATTAAAATGTAGTTAAAAGAAGCTCCTGAAGCTCAGGTTATGTCCAGATTTTAGTAGAACAGCTTTATTTCGAGGACTTTGAAGACTTGGATTGTGGATTCAGCCCAGTGATCTCA
This sequence comes from Euthynnus affinis, assembly GCA_029490765.1. Lineage (NCBI taxonomy): Eukaryota > Metazoa > Chordata > Actinopteri > Scombriformes > Scombridae > Euthynnus > Euthynnus affinis. The sequence continues at coordinate 17,328,880 of CM055838.1, read as the reverse complement.
TTGCTAAAGCATCCTGACCTCAAAGTGTCCCTTCCCTTCAAAAATGAGTGCTGTATTGTTTGGCTTCTTTGTGTGCACAGTGTCTGTGGTTGTGTCTTTATATCTCTGTGGAGGCTTGAAAATGTTTGTGGTCAGTCATATTTCCTTCCTGTGTCTTTGTTTCCAAGTGGACAGCTGTTAGGATAGGACGACACATCTGTTTCTTTGATACAACATTTGTGGACGTTTTTTTTTTTCCCGCAGTGTATTTCTGAACCGCTTAAATTTGTGTCACGGGTTTCGATTTTTTTTTTTTTTTTTTTTTTTTTATCGATCTGCATCTGAAGAGTTTAATTTTAGTTTTATTGATTATTTAGCTTATTCAATATCTCTAAAAATAGAGGTTTCAGTCAATGAGAATGTTCTTATCTCATTCAAGGTCTTACATTTCTTGTTCTTTTTTTTTAAACAACACTTGGCAAATATTGCACTGTGGTTCACCTAAATGATTGTTTTTATCATATCACTGGTTAGATAATGGTTTAGATGAGAACTCCTTAGTTACAGTAGCTGAACATAAAATGGGAAACACAGATAAAGAAAACTTAATGATGTGTAATACAATTAAGATAAAACGAATAAGCAGATTTGAAACACTTGATGTCTGTGAGGCAGATATAAAAACCGCCTGAATGAAATAATCCAACACAGTAACTCTTGAAGGGTCATCACTGATTTCACAGAGCTGAACGCTGCTGCTGCTGCATCACTCCGCTCTGAATGATTCACTGTTGTTTTGTCCTTGAAGCTTCATTTATACTGTATGTTTCTGTTACCGTTACATCTTTGTGCCAGATACATGTTCGCAGCAGAGCAGAGATACACAGGAGGAAATGGAAGTCTTAGAAACGAAATATCACGTTTGTGTGATCCTCATTGGGAATATTTTATTTTAGTTTGAGCGGCTGTTGGTTTCCGACTATGTTTGATGCCGTAATTATTGGATTTTAATGGTTTAGAGAAGTTCAAACTCGGCTGTCTTGGTGGTCTTGTGATGAAGACAAATACCACAAAACTGCAGCAGAGACATTTTTGATTCAGCAGGGATCCTTTGTCAGTCTGTCTTCACATGTTTCCTGTCTGTGCATTCACTGCTGACACGAAAAAAAAGAAAAGAAAACAAATCTATAATAATATTTAAAAAAAAGTATTGCAGGCATTTGTGTAAATGTAGACAATGACATAGTGAATGCCCTGTAACTTTAAGCATGCCCTCTTGTTATGCAATAGTGTCAAACAATAGACTCATTCATAAAAAAGATAAAGTACCACATCCTGCTGTATCACCTTAAGGAAGTGTGTAGTACAGTAATAAACTGAAAGACCCTTCACACGGGAGATCATTTCCTTTTTGGAATGATGAGAAATGTTTAAAATGGCACAAAACCTTTAACAATAAGATGTCCTGAATCAAACAAGTCTTGAAAATGAGTGCAGAATTAAGACTAAAAGTTTCCAAATTGAATGTTCCTCTCTCTGTCTTCCTGCAGGGTCAGTGCACAACAGCCATGCAGGCTCAGGAAGTCCTGAGACAGCTGCGGATTCCCGAGCTGGATGAAATTCGGCAGTACTTGCGTGCATTGCCAGGCAACACACTCATGGGTATGGGTGCCTTCGCTGCCCTCACCACCTACTGGTTTGCAAGCCGGCCAAAAGCCCTCAAACCACCTTGTGACCTTGGCCATCAGTCACTGGAAATACCAGTAAGGGATCTTGTTTCTTTTCTTTTCTTTTCCAGTAACACTCTCTTGAAGTGTATATTTGTCAGGCATTGATTTTTCTTTCTTTTTTTTCAAACTCTTACCAATTACTGTAATATTTTTAAAAAAAGAAACTGGCTTCGCAATTCTTTCCTGCCCAACGGATCCTACAACTTTGGAAAAAGTGATCCAACGACTGGAATGCAAAACAAAGCGAGACAGCAGGCCTCATTCAGCAGGAATGTTAATGGGATCCCCTCCAGGAACTCTAATCACAGCTGACCTCGTTGCAGTTCTTCAAATTACGAGCACTGATAGCCTCACTTACTTGTCACATTTGAAGCAATAAAAGGTTTATCTCAGGCTAGTTAAAGCTGGGGAAGTGGAAATAAGCAGTACAGCTTTATAATTATTCCCAACACGTTGTGTTTGTTGTTTTTTAAAATATGTCATTGTCTACTCGCTGAGACACAAGACACACAGCAACAATTTGAGACCAGACAGACTTGTGATAGTCATGCTACAGTGGCAACGGTGCGTGTACTTCAATAAAAGACTGAATTTACTCTCATATGACCCCAGTTTGCAATGTTATGATTATGTTAGTGCTCATAAAAATGTGCCACAGACCTCAAATATTTCACTCAAACACTGTAACATCTGCACAGTTGTACAAGTCTCACACATTTGTGGTAAAGTTATACAACAACAGGACACGTCAGTACATATTTCAGCACAAACTACAACTCCTGCTACCTGTCGAACAGTAATTTCCATCCAGGAGTAACTTCTGTAGTTGCCGGGGTGCACATGAAAAGATTATGGATTAGCTCAACAACAACAACAAAAAAAATAGATATGATTCGGTAAATAAAACATGTAATATATGTAGATATATACTGTATGTGCGAATGAATGTGTGTGAGTGGAATGGACTCATTTGAATGGCGGGTAGTGGTGACAAAGAGGTACCTCAGTTCATCTGATAGGGCTGTCAGATAAAAAAAAAGGTTGGGAACCGTTTCAAGATTCATGTTGTCAAAAAACACATTGGCCCCAGCACACAGGTACCACAAAATAAAAGAAGACAGAAACAGAAAAGACTGAAAATCTTCCACTATTTTCTTAGTTGTTCAATCTTTTAAATTGCTTAGAGAAACGTTGTACTGTCATGATGAGAGGTGTGGAAGGTTCAGTCAGCCGTAACTTTTCATGTTATTTCTCGTAGGGTGGAGAACATGCAAGAAGGTCCGTACTGATCGACAGCGACGATCACATGACACACTACTACGATGACGCACGAACAATGTATGAAGTGTTCCTACGAGGGCTCAGAGTATCAAGTGAGTGTTGCTCTTTTATACGTTTTAATGTAATTTTCACAATTCTTCCAGTCCAAGAAGGTGATAATCTAACTTTCGCTCACAGATGATGGACCCTGTTTAGGATCGAGAAAACCGAACCAACCTTACGAGTGGCAGTCTTACAGAGAGGTAAGATGTGGATCGCTAGACATGAAGTATTTTATTTTTAAAAACATGTGATCACCGGAGCCACGGTAAATTTAACATGAAGACTTGTGTGTTTTTGTTTTGTTTTGTTTTGCTCAGGTGGCAAACAGAGCGGAGTACATCGGCTCTGCTCTTCTTCACAGAGGACACTCTCATACAGGAGACAAGTACATCGGCATCTTTTCCCAGAACAGACCAGAGGTTAAACAAATGCATGATTGCATTTTTGTATTTACAGACATTTTTGTAATTCCTCTCTTTCCCCTTCAGCCTCTGTACTTCTGTTGCACAGTTGTTATATTATTGCAAAGATATATTAGTGTGTGTCCAACATTGTCGTCCAAGTGCCAGTGTGAATTATTAGAGTCTATGTAGTCGACTGAAATTATTTCACAATGTAATGTGAAAAGCAAAGTTAATGGTCAATAATTAAGCGTTTGTGCAGCAGTGTTTGAAATAGTTTTTATTTATCAATTAACTTCATACAAAGCGCAATAAAGAGAAGAGAAACCTAAATGAAATCAATAATTGGTGTGACCAGGCGTTACCTTTTTAAAAACAGCGCCAGTTCTCCCTCTACACTTTTTCAAGGTACTTGGCAGGTCGGTTGTTCAGGCGTCTTGGAGAACTCTACACAGCTCTTCTGTGGGTTTCGGCGTCTCAGTTCTTCTGTCTCTTCTTGTTATCCCAGATTGAGGCTCAGGGCATAAAATCTGCTGCTGTTGTTCTTGTTGCTGAAGATAATTCTTTATGACTCTGGCTGTGTGTTTGGGGTTGTTGTCATGCCGCAGAATAAATTTGGGACCAATCAGATGCCTCCCTGATGGTATTATGGATACGAATCTAAACATCTTAAGTGCCTAAAACTTTTGCACAGGACTGTAATATAACCTGCTTCCACACCCATACATAAGGAAATTAACCTAAATTGCAATTCATTATGATGATCAAGTGCCACTATACTATATATTCCTCTATTCATAACAATTTCAGACACAATCATTGTCTTTTCTCCCATAATTTCTCTGTAGATTGAAACAATTAATAAAAATGTATTTTGTATACACTTCCAATAACCCAACAGTTTACAGTGATGAAACTATTCACTTAATAGTGAGGGGACAGTGTGATTGGGATGTCAATTCTTCCTGCTGCGCAACATCTATTAGAATAACCCATTTGTTTGTTGTGTGCCAGTATAATTGAAGAGTTTGGAAAAATAATAAGCCATCTTTTTTCCACTCAAGTTGACATTTACAACATTCTTAGTGCAGGTAAAATAAAAATAATGGTCAGCTGTTCCGTGTAAAACCACTTATTATTTGGAATGTTTTGATGAGTAAACTCAAAGTTGCCGTATGTGGGTATTTGTGATAAATTATAAATCTGTTGTCTGTTTTCAGTGGACCACTTCAGAGCTGGCTTGTTACACATACTCCCTCGTGGCAGTCCCACTGTACGACACACTCGGCACGGAGGCCATCGCCTTCATTCTCGGCAAAGGTACACAAAAGGGCACCTTCACACAATAAACTCACACCATCTGCAGCGCTATCACTGTTTTCAGTGTTAACGCTGATATTGACACACACTAAGTGTTTCATTTGTTGCTGTGTGTTTTTTCAGCTGCCATCTCATCAGTGATCTGTGACATACCCGAAAAGGCTCAGATGATTCTGGACTGTATCAGTAAAAAAGGGGGAACGGTGAAGACGATTGTTCTCATCGAGGCCTTCGACAACGACCTGGTTTCCCGCGGAAGAGAGTGTGGTGTTGAGATCCTGAGCATGAAAGAGTTTGAGGTGAAAGTAACACCCTTAATCTTCCGAGACTTTACTGATGTTGTTGTTCAAAAGTATTTCTCAGTTCTACCACATTATCGTCTTGTCTGTACTCGTTTTACATTCAGTCACGTCTGATTAGACTTGGATGGAAATTGGACCCTGAGGTGCACTGTTTTTGAAAAGCATTATTATTGTCAGCTCTTCCTGGAGTGACGCACTGTATTTCACTGTACATTTTGTATGTTGTTTTTTTTTTTTTTCCAGGCCTTAGGTAAAGCCAACCATAAAGACCCAATGGTGAGTAAAAACACAGCACACTTTGTTTGAACTTTTAAACTGAGAATCACCTTTCAGCTTCTTTTATGAAGCCGCCACAATTTATTTGCAACCAGCAGGGTTCTGTCAAAGGAAAAATGCAATATGACATGATATAACGTGCACATTTTAATGCAGTAGCAGTTCAGGCTTCATATGCTTTAGTGTAGATCTGTGATCTGATTACAGCCCCCTAAGCCAGAGGACCTCGCACTTATCTGCTTTACATCTGGAACCACAGGTAAGTACAGAAATGATTGCAACTCAAACTTTTCAGAAATGTTATTTATTGGGGTTTTTTTGTACAATCATTATCACAATTTTCCTTTCAGGAAACCCAAAAGGTGCAATGCTTACTCATCGAAATGTCATCTCCAACACTGCAGCTTTCATTAGAGTAACAGAGGTAAACAAACACAACAGCAAAACTTGGAAGATATATTATTTCAGTTTTGACATGAACTAGATTGTTTAATAATGCATATCTGATTCTTGCCCTCTAGCTTCAAAACAGATGCTTCTGTTGTATATTTCTTGCAAGGACGTAATGTCCACTGATATCCTGCTTACTTTTCAAAATCCTTGTTTTCTCCCCCCAAATCTTTCAGTTTAATATAATCATTAAAAATCAAAAATCTCACTGGCTAGTATTGTTATATCCAGATGAGAGAAGACAGGAGTTAATAAAAATGTTGATAATCATCTGAGTATCAGAAATTGTTAGGCTGTATGTGGCTTGAGAGAAAGACTGCAGGCGCAGTCTACAGCCTTGCTAGTAGCTCTGTGAGACAGATTTAGTTTGTACAACGTGTTGGTCAGCATGCTCATGGAAATGTAAAAAGAATGAATGGATTTAAGTTTTACTGGTATTTGCTGATAGACAGTATTGAACAAAATTTAATTTTGAGCAGATGGTGGCGCTAGATGAAAAGCCAGCATGTTTTTCGAATTTAGAAAAAAAAACAATGTTTTTCAAAGACGCTAGAATTAAACATCAAAGAAATGAAAAAATGGAGCTCTTTGTAGTAAAGATACAAAGACATTATTCTATCAAAGCATCAGATCTCAATCAATAAAACTAAATATGATATGTGTGTTTAGTACATTAATAATGCAGCTTTTTACACAGGACATCTTTTTTTTTTGTTATACTACAAATATTATAGAAAGCACAAAAAACGATTAGGATTTGATATTTGTAGATAGATCGTTATCCCTGTTTCTAAAATTAAACATACACTTTCACATTTATGAGATTTGGATCAAATCAAATCTGAAATTCTCGTGTGACCCAGGTTGACCCTCCTTGTCCTCCTTTATTTTCCTGTTCTTCCTGTTTCCTTTCACATCTCTTCCTCCCCTGTGTTCGACGTCCAGGGCTCACTGAAGCCCAGCACTAAAGATGTGCTCATCTCCTTCCTCCCTTTGGCCCATATGTTTGAGAGGGTGGTAGAGGTACAGTACGCCATGCTTGACCTGCATACGTGCATGTGTTTTGTGTTTTCCTCTGCAGGTACACTGCATGCTGAGCCTTCATGACATTCATGTATCCTATCTACCCCTAGCTCATATGTTTGAGAGGGTTGTGCAGGTATGTCTTGGGTTTGTTTATCTTCAGATGTGTTGCGCAATGAAATCACAAGTAGAGTTTAAAGAGTTAAAGGATCGCTATCAGAATAGTTAAGAAGCAAGAGGTACCAGGCCTCTTATAGCTTCCTTTGACTGTGTATAGTTGTGTCTGTAGTTCCTTCAATTGTATCAAGACATTTGAAAGCCATGTTATATATTATTTTAAAGGAAGTGGCACATCATAGCAATTTCCTTCAAACTTACCCTCTACAACTTCATGGCAGGGTGTAGAATCTCAATACTTATTTAGCAATGACTGATATACGTGTCCGTACGAGATATCTCTGTTGAAATCATCATCATCATCATCATCATCATCATAGGGTTTTTATAGAAAAAACATGTTTAATCTTTAAAATAAGGTATCAAAAAAGTAGCACTGTGGTATCCACTGAAACTCAAGTATATTATCATTACAGGTACTCACATACAATATAATAACCCTGCCCAGTGAGAATCTGTGTGTGGTGTTATGAAGCTATAACACGCATGCTCATGTCATTCTTTATCTGCTTTTATTAATTTGTCTGAAAAGGTCCTGACAAGATAACATAGCACAACAGCTACAGTAGCAGGTTTAAATAACAAGTAATGAATGTACAGTGAACGCTCCACACCAGTGTCACCTTGTGGTTAAAATGCTGAGTTGCAGATGGAGGAATAAGCAGCTGTGTTTTTCATCAGGGTGTCATCCTCATCCATGGGGCTCGTATTGGATACTTCCAAGGAGACATTCGGCTTTTGATGGATGATTTGAAAACACTGCAGCCAACAGTCTTCCCTGTGGTCCCACGTCTCCTCAACCGCATGTTTGATAAGGTCAGACAAATATCCGCTCATGTTGTTGTTCATTGATAGTCAACACAGACATATTGTGAGGTAAATAAAGGTTCCTTAAATGTGCTTTACATTCACTATTTTCTCATTAATGATGGTATTAATGGTCAGCGGCTGTCTGCTCTTGTGAACTGTGATGATCCTCTGTGACAGAGGCTTTTACAATAACTGTTCCATTTCTCTACAGGTGTTTGGTCAAGCTAACACACCGCTGAAGAGATGGCTGCTCGATTTTGCTTTTAGGAGGAAGGAGGCAGAGCTTCGTAGCGGTGTGGTCAGGAAGGACAGCTTGTGGGACAAACTCATCTTCAAGAAAGTACAGGTAACAGTGACACAGTCCTCAAAAGCATTATGTTTTGGTTCCGGTCTAAAACTTTATAAGGATTCAAGAAACTACTAATTTAACTTGTTTCATAAGACATTCACATGCTGTGAATGATATTTTGGGTCTGATATTGTTTTCCCACAAAAAGTTCAATTACCTTGTTTTCTATTTCTTTCTTTCTTTTTTTAAATGACCTCGATTCCTTCCCTCATTGAAATGTCCATAATCTATAAATATGGAAATATTGTTCACTTTAAACTGCTGGACATAAGAAGTTTCAGTGTTTGTGCACTGGAGGCTTCAAGTTTCCATGTTACACTTGGCTAAACTGCATATTCGGCCACGATTTGCTTTTGATGTCATTGTGATGTCACAAAATTAGCTCATGCATACATATTTTAAAGTCACCTTTAAGGCACAATATGTCTCTTTTTTTAATGTTGGATGAACTCATACTGTGTAGTTTCACCAGTCATATCTGGCAAGTCATTTTTAGTCATTTTATCAATTCATAATATTAAATTATCTGACATCGTGATGTCATATTTTTGTCATATCGGGAGTTATCATAATTACAGCTTGTAAATGGTGTAAGCGTCCAAGTTGTAAGTACAAAAACTTGGCGCTTCATAATGTGAAAGTGGACACATCACATCTGTCAAAGTAATTAAACTCCCATTCACTGAATATGATGTTAAATTGTCTTTGCACAGTATTTTTAAGTCTCACCCCAATTTTGAAATCATACAACCATCTTGAGTTGTCTTCCTGTTTTATTTCACACTGCAGGCGAGCCTTGGTGGACGTGTGAGGCTCATGATCACAGGAGCAGCTCCGGTGTCTCCGACCATCCTGACGTTCCTACGAGCTGCTCTGGGCTGTCAGGTGACCCTAATACTGATGTTGCTCTGTTCTATCTGGGCTTTTGAATCAATAACTTTTTAAAACTTTAACACAAATGTCTCTAAAAATCTGTCCTGCACTCCACAGTTTTATGAAGGCTACGGCCAGACTGAATGTACAGCCGGGTGCACCATGTCCATGCCTGGAGACTGGACAGCCGGTAACATTTATTGTTTATTCTTATATATTGTAGGCAATAAGTGAAATATTCAGAAAGAGAGAAATGTAACACACTATGTTGAAGGCTGCTTGGATCATAATATTAAAATCTGAGTCTTGTGTGTCTCCAGGTCACGTCGGGCCTCCTCTGCCCTGCAACCATGTCAAAGTGGTGGATGTGGCAGAAATGAATTACCTGGCAGCCAACGGAGAGGGAGAGGTGAGGCGCGCTGCTTCAGTAGCAATCAAATACAAACACTGGGCTGGAAAAATGGATCTATTCCTCTCAACTTTTTCACGAGTCTTTATTCTACAAACAGAATTTCCATTTAACTTTGTATCATCAACAAATCCCCTGCAAAGACTAAAAACAAAATGTATCCTGCTAACAAGTGCTGCCATACAACTTGACTTTTGGTTTAAAAAAAAAAAAACTACTAAAAGCACATTAAAGAGCCAAACTGCTGCATTTGGATGAACACTATTTTTTTATTTCTGAAGATAAGCTGCATGTGAAGCAGATTTACTGAAAAGAACCAAAAGAAATCAGACAGGAGCAGGAAAACACTTTATGACAATGCAGTGAGGGTTTAGAAAACACATTTACAAAACACAGAGAATGAAGAAGGAAGATAAAATCATAAAAATGACATAAAGTTGTACATCACATGTGAAAATGTCCTTGTGCCAGAAAGTTAAAAGTTCTGTTTTTTTTCACCTGTTGTCTCTCGCTAGGTGTGTATCAAAGGACCAAATGTATTTCAGGGATACCTGGAAGACAGGGAGAGGACAGCTGAGGCGATTGACAAGGATGGATGGCTGCACACAGGGGACATTGGGAAATGGCTTCCTGTAAGCAAAACCCTGATGATCTCAGATTATTGTACCGATCGTATGAAGTCAAGTGGCTTTAACGTCAGTGTGTTTCTCGTCTGGCTCTTTGCAGAACGGCACTCTGAAGATCATTGACAGAAAGAAGCACATTTTCAAGCTGGCACAAGGAGAATACATCGCCCCTGAGAAAATAGAAACCATCTATAATCGTAGTGATCCAGTGGCTCAGATATTTGTTCATGGTGATAGTTTACAGGTGAGTGATTCATCCATCGTAATCAATCTGTTTTTGTTTCTTGTATCTACACTGATACTTGTTTAGAAGTTGGACACATTGATCTTCATGTTATCACTGTGTTGCTTTTTTTAAAAGGCATGTCTGGTGGGAGTCGTGGTACCTGATCCTGACTTTTTACCTATTTGGGCCAAGAACAAAGGAATTGAAGGGTCATACACTGATCTGTGCAAGAACAAGGTGAGATTTGTTACCATCAGCAGGAAAATAAAGAATGCAGCCCCACTTTCTATGCAACATTTTTTTTAAAACATTTTTCTGCCTGTTTTTAGGATGTGAAGAGCGCCATTCTGGAGGACATCCTGAGGTTGGGCAAAGAAGCAGGACTCAAGTCTTTTGAACAGGTGATTGTGACAACATTTGAATTTAATGCATCAAAATACCATTAAGTTCTGTTTTTTTTTCTTCACTCTGATGCATCAGTAGAAAACCTTTTTTAAAAATGCAACATATTTGATTCAGTAATAATTATATTTTCTCCAAAGTCAGGATGAAATGACTGACAGAAAATAAATCGCCAAATATTTTGGGTAAAAATTGCAAACATTCAATAGTAACATCCTATCAATTGTTAGGATGCTTTTCTTTGTAGAGTTTGACAACTAACAAAAAAAGGGATTTGATTTGTTGTTCTTTGTTGGACAGCAAGAAATTTGAAGATGTCATTGAGATTTAAACTGTGATACAGACCATTTTCTGACATTTTATTAACCAAATGTTTAAAGGAACTTGCTCGTGATTCTATCTACATTTTTCTTATTGTCAACAAATCTCACGGGCAGAGTCAAACAAACCACTGTTGTTGTCCAAAAACTATTAAAAACACGTTAATGAGCCACGTCGTTGTACTGGGTGACGTTTCTTCACCCTGAACGCACTTCAGTAATTTTAGTAACGATTCCAAAAACTAAATCACAGCAATCATGAGATTTGTTAACAATAAGAAAAACATATAAAACTGTCAGCTTTATCCTTTTAATAAGTGGATTTATCAATAATAAAAATAATCATTTTTTTGTATCCTTTACACTCTTTGTGTCATTCATTCTTCTCTGCAGGTGAGAGACATCGCGTTACATCCTGAGATGTTTTCTGTCCAGAACGGCCTGCTGACACCTACCCTGAAAGCCAAGAGGGTCGAGCTCCGGAGTCACTTCAGAGAGCAGATCAATGAACTTTATGCCAAAATCAAAATGTGAGCTTGGATCGAGTAGTAGAGAAGGTGACCATCATTTAGAGCACAGCCAGAACCAAATAGTTTATTGAAGAGGATGTTTTTGTGGAGACTGCCTTCGAAAACAAATCTCAGTTTGAAACGTTTTGTTCCAGGTTCATCTTGTTATTGTACCACTAGATTTCCCCTGCTGCCACTTGCTGGTAATTCAAGAACATGTCATTGTGTTACTGGTTTTATTCATCCGAGGAAAAGGGTTGAAATACACAAAGGGGAGATGTGACTCACTCATGCCTTAACTGCCAAAAATCGGACTACTTGATGGTCAGAAACGTCCGGCCTCTGAACACACTTCTGATTATTTTTTCATTATTTGGGAGCTGGGAGACGTTAAACATGCTTTTCCAACAGTGACACATATTACCTATTTATATACCAGACTAATGTTTTGGTTATCTATTTAAACTGATATTTAATGTAATCATTAAACCTGTAAATAGTGTATTTGCTGAAAAGTAATATGTGTTTGTACCGTGCCTGATATTCTGTATTATTAATTCCCAGCATTCCCATGTTTCTGAAAGCTGCAGGCTACAGGACGGCCAATAAGCCTGTTTTACAACACAATGTAGTTAACAGCCTATTGGGAACCATATTGCTTGATTTTATCAATGTCTTTTTTTTTTTTTGGTTGGTTTTTGTTTTTTCTGTTAACAATGCATGGGAAGTATTGAATGTTACTCTACTTTTTAGGTGTCCTTTTAAAATTTCAGTGCCACAAGCTGCAGGATAAAGCTGCATACTGCCATTTGTGTGATGTACAAGTCTTCAGGGCAAATATCTGCCGACACTGGTATCACAGTTCATTTTAATGAGTTCGTTTTTTTTTTGTTTTTTGTTTTCAAAAATTAATTCCACGTCCTCGTTAAGTGTTTTGCATTAACATTTCACTGATGGTCGTTAATCCAGCAGTTTTTTGTTGAACGGAGCAGCATTTCATCTGCTTAACAAAAAAAAAAAAAAAAGTTTGTTGTGAATTCAAACGTTCTGACTTAATTATGATCAATACGCACATCTTACTACGTCGAGGCCTCCTTGACAGTTAAAGCCATATTGTTTCAGTTGTTTTATTTTTTTTAAAGGAATCTATGATAAGAAAAGGGCAAAGGTGCAGTTTTGTGCTGGAGTTATAAGTACAGTATCTATATTTGTCACTGTAACAAATAAATACTTTCTTCAGAAACTATTCAGTTTTGTCTTTTTTTTTTTAACTGGAAAGACAATTAAATTAAAGTATATTATGGTTGATATAAAACCCTATTGATTTGTTATAATTTAATACAATAAAATTGTTCAATAAAGTGCATCAGTAAGTATATTTTGACACGGTCTTATCTGTGCAAAATAACATCACCTTCTAACAGGAGTCAAAATCAGCCATGCATCTGAGCAGAAGCTGATCCGAAATCTCTCCGCTGGTCTGTTCAAAGTCCTCCAGGCTCTCTAAGTAGTCCTGGTCATCATCCTGTCCGCTTCCCCATGCATCAGCAGGTTGCTCCTCTGGACACGCTCTGCCCAGTGACGCCTGGCTTGGTTCAATGTTGCCAGAATCATCCATCATGTATGCCTGGTCCTCTTCGTCCTGTCATTGAACACAACACATGTTGACACGCTGACTGCCGCATCTCGTGAAGAACATCACGGCGTTAAGCAGTAACAGGACAGGCGGGATTTTGTCTCTCTGACTTTCTCAGTCATGAAAATGGTGGAAATGAAGAAAACTAACCAGTGTCATGATGTAGCTCACACAGATCTCTTGTGGCAGCGGGTAACCTGTAACATGACAAACAACAACCTGTAATGTATTCACTACGTCAGACAGATTGTACAATTTATTGTGTTTTTGGTAACACTTTATTTTACAGCTCATTTAATTTGATACTAATTTTCTGGAATCTTTTTGAGTAATTTGGAGGTATTTAACTGTTCATTTAGAAGGTGGTGTAATTTAGTACAAATTGTAAGAAAAAAAAAACAGGAAATAAGAGTTTATTTGGTTTAGTTGGTCGGTGCCCATCCATTATATTTGACTTCATAGTTGTTAATTAGCAACATTTCTTAATAAATTAGACTCCTAACAGAAACTACTTTATTTTCAGTGTGTACTTTTGTGTTTTAAACTACATATTAATGTATTAGGTTGTTTCTTAAAGAACTCTAATGTCTATAACACACATTTTCAATGTAGTACCAGATTACAGAACCCTTTCAAAAGGAAATGTCCTGATATGCTAACATACTGTTTGACACACAAAACTACACAGAAGAACTACATATGAACCTAAATATGATGAGCAGGCTTTTACCAACTAAGCCAACTTAACACTGTTTTTAACACAGTTTTTTCTTACAATTTGTACCAAACTGCACCACCGTCTCTGTAAATAATGTAATGTCCTAAAAATTAACCGTTAAATATCTGCAGTTTACTCTGAAATGTCCTGGAAATTAGTATAAAATGAAGGGATCTGTGAAATAAAGCCTTACTGTATTTTTTTTTTCTTTTAAATATTGTGACATACTTGAGGATCTGAAGTTCTTGCATTCAGGATCGTGACACTTCTGGTACCAAGCTTCCTCTTTGAGATCCACAACGATCCTGCAGAAGAGGACGAGACCAAGTCAAATGGAAGCAGCACAAACACACAAAATACTACAGGTCATGAAAAACATTCATACATAATGTTGTTGCTTTTATGAAACCGGCCCACATTTTCACACCAGCGGTATTTGGCGATGTCGTAGACGAGCAGCTGTTCAGCAGCAAAGTAGTTCCATCGTCTGATGTCTGTTGATGTGAACATAAGAGACGTGACTGTCCTCATCTTACTGACTCACTTACAATCAGTGTTTGTATAGTTTGAGGACAAACACTAAATGCTTTTAGCAGCACAAAAGGTGATACGTGGGTGAAAAATGAAACATCACAATATTTTTGACCATATGACGTGTTTTTGATAAACACAACGAGCTGCTTTGCAGATATGATTTGTTTATTTTTGTTTTAGAGAGAATATCAGTTGTGTGTAGGATGATCAAACAAGTAGGAACATTAAGTTTTAGTTTCTTTCACCTACAGCGATCACACGTGCTAAGAAATGTCTGACATTTGACTTTAAAGTAGCTTTTTACAATTGAAAACACAAATTCAAGCTATATGCAAATTTTGACAAGGTGTCATCACAGATATCCAAGATTTGAGATGATATCTAGTCTCAAATCATGATATCATATATTAGTATATTACCCAGATATAAAATGCTTTATATAGTATTTTTTAAGAACTTCAGTGGCGCTATAAAACAGCAGAAATGTATGTTGTCCCGTGAAATGCTATAAATTGACACGTCTTTTGCAGGAGGATATTCTGTATCATAAATATAAGCACTTACTTCCTTGTACGTCGTCCTTTTTAACCACACTTAAAACAAAGTCATCCACTTCTTTGTGAGGAGACGACAGGAAACCAGAGATTGTGCCTTATTGTGGGGGGAAAAGTTCCATAAATGAAAACTATTGAAAAATATCAAGTTAAAAGTATCAACAATATTCATAATTATATGCTGCTTAATTATTAAATATAATATAGAGAGCAGTCTCTTTGTTACCCGGTTCCTGTTGGCAATGAGGCCTTGTGGTTTTACTTTCCTTTGTTTCTGGGATGTCCCACATAAGAATCCTCTGACCTGTGAAGCTGACAAACATACAGAAATAAGTTGTAGTTTGGCAGAAATAATATTTACAACATATAGAAAAATAAGTGTTTTCAACGTACCTCACGTTACAGACTAAGGATGCCAAGAATACGCTTTCCTCTGCAGAAAGACCCTTCTCAGGTTTGGTAATGAACTTGTTGTCGTCTGCCACGGTGAAGGCAGCGTTCTTCCCCACTTTTGATGACTTGTAAAGACGGAAATTTCTGTTCTTGGTGTAAACTCCTGTTATTGTAAATTGAAAAGGGGCTCATGGGGAGGAATTAATCTATTCAACTGCATGTGTCTAAAGGTGAAAAAGGACAAACAGAATCTTGAGATTTCACTCACCCAGATCAACAAAGAGACAATCTTGGCCATCTTTATTTTTCACCCGGAGGAAGCCGAGGTCTCTCTCTTCCTGCTTACGCCTTTTGGTCTGTGGACTTTCAGACTCCTCGCCTGCCTTCGCTGGTTTCACCGCAGGATCAGCATGTGCTCTGCTGTTAGGACATCATTGAGAAAAGTTTAAAAAAGTGATGACTGCGGAGTAAATTAGATTATTCCCTTTCATATGATAAAACAAACAAACCCTGTTTCACTGTTTTCTGCTGCTGAATTAATCCCAACATCCAAACAACTTCCATTTCTAGTCGTGCTCAAGACTTGTTGAAGAATCGCATGAATAAACGCGCCTAAAAAGGAAAAATCAGAACAAATATGATTAAATTACATATTAAATAAAATATAAAAAGCTTCAATGCCACACTTAACATACCAACATGTATGTTGTCTTTGAAAACTGCATTTTGTAGATTGAAGATTAGATGACGGCTGAACTTTTCCTCTGTGCTGGAATCAAGATTGAGGATGTTTTTTGCAGAGCATTCAATCCCATAAATGTCCATCAGCTTTTCACAAACATACTGTCAACGCATAAACACAGAAAGGGAGAAAATGTATCTGGATATACTGGAAGAGTACTAAAGACCAAACTCTTAAAATGTGGCTGGACAACTTAATTACTGCCCCTCATTTAAAGAAGATTCAACATGTTTAAAAAAAATCTCTCAAAAAAAATCTTATCAAAGGTTCTTGTTGTTTATTTTGTCATTATTACTGTTCTCATGTTTGTCACTTACTGAATGTCAAGCAGATATTTTTTAAAGCACATTCTTTGGCTCTAAAATGATCAAACTGAATCAAGCTGCTCAATAAAAACAACGAAGATGCAACAATGTATAAAACCTGGATAAGGGATGACACCATATTTTTCCCATCAGCCTCTTTGTTTGAAGGTTTGTGGAACTCCAAGTCGAAGTAAAGCTTACAGACGGTGCCGTCCGGTATCACCTCATAGCAGTGCATCAAGGACTGTGTGAATGTCCTGAGAAAAAAAAACAAACAAGAAACGGATCACCATGACTACACATCGACATATATATTCAAAAATACAAAAGGAGATGCTCCTAATTATGCAAAGTAGTCCTGATCTTCACCTGTAGTAATGCCACAGCTCACTGTAACTGGTAACCAGAAAGATCCTCTGACCCTGGAGTGACTTTTCTTTTTCAAGCGCAAAAACATGTACAGCCTAAAGAATGTTACAAAAAAACAACTGTCAGTATTTTTTTCCCCTGATAAACTGGAAAATAACTTCACACAGAGGATAATCATTTTGAGTCATTTTGTAAGGAAAGATACAAAAATTCTCTCGTTCCAGCTTCTTAAATGTGAATATTTCCTGGTTTCTTTAGTCCTCTGTGATAGTAAACCAAATATCTTTGGGTTGTGGACTTTTGATTGAGACAAAACAAAACATATGAGATTGCACCTTTGGAAAACATTTTTCACCATTTTCTGACATTTTATAGTCCAAACAACTGATTGATTAATTGAGAATGAAACTAAGCATTAGTTACAGCCCTGAAGACATTTTAATACCCCTTGACATCTTTTTTTTTTTTTTTTGAGGAAACTGAATTTAGTTTCTCTTTTCAATTAACAGACCAGCGTCAGCAACGCCTCGTGTTACCTCTTTGCAGCTCTGAGCGAAGCTGATAGCCAAACTTTGACGAGGGAAGAGCTTCCAGACGGAGGAAGGCTGGCACGGCCACAGTCGAGGTTTGTAGCGTGTGGCCAGAGGATTCTGCTGAAACGACTGAGCGAGCTGCTCAACTTTCTTCAGTCGGTCTCCCCACTTCCTCATCCTCAGCTGCTTACTGATCACTTTGATTCAAGCCTTTACTGAAGCTCATCAAGTGAGATAAGTGACAGTGCAGCTCCTGTTAACCTGTAAAAATCAATGATGCTGATTTATTGATTGATTGATGCAACACTAGAGGAAAGTAATTAAACTACATTACTGAAGACTAAAATTATGCATACACACATGATAACTACTGTATATAAAATATGATGTAAAATCAAGTCAACGGCACTCACATTAAACTAGTTCAGACTTGAGTGTCAGAAGCTAATTTATGCATAAACTTCGCTAATTTAGCTAACGTTAACGTAACGGTTCCGCCTTTGTACGATGTACGTTAGTATAAACTCACCGGTATGTTTATGTCAAATATTCCGGTTGATCATTCCTCAGCGGTTGTAAGAGAAACATAAACAGTTGTCATTCTTCTTCTTGTTTTCTTTTTGGCGCGTCTGACGCTGGAACGGGAAATGACGTCATTTCCTGTGTTACACCCTATGCAATATTGTTTTTCTAGGATGGCGAAGACCCGCCCTACTCTGCCTCTCCTAGGAAAAAATAAATCACAAATTTTACGACTTGGCAGTGTTGAAAGAAGTACTCAGATCCTTTTACCTAATTTAAAGAATCAATACCATAATACAATTACAAGTAAAAATCCTGCATTTAAAATCATACTTAAGTAAAAGTATAGATGTATTATCAGCTAAATGTACTTAAATTACTCATGTAAAAGTACTAATTTAGCAGAAAATCGATTTTCTGCTAAATTTCCAGAAATCAAGATAATCCACAAACCTTGTGAAGTGAAGGAAGTGAGTAGTTATTCCAACACTCTGAGTCACAGAATCTGATGGGTCACCAAATAGGGTATAATACCAATCTCATAGCAGACTTTAATCATATCTTTGGTGGACTACTCATGGATATATTTTTTTAAAACATCTGTCCCAGCCCTGTCAGTATCTAATGAAAACAATGCGAAGGAGGCACTTACAGTACAAACAGTGCTCTGTGTCAGTACAGAACAAGATTAAGACTTCCAGCTACATTTTACAATTTTACCATTTTACAGTCATTAATGAAGGAAACAGTGTGAATACAGTTTGAATAAATTCAAGACCAACTGTGGGACACAGTCTGCAGCTGCAGGTGCCTTCAAATTATGAAAATCAAATCTTATCTATGAAACAGAGACTTGCAATCATAAGCAATAACAAAGCACATAGAGCTGCCAAAACTATAATAACAGAGCCAGCTCCCAGTGCTATTTATGTTATTTCTGTCTTTTAATAGAGCTTCTTCATGGCAGACATTTTGACTTACAGCAGGAAAAACACAGGTCTGTGCAAGAAGTATAATCCAGTGGAACTGATAAGATCAAGGTGTGGCCAGCTCAGAGTTTACAAGAGTCATTCTAAGATCACTTGAGTTGGATGAAAGTTATGCAGTTAGTCATAGTACTGTGTAACTAACAATCATCCTTTCATCAGTATTTTGAGTTTAATTTATTTCACGTTAATGTCCATGTTTCTGATTTGTTTTATTCCCACCATTCCTTCCTGTAGGTTTTGCAAATTATAACTCAAATTTCATTTAGGAGGTTAAGCACTTCATTATGTTTTAGTGCTGCAACAAAAAGTACATTTTTTCTTTAAAACATATTTTAAAAATCCATGTCATGAATATGTTCTTTATTTAAGACAGAGATAGAATTATTGACTGGCTCATGTAATGCCCATTTCACCAGTATTTAATGTATACCACAATATATAAGTAAATTTCATTAATTATTTTATAGACTGTTTTGATTGATTATGATTAACCACTAATAACTTGTGGCACGTCCTAGACGCCATACTTTTATCCTCTCATACTGTGTTACAGCCTGGTACTGCTTGGATCTGCTGTCAATCAGAGACTCCTCCTCCTGCTGCTGCTCCCACTCAGACTGAACAGTTGTGTATATAATAATATATTTTTTTTTAAAAATGCTGTTACTATGGAGTCTGTGTGCTCTATAAATCTGAGCCCAGCAGGTTTCATCAGTGCACCAGCAGGAAAGGAAGGAAGGGAGAGGAGGTCACAAGTTGGAACACAGTCCTTCAGAGGAGGAATGAGCTATTAATCTCACAGGAAAAGCAAGAAAACAACGTCATATATTCATCAGGTACGTATTTGTGCAGGAAGAAATGGTCTTTAGCAACAGGATATGGAATGGACTGTGAACTGACATTTTTCTTTATGTGTGCTTTTTAAATATTTTAGTAAATGTTAATATTTTTATGTACAGCTTCCTTCTTCTTTTACATTAAGCTCATAATTTGTGCAATGATTCTGTACTAAATGCAATGCATATGATTAGTTTCAAATAAGTATTAATGCAACCTTGTGTAATCGTTTAGTCATGAAAGGGCAAGAAAGAAATGAAAAATGTTCGTGTGAGTTGATTATTACATTTTGCAAAATCAAAGCAAAACAAACACTGTTTTCTTTGTGTGTTCTCATAAACATTTCTGCTTAATTTGATCTAATTTGACTTACTTGTGCTTGTTTGTGTATTTTAAAAGTCACTACATACAGTGGAAACTTCCCATGATTTAGTGTGCATCTGTACACTAAATCTGATTTCTGCAAAGTTTTGTGCATTTGCATGTCACTTTGGAAAATATCCACTTGATCTGATTAAGTCAGGCTGCTTCAGCCTCATATTGACTTCAGATAAACGATGGAATGCATTTTTGCACTGAAGCATGTTGGGAAGCAATGTTTTGATGTCCAGTTTGAGCAGGATTCATTTTTACTGCAAGCAAAAAACAATTTCAACATAGAGTACTGCATATGAGTATTGTTTTAAGACAGACCATGCACCTATCCTTTAATTAGAAAACAAAGAAAAACACCCAGTTTATGAATTTATCCCAATATCACCAGAAAGACAGACAGATAGAGCGTATACTTAAACAGGTAAATGAAGACAACTTAGATTATCTCTGGGTGAGACTAAGCTAGGTTAACCTGTAAATATAAAGCTTCGGCAACAAATTCAAAAGAAGTGACAGTAACTCAGTAGCTCAGGCGGAACAAATAACTTGACATCAGGGCTCCCAACGGCACGCTATTTCCTTCCACAGGAAGGGAAAAGAGGTTTTGCTTTGTGAGATAAGTTTTTTCACTTCTCACAGTGTCCTGCAGAGAATGATCATACCCCTGCAGTTTGATGCACACAGGCTTGATTTCTTGATTTGCTTCCATATATTAATACTCCTTGCTTAAGGTATGTGCCGCTGAACTTTATCAGCATTTCCTTTTCATTTTAGTGCCTGATGATTTGTGTTTATGTAGACTGGTAAGGGTGGGCACCGCATGGAAAGTAAGAAAACTGATAAAAGTAGATCGAGCGCAAAGTATTTGTGTGAGAAGCCGAAGACTGATGGCTTGTTAAAGCAAAGTATTTTGCAGGAAATGCCAAGTTAAGCAGATCACCCTATTTCTGGACATTGTGTAATGCCATAGAGTTTGTTACTCATGTTTGGTCCTGCTTTTCTTTTATTTCTATTGCAGCAGTCTGTGCAGATAGGAAGACATGAAGAGCTGTTTTAAAATGTCTTACAGAAGAAAAATGCTCCTTGCTGCTGTGATTTTCACAGCTCTCTGCTACAAAGTAAGTGTTATTTCTCTTGCAAATAGCCATTAAAAACTTGTTGTGATATATTTTTTTAAAAAACAAAGACAAAATATGCCCTCATCAGTGGGTGGGGTGCGGCATGAAATGATTTGAAGCACTGAAGTGGATGGTTAAAAATGAAAAGGCTTTAATGAATGTGAGATAGTAAATTATAAAAATACATCCCTTGCCTTCCTCAGGGTTTAGTGATATATAAAATATATATATATATTCTCTTCTCTTGAAGCTGTATTTTAAATTCCACACTCAATTAAAGGTGACTGCAGTAAAACAGCTGGACATGGCCCCAGAAGCAGTAGACGACCGGTACAATGGATGCAACAAACAGGCCCTGGATTTGTTCATCGACCCAATATTAAAACAAGAGCTCAACCGCAGTAAAGAATTCCACAAAGTGTGGAACTCCATCATGCACACTCCATCATGTCCATTTCAGCCCCCCGGAGGACTAAAGGAACACACTGCTGCAGTTAGGGCGTATGCAAAAGATGGTAATTTCCAAAAGACCTTTAATAATGAAGTGGCAACAAAGGGGGGAAATGTTAGCACCTATGACGACAGCTTCCATTTCAAGTCTCTTCACTTCCTGCTCATGGACACCATGAGGCTGCTGAATGATAAAAAAGAGTGTAAAAATGTGTATTTCGAACCAGGCACTGGATACAAAGCAGAAAAAGGCTCAAAGGTGAGATTCGGAAGATTCATCACAGGTCTCTCAGACTTCGATTCGCAGACAGACAGGGAAGACGGGGAAACCATATTCAATATCACCACTTGCTTCTTTATCAGCCTGGAAAAATTTTGCGAGAAGGAAACGGACGAGGTTCTCATATCTCCGGCTGAAGAGTTCACAGTGGTGAATGTAGAACCAAAAGAAGATGATGATACCAAATACAATATAATCCATTTATACCACTCAAAACTGAACAGTTCACACAATTGCTACATTTTCTCACGGTGAGACATAAATGTTCTTAACAAACATGAAATATTTTGCTCAAATTATGAGGCTCTATACATATGTGTGATATTTGAATGTTAAAAATATTTGCCTGGTTACTGTAGCTATATGTAAAATTGTTTATCATTTAATGTCTCTGAACTGCTCTTCTCCCAAAATAGACCCTTAAATATACTTACAAGATGTTTTAAGAGACTACTACAATAAGGTATTCATGTCTCGTTCTCTGTTTCCATCTCTGCAGGTCACCAGCTGACGTCTCCACCCAGTGGCTTGTGTTGGTGCTTTTGGGTTTCTCTCTTTTTTTCTTTAACTGCTGAGCCTAATGAATCAGTGTCTGAGATCGAGAGTTATCACAAAACAAAACACTATTTTGTGCAGTTGAAAAACGAACAAGATGCTTTGCTATGATACTCTGCTGATTGTAGTGTTGTTAGATATTGAAATCTGATGCACGAATACAGTCCTTACCTTCACTACATTTTCTGAATTATAGACTCTAAGTGTTCTTTATGCATATCTGTGGTGGAAAACACAGAACATACTCTTTTATACCTTATAATTATGCACTATCTTAAAACCCTATATGAAAGCTTTGTGTCACAGTTACATGTCCCTGGGTTTTGTTTACTATATATGGTGACGATGATTCTCTGAGTCTTCTCTCTTGTCTGAATATTTGTGTCAGAACCACAGAGGGCAGGAGATGTCAAGATAAGATAAGAAACATGTTTCCTGTGTCTGTGTTTTTGTGTAGACTGCTTTACAAAAACTAGGCTAAACAGAGGGGCTGTTACTCTCTGCCCAAGGCATTTTATATCACAAGTTGAAGTCCACTTGCAAGTGTTTTGATTAAATAATACAGAAAGGCATTCTCTCTTTGTGAGTCTCTTATTTAATGTATATATATACATATATATATATACACATTGTCTATCTCTATCTCTCCTCCATATATACTCCATACACTGTAAAACATCATATAGGATCGTAATATGTAAGTTTTATTACAGTTAATTCAGCTAAAACGGTCTAATTTTTGTTTTCAGACCATTTCTGAACTTATAGACTTGAGTTCATTTGACATTAAGTAATTTGACCTTAAATGGTGAGAGAGAGTTCACTCAACTCATTAAGTAAATAAATAAATAAATTAAGTTTTTAAAGAAATATGACCAGCATATTAGCAGATGTCCAAGCATGCATTGTTTGAGAGTTAAAACTTGGCCTTTAGGAATAAATGAATAAATACAACAGGTTGAACTGCCCTTATCCTGCCTTTTCATTTATTTCAGGACTATTCTGCAAATAACTTTTTAAACTTTTGCAAACAGAGTTGCAAACAGAACTCATCAAATGTAGACTGCATCCTAAGTGAGAGTGTATAAGAGAAGAGGGGATTAAGCTTCTGTTTTTTCTTAATTTTTCATAGTTAATTGTTTCAGAGAGCAACATGACTGCAGTCCAGAAGGATGTGAATTTTATTACCTCTGGAGGACCTGAGTCCAAGATCAATCTAACCTGATAGATCTTTCTAACAATAAACACCCTTCAAACTTTTATATTAGAGTATGATGATTATTTTACAATTAAAACATGCTGTTCAGCACATATTATACTGAAAAACTATGGAACTACATGTAATCTGTTGCTGAACGGAGTTATTATCATTTTTTAGACATTTTACACCTGAATTTAGTGATATTGGACAGATGACAGGAAAAAACGGAGCAAAGGTCACCGAACAGCTGTGCTCCTAAAAGCACAATGACGTGTTCTTACATTCATGCTTCCACCCACAGGCACACACTGGTCTTCACTTCACTGTGTTTGTGTATACTCTCAAACAGGACCGGTTTAAGGCATAGGCAAAATAGGCGGTCGCCTAGGGCGCCACAAGTCCTGGTCAAGACAGGCAGATATTTACATATTACCTGAATTTCATAATAATTAAAAGGTCCAAGCATTCAAGTGCTCCAGAGAGGAAACGAAGAAAAGAGGAGGAGGAAAAAGTAGGTATGTTGTCTTATGTTATCTTTAAAATGCCGTGTTCATTTGTGTTCTTCCAAAAACCCAAACCACCAGCTAATCCACTACAAAAAATTGCCATAGGACTTACTTAACACCACGTAAAAGACATCTATTCGGTTTAGCGCCTCATCCTTATTGTACATTTTGTAGTCAGGGTGTCTTGGGTACTCTAATGCATGTGTTGTGGGAGTGTCCAGATGTGCAAAGGTTTTGGGTTAAAGTGGTGGATAAAATATCTGTCATTTTGGGTAGGAAGCTCCCATTACGACCTGCACTAATTCTTTTAAATGACAGCTCTGGGCTCAAAATCACCGAAGTAGAGCGTAAATTGTGGTTGGCTGGCATGACTGCAGCCAAGAAAATCATTGTTCTGAGGTGGCTTCCACCACACCATCTATCAATTAAACATTGGCTACAGGCTCTTCTCGAAGTGATTTACCTGGCGTGGTCATCAGCCCGTATTAATAATACTAAGTTAAGAACCTTGGTGATGTGGGAAAAAGCCGCTGCTGATGTGAAAAAACTTCTGTTATGACTTTTGTGTCTCATCTATGGTACCTCTGTGTCCATTTATTTATTTACCTTTTTTCTTTTTTCCCTTTTTTTAATTACTCCTGCTCATTCTAAAATAATCTCTGTGTGCTCCATGAGGAAAGGGGGGTGGGGGGAGGGTGTTCAGTAGAATGTTGAAGCTGCAATGTTAATTGTGATTGCAGTACTGCAATGTTTAGATGGAACACATTGATATATTGTACCATATATTGTATTGAAAAATCTAAATAAAAAGTTGATTGTAAAAAAAAAAAAATGCCGTTTTGTGTGTAACATCGTTAGACGTTTCATTTGTAGCAGCTAGCTAGCTAAGTAGCAATAAAGCCAATGCTACATAATAATGCTACAATAACTGTTGGACTCAGATAACATTAGAGTTTTAAGGATATGAGACTGAAAGGAATCCAATAGCAGCTATCTGGATACCTGCTCCTCCTTGTGGTACAAATATCAGTGATAATTGTTGATAATGAAATATATCAATACATTATGTAAACACTGGATTACTGGGTTGAAAATTGGTAACAATTAAGATAAAGAAAAAATGATGCTGTGTGGCAGAAAAAACACTGTTTTACTGTTAATGAGTTCTGTGACATTTTATGATTTACACCAAGCCCAGCAGCATGAGTGTCGCTATTTAGTTACTCAGAGTTATGTTGTAACTTATCTCCGTGGTGCAAGCTTTTATTTCAGAAATGCATAAATCACAACTCGGTTATAATTCATTTTGAACTTAGTTATAACTAAGTTTGAACTTACACACAGCTGATACATCAGGCTGCAGTAGTTATTTGTTCTACTCTGCAGCTACATGTTTTTGCTTGTAACAGGCTGATATCTACTCTATATCTGTCCAGATGCACTCAGGAGATATTTGAAGAAGCCTCCAGCTGCTGGAGAAGTTACATCTGATCTCCAATCTACACCACCCTCTGAAGCAGGCCAGTTCACATAAGTTCACTTGTGGTCTCTGTATAAGTTACTTGATAGCACTGCTATGTGGTCATTATTGTTGTTGTTGTTGTTATAAATGTTGAATGTTACAATTACACCTTGTTACTAATTAAATGAAGTGTATTTGTACAATGCTACTTTATATGCAGTAGAACAGTATGGATGTACAGTACTGTATGTTTGTATTCAGCTGCAGGTCAAACAACATATTTTCTTTTTTGCACTTTTTGCTTCTGTGAGGCCCATAATTTTACAGTATTAACAAATTCTGTTGAACATAGCAGCTTTTCAATACATGTTGTCATTAGGACTGACTGACTGTTAATAATTGTGTGAAACCTGCAATATAACTTTTTCATGGAACAATCCTCCCATCAGCAGTACATGAAACTCAGTGGGATTACAAGCCCTTCTGGTTGATCATAACTAGTGGTGTGAAAACGTTCTTTGCAAAAAGGGAATATTTTGATTAACATATTAGAACTATGTAAGAGGTTCGAGTGTCATTTCTAGAGCATAAATCTGAACGACACAAATGAAAAACAGCACAAAGTTGAAAAAAAGATTTTTTTGTGTGTGTGTATTTAAGATAATTAACAATTCCTACTTATTTATTTCAAAAGTTATGTTGTGCAGCTTTAATAGTACTTTTGTTTACATATTTGTTAATAATAGTGTAAATTGCAGTAAAACACTGACCAGACAAAGACAAAGTTATAAACAAACAGTTTAATGTGATCTCTCAAAGCTCTGAATGATGACAACATGCAGAATTGTAACATTTTACATCATAATACAACAGTAAAACATAAATATGCTGCAAAGGCAACATGTGTCTATTCATGTACGAGTTGATGAATATGCACTAAAACATACTATATACAAATTACTATAAACACATACTGTACATTATTATATACAAAAATATATACTTATACAGTAAACAATAACTTAAAAAGTCCCCAAAAAGCCATATTTAACATGGCACATGCTTTCTACAACTAACAAAAATCATAAGCACTTGTGAATTTACATTTGGTCATAAAATGCAGGTGACATCTAAACAGGTTCATTTAATAACATCAGTGTCACAAAACATTTAGGACATTAAAGTTGGGTAGAGCAGCATTCATACTACAGTAATGCTGCAGTTATTGTTGATGAAATCCACTGAGTAATAATCTGATAGGATTAAATATATTGTATTTCTACCACGAGTAAAGCATTTCATCAAATCATACTGTATATCCCACTATGTTATATAATAGCGTGCTGAGTATAACATTAAACAAATGTGTTTACAAAATGTCAGAAGCAGCTTAGAAGTTTATCGTTTACCATGCTCAGAAAATATCTTTCTTGTGGTAACTGAAAAAAGTATAATAATAACGAGATGTGAGACAAGTGAAAGCCTCTGAGCTCAATGGATTATTTCACTGACTGAAGAGAAATTACATTTATAGCTTGTGTGTGTATATATAAATATATATATATATATATATATATATATATATATATATATATATATATATATATATATATATATATATATATATATATATATACACACACACACACATATATATTTGATATTTGTTGTTGTTTAACAAAAATTATATATGATAAATATATTAATATAATATAGTCATAACCCTTTTTAAACCCGTTTTACAACATTTTAATGATAATGATTAAACTCCAGAAAGTTCAATGTGAGCAGGGACAGCAGGTTATAATTAAAATGTCTCCTGAAACGAATTGATAATTTTTAAAGACTAAATATGTTAATGAAACACTGAAAATGTTACTGTAATTCCAAACTGAGGAGTCAATTGTTCAAGGTTGAAACTAACCTACTTACACAAGTAAATCCACTTGTTGCACTTTTGGATAATAAACAAAACATGTAAGAATTTGTAAAAAAAAACAAAAAAAAAAACAACAACAACAACAACAAAACAACAAACAAATGGACAGTGAGATTTTATGACTAAAAACAAATTTACCTCGATCATACTTTTATATGATTAAAAAGCATTAATGTCAAAAATGATCTACCACTTGTCGTCAGGTGACTGCAGACCTGTTAGATCACATAATGAGATCTGCACCATCTGCTGCCCCTGCCTTTTAATAATTTTGATAAAGTGAAATCTCACACAACTGCAACTGCAGAGACAAAAAGAGACAGCTCAAGTAAACTTGCAGATTGTTGGTGTAAAAATCAACAGATTTAAATACATTCACCATACCCATTAGTTAGTAGTAGTAGTTAGTATTTTTCAGCACTATGACACAAACTCTTTTCAAAAGCATTTTCCAGCTCAAAAATATGTGTCAAAAAACAGTACCTAATGGCAACAATTAACTGTCTTCATTATTGGGCTCAGAGTTGAACCTTGACCTGTTCTCACGAGAGCAAGTGCTTTTATCTTCACTGAGGACACTGGTGTTGACCCGAGAGAAGGTGCACATGCTGCTCTGGTGACCCGGATGGAGTCTTGTGTTTCGGAGCTCCAGCTCATCATAGCTCGACACCCGGACAAATGGACACCAGCGGAAAACCTGCTTGAATCCGGCCCGGAACCTGCACCCAAATCAGCACCTGACATGTCATTATGCTGTTGTGTACATAAATGTTACCTACATGTGTGTTTGTGAGGTGGTGTTACTTGTACCCACCTGCTGTTGAGGCAGCAGTAGATGATGGGGTTGTACATGGTGGAGCTCATGGCCAGCCACAGCACTGACAGGTAAACCTGCTGGATGTACTTCCACTTGTTCAGATGCTTATTGAGGCCCGTCACAATGAAGTAGACGTGATAGGGCAACCAGCAGAGGGCAAAGGTCACCACTACAATGATCATCATCTTCACCACCTGCAAGAGAAATGAGAAAAATGCAAAAAAGAATCATTGGCAGGACAAAAAAACTCCAATAGATATCATTCATTGAAGACATTTTAACAGTTTAAAGTGGGAAAACCACAGGTGTAAACAATACAATTAATCAATTATTGTGCATGTTGGCTCATTGTCACACTGTCATGAGTTACTGGGATACTTGAATAACATTGTCAATGTTATTAGTGACACCTGAGTTTCTCCACTGTAGCCACTGGGGGGCACCATATTCAATACTGAACATGTTACTATATATAAGGAGTCAGTGATCAATCTTAATTCATGCCAGCAGACGTTAATGGATCCAGAAACATTCTGAATATTGCATTTCCAGATGAAAAATATACAAAAGAAAAGTTGAAACACTGAAATTGATTCTGAAAAACAATAATTGATTAACTAAACACTGGTACATCTTACTTAAAGAAGCACTGTTGCAGTTGCAGATACAAACTCCTCTAAATGGTCATGTAGATTCAGTAGATTCATTGAACGATTGAAAGTTATTCACCAACTATTTTGGTAATGGATTAATCATTTTGAGTGATTTTTTAAAGAAAAAATATCAAATTTCTCTGATTTCAGCATCTCAAATGTGATTTTTTTATGGTTTATTTACTCTTCTATGATAATAAACAAACTATATTTTGTTCATGGACTGTGATCAACATTTTTCACCATTTTCTGACATTTTATAGACAAAAAATTAATCAATGAATCGAGTAATTGTGGGTTGCAACTCTACAGTGGTCTAGAAGCTTTTAAGGAACTGAAGTTGTTGACATGATTTTGATTGTATTTAGTGTAGGTATGTGTTGACAAGCCTGTGACATCATCAGCCTAATTGGTAACTGGGTTATCAGCTGCGACTCCTCGTACTAGCAGATGTTTCCTGACATCTTCACCTGCTCCTGATGATGTAAAATCAAAAGCTTGAACAGCAAATATCCCTCTTTTCCTTTTTTGGAGAACCTCTACTTTTATAGATCCTAGTTATAGAAATAATCTGTGGTAACCTTTTTTAATGATTGTCTCTGTTCCTACTCAATGCACATAAAACTGCATTAAAAGCTCATGAATGCTTTAATGCTATCTGACGATTATTTTCTCAATTAATGATAAATCATTTTGTCTATAAAATGTCAGAAAATAATGAAAATGCCTGTTATAAAGTCTTAGAGTCCATGGTGACATCTTCAATTTTTTGCTTTGTCTGGTCACCAGTTCAAAATCTGTAGAAATTCAGTTCAAATCATCAAATTTAAGAAGATACAACCAGCAAATATTTGGTACTTTTGCATAAAAAATGACTAAAATTGTTATTCTGTAGTGTTGAAATTTCACTGACAAATATCAGTGATAATGGCTAACGCTATATACATAAAAACATTTCTGAACTGGGTTGCACCAGCTATGTGTAAGCTGGCATGAGCCACTTATTAGTTTTACTACTTAGTATTGTAGCACATTTTAGCAAGTTAGATATAACAAACACAACAACAACAACAATAATAATGATAAGAAGAAGATCTTTATTGATATAGCACCTTTAAAAACACAGGTGCAGAGGTCAGTAGATTGATATTGAAGTATCATATCAATAAATTAGGTCTATAAAACGAAACAGAAGCTTTATAAAATGGCAGCAATGAAAAAACTGCTGCTTTACCATCAGTGAGTTCTGTGACATTTTATGATTAACACCTACTCCAGAGACATTAAGTTGTTATTCAGAGTTATGTTGTAACTTAATTCCTAGGAGCAAGCTTTTAGTTAATGCATAAATCACAACTTAGTAATAATTGATGTTGTAACTAAGTTTGAACTTACACACAGCTGGTGCAACAGGCTCCAGCAGCTTGTCCTGATCTGCAGCTACATGTGTTTACTTGTAATAGGATAATATCTACTCTGTAATTGTTAAGATGCACTAAGGAAATATTTGCAGCTGCTGGAGAAGTTATTCCCATCTACACTACACTAAGTTCAGCCTATTATTTGTGGTCTCTGTGTGATTGATAATACACTGCTATGTTGTCATTATTATTATAACTATTACATTATTATTATTGAATGTTACAGTTACACCTTGTTACTTGTTAAATGTAGGTTTTAGTCAAATTAAATAAAGTTTATTTGTACAGTGTTACTTTATATGCGGTAGAATGACACAGAGGACTTCATGCAGAAATGTAACAATGTGGATGAACTGTATGTTTGAATACAGCTGCAGGTCACCACATCTGGCACTCCAGCTACCTCCAGTGAAACACAGCTGGTAATAGTTAACAATTTATCCATTCTTTGACATGCAATTTGTTTTATAAGTCATTTCAATTTATAAAAATAAAAATATGTATATTTGTCTTCAAACCGTTTGTCGCCCTCCCGAGCAACTGTCCTGCCTCCTGGTCATCCTCCAGAGCAGTTTCAGCCATTGTCCCTGCCCTCCGGTTGCCCACTGGAGGTCCTTGGCTTTCCCTTTTTCCAGTGTCCTTGTTGCCTGAGTGCCGGTCCTCTGGTTCCACTGCTCTCTGGCCTCCTGCTTGAGTGCTGCTTCCTTAGTTTCCTGCAGTCTGGTCACCTTTCTGAGTGCTGTCTTCCTGGCTAACTGTGCTTTGTCCTGGCAAATGGACTGTCATTTCTGGGCGTTCCTCCGACGTGGGTCCCTTGGCGATGTTGTAGGACATCTGGAATCCGTCCCTTAAGGGTGCGGGAGGGGGGTTCTGTCACATCCTGCCAGGACTTTCTGTTTTGTGTTTTTGTTCTTTTGGGTTCCTGTATTCACTCTGTGTCTCTGTTAATTCCAGTTCCTCTTTATGGTTAATGAGACTGTAAAGTCTTCTGTCAGTATGGCTCAGCCTTTCTCCCTGTTATCTTAAGATGGGACTGTGTTGGAGAAGGATGAATTGAGTTGTATCTCTGAAGGACTGTCTTGCACTATTAGTTATCTTGTAGTGTTGTGTATATAAGTAATTCTGAGATAGTTTGATTCATGCTGGGTTGTGATTAAGTGATATTGTGTTTTCTGGGTTTTGGTTTGCTCTGTGTTTCCCTTCTGTGTTCCTGCACGCCTCCCCAGCCTGTTTTCCCTGCAACACCTGCCCTGGCATGACCACAGTTTGTTTTACTCTAACAACAAAATAAAAATTTAAAAACCAAACAGTTTTTCACAATGCTCACCACTTTTGCATGACAGAAAATCAACTGTAATGTTACATTTGTTTTACTGTCTCAACAAAATTGAATAAAACATTGATTACTGATTGACTCAATTGTCCACCTCAGTGGAACTTTGGCTTCTCTCAGAGTACAGCAAAAGTACATCCACTACGCATAGCACAACACACCATTAAAAACATGCAAAATATATAACATACAGTAATGCAAATGGGCAGGTAGCAGCAGATAGGTTATATAAATAATACCAGAGAGCAAGTGTTCCCTGATTCAGGCATTCTATTCAATGCCTGTATGACACAGGGGAAAAAAGACCTCTTGTATATGTTCCAGCTGGCCCTTGAGACCCTGAATTGACATCCAGACGCAAACAGCTCAAACTCTGAGTGTAGTAGGTGTGAGGTATCTGCAGTTATATTTTTAGCCTTTCTGTGTACAGCACTTTCAAATATATCGCAAAATTGTTTTACAGGGTGATTATCATCCCATAAAGTGGATATGATGAACAAGTTAGCAAACAGTTGCCTATGTACACAACTAAAGGACATAGAATAACATTATCATTCATTTGGGGTTGTGTTTCTGGCCACTTGATGAATGTTAGTCCAATATTCACTCTCCATTTATCACCATTTTTGGTCTCCACCAGCTCTAGACACAAATATTTGTCTCTTTAGCTGCTAAATGCTTGACTATTTTTACCAGCTATAGTCACTAACTCAGAATTTTTTTGCTGAAAAAAAGCATGAAACAAAACTGTCATAAGTACTGAAACAAAACAGTAAAACTGAAGGGCTGAAAACAATGAGCTGACATTTGCTAAAAAAAAAAAAAAAGCGCTCCATAAAGCTGACGGGAACTGCAGAGTTAGATTATCAACATGAAAATCAAATTTCATTGTGATTTTGGATGTTTAAAGCCATGGCAGCTCTTTTGTATGCACATTGTGTCTGAAGTAGAAAGTGTGTTGTCTGTTTCCCTCTAGTCTTTTCCATTCATCGACCCCAAAATGGCTGCTGTATGAAGCGAGAGAAAGGTCAGAGATGACGCACCAGACCCAGCATGTTCCACGTAGGACAGATGGGAGCGCCACAGAATTCATCAGCGCGTTAAAGCACAATGCAGAGGTGTAGGGGGGTTAAAAGGAGGCGGCTATTATACCATCAGCAGAAGCTCATCTGCGAGACGTGAGAGAGATGAGAGCGACTTCCTCTTATCTCTACCCCAGATGGCATCTTGTCAACGCGGGCCTTTGAATCTTGCCTGACATTGTTTTGTAGCTTTGTTTCCTGACATTTATAAATCTCTTTTATCTTCCACGGCTCAATTTTGCCCGCAATCTGAGCCTTTGATGATTTTTTTTCAATGAAGCTCTTTAAAAGATTGTAAAGAGCGAGACTGCACCTGTGTCTGTGCTGAATAAGTGTGTTTGTGATACTGAAAATATAAATCTATTTTCAACTTACAGTTTTGAAGTTTATATTGCTGTTTACTTACTCAGTTAACGGGATAAATATGAGCTTAATTAAGATGAAACTGATCAGTGCAGTTTGGTCAATGACAAAAAAGTTGCTGATCCACAGATTGGGAAATCATTTTTATAATTTGGTTTTTTTTACTTCATCCTTTATCTGAATACTTCTGCAGCCTAACCTCTGTGTCATCTCTCTGAATAATCTGACATGTCAACCTGCAGTATTTGTGATGTTTATCGATAAATTGTATTCTTTGCTGTTAATCCCGTAGCTGTCCTGATAGATGCTCGTCGTGACATCTGCGATGACCTAAATCCCTGTTTAACCCAACCCTCTGAGTAGCTGCTAGAAACCACTCAGTGTGCTGTTTAGCTGATGATGTCAAACAAGTATCTCTACACTCTGATATTTATGTTTCCTCCTCTTCTTCTGGGCTGCAGTTGCAACTGAATCACTGGCCATGTTTGCATGAGGCTCAATGTATGAGTACATCACAACATCAGTGTACTTGGTTCTGTTTGTTAAATTTTTGTTGTTAAGAGTGCAGGTTAAGATATAACAGTAACAGCGGTGATGGGTTTTTGTTTTTTCTTGCGTTTCTTGCGTCCAATCTGTTCAGAGACACCTGGAAGTTGCTTGACATCCTCCTGATCAGATTTTACATACATGTAATCATGTTATCTATCTATCGTTTTGCCTTCCTGTTTTTCCAGGTTGTGTTTCTTTTATTATCTGGTCTATTGGAGTTTTTCCTTATTTGAATCGAGGGTGTAAAGATAGGAGATGTTGTATTGCTGTACAGATTTTAAAGGCACCTGAAGTAAATTTGTGATTTGTTATATTAGGTTATACAATTAACTTAATTAACTTAACTATCATGAGCTGTAATATGGTTTTCTTCCAAAGACACAAACAAAATAAATGTGGAAAGTGTAAATATTGAGTGTGAATGCATTAAAGAAGATTTATTTTTACCTTCCTTTTAGCTCGGAGCTGTCCATGATACTTATCAGATGTGTCTCCCGGGATCTCCCCTCCCCACAGTGTCACCCCGACGATTGTATAAGTGATGCCCATCACCGCTAAAGGCAGCACGTAGACCAGAACTGTCACTATGATGTGATACCTGCATGTAGCAAAGCAAAAACAAAAAATTATAGGCAACATTTCCCAAGAGAATGATGATGAAAAAGGAGGTTTGTGAGTGTCTGTTGTTTGTGTGTATCTATGTGTGCACTCACTTAAAGGGGTCGTCAGCCATACGGGGCCAAGCCACGTAGCAGAGGGTCCTGCCGGGCAGAGCTCGGGTGGTGGAGAAATAGCAGAGAGGGAAGGCCAGAACCACGGCCAGACTCCAGATACACACAATAACTCCCATAGTGGCCTTCGCCGACAGACGAGGCTTCAGTGGATGGATGATGGCCATGTATCTACAGGTCAGAGGTCACAACATTGTCTTGATGGTTGATGAACACATTACATAAATAACAGTTTCAGTACGCAATCATGTCAATATCCTCACAGTTGGTTCTTTGAGATAGTTTTTAAACCAAATACTCGGCAGAATTTAAGATAAACTCACTGAATTCTACAGCAAAGAAAAATAATACAAAATTTGGATTTACATGTACTGTCTGTGTGCAATAATTATGCATACAGGCTGCACAAAAGGTCACAAATCCTTAAATTATACATTCAGAGAATTGCAACAAGCTTTAAATGAAACGTGTCACAATCAAAAATGATTATAAATGATTCACTTATGAATCTTAAATAAGTAAAGGTAAACTGGCCTAAATATTAATTAAACACTTTTTTTGTGAAAAGTTAATGGTATTTGAACTCATATTGTGAAATCCATGGTGGGAATTTTGGGGAAAAAGACAACAATTATCTCTAAATTCTTGTGTAAAAACTCAATGATAAAGACGTCTTTGCAAACTGTGTGATCCCATTTCCACCACTCAGCATTTACCTGTCAATAGCTATAGCGGTCATAGAGTAGATGCTGGCGAACACCGCAGTCACCGGGAAGAAGTTGTGAAACCTACAGTACGCTTCTCCAAAGTACCACTCTCCGTGAGTCGCGTAGATGAAGTTGATGAGCGTGTTGAAAGCAGCCATCGACACATCAGAGAAAGCCAAGTTGAGCAGAAAATAGTTGGTCACAGTCCTCATCCGTTTGTGCGCCAGAATGATCCAAATCACGATCAAGTTCCCGAAAACAGCCACAGCGAGCACGGTGCTGTACGCCACCGACCACAGCGCGACGCGCCACGCCGGCTGCACGAACTGGTGGGTCAGATTTCTAGTTGAGTTGGATCCATCCCGTTCAGAAGCCATTCCTCAAGTATCTTCAGTCGCATCTGTTTTAAGCAGCAACTGACAGGCGAAATAAACCACTTTGGCACATCTGACGCGTAACATCTGTGCAAGAATGTAAACATGTGACCAGTGAGACAAAGAGAGAGAGAGAGAGAGAGAGAGAGAGAGAGACATGCTGATGCAGCTGGTAAATGATATCACTCACAGGGAGAATAAAAAAAAAACATCCAAATCCAGTTGATAAGCCTTTTTATTTTTTTATTTTTTTATTTTATCCTAGAACAAGTCCTCATTACATAAATCTAACAAAACTGATATGAATTATACCTGGAAGGTATTTTAAAGCAAAATCTTTTTTTCTCTGTGTTTATGAAGTAAGTTTATGATATTTTTGCTTACAAAATTACATTATGTGACATGGATCAATTTGGCAAAGCAATTTAGATTAAGTGCATTTTCCTTTAACATGAGATGTTTTAATGATCCAAACCTGATCAACGGATGTTTGTTTGGTCATTTCTTCCTTCAAGCGTAACCTACATTTGCTACTCTCAAATACTTATGTCAAATCTCTGTCATTTCATTCAGAAAGCGATGCATTAGAGCTGTCTGAAGCCTTGGATCAGTCTGAGTGTGATACAGTTAATCCTTAATAGTGGTGCCATCAAAAGCAAAGCTTATAGCTTCAGGATTTTATGGTTGGTGTGTTTTATCTAACCATAAGCTCAGTAGAACAAGTGTAAAGGCCATAAAGTGATGGAGAAGTCTTTCAGTGTTTCTCAATGTAACATTTAGGTTTAAAAAAATTAAAAACATCTCTTTATGCTCCCCATACAAAATGTTTTCTGCAGAATATCCAGAGTGTGTTTTCAGTTTGCAGGCTGATCAGACTCGTGACAGATGTTAAGGGTTAAAACTATACCAGTGGTGCAGATGATCTGGGCTAAAAAGTGAAGTTTGCAGTGCAAAGAAAGAAAATGTTCTTCTCTAACATGATAAGATGATGAGATATAAATTTCAATCACGTTTAACAAGAAATTATTCAAATGCATTAAAAGATTGAAAAAAAAAGATAGTAAATGGACCTTGAGTGAAGATTAGTTTGTCAAACTAGTATTGCAGGTCTTCTGCAGGTCAAGAATGAACTTAGACACTCAAAAAACTTGAAACAACACAATTTGAAAATAAATTCAAAATGAAAACATTTTTGTTACATTAAAATGCTTCAAAATATGATTATGGGCTAAAATACAGCATTTCTTGACCTGAGGTGTTGTTAGAATAAATGAGCACACAGTTAAATGTCACACTGTAAAACATCATATAGGAATTTAGTGGAGTCAACTCATATTTTGTCATTAACTTAAATATATCATTTAAAAAAGTTCATTCAAGCTAAAATTTCTAGTTTTTCTTTCAGTACCATTTCAGAACTCATATTTATGAGTTTTTTTACTCAAAATGATGAAATAATTAATTGAATAAACAGCTGAGAATTCACTCAATTTATTAAATTAAATACATTAAACTAGTTTTTAAAGAAACATGATCAGCAGATTAGCAGATTTCCCAGCATGCATTGTCAGTTAAAACTCACCAGCGATCCTTTTTTTGTGTGTGGTTTGTAGAAAACATACATGACGGAAACTCTCTGTGTGTATTTCATTTTTTTTAATTAATAAATTTAATTTTGGGGGGGATGTTGTGGGTGATATTTTGAAATAGAACAGCAGCAAGCCTCAGAATTTTATTTTGCTACTTTCCTCTTTGTTTCAGGATACTCCTGCAAAATATCATACTTGTATGACTATTTATGTAATTGTTGTACCTTAACATTTGCATTTACATCATTTCACACATATATATGACTCATCTCTGAAAAAAATGTGTTTTGGGCCTCCTGAGACCAAACAGCCCTGAGTTGGGAGTACTTGCTATTAACTTGTAATGGTCCAAGGTCCAGACTAGCAGGAAATAATAATGAATAAAGATAGTAAACGACATCCTGAGAGCTGGACCAGGCTCCTGGTCTAAAAAGTCTGCTTCCTCTCAGCAAGACCTCATTACCCAGAGGGCTCGTTTTGGGCCACTCCCTTCTTTAAATGTCACAAACCTCATTTAAACACTTCCTGTCCCTCACAATAAAAAGGTCACAGGCTATTAAATGATGGCTGATAATATCATCAGCTGCATTCAAAATTATTTTCCCTCTGTCTTATATGAATAATTCATGCTTCATTTAATCACACGGGGGGCAGCAGTGGTGTCTGATCTGTGTGTCACATTGTTTAATCTGTGCAAAGCAAATAGCAGTGAAACTGACTGACATGGAGATTTTGATACAACAGTGCAGAAAAGTAAACTTATAAATATGTTTGACATCATCTCATATTCTTAATAAGATCACTAACTGTGTCGATGCTTCTACAATAGTTTGTAACTGATGGACTGAGCTGAACACACAAACCCCCTCATAGTTACTGTATATGTCAGAGAAGAGGACACATTCTCATGACTCTACATGACATTTGTTCAGTAGCAATGAATTTACATTTCATTTCATTTCATTTTTCATTTACATACAATGTGTGCTATAATTTCACATCATTTTAAAACATTTTGAATTTTTTTAAGAGTATTGTTGAGTGCAGTTAATGGCTGTTTTTAGATTCTGCCATTAATTTACAATTATATTTTATAATTCCTCCAAACAGTCAATATTTATTTTAAAAATAAGGTCAATGCTCACTATTCTACAGCATAACCATATTTTTTTACAAGATTTTTTAGTAGAGCAAACAATCTCTTGCACGCTGAATAGTCTTTGTGTCAGGTACATTGATGGAGTAGCCACATACTAAAAGGAGGAAGAAACGTTTTGGTCAAAGACCTTCTTCAGGTATATGCTGACAAATGGAATAAACATCTTTATACACAAAAAGCAGGATTCATAGTGACCAATTATCACAAGCATTTGATTAGGGGCAACAGGCTACAGGTCACAGGATATCATTTGACCTCAATCAGAACTGCCTGAATATGGATGAGTCATAAATGTATGTAATTTAGTTACTTACTTTTTTCTATATGTTTGTTTGTGTTTATTGATAATATGATTGACTGACTCAGATTGTTATTGAGGTGACATTAATAATTGTAATATTTTCAAGATGTATCATACAGATCTATATCTGACTGAGATCAAGTGATGCTCTGAGCCACAAGGTGAAGCCTGTTGCCACTAATGAAATGTGACATTTACTGCTGAAATCTCTCCTGCAGAAGGAGGTTCTAGTCCTTCAGGCTGGACTGTGACTCTTCGTACAGAACAGTATTAATACATACAAGTAAATCTATAACACCACAAAAGTGACTGGTGTTTCTTTTTGATAAAAAAAAAGTTGGATGATGGTGATCCTACAAAATGGCTGATTGGAAGATTTTGTTCGTAGGAAATACACTGAAATTAAATTCCATAATGACAAAATGATGTGAAACGATGGTGATTCTACAACGCAGTTGTTGTTGTTTTTTACAAGGTTGATATGTCTAAACTAGACTCTAAATTGCTCTGTATTTTACATGTGTTATTTGTGAGAAACAGAGGAGGCATACACTTGCATCCAGAAAAGGACAAATTCTGAAGAACAACCCGGTCTCACAATAAAGTTGTTCTTTACTACCAGTTGTTCTTTACGACTTATGACCTCTTCTTATCTGTGAGAAGCTACCTGAACTGCCATGAAACACAGATATCAAATGCC
This sequence comes from Euthynnus affinis, assembly GCA_029490765.1. Classification (NCBI taxonomy): domain Eukaryota; kingdom Metazoa; phylum Chordata; class Actinopteri; order Scombriformes; family Scombridae; genus Euthynnus; species Euthynnus affinis. The sequence goes on along the minus strand of CM055838.1, from coordinate 17,289,578 downwards.
CTATTGGCTGCTGGTCTGCATGTGAAGTTGAAGAAAAATCTGCCTACTGTGTAAGTCTTTGTGGAAAGATTGCACTTTAGATAAAAACTGCAATTTGTATTAAAGAAAAGTAGATATTTTCATTTTACAACAATATACAAATTAACCATAACTTTCCTAAAATAATAATATATTTTTTCAGATGTCATTAATTACATAACTAATCATTTTTGAGAAGAAATATGTTAACGTTTTGCTATGATGGTTGTTGATACATATATCTATCTGCCCGTCTAAACTGGCATGTTTTAAACAGGTGCTGCACTAGATGCCACTAAATTCTACACACTGATCCTTTAAATTCCCATGTGTGCAGAATTATTAAATTCCAACTTTGGCACCCCCTAGTGGCAATGTCGAAATACCATGGATCAGTCCTAAGAAACACTGATCAGAGCAAGCATTTATTTTAAATTAAAAGATGCTATGATCACATAGTATAATCAACATGCTGTGTGATCCAGGCTCAGAGTGTGAACCTGATCCTGGAGTTAATGTTGATAACCATTTTTAGCAACTAAGCAAACTATGAATGCATTGAAATCAATTGGCCAGACTGATTTCCATTAAAGCTGGTATGCAGTTGTCAATAACACCAGGAACTCAGCGCAAATTACAAATTGATAGTTTAGTTAGAGGCACTAGAAACATCATGCATGGATTAATAATGAAGGCATTTTGGCTCACAAAATGATTTTATCCTTGAGAAATACATTTTGCATCGTAAATTATGAGTTTAATTCTCTTTTTTTTCTTGCTCTTTTTTGAAGTGGCTTTCAGAGACAACACGTCCTACTCAAATTGTGTCTTCCACTTTATTTCTCCCTCTCATTCATCTCAAGGAATCAAAGATAAATTATCCAGAAAGAACACAACAATATGTGAAGGAATTGTTACAAATAAATAGCCAGACTGTTAGTTTCTCCTCTGTTGATGTTGTAATTCTTCCACTGGTGAAAACCAGGACATTTACTCCTTTTGAAAGCTCAGCAAGACTTCCTTAGATATATGAACACATCCAGTGCACAAAATAAAACTTTTACATAGAATTTAGACTTTAACAAACCACCACTGAACTGCTCCTCTAAGATAAACTATTGTAAAATGTTGTTTAATCTTTAAACACCTGTAAGCATTCATTATACTTTATGATATATTTAACTGCAGCTCTGACAGGTCAAAAGAGAGAAAAAGGCAGAGAGCTGAACAAAAACAGGAAATATATCCTTTCAGTTCTTCTCATTTTGGCAATATTGTTTTCATGACGCTTGTTGAAGGTGGATGAATCGAAGTGAAATTAAATAAACTGAAATCAAACTGAACTGAACTGAGAGAGAGAACGAGTGACAGAGTGACACAAGCAGCTTACGATGAAGTGACTGATCCCACAGGATTACACGTCTAAATGGAGATTAAGAGAGAGCGAGAGAGAGAGAGAAGAAGAGACCGGAAGGGTTTTATGGAGGAAAATAAATGAAGGATGTGGCTATTTGAGGTAATTAATGCTTTAACACTTAGTACATCATAAAAGAAAAGGAGTAAAAGAAAGTATTTTGATTTAATCAGATGAATGTCAGGTGAAAATATGTAGATCCACATCAACCTTTGCAGCAGTAGCCAGTTTGTAAATCAGTCATAATGGTGCATGAAGTGGTGCAAGAATTTACAGGCACCTTCAAATACCGTTCAATTAAAACCTGCCTGTGTTAAACTAAACTATCTCACGTTTCTGTGAATATGAACATTGTTATTATGAATACAATTTCAGAGAGTGAGTTCATGTTACTTAACTACTTGAAATTTGAGCTGAAGCAACAGAAAGAGGAGGAGGGCCGCAGGAAAGAGAAAGTAACACAAAGCAAGAGGGACGGACTGTAGATTGGGACAGCCTGTATCTGTATCTGCTTTCTGCTCGTCTCTGAATTCATTCATGCCTGTGCATGTGAATGGCTGACGGCTCTAACTGGAAAATAGTTTTACAGGAGTGTCTAATGTAGATTGCTTTGCTTGCAGGTTATAAATACTGCACTACTATCCTGATAAGGCTTCCCTCTAAGTTCAAAGGTTACTGAAGTTCAGAGTGTGCAGAACAAGGCTGAGCTTTGGCTGAAAGGTAAGACGAGTAACGTATATCAAGGTAAATATGTTGCAAAAAATGCAAGAGCTTGCAGAACTTGAACTTGTAGAATGCTTATGTTTCATACACTTTTTTGATGGTTGAACTGATTTACATGTTTATCTTTCTCACACTGTGCTGTTGTATAACCGGAAATGTGCAGAGCTGGTAGACAGGTGTGTGCTTTACTACATGCTGCACTTTGTTTACCAGAAATGTATGAAATGTTTTCAGCAGTGCAGAATGAAGAAGCACTCCTTTACTTTAGTGAAAGTATCAGTACAACAATGAACAAATACTTCATCACAAGTAAAAGTCATGCATTTAAAATCCTACTTAAGTAAAAGTACTAGCTAAATTCGCTTAAAGTAAACCAAAGTAAAAGTTCTGATATATTAAATAAGTTTAACAAAGTACATTGTTAATATTGATGAGTCATGCACGAGCAGCATTTTATAGTTGTAGCTGCTGGAGGTGGAGCTAGTTGCTTTGTAAACATTACAAGGAAAAACTGAGGGGCCTTGAGATGATTGATTTGGTAGGAAAGAAGTAAAAATATAGTTCTACTACATACATTTGGATTCATGTTTGTGAGTTTAACCTCTTTGGGCCACACACAGTTATTTATTTGAAACCACATGAGGTGAAATGCCTCTTTGATGGAACTGCAAACAACTCAAAGACTTCTGAAACATGACAGAGACACAAATACACACTGTTTTTTGTGAAGGGAGCACAAGCCAAACAGTTTGGGAAACAATGGTAAATCTTTAATAATGCTGTGTTATTTATGAGCTCAACATTATGTTATTTTATGTTAAATTTGAATCTGAAAAGTAACTAAAGCTGTCAAATAACTGTGGTGGAGTGAAAAGTACAATATTACCCTCTGCAATGTATGAAATGTAGCGGAGTGGAAGTATCAAGTAGCATAAAATGAAAACACTTAAGTACCATTACATTATACTTACAGTAAGTACAATACTTGAGTAGATGTACTTCACATGTTACATTCTGCCACTGGTTTCCAGGTATCCATGTTACATTTTCAATAAAATGAATGCTGACAGTGTGCAGGAGTTTATGAGCTTTGACAGCTGATGTTGTAAAATAAGGATCCGACTGTTTACTTGGTAATATATCAGTGTCAGGCACAACAAGACTGGAGTGTTCAGGTGGTGCAGTTTTTTGGTACTAAAAAATAGACTGTAGTTATGAAAATGACATAAAGAATCAGTGTGAATCTGTCCACATTATGAATCTGATGTATGAATATGGTAATACTGTGCATTAGATGCAACCTATGTTTAAAATTTTAATTGCAGTTGTATGAAAGGGAGTTTTTAGAGAGAGACTTCAGAGAAGACAGTTACGTCATTTCCTCGATATGTTGGGGCCTCTAACACCAGCTGCATCCCATGTGGTTTTTAGTGTTGATCTTAAGACACTGAGCAGTAAGGGGTCCTTTCACAACTACAACATGTCCATGTAGCAGTCAGATTCCTAACCTAAATGATGAAAAGAGAGCATTTAAATCTGGTTTTTCTTTACTCTTCTCCTATTCAATAAAAAATGTTAAAAGATCATGTTTAATGAGCTTTCAGTTGTTAGGCTCTTTCATATATTTCTGAACTTTTACATAGTCTACGTGAGGTGGCAAAAAATGAGCTGACAAAAAACACTTTGTTAACTTGTCTGAGCCACAAGAAGAGAAGTTGTAATAACTGAAAACTGCTTGATGGTTTCCAGTTTCAGGAAAATACTGTATCCTCTTTCCCTAAACCTTGGGTACACTGATACTTTGTGGGACTCTCTGTGTTTTCAGGTTTGACTTGTTTATGCCATAAATTTAAATTTGCTCCCTTGGAGGATCAGTCAACCGTTACCTCACCCTTCTACCACCCCTTTCCTCAGGAATTTTCTTCTCTTAAAGTCACAGAATGAACAAGGCCCTCAAAATACTGGACAACGGGAACTCTCACAGTACTGTAACAGTGGTATAAATGTAGTGTCAAAAAGAATAATTTATTCTTCAGTTTATGTATGTTTAAATTGTCTAACAGAAGGTTTGATGTGCTTTAGAAAACATCATTTAAACTGCATCAATAACTGTGTCAACTACCTCCATTTAGATCTGATGCAATTCACAATTAAATTATAAATCGAGCAAAATCATGAAAAAAGAAATCTAAAACTTAAATATCACAGACATTATTTAACACTTAATGCTTTTTTATATAAATGAATGCAGTGAGACTGTAGTTTTATGTCTATTTGTCATTCCAGCAGCTGTTTGTTCCCATTTTATCACTTTAGATATAATGCCAGTCGCATATAACTTGCCAGTCGCATGCAGCTTGGAAGAAATAACATTAAAGGGTTCAAAAGAAGGTTTTTGAGACCTTCATCCCTGTAAATGATTATCTTGAGAATTACATAACCTTCAGAGACAATGATTTATTACTTCCATTAGCAATGAAACAACAAAAGTCAGACTAGCTGTTTGTTATCACCTCGTTTACTGGATGTATTGACAGTAGGAGGGACAAGAGTAAACAGACAACAACAGTTTTTTGTTGTTCAGGAACTCTTCACATTCAAAGACCGACAATGCTCAAACGTCAAACATTTTAACAGTGTCTCTATAAATTCTAATGTTATATTTACATCTGGATGCTACAATTATCTAGAGATTAACAAATCTGCTGAGATCTCCTCTGGGTCTGTCACTTATTACATGAGATGACTCACTGACTGTCCTCCCGCGAGACATTTCACCCCAGTTTCTGACCACAGGCTGAACCTAATTTCACCATCCAGTCACACATTACTCTGGACCGACTGGTAAAACTTGTTTACATTTCAAAGAGGTTTCCAGCAGACTCTGTCAATGTTTATCTTTACATTTAAATGTGTTAACTTGCTCAGAAGTTTGACAGAGGGTATAGAGTATACCAAAGGACAACACATTTCTCTCCCTCTCTCAACTCTTTTTTTTTCCTGTCTACAGATGGAGCACATCTCTCTCCCACCATTGTCCCGTGTTGCTGTTTGTGGTGGCACTCATGGAAATGAGATGTCAGGGGTGTACATAGTGAGAGAAATGCAGAAAGAGAAGGTGGATCAGGCTGGATCTCTTTCTGTAACCACTGTCCTATCAAACCCGTTGGCTGTCGATGCTTGCAGAAGATACATAGAAACAGATCTCAACCGCTGTTTCACAAATGCTTTACTGAGGTAAGTTGAGAAAAAAATGGCATAGAAACTTTTTGAGTCAGTAGTTCTGCATTGTAGCAAAGTAAAACATTCTCACATCTTTTGGGCTCCAGTGCCCCCATAACAGACTCCACACCCCTCGAGTTGAAGCGAGCCCAGGAGCTGAACGCTCTGCTTGGGCCCAAAGGAAGCCAAGGGGCTGTGGATATGGTCTGTGATATTCACAACACCACTGCCAACATGGGCCTGTGCCTCATCTTTTACTCCTTAGACTGGATCACCCTGCACATTTTAAAATATATGCAGGTAAGAGCTTTATAGAGTCATCCACACAAATACAGAAAAATGACTTCATGACCTAAAAGGTTCTGACATTGACTGTTATGGTGCCAAAGATTCATTATGGCAAACAAAATACTGGAAATGCAGGTCTCATAATGTAAATCTTTCACTTAAATTATATTTAACTTTACAGAAAATGCTGCATCACACATAAACACATAAAAGGTGTATGATCTATTTGATCCATTGAATTCACAGAAATTTAAAGGATCTGAAAGCATGAAAATATAAATTACAGACAAGTTATTTATAAATTTAAAGTCAACACCATGATAAGATGCATACAGTATAAAAAGATTTGATAGGAATCAAAGGGTCTGTAACTTTTCTAATGACAGTCACTTTTTTAATGTAAGAATGCAAACATTATGAAAAAGTTCTTGTATTATTTAATCATCCATTGATGTTGATTTTGTTATTACAGTTGGAAAGCTAAATGTAAATTAGGTGTTTTTTTGTGGATCTGCCTCTGTATTTATTACACTTAAGTCCTGCAAGCCATCATTATTTTATCATTACTTTATTGTATGTTGTTTATATGCCCCAGAACCACAGTTGCAAATGTAATCGTGGTTTGAATCTGAATCTTAAATTAATATGCACATCACTATCTTCCAGGATAAAACTGTTGCAAAATAATTGTGTGTGAGAATCATAGGGTTGTGCTGTAAAATTATGCTTGTTGGTTTTCAGAGCAGGATAACGTCTGCACCTGTGAGAGCAATCCAGCTGGATATACCAATTTCTGAGGCTTACTCCCTGGAATCAGTGGGCAAACATGGCTTTTGTAAGTGTGTGCGTGTGTGTGTGTCTGTGTGTGTGTTTGCGCATAAAAGTAAGTAAGAAAGAATTAAAACGATAAATATTGGATCTGTTTCTCTTGTTCTTTGTAGCAATCGAAGTTGGCCCTCAACCCACTGGAGTGCTCAGAGCTGATGTCTATAACATTGTGAAGGAAGCAGTGGACCTCACAATAGAGTGGCTTCAAAAATTCAATTCTGGTGAGAAACAACCCTGAAAAACAAAAATAACAAATTCTCTCAATTACAAATAGGTTTGGTTTTATTTGACAAGGGTTTGAGATATCAGCTCTCAATACGATGGAGGTGGCAGCACAAATCTAAAAAGCAGATTTCTCAAAGTCTGTCCAAATTAAAACAAAACTATGTATTTATAGTTAAATAATAAAATGTGATAAAATATATTTTAATTATTTTGGGTGAACCCTTCAAAGTCTGACTGAAATTTAGTCTTTAGTCTTAGTTTTAGTGCAGCATACATATTCACTCTGTAAACCACTTGTCCTGTGTTCTCCTTTGAGAAAAAAAAAGAAACCATAATGGAAAGCAATATAAGAAATTTATATTTTAAATTCTTCAATTTCCTGATTGTGTTTCCTAGTTTAACATTATTTCAATTAAATACTTTTTCACCAACTGCTTACGTGGCTGGAGTCCTTATCATGATACAGCAAATCAAATCTTTAATAAAGTGTGGGCTTCGATAACAGGCAGAGCAGACAGTCGCACTGAGCCTGATTGCATCCTGCTACACAACACAAGAGACTGAACAACAACCCATGTTATCTTTCCTGCTAAAGTTTCCTTCTTATGAAGGAATTAGCCACCAAACAAACAATCAGTGGGGAAAGGTGAACTGCTAACGTCTGTTAGCAGGTTAAATAGCTAATTGATGAATATACCTGAGAATGCTGCTTTGGTCTAGTTAGATGCTAGTTTGGTTGTTGCTCAAACATCCCTGTTAGCGACACAGTGTCTGTCCAAGATCTGCTGCATTTCTGATATTTTAAAGAGGATTTTTTTTCATTCTAATACTTTTAATTTCAGTGATTCAGTGATTTCAGTTGGAAGTTACAAAAAACGGTGTGTAGTCGGGGTCACATTTCAGATGTCTATAAGTTGTTAACAGCTCCACCAAATAGTGATTTTTCCCCCTAAACTTTTCACACAGTTTCATTTCAATAAATGTTCAAATGATCTAATATTTCAGCAAAAATCACAGATTAGAGAAAAAGTCCAAAAACTGAAAACAGATTTTATTGGAAGTTTTTTCTTCTTTCCTCTCTCATTAATCATCTCATGACCCCTCAGATTTATCTGGTGTGCCTTTGGATGGGCCCAACCTAGGTTGGGAACCACTGGACTAAACTAGCTAACTGTATATAAACTAGTTAAAACTAGCTCCACCTCCAGCAGCTACAACAGTAACATGCTGCTTACACAGTGATGCTTCAGTATTAATATTCTAATAATATCATTCATAATAATATATCAGTCAGAGGGATGAAAAAAGTACTTTTACTTTAGTATTAAAGCACATTTTGCTGCTAATACTTATGTACTTTTACTTACGTAGGATTTTTCATGCACGACTTTCACTTGTATGTGAGTATTTTTACATTGCTGTCTTGGTTAAGGATCTCAATATTTCTTCCGCCACTTTCTGTACCTGCAGGAACTACTTTTGAAGGAGGTGAGGTGGAAGCATACAGTTTTGTGAGGAGCATAGACTACCCGAGGGATCCTACGACCAAGGAGATTACTGCTGCCATACATCCCGAGCTACAGGTACAATACAGAACAAGACACATCCATACATTAAGCTGTAGGTCCTCACTTAAACAGCACAACATAAATTAACATGGAATGTAAGGAAGCAAAGAACCTATTTGGAAGTCTATTGTGCCAAACAGTAAATGCCATATTTGCATTCAAAAGCTGCCTGAGTGTATAATGACTCATCCTCTGTCTTTCTCCAGGATAATGACTTCAAGCTTCTCAAGCCTGGCGACCCCTTATTCCAGTCATTTTTGGGGGAGACAGTGAAGCATGAGGGTGAAGAACTCTACCCTTTCTTTGTGAATGAATGTGCCTACTACGAGAAGGAGATTGCTTTCCATTTAGCTCAGAAGAAAACTCTGACCATCCCGTCCATCAGTGTGAAGAAGGACTGAGAGTAAAGAGACACAATTAGACCAAGATGTACTGGAGAGATTTTAAATCATAACCACAAAAATAATGTGTACGCTCCATTTATAATCATCTTTTAAATGATCTCACATAATTCTCAGGAGCAAATACACTAAACTATGCAATGATGATTAAATGTTCTACAGGTGCTGGACACAATAACATGATTATCTCGTCATACTGTTTACCAGCTCACTATATGTCCGACACCAGCTCTGTGAGGCTTAAAAGAGAGCTCACTGTGCCAAAGTGTTTGTTGATGTACTTGACTGAATGATATTGCATAGGTGCTGGAGTTATAATCCTCCACCTCCTGAATCTGTATTAATTGGAATCAATTACTTTGAGTATATTGATCTTTTTGCACTGTAGCAATAATGCAAATCATTGTGTTTGAATAAATGCAATTTGAGTGACACTGTGAACATTAATTCATCACATAATGAAATGTCCTCACTACCAAGAAAATTATTACAATGAAATAAAATTGTTAAATATATTCAAAAATGTTTTTTTCTTGTTCTTTCAGATGGATGTTTGAGCTTCGCTGAGCTGAATGATAAATGCTCAGTTTGTTTTCACATTCACTTGTAATCTGAGTTTTAAGGCGTGAACCTTCGAGCATGATATATCAGAAAGCCAATCATGTTTCAGTATGCAACGTACAGAATTGTGATGTGGAAACTTTAAAGATGATCTCACAATTCTCTCGTGAAGATAACACAAAAACCGACAAGTCAGCAAAAAGTGAAATTTATTCATACAGAAACAAGCACAGTGTGCTTCAGAATACATAGAAACATACAAAAGCCAGAGTGTGTATACATTAGACATGTAACAAACCATTGTGACACAGAAAACATCACAATCTGGATTCCACTTTTGAGAAACAAGTAATTTTAAAATTTGACAAACAAAACAAAAGAAAAAAAAGTTGAAAATTCATCAATTTTCTACACAAATGTTAAATGTAAAGACGTAAAATCATAACGATTTCAATGATTTGCACTTGAAAAATGCTTTGCATTTAAAAGGCTGAAATTGATGCAAATGTACATTTGGCTGTCAAAACAATCAGTTGAGTAATTCATTGAAACTGCAGCCAGAGTAAGAAAAACATTTTTAAGTAGTTCTTCACTTCAACGAATGGCAGTAGTACAATTTGGGGCTGAAACATCAGAATTTAAATATTAGAAAAAGATCACAGGTTTCGGTTTTTTGGCATTCAAATTAACCGCGTTAATAAATATTAGATGTACAAACATGGGTAACAATGGACAATGAGTGGTTACATTTTTAGTGAGTGACATTTTGTGACATTTAGTCAACACATACCACAGACTGAAATCAACAATTACCACAGATGACTGAAATGTCACCTTTGAAAAGAAAAAGGCATGCACAGCAAAGGCTCCATATTTCAGATTATGTAAAAAAAAAAAAAATAGAACTGAAAATAAGGAAAAATAGGCTTATTTGATATTTTTCATGCAGCATTTGAGAAACGCTACCCTTACTCGGGTAACTGTCAGTCTAAAATTTACTACAGTTTATGAACTATAACTCAGTTAAGGGTAAGGTGATGAGTGGCTGTAAAAGCAATGGCAACCAAAAAGAAGGCAATCAAACAATGCACACCAACACCATTAACACCAGATATAACAAATGATCCATAACATCTGGATGTTTAAATACATTAAGAACATGCTTTGGGTAAGATACAGGTTACAGATGCTGGAAAATAAAGATATCATAACTAGACGCTATTAAACCTCTATTTATCAGCACTTATGATGATTTAGCTACAAACTGGTTTAGTTTATCCCTGCTTTAAGTGTGTAGGTGACCTGTGATACCAAGGAAGTGTTTCTATATTTAAAGATTATTACAGAGGAAGTGAAAAGTCCATTTTTATAGGCCATATTTATAAAATCTTCAGAACAGTAGACGGTAAGAGCAGTCTTTCTTTTAGGCAACCCTGTAAGCAGTCATGCGGGTGTAGTTTTTGCGGTGACTCCTTGCCGCCCAAAGGAACAAAGCAGCTGCCATCATCTGCAGAGGGAAGGAAATGAGGGCGAGGTAGAGGGACCAGCCCAGAGAGCCCTCCACCCCTTCGGGTGGTGGGGAATATTGGTGGAGCAGGTCCACCCCGGCCAGGAAGCAACAGACGGAGCCCAGAGAACAAAGACCTGTCGAGAAGAGCAGAGATGTAAATGACGAACGCCGCTACACAGCACATGTGAAGCAATACAGCGATTGTGAAGGTGTAAAGAGAGTAGAATGAGTAGTCTGGATGAATTTATGTGGTTTATGTGGTCCAACCAGAAACCACCACAGCTTCATAAAATCTAAACTACAGGTCTTCTTATGACAAATGGACGGAAGAAGGGTTTAGAGTGTCTCTGGAAATTTAAACTCCTTTAGGATTTACCACAAGCAGAATTAAAATCATAACAAATGACTTTCATTAACCTTCAGAGGCATTACATACAAAACACAACAACACATTTAATTGGTGAGGTGATTCTTTAGAGCATCATCTAATAACTGAATTGATCCCGCTTTGATTCAGCTCAGCAGGTGACAAGAACTGACAGATTAAATTGTATGTTTGCTTTGCAGTAATTAATCAGCAGCATGTTGTGATGTTAGGTGCCAAGAAAGGATTTTTTAAAATTTTTTTTAAAGGTTGAGGAAAGTAAAAGCAAATGGCTCAGTGAGGTGGAGATGTATTAGTAAAAACTCACCTCACAAGCAGTGAAGCGCAAGAAGCACTGCTGGTAAAGTACCGCTGGGACAATGAAATACGATCCGGGACATCCAGTTGCAGTTACCACATTTATAGACTTATCAGACTCCAAAATACCACACAACAGTTTGTAATACTCACAGCCAGGATTTTACAAATCTAGAGAGTTATCACAGCAGCAAATATTTTATCTTTCATTGCAACAATAGCAATGTATAGCGCAGAAACACAGCGTTCATGTTACAACTGTGCACTTGCATGTATGTGATTGGCCAACACAGCGCCTTGCCAGATGACGTCTTGTTGCATTGCTGCCTGGTTCAACTTCAAGTGAGCTAATATCTGCCTGAATGCAGCCTAACATGAGACGTGGTCGTACAAACTACGTCTTTTAGAGCACAACGCCGTCCTTGGGGACCAAACATACAGACGGCTTATGACATGCATACAAACACTTGCACCAGTTATTTCCTATGTAAGCTCACCCAAGTGACCTTTTTTTCTCAGCATCAGTGCAGGTCATCGCTCTCAAAGAGTCTGAAACTGAAACCCGTTTTGCTCCCCTGATTAGACCATCACAGCTATCAGTCCTTAACTACTTCTTCTATCTGAACAGTCCATCCAGTGTGTGTCAAACATGCGGTTCTCAGCAGAAACAGATAGAGAACAAGATAGAGAGATAGGGGTGCCAGTGGCAGAAGCACCGCAGCAGCCACACTTCCTGTCAGGATGGTGAAAGCATGCGAGATGCTGCAGTTCAGCGATGCACACACACTACTGAGGTTCACACATTCAGTGTATCCCAGGCGTAAGTCTCATCAACTGTAGTCACGTGACATTCAGGTGGTTGCTGCTTGCAAAATTTATCACAGATGTGCCTCCTTATTTTACAGTCTATAGTTAGAACATGGGGAGTATACGTGTATTTGTCTCACCTGCAAGAAGATGGAGCACTCCTACAACCAAGGTGGGGGTGAAGCTGCGGCACAGGCAGGCGCAGACCCCGATGAGGCCGCTGAGGAACACCAAGGCCAGTGACACTAAGGGTAGGAGAAACTGGCACCTCCACAAGTCTGAACAAAGACACAATAATAACAGAAAAAAGTTTGAAACCTTCACACATAAAGAAACATTATCTAATTCTTAATTTTGTCTGAGCCTGAAAGTCTTTCCTCACTTGCTAAAAAGTATTTGTAACTAACGCTGTCAAAAAAGTTCAGTTCACATTATTCAATAAAGAGGACACTGTTGTGTTGGCTTCTAAACTTGATGTGAACAGCTGAGAAAAATACAAGCGTGCTAAAGAGTAATACTTTGGCACAGAATCACAGATTTGTCTCAGGAGGCTTTGAGATTGGACTCACATGTTCTCAGCAGATCTTCTTCGCTGTTATGGTTTCCGGGGTATTTGTACTTTGGACTGAACTGCTGAGGAAGAGTAAAGCTCACACAATGCGTCTCCAGCTTGGGTTCTAAAGTCAGAGTTGAAAAGGACAAATTCAAATGAGCAATGTTTATCATTTACAAAAATACAAGATATGATGCAAAGTTGTGCTGTTTGACAATATACAGTACATCATGAGACAAAGGCTCCATTTATACTGAAGCAGCTTTCCTTTTGATATCTCTGGTACTGCAAGTAATTCTACAAATCAATCAGCAGGTGATTTATAGCAATATTCTACCAATTCCAATACCAAAACACTTCCAATAAAGATCTGTTATCTGAAATATAATATATAATTAACAGAATATTATGGATCAGGGACAAAAATAGGAATAAGTGGTCACGACAGAGTGAAAACAGCTGATAACTAATAATAACTAATAATAATAGCTGAAGCTCATAATGATAATGAAAGTAGAATTAACTTATTGGATTACTCAAAAACAGACTTTCACATCTGGTTATTTGTTTAATAAATTGAATTTCCTTCAACTTCAATATCACCTGACACATCAATATTGCAATAAAACATGAACATATACTTTGATTAAAGGTTTGATCTATTTATTATCCACACTGTTTACAATCATCATATTATGTTTGATCTTGTGTTTTATTGAAACTATATAAAGTTTATATCACCACCTTTTATTGCGGTCAGTCTGTCACATTACATTAAACAGGATGTAATGTGATTTGGTGTCTTTGTTAAAATAAAGCACAGTGCTGCAGGTATATATTCAGTGCTATATATATATTCTCTGAGCAAGGATTCATACCGGGCTCTTGGTACCAGAGTGACTCGCCTGGCAACATAATGCATCTCCACCACAGACCCAGGGTGCCGTTGAGGCGGAACATGGTGTCGCTGTACGTCTTTTCATCAAACTCCCCATTGATGAACTCTTCTTTGAACTCGGACACATTGCTCTTTTCATGTTTGACCTGCGGGCTGTTGTACTGGTACCAGTGCTGGGTTCCCACTGCCACAGAGAGGTACACGGTGGCCAGCAGGCTCAGCACAGAGCCAATGACCAGAGCTGTGGCATAGCGATTATCTACCATGGTCTTTATGAAGACAGCTCAATATGAGCTTCTGTCTAAGAGGAGAAGCTGCTCTCTGATGAAAAACACAAAAGCAGTTTGGCTTTCGCTGCTCCTGAGTGATGAATCCTGGACTGTTTGTTTAAAAAATATACTTCCGCTTGGTGTTTTGGTACCACGGCATGTCAGTAAAAAAGTGTTGGATTATGTCAGCATTTTAATCTATTCAATCATCCAGCTTCTGTGCTGCATTTTGAGCAATGTTATCCCAAACAGAGGGGCGTTCAAAACCTGCAGAGGAGAATCAAAGATACACAGAGGTTAAAGGATGGGTTCAATGTTTATCAAGTGTCCATATGAACAGTGAAAGAGGTTTTCCTCGCTGTAATCATTCCTCAGGTTCATACTGGCTATTAAAAGATCCTCTTCAGTGTACTTTTAATGTAAGATGATGGGAGCCAAAAGTCCACAGTGTTTCCACATTTTTCTGTAAAAATGCATTTAATAGTTGATCTGAAGCTTATATGAACCTTCAGCAGTCTGCGTTACTCTTATCAAGCGGATATCTGCCACATTTACAGTCTTTTCAGCATCAAATTCCCTCTTTTTGTTGACTCGGACAGTGTTTCCTTGTTGAGCTGCGATGGACGTACAAGAACAATAAGGACCTCAACTTGACTTCTCTCACTCTTCTAATTGCCAGATTGATCAGAATGAATAATTACAGCAAGAAACCCCTATTTCAATGTTCACCTGAGAACCTGACTATTGTTTACCAACTTAACTGGTAAGCAGCTGATGACAACAGTTAACTCAGATGCTGTTTGCTAGAAAGAAATGTAAATAATACAGCGTCCGTTAGCATCTCGCTAAGCTAACTAGTTAAAAACGCTAATCATAATTAGCTGTATAGTTAGTTAACGTACTATACTTTAACCTTTTAACTCCCATATTAGTCCGCACGCTATATTATTTATTCAGATTTTTTTTTTACCTCATAACTGTACAAAACGTCCCATTCCCAGTGTTATTCCCTTTCCGTATTAAATTCCCAGCAGCGAAGACAACGCCTCTTCTTCTACGTTTTTGGTCAATATTCTTCTTCGCTTTGTTTTTAACGGCGCTTAGAAACCAGTGTATAGGGCGCATTACCGCCACCCTCTGCTTCAAAGGGTGTGTGCACCATAAATACAAGATTATTTCTGCCGCACAGAAGTTACCACATTATAATGTGATTGCTTCTCTTTTCAACTGCTCAACTCATACTGTATGCTAGAAAAACCATCCAAATGTCAAACTGTTTAGCTCATTCATCAGATGTGTGCTATTACTTTTCTTGTTTTTAGCGATCTTATATCAATTTTTAAACATCAAAATCTCTTATTGCAGTCTATGGGATGGATAATCCAACTGAGTTGCAACCTTTGTCACTTTGAAACTCATGTTCTCAGGCATCCTACAGACCCCATTCAAACCTTAAAACGTTCACAAAACTTTGAATATTCATAGTTGTGTTCTGTGTTGTGATAGCTTTTGTACTTAGCTTTTGGAGAACTTTAAGTCCAAAGTGAGGGTTAGGGGGCATTCACACCAAATCCGGCGGTGCGGCGAAAACGCTAGTCTCCCCATTCATTTCGAATGGGGGTAGTGCGGATCGCCTGCGGCCATTTTCGCCGCTGCGGCGCCGCACCGCACTGCGGCCGGAAAAGTTGAGCTGGAGTCAACTTTTGGAAAACCGCAACCCGACGTCACGTTGCGGTGGCCAATCACGTAGGTCGGTGATTAGACCGGAAGTCGAAAGACCCGAAAGACGTTGTTTATTTAGCATGTAGCATTGTAGCATTTCAGCATTCTGCTTTGGACGGAAGATGGTTGATTGATATTACTTTATTATGAAGATGACGCCGCTGTAAGTGATTTCCCAACTTTATATGAGCGCTTCTTTTTTTCTTTGTCTCTTTCGTTTTTTTATGGTGGTTGGCAAACTACTTTCATGCGTATTACCGCCACCTTCTGACCGGGAGCCACACTCCCACAAATCCGCACTGACCTGCGGCGTTTCGCCGCACCGCCGGATTCAGATCTCACCAGTGTGTGGCCTCATCAGACACAGTGCAGAGCAGAGATTCTTCTAAACACGTCTCACTCCCCCAGTTTTAACTCCTTAAGCACATACCATACCTTAAAATGTTGCCACAAGCCTCAACTCTCTCAAAATATTATTTACATTTTGAGGGAGTGTAGAAAGATAATGTTGGTATCGCCATAAAGCTGAGACTTTCCTCTTTACAGACATATAGAAAACTCAAAATGTGTTTCTGGGTTAAAGTGACTCAAAATGATGGAGCAAGTCACATATATTTCCCATAAGAGTTATAGTTTTTGAAATCTAAGCTTAATTGATAGGGAGAGCATAATCTCGCTCTTATTGACTGCAATACAACCTGCAGGCTCTCAGTCTCATCACTCCCCCATCTCTTTCTTAAATTTACACATTTTCTCTTCCTTCAGACACTTGTTACATATCATACATTCTAATGGTAAAATAATCCTGCTGCCACTAATGATGTACAAATCTCAGGGCTACAAGCTCAACCCAGTATACTTGTCTCTGCTGAAGATGACCTCCTATTTTCTAGTATCTACATTTGTAAATGTTGTTTGACCTCAGTGTCCCACCACTCCTGGAGTTGTTACATCTGTTTCTTTACTCCAAATGAAGGAATTTAGTTGTCCAGTTGACTGGATGTCTAAAGTGTATTGCTGCCTTCTATTGTCAATGAAAATATTTGGTTCATGTTTGGTAAAAATGTTCTTAAAAGTTTATATTTATAGGTCTAATGAAGTAGAAAAGCTTTTCAACCTTCTGCCTCTTCTTTGCTTTTTTAAATGAATATTAGCGGAGAATCTGAGATAATTAAGCAATAAATGAAGTGTTTGTCTTTAGTGAAGGTACTAATTGAGACCACATGTGAGCATTACAGTACACACACAACACTAAGAAAACAACTTTACTTTTACTATCGTCACCAAGACACAATTTAGGAATGAAATCATGCATCTTTGATAATCTGCATCTGTATTATAAGAAATGAAATCTGGCTTTATCAAGATAAATTATGGTATGGTGGTACACACAGCTAGCCAGCATTTGAAATGCAAAGGAAGGGGATAATTGTAGTATTATCAAATCATATTGTTTTTATTTTTTGTTAAAAAAGCATATGCTTTATGATCATTAAATCAGACAGATTCAGAGTGTATGAACATTAATAAAGGCGACAGTCCCACAATATATTTATTCTTATACAATGTTTCCCTGATGTGTTTTCCACAAAAAAAAACAAAACATAAAACAGTCTTTCAAATCATACAGGCTGCTGTGTTTTGGCAGTGCTTCAATTGCTAACATCAGTCATACATTGATCTGTAACAGCAAGTGGTGATTTGATTTTTGTATATCAACGAGAAGTGCAAATTGTGCAGCAGCGAGTTCCCTTTTCATCACAACAGATCCACTCTACTGAACATTCTCCTGTGCTGCTTGTAGTCAGATTGGACTGTTGCATTCAGGATGGGGGTGGCCGTCAACTCCACCGTACACGGCCCAGAGCCACAGGGAGCTCCTTCCAGCTCCAGCACTGTCACATTGTTGGGTGCAGCGGTGCTGAGAATGCTGGCAGGAACAAAAAGTGTCACCTGTGGGCCTCGAGTCGGCCAGTAACGTCCCAAGTTGAAGCCGTTAATCCAAACCTGTCCCTGAAAAGTATAAATTTACAAATGCAGATTAGTGGGTTTTAAATGATCTTAAGGAATTGATCTTTTATGAAAAACCAAAACATGAAGCAAAAGACAAAACATAAAAGATTCAGCTAAATGTAGCTCCCATAAAATTAGAAGTGTAAAACCTTCACTGAGGAGATTATTTGACCAACTCTATACTGAGGAATATGTTGCCTAAATGAAACATAGCATGAATTTTATCTGCCCATTATCCACATTTAGAGTAGGGCTGCTTGAGACTGCTAGAGCTGTTTGATGCAATTTAGTACTGTATCTGCTACACCAAATTATGTTTAATTTTTCTGATTTCCTGTAATCTTTTCGCCTTTTCCTGTGAATTACCACATAATTTTACCTCAAAGAATGACTCATATAAAAGAAGGGAAAAAAAGTGACTCTTTAAAGTTGAACTGGTCACAGCTGATAAACAAATTTAACCTGCGAATGGAAGTTACAAGCAAACATTACTTTGTTTTAAAAGGGTCACAATCCAAAAAGGTTAGATCATGGATGGATGGACTAACAGCTATATTTAACACTCTGTAAACTGTAAAGTCAGTGTTGAATGTCTAATATGACTTCATCTGAGTTTTCTACACACAGGACACAAGTGTTTGGAACTTGTGTGCTCCTTTACAGACTTTAGACCTGTGACAGGAACCTAAATTAAGAGATTATTATTTTTGTTTGATGTAGATTATGTGCGAGCTGAATGCCTGGATTGATTGTCATTTAAGAAGCCAATGTTTGGCACTTTTGCTTGATAAATGACTGAAACACTTTACTGATTAGCTTTTTCTATCTCTAAATGTTACATATGAGTGACTTGCCTTCCTCCATTTGGGCAGTTTGATGTAGGTATCCTGAGGGAGGTCAGGAATGCCGTCGGGAATGACAAAGCTGCCCCCGTAGAAGGTCGGAGGTGAGAGAGCTGCAGGCTGAGGTGGGTCTGTTGGAGAGGACTTTGTTTCCCCGAGTAAGCCCTGGCTGACCGCTTCATCGATCCTGAGACTGTACATGTTCCAGCTCTTGAGGGTATCTTTCCCCAAAGTCAGATTGGACACCAAACCCTGTGAAAACAAAACATTGGAACACCAATAAAGAATAGTTACCCAGTCACCTATATTTTAAAAAAAGGATAGACAGTAACTTTTAAATTTAGCTGATAAAAAAAAAAACCTTGAAGTCATTGATGCCTCTTCCATAGTTGACTCGGCCCATATTCTCCACCAGTAAGTCCAGCTGACTGCCAGCTTTCCCAGTGATATTGACAGTTAGGACTTTGTTCCTCTCAAGAACCCCAGAAGCCACCTTGAAAAGAAATCAGCATGTAGGAATACTTTCAGTTAATTTCAGAAATAATCAGAATTTACTGATCAATGCAAACCAGCTGGGATAAAAAACAACTACGGTCAGTTATCATTTTTAAATGTAACATTTAATATATTAATGTTGATACGCTACCTGAGTTTCAGTACTGAACACTTTTCACTGATTTAGTGATGAGCAATGACATAATCTGTGACATCGCAGTACGTGGACTTGAGTATGATATCCATTAAGACACAGTCAGATCTAAAATGGCAGACTCACCCCGTCCACTGACACATACGCTCTATCGTGGACTCCGTTCAGAGGGGATGACAGTGGAGTTGGTGTGCTGCAGTTTACAGGAAGTTTAGTCCT
Source organism: Euthynnus affinis (assembly GCA_029490765.1). Lineage (NCBI taxonomy): Eukaryota > Metazoa > Chordata > Actinopteri > Scombriformes > Scombridae > Euthynnus > Euthynnus affinis. Next base: position 17,270,166 of record CM055838.1, on the reverse strand, counting down.
GTAGAGCACATAACCAAAAGCCTGCAGGGCAGAGGGAAAAAGAGATGCTTTTAAACCAGTAAATACATATCAACTATATTTATTCATCATCAACAGAAAAATATCAAAAGATACCTGGTTGAGTTCAATGAAAGTCTGAGGATAAATGCTTTTGACAGGGCCAGAGTAGGAAAGTTCTTCTAAGGCATCTGATACTGTCTGGAGCTGCGGTGGCAGAGAGTAGCATTTTAGTATTTATTTTTCTAATATTTTAAATATTCAGACAATACTCCTGTAATCACCAGGTTGTAATAAGCAACGTGTAATTCTTTGATCAAGTGCTAGCCTTATTAAATTATTAGACTATTATTAGAATAGAGAAGGAGATGGAAACACAGCTGAGTACCTTCTTCATTGTAACAGCACCGTATGCGTACTTTGGAGTTGTTGGTGGTATCGGTCCCTCTGGTATTTTACGGTACTATTGTGGGAAGATACATTAGTTCCTTCGGATGACATATATAAGCTCAAAAAATACAGATTTAAGAAGGCAACATGTTTATCTTTGTTATTGAACATTAATAACAAACCTTAGTATCACAACCACTGAAAGGATATTGAAATGCAGAAGAAATTAGAAGCCTACACTTGTGGCAGAGTTGTGGTACGTGCCCAAATAATTTACGTTGGCTTCAGAAATTGTTTTTTTAATTAGCCCTAATAATACAGTGTATAAACAAAAGTCGTTTTTCTGTAAATTACTTAGAGCTTCAAAAATTTCCCTTTTTAAAGTGACTTCAGCATCCCTGGTTTTAACTATAGCTGAAGCTACCATTAGTTTTAGCTTGTTGTGCTTTGCTATTATTAATTGCTAAATTTGCAGCACTGAAATGAGTCCTACAACACAGGGGATGGACATAAGGAGATTTTTTTACAAAGAGACTCAAAACAATTGACACCCCTGCCTGTGTGCGTACCATTTTGATCACCTCTCGGATAGCAAAGTATTTCTCTGTGAGGTCTCCTGCTTCTGAGAGCGGAGAATCATAGTCGTAGCTCGTGGGCTGTGCAGCGTACGGTGTATTGGCACCTGAGTGTATCACAAGATAATCAGAAGGAGAGTACTTTCCTCAGGTTATCGTTTTGGCAACGGGACAGATGCAGCATTGCTGGGAGTCCCTGTTAGTGAATTTGTGAGCTCATCAAATTAGTTTATCAAAGTGCTCTCACCGTTCCAGTATCCAAAGTTTGTTCCTCCTATGAACATGTACCTGTGAAGAGAGGATGACAAACCAGACAGTTTAATAACCACATTTTCTCTCTTGGTCATGTTGTGTTGTTTTGCGAATATACTGTAAATAACTAGCAACTAGGTATTTTGTTGACTGGAAAGCACTAGAAGAGGGTTACTCATCGTGCAGCGTTGAAGGGCCCCACGCACATAGTTATTAATTCAGTCTGTTGCCAGACAAGTGCCAGATTTGTTATGTACGGGCTAGCTAAGAAAACAGAAATGTTTCAAGAACTAATATACATGCACAGGCTATTCCAACAGTTGAGATTGGCGGGTCAATGTCATTTGGCATTGGCACACTGTCACCAAAACAACCAACATGTCCTGCATTGATGACGTATTTTCCTATTATGTCCTTGTCAGGGACACATTAAGACATATTAGCGTTAACACTAGAAAATATATGTGGTCAAATGTGTCCCAGACCATCTCTACAGAGATTTCGATCAGATTACAATGCATATTGGTGGTGGTTTAGCACTGTCCACTTGTGATCAAATTGCCCAAGATGCATTTTAAAACAAAGTATAAACAGGGTCTATGTCTGGATGCATCAGTGCATCTAAACCTCTCTCAGAAATCAGTGGACTCACAGGTTGACGTTTGCTCCCAGGACCAGCATTTCGTTTAGGGTCTTGGCAACTATTGCAGATGATACGACAGAGTGACCGGAACCCCAGTGGTCCAGCCAGCCGGTGTAGAATTCAGAGTTCACCTGTTAGTACGAGAAGAAAGCTGATGAGCATCTAAGAGTAAATATGGTTTTAAAATCAGAGTGCAAAATGTATTGAGGGAAATGCTTACCAAAGGTCCTTGAGGTTCAGCATGTCTCTGTGCACCAAAGGCAGCGGTTACATTTGCACCTAGAAGAACAAAAAAACCCAAAGATAAGCACACATGATGTCTGACTAATTTAGGATGTGAAAATGAGTCACTATAGAGAAACTCAGGAGTAACATCTCATGACACGCTGACGTTTAGCAGGTATTAAGTTTACCATATTCACCATCTTAGTTTAGCATGTTAGCAAGCTAACATTTACTAATTAGTACTTAAGACAAAGTAGGCTGAGACAGATGTTGTTTTATTCGTTTTTGCAGGTATGTAGTTGTAATTCAAATTGAAATTTTGACGTAATGACGGCACTAGATGAAAGGTCAGGTGACCTTTCGTCTAGCTTGGTCTGGAGACCATGAATTTCTGTATCAAATTCCATTACCATCCATCGAAAAGTTGTTGAGATGTTTCAGCAACAACCACAAATGTCAGCCTACATTGCACCAGAGGTAAAGTCAGAGGGTCACCAAGGTTATTAAGATTCATCCTCTGGGGACCATGAATAACCATGAATTACCATGAATTATACAAAATGTCATGGCAACCCATCCAATAGTTTTTTGAGGATGAATCTAAGTGGTGACAAGAAGCTCACAAGAAACTTGTGAAAATGCAGCTAATAATTGATCTAATCTCAAGCTGTTTACAATTCAACCTTAATTTATGATATCCAACACATAACCAAACCTTTACTTAACTAAAAACACTGATTATTAAAACCCTTAACCTGATATGAAAATTCAATTTATCTTTAGTTTCCTTTACATTTACTTCCCATTTGAAGTTTAAGTGATGGTGAACTATTTTCTGCAAATTGAAAATCAACTACACATCTGAAACCTACCTGGCCCAAAGTCAATAGTGGCATAGAGACCTTGTATGGCACCACATTTGAGGTAGCTAATCCCAGCACCATCTGTGGTGAAGAGCACCACGTCTTCGCCCAGGTAGGAGCGGAACAGCTTGCTCAGATGACGCATGTAGTTGTAATCACAGGTGAAGTAGCTGCCGTATTCATTCTCCACCTACAAAACGCAGAGGTGTGAGGAGGGAGATGTTAATTCAGTATCACATCCTCCTCAGTGGTCGTAGAAACCAAACACTCACCTGTACAGTGATGATGGGACCACCGTTCTGATACAGATAAGGCTTCATCATTGGGAGTAACTTTCCCATCCACTTATCTACTGCTGCAATGTAATCTGAAAAACACAAATTATAGTGTTGTACAGTCAAAGTTTAGACACATTCAAGGGTTTTTTTTTTTTACTATTTTCTACATTGTAGAATAAGATATCAAGACTATGAAATAACACTATTGGCAATATCTTAATGAGCTTCATGAAGCAGCCACCTGGATGGATTTCAATTAGCAAATGTGCCTTGTCGAAAGTTCATTGATAGAATTTCTTGTCTTCTTAATGAGTTTGAGACCATCAGTTGTGTTGTCCCGAAGAAGTGTTGGTTTAAAGCAAATAGTCCTATAATAAACGCTCAGCTCAGTAAAGAGAAATGACAGTCAATCATTACTGAAAGACATCAAGGTCATTCAATCGGGAAAATTTCAAGAACTTCAGTATTGTTCTACACAGTAGACAGAACAGTTGACTCTCACCTGCATCTGTAGACCGCAGTACGATGTCTTTCTTGTTGAGAAGCCAGGCAGGAAGCCCACCCTGGTTGACAGAATTACACAATAACATATAGTACTACATTAAACCAAACCATGTACTGTTTAAATTCAGCTGAATTTAAAGTCATCCTACGTTCTTTTCAGTATCAAGCATCCACTATACACCTGAAAGGTGGCTGTAAATGTTTGTAGTTTTGTCTGTCACAAAATGACACAATAGATTCCAAAAGAGAGAAGTTTTTATACTGGATTAAAAAATAAATAAAACATATGTAGAATCTACATATATATATATATATATATATATATATATATATATATATATATATATATATATATATATATATATATATATATATATATATATATATATATAATGTATATATATGTATATATATATATATATATATATGTGTGTATATATATATATATATATATGTATATATATATATATATATATATATATATATATATATGTGTGTATATATATATGTATACCTGCATCTGAAAAATGTCTCAAACAACCCCTGCTGCAAAATATACAAACATATTTTCTATGCAGGTTTGAGGCGAGTGGCAGTATGACATGGAAGCAGTGGGGTTTTTTTTGCCATATTTTAGCAAAAAAAAACAAAAACAAACTATTACTGTTTGGAGCATACAGGTAGACAGCAGAGAGGTGAATTATGCCTTTTTACAATTTTCTTTCCATCCGTGACACTTATCAGCACTGAAATCCATTTAATAACTGACACAAATTAAAGCTGTAGTTCCCTACAGAGGAGCAAGGTACAAACATCTTACAGCCACCATCATTTTGACCACAACTCACATGATTCATAGTTCACTCAAGAGTAAACTTGTGACTATTAGTTTTGGGTCAGACAACCAAAATGGCTGATAGAGAATTATTTTTTCCTTAAAGGATAAGGCTGGTGTTTTTCTATATTTTTCCTATTGTCAACAAATCTCATGTTCAGAGCCAAAGAAACAAGAACTGATCCTACTTGTGTGCATATCCAAAGCCTATCTTATATCTATCTGATGTACATCTATATTTCTTATTCCTCTGTGCCATAGACTTCCACTGTTGTCCAAAAAGCGTTCACAGTGGCGTCTGCCTTACACGGAACAACTCTCCAGAGGCTGAAAGCGTGAATGCTGTTATTAGCTTTTGGAGCTGTTCTAAACAAACCACTGTGCCCGTACTCCTAGCGGTGAAGAATCATGTCAACCAGTGCAGCAGCGTATTAAACATGTTTTTAATACTTATTGGACATTATGGAGGTCTACAGCACAGAGAAATAAGATATAATCAGACTCTGGATACATACAAAATACTTGTAAGTAGTTCATTGTTCCTTTAAGTTATTTAAGTCATCCCTCTGTATAAAAATGTGTGAGACTATTACAAAACGCTGAAGAGACAGTGGTATGTTTGATGAAGCTTCTGTTAACATAATAATAATCATTTATTTTCTCACAATATATTTTCTATAAAGAAAAGGCAAATGCATTTCTGTTGTATTATAAGCTAAGAGTTAAAAATGTAGTAGTAGATCAGTATTTCCTTACTGTCTCTGAACACACACAAACACAATGTGAATAAATAAATGTCACTTCTCTCACCATGTCCCACTCTGCACAGATGTAGGGTCCCGGCCGTAGGATGACCAGTAAACCAATATCCTGGGCCAGTTTAAGGAAATACTCCAGATCCCTGTCTCCACTGAAATTGTACTGGTCTGGAGTCTCCTCGTGGTAGTTCCAGGGAATGTACCTGCAAAATGAACAAAGTGTCAGTAACATCCAACACAGGTTATTTTATGTAGGCTCTTATTTCTTATGGTTGGCCTATAAACACAAGAGAATACGAATGCAATCACGCTTGAATACAATAACAAGTCTTATTGACAGGCATTGGATTAAAAACTTGTAATTTTAGGTAAAGGTCATGAATTTAAATCCAATGTGAATGTTGAATATGAGACACAGTACTGTTTATTCTTCAAACGTCAGTAAACTCATGAAAGAGCAAAACAACAACATGGTTCTACTGACATGCATGAAATTATTTCTTTTTCATCCAACATAATTATGAAGACAATGAAACCAAAACAAAGCATGTGAGGTAAACCTACGTCTGAATGGCGTTCAGTCCTGCCATGTACATCTTGAGCAGACGATCCTTCCAGTACATTCTGGGGATCCTGCTGTAATGGATGCTTCCAGATATGTAACGAAACTGTTCCCCATCTTTACGAAAGCAGTCATTCTTGTAATCCACGCTGAATGAAGGAGGCGCACCGAGCTGCAGGTGCAACACAACACAAATTGTTAGAAATTTGACTAACATCCACACTTATTAGTGACTGTCATAGCCCGGCTCTATACTGTGGCAAAAAAGGGAAGTCACACAGGTATTCAATGATACAAAAGTACATTTATTTCACACAAAGTATTCAAAACAAGAACCAAAAAGTAACACAGGAGTGCGTGGAAAAAGAAAAGAGGATCTAAACTGGTAGCTCTGACTTCATATATGGGGCGCATTGGGCCGAGGTGTGTCCGAGGTGTTAGCAGGAGTGTCTGCTAATCATTGTGCTCAGAAACCTGCCCCCGCAAACAAAGAACACAGCAGCAACAACGAATACAAAGCAGAGGAGCCGTCACAGTGATCCTCATATGTAGAAAAATATTGTGTCTCATTATTTGGTTGAAGGTTCATCTTTTTATGGCGCAGCTGACATCTCAGCTGACTTCAGGATGTGTCATTCAGGCTTGGCAACCTTGACTGTCTACTCAGTATTGTGAATATTGCTTTCAATGTGAGATAATGTACCTATCAATCATTTTAACAACCTTGTTCTTAAAAAAGTGGTCATATGGAAAGTGTTTTTAAGTACCTGCAGACCCCAGAGGTAACTACTAGTTACTTTTTGGAATCACACAGGTGATTTATGCTGTCATTGCAATTTCTCATGGCTTTGTCAATCAATTTGTTCCTTACGACTTCGTATCATTATTCTCTGTTTCGGTTTTAATTCTGCTTTTTAAAAAAATATCAATGTACTGGGAAAACTCCAGTCAAAAGCACCCAGTTCCGGCTCTGCAGTTTTAATAGATGGAGCTACTTATTGAGTTCATGTTTGCAATGGATCCTAATTTAAAGTATCACACACTAGCAGGGGAGTATCCGTCAGTCATTTTGAAGGCTTTGTGGAAGGATTTTTTTTGTTTTTGTTTTTTGCAGATAACATTAAATCACATAACTAATCATGTTTTGAGAAGAACTAAGTTAACATTTTGCTATGATGGATGTTTCTTACATTTGACAGCAGTCCTCGGTCCTTGTGTGTTAAATATGTTGATAAGATCAAGGTTAAAGTTCTGATCAGCATTATAAACCATGTAAAATTACAATTATATGCACATACATACCGAAAAGTGTGACTTCTGGATGAAAAACAAGCTTGTTTTCGTTTAATTGAACTAGCAATAAATGAAAATATTGGCCTCAAGTGTTTACAAATACGTAAACAACCCACCATAAATAACTAATAGTTTGTGTGCAGCTTGGTTCTGTGTATTTGAAGACCTGACAATTAATTTTGGACATCAAGTCCCAAAAGTGTTGCATTATGGTGGCAAAGCTTTTATAAAACCAGATGAAACTTCTTTGTTTTTAATGTCTGTGAAATGCTACAGTTGTTGTGTCCATTAAACCCTTTAAATAGTCAGAGGTTACTTACTGAATGTGCACACAGCAGCAGCAGCAGCAGGACGCTTCCAGCTCTGAGCAGAGACATGATGAGTCTTCACTGCTCCTTTTTCCAGTGCCAAACTAAATTTAAGTACCTTTTCATGCAGCATTTAGCTCCACACAGCCGGCTACAGGACTTACTTCCCTGAATACGCTGCGGTGTTTTGAATGTTTGGGTTGGCATCATGAGTTGCGGAAGTAAAAATCATGTGATGCCATGTTTTAATGGTGTAAGAACGATTTTAAATCACAAGGTGGCAGCAATGCGCAGTTTATTCATGAGGCTTCAAGTAGAGTAGAGTTCCATCTCTAACAACACAATTATGTTACAATGCAAATAACTAACCGGGATATTAGAGGTCATGAAATAATCATAAAATATAACCATACATACAATTGTGTAATGTAAAAAGATACATGATACAGACATTAAGAGAGAAAAATAAATAAATAAAACTTTAAAAAATCAATAAGCAATATTGTAAACCAACTTAAATCATCTAACAATGTTGTCCACAATGTTTCTGACAGATGAGATGTCTTTTTTGTTTTTAGATTCTTTACAAACAAAATAACAGAATATCTGAAATTCAACATAAAACAAGTTTTTTTTTTTGGAAGAAACAAGAAAGAAAATCTGGATTTATGAATATGTTGTTTGCCCAAAACTAACTTTAAAATATCAGTGTGTTGTAGCGACAAATGAAAATATGTTTATAAGTCGCAAGAAAGATGAATCAGAGAAAATATTTAAGTTCTCCAAGGAAATATTTTAATTCAATTATTTACATCATTGGATAATTAATTTAAATTAGAAACTCTTGGGAATGTTTATTAATATTCAATCATTGGTAACATGTAATTATTATATTTATATATTATGAAATAAAATCATAAGGGTGACTATGAACATATATATTTTACTAGTGAAACTGAATACCTCACATTACAAAAAGCTGAAGAGATAAAGGATGTATTTATGTTTCATTAGTATCTCCAAGACCTTTATAGATTTAACTAAAATGGTAAAACAGACCAATAAACTGAACATTTAAAGATATATCTTTGCAACATATTTCCATAAAGGATAATAACATAATAAGATAAGGGATTTAATGTGTTGTGAAACAGAACAAAATCTTAAATCTTTTGCTATTTTATGTGAGTTTACTTGCAGTTTTTAAAAATATTTTATGATTTCCCCTTGATGACTTTGCAAAGGTTCTCTTTCAATAAATTAACTTGCATCATATTCTGATTCTCATAAATATATTTTAAAGTCCTCTCAAACACATGTTTTTTCTTCTTGATCCTATAGTTGAATGTTTGAGCTTCACTGTGCAGAATAATGTATGTGCAGAGTTTGTTTTCACATCCAACGACTGAAGGAAGAAAGTTTCTCTGAGCTCAATGAACATCAGATTTTAAGGGGAAGGCTTATGAGCAGGATTTATGACAATAATTTAGAGGACAATTCTGGTCCAATATTGAACTTACACAAATGTGATGTCAAAAACTTGAAGCCTCCAGTGAGAACAAACATCAAGAATTGACTTTACAGTGAAGTAGGAGACATCATGTGTCAGCAGTTTAACTTCTGCAATGAAATATATTTATAGATTCATAGATTCTGGAAAAAAAAATTAGACACAAGTGATTATCAACGTAGAGTGTTTTACATACATTTTAAACATGTCCAGAGGGGATCTTTAAACAAAATATGTACAAGTTACCAGAATATTTAATATATTTATATCTGCAGTTCACCCTCCAGGCCGCTAGGTGTCACTATGTTTCATTATTGCACATATTAGTTGTTTACATCCGCCTCAGAGACAGAAAACGGAACAAGGCTGCTGCTGGTCACACGTGGGTCGAGAAGTTTATCAGAGTGATGTGTTGTAGTCTGTTTAAATAGAAAACATGTCGAAGAGGGATAAAGCTATGTCAGATAAAAATGAAGAGGGGCACGGAGAGGAGGAGATGCAGGAACCTCCGCCAGAAACCAGACGGACCCGCAGCGGCCGCAGGGTACGCACTCCGGCCGCGCTGCTCGACTCTGAAGCCCCGGTGAGGACTCCCAGCCGGAGGACCAGGAGGTCTGTCATCCAGGAGGTGCCGGCGGCGGAGGAGCCAGAGCAGACACCCGCCGAGGAGAAACCTACCGTGTGTGCCGAGCCCGAACCGGAGCCGCACAGCTCGGCGCCAGCAGACGCAGACAGAGCCGCAAGCGTTAACGGGAACGGAGAGGGTCATCTGTCCGGGCCTGCAGCTGCAGAAACGGCACCCGCGACTTCAGAGACCGACTCTCAACCACAGAAGAAACCTCGTCTGGCTCCGAAACCAATTCCAGTTATTCCGCTGGGAAAACCCAAGTCCGGGAGAGTCTGGAAGGACCGCAGCAAGCAGAGGTGACAACCAGGAGCAGGATTTCACTTCAGTGCCTCAACTTTAATGTTCAAACCTTTTAATGACAGGTTCACAGTTTTTCATGCCTGTCTTAAAACAACAGTGAGATGCCCAAACGAATATTGAAACATGTTTTTGTTGCCATAATCAATCCTCCTGTTCATACTTACGATGTAAGTGATGGAGGACAAAATCCACAGTCCTCCTTCTGTGCAAGAAATGTATTGAAATGCTTTATACATGACAGGCAACATGACGAGCAGCAGCATGACCAAAATTTAAGATTATCTGTAACGATGCTGCAGAAATATTAATAAGGATTGAACATCAAACCTCTTTTTTTCCATTTTGTTCTAAAACTGCAGCCAATACTGTGGCAGTATGTAAATTGGCTGCTTCATCACTATCATGTGATTTATCAGAATACTTTGATTATTTGATTAGATATTACCTGATCTGATCATGATGACATATTTCCTTCTGTATTCAAGATAGCCTTTATGGATACAGTTTTTGATCTACATGTAATTTTATATGAAAATATCAGGGAATTCAATTGACAACCTGATTAGAAATAAAATAATCAGATGGTCATCTCAGTTTTTGGTTCATCCAATTAGTAAAATACCTCAAAAATCAATACACTACAACACATGCTTGCTATAAATCAGTCCTGCTCCTTGATTTTTAATCATCTACAAGGGATGGCTAATAAATAAAAAGGGCTTTTGTAAAAAAAAAAAAAAAAAAAAAATGTTTTTTTTCTTGGTAAAGGTTTGATGTGGTAAAAAATAAATCTTGTTTTACACATTGGTACCATTTCTAATGAAACTCACCACTGCAGGCAGTATTTTATGAATGGAATCACTATTATGAATTGTCTTGAATCATCTATTAAACAGCCGTTTCTGATTTTTTTTTTTCCAGATTCTCTGCGTTAGTAAGAGATAAACCTTTGTGCTCTTCTTGGGAAAAGAAGATGGAGGCCAAGCGAGAGAAGGAGCTGGTGAAACGGTATTCTTTGCAGCTTAAAGAGGAGAAGGCCAGACAGAAAGAGGTGAGCTAAAGCTGTGTGATGAAGGTCAGTTTGAGCTTTTAATATCAAAGCATTTGCACTTTTTGTAAAAAAAACATATATTCTGTTTTTTTTTCTGCGTCAATAGGAAAAGAGGAAAAGAAGAGAAGACAACTTGAAACGACGCGCAGAGAATGAACGCAAATCAGAGATTGTACAAGTGGTATGTTGTTGTTGTTCACATAAATATCAGTAGTAGAAGTAGATGCTCGCCTTGTACAGAAGTTAGTGACGCTGCACAGTGACTCAAAACAGAAATGTTGGGAAGTAAAAGAGCTACTGATGCATCTTCAGTTCTGCACCATCATCTATCAAGAAAAGTCTTTATTGTCAGTATAATGATCTTTATTATTTGGGAGTGCAACCAAGTTATTTCCATCACTGACTGCCATTTTTTTTTGCAATTAATTGAATAATTGTTTTGTTTCTGCCTAATGCCTGTTAAAATTTTAGAGGTCAAGGTGTCGTCTTCAGATGTCTTATTTTGTCTGATCACCCATCCAAAATATAAAGATTTTCAGTTTACTATCATATATCATAGACAAAGCTTCAAATCCTCACAATTGAGAAGCTTCAACCGGCAAATGGTTCCTTTTAAAAATGACAAAAAAAAATTATTATTAAGAAACAGTTGCAAATTAATTTTCTTGATCAATCATTGCAGCTCTAATATTATCTAATTTAATAAGTAAAGCATTAAATATACCAACAAAGCTTCTTCTAGGTTCTGATAACGGCCCAAACAATTGATAAATGGTGAAAATAAAGGTCTTCACGACACACACAGCAGTTGTGGCAACTTTGGAGCAACATTGGAGATGGACTGAAGTTATGGAGAAAGTTTTAAATTTGCCCAAAAAAGTGTACAATGAAACTAAATCAAGTTTTAAAAAAAAAAAAAAAAAAAAAAAAAAAAAAGAGAAGTCTTTATGTCCCTGGTAATTTGACCTTTTGTTCACTTTCACAGATTCGTAATACAGCCAAGATCAAGAGGATGAAGAAGAAACAACTGAGGAAGATCGAGAAGAGAGACACTCTGGCTCTTCTGCAGAAATCTCAGAAGCAGAATGTAAAAGCCAAAGAGCAAAAAAACAAGACGGCCGAACACGGTTAAGATTTCACCTGAAGACTGATGTGACATAATAAAGTATATCTGCTCAGTCTTTCGCCTGCATGTTGTAACTTTGGCAACAGGCGAGACATGAAAGACTAGTTTAATACGGAGGATTTATTTACACAAGAACCCAATGAATGCTTTCCTAATAGAAAAGTGTTAACAGTAAAGTGAATGTAAAATGCTGCACAGTGAGTGTGATGGTTATGTTGACTCTGCTGTACATGACAGTACATTACTTGCATCAGTGAACATTAAGATTCAACTTTCCATGTTGTCCTTTTTGGATTATATGTATCATATTTATGATTTGCTGTATTGACCTGATACATTCTCTTAAAGGTGCTTGTGTGCCTGTAAAAACATCACATACAAGTGAAACTGTGTCTCACTTACAGGATTTTCTATTGAATAAAAATATTTGCTGAAAAACAAATTGTCACATTAACTGAGGTTAAACTAGGCACATTGAATATATGTTTTAAAATGTATTATTGCTATTAAACAACAGTGGTACTGACACATCTCTGCTGATGAGCCTCCATTTTAACTTCTACACTCTGGTGTTTATAGCTTCACATAATAAAAAAACACAGAAGATTCAGAAAGGTTTCAGATTTTTGCACTTTACTGTGCTGTAGATCCCATTTTAAATGGATAAAGTTTACAGTTTTACCCATCAATCTACACTTAATAACCCATAATGACAAAGTGAAAACATGTTTTCAGAATTTTTTTTTTTACAAATGTATTAAAAATCTAAAGCTGAAAATATGTTTAGGACAGTACAGTAGTAATATCTTTTTACTTGGCGCTAGTTAGTATTTTATAGTTATAGTGAAAAATGGTTCATAGATAGTGAAATAATGTGACATCCTTATTTTCATTATTTAACATGTAAAATCACATCACATCAGTAGATTATATGTGGAGCTTCCAACCTGCTGTTTCCAATGAAGGATGAACTTTTAACCTCGTTTTTTTAAGATACCACAACGTCCTAAATTCACAACAGCTACTGAGCTGCATAGCAACAATTTTCACATAGAAACTTCACTTTTAGTTTTTGCAGTTTAGGAAACTTTTTGATTATTTTTGCTTTCTTCTTTTGTCTATCTTGACAATTGTGTTTTTGTTTTTATTGTAAGTTTATTTTTTCTACCTTTTCATAGAGTTATTTCACTTATTTTATTACTTTTTTTTTATTTCTGTGATCTTTATATTTGTCTTGTTTTTTGTTTTGTTTTGTTTTATGGATCAATGTGACTTTAAATTGCCGTTTTCTTTTATTGTTTCTGTCAGGGATCCAAATAAAGATAAAAAAAATCCATCTCCATGACAGCAGAGCAAACTCCATCCGCTGATGAAGGCTGTGTGATGTGGTTGAAAGCACTGGAAAATGAAAGTGGTCAAGAATTAACTCTCAAACTTAAACAACGTAGATTAACTTTTTTCAATAGCTTTTTTAGCTGTTGGGTGGTTATACTCCATATACCTGTGTATACCCTCCACTACACTACTGACACATAACTTAAGACTTCACCTATGTAAATGAACGCATCATGAGACGTGGTTTCAGTCTAAGGACATCTTAATGTATGTTCACCCAAAATAGCAGGTTGAGCACAAAGGTTCTCTGCTTTTTCCTCACCTTTGTTCTCATTCCATGCATCTAAAAATGACACATGCATTACTGATGTATAGCCCATGCACAAATAATTCACAATTGTCACACACACTGCTGTCTTTGTGTCATGCAGCAGGACAACACCTCGATTTCGTCACCGGCCTGTTTGCTCTGTAAACACTTTGAATCGCAGTAGAGCAATGTGACATCTGACATGTTGAAAATACAACAGATAAACAAAAGCAACATGTTACACTGAAGTGACCGATGTGGAAGAATGATCATTCTTCAAACATATGTAAAGCTGACATCATTTTTCCTGTTTGTCATTCACCATATAAAGGCTGTGACAAACTGAGTTTTGTAAAGGAGTACAAGACTGAGGCGAGAGGAAGCAGCATTAACATCACAGCTCAAGACATTCTGTGAGTACAATCTTTGCCTCTGCCTCATAAGGAGTATTATTTTCGCTTTACTGTTGTAATTGCATTATTCTGATTTTTATTATTTTCATTATTTTAAGTTTTAAATACAACTTTCAGAAAGCTTTCATAGACTGTTGATCTTTAAGTTTCATGTTAAATGGAGGGAACTTTTCTGTGTGCTCACATAAAGAAAATTTGATTTTTTCTCTTTTAGATAGAGATTCAGAAAGACTTTAAAGATGCTTCTGACAATCTTGATATATCTTCTGATCATCGGTGAGTGTGTTTTTTTTTCATTGCAACAACACTGTACACTGCAATTTTTGGAAAAGAAATACAGTCATATGTTAAATTTCTGTTTTATAGCAACAGTCGATGTCCAGGCATCTTCTCCAAGTCCCAGTGCTGCAGCCACCAACGCCAACACTGCAGCTACGAACGCCAACACTGCAGCTACGAACGCCAACAGTGCAGCCACCAATGCCAACACTGCAGCCACCAACGCCAACACTGCAGCTACGAACGCCAACAGTGCAGCCACCAATGCCAACACTGCAGCTACGAATGCCAACAGTGCAGCCACCAATGCCAACACTGCAGCCACCAACGCCAACACTGCAGCTACGAATGCCAACAGTGCAGCCACCAATGCCAACACTGCAGCCACCAACGCCAACACTGCAGCTACGAACGCCATCAGTGCAGCCACCAACGCCAACAGTGCAGCCACAGCAGCAGTAACGACAGCGGCGGTGATAACAACAGTGAGCTCAACAAACACAAACAGCACGGCCACCAATGCTGCTGCACATGCAGGGATCACGTACATGAGCAGTCTGGTTATTATGTGTCACTTCAGTGTTCTCTTTAAGTTCTGTACAGTGTAACCTGGTTGTTTTTGCTTTTATCTTTTTTTTTTATGAATGCAGTAATTTTAGCCACACCACAGCATAGTTGGTATGTAATTTATGTTAAACACGCTAATGCTGGTGTTGATAGGTTTTTAAAAAATCTAGATGATACAATGTGTTCAAATGTGATAATAAAAGTTTGTGAGAACTCACTGCTATTTTTCCTGCCCAGTCGACTCGTTCACAGTCATTTTTCCACCTTATAAGTTATGTTAAAATGATCTATTTCACATACTCCAAGAAAGCTAAACTTGCACCAGTGATTTAACATTTTGAAGGGATGTTTAAGTGAAGCGTTGAACTCTTAAAATCCTCTGTAAAGTGAACAGTTGGTCTCTCTTTGGAATAAAACTAAAACGTAATGTAGTAAACAAATGTAGGTGCTGGTTATTTAAAGACAGAATATTCAAAATATGTTATTTTTCATCCAAAATACAAAAAGCTAATTAATAACTTGATAGACTCTTAAATCTTGAAAATGCTTTTTGAACTTTTAACCCATCCGGACTTTCAGGCCACTATTTGATGCATATGTGACTGTTAAATCATACAAAATCAATATGTTTCCTTCTAAAGTCTATTTTTATCATAAAGTGAGAAATGTTTCTAATGATGACCTGAAATGTGTCCTGGGTGTGTCACCATACATCAAAATGACTTATTGAATGAGAGTATTTTCCAAAGTGACAAAAAAACAGGCCTCACCCACCTAAAATAAATGGTTGAAGACAATCCTTCATCATTCATTCTCCTTCTTTGTGCTGCTCAAAATAACCTGCAGTCATATAAAATACATCATTTTTATAAATATAAAATGAAAACAACTATTTCCTTATACACAGATACAAATCAGATTAACCTTGTCTATGACAATGTAGTTATGAAAATAAATACAGCATGTAGTCAGTAGAAAATAACATACTGAGGGTCACTGAAGGTCACATGTGAGTCTTAAGTCACACGTCAGTCGTATGAGATTCATCAGTCACATGAATCAGTGTGTTGGTGCCTGCATAGATGTGTCGATACAACCTGAACATTTGTCAGGTGACCCTGTGGGAACAAGAACAAAAAAATTAAAATACCTTTTTATCTTCACTTTTTTTTTTTTATTATACTGACGATACTGTTTCATGGAAGCATACAGCACCAACAGTACTGCACATCCCATTTCTGAAGATTGTTACTTCAGAATTGCAGATCACAAACGTGCCCTTATGAAGAACTAAAAGAGACTTCACAGAATGTTAAAGTCTTCCTTTCACAAACATGTTTTTCTTCTTGTTCCTTCAGTTGGATGTTTGAGCTTCACTGTGCAGAATGATGTATGTGCAGAGTTTGACACTAGAAGACTGTTTTCGCATTAATCTGCTGAAGACGCTAATACTGGTGTTATGTTTTTAAAAAATCTAGATGATACAATGTGTTCAAATGTGATAATAAAAGTTTGTGAGAACTCTGAAGATGGAAAGTTTCTCTGTGCTCAATTTAAATCTGAGTTTAAGCAGGATTAGTGACATTGCAACTAAATTTAGCACATAAAGTAAGGAAATTTGTGTTTGGTAGATTATTTCTTTGTTGTAGCAATGCTTCTTGGCAATAAATCTTATAACGTTGGAAAGCCTGTTTATTTCCCTTTTAAATGGTGCCACATTTCTAAGGAACATGTATTTGTGGGATGAGCAGCAGAGCTGTAGTGTGGGTTGCGTCCATGAAAAATTTGCCAAATCTTCTCTGCCAATGCCAAACAGCTTATTATGCTGTTGACTCTTGTTTGGTGGATTGGATGATTGAAGTTTTGAAGAAACAAGACATATTGGCAATTTAACAATTTATTCAATTAACAAACAGGAGCCTTAGTAGCGTGTGGAAGAACCATACACAGCCACAACAGCCCGGCACCTCCTCTTCATGCTGATCACCAGCCTGGTCACACACTGCTGTGGGATGGCATCCCATTCTTCAACCAGCATTTGACACAAGTCAGCCAACGTGGTTGCGTTGATCACTCTGGCACGAACAGTACACCCAAGCTGATCCCACAAATGTTCAATGGGGTAGAGGTCAGGACTACTGGCAGGCCATTTCATCCTCTACTCCCAAATTCTGGAGGTAGTGTCTGATAAACCCTGCGCTGTGGGGGTGACTATTGTCACTTGGACGATAGAGTTCGGTCCCAGGCTGTGGAGATATGGGATTGCCACTGGTTGCAGAATCTCATCTCGACATCTCTCTGCATTGAGATTGCCTCCAATGATGAAAAAGATGTTATTCTATTGATGCAGCATTCAGCATAGCATTCTCTGCATCTTCTCCACACTTTGACCTTACGATCCAACTGCCATAGGCAGAATCTGGACTCATCACTAAACATAACGTTCCTCTACATGTTAAGGTTCCAGTGCATGTGTTGTTGACACCAGTGCAAACAGTCCTGATGATGAAGGGTAGTTATGGCAGGCCATATGAGACCGGAGATTGGCTGCATGCAGTTTGTTCTGGATTGTCTGGGCAGAGAGCTGTCGGCCATATAATCCTGCAAACCTTGACTGCAAATCTGTAGAAGACAGCCTATGGTACCTAAGTGTCGACAGGGTGAGGAAACGGTCTTCTTGGGGTGTCGTCTTCTTGGGACACCAACTTCACGGCCCGACATCCCCGTTATATGGAACTTGAAGTTGACCTATCGCACCCCCTACCTAGATCAGTCAAACGTGGAATGCCAATTCTTGGAGCAGGCACCTATTGACCACTGTAGCAGGGCCCATGCTGATCAATGCCAATAAGGCACTTGACTGGCAGCACCTGAGGGTACCAGAAGCTTAAAACAAGAGTCAATAGCAACAGCAAAATAAGCTGCTTGGCATTGGCAGAGAAGATTTGGCAAGTTTTTCATGGACGCAACTCACATACTCAGCTCTGCTGCTCATCCCACAAATACATGTTCCTTAGAAATGTGGCACCATTTAAAAGGGAAATAAACAGGCTTTCCAATGGTATAAGATTTATTGCCAAGAAGCATTGCTACAACAAAGAAATAATCTACCAAACACAAATTTCCTTACTTTATGTGCTAAATTTAGTTTGGAGCCAATTAAGGGCCACTAAACAACTTAAACAAGTGTGATGTGGAAACTTGAAGCCTCAAACACACATACAATGAGAATGGACAATGAAGTAGGAGACGACTTGTATCAGCAGTTAAACTTTTGAAATGAAAAATATTTGCATACTGATAGACTCTGGATTTTTAATGAAGGAGATGCCATTTTAAGGATTTTTAACATTGTAATGGAACATTTTTGGGAGAATTTATTATCCATGTAGAAGATTTTTTATATGACTCCTAAAACCTGTTTGAAGGGGATCTTTAAAACTTGGTGTGTAGAGGAACAGTAGTCTTACTGTAATTCTTCCACTTTAGGCTGTAAGAAAAACACTGCTAGATGTCTCTATTGAGATAATATGGTCGTTTTGTAGGTTAAACTTTTGTGAATGTGATCAAATTCAGGCTTTTTTCAAGACTTAACATTCTATTCAGTATTGAGAACGATGGTAGTCAAACCATTAGTTTGATATGTGTTTGGTAATCAGGACAAGTGAATGCAAATCATTTGCACCAACACGATTTACCCACAGGATGGTGGTATAACACAATCATCATGGTTGTCTGGTCAACATCCAGGTCATCAGACATTTTTAGTTAGTCAGTTTTAAACAAAGTGAAATATTGGGATTCATTTTGTGAGTTTATTTGTGATGATTTCATGAGTGAATCTGAACAATAAAATTAGTTGCAGTGGATTTTCAAGTGTTCATATCCCACTTTTGTACAGTGTAATATTGATCCAATTTAAAACTGGTTAAATATACAATTATTTCTAGACACTATGACAATGTGAAAAAACATTTTGCATAAATGTTTTGCAAATTTATTAAAAATGAAAAACTGCAGTTGCTTATTTACCAAAGTAATCGGGACATTTATTAAAAACTTTTGTAGAGGCGCCACATTTCTGTCTGAATACTTTCTGAAGCTACTGTGTGACTAGTTTGGGATTGAACTGTTTGTTCGTTTTTTATTCAGATGTTTTAAGCTTTGTCACTTTTTTGATAAAAGATATTTTGTGTACTTTAATCACATTCTGTGTAAAACAAGACAAAAACACTAAATTATTTCCAAAACTTGGAAATTTTATTTACAGTTCAAGTCAGTCACATGCAACAGTTTTCTTAAAATGAATAAACATGAAATTAGCAAAAACAAGAAAAAGAAAAAAAAAATGCATATTATTTTCTCCAAAATAGCAATATACAAAAATAGAGCTTACAAATACTGTACAGCAATTGTCTCCAAAAATATTCTGCTGCAGAATTCTTAGTTTTACAAACAATGTCTGTGAGAGACCACAAACATAATCAGTGTTAACAAAAAGGGGGTGTGTGGGGGGGTTTACTCAGGTAGGTGGGGGTTGTTTGGACAGATAGGAGGGAAGTTATTTATGAGTTGGAAGGGAACTACAAGAGCTACAGAGGAATAAATAAACACGCCATACAAACAATAAGAAAGTTCACTTCAGGGAGGCAGTGATAAGAGATTTAAAGTCCTAAATGGTCTGGTCGCTAAAACCAACCATGGAAATATAACGAAACTCCTCATCTATTGAGGATGTGAGTACCAATGTTTTTTTTTTTTTGTTTTTTTTTAGCTTTTAAATAAAACTGTAGTTTTGTCATATTCTGCCAAAACACTGTTTTCCATCAAACATTGTGACGTCTTTCTGATTCCATCATTCAGATGCTTTCTACTGAGTGTGAGTGCATTTTTGATGTGAAGCTGTATTCCTGACGATCGTGTCTTTTCTATTTATAATGGAGTTAACTGTACACTAATGTCAAAAGAGGGAAGCAGTTTACTACTATATTAATGACTGTAATAGATTTCTTTGTGTTTAAACTGTCTCTCTTTCATTCAAATTGCAGAACCTTCTTTCTTGTTGGCAGGGACTTTGATTCATAACAGTTCATTCTAGGTTGGCACTTAAGTCTTAAGTGGGATTAGGACGGCACACCGGAAGAAACGGGGAAGTTTGGGTGGAAAGGCTAAAAGTGTTTACAATCAAACACAACACTTAAGATGGCCAAATGGCAGGAAGTGTTCAGCTGCCATTTAGTTTATATGCAGGAGCATGTTTGTGCACCTCACATTATGTATAAATACTCTACTATACTGATACTACTGTCTACATACATTTAACAATGGTGATATCAGTGGCAACTTGACTATGCAAAGTAGCATGCGTTCACATTAAATCTCCTCGTATTCTTTCTCTCATGAAACGTACATTCAAAGACAAAAACCGGAACAAAAAGCTTAAGACTTGTGTTATCAGCACTGAGCTACAAAAATGTGTCGTCTTTTGAGGACGGCAGCGGAAATGTTAACTAACTTTGAGTTGAACTAGTGAAGTTTTGGGGGAATAATGTACAGCCAAGAATGTTGTTGGATCTTACTCTGTAACATTTGCGGTGAGATACAAGTTCAATGAAACAGTCACAGCCTCTTAATTACCAAAGACTAAGAAGCGAAAAGGTATCAAAATACTTTACATCACACAACATAATGAAGAGGGCCCTTATGTTTCTCATTTTGTTCAACTGGAAACAACAAATCTCAGGCCAGGCAATAAAAATGACTTTTACTCCTTTCTGATCACACAACACATCATAATCTGTAGTGAAGAGATTGTGATATTATCAATCGACCCGGTCTGTTTTGTATTTTGTTTTTGTTCAAATAAGGCTAATGTGGACAGTAAGTTTGAGTTTCTTTGATTTGTAAGAGGATTGGGCCTCATTGAGGGCACATTAACAACCGACTGAAACGCTACACACTGGATGAAAATCCTGCTTTCCCTCTCATCCAACAGTTGACATTTTCACCTTGCTGTGTGCTCTGACCCCCCACCACAAAAGGTCATTGCTGTGGGCGAGAGCAGACACTGAGCAGAGATGAAACATTCAAACACAGAGGTCAGAGTTACAATGCTTTTCTGCCATAGAAGGTGCAAATGCATTGTCACTTGTTAAACCGCCCATGGGCTGGGAACCTGTGCATGACTGTGTTTGGTATTACAGAATAAATATCTAGAGCTGCAACAATTAGTCGATAAATTGATTAGTTGATCAACAGACAAATTAATCATCAACGATTTTGATCATGAATTTATCGCTTTGTCATTTTTCTTAAAAAAAATATGAGAAAAAAAAGTTTGATTCCAGCTTTTCCATATTTTCTTCTATGATAATAATAAAAATATCTTTGGGTTATGGACTGTGTTGGGCTCTGGGAAATTAATCCAGAAAATTATAGAAACTTAATGATCATAATCGTTAGTTGCAGCCCTAACAAATCTAATTGAGAACTTGTTAAAGGCAAAATCAGTTTTGTTTTGTTTTTAAAAGGGAAAAAATCATCCAATCAGAATTTCAAATACTGGCCTGTTTAGTTTGTTTATTCAATTTTTTACAGCAGCAGTAAACATTAAAAGATAAGATTTAGATTTTGAGTAGTTTAGAGCATAGGTCCTCAAAGTGAGGTCTGGGGATCCTGAGGGGGTTCCAAGGGGTCCCCAGCAAAAAAGGGGAATAATTTATTTTCACTATAATTCCATCCATAAGAAACATAATGACAAAGTGAATGACTATTTTGGTCATAGGTTTCATATATTTTCTGTAATGTAAAAAATCTAATCAGATGGGGGTCGATGATCTAATTTGTCTCAGCTTAGGGGTCTTTGATGTGAAAAGATTTGAGAACCACTGATACAGAATAGTGTAATTCATTGATCCTGTTAATCCCTTTTGTTTAAATTGAGATAACAGATTGTGCCTTTAAAAAAAAAAAATAAAAAAAAAGAAAAGTATGATTTTTAACAATACATATCACAGGTAAAAGACAATCTCTCACTTATCCATCACTGTGTAGCAAAGCTTTCTTTTTTTTTAGCCCCTCCTTGCTAAACTCATCAGCACATTTACCAAAAGCAGCTAACAAGAGATGAGGACAAAAAATATGCACAAAAGCAGAGTTACTGTATGTATGGTGCAAAACAAAAAGCACCGTGTACCGTACAGAAAGAGTGAGAGAGGCGAAAGCACCAGAATACTGCTCCCAAAAAGCTGAATTACCCTGTGTGTGTGTGTGTGTGTTTGTGTGTGTGTGCGTGTTTGTGTGTGTGTGTGTGTATGAATGGAAATGCTGCTTCATTACAACCTGCTGACCACTGACTCTCTGGCAGCCCAGCTGTGGGGCTTTTTTGGGGGGTAGGAAAGGGGGCATGATAGGTATGGGTGCCCCTCACTAGTCTGTATCTTGACCAATATGATTTGCTGAGGACAGCAATACTCATGCAGGTGTTGATCCGTTAACTCGTTCACTCTGTGTAACTGTACCCATAAATTACAATAAATTAAAAAATAAATTAAAATAATCTATCAGGGTCGATGCAAACAAAGGTAACCGCTACTGTGGATGCAGCACATTTTAAAGTAGAAGCTGAACGGCAAAGAAGGCAAAAAAAAAAACAAAAAAAAAAAACAAAAAAAAAACAGATTCATTCTGGTCTTTTTCCTAAACTGAATTATCAATCACTTCCTAGCAAGATAAACAGTATAATGCTAGTTTAAGATAGATCAACGTGACAGTTTTTTGTTTTGTAAAGTGTCTCAATTTGACAGAACAATTCAGCCTCAATCTGAAGTAAAAGCACTGTTAACATTCACAGGAACATAAAACAATGAAGCAACGGAGCAAAATCAAACTGGAACATTTAAGTTTGTAGATGTGTTGAATATTGCCTCATTACTGGTGTTTGTTCTGTTAAAGCACCAGGTTATAAACACCAATACCGGTTTGAATAATCACAGTATTTGAAGTAGTAACTTTGAATTCCTTTTCTGTCTGAGATATTTTTCTGATGAAATTAAAATCTTACACGATGCCTGGGGCGACTGTGCTTGCCTAATTAGCACTCGTATATGGAGGATGTTACCTGGTAAATACCTTTAGTCAAAATATACTTTGTTCACTGTATCACCTTTCTCTATTGACAGAATTTAAAAATAAAAAAGATAATAACAACAGTCACATTATAATAACGACAAAGAGGTGATGAGGGAACAAATTCTGTAGGTTTCATATGAAGTGTGTTTGTGTTTGTGTGTAAAATTTTGGGTTTCCACACATTCAGACCTTTCACATTTAGTTAGACATCAAGTCTCGAGGTTGCTTTGAGCTTAATTTCTTACGTGTGTGTGTGTGTGTGTGTATGTGTGTGTGTGTGTCAAAGCATTGTCCAAATTTCCTGATAGCTAACATAGGTATTTGTTGTCCCTTTGAGATTTTTCTTTTTTTTTTTTTTGTTTAGAAATCAATGTTTACTAATTAAAGATGAAAACCCATGTAGCTTTGTACTGTACATTAAAATAATAGTTAATGATAAAATACAAAACATACTTTGCTACTACGATCACAAGCAATTAAGGTTTGACTTCTCGTAAAGTGCTTGTTAAAGAAAAAATATATTTTAGTGTATTGTAGTTCTTGGCTTTTGTGTTTGTTTTTTTTTTTTTTTGTATTTTTTCCTCCTGGTCTTTAGCTGGTCTCCCCAGAAAAGTGCTTTGGTTGTGAAAAAGTTATCAACCACATCTCGGCCGAGAAGGAAACTTCTTCTAGATCAACTCTTCTTCATCGTCCGTGAAAAGAAAAAAAATAATAAAATAAAATACATGACAACAGTTGATTATCAGTCAGAACTGATATCAGAAAATCCTTTTGTGAACCAATGCAAAGATAAGAGAGGTGACGATGGCTGCAGATTCACAGGTTTCGTGAATATCTGCGCAGTAACTCCAGTTTCTCCGGTGTGTCCACAGACTCATACCAAAGTGTACCTGTACAGGTGAGAGTACGAGTGTCAGGATGTGTGTTTGTGTGTATGTGTGTGTGTCTGTAGTGTACTGTGTAGGAGAGGGTTGGAGTCTGCTACACCATGTTCTCGATGCCGGGCAGAGGCTGCTGTATTGGCGCAGGCGGATCTGTGCTGCCGGCCTGCTGGGCGAGCTGCAAGACGGGCATGTTGCACAGCGGGCACACTTTCCTCACCTCCAACCATTTGATGAGGCACCTAAGAGAAAGATGGAGCAGCAGGGGGAGAGTTAGGAAGACACGGATATGTGAAATGTACAAACAATGCAAACTTGGCTTTACTTTAAGGCACTTATCAAGCCTTGTTATAAAGACACAGAGCTTGGTGGGATCGTTAGGGTTGAGATGGAAGCATCATATGTGTGTGAGGTTGTATGTATCCATCTGTTCATATGCATATGGATTATATATAAATGTTATTTTGTATCTTACTTTCAGTTCTTTTCATGCCTGCCCTCTGTCAAGCACTTTTTAATTGCTGATTTAGATAAGTGTTATATGTATGAACTTTATTATTATTACTATTATGATCACTTAATTCTTTTCAGACATATTTAGCTTATCATAAACAGATTGTATTGGCACATGTCAGCCAATAAGTAACAGGAAATTGCAGAAAGGACATGCCTGCCTGCCATGTTTGCAGTGATTTAGAAGTGTAGTGATTATATGGTTTGTCCACCAAAGAGCTTTTACAAAGTATCTTTAAACTGTAAAATGTTTGGGAGTGTATTTAAAAAGCAACTTTAAGAGACCATTTATAGATAATGTAGATATTTGTCTCAACCTAAAAACTCCAGTCTCTGTGGGGCTCTAACACAGATGGTCAGCAGAGGAGGGGCTGCAGTGGCTTTATTTTCTTTGGATGTTTAGATGTTTTTTCATCACGGTGACTCGTTATTAAAAAGGAATCCGTTGTAAATGCCAAGAATCCAAACTGACCACAGTTTCTGTTCTCTGTGAAAAACAAAACTACAAACTACAGCAATCGTTCAATGCGTCTGGAGGTGATTGACAGGTTTAGGAAGAGTATTTGAGTTTCTTTTCAACAAGTGTGTCCAACCAAAACCAAATTCTATAATCACGCTGATTAAGTGACATGAGGTGACAAAACTAATTATGTGATGTAGCACATCATCATTATCGTTGTTGTTCTGATTGCTCCGCTCTCCAGGTGTGATACTACCACTGTCAGCCACTAACACAGAGGAAGATGTTGTGCAACATTATTCGCTTATCTATGTCTCTATTACACGTTTGAACCCTCCACTTCTGTGATCTGTGTGTGAGTTTCATGTGGAGCTGAAACAATCTGTCGATTAATTGATTAGTCCATTAACAGAAAGTTACTTGGAAACTATTCCAGCAATCGATTTGTTTTCAAGGCAAAATGCTGAACATTCTGTGTTTTTAGATTCACCAATGTGAGTATTTGATGTTTTTAAATCGGTTTTATATCATTGTCAATAGAAAATATTTTGATTATTGACTGTTGACCAGATACAACAAGAAATCTGAAGATGTAATGTTGGCCTCTGGGAAATTATAATAGTAGTTTTTTTAATATTATTTTTAAACATTTGTAGAGTTAACAACTGATCCATTAATTGAGGAAAATAATACAGAAAATTAATCAATAATGAAAATAACTATTAGTTGCAGCTCTACTTTAATGCGGAGGTTGTGTGCGAGTACAAGTTGCATAAGACCAAGTCTGTTATGTGACTGTTGATGGAAGTTAATCAAAAATCAAAATAGACTGTCACTTCGGGTTGCCAGTAGTAGCTTGAGTAGTGACTTCTTCAAGCACGTGTGACACAAACATGAAACTTGAATATGAATGAAAGATCATTATTATTGTGACTGTAATGTTTGTTTGTTTTTTACCTCATTTTGGCAGTTTACTGATTTTAACTTCTCTGTTTGTAAGTATGAAAAGAAAACATGCTCTTCACTCCTGAATTCTTTTGGTAGCGGTCTGTTTGGAATGTCTGTTTTCTCTGCAAAACAGCACGGCTTCATTGCACACACACTAAAAGGAGTGTTTATACAGTAGATTCAGTGAGTGGTGACCGCTCTTGCAGCAACTGGGGGGAAAAAAACTAGGCCAAGGGAGGTGTCGTGCTGATATAAACAACTCAGTTGAAATGGTCAGGGCACTGGGGGGGTGAGTGGGAGAGTGGGATAAAGTTGGCTCAAGCAATCCATCATGTCCTGTGTAGTTTCTCACTTCATACACATGTAGTTTTCTAAGTTATGTACAAGAAAATTGAATTATTTACTGTTCGACATTGTTGATCTGTGCAATGATTGTTCACTTTAGTCTTTCAAAATTGAGCTTTTTTTGTGTTGTTCTGTTTTTTTTGGTTTTTTTACATCTACCCGGAAGTTTACTGTGCATAAGAGCAGGTAAGGAAAACAAATCTGCACAGATCCACGTGTCTTTGACTTTGTGTGTCTGTGAGTACTTGCTTGTGTGTGTGTGTCCAAGAAAGTAAACAAAACCTTATACTTACTTTCTATGAAAGGCATGTTTGCATGGACAAATCCCCAGCTCATCTTTCTGTTTGAACTCTTCCAAGCACACTGCACATATCTGAAAGGGAGCGAGGGGGTTAAAGAGACATTTTCCATAAAGAGCCATGTAACAACTTGAAATTTGTTAACTGAACCCTGGACTCCTGTTGTGTTGGTGGATAAAATGATGATTGGAAACAAACTGTCTAAACAGCAAAGGTCAAATGGAAAAAGACAAAATGTGGCCAACATCTGCAAAAAATTTGACAGAAATAACAGAGCAGTTACTAACCGAGTATGTTCTGTTATATAACTCTGACTTAACTCACACTGGGGACTTGTTCAGTCAGTGGCTGGAAACTACCTTTTAGTGGAAATATTGCTTTTCAACAGACAAAAAATGTAGTCACTGTGATGGAGATGACTTTTTGCAGCATTTGTTTCCAACATATGAGTTAGAAAAACTCAAAGTAACAGTGGACCTACAACAGAGCACAATAGTAGACATCAAAGCCAATCTAAAACAGGAAACCCGGTACATATTCAACTACTCTTTGGAGGCAAAAAAAAAAAAAAATTCTGCCAGTTTTCCATTTCGTGGAATTCTACCAGACTCTATAAAAATTGTGGCCTTAACTATGGTCCTATAGCCCTACTGGTGTCCTTTGTTGGGTCATTGAGGTAATCCTGATAGACTGGAATTGTTTGTCATTGTTTGCTTCACACACACGTGTTCAGCAACAGGTCACGACCTACCAGCTAGCACTAGCAAACTGTTTTGGCTGTGTGTGACGTGTTATTCGTGGAGTAAAGTACGAAAGGGATGATCTTTATCTGTTGCCAATTTATTGAAATCTGGAGATTCTGTTTTTTCAGATTAAAAGGAGAATGTTTGTGAACTTCCTTTTGTAATTATGTCTTGTCAGTTTTTATTTATTAAGCAACTGTCATTTGCTCTTCAATTATGAAGACAAGATGATGTAGCTTTGAATGTATTCAGTGCATCCTGGGTGTATCCAGGAAAGAAGACGTTTGACATCTAAATAAATTAGCAAGACTCTGGTGTACGGTATGAATAGAGTATGAAGGCTACTGGCGAAGCGGTTTGTCTATCCGTTTGGGTCGCCCTGGCAGCAGGCTAAGCTGACGTTCTTCTTACAATCCACTTCTTCCAGCTCAGTGTGTCCAGGCCCAACAGGATATATAATTTCTTCAGCAGCACATTCTTGATCTGCACAAGGCATCCTAATCAGATGGCAGAACCAATTCAACTGTCTCCCTTCAATGCAACAAAGCAGCAGGTCCCCACCCTGTCCCTACGGGTAAGCCCTGGCTCCCTGCAAAGGAAACTTGTATACACTATCTAATCTTTTCCTGTCACAATCAAGAGTTACTGACCGTAGGTGAGGGCTGAGGGCTGATGTTGTGTTCAGAACATCAATCAGTTCTGTAGTTTCAATTCTCTTGGGTTTCTCTTACATAAAGACTTAAAAGACTGTCGCTTCGGTTAAATTGCATGTTGTCCTTACTTAACCCTGTCAGCAATAATAAAACCTATAACAAGAGTGTTCTGCCACATGCTTCGCTGCCAACTGTAAGTGCATAGTGGAATCACTCCAGGGCGATGCAAGGTGAAAAGACAACCAGGCAGGATGATAATTGTCAGGTCTGACAATAGACAAGAGTACCTGACAGCTGTTAAACAAGGAAATGAGAGTGGAAGTGGTGGGGATTACTTGTAGCGAATGTTGACGACAGGAAGTAAGTGAAGGGTCAACAGACAGCACAGGTGTTCGATTCCTGTTACTGGTAACTTCTGCTTGGTCATGCGGGTAAATGGCAAAGGTCCTCATGTTTGTCATTCCACTAGTGACTCTTTGAATGGGGCATATGAATAGTGGGGGGTGAAATTTTGGGGGGAGAAGTGTGAAGAACTGCTGTGCATATGGTAATGGACATTCAAAACTGTGAGGAAAAAGGGCAAAAAAATATCTGCAAACATGTCCAACGTAGAAGTCCATGCAGCATTCTCACCACAAAACGTTCATGGTCAATGGTTAATTTGGCGCTCTCTTCTTTGGCTGTCTAAGCCTGCAACTATTACTCATTTAGCAACACAGATTCTCTTTTTTTCAGCTCCATTTTATGGGCAGTGGATGGACAACTCTGTATAAAAAGAACAGCATGGGGGCTCTTAGCTTTTTCTCCAGAGGATTTTTGGACACAGAACAATCCCCTGTTAAGATGTCTGCTTTGCTCTCTTTACTTGTGAATAGATCAACGTTTTTCTTGTTTTCAGTGCCTGGTCTGTAGTGTCACACTCACAGTTGAGAGCTGGCAGCCTTGGACAACTTTTGACAGAGCCTCTTTTTTCCCCTATCAAGTAAACAGATTCATGTAACATGCAAAGTACATACACTTAAATTTGTGGAAAAACTCAAAAAACCAATTCATGAATTTTATCAGAGCAAAAAACCCAAAACATTAACTTCTGCCTGTAAAGACTAATATGAAATGCAATTATAAGATTATAAAAGTTTCAGTGACAGAACAACAGATTATTCAGCAGAAACTAGCTAGTTGTCATTCAGTCAGGTAATTAAAAATAAAAAATCTGGGCCATAACAACTTACTTCCTTTTATTTTTAGTAAATTGCATGGCTTTGTAAGCTCAGGTTAACCAAGCAGATTATAAAGTTTTCAACTTCTATTTTGGATGGACACAGCACAACAATAAACAGACTATTGATCAAAACCACTTATTGACAGAGAATATACTGGTAAGTGTGAATGGTGTTCTTGATGTCTTAATGACTTTTCCACATTAAACTCTTTGCAAAGCATCACTTTAAAACTCAATATTTAAAACAGGCACTAATGTCAATAAACTGCACAGAGATATGGGTGGCGGCCATTTCCTAACAATCTATCTGGCATTGATTATTTACAGGCCTTTAATCTAATCTAATACCAAAACACTGTCCACACTGAACTAGTTACATTATCAAAGTGAAAACAGCAGACTAATAGTTGCACTGAACCTCACAATGCCAGATATGATTACTTTAAGACAGAGGCATAAAATCTGAAAACATGGCCTAAAACGGAGATATAATCTGTCCTCCTTGTGAAAACCTAAACAAATGAGTTCAAGATGCGTGTGAAAAATTGGATATTTATTTTAACATTAAAACAAAGTCAATCCTACAGCGTGTCTTCCAGGATATGAGGCTAAGCAAAGGCCACTGCAGCAGAGTCCTCTCACAGACGCCATCATCCTTTCACAATATGGACTGTGTGTACACACAGCTGTACTTTACTGTTCTTATTGCACTTTGTATGCAAAGCGCAAAAGACTCTTCACCTACCAACAAGTACTGGTTGACTTCTGCACATTTAAATGGAATTGAACTCCCCTCAAACTAGAGGATTTCATTCTTCTCAGAGATTTTAAAGCTTTATTATCAGATAACACTTTTGTAACAGTTCTTTGATAATTGTGACTGTCTAGCCTTAATTGTGTTGTTTGTTGATTGTGTGCTTGTCTGAATATGAATGTTTCTTGTTCTCATGTCCCTCGTGAAAAAGAGATCTCACTGACAATAATTGATTAAATGAAGCTTAAAAAAATAAATGAGAGGAGATACGATGAGTCTTGTGGATTTACAAACCAGTTTTACACTTTTTTTACGTGTCATTTCACATCATTTCTTTGGTAAAACATTTATACTGCATTTCATATCTATAAATGGATATTTTAATGTAATCTTAATAGATACTGACATTTTTAAATGTGTAATATGTGTAGTGTAATCGCAGTATTTTAACATTTTGAAACCGAATCATTTCATTATTGAGGTTTTATATTTCGGCATCACTACATTTTTTTCCTGAGCTTGCTGTACTGAGACAAATTCAACCGCTGAAGTGTGTCTTTTCATTCTCGGACTTTAACTACTACAGAGGAAGTAGTCCCATCAGATAATGAGCTGCTTCCTTAGTAAACAGACACTAATTACTCACAGATTCTGAGTGCAAATTGAATGAACAGGACATCACAAGTTTACCCTGCTCTTTTGTGTACATAAAACTGACCCATTGTGTTATTGACCAAACAGAGGCCGTTCTCATCATTAGCATGTTTGGAAGAATGTGTTGAAGCATCTGTTGCACATGTCGACTGTTTACCCATGTGAAAAAAAGATTCATATGACTCCTTTCATAGCGGCATTTAGCGGCTATACTTTCATCCCATATTGCATGACATGAATTCTTTACATGAGTGTATTTCCTACACGAGTAAAATGGAAATAGGAGTTAGTGTCAAAGCACGTATCTAGGATAACTGATCAAGTTACACCATCACACAAACCTAAACATGTTTTTAACAGTAAATTGAACCTGTATTAGCAGTCCTATTCTGGCTATTCTATTTAAACGCTGAGATTGAATCCATGCAGCTCAGTCTATACACATGTCTTCAGGGTGATCCTTTAGCGTGGGATTCTTTAAAACTGGGTCATCCACCCAGGCTAGTGTATGTGTCTGTGTGTGTATGTGTGTTACTGTCCTTAAACAAATACAGCTTGTTTTTTCTGTCACTGACTTCACTCACATGACACCTTCTGATATGTTCTCTCAGTTTCTAATAACATAAACAATAAAAGCCTGGAGTCTGATGTGACAGTGGGAAATACCAACACTGATGACAATGTTGAAGATGTTTAGCACAGTGCCATAACAACACACTCACACGAGATGCTATTGCTAACATTTCATTTGCACTATAGTGTTGAAGGGGTAGTGGCCTTGGATGGGGACTAACACTGCTGCACTGCAAAGCCAGTGCGGCTGCTTTACACACTGACTGCTGCTTGTAATTTTCCAACTATGCTGAGCTGGCATACAGTATTATGTAATACCAGCAGGGAGGACACTCATTACTTAACCACAAGATGCTCCTTTTGACATGGCAGTGAGTCAAGACAGATGCGCTGAGTGATAAATGACAAACAATGTAAATGTAATTACGGTTGCAAAATCTGAGAAAAAACCAAAACAACACTTGAGTAACATGCAACTGCGTAGAACAAACATCAGCTTTGTGCCCTTGGATGTGCAGACAAGGTACATATGTCTGCTTCTGATGCCCATTACATAACAGGAGTTTGCACCATTTGGAAGCTTTTATTGTCCTTCTCGAAGCTGAGGACATTTATGTTCAAAACAATAGCATGAGTTGCTCCAGGGCTTAGCCGTTTATTTTAAATCAACTGAGGGCAAAGTGCATCATGGGGTTTCCATATAACCGCACAACCAAGAGGATGAAAGTACAAGAAGGATGATTGTAGTAAATATACACGGGGGGCTGAAGCATTTTTAAAATTACTTATCACATGGCTGCTCAGTCCAAAATTAGCTAATATAACAGTACAGTGTGTACTTGTCAGGTTACATTACAGAACGTTCTGCCCACTAGATAGCTCTAGTGCTAAGTAAAAACAATTTTTAGGTATTAAAGTGTCATCAACTCTTAATAACTGAACAAGGACGATGAATGCTTACCTCATGCAAATTTAGCTCTTTGACTTTTTCCTTCTGAATGACCTGAGATGCATAATAAGAGATAAGCAAAGATTAGTCACTGGATGACACTAACACAGAAAGCAGTTCCTCTGGAAATACGATAAAAGACTCAAGAGCTAATAACCAGCGTGTAATGAAAAATCAACCAGTCAAGCTGAATAAGAGACACAGAGATAATTATGTTCTCTAATATAGTTGCTGGTTTCCAGTGCCTGTGTGTGTCTATTTTTGTGTGTGTGTACAGAATGAGCTTAGTCGTCTTACATACATACAGTACCAGTTAAAGGTTAGGACATACCTTCCCATTTCCTTGAATGAGAAAGTGTGACTGGCAATGTACATGCTGTTAATGTTTTTAGCTGGCAGGTAGGGAGATATATGCGAAGACAAATTAAGAATCAGTCGTCTCCCTACCATCTATTATGCCAGCATGCATGTTGGAAGTGTTTTTGCATACTGGTATTACATAACTGAAGGATATGAGAGAGTCATGTTTATGCCCTCCATCACTCCCCCTTACTGGTTTTGTGGGTTATACACTACTGACAAGTTCCAACCTGAACCTGATTTTTCCAGCTGAGCAACTTGCTTCCCTTCAACTTTGGTACAATTCAGGAGAAGCATGTGATTTTCTTTGCACATTCCCTTTCTCTTCGACAACATTTGAATGTGTGTGTATATAGTTTATAATTTCTTAAGTGGTTTGTGTGTGTGTGTGTATGTGTCACTGGACTGCTTACTTGTTTGTATGCATATAGCTCTTTGTGTGCCTGGTGCCGTAACCTGGGGAGACGTAAAGACAAAACATCTATTTGATTAGTACGTGATCTTCAACTCACCACATTACATAAAAAAAGATATAACATTGATATGTCCTGGAAAAGGAGAGAAAAACAACAAATTTGTATGTCATTTCTTTATCAAATACTTGCCTTATGACACCAGGCTATGCTATTGTATCACTGTGGTGCCAGATGATGATAAAATGAAAAAGCAATTTTGCAATACATATTGAATATCATACTTGTACTAGAATTTTGCAGTGCAGACGGTTGAGATAAAAATGGTTTTGGTGCGTATGCACTGCATGACTGCATGCGTTAGAGGAGATGATTCTTCCTCAGGCAAATACCAGGTAAAACAAACATGAGACTACTGACTAAATTAATAAAACCGGATTAACCAATTACAGAAACAGTGAAAATAATAAAACGACATTTATAAGGAGTCTGTTAAATATTTGTTTTGCTAAGTAATGCAATAGTAAGCCAAGTTACATATTAAGATATAATGCTTACAAGAATATAAGCCTTGGTTTCTTTTCACAACAAGCGCTGAACTTAAAAAAGTAAAATATCAACTAAACAACATCACCCAGAAATACTGTACATTGGATCAGACATTAAAAAAAACATTACGGTGGGTTGTTGAGGCATTCAATTTAAAACAGAGAGTACTCACAGATACAACCAACGTTTCTGGTGTAACTCTTAATAAAAACATTGTTCTTGTAAAATGAGCAAAACTAATAAAAAAAAAGGCTCAGTGACAGAACAGGGAGAGCAAGACAAGAATCTAAGTACTGAGAAGGAAAACAAAACGAGTAGAAAAGAGGGAAGAAAATGAGCAAGAGAGATAGGAGAAATTCATAGGTTTGTAAGATTTACCTCCATTACAAGTAACCTTAACCTCTCGCAGCAGAGTGAGAGGGATCTGTAAAACAAGCAGCACAGTCTAGGAGAGAAACTGACATTTTGAAAGAGGTCAGCAGGTAAAGGTGCAGAGACTCCCAAGGGTAGGGGTCAAGGTCATGGGTGGAGGGGTCGGGGAGGAGGGGTTGGATGGGGGTGGGGTGTGGGTACAGGTGGGGGATGGTGGGGGTCATGGGTGACTGATGTGGGTTGTATAATGGCCCCTAAGTGTGCAGTGGGCAAAAAGGACAAGGTGAATGACTGGTGTCCAAATTGACCGTTGGTCTTAAAGCTATCATTATCATAATTTGACAGCAGTGAATGTGTGTCACCCATCATTATAGGGTGTAAATTTTACAAACTGCAGTGCTGACTACATGTAGATTGATCTGGGTTGTTATTTTAAAAGACCACTGCGCAATCCTTTACTTTGCACATTCATAAATATTTAGATCGTACTCGTGACCCTTCAAGGTGTATTTTACTTTCAGCGACATCCGATGCTTAAAGAAATACTTTCAAATCCATGTGAGTGCAGGGATGCATATTTCACACATGTGTGGTAGATGTTGTTGAGTACTGCTGTGAGAGGCTGTCTCCTGTCAAACTGTGTGTGTGTGTGTGTGTGTGCGTGTTTGTCTTTGTGGGAATAACAACCAGTCACATGTCAACTCTATTCCTCGGCCCCTTCATTCACCTGTCAATGTAAACAATAGCAAAGATCTACAGAAACTATAGGATTCCTCCTTTCAAATGACTTTTTGCATGAATAGCAGAGGAAGAGTTTGCTTAAATGAAGCTGTCAGGCTGTATGAAAATAAAATATAAATAACGAGGCTTTGAATGGTATACTCAACATCCTTGATAATGCACATGATTTTGGTAATCTCGGGCCAGTTCCTTTGGGAGACTGCATCTTTAGACGCCTTTAATGGAGCGAAATCGCTCCTTTTTTTGCTTTCAGTGACTTAAACTAGCACTCTTGACTTTCAGTATTGAATCATGGTACTGCATCAAAGTCATGACGTATCTCTTGACAGATAGATGAGCAATTGTAGGAACACAGGTGAACTGAACCTACTTACCATTTGGCCTGCAAGATAGGATATTACAGGGTGGCGAGGGGTGAATTTTGTTGGGAACTGCTGCTTCTCACTGTTTTAGATAAAAGATGCTGGACGTTATTTCTGTTAAGTTTGTTGCTGCCAGGAGTTAACCCCCTGCAGCAACAGTAGCCAGGACACTTTGATTAAACCAGCTGGGTTATAAAAAAAAAATAAAAAGAGAGAGAGGGGGCAAGGGAATGACTAGTAACAACCTTTTTCCTTAGTGGGTTAATAATTACAGGATTACACTCAACTCTCAAAAATGATGCTTTAACTAGATGAATATAAATGTTACAAACAAAATATTTAAACATCCAAATATGAATGAATATCATGGTGAGGATATTAAGGAGGTTGAGTGACTATTAGGGAAAAAAGAAAAAAAAAAAAAGGAATATCACTAGTCTCTTTGACGCAAAGTGCCATGATCATAATAATGTAGACAAGCAGCTTTGAACCGCAGCATAATATTACTTTTTTCCCCTCATCAATATGTCAAGTCACCAAATTGTAGTATTGTAGCTACTTTCTCCAAACTGTGCTGTTGAAACATTTTGCCCTTTTATGAAAGAATATTAGCAAAACAAATACAAAAGCACACATTTCTAAAAAAAGGGAAAAAAAGGTTTAAACCATAGTGACAAGTGTCATACAGTTTGTTGGACAGAAACAATCAGTACAATAAGTATTTTTGCATATATTTCAAGAACATAACAAATTCGGGGTGCAGACTTGTTTACTGACCTCTACTGCAGTGTTTCTATGAAAAGAAACAATAATGCCAGTTAAAGTATCCTGTTTATGCATAAATGTGAATACAGGGGAGCACAGGGGAGTGAATAATTCATGAGCCAAAGTGACCTAAAATGTACAATGATTTATTTTGAGGACTGTTGCATAATGACAGAATTAACAATGAGCCTTAATTATGAATTTCAAGTGTCAGATAAGTGTAGGTACTACAGACAGTTTTTTCATCATAAGAGTAAAGCAAGCAAGATTTAATTCCATTTAGATGTGCGCAAAGCTATCATTGTATTAAAAGTTCAGGTCAGAAAAGCTTTGTTAATTGTAAATCCACATCTAAAATGTAAAATCTGAAGAGGTGAGTGTGCAGAAATGAGGCAACGATACTTTAAATTTGCTTAGTTATTTGAATTTGTAAATGACTTTTTAGGACAAGCAAATCTGGCGCAACATCACATCCCTCCAAGAGAAACTACAGCCAGCGTTAAGCGCTGCGTCAAGGTGTGTGTGTGTGTGGCTGACTTTTTGGTTTCTAAGGTTGACTGGTTTGGAAATTAGATCCCTGCAAGCCTAAATATACATTTCTCTTGAGAGACATTTAAATGTATTTGTGATTTCCATTGTGCCTTTTGGAAAGTGGCCATTGCATGAGCAGGATAACTCAAGTCCGCACAGTCCATTAATATCTGAAGACAACTTGTGTTGCAACTACAATCACATTAACGATTTGTTGCTCTCAAGTCAGTAGAAGTGAAAGTCAACTAGCCAAAGAAACCCACTGGATGACACTTGTTTTTTGTCACAAACCCACACAGCAAAACATCAAATTACAGTAAAAATTCGAAGCAAAGCCAAAACCAAAGCTAAAAGGTGCGTTGAGCTTACCTTATTAAGTAGCAGCAGAAGAGGAGGCTGAGAATGAAGACAAAGATGGCTGTCCCAAACACCACAATGTAGATATTAAGGGGGAGGTTCTGAAACCCTATATTTGGCATCCTGAAACTGTAGTGCGGGAAATCGGAGCTCATGGATATTCTGGAGGGAGAGAGATAAATGACATCTAAGTATTTCTACACATTTCCACCACACACAAAAAACTTGGACCACTAATGAAATGGCAACAAATGACACAAGGGGAAACTGGAACTGAGAGTAATTTACAGTATTTATACTTTCAAATTACTTTTACTTTCAATATTACATCAACATATTTCAAGTTTCAGTTTTATTGTTATTATTTCATTTTCAATCAAACTCAAACTAGAGGATTTCATTCTTCTCAGAGATTTTAAAGCTTTATTATCAGATAACACTTTTGTAACAGTTCTTTGATAATTGTGACTGTCTAGCCTTAATTGTGTTGTTTGTTGATTGTGTGCTTGTCTGAATATGAATGTTTCTTGTTCTCATGTCCCTCGTGAAAAAGAGATTTAAATCTCACTGACAATAATTGATTAAATGAAGCTTAAAAAAATAAATGAGAGGAGATATGATGAGTCTTGTGGATTGTGGAGTTTTTTTACATGTCATTTCACATCATTTCTTTGGTAAAACATTTATACTGCATTTCATATCTATAAATGGATATTTTAATGTAATCTTAATAGATACTGACATTTTTTTATGTGTAATATGTGTAGTGTAATCGCAGTATTTTAACATTGTGAAACCGAATCATTTCATTATTGAGGTTTTATATTTCGGCATCACTACATTTTTTTCCTTGGACCAATAATGAAATGGCAACAAATGACACAAGGGGAAACTGGAACTGAGAGTAATTTACAGTATTTATACTTTCAAATTACTTTTACTTTCAATATTACATCAACATATTTCAAGTTTCAGTTTTATTGTTATTATTTCATTTTCATCAAGGTGGAAAAAGGAAAAGTGTCTTTTTTATAGACAATATTTCCTATATTTTGCTTCTTTTTTTGAGTAGCTATATCAAAATCATGGCTGAACGGCAATTTTTTGACAGATTTTAAAGTCTAAAGAAGATTAGAGGACTGTAGCAGCTCTAATAATGTCATGCGTGTCCTTCATTACATCTGTGATTGCACTTGAGTGAGTCCCCAACAAACAAAACAACTATTTTATATGACAGAATATGTGAAAGGTATATAGACAAATAGGCTTCAAATACAATCCTTTGCAAATGGCATCTCCTTCACAGTGCCTCTCGTCTCAAAACCCACATAATTATTCTGTGATGTCCATGAACTCTATATGTAAAAACTCTGAGATGAAGATTTTGAACTCGTGAACCTGCTCCAATTCAGACTGTTCAGAACAGGTAAAAAAGCTTTTTGGTTCACATAAAAACAGACACTAAACCATTAGAGTGATTCAATGAAAAGCCACTGTAGGTTAAGGTTAATATGCACTGGACTGCGGCTCCCTCCCTCTCTTAGCCACTGAGCCAATGGCAATCCCTGCACGGCTGATTTACGACTCACAGCAAAGCCCTCCAGCTCTACGGTTTGCTTAAATTGGGAAGATGCCCAAACCTCAAAATCTACATCGAAAGCAAACAGCAGGGCAATGGCACAGTGAGAAATAAACATACTGTAACTTTATATGACATATTAAATTCTCATTTGCTAACACAGCCTTTCCTGTAATAAAAAAAAAACAACAACAACAATGTTCTTAAAGGCGACACATTATTATTATTTGTCTGCTCATGTTATGTAAGCATACCTGAAAAGTCCTTGCAAAAAAAAAAAAAAAGTGATTCATAAAAGTCATGGCTCAACAGCAAGAATCTATTGGTCAAGTGCTGTTACTCAATATACCAAAGGGATATGACTAGACATGTCTACGCTTACCCAGGAAAGAGGAGGGGAGGACAGGAATAACTTTTGCTCCTTTTGAAACCCTGTCTTGTGCCCCTCCCCTTCAAACCAAACACCAAGAGCTTCATTCCTCTGTCCTCCTCATGATAGTGGAAAGTTTTGTAGGTTTTGCTAAACCCCATCAGACATTCTCTTCTGCTTATGATCACACCATATCTCTATCAGAGTGACCCAAAAACCTCTTCTCTATTAAATAAGTGAGGTGTCTCTCCGTGGGGAACACTGTATCAGTGGTATCCCCAGAAGCCTTTATATAACATTACTTACTAGCAGCAGTCATGACAGGCGCCTCAATGTGGGACCACTTGACTCACCTATAAAAAGGGGGAGGGGGGTTTGGCAGAAGTGTCATTCACCATTTAAGATATTCACACCTCTTTCTAGCTTTCTATGCCAAGACGCTGTTCTGGTAAAGAGATCTCGCTCATGATATTGGAGAACAGGAGTGATAAGATGAGTAACATGAAGTTCTCTTTTCAAACACATGTTTCAATATCTCACTATGACTTTCATATTACCAGCTGAGCTTGTCTCAACAACAACTCACTGCCAGCTCAGTCAGTCACATTTTAGTTTTAAATACAAGGAACTCTCACTGTCTTGAAAACATGCAGAAGAAGAAAAGGGATGCAGAGACATTTGGCACAAACGCCAGTTCATGTCTACAAAAGGAGGTGTAGCAGGAGTAGCATGTTAGCAGAGCAGTAGCAGCAGCTAGCGCTACGTTTGTCTGTCTACACAGGATGCATTCGGAGTGTTCAGTGTAGGTCACCTGCGTTTTCAAAGCACTCGGCGCTCGATACAAACAGACTAATGCATTAACATGCATACAGCGAATATACAGTGAAACGTGAATCATTAGACAGCTGCTGTAGACAGCTGCATTGGTTAAAATAGAGATGTATCTGTTCTCTCAGACACAGCGTTAGAGTTGTACTATGCTAAGTGAAACACTGCCCATAAACTGGAAGTGCATGAATGTTACTGGCGTGTTTTGCTGATGCAAGTGCGAAACAACATTATCATCATCATCACATCCATGAAATCCAAAGATTCAAGTGGTGGCTGGAGACAGTGACTCCAGCTAGGGCTCAATGAAATTGTTCTTATATCCAAATGGCAACAAAGTCATTTCAATTGGTTATTTCGCCGTTAACTATCGAACCACTACTGAAAAATTTAGCTAATTTATGAAATCCTGTCACTCTCATGGCTCTTCCTTGTCCATTTTCTAAAAGGTACTTTGACAAACTCAAGTCCTGCTTCTCTCTGTGTCTCTCTCTACACAAAGCCATGACACACCCCCAACTTCACTTAAGTGAGAAACACAACATGCTGCGGACCTACATGCCTTCTACACATACTAAAAGACCTCTGGAGATACATGAAACCAGCACAGACATTCCTTTCTTCACTGTAGGTACTGAAGTAATCCTATAGACGACGGACTTCTGTCGTTTCTTACATTTTGATTATTTCAATTAGTCATAAGCTGACAAAATACAGTTAATACTATATGAAGCCAACTATTTGTTAAGTTACTACCATGCCAACTTTGCAGCGGGCTTTTTTCCAACTGGTAAAAAAAAAAAAAAAGAGCACTTTGAGAGGACAGCTGTCAACCTCGTAAGACAACTGACAACTAAAGCATACACACGCATACAACACAGACTTACTGTACCCGCGTGGTGCCTTCATGCTGCAGAGCAGAAACGCCTGTACAGATCTATACGGAGCACAGGCATGAGAGAAGTGACATGACTTATCCTTAACAGCCCTGTCAGTGGGTTGTCTCTTGTTCACTTGTTTGGATCGCAGCCCTTCTTTGACCGGTTCATAAATGCTCCATGCCAAACTCAAGCCCTTCTTCACTCTCTGACTCCTTTTGGTTTATCTCTCTGAACAGAGTCACAACAACCCCCCAGCCCCCTGTTTATCACACACAAACACACGGCGCAGCAACATGCTCTCCAAACACCTCTAGAGGAATTTGAGACACTGACAATCCATCCTACACAGTAGATAAGTAAGAACAAAAGCCCCTCGGCACTGGCCAGAAAAAAAAGAAAGAAAAACCTTTTAATAACAACCGACAACCCACAATTTCATTGCATAATATGTGGACACCATTCCTGTAAATTCCTCTAAAATTAGCCTAAAACATCTATCCCAGACATACCTTGGTTCTTGAACCATTGGGAGTACATGCATGGTTTTGGTTTCTTTTGAAAGGTTTTTATTTCCACCTAAATTTTATTTTTTTTTTGCAAACAGATGATTATTAGTTGGAAAACACAATGGGACCACAGCATTTAGTCTTACCTGGTCCAAGTTCAGTTTTTGATTGCGAAGGAAACAACATCATCATCAAATAATGTGAGGAAAGGCTCAGTAAAATTCTTCTTTTCAGTAACAATCAGACAAAGTTTGTAATATGGCAAAGCCATTTCCAGTGCAATCCTTTCCTTCTCGTGGTCAAAGAGTGAATACTGCAATTCATGATACCATGGAAATAGTTTACAAAACCTTTTTATAGTTTCAAAAGCTTGACAAGTTTATACCTCTGAATCACCGTCCACATCTCCCGTTCGTTCAGTGATTCAAATATGTCTGGCGTTGTGTTCATTGACAGCTGTTGTTGGAGAAACAGTCGACCATTCAGTGCTTTGTGGGCGGGACAATCAGGGATGACATCTTCCTGGTAGCTTGCTGGCTACTTAGCGATCAGTTGCAGCAAAACAAAACATTTCCTCCTTCCCAAACACAAATTTGCTTACATAACTAAAATCAATGCAGAGACAAGGCAAATGTTCCCAACCTCATGAAATGATGGAAAGCATGTAAATACAATTACTTTGCATATTTAATGCACAACATGGCCTCATGAATCAAAACACATCCATCAAGTGTTGCAGTGGTGCTAGACCATCAGTGGGTTAACTCCTCCACTGAACTATAAATCAATTTCTATGCTCGAGGCATTTACTGCATGACTGCCATGACACGCTACACAGAAGCATAAATCCGCCTTTACACTGCTATGGAGTATGGACAGCTTTAGTACAGACGTGGGTCATTCAGGTGGGGGTAACAGGTTTGGAGTTGGTAGTATGTCATTGGAGGTATGTTGGTCATCACCAATGCAGGTTAGACTTTAAGGCCAGACTTTAAAAGCCTTCTACTCTGCACTATAAGGCTGTTATCCTCGCTCTGTAAAACACCCCTACAGTAAGTATCAAGATTCGCTGAGCTAGAGCATCTTAGTTGGATCAATTCATCTAGAAATCTTACCCCTTTGCAGTAAACAACCCACATACCACAAAAATGCTTTTGTGATGCAACATTGTCAATCATAAAGGTCTGTTATCAAATGAGCTGACATGCTGGACTAACTGATAACAACAATTCACCAATGAAGAAGGTGACAAATTTGAAGAAAAAACAAATGCTTCCATTCATGCAGTGAGGGATAACTGAATGATTTAAGTAAGGAGTATAAAAATGATAAGAATCATATGATATGGCCGTTGCACTCCCAAGATTTCAACCCAACTGAACACCTTTTGGGCCAATGTGATAGACATTGCTCTCCACCACAATCATCAAAACATCAAAGTTAGGGGATATATTTTGGTAGAATGGCGTTTTTTCCAGTTTACCAGACAGAGTTAATGCCAGGGCCCACTGAAGCTGCTCTGGCAGCCAGTAGTGGTCCAACAGCTTACTAAGACAATTATTGTTGGGTTTAATTTGTCACACATCTCTATTTTCAATAAATTTTTAACAAACCTTACAGTCAGATTTTTGATTTGCTGCGAATACCTGCCATGACATTAAAAACTAATCAT
This sequence comes from Euthynnus affinis, assembly GCA_029490765.1. Lineage (NCBI taxonomy): Eukaryota > Metazoa > Chordata > Actinopteri > Scombriformes > Scombridae > Euthynnus > Euthynnus affinis. The sequence continues at coordinate 17,227,754 of CM055838.1, read as the reverse complement.
TGTCTAGGTTTAAAAATAGTTTCCTAAACTCCTTTCACAGTGTTTCCTGCTATGAAATAGCTTCTTGTAAATCTAAAAATACCTTGCTGCCCTTCTCCCCCTGATGGGTCCAACCAGGACAAAAGTCAAACCTGCACGCTTCAATGGGGATAAAACTAGCTGAGTGATAAAACGTGAATGTAAAGTGAGGTAGCTCTACTGCACAGCAATGGAAGTAGAGACGTATACCAGTTATAAATGCTTTGTTGTAAAAACATGTTAGATTCGGAGGATAAGCCTACAAGAGAAAAACTGCATTCAGGGTGAATTTGGTCTGAAATCGGGCAACAAACAGCGTCTTATTGTCGAAAAGGGCAGATGTGACTTGAATCTGCTTGTTTCATCCCACCATTTCTACCAACTATCTGCCTCTCTCACTCAGACGTTTTCACATGGCCTCACCCTATTACATAACCAGCAACAAGACCGTGCATAGCACATCACATTCTCTGGATATGTGTGGGAAAAATCACAGTCATTGTGCACTGCAGTTTTTCCTTTTGATATGATAGAAGAAGAAAACAAGAAAAAGATCATTTCAAATTCTGTTAAATGAAAGACAGAGAAGTAAAAGCTAATAGAAGGTTAATGCTATCATGTGTTTTAGTCTTCAGCCTTCAAGACTCAGTTCACCCATATTCTAAGAAAAAAACAAAAAAACAAAACTGAGATCAGAAACATATTTTTGTCCAACCTGTAGTGGTGTCTGGCCACACCAAAACACTTGGTTTTATGTGCCAAGGGTGGTGTGCCCATCAATCTTTATGTCAGAGATAAGATGAGGGCATTTTATGACACTTTTTTTACTTCCAGTACTCATAGACCCTGTACCCAAATCCCACAAGATCCACTGGCACAACTGGAAAAATGATTCAGAGGTATTTCAACTGACAGTATGGTTTTCCTTTCTGGTGAAACTTCCACAGAATAAAACCATTTAATGGGCTGCTATGTGTGTGTGTGTGTGTGTGTGTGTGTGTAGGAAACTTAAGCTTTCTTCTTAAAATAAATATAACTCTGACTAAATAAAGCAAACATCATAATTTCTCAGAATTACTCCTCTTTTCTCCAAATACTGGCTGGTAATAGTTTCACTACTTGACAAATTCTTTGGACTATTTATTAACCCAGACTACCACCCACAAACACTTCACAAGAATCATCACCATAATGCCAAGAAGTCTTCACTTATTTATGTGGCATAATGGTTTCATTTTGACTAACTAGTCGAAAGAAAGTATGCCAACTTCCTTAGAACAGTTTCAAAAATACTCTACATTCATGTGACAGTTCAGTTTAATGATGTCACCTCTACAGTCTCATATCACAATATTTTGATCAGAAATCAGGACTATAATGACTCCTTAGTAGTTACCCTACATATGTATAAAGAACAGAGACACCAAAATGCTTTAAGGATATATTAAACTATACAAGACAAGACTTAAACTAAGTGTTGGCAACTGGACTGGACTTGATCTTACTCAACAAAAGCTACGACCCTGAAAGTGGGTCATAGAAATGTTACATAGACTACACTGTGGGTGGGTTTTGTGAACCATTTTACCATTTGTTCAGTTGTTACTACCGGTGAGGTAGTAACAACTGAACAAGGCTGGAAGGAAATTCAAATCAATCAAAACAATTATGCAACCAATCTAAACATGAGGCTTTAAATTACTGCAGTTTAACACAATTGTTGCCGACTTGATGTTCTCTTAGACAAACCCAAGATCATTCTTAAAGCATTCCTTTCCTCTTGCTCAGTTGTTATGTAACTTATTCATCATACAGTATGATGACGGAGGAACTTAATCAACACAATGACTGCACTGCTCTTCCACCCACAAACCTCCTTAGACCTCTTCTAGACGTCACTCTTGATCAATAGTGAAAAACAGAGTATTACTGCTACTGTTTTTTTCCTATGAAGAAGTAATGGTTTATCTAAAACAGTTTAAATATACTCCTGACCTTTGTATTTTCTCAGAATAGTTCTAAGTATAATTTATATTTGTATGATCTCATTACACATCTAATATTTTGTTTAAAACAACCCCCCAAAGCCTAACAGTTACTTGTGATCAGATCAGCCTACATCATCATACTTGCAAGATGCTGTCCAAAGGAGAAGTGGAAATTTCCACTAGCAGCCACGGCCGGCCATGAGATTTGCACATCTGAAACTTAATATGCCAAAGGGCAGCAAAAAACACCGGGGCCTCCGAGGCAGAGCGAGGGACTCTTCAAAATGTGCTGGCTGCGTAAGTGGAATTCCCACATTGATATGATGGGTTTGCTGAACCTACGGACCAAATTTTCTGAATTTCGAGTGGGGGAGGGCATGAAGCATTGCCAACTCGTATAATAAAAATACATTCATCTATATATAACTGCTTCTAGTAATTATGTTTCGTGAAAAAAGTGGCTAGTTAATCCAGCCAGGAGGAAAACAGATCTGTCAGAAAGCATAAACAGTCCAGATGTAGGATATAAATGTCAGTGAAAGATTTAGAAAAGCTTTGAAAAACTCTGTTTAAACAGTGAAGATGACGGTGATTTGATGATAATGCACCCCGTTACTTGAAAATAACCAACAGAGCTTCCACTTCAAGTCCTGAATTATACATTACAAAAAGCTTGCTTTTCCAAAGTTGTGGCAAGTTCTGCAGAAAGTAGGTTGCTGTAACTATAACTCCCATTATGGAGATGTGGGAGGTGCAGGACCTGAGTGGAGCTCATAAGGTCAACCTAATATCAGCTGCTTATGCAATTCCAATGACTGGATTTACATCTAATATCACCCCACTAGGGGTGTAACGGTATACCAAGTTAATGGTTCGGTATGTACCTCAGTTTTGAGGTAATGGTTTGGTATGATTTTGGTACAGCGGGATGTTGTTGTATGTTTATATTTTTGAAAAATATAAACATCCAACAACAGCTCATTGGCCAAAACTATTACCGAAACAGTTTAGTTGTGCTGCAATGGAAAAGGAAAACAACCTCAAGGAGTCTGGACACCAGCTGATCTGCTGACGGCTGTTTCATGCTGATTTATGGTCTAACTGTATATAAAGTAGTGAAAACGCAGTATCGTTTCACTAAAGAGATACCGGAGCATATTTCAATAATACTGTTGCACTCGGTCAGTTTTATGGGTCTCTCGTTTGTCATCCTGACAGCACACTATAGGGTAACCGGGGTAACTAGGCTAACGTTACCTTGGCTAAGCTAACACACCCATGCGCATGCTAGTGGTGCGCTGCCAAAATGTTCCAGGTGAAACTTGCTCTCTAGAGTTACTGTTCCGCATGTTGGAGTGAATTATCAAATTATTTTGACAGATACTGATCGGGTCACGAAGCGTATTCTCGGTATGACTGCATGCATCTAAAACGTAACACGTGTACCGTGACGGTTCATGATGAACACATGTAACATTACAACACCACTACCCTCCAACACCTATATACATATATCCACAAGCATACATAAAACCATGGCTTATAATAAACGGGTGGGTACAGTTAGAATTTCATCAATACTGGTATTGATACTGGTACTGCTTATCAGTATTAATAATTATCGGTACTCTTATCAATACTCCTCCTTAGTTTAATGGATGTAAAATGTATGTCTAGATGCACCAGTGATCAATGTGCCCATCATTTTTATAATTTATTTTTTATATATATTTTTCAAAGTAATCATGGCAAACTGCTAACTGCTGTTCATCTGGAGGAGGACAAAGTGATCTAAACTGCTAACAGGATGTTTAGCCTTCATGTGGTTGGTGGAGAAACAAGCCTCTTCCTCCATAAGTGACTTAATATATGTGCACAAGAAGTTTGTGTCTTCAAAAACAGGTAGATTTTAAAATGCATGGCATAAATTTAAGATCAGCAAGTTCTTTGACAGCAGGCAGACTGTCAGAGTGCCACAGCTAGCAGCACAGCTTAAATTATTAATGTGTTAAAATTTTTAGTTGCATTTCTGTCCATTATTCAGTCCACCATGTATTATGTAAACACAAACACGACAAAGGGAGCCATCATCGTTAGTGGACAGCTACATGTAGGAAAAAAGTTAACTCAACAGGCAAACTGAAAATGCCGAACTACAAATTAACGAAAGAATTTGTCCAAATACCGAAATCAATACTGTATGCTGTAGCAGCTTACTAGCATTACTGTTCAATCAGGAGCCAGTAACTATTCAAGACCAGTCCTCAGTAACCATCCCTATACATGTTATCATGTTATTTCCATGAAGTATATTCATTTAAAAACTTTGCTAGGGCAACAAATACTCAGTGTCAGTAACAAATATCCATCACAAGTTATTAGAGCTTTACGTGCTTATTTAGTCTGAAAAACTGCCAAACAAGGAATTTAATTTTAATATCATAAAAAAAACTTTGGGTTATAGATTACTTAAATAAACATATCATATCTTTGATGTTATTCATTCATAAATGGCATCTGTGTTTCTGTGCCAAGTTATTAATTCACCTTGAAACTATGTCTGACCTAAATATGTAACATTATCCTGAAATGCGAAACTGGCAACAGCTCACTAAAATGTAAAAAAAACTCGAAGGTTCAGAAGGGCAACAGAATTAGGATTTCAAGTATCCAAAATAAGACAAACAATACAGAACCCAAAATCATGTGACAGGAAAAAACAGAACTTCACCCATAAACTAGACTCATAAACAGGGCAAATATCCAAAAACATTGCTTTGACCTTTCCTATATTTGCTCTTTTGCTCTCTCTCTCTCTCTCGCTCTCTCTCTATCCCCTCAAACGCCATCGTTCCTCAGTGGACTCTGATAGTAACATAAGCTGACACAAACAAGAGGAACTGACACACACAGCTGTCTCACAGCGCTCTTGTCTCCCCGTATCCAGTGCCACATTTTTCTGGAGGGTTTTTTTTCCCCAACTTTCAGAATCCCACATCACTTCATTTACTGTCACCATTTGATTATTACTTTCTTCTCTTTTTTTTAACCAGATTTTAATATATTTTTATGGACTGTTAGTTGACTTTTTTCTAGGTTTGTCTTGTGGCCAAACACAAATGCACACACATTTTTTTTTTTTTTTTTTTTTTTTTAAATCAAAACCAATAGGTTGCTTCTAGTCAAAAAACAACAACAACATACTTTTCATATCACTGAACAAGCTGGTATTCAAATTGTTAACGTGCTTAATCCTATCTATGCAATGTCTGGCACAGCTACCTACTTTAGAGAAACAGGACACTTGTTCTGCAAAGTGCAGGGTCACAGTCGCTATAAATAAAACCTGTGGTCATGTGAGGGTGAGTAAGTCACGCTGAAACATGAAAACAACCTGAACCCAATACAAATCATATCACTTCTTGGGGTTATCTGCTACTGACCAGGAAGAAATAAACAAATAATGTAATCCAGACAAAACGGAACATAGAAAGGGGTCAAATAACTTTGACTCAATCTAAAATATTCCCTCATCTGATTTCTAATGGACACCAGCTTTGTGCATCTACTCAATAGAGATATTTTCATATATCTACAGTGAGACACCACTGTCATTAATCTATTTGACAAATTAAGTGTTTGAGTTGGCTGAGAGCCTTGTGCTCAAGGCCAAGAGCAACAGCTTTATGATTACTGGATGAAACTAAAGAGCAAACATGGGTACACAATATCAAAAGTTGCCCGCTAACTGCTCCATATCAAGATAACACAAAAAGACTTGATCAACACTCAATGCACGTACAGGCATTGTGCATGACTCATTCCTTGCATTTATATTATATTATATTACATTACATCAGAGGTTATTTAATTCATTTTGTCCAGGTCAGTATCACACTAACAGACAAAACAATTAATAGACTGTATAATAAAAAAAAACCTTCCCCACACATTGTGCTGGCAAACAGATATCACAACCTTTGCACTGGTTCTTCTGTGCTCTCTGATGTTTTAATATAGCATTAAGGAATTTAAATGTATTATTTTGCTACTATGAAAATAAGTCATGTAGTTAGCTGCAGCCAAATTTCAAGTTACAGGTTTTATCAGATGTATCAGGCAATGTGGGTTATTTTATTAGCAACAGATGCAACTTATTCCTGCTTCGACCTGTATATTTAGGGGTCTGCAACAAAACTAAATCATGCATATATTCGTTACATCACAATAACACACACAATTTAGAGTTTAGTTCCATTTATTTAGTTAAATTTACTCAGAGAAAATAAACATAGATCTAGATTAGATTCGTTATGTTTACATTGATTATGCTCACTGTGTGCAAACATATGTTGAGCCATTAGTAGGAGCCATTATTTAGGATAATTTCACCAAATGAAAGGGAAAAAAAAACATTTACTAACCTATTAAAACCACCTTTATCTTTGTTTCTTTTATTCACATTCTAGCTACATGGAAGATGCCTCCTAATGTCAAGCTATGTTACAGTTTAAATTACTTACAAAATGAAAGCAGCCCTCACCCCAAAAGACTGAACTGGTGGGGTAATATATCTTGGTAAAAAATCTGGACCACATCATTGTATTTACCCTGAAGATCAGCCAAGTACATGCTCAGCAATGGTTTACCTCTGAAAGTTAAAGGTCTGTCTACTGTGACAACTTAATGGATTCTAACTACACAAAATGTATTTTTGCCACATTTAGCCACGGGTATATTCTGTTACACAGAATAAACCCCCCTTAGGTTCATTCCCACTCTTACAAAAACTGCATATTGTACTTTCATTATGTGCGAACCCTGCAGGTATTTAGAGAGTCTGAAGAATGACTGTCTGAAGTGTTTTGACAGCTAAGCTTATAATTTCCAGGCTAAAAAACATGTATTTGGAACATGTTGGACCGACTCTACATGTTTAAGGAGACACTAGTCTGACCAAAATCTGTTATTTAATCTGGTATTTGACCATTTAACCTCTAACCTCACTGTGATGGACCAGTTCCCTCGAGTAATTTCCCTACACTTAAAGAATGTCCAGTACTGTTAATTTCCTCTTGACTGGAATATTACACAACTGGTGTTAACACACTGCCGGTACATTTCCTAAACCACATGTCAGGATGTTTTACATGCGCGTAAGTAACTGGCTTACAGTCAGCTTTGTAAGAGTAAGCTGATTTCTTAACTGTCATGTAAACAAGAAACTGGGTTTGTGTAATTGGGATCTGGAATGAAAGAAACCTGGTTTTCCCCGTGTATATTTCTCTTGGAGAACGCCGATTTCCCCGCCATGTATAGGCGAGTTTCTAATTGTGTTTTTATAAGTACGCGTGTGCCTGACATCACGCTGGTGACACAGGGAACAGCTGGGTGGCTGGATGAAAGTAGAGGTAGTTATACAGAGCAACGCAGCGTCCTCACATTTTAAATAACTCCATCTGAATTTCAGCCTGAAATCAAAACACATTAACCTCCAGAAGTCCACATACTTGAGCGCTGTGAGGAAGAGCTCCAATCGGTCCTTCTGTTTGCTTACCTGTCGTCTCTTCCGACACACCGACCCATAAAATACACTCAAAATAAGCAAAACAAAAATCTGATCTGCTGCATGTGTACACAGATTTACAGTAAACCAGTTACTGTAGTGCATGTAAACATGTGAACGTTAACTTAAGTGCTTGTAGGCTCACTGATTAACTAGCAGACTGTATGAGAGGGTGTTTACGCACCGTTCACCATCAAGGTTATCTTAGTATTACTAATCCCTTTAATCACAGGAGTGTGCTTTCATATTTGGCAATACTGGATGTGAAGAAACATAGCTGACTCCCATTTGTCTCAGAGTATATGACCTCTTACAGAAGCCATCTAAATACCAGTGCAACCATTTGCATTGCTCTGTTAGGAGAACAGTGAAGTCAGATGAAGAGCAGCACCTTAGTGTTACAGACGCCCAGTATTGCAGCTACGTGACCCCCTTAGAAAAGTAAATATAGGAAAAAGGAAGAAAGGAACAAGCTCTGCTCGTTCCCTTTTGGTTAATCTCTTCAGGATTAAGTTGCAGCTATTCGTAAATCCATTATTAATTTTGTGGTGAGATCTTAACTGCCTACTGCTTTCAAACTCATAATGTACTAAATCGAGTTTCACCATCTGAAACTTAAGAAATGTCAGGAAAATGATTTAAATCTTTTCAATTGACATCATTATTAAACAGCAACTGATATGTCGACCATCATCCATGACCTGTTTTACTCTACAACTATACTGTGAATTTCTTATCTTGTCTTATATAACCAGATAATTATAACTAGACTAAGTTTGGACTTAAGAGCAGCTGGTGCCCACAGCTTCTGGTCCTTTAAGGTGCCACCAACCTGGTGCACATGTTGAGAAGAGCAGAGAATGAAACCTACATGTGTTCAAGTGGACCATTTCATCAATGATTTCATTTCAGTTTACCTTACACTACTTAAACCTCAATGAAAAGTGAAAACGTTATCCGGCTTAAAGCAGAAATTAACCTTGAGGGATATAACATCATATTTATGCAGGTACTTACTGATAGATAGATAGATAGATAGATAGATAGATAGCTGTGCACACCTTTGCTCACATTTTCATTTCTCCTCTGCCTTCAAACTGTTAAGTAATACTTACTTAAAATGACCTGAGGACATTCTGGATTATTGCCTGGTTTGACATATTACTTAACTGCTTTAATTTACATAAGCAACATTTGAAAGTACCCATTTTATTTTCTGCATTTTTCCTTCTTTATTCATACTATGACGACTAAAACTGCCTTTAATGCATGATAGTCTCCAAAGATGACAGCTTGGAGGCCAATGAAAAAAAGCTTCATGTAGCAGATGCTACTACTGGGGCATTCACGTTTGTACATTGCTTAGTGCTGTGCAATGTTTAACCACTCCAGCTCAAGATTAGGTGGGTACTAATGCTCACATTGGCAAACATCACTGATTGCTACCAACGCTGTCTTAAATCAAGCTTTTGGGACCTGCTGTCCCATCTAAAGGATGGCATTCGGCCACAGAAAGTTGTCTGTGTGCTTTTAAGACAGCTGTATATTTTAACTGTTTTGAAGTACTATATAAATTAAGTTTCCTTGCTTGTTTTGCTTATAGACTTTCAAAGGCAAATTCAAAGGCACTACCAGTTATGTTTTCCTCTGTTTTGGACAGGAGATACAGTCGTGAGCACAGTGTTCTCAGAGGTCAGTGCACGGAAAGTTGAACATATTTGAACTTCTAGTGCAGCCCACTGTCTATTGACTGCATTGGATCAATGCTGAAGTCAGTCAAATAACCTGAATTCAACCCAATGGGGAGTACGGCTATGAAAAGAAATGCATTACTGTGATTTTAATATATGCTCTCCATACTGTAAATACTAGAAACTTTATAGAGATTTTTTGGGACATTGTTCACAGTCTCTGATGACTGGGCAGGCAGCTGCTTCCACAGACAGAGGTCAGTGTGCCTGATTTCTGGCAACATAAAAAAAAAAAAGTATCTCATTTTATCAGCTTAGAGTCTGGAAGTACTGGAAGTTTGTCATGTTTTTTTTCTATTTACAGAAAAGTGTTAAATAAATACACCAGGTAGATGAATGCATACAGATACGAGCTAAACAGTATCGTACTTGAACTGCGGCCAACTACACTTATTCAGCCTGGCGTGTTATAGGTCAGGCGTGTTAACAATGCTGTCAGTGTTGACGGAAACCCAGAGAAAGCCCCTGAGCCCTACCATGCGTTTTCACCACAAGGCTCACCACTCTCTGGCTTATAATGTGGGGAGTTCAGATGCCGACTATCGTGACTGTATTTTCTGTGTACGTGACTAATGATATGACATGACAACAAGAAAACATATATATATAAATATGAGATTATGGTGATAGGACATCATGGAGCCAGTTGACTTTTGACCACACATTATGCTCAGTGATTTGATCATGTAAATGGCTTCACACAACGTTATGTACACCATGACAACCTGGTATCTTTATTTAGCACTTAAGGTTAACACATTCCTGATGCGTTTATTGCTTATTAGAGGACAGGAGCCAACTGGGCGTAGGCTCGCTAGCTAGCAACGTTAATGGCTAGCGTTAACCGTAGCTACGAATGACATAGCGTTACTTGACGTTATCCCTGAGCTGTTTACGGTCCAGATTAACTAAAAAATAATAAGGTTATAAGCTTTAAGTCAATTCAGAAACATTCACACTTCACACTGAAAAGTCTTCATGACAATACAGGGCGACTCACATGCCGAACTAGTTAACAAACCATATATTTGACTGGGTGTGAAGTCGTAAAATAGGTTAACAGCATCACTGCTCGCGGCTAAGTTGGGCACATTTAACGGTTAACGGTGGCTGACAATGATAAGCGTTAAATTAAAAGAAAGGACCGTTCACTCACCAGCGATTCCCTCAGTCCCAGTAGTAGCTGTGTTCTTCTGTGATGTATTTCTTCACACACTCGAGGTGCTACAAGGCGTTGGCAAGGAAAAATAAAAACGAGAAGTCGACCCAAACTGAAAGCGAAAACTGTTGGGCAACAAAACCGCTTGATATTAACGTAACCAGCCCCCGCTGCAGGGCGACTTCACCACACAGCCCCCGCCTACGATGTGGACGTTGGTGGCGGTTATGGTCACAACGGGAATCTCGCTAGCCGGAGTCCGAGTGGGGAAACGGAGGTGAAAAAATAAGAAAAGAAATAATAACAAACGACGTTAAAATCTTAAAAGAGATGTAATAGTGGTGGATAAATGTGTATAGTTGGCAGGGAGGAGGGGGGAGGGAGGGTCCCGTAATGGGCTTTTCTCGTCGTGATTTCCCTAAAAAAAAAAAAAGCCAGTCGGTAGCAAACGGGAGTCGTTGTTTGCGATCCGCACGGTTTGCACGTAAACGTTTGTTAGCCCACGACCACCAGGAGCTGGATCCCACCTCCTCCTCCCAGTAGGCTCAGTGTATACAGACCAATGCGGCTATTGCTGCCGGAGGTTTTGAGGACAGCGTGTACGTACGAGGGGGAGTGATGCTAGCATGAGAGGGAAGGAGGGAGGGGATGCTGCACATGGTCACGTAGCTGATCGCAAATTATATCCTTGAAAATAATGGTTCAACCCTGAACCATCAATGGTTCCGTAACGGTGATGCCATGGACTAATTTCACAAGGAACCCTTTACACACAGTATATTAACCAATTCAAGAGTACTTTGGCAGCTGCAACACTTACTAGTATCGAAATAGGCAATATAAAATATATAAAATAGCAAGTATCAAAAGTACTGTAGTATAGTGACAAGAGAATACGCCTATATTTTATGTATGTAGTAATTTACAATAACATATTATACAAGAGAGACAGCCATTGAATTAAAAGGAGGAAATACCATTAGATATGTGTATCTATATATAAATATATATTCTAGTGTAGGTTATATAGCTAGTTCTGAAGTGAAAATGTGATAAAAGTATTACTACCATCGTGTTAAGACACCACATTGCACATAAAAGTATCACATTTAAAATTATTGTCATAATCATCCCTCCTATTCATACTGACCACTGAAAGATCCCGTCATAATGTACATACAATGTTGATGGCAGTCAAAATCCACAAGCCTTCTGTGCAAAAATGTGTTTATTAAAAGTTTATCCAAGGCTAATATGAAGCTTCAACATCCAAATGAGTCAAATCAAGTCGATGTCTTTCATCATTACAGTCGTTTTAGTGCCAACATCCCTCCGTTTGTTACTATACTTCCACCACAGCTCAACAGGGAAACACAAAGAGGGAATTTGATGCTAAAAAGACAGATATCTATATATATTTCTATATATTAAGACTAACTCAGACTGCTGAAGTCTCATATAAGTTTTAAGAGTTTACTATGGGGTTATAAATCATATGTTATATTAGCCAGAGGTACCAAAGAAGGATGTGATGATAAACACAGAGTTAGCGGTAGTATTCAAATCTAATCAAATACCACATGATATAAAGCTTCATCCCTTGATCATAAGAAACTACCCTCAGTTTTAACCTGAACCTTTATTTATAAGGGTAGCTGTTGCAATAGCAGCAAGCAATGTTTATTCATGTCAGCATGCTGTAGTGAATTCTAAGCTGTTAGTCTTTCTCAATGACAATGATGGTGATGATGTGATGGTGATGATTGTGGCTTGTTTCAGTAATGGGAGGATACAGCTGAGAAAGAAAGTCATTCATACCGGTAATATCTCAAAATTGCTCCCATTAAATATTTTTAGACTACAGGGCTGTTTTACGGCTATTTTTCTGAAGTGATTTTGTCGATTATAGAGGCAGTGTTGCTGTAATATTACCTGTACAGTCGATTAGTTCTGAAACACAAGTTAGTATATCACATGTGAAATGCATTTTTCTTAGGATGGATGGAATTAAATAAGCATACACTACAAATATAAACAATATAGACACAAATTGACTCCATCATGCTACCAGTTTGGGATTGAAGGCAGGTTGACAGTTTGAAGTTTTTCATTCAACCAAACCTCACATGAAGGGGCATAAAGTAACACACAAAGAGAGATATTGTATGTCAGGACCCCCCCCCCCCCCCCCCCCCCCCCCCCCGCCCCCCATTTGTAGTGTGGTGATTAAGTACCAGGTTACAACCTAGATTCAAGCCATCCATTGAGTCCAAACTAACCTGAGCATGTAAACACAAAATCAAGTTACTGTATGTGAGCTTTGAAAGACTCTGGAGTAAGTAAAGATGTCTGGTCCATGCAGACTCTCATACATGTGCAGACTGAATTTCAATTTCCAGATCACAGGTAAGGAGATTTCCACCAACACACAGAAAGATGAGAGCGGAAACCTCACCTCTGATGGTTTGAGCAGCTTCTTAGGGGAGAAGCACTCTCAGTCATCACTCTACAAACTATGGATGTGGAACTTAAGTGAAATTATACGCTGGTTGGCTCATCAGAAAACCCTCACATTTTATTAATAACATTTTATTAGTAATGTCTCTCACCATAACAGACCTGTATCTGCTCAGAATTTTATCTCATGTGTTACATTTTAAATGATACATATGAAACAGTTAGTTATGTGGACGTAGCTTATTTAGGTACATATTCTTGTCTGTTCTCACAGATCTCATTAAATCATGATTTTTTTATAGTCTGATAACTAGACTGAGTTACCATGATCACTGAACAAATGTGGGCGACGGTACAGAGGCCTGGAAGACATCTAGAATTTCTACACTTCATGTCTTACAACCTCATCTCTCACATGATACGTCCACATGTTAGCACTAACATTAAAATATGACTTTTCCCATCCTAACACCTACTTACTTACTTACTTCAGCCTTTATATTGTACTGCCTGGTTTTGATAAGACTGCTACCAGTTTATAATATCAATTTAACATTTACCCATGATAACTGACAGTTAAAGGTGTGGGAGGTTGGTGTGACACATTTGCTAAAAACTCACTGCCAACTCCCAACACACACACACACACACACACACACACACACACCCAAACACACACGTTTCAGCACTTCCTCCTACGAAATATGAATACCGTATCCAGGAAGCCACACTTTGGCCACCCAGCCTGGCACTTCATTTCCTTTGAAACTAGTGGAAGAGCACGACCATTCCCCAATGCACATCACTATGAGCGCATGTCAATGAGGTGCAAATGACAGGGCTGCATTGTGAGATGGGCGCAGAGTGGGAGTGCCATGTGACACTTGTGAATGGGCAGCCGGGGGTTGGCCGGGGGGAAGGATGGCAGCATCCACAAAGGCCTATTGAAGGATTGCAGACTAGGTACAAGACTGGCACTGGTCCTCCTTCCCTTCCATGGGACGGCAGGAGGAGGCTGCTGCTTGGTACTGACTGAATGGAGGGATTATTTTAGAAGAATTGGAGAGAGGAGGTTTATTATCACCATGTTACACTTCCTTCAGTCTGTTTATGGCCATTATGTCCAGTTCTTCACATACACTACTGTCTTGTGTGATTTACCACTCTCTCTTGTTCATACAGCTAAGAATAGGCTGTTGTGTTTTCAGCACCACAAAAGCACCATAAAATGGCACAAAATCATAGCCATGGAAACATGATTACATACTCTTTTACTCTGCCAAGGGTCAAAGTAATAACTGTTCTTTCTCAGGCTAATACTTTCATTTAATTCACAAACATTGTCTGTTATCTTGCACCCTTAAGAGGATTACTGGTTAATCTGATGATATCTTAGTAATGATGTTTTATCCCTCACTGGGATAAAACATGCTGTGTATAAGTTCAATTCAATTTATTTATATAGCACCAAATCACAACAGGAGTTATCCCATGGCACTTTTCACATAGAGCAGGTTTAGACTTGTACTCTCTAATTTACAGAGACCAAATATTCCCTCATGAGCAAGCACTTGGCGATAGTGGCAAGGAAAAATCCCCCATTTAACAGGAAAAAATCTTGAGCAGAACTGGGCTCAAGGTGGGCGGCCGTCTGCCTTGACAGACGGGAAGTAAAGTAAAATAAAAAAAAATAAAAACATATTTGTGACACAGCCTGTAAAAGAAGTCTTGTGTTCCCAGAAGAATGATGTTTTATTACGTGTCTCAGTCAAAAAGAAACCAAACTGTGACTCACAGAAAGCTGCCAAACCTGCTAAGCTGGCAATGAAGTTGCATGGTCTGACTTTAAGGTTAGTAACAGTAAGTATCCATATTTCTGCCAGAAGCACAATCAACACAAAGTAATCTGTAGTGTATCTAATCATGGAGGTACTTAGTGGTGGATATGGTTTAACGACTAGTAAAATGAAACGTGTAAACCATCAAAGACTGAGGAACAGTGAAACATTTTGAAGTTTTCTACATTATTGTAGAAAACTTTTTTTCCAGACAGCACTGAGCATACTTGTCCAGCTAGCTAGACTTTGATAAAACTGTATTCAATCTCAAAAGCAGAACTGTGTTGAATATATTCCATGAGTTTGCTTGCTGTAACAGCACTATAACACAACAGATATAGTGTTGTTACTGTAATACAAACCAATACTGCAGAGAATACATCATACATACAGTATATTATATGTATCATACACCAAAAAACCATGATATATTGTTTTGCTGGTTATGGCTGCCATGTGGATGGTGAATTCACCCTGAAAGCTAAATTCCTCAATACATTTACCACAGATAAGGAAAATTCCACCTGGGAGGTGGACTTTTTTTTTCAGCAAAATGGTGACATTCTCACAGTAAAACATCATGTATGCGATCATGTCACTTATACATATATGACATATGACAATTTTTGTCATGTGTCTCATACTCTTTTGCTTTGTTTCATTTCTTTAAGTTAAAGATGTCTCACTGACCTACAGTACTGAGAGTGCCAAGAACATGTCAATTTATAATGTTTGACTGAGTTATACAAAGACACGCTCATGCACTAATGCTACCCTCTAGTGGTCACTATAGTGCATTATATCTTTAGATTGTTTTCTTCAAATTGGAAAGTATGACATTGTAAAGACATTATAAAACACATTCTAAACAATAGATGTGAAGGTTAAGGTTTAAGATGTAAGTGTATGTTTATAGGCAGAGGTTTATAGGTTTACAGGTTTATAGGTCAAAGTAGGAAACATAGATGTGTGCCTGTGATTTTAAAGACATGCACAGGTTAGGTTTACTTGGTATATTTCCCACTTTATGACATTTAAGGGTCAGGAAAAGGACCATGCCAAATACACAGAATGTTTTGTTTTGGGAAAAAAGACCTAAAAACCTAATTTCAATCAGTGATTAAAAGATTACAGCCAGGCTTTTCTGTCCTGCTTTAATAGAGGAGTGGAGCTGGCCTGTAGAGGGCAGAGTGGTACTTTACTGTGAAGTGTTCTGAAAATAAGACATCCTATATCATTTACTTGATTACAGTTGTCAGGGGGACTCAGGTATGATTAAGCAACAAATACCAGACTGCTACCAGTACCACTTCTCTCCAATATAGCATACAGACTCAAACCTCTGTTTGAGGTTTGAGTCTGTTGAGTCTACTTCAGTTCTGATTATATAAACACCAACATAAATCTCTCTTGTGTTATGAACTTAGCAGACCTTTCAGGTCTGATTTGCCAGTCTGGCTGCTTTGAAGGCTTAAACATTGTGTGACGTGGCCTTTAGTTTGTATGAACCACACAACTGAAACAAACTTAGAGAAGAACTCTGGTTTGTTCCAACTATACACTGGTTCAAAAGATGAAGGCTAAAATATCATGTGAACTTGCAATACATCAAAACTAAACTTTCTGCTTGTTTTAAAATTACACAGCAGTGTAAGTGTAAAGTGTGTGTACATTTTTGAATATAATAATGACTCAGTGGGTCTAAATTTCTCAGAGATTATATACCACTATAGTCATATTTTAAATGGATGTACAAAATGTGCAGGTGCAGGTGCATGGCTGTGTAATTCAAATCCAATTATATAGTCGTTTAAATTGTTTTACACTGTGCTTTACTCAAGAGGGAACTGCGGAGAAAAGCAATAAGTTGCAATAGTAAAGTCACAGTGTACAGTATCTAGAAATGAAAGAGTATATAGGCTTCCGGTACATTTCAAATATAGAACTTACTGTGTATCAAAAGTACAGGAGATGCAGATTATAAACAGATACATCTGAATTTATGCAGCGCTAATTATGTTAATCAAGGTTAAAAGAAAGAATCATATTGTATTTTATAGTGATATAATTTCTTGCAGTTGTTATTGCCACAGTTATTGCAATCCCTCTGTCGCATTATTGAGAGAGAGGTATTTCCATTTTCCAGATATCTGAGCTCTTGAAATGTTCTGTTTTTGTTTTTTTAACATTAAAATGTCAGTGCTTGCAGCAATTAAATAAAGTATTGGTTTTATTCCTTCCAATTTTCCCTCTAAGATATTGTGATGAATCATGGGGGGTTTTCTTGCCCTACACTTTGTGCATCACTGAATTACTTGTGTTGTGAAAATAGAGTATTACTTTAGTTCAGGAGGAGCAACATAGTCATACTTGCATCAACTGACTGGTTATCAGCTGTTTCATTTGTGCTTTACCATCAGTGGCTCATTGATATTATATTGTTTATCAGCTGATTGGCTATCATCTAGTAATATCCAATAAATCCTATTGAACAAACAACCATTTCTGATGTTCTAAGAAAACCTGACATTAACTGAGCAGAGGGCGGGGAACAGCTGATATAGCCTAACTGTGGTACAATCATATCATTGACTTTAGTGAGGTTTTTTTCAGATGTATTAAAGTGAGATGATGTTACACACAATATATGCTTATAATGCCCAACTACTTTGGCTGTCTTCTCTTACTAGATAAGAGCTTTTAGAGATACAACATTGCACTGTTTCTTATTGCTTTGCAAGCACTGTTGTGGTGGCTGAGGCTCAGGAGGCAGAGCGGGTCGTCGATTAAATTAGGGTTGGTGTTTCGATCCCCAGCTCTTCCTGTCCATGTGTTAAAGTGTCCTTGAGCAAAACACTGAACCCCCAGTGTTTTAACTGTTAAGGTAGAAAGGTGCTATATAAGTGCAGTCCAGTTGTGGTAATTAACTAACTTTGACAAAAAGGCCCATGAGAGTCAACATTTTTCCACTACAAGTCAACTCCTCTGCTGTAGTTACGGATCAGCCACAGTGAAGAAATGTATTCAGTGTTTACAAGCTTGCCAGCTCTGATTAGAAATTAGAGGACCATCTTACTTGTTCATATGTGAGAGAGTCAGCATCTCCTTCAATCTGTGTGACATTTAGAATCAGCAAGGTTGTGTGGTTGCACTGTATGTTTTGTAACAGGAGAGGTCCACGGTCACATAACTCCCCCAGCTCTCCCACCCAGACACACTTAGCAGAGCAGCCTGTGACGAGGCAGCGTATCCAGTGACAAACACAGGCGAAATGAAAACAGGAGTGTGTTTGCTGACCTCACTTGGAGAGCAAAGTATTCACAGTATGTGTGTTGTGGTTAACAATGTTCAATTGTAGACATAATAACAACAGAAAATATATTGTAAAAGCAGCACTTCTACTTTCATTGCCAATTTGTGAAAACGGACTATTGAAATTACAGCCTGATTACCAAAGAAACATTTGTCATTATGTCCTAACACAATATTTGTTTTCATAAGGTTCCTAAACAATCGGATATTAAAGCACTTGAGGCCTAAAGTTGCCATGATCAATATTTCAATATTTCCAAAGGATCAAATAACTATAAGTAATGTGAAATGTGTTGCACCCAGTGATGACATACAAGAAATTTTCACCTGACTCTGCAGTTCCCCTCATCTCTATGGGGCATTTTAATGTCTTTCAGCTCACTGTTTTGGTTTGCAACGTTACTGTGTTGGCTCACTTTCACTGCTCTCATCAGCACCATTTTTGGCTCTTGCAGGCAGCAGGTTTAAGCAAAAAAGCTATAAAACTCAATGAAAAAAGGCATCTGCACACACAAATCTGTGCAACAATCTTTTTAATTGGCAAGCTTTCAGTCAGACACCTTCTTCAAGGCATGAAGAGGTAGCGAGTGAATGCAGCACTATAAAGGGAATGAGAAAACATCACTTGATTAGTCTTAACACAGAACACTTGTGTCAATCAGTTGAACTTGTGTGGCTAAACATTGAGGGTGTTTTAGTCCTGGATATAGTGGACTACAAGTTAAAGACATAGTGTCTATAGAGACGGTCAAGAAAACATTTACAATATACACAGCAAAATAGAACAAGCAACAATAGAGATAAATGCTATGTAAACATCACGTTACAGCCATCATATCATATAGAACACATAGAATCTATCATAAATTATTCATAGCAAAACACTCATGTCAAAATCCTCATTTAGACCCAGTGGCTGCAGTGTTCCCAAGGAGTGGATCCAAAAAAGCTCTCTCTGGCATAAGCTCCTGTTGATATCACTCCCTCTATGAAGACCAATCTGTTCTCTGCCCTGGACTCTAAGAGAGGAAATGGGGTGTGAGGGGTTATTAAAGTGACATACTATGGGATAGCCCATATCTTATGGAACTTTTGTGTTCACTAATTCTTTGCTTAAGGGGATGGGTAGTTTTACCAACATAGATTTTATCACATGGGCATTTCAACAGGTGGACAGGTTTTTCCTGTCCTGGGATGTCTAAAGTCATTAGTTCTCCAAGTATTATGGCATTAGGCACAGTTGCCACAGGCATAGTTTCTCTGTTTAAGAGGAGCCAAGAGATTCTGTTTGGAATTAGGCAACATGTTGGCTTCAACCAATTTAATACGCCGGGTAAGTTCTCTTATATAAACAAAGAGAGGTGCGTCTTTAAAAGTTAGGACTGTGATCTGTTTCTTTTTTGTACAGTGTGCTAATAAGGCTCCCATTATTTAACTCAATCCCTGTATCAAGAAACGATATTCGCTGCAGGTCACGCTCAAGAGAGAATTTTAAATCAGGTTTAACACCATTGAGAAATGACACAAAAAAGCCATGAAAGCCCACTGTTCACTACCTGCTCATCATCAAATGATGGGAAAAACAAAGCTGGCAATTAGCTGATGAACATAGTGGAACATTTAGCAGCTAAAGAGTCGGATATCTTCCTCAGGAGTTAGTGGAGACAAAAACAGAGCTGACAGGAGGACTTTGATTCATCAGGTGGCCAGAAACATGACTCCACATGCCACATCACATCACTCCACATTGCTCTGCTATGTTGGACGAATTAAATTTTCTTTTTTGTCTAGCAGCTACAGCACATACTGTATCTGCTCTGTAAATCACTTGCCCTGTGTTCTGTTTTGAGAAAAACTGAAAATCTGAAACCAAAAGGGAGAAATTTAAATTTCTTGATTTCCTGCCCCCTAGTTTTATATTATTTTTATGAAATATTTTTCTATCATCCACTTACATAGCTGGAATCTTTATTTCAATGTGGCAACTCAAATCTTGAATAAAAGCTGTGATAATGTGAGGTTTCCAATGCAGGCAGAGCAGACTGAGTTCCAAGGAATAGTACTGGGTTTTGAAGTGAAGACCTACAGGACGCACCCACTTCACTACATGACACATCCCTCTGACCCCTAACCTTAACCCTAATCATCCCATTCTTCATGCCTAAACCTAATCAAGTGGGCGTGTCATGTATAGAAGTGGGTGTGTCATGTAGATGCTGTGAGTCTGCAGATAGATTTACTTGGTCTCAGCCAGCAGAAGTCTCTAGTGAGCATGCTCCATGGGCGCATGGGGCCCTTAGAGTGTGTGCAGTATGGTTTCATCTGGGTAATTTCTTAACAGTGGGAAGTTGCTTTTTGGACTTCATGCACCATTGAACAGCATTCATAGGAATGAATGGGGCCCTGTCTCCAAAGCTGTATACAGATGTCTTTATACATCCATGAAGCATATGGTCACACTGAGCCTGATAGCATCATGCTACACAAGAGCCACAGACTCTAAACAACAACTCATATTATCTTTCCTGCTAAAGTCTCCTTCTTATCTAACTTCCAAACATTAAAACATGTCTCGTCCTGTAACTTAGCTTGTTGAACGAGCCACCAAACAAAGATTCACCCTGGAAAAGTGAACCACTAATGTCAGTTGGCAGACTAGTTAAGTAGCTGTTCAGCTGCAGCACATTAAACGGCATGTTAACATACCTGAAAATTCCACTTTAGTCTTGTTAGATGTAGTCGTTGCTCTTCAAAATCCCTGTTAGTAACTCACTGTCTGTACATGACTTGTAGCTGCAGCAGTTTGTTTACTTTGTCTTAGTTCCCTATAGTGTAGCACTAGTAGCCTTCCAATTAGAAGGTTCCAACATGCAAAGTGAGACAAAAACATTTTTGAAGACTTTTTTTTCTTCCTCTAAAAGTACAAGACAATTAACAATACATTTAAAAAAAGACATAATACAAAAAAGGATTATTATAAATAATTTCAGTTGTACTTAAAAGTTGTAATATATCTATGTTGTGTTTGTAAGTTGTCCTGCTGCCCCCAAATGGCCAAAAACTTAATTAATGTTTCTTTAAACAAGATAATTAGTATATTTTACTGTCATCCAAAACATTTTAAGTGGTAAATTGTATTACTAAAAGACCAGAGCACCAGTGACTCGTGGCTGAAAAATGTATTCAACAGTAGGTCACAGAATGACTGCATCAGGGTGTTGGCCACTCATCCCTTTCCTGGACTTCTAAAATAACCTCCACGCCACAGAGGTCAGGGGGTTATCTCCTACCTCCCATTCATGTCCTTACTGTAGGACCACCGGATGAGAAATAGCAAAGGGCTTGGACACTAATGTAGTAATCACGTCATTTTTTTGTTCTTCGGGCCAAAAATAAGACAGGAAGCTGTATTTATTATTGTCCCCCTCTCTCTTCATGTTTAGCTCTATCTGCTTTGTACCTCCCAAAGATTCAACATTAATCTTATTGCTTATTTTGCCTTTGCTTTATCTATTTGTGGTCCTAATTTATCACTTCCCTCACTTGTTGAGGAAAGCATGAAGGAATGGATGGAAAGTAAAGGTATAGGGGCACTGGGGCAACTGTCAATGAAATTTCATGCCTTTGGTGTTCTCATAGTAGTTAAATTTCATCTAGCGAATCAAGAGGAAGCAATCATTTAATTTGTTCAAGGTTTTTTATACTGTTTGATACAAATACACACTCTGAGTTAGAATATTACTCCAAAAGGATTCAACTTTACTTCCCTTCTGTTGATAATGGCATTTTAAATCTTCTAGCATCTTAAAAGTTCCTCAAATCTACTTTACAAACCTTTTCAATTCACTCATCAACATTTTTTGCAACTCAGTCTCAAAGTGCTCTTGGCTAATTTGTTTAAATAGTACTGAACACTGTTTTACTGTAGTAGTAGTACTATGCAGATCACAGGCAATGCCATAAGAGATATAGACAAAATATAGCAAGTTCTTATGGAGAAGATTAAAGTTTAAAGTCACAAACATGAACATGCTCCTTTCTGCTAACTAAGAATATATTTTTGATAGAGATAAAAAAGGAAATGGGAGGAACCTTTTCCCTCATTCTTTAGCACTTCCCTTTGTCCTATTTGCAAAAGGCTGATTTCTCCTTCAAACCAGACAGTGTTAGTTTTTAAAAAATGCACAAGGAGAATTGCAGCCTATTGTTCTGCTGATTCAGATGGAGAAGTAGAAATGGACCAAGGAATTGAATATGCTGAGTGAAACAAACATTTAGACAAACAGACACTGACACACAAAGTGAGCATGTTTCAGTTAGGATAATATATTTGATTGGATGTACTGGTGGAAATGTAAAATGGCAGTAGTGGTAAGTGGAAAGTTGAAAAATCTAACAGGATAGAGCAAGAAGCCATCACTTCATACAGTGAAACTTCCCTGAAAAGCATAGACGCCATCACTTCATACAGTGAAACTTCCCTGAAAAGCATAGACGAAAAAAAAATAATACATGTTGGCCTGAGTAATTTGTTTTGATATCTCTGGTCCAAAGAAATCAAAGGGGAATTAATCATGGAATTACGCAGAGCAAACAAACACTGAGCAAACTGCTCAAAAAGCAAACAGATTGCTAAAGTTTGTTTTGTTTCCAGATGATATAAATTTATTTTGTTTTGGTTAAGATTTCCAGCAGCTTCTCCATACAGTGGAATTGGAATTGAAAACCTTAAAATGATGATTTGATATTAACAAGTTGTCATTAAATTTAAATGAAACTGTATTCTACTAAATTTTAGTGTGTAAATCTAAAGGGATCGGTACAAATAATGAATATAAAAAATGTAGGCGTAATAAGCTAAGGCTTATTATTACACAAGGCCTTGGTTGAAGTCTAATCGGCTTCAAAAGTAATGACTTATTTATTATTAATTTACATGAATATTTGGGTTGTATATCTTGAAAATGACCAAAATAAACTAAACTAAACTGTAGGTTATTGATAATGGTACCAACTGACTTCACTATTTTATTATTAATGCTATGAATATATAAATATGCATTTTATTAGTTCAATTTTTCATCAAACAAAATGCCAAGAAAACAGGTACAAGGAATCCCGTGTCTGCTCCTTATTTACATTTATTCAGTCTTCAAGTACTGAATGAAAGCATTTTACTACTCTGTCTATTTCATCATTAGTATTTTTATATGAAGGTCTGTATGTAATGTTAGATCCTCTGTACAAAGTCTCAATGTCCCAAGATAGATCCTTGTAGCACACCATATGTATACAAACTGTAATGTATTGCAGACTCCTCTATTTGATGTTACACATTACACAAGATCAGTAACTGCATAACCATTTATGTACTGTTTAACCATGGAAACCATATGTGTACAGTTGTAGTAGAGATTCATGGTATCATTTAACTTTTTAAGATCTTTTGGAAATGAACTGACATACAGTATGAATTTGTTTTTGTTTTTCTCTTAAATTCAAGTTTCAATCATCATCAACCAAGATTTCAGTTCTGATTTCTTGAGACAGAAGTAAAGTAAGGTTTGTGTACTTCAGCAATTGTCCGTGTTGTCTTGGGGTGAAAAACACCGTTTGTCCTACTAAATGATCCATTGTCTTACATTGCTCGACCACACCTCTATAAGTATCACTGTGTTTCTCACTCTGACTGTAGTTGTTTTATTCACACACAGAAATCACAGAGGAGATTAATGTGGGTGCAGACTATAAGCCTCCTGTTTCTAAGCCTTGTTAAATTCTTTGAGAAGGTGCAGCAATGATGGCTTATTTCAGTACGGCTGATGTTGTGGAACTAGGATATATAAAAACTTTATCTTATTTCTAAACATTTATAAAAAGGTGATTCAAACTAAGATTTATGCCTAACTAAGGGTTCATGCCGTTGCATATGCCGTTGCATATTTTTGGTCACAGCCTGTATTACTGTATATTTAGATAGGTAAGTGGTTTGTAAAGCTAGATTTCATACAAATTATAGTGGCATAGACTGGGTTTAAATTTAATTTCACCAAACAGAAGCAAAGATTGCATCTAAAGGTCAATACTTATATTTTTGAAAGCTTGCATAGTTGCTCTATACATTGTCAAAGTCCTAAGACTTCTTCATCAAATACACACTAAAACACCTACTTACCCTTCTTTTCTTGGTTGCAAATATGATTTTGTTCTTTTCTGAGTAGACATTTTGCACTGTTGTCGTACTGTAAGTCTTCACAACTACAATTGACATTGTTGTGATATCAACAATAGTATGTTTTTGGCTTTTTCTTTAGCCTTGGACTCGACTGATCCTCCTGAAGTTCTGTTGCTGTTGATTGTGATTTACAGTCCACATGAAAAGGATTGCATCATTGACAGAAGAAATCTGGACTTGACTGATCCTCCTGAAGTTCTGTTGCTACTGGTTATGATTTACAGTCCGCATGAACACGACTGAATCATTGACAGAAGAAATCTGGACTCGATTGATCCTGCTGAGCGTCTGTTGCTGTTGATTATGATTTACAGTCTGCATCAAAAAGGACTGAATCATCGACAGAGGAAACTTGGAGTTGACCGATCTTCCTGAAGTTCTGTAGCTGTGTAGGCCTATCAACGAAACACCAAGGAAGGAGGGTGCCAACCTAATGACCCCAATGAAACATTTACCCTCTTCCCCTTCCCCCCCCATTGCTGATTATAATACAGGATTGTAAAACCAAGTCCTATGAGCTCAACTTAGTAACAGCAGAATATAAAGTGGGGAGGAGTGAGCTCATTTTACACTTTTCACATTACTGTGTAAGCACATTGTTACCACTCCTCAGCCTTAGTAAGATAAGCTGCTTTGTTGTTTGGGCGATTCTATGACAAAGGCAGCGTACTAGTTAACATGTGAGAGAGAGACTTGAGAGTGGAAGGAGTGAAGAAAGAGGAGGAGGGGGCATCAGTTTCAGAGAGGGAGGAAGGATTTGGCCAAAACACTTGTGACAGGGTTCCTTGTTACACTACAACAACAGAAAACTCAGACCTCTGGCCAAGACCTGTTGCGCAACCGGTGGTGTGATAGTATACACAAAAGGGTGTGAAACAGAGCAAGGGGCAACAGAGTTTAAGGCAGATGAGAGGGAAAACATGCTATCTGAAATGATAGTGAAACCTTTTCAGCTTTATGAGCTGCTGTTTGCCCGCTCTGATTAACACTAAAACACTGAAAAGCTCATCTTTACATGGCTTCCATGTGAGCATGTGATCAAATTCCTTTATGACGCAGTACTCAGATCTGTTTACCATCAAGTGAAACATCTACCTTCCTCACAGAGTGCCTTTTCATCAGGGGCACATGAAACATATAAAAAGAATGGGTTTTTATTTGCATTAGCATTTTAATGGCCTGAGTGGCACAGTGGCTGAGCTGTTATCATTTGTTAACAGGAAGAAATACACAAGTTTGAGTGTGGCTCACATGCTCATGTTAGGTGATAAAGGGTCATGTACTCTGTATTTTTCTGTGTTCTGAGTTTTTTGGTCTTTTTTGGCCACCAGTGAGGGAGGTAAAATTCTACAGTTAAATTCTGAGTTCAGAACATTACTGTCACACAATAAGACAATTAAATGTCTTCAGCTTATACATTTGGGTATTTTATATGTGGTTTCCGGTGTTTTTAAACTCAGTATATCTAAATCATTCAGTATTTCACCAGACTTTTACTGTTGGCACTGGAGATAGGGTAAACCAGACTTCATTTGAACTTTAAATGAGTCATGAGACTTTGACCCACAAATCATGTTTTTTTTATATCTTTTGCTGTTTTTGAGATATTATAGTGTGAGTTTTAAAGTATTTTCTTGTTCCTCCTGTGATTTTATAGTGAGTGGGTATTGTGGAAAAAACAAACAAACAAACACATGAAAAACAATAAGGTCCTCACCCGTAGGCGAGGACTACTGTTTTACAGTGGTCCTCTGCTTTTTAGGCTTGGTCCCTAAAAACAAATAATTAAACAATCTTAGAGACATTTATGCGCTGCTGTTGGTGTTTAATCAAGAGAAATAAAAGAGATGGAGATATACTGTATATTTTGACAACACAAAATGCAACGTGCAAAAGTTTTTACGTGCCTCAGACAACATGTGCTGGAGTCCTCTTACATAAATAAGAAAGCTTGCAGTCCCAATTGTCCTGCACTGAACTCCGCTGACTTGGTAGTGGACGTTCTTTCATACTCACAGATGACCTTGAAGTCTGACCAAAGCATGTTACACTATGACAATAAACCTTCCATTAACGACTAAACTCTGATTGGTCCTTCGCACCCCCTCACTACTTCATGGTGGCAGTGGAGGTAATGAGTCACTCTGTAGCATTCATGCAGGTTGCTTGTTACTGGGGAATGGCTCAAGACCATGAGAGGCAGTTGTCGCCAGCTGACTGACTCCCCTCCTCACTGAGTTCCTGTGCATGCTCCAACTGACCCATCAATGAAAAGCCACTTTCTTCCCCCTCTGTGGTGCGTGGCTGTGCAAGAGACCGAAAGGGAGGTGGGAAAGCGATGGACAATACAGTAACCCAACACTGGCCAGACTCACAATGTGAGGTCTCTGTGCCCTGGTAGACCAACAAACAGAGGGGCCTTTCTCATGATCCAACTGCTTCACCAGTCCCACGCCAGCATTCTCCTGCACTTTAATTATGCAGCAGACACATGCATATTCACGTGCTAATCACGTCACCTCGGCCGGGGCGCCCTGTAAAGTAATTAAGATAGCAAAAAGGAACATGTGATCTGAGGGGACCAATGTATAAAGAGAACAAAACTGTCCTCTGGTTGCATAATACTGTCAATAAAAGACGGGCTGATTAATCTGTGCTGATGTGTCTTGCAGAGACCCGCAGGGTTTCCTGCTGTGACCGTACAATTTTAGCTGAGCTTCAATGAACACAGTATGGTGCACTAGATCTATTGATACAAATATTCTATTTATACTTGGATATATGCTGTTGTATATCTGATTTATGCTGCTTTTTACTAAATTAAATTTGTGGCCTTTTTATTATTTTTGCACTGCACTGTAACTTATTTTAATCTTGTTTTGTTTCCTTTTTATCTATTTTGGTAACACTTCACTTTAATTACCCTATTCAGCATTTATAATCAATATATGAAAATGTAACAAATGGTTTCTAACACATTAAAATGTCATTCATTATCTGTTAATATACCAGCATCCACATAATGGACACTTGTATCTGCTTACAACTACATCATAGTGTGCTAAAAACTGTTTATAAACTGCTTATAAATCCTAAAAAGGGGAACCTAAAGTAAAGTGTTACTTCATTGATGTTTGAAGTACCTGGATTTCTATTATCAAGCACCTTGAATTCTATAATTGAAGTTGCTGTACAAATAGAGTTGCCTTTCTTTGGATTACAAAACTATAAAATACATTAAAATGCGATGAGGCATGATGTGAATAAAAAAGGGTATTTACAATATATTAATATAACAATTTCAGTGCTTATATTGTATGTGCACAAGACATGATTCCACAGATTTACATGTATAAATTAATTCTGTTGTATTTTGCACAAGATAATATCATTTCAGCACATTAAAGTTTCCATGCAGGTGCTCAGCCTATCAGGATGAACCTATCAGATAGGACTCTTCAGTTTATAAGGGCAGATGTCACATCCATTGCTGATAAAATGTGTCCATTCAGAGTACCAGGCCATCGTTTATTTCATTAAAACTAATCTGCAGGATGCTTATATTCTCCTTCTATGAAGCATAGAGGGAGGACAAGTTGTATCACTTCAGCCTCCTGTGTGCTGTTATCTGGAACATCTACAGTTACCGTTTTATGAAGAATGAGTAGCTTGCTAGTCAGGTTATGTCATGCCGATCTTTTAAATGATGGTTCACAGTCAGTCAGGCTCCTGATGTGACATTGAGTTTACATGTCTATCTTATATGGAGGAGTGAAGCAATAGTACTTTGTACTTTAAAGCTTATATGCACTGTTATGGGCAGAGCCTCAGTAATAGAAAGGCAGTTAGAAATTCCTGTTGGGGTTGCTTGAACATAAATAGACACACACATCCAAATTTCAGTTGATAGCGAGATGACTATCTGAGCTATCAAGCCCTATTAGAGGACTCCGCCTTGGATTGTAATGTAAATGTAACTACCAGTTCTCCACACAGCTTCCAGCAATGTGCAACTGAATAAGGTACTCCCGAAGAACTGCAAACATCAGAAAGAAAAAAGACTGGAGAACAGTTTTGCTTGTAATTGATTTGGCATTTTAACCCCTTGCCTGTCTGCACACGTCATGTCTTTGGTGTATATCTGACTAGTGCGGTGCTAGAGATCTACACCAAAGAGAAATGTAGTTCTTGCAGTCTTGCTTAAATATATATTACATGTTTGAAGTCCATGCTTGATGTGCCATTTATTATCTATCCCATTCCCTTGAATGAGAAAGTGTGTCCAAACTGGTGACTGGTACTTTATGTTTCAAACAAACTGAAAGCAGTGCAGTCTACACTGAAGAAATTTGTAGAGAACCAAGACATTTGACCCAAAGCATGACTAGGTTTACCTAAACTGACCCCATCATCTTCAAGACCAGTATATTAACCAGACAGCATTACATGATAGAGCAACATCTGCACTTCAAATAGAAATCCTACTGAACAAAGTAGTCCAGTTAGTAAACCAACAGTTAAAAGGTAAAACCGCAGCCTCACTGGTGGAGCCACAGTTTTCAAACAACTTCTTCAGTGTCAAAGCAAATCTGGACCCTAAAATGAACCAAAACAATACAAGAATATCATTTTGGAGAAGTGGTAGAAAATTTTGTTTAAAGATGTATTAAAGTTTGGATTCCACATACGGAGTCTGAGTGCATACATAAGAAAATGCCCACTTGAGAACTTAATGAAACTGCATTATAATCTATTTTATTCTACCTTTTTGTTGTGTTGTGCCTCTGTGCCTGAAGAGCCACTTTGAGCTTGAAACATACTTTTCTCAATGAAATAAAGAAAAAATATACTTAAAATTGAGCTTCTTCACTGTTGTGAGTCCTTAAGAAACAGAAATCTATCTACTTTTTTTGACTCAGCACTTGGACATAGAAAATGTTCTTCACAGTGATTGCTGTGACAGCAGTAACAATACCATATCTTCAAACAGACAGATAAGAAACTGTCCATAAAATATACACGATATAGATATTGGTTAACTTTAGTTAATGGTTTGAGCACCATTTTCTGTCACAGCGTGTATCATTTTCTGCTGATTATTCAAATGATTGTCTGGCAAACTTCCTTCTTTTAACAAAGCACAGACAAAGCCCAGGATAGGAAGGGAGGTGACCTGCAAGATGACCTTCAGTGATTATTGGCCCATTCACAGACAATCGCTGATGACATCCAAGAGGTGCACCCCACCACTGAATCACCCACATGACTTCCTGTTCATTTACAGGTTTCTGTATAGACGAAACAGCTGTCAGTGGCCTTTTGGAGAAGTTAAAGGGTCAACCCACCGAAACAAATGAAACCTGCTTCCTTGGGGATTTCCTGCTCAACAACATGAAACAAAACCACCACAGACACGGATCATCAATTTAAAATAGTTGAGAAGATTCTATAAACATGTTAGTGACATGTTACTGTTATGTTTGTTGTTAGACCTCTTCTCTGTTTAAATAAGGAATTTAATAATTCTGTGGTTAGGTTGGTGGAAGTGGGGTGTAGTTTGATTGAGAGTGTATTTTAGGGTATAAATGTTGTTGCATTTTCCACTAAATTGTAGCACTTACCTGAGAAAATATTGAAGGTTGTTCATTTCCATCCTAAATTGATTCTGTCTGTGTGAATAATGGAAATGGACATGGAAAAATTAAACCATCTGTCCCATCAACATTTGGTTTGTGTGTTTTGAATGTGTTTGTGTGTGTCGCACACAGTCAGCATCTTCATTTACATCAATTTGTCCTTGTAGATTTGCCTATGTGACTTATTTTCTTTATTGTAACATTTCTTTTTATTGGACCGTTACAGTTTCAGGATCATGAGGAGTAAATGCTTTGTATGTGTTGACTGAAGGATGGTGTGTGGTGGAAAGCAATTAAGTGTATTTACTCAAGCACAAGAAGTGCAATTTTGAACTGTTTATACTTACCCACTTAATTCAGTTTCATGCTAACTTTACCTTAATAATAATAATCCAATAATGCAATATAACACTCTTATATAACACTTAATGAGTACTCTTACTTTTGATGCTTTTAATTACACTTTGCTGATAACTCTTCTTCTATGTAATAAACAATTTTAATGAAGTAGTATTTATAGTATTTTTATATTGTGATATTGACACTAAACAATCTCAATATGTCTTTCACAACTGATAGTCACAAGTGTAATACCAACTCTTACAAAAAAGCATTTTAGATTCCTATATTTATATTACATTTTCACACATGAAATATAATATGAAACATCCTAAAATGTTAGTCATTGTCAAATGTGAAATACTAATATTAATATTAAAATCACAACAATATATTTGTTAATTCATCAAATGTGTGCTTGATAAACCGCATGTGCCTATATGTGAATCTTGTACATGGTTAATATAATATACATGTTTCATGTGAGATGCAGAACTGACTGTCTTACATTTTATGAGAAAGATCTGAAAACCACAGGAGCCATTGTGTGATTCTTTTTCTCATTTTCTTTTTTATGTAATTCAGTTTTAGAGCCCGTTACTATATCCTTTAGAAGAAAGTAGGGTGGACATCATTTACCACTCAAAGGGAACAACACATGTCTCTTTTTTTATTTATAAAGCCATCCTGAATTAGTTACCATTTTACTTATCATCCCTTTTAAGACTTATATACAATACCACACTCATAGGTTAAAGAACATGTGCAATACCACTTACCACTAACTGCTTGTTGTAATGTGAAAATAATGTCTAACTTGTGTTTGTATATTTATTTTTTTTATCTGTATCTATCCATACTTAAACTGTGTATGTTTATTATTGTACACAAGTTTGATCTCATTGATGCTGATGCTGTTTAAATAAAAGACTAAATAAATAAAGATGTTCCATATCTGATAAATTCACATGTGCTTTTTGTGTGTGACTGATAATAATAATCATCAGATAAACACATGATTATTATTTTTATTATTGTTACTCGTATATTATTATTATTCAACTCTTTTATTCATCTATTCATGTTTATTATATGATTATTTGCTTGCATGTGGCACAGAGGATGTGTATGTGTGTGTCTGTGTATGTGTGTGTGTTTGTGCGCGTGCGCGCGTGCGTGTTGCGCAGCAGCAGGCTGACTCAGTGGAGGGCTGGTCTATGTCGTCATCACTCCTCATATTTAATTAATGAGGAGGCAGCGGCCACCGAGAAACTGGCTGCTTCTGGTTTCCAGGCATAAATACAAAGCGGAGCCGGTTAGAGCTGAGGGAAAAACGGCGCAAGCTGAGGTTTTAAAGCTGAAGACGAAGAGAGTCAGGTAAGCTCCTCTCCTGAAAAACAGACTCATTATTTAACAGCGGGATGGTGATGGCGAGTGCGGTGATTTAAATGTTGACCAGAAAGGACAGAACATGCTCTATCGCTGAAAACACACTGAGAACAGCTTGTTTACTGT
Organism: Euthynnus affinis; assembly: GCA_029490765.1. Classification (NCBI taxonomy): domain Eukaryota; kingdom Metazoa; phylum Chordata; class Actinopteri; order Scombriformes; family Scombridae; genus Euthynnus; species Euthynnus affinis. The sequence goes on along the minus strand of CM055838.1, from coordinate 17,195,940 downwards.
GGCTGTCACGCTGCGAACGGCCGTAAATACATTATAATAGATGTCACCCAGTTGTTTGTGTAGAAAAGATAGCAAAACGGTGCACAAAAACAACCTGTGTACACACAGCGCCGGCAGCTGAGATCAAAATGTGATGTTGCACTGATGTGTTGTAGGTCGCTGGATTTATTTAACTGCACCGCCTGGAACAAGGTGGATTTTTATGTTTTTCGCTTTGTTTTCTCGCTTTTAAACTATGTTTATGTGTTGTAATGTCTCCAACACATGTTGTCTTTCATTGACAATCAGTCAGAGTAACTCAGTGAAGTAGTTTTCTTTGTTTCAAACTGCTGCCACTTTGGCATCACAGCTTATACGTGGCAGTAAAGGCTTTCCCAACACTATAGTTTTCCAGCCAGACAGCATATAGAGGAGCTGAGATCAAACACTTAGATTGTCTTTCTCTTTGTCTGCTCTCTGCCTCCAGTCAGACTTTTCTTATCTGCTGGATAATTGTACAGATTACTATTAAAAGTTTTTATTATCATTTTATTAATTCTCACTTTGGCACCACTTTCCAACAAGCTACCCTTTATCTCTAACTGACTAACTAATGGAATGATTATGAGTCAATAAATAATTCACCAATGCTTTACAGATTTGGATCAAGAAAAAATCCTTTAGCTGGTGTTTAACCGCTCTATTTAGCCATAATACAGTTATGAATGCTAGTAATAAATTAATACATGCTTAAAGTCCTCTAGTCTACATTTAAAATGTTAATAAATGTTCAATAAAGTGTTTTAGTGCATCAACTCTGCAGGTATAAATGTTAACAAGTTGCCAATAAATGGACTTCAGTCCAAGGAAGTGAAAGTGACAACCTGGCAGCCTAAACAGGCGCCTTATAACGGGTTGCAACTGATCAAGTGTTAGTGGATGATTTATTCATTGTTACAAAATATTTGTTACAATGTGTAAACCCTTTATAAAGGGTGACTGAAAGAAAGTGGTTCCTTTTTTATTATTTCAAGGATGTGACTCAGTGTTCCAGATCAGGGTGTGTGTCTTAAAAAAAAACACAAAATACGTATTGCTAAATATTATCTTTGATGTGTTATCTTTTTCTCTTGAACTCTCTCTGTAATGATAATTTGCCTTTCATCAACGAGTCTCTTTCCTGAGTCTGCACTTTTTGTCGTTATCAGAGCATTGTTCTCTTAATCTGGACCTTAGACTGTATATAAAGATGGACTTAGAAAAGTGTGATGTCACCCATTCGTTTGCATTGGAACCAGTTTGAAGGGTCACGTCTAGATGGTAACCCTATTTGCGAAACTCTCACCCTGTCCACTGGTGTGATTTTTTTCCCGCCTGTATTCCACGAAGACCCACCCTACTCTGCCTGTGATTGGCTAGTACTTGTTGCCTTTGTTGTTTGGAGTTGTGAGATGGTTGGGGTTTGGGTAAAAATATCGGGGTCAGAACCAATCTCACCAAAATTTACCCTGCGGTGATTTAGGGTGGCTCAATAGCGATCATATGTGGTATTAGCGCCATTTCTGATGAGGGAAGGGGGGTTCAAGATATGTAAGTGTGATTATGTGTTGGCCGAACTGAGCAGCAGTACGTGACGAACACGGAAAACACTTTAAATCGTGTTGTGGCAGGAAACAACATTGGCCTACAGCCAAGTCCCCTTAAATCTGAGATTTACGAACATTGTCTGGCTGGATGCAACATTAGATTGTATAATTGGTGGAATTTACTGTTCAGCAGTCAGTGGTCAGAGCTAGCTCATCTGCCCTGGCTAGCTTGACTTTTAGCTTATCCTTCTCCTCAAAGTATTTTCAATGCATTTAGTCACAGTAGCTCTCGATGGCATAACGTACTCAGGCTCAGGGTACCGAATTAGCTTTTTCAGTTCTTGACCCTCTTCCACACTGATTGGCAGTGTGTCGCTCTCAATCATTCGGCACACCAACTGGGTGATGGCCTCGGACCAGTGCGCATCACACTTTATCCCCCTGGCTAGCAGTAACGTGATCTTCGCTTGTGAAAGCGAGCCATCCTCGGACACGGCAGCCAGGTGCTTGTTCTTAATGTGGTACAGCATAGTACAAGTACCATATTAGCCTGATTATAAGACAACCCTGATTATAAGATGGCTACAAGCAACCCATAATGCCGCACTCCTTGTATGAGTTTGTTTTACACCGGTACTTCATCCATTCAAAAAGAAAATCTGATGTTGTGAATACATAACTTTCTACCATTAGCGGAGTGTGTACGCAAATTAACCTATAGACCGACAGGCATAACCGGTCAAAATTCTTGACAGTTAACCAACTAATGGTTAGCCATTGACATCCCTAGTGTGTGTGTGTGTGCGTGTGTGTTGCCTCCACTCCATCATCCCAGCTTGGGAAAATCAGAGCTGGGAGAGAGAAGTGTGGAATGTCTGGCCTTTGGCACGAAGCCCCTAGATTACACTGCATTTTTTTTTTGATGTCAGGAGAGAGACGTTTGTTGCCAATGCTAGTACTCACACGGGACTGATAAAAGAAATGCAGATGTGATTGTGGACACAGCTGCAAAGAGTTCTATCCACAAATAAAAGGGGACCAAGGAAAGCGGTAAAGATGGGAGACAGGAGCTCACGAACAGGCATTTAAGGCCAGCTCTGCTCTTGAAAAGGCCACCAGCAGATGCACTGTAGATTGCCATTTCTAGGTCAGTGGTAGCCCCCCCCCCCCCCCTCACTCCACCCCACCCTGAGCCGCCTATCTGCCCAAGGCCGGCCCACACACTAATCTGTGGCGATGGCGTAAAGTGTGGACTAGTGGCATGTGGCGAGTGTATTAACCAGCCGTGGAATTACAAGTAACCAGGGAGGAATGCGCAATCTGTCGAGGGAGGCCAGTGTGTGAAGTGGACAATCTGTCATCCATTTAAAATTGTCGTCTCGCTAAACAAATTAGGTTACTTGTTTGTAATCGCACGTATCTTATCTTAAATGTTTTGTGTGGAAAAAATGTGTGTGGAAAATCATAATGTATACATATGTTAACATCTGTGTAAAGCAATAAAGCCGTTGCCTCTGGGCTTCTAGCCAGGAAACATTTTCACACTTTACATATTTGCATTTAATACCTGAGCGATAATCTAATGGTTTTGCCTATTAGTTACAGGACGTTTGCTTGTTGAGCCTTTCATCAGACATAATTTGATTGGCTGCTGGTTTATTACTATTTATGTATTAACTGATGTACAGTATTATCTGCTGCCAATGTAAATATATTACTATACATTTAATTTATTCACAAATGATGTGTACAAAACCAAACACACACAATAAACCCCAGGCCTGATGCTTACATTTTAAAAATGCCAGACAGAAAAAAACTGATAAATTATGTCACTGCATTTAGCAAACAAACAAATGCTGTAAGCAAACATTGTATAACAAATATAATACCCAACCATCCAGTCTATCAGTGCATCTTCTGTCAGACATGATGTCTTCATTTGTTGTCCGCCACAGAGCCGTATCCTCTTATGACCCTCCTCTCAAAGAGCAACAACAACATCCACTAGAAAACCCACAATTTGTAACATCTATTCTTTAACTTACTGCACATGTAGTGGCACAGGAAACTGACGTGCTAGAGAAAAACCACATTTCAAGACCACAGATTCAAAAGACACGTACCAGCTGGAAAGCACAGAAAGGTCTTTTACTGTAAACAAGCTTAACTGTATAATCGCTATCATGGCAGGTCCCATGTTAGAGATGGTTCTATTCATATTTCCTATTGTATGATAAAATAAATACATTAGATCAACCTTCATTTTACTTTAAATTTAAACCCAAAAATAATCGTTTATGATGATGTTGTTGCATCAATATTTTAGCTTCAGACTTTGGGAATCCAGTGGATGATTTACGATGTCCTGAGGTTAGTTTCAAAGAAAATGAGGGAACTGAATGTGAAACTGGGTTTGGCACTGACAGGACAAAGATGTAATTCTGTGTAACTCTGTGGTTTAAGCAGTGACGTGTTGGGAACTACAGCTGCTGACTAGACACTGACACGTCTCACTGGAGAGTGCAATAGAGCTAAATTCCTCTACAATGGTAAATGTAAATGAAGATATAGTAATGTATTTCAATTTTCTGGGAAATCAATCGATAAGCTGCTTTAAATAATCACATGAAAATGACCAATCACTAATTTAAATATCTGTCAAATCAAGAAACATCATCACATTGATGCAAAAATCAGAGCAAATCAATATTACTATAAAACCATCCTGTTAATTTCTCTTTTTTCTGACAAATTTATCTGTCTGTCTGTGTGCATTGTCATATCGCCACTTCTGCATCTTCAGTAAATCCTTGCAGTGTCCGACCCTCATCCTGAAGTCAGGTCAGATATCACATGTTGACCCGTCCAGATTAGCAGGTTTAACCCACATCTGTGATGAAGATCACATGAAAAGACTGAAACAGGAAATTATACAGATCTACAGAAAACCCTGTGCATGTCCTCTTTAGTTTGACACCGCAGTCTAGACCTTATTCCAGCATCAGTCTTTTAAAAAAAAAAAAAATCAAGTAAATCCATTACTATTATCATGTTTTTCATGCTGTGCTGGCTGATAGTTTCCTGTCAGACATCTTTGTCAGCTTTTGTTGATCATGTGATTCATGCAGCTGACTTCTCAAGAATGACAACTTGCTTACAACACAGTTTCACAAATGTCAAAGTTGAATCAAGGTTGAACGCAACTGACGATGGCCACTATCTACTTGTGGTGTACATACTGCATGCATGTACTTGTTTAGCTAATCAGAGGGAGATAAATGAGCTCATATAATTTAGGATAAACAGGGTGTAACACAAATATGATTTATTATGTTATTCAGATCCACTGAATTGTCTCTGCTGTGAGAACCATATGTACAACCTTGTGTCCACTGTTGCTGTGGCAACAAAGTATGGCGTATATGTTTGAGTTGTGTAATGGTAGGATATCACAGTTTTACCTTGGAGGAGTTGATATTGTTGCTCATGCATTTCATTACAGAGAAAAATGACCCATTTAAAATGAAAAACTGTCAGATAACAACAGTTTACTGATGAAAAACTCCCAGTTCCACTTTGTACTTTGTCAATTTCTCTATCGGGTTAACAGGACTGTCTTCTGAATAGACTCCTGCTGTGTTATTCTCACACACAGCTGTCCATACATTCAAGGCAGGCAGCCATATTTACTGGACTAACAAGGCCGTCTGTGTATTCTTCACTTTAAGTGTTAATGCCCCTGAGCAATTTTAGTATAATTAGAGATATTGTAACATGAAATTGCTTTTTGTTTGTGTGTCGTCTTGGTTCTGACAGAAATAACAGGGTTTTGTCAGGATGTTTAATTTGACCTCAGTGAAACAGCATGATACATAGCACAAAGGCAGATCAATGTTAACATGTCATTAACATGTCATAGAAAATTGAGGTTAATCACAGTCATAAATAGAGCTGTAAGCGTGGGTCATATTAGGGAGTATGCCAGTAAGAAGCACTTATCAGCTATCAAAGAGGTCTTTGTGGTCAGCACTTAATTAGCAATTTGAGACAACAGAGCTCCACATAGGCTGAATTACAGTTTTTAGTTTTTAGAGCATCAGTTCACTAAAATATTGAAAAAAAACAACAATTTAGAGGCTGAGGTTTCTCTAGCAACAAAGATAGTTTTGGTTTAATTTGTCCAGATTTTGCTTACAGCATTTGAAAAATTACATTAACATAAATTCAACAGCAACATATCTTTCCAGAAACAATGTCTATGTTACTCTGGATAATCCACAGACCTCACTGCATCAGTTTTCATAGGATTTTTTTTCTTTGGTAGAAAGTAGGTCCTGTTTTCTGTGGATTATCCAGAGTGACAGAGACACATTATGACTTCTGGACAGATTTGTTTAATACCAATTCTTAACACTGGTCAAAAAAAATACCTTCATATTGAGGTTTATAATCTGTAAAATCTTGACAACATGGAGAAGCAGTGATCAGTAGCTGGAAATATGAGTGTTCAAGAAGTAGCATCTACTGCTACTGTAACTGGAATGCAACCTAGTACCAGCCACCCAACCAACACTGTATGCAATCAGCTCTTTAAAGTATATTATTTCTTCAAAGTATGTTACGTGTCATTTACAGGACTTATAAACTCAGACTCATCTTCTGCTCTACGAGCTTCTGTCTTGCCAGCTGACTTGGTGTTAATTTTTCCATTTTTAACTTCTTTTTACTCTCTAATTTGTCTGCAGACTCCATTGAAGAGGAGCTTGGAAGGCATGCAAAGTTGTGAAATTTCCTCAGACAGCACTGATGATCCTCTTAGTAGCGGCCTACGCACTCATCGGCAGCCTCGAATAGTGGTGATTGGTGCTGGCTTGGCCGGCCTTGCTGCAACTAAGGTCCTACTGAAAAACGGCTTCACGGATGTCACAGTCCTAGAGGCGTCAGACCACATTGGCGGCAGAGTTCACAGTGTTCAGCACGGTAAGTAGATACTGCTTCCTTATAATTTGTGTAGTCATTAATAATACCAAAACATCTAATACCTGAAAGCCGCGCATTTACGCAATCAGCATTGTTCCTAGTGCCAAGAGAAATAACGTCTTTTTTTACTCGGTCCGCTTCAGTGAAGCTGGTGGATTTTCCCAACGATCTCGACTGAACCCTGCCAGAGAAAGTTGTTCTGGCTGCTGCTGATTTTATGACAAATTCTTTTAGCTGGCAAGAAAGAAGGAAACAACATCTGTTTGTGGCACTGATACCGTACGCTTATAAAAGTAGTCACGTGCAAAAACACGCGTGTACTGTCCTCTTAGACATAAACCTGTATGTCAGGCACATGGATAATTGCATCGGTTATGTAAAAGTCTGTTTTATATGTTTAGACGTTATGTAAAACATTTAGCCATCTCTGCTGCCCTTGCATTGGCCTGTTGTTATTAAATAAATGAATGTAAAATAAAAAGAGTCTGTCACACACAGTACAGTGTGTCACTCTGTTATTCTTAAGAAAAATATTAAATAATGGTATATAAGTGGCCCTCAGCTACAGTATGTTAATTGAGTTGACCTCAAACTGAATTGTCAAATTATCTAACTCTCTAGAGTGATTGCACCTGAGCCAAGCAGACTTTATATTGTTTCATTCAAAGCTATGCAGGAGGTGTTGAGTTCAAAGAAATATTTTTTTTCAAACTCACACTCATCTCTGTTTTTTCATTTTTTATTTTTATCTTACAGGAAAATCAACTTTGGAGCTCGGAGCCACCTGGATCCATGGTGCCAATGGGAACCCAGTGTACCACCTGGCAGAGGACAACGGGCTGCTGGAGGACACCACAGATGGGGAGAGGAGTGTGGGACGCATTAGCCTGTACACCAAGAATGGTGTGGCTCACTACCAGACCAACGTCGGGAAGAGGATCCCCAAGGACCTGGTGGAGGAGTTCAGTGACCTGTACAACGAGGTGAGGGGGACGCATATGCACAAAGATGCACAGATACTCACAGGAATTCACTCTTGCATGCACAAATTGATGTATGCACGGACCAGAGCACAAATATACTCATTATTCAGCATGACTGACCATCAAAATATGTAATATCTAAGTTAAATTATGTCAAATAGCTTCAGTAACAAGTTTATATAAAGTCAGTGGGAACGCCTAAAAATGCCATTCAAGTCCTTCCTGGAGCCCCTGTGTGAGCAGGATTAGTATCGTTTAAGTAGGTCACGTCTGGAAAAGCAGTTACAGAGGGAAGGTATAGCACACACCTATTACATACACAGAGGGCATTTTCTTTTTTGTCCAAAGAGTTCTTTTGTCATCTTTGCTTTCTGCGTGTGCCTCAATAGCCTGTGCTAAATCCGTGTGATAAATCTTAATGGAATTTTATACTAACGGCCTTGCAGTTTCACCACCTTGGAAACCAGAGATACTCTTTTCTCTGCTACATTTAGCAGCCCTGTGTAGCCAAAACAGTCAATCTTGTCCACCTTTCTCCTGCTCTCTTAGTATTTTTGAAAATTGTTTTCATGCCTTTTACAAATGTTGTACAGCTGGTAAAGCTCTCTGAGACAAATTTGTGATTTGACTGATTTAAAGACTCCCATCTCCAGGATTTTTTCATTTGTCACCGTCTCTAGTGCATCACTGCTCTTATACTTTCTCCCTATTTCATCTACTGGAATGATATTCCAGGATACAAGATATTACCAGTCACTAGCAAGATAATTTTTTTTTAATTTACAGAGGCATGTGGCACAAAATAAGAGATGTTTTGTAAGCAGAACCATGTAAATATGTCGAGGTCACTTTGACCTGTGTGCAAGTGCTCGGTGTTTTTTTCCGGCTTTGATTCAGTTGCAGGGAGAATCAGGTCACCTCACTGCATTAAATCTCCAACATCACAATTTATTATCAAAAGTAGTAATGCTAAAACATACACAGACCTTGACTTAAGCAAATGCTCCACTTACAGTGCATGCTGCATATTGTAAGCCAAGGATTCAGGGAATTTATTTAGTTGAACTTGACTAACTTAGTGAACACAGTCCAGATTCATGCTGTTAATGTTTTGACTTGATACATGTTGATACATTACTGGTGCTGTTTTGACTCTGTGCTTTCTATGAAAAGGTTTATTATCATCCTGGAGGTCAATAGAAACAACTTAAATACAGCACATCATTAATGTAGCATCTTATCAGTATTTCTTTGTAGTATTTTATCCTGCTCTCTCCTTTCTATCTATTTAATTAAGTCTACTATCAGGACAATCAAAAGTTAAATTAAACTAAAATGGTTTGTTGTTCTTCCCTCTTTCACCCTCCTATACTTTCTGTACATTCTTCCTCCTCCTTCTTCACCTTTGCCCTCCTTCAGGTGTATGAGCTGACTCAGGAGTTCTTCCAGAACGGGAAGCCAGTTTGTGCTGAAAGCCAGAACAGCGTTGGTGTCTTTACACGAGACGTGGTGCGCAAGAAGATCATGTTGGATCCTGATGATCTCGAAAGCACCAAGAAGCTCAAACTGTCAATGCTTCAACAGTATCTCAAGGTGTGTGTGTGTGTGTGTGTGTGTGTGTGTGTGTGTTCTCCACATCCACATGTCCACTCGTGTATGTGATAATGTAACAGCGCATCACCTCCTGGGTTTTTCCTCTCTTTTCAAAACGACGCTGTATCTTGAATGGTGCTGAGTCCTGTAAAATATATTCATTAATCAACATTTGGAAAATGATATGGAGACATTGGAAATTACAATTACAAACCTGCTGTATAATTGGACTGGAATGAGATGCAGATGTTCTTCTAATGTTTGTGCTTGCTGCTCCTAATAGCTACAACAATTAGCTATTAATTACAAAAAGATTGGTTTGCTAATTATATAGTAGTAATGAGCTTTCATTTACTTGCCTCTAACCTATAATCTATGTTGATATAAACTGGCAAATATTTAGGCTAGGGCCTTTTGTTATTTCAAGCACAGCTGTTTTTTGTGTTTATTTTCTACCATGCAGTCGAGAGCACTGCTTTGCTCAGACACAATTTCTTTGTCTGAATACGATGTAAAAACTTCCAGTTAAATTGTATGAGACTGCATGTTGATAGAAAAACACATACTGTACTAGAAAGGCATTTTGACTAGCAATCAGTGAACGATACTATGGCCTCTACTAATAATTATTTACATTTTCAGTTAATCTGACTATAAAATGTTAGAACAATTCGAGCACAATTTCCCAGAGTCCAAGGTGGCATCTTCAACAGTCTAAACATAAACATATTAAATTTACTGTTCTATAACATAGAGAAAAACAGCAACTAAATGATTAATCAATGATCATAATTGTCACATGCATTTATGTTGAATAACTTGTCATAAAGACAAAAAAAAGATTGGATGGACATTATGTTTGCTCTATTTTTGTTGTCCATCTATTTGTCAAAAAAGATGTCACAATAACATCTGTGAGTATGATTATTGTAGGCTATGAAAACACACATTTTGTATCTGTAGCCAGTTGATATATTCATGTTCTTGAGCGCTCCTCCATACACTCCCACCCACGCACAAAAACACATAGGAAATAAAACATGTTTGTTAAATGCGGCCACCAGGTGACTTCCACCATGCTGGCTCACTTGGTAACAGAGACAGTAACACTAACACATGTTTATCTCTTATTAATACACTACTGGTGGGCTGCCCTATAAATAAAACGTGATATGTTCCCAGCATGTTTAAACTAGTTCAGTCATGCTGGTTTGTTCAGGCGTGTAGAGATAAAGCTGTTGACACACCTCCAGTGTGAATTTAACTTGCAATAGTCGTCTTTGGGGTTGAAACAGCAATAGATTTGTGTTCCAGTTTATAAGACAGCAAGGAGTTTTCCAGTGGAAATACAACTGATTGATTATCTGTGTTTGTATGCTGTCCTGTTTCAGGTGGAAAGTTGTGAAAGCAGCTCTCCCAGTATGGATGAGGTGTCTCTGAGTGAGTTTGGCGAGTGGACAGAGATCCCTGGTGCTCATTACGTCATTCCTGGTGGTTTCATGAAGATCGTGGAGCTCCTGGCCCAGGACATCCCCTCCCACACTGTCTGCCTTAGCAAACCAGTCCGCTGCATCCACTGGAACTACACAGCCCAGCATCAAGAGCTGATCGCCAAGAGTAACAACACCAACCAGGACAACAATCACAACGAAAACAACCACGGATGCCAACCTCACGAGGACCCTCTGAACCTGGGTCATCCCATTTCCGTGGAGTGCGAAGACGAGGAGTGGATCGCAGCTGACCATGTGATCGTGACAGCCTCTCTGGGCGTGCTGAAGCAGAACCACGAAGCCATGTTCTCCCCCTCTCTGCCCGAGGACAAGGTGCTAGCCATCGAGAAGCTGGGCATTAGCACCACCAATAAGATATTCTTAGAGTTTGCAGAGCCCTTCTGGAGCCCCGAGTGCAACAGCATCCAGTTTGTGTGGGAGGATGAGGCTCAGCTAGAACAGCTGGCCTACCCAGAGGAGCTGTGGTACAAGAAGATCTGTAGCTTTGACGTCCTCTACCCGCCGGAGCGCTACGGCTATATGCTGAGCGGCTGGATCTGTGGGCAGGAAGCACTGCACATGGAGCGCTGCGATGATGAAACAGTGGCTGAGACCTGCACTGAGCTGCTGAGGCGCTTTACAGGTCAGGACACGCACACAAAAGGAAGCAGATCTGTGCATTATGGGCAATCGTTCGTATAATCCTGTTTACTATAGAAGCTTTGAGGGTTTTTTCAGGTGATATTCAACACAGGACTTTGTGTTTCATTTATTCTCACTGTATTTTTTCTTCTTTTTATCATTATCAAATTGAGAAGATCTCTGAAGAGCAAACTATTCTACAGAAAATGACAGAAAATGACTTATATTGACTATCAACTTCCAGTTGTGTTCTGGTACTAACAATCAGTAATCTCAAACTAACACAATAGCCTTGGTAGGCTGTGACTGTCAGCTCAGTGACTCATAAGAACTGTGACTCGTGTTGGATAACTGTGTTTCATATAAAGGATATGACATAAGCCTCAGCTGTGACGTAAGTAGCTTTTTCCATGAAAAAAGGTTGACAGATAATACAGCTGAATGACTCAGGTATTGTGCATCTGTGTCTTTTTTACCACAAGGTCAGATCATGTGTCAGATAAGATAAAGCCTTTACTTTAACTGACACATGATCAGTCCCCCTTTCTCTGAGGCTCATCAGTGTTGCAGCTAAGTTTCACAGCATACCTACAAGCTGACTCACTGTGTGATTTGGAAATGTGTAGTAAATTATACAACGTCTCAAACATCTGGGTAAAGTCCCCCAGGAATAATAGGTCACAGTGCAAGCACAGAAACAGTGACTGTCACGTGATTATCCCATCAGTTGACTTCCTATAGCTTCAGACTGTAAATTACAAACTACTCACACACATACACACACATTCCTCATTTAGGTCAGTGTGGTTTAAATCCCCTCAGCTGTTGCTTAATTACATATAGACTCAGTGGTGCCTCTCTGCTCACAGAGGGTCACGCATTTATTAGTGTTGCCAGATTGGACTTCCCAGTGAAAGGCCTCAACTCACAGCTGCCACGTCTTTAGTTTGAAGTGGTTTCATTCTGTAATGAACTGGCTTTTCAGACTCGCTAGCGGCAAGGCTTTAGGATTGCCAATGTCAGGTTGAGCAGTCGACTGCTTTTGTCCACAATGAAATATCTCAACAACTATCTGATAGATTGCCATGAAATTTTGTTCATACATTCATGGTCCCCAGAGGATGAATCCTAATGATCCAATCAGTTTTCCTCAAGATATTTCTGGTTTTGAATTAAATGTCTCGACTGGATGAACAATGCCTCCTGCTAATACTGACCATTTTGCACAAACATGTATTCCCTGATTTGAGGCTCCAGCCATTAAAATGAGTCATAACAAGTGGACATCTTCCAAAGTTGCAGCCTTTTTAGTACTGATTTCCTTCTCTTTGTTACTATCATTCCGAAACACAGAGTGAATTTTCAGAGACGAACTCAGGAAAATATCCACTTGATTTGACAAATTTGGCAAATTAGCTTCAAGTAAACTTTTGAACACATTTTTGTGGAAAAGGGAGAAAACATAGGATTCTCACAATTTTAGAGCTGTTATATGTTTTGTGCTATAGACTGGAGTGGTCACAAAGTTTTGAACAAACTCCCTCCACTATACTGACTCTCCTTCTCTCTCCATCTTTTCATCCACAGGGAACCCCGACATTCCAAAGCCCCGGCGCATCCTGCGCTCCTCATGGGGCAGTAACCCCTACATCCGAGGCTCCTACTCCTTCACCAGGGTGGGCTCCAGTGGCGGAGACTTCGAGAGGCTGTCCATGCCACTGCCTTACGCCAACAGCACCAAGGCTCCGGTGAGACAATCATAGGATGGGGGCGGGGGGTGGACACAATATAATGAACACATATACGTGTGATATGATACAATGTAATTCAATAGCCCTGAAATAACGCTTCACTCCTGTGAAGCTTATCATGTTAGATGATGTCAGAGATGTTGACTCAGCTTTATGGCAACTGTGAAGCAACAGTTACTGGTATTGGTCTTTTGTTCTGATTTATATCGTTGGGCGTTTCTGTTATTTTACATCATTTCCTATTAAGTTTCCTGAAAAAAAAGTGAAATGTTATTTTGTACACATTTTGGGGAAAATAGAGTGAAAGTTCTGAGACTGTTATTTGAGTTAAATTAGATGTGTTCATTTTATAATTATAATTATTATATTTTTAGGAAAGGAATTTTCTTGCAATAACTGCTTCATTTAAAACCAAGTAAACATTAATTCATAGGTTTATTACTGGAAAACGTATTCGTCATATTAGCACTGCAACAATTAGTCAATTAGTATTTCTTTTGATTAGATTGAAAGAAAAATAATCGCCAACTATCTTGATAATTAATTCATAATTTAAATGATTTTTCTTGTAAAAATGCCAATTATTTGATGTTCTGGGTTCTGAAATGTTAGAATTTGCTTTTCTTTTTTGCTTTTCTTGGTCTCATGTTGTAGTACATTGAATATTATGGGGTTTTGGACTGTTGGTTGGAAAATCTGATGATTTATAGACCAAACAATTAGTCGATTAATTCTAGAAAATAATCAGAAACCATGTATTGCCAGATTAACTGACAATACAAATAATAATTAGTCGCAGCCCTGCTTCAGTTGTATGCTTGCCTGCAGACAAATTTTATATATTTGCGTGACCTCTTGTTCACTGACTAGAACACCCTCTGTTACACTAATCATTAAGTGGAATCAATTAATCAATTGGAATTGTACCAAAGCACCACAGTCTCTATTCCCCCTATAATTAGTACCACATCACATTAATTTTTTCCATGATTCTTGTGATGAATTTAAAGTTATGCATCGACCTATTAGAACTGTAAATCAAGTGTCACCAATATTTATACAGTATATTTGTTTATTTTACCTTATTTATAGTAACTGCTTCACACAGTATTCACTCAAAAACTGGGACATAACTGCCTCTACAACATTACTCTGAGTGACTGTACATTTGGTTGTTTACAATCCCTGCATGCACTCTGAGAGCATCTGGCTAATGCGGTGGTTTCATCACTACCATGTCATATCCCAACACATGCAGAGAAAATACAGCTGGTGTCAGGGGGGTTATGAATGCTTTTTCCTGGCCTGCAGTCTAGACCATGAAACCTGAAGCGTTCTGGGTGTAGAGAGTGAAGGGTTCGGGGGGTTGGGGAGGGGGTTGGGTTTGTGTGCTCACTTGACACTGCTGAAGGAACAACACGACCCCTTTGCTGAAGCCCTTTGATTCTGTTAAACTGAAATTGTAAGCCCTCAGGAAAGTTACTGCAGCCTGCAACATGTAGAGCATTAACAAGGGAATCCGTGATGGAAACAGAGCAGTGCTGCTCGAGAGGCCAAAAATATGTCAAGACAACATTGAGGGATCTTGTTTTGAATCTGGTTTTCTTCTCCCAAATCCTTTTTTCCCTTTCTCATTTCCTTTTTCTTCCCCTCCTTCCTCCTCAGCCCCTGCAGGTCCTGTTTGCTGGAGAGGCCACCCACAGAAAATACTATTCCACTACCCATGGTGCTTTGCTGTCAGGGCAGAGAGAGGCCACTCGCCTGATAGAGATGTACCAGGACTTGCACAGAGCTGAAACCACAAAGCCTAATATGTAAAATAAAATGAACCTCTGACTAGTGAAAAGAATATAAATAAACAAAACTGTTGAGTTTCTGATTAATCTTGATGATTAAGTTATACTTAAAAAACATAGCTTGGGCATTATTACACTGATTACAAATGAGTATTGTTTCTATTGTACTGTAGATTCGAATCATGCTAAAACAATTTTTTTTTTTGAGATGTACAGTTCAAAAGTTGCCAATGGTGCTGTCATTTCTTTTCTTTATCATTCATGTCATTGTTGTTTTTTTAAATCAGTAATTTAATGTTTATAATAACAGCATCTGTAATTTAACTTGTTTTTGTAAGTGCCTTCTGTACGTTATGTTATTTCAAAAATAATGGAAATACTAAATAACACTGAGAAAGTTTTAACATAATAAAAAGTTCTATCATCGTCTAACGAGTCCGGCTCAGTCTTATTAATTCCTTAAAATAAAAAACGTCATGACAAAGTGGAAAACATTAAATCCATCTCTTTGCCAGGGAAGTGAAAAAGTGAGCACTGAATGGTACGACCACAGACATGAGATGTTTCCATACTTTCACTATGTTGGTATCCTTTCACATCTATGAGAAGGAGACAGAAAGTGAGTGTACATGGAAAGAAAAGAAAAGGCTCCAAAGCCATAACACTGTGCCAAAGTGACAGATGGTGTTAGAACAGGCCTCAACCCGTCCTCACTTCTGTTGGACAACAGTGTTAATCCTCCTCTTCACTGACAAACAGGCTGAAAGGACATGGGGAAAGTTTTAATTAGCAACAGAAAACAAGGAAATCAGTGTGTGTTCCCACCCTACTTCTTAGCAACTTTCACAGTCATAGAGATTGGGTTTCTTCATCTGAATATGATGACATATTTTCAAAATTTCACAACATTTTTCACACACTCACATTTTTTTCCACATTTTTTTAAAAATGATTTTATCATGTTTCACTAGCAAAATAATGGAGATAAACGTTCCTTCAAATTTCCCACAGTATCATGTAGCATTAGCATGATAGCATGTGTGCTGTCTGTTGCATTATGCTCCTTTTACGAGTCTGTTAGAGGATCTTAGTATTTGCAAAAAAATTTGCTCCTGCCTCGTGCTGCAACTAATTTTCATTAGCAATTAACCTCCAGATTTTTTACAGATAAATGAATTAATTGTTTAATCTATAAAATGTTAATAAGAGGACATAAATCAAATTGCACAATTTGTCTGATCAACAGCCTAAAACCCAAAGTTGATCAGATTGCAATAATAAAAACAGAAAATACTCACATTTAAGAGTCTAGCTCAAGTTCTGTTCATTTTTATATCAAAAGAGTTATTGATTAATCTTTGGTCAGTTGATTAAAACTATTAATCAACTAATTGTTTCAGCTCTACTTCTGGCATGACGAAGTGCTTTTTGTCATTAAAAGTGGTTAAAAGTAAAATAAATTGTTCAAAATCTGCATAACAATCAAGGAGAACGACAGCAGAGGAATATTCCTGATTTTGCTCTTTTTTCTTCTATGCTAAAGTGGTAGAGATGGATTGTGACTGTGTTTCTGAATGCGTAACTTCCAACTCCCAATATTGAGAAGTGCAACCTTGCAAACATGAAACCTGATGAGTTTTTACACCCACTTGACTTGGGTCTCTCCCGCAGCACAGAAGTTAGACATACAAGTATACTGTAAGTGTTTATGATATGATGGTTGTTTTTTTTTCAATGGATAGGCAGAACGTCAAACTCTAGAATATGGGCCAGTTCTTCTTAGACCTAAGAGATCTGACTGTTTTCAAGTGCAATACATTCACTGAAACGATGTATGTTTGGTATCTAAATCAAGATTTTCAAAACTCTCCCGTCACACAGCAGCCAGAATCACTTAAATGTTTGAGCTGTAGTTCTTCATTTTTCACCACCTGATGGATGTTTAGACAGCCGGGGAGAGGCAAATGAGCTTGTTGTTTTAAATTATAGGATTAAAAGGAGCACCACTACAAACAGGCAAAATGATGTTGTGTTTGCCCTCTGTATCCAACTTTTTTTTTCTTTTTTATAGATGTCCAAATAAACTTTTCAAAATAAAGCACTACATTACAGTTGATAATAAAGAAGAGGGAACATGTTGACTCCTGTGTTAGAAACTCACACTAGTTTTTTCAAATTCACTCAAATTTAGTCATGTCAGTTCATGATTGCAAAATGTGTCTTAGGCAATGTTACAATATGGTTTCATTTAGAGTGTAATGCCGCAATTGCTTGGTTTATCGTTACAAAGAGAACTCAACATTTTTTTTGATTAATTTCGAAATGGTTTTTAAGAAAGCATGCTCTGTTTCGTCTCATATTGTGCAGTCCTGGGTTGTGGCTGAAATAAAATTTAATGGCAAAACAACGATTCCAAACCAAACAAATGCCAAGGACACAGATCTGATATATTTTTTGGATGTCAACTTGTTGCCATTTACAAAGAGCAAGGAGCACGAAATGGTAACTCGAAGGAACAGAATGACCCAAGTTTCAGCCTGAGAACAACATGCCAGCTATGAGAGAGACAGCGCCAACAACTGTGTCTGTTTAGTTTCCTCAGCCTACTTTAAAATCCCCTGATGAATACTAAAACTGAGTTCTGAAAATGACCCACTGTGTGTGTTTATTAATGAGTACACAGCTCCAGTCACCCGATCACTTAAACCCCCTGCACACCCATGTTTCACCAACACAGGTGTTTTCACTTATTTAGCCTGATTTGACCTCTTCCCATGTGCGGGTGCATCCAGACTGAATCTGACTGAAGCATGTGGTTTGTTTTCTTGCACGTTAAGACTTACACTGACACTGACATCAGCCATCAGTCAAACAAAGGTGGCAGCAGAATGACATCAACATTGCATGTGAGCAATGTTGCACTTACTGATGTGTGTAATATGCAAAACAGGGGAGGGTGACACACTGTTAGATTAACAGCAGCTTCATATCCAAACACAATGAGTCACTGTTTCTTTTCTTTTCTATGGTTGACTGCAAATTCACCTTCTGATTTTGGCAATGCAGCAAAACAAAAAACACATTCAGATGTTGTCATTCTAAACTGATATAAATAACAGAGTGAATAGTTGCATTAATTGGTGCTAGTGTGACTGCACTCTTAAGGCCTTTACACCTTTGTCATATTATTATTAGTCCATAGAGCTGGTGACGTCAAGCATTTTTCTACATAGTCCCACCCAACTTTAACCTGAGCAGAGGTGTAATTAGCCACAAGTGAAAACACATGTGTGGGTGTGCAGAGCCTTAAATGTCTAAGTGAAATTATATTGATGTTTTTTGTCTACTACAGCATACCTATCAGCTCTGTAAATCACTCATTCTGTGTTCTCCTGTGAGGAAAAAATGAGAAACCACAAGGGAAAAACTTTTAAATTCTTTGATTTCATTATTGCACCCCCTAGTTTGACATTATTTAGATGAAATACCATTCAATCATCCACTTACACAGCTGGAGTCCTTATTTCAATACAGCAAACCAAATCCTGAATAACGCGATATCGTTCAATCGCAGGCAGATGGTCACACTGAGCCTGATTGCATCCTGCTACACAACACAAAAGACTCTGAACAACAACCCACATTATCTTTCCTGCTAAAGTCTCCTTCTTATCTAGCTTACAACCATGAACACATGTCTTGTTCTGCACCTGCAGCTTGTTGAAGGAGCCACCAAACAAACATTACAAAACACTCCATTTTTGGAGAACCTAAAGCTATTTAACAAGACAACAGAGCAAGGGGAGGGATTTAGAAATTGGTGTATTAATACTTAAACAAATTGTTCACTTTTAATCTAAATTCTATACAGGAAATAAAGGTTTTCTAAATAAATAGTTGAATATACAATATCTAATGAAAGTAGGTATTAAAAAGGAGTTGCTAAAGGCCTCCCATCATGTACATGTCATGCTGGGGCCTTGTTGTGGCAAAACTTTGGGAATCCACTGTGAGATGTAACCAGAGATCTCCTTCTGAAAGAGTCAAGGGCACAGAAACAGGCAGGTCTGCCAACAAGTTCAGAAGCTGGCCAATCACAGCGAATGTTATATTTCATGGCAGATCAGCTAGGATTTGCCTCAGTTTCCCCCCTGAGCTCTGAGGACAGACATGAACACAGCTGAGTCTCATCAACACATGGTGGTTATGAAATCAGCTAGAAGGATTGTTGTGCATCGTGAGTCTGTGTGCAAGTGCTGAAACCTTGTTTTCTGTGTGCAGTCTACTCACCCTCCTCTCTCATTCAGACTGTTAGTTGGAAAGCAGAGAGAGGGAAACACAGAGGGACAAAGTTCTGGCAGGAGTCCCAGTCCAGCAGGGGAACGCATGAGGCAACAGAGCAGATCAGGACTTAATCATTCAACTACAGACATCAGCAGAAGGTAAAGTCATCTGTTACACTGCTTTGGTAGTGCAGCTTCATTCACAAAACATATTCACTATATGTGGAAACAAAGAGTTGTAAGTATGTAGGAATGTCCCTGTTAACTTGTAAATAGGAAAATGTCACTCAAATGACTTAAATAACAGTGGTAAACTCGGACAAATTTCATTGTACAGATTACAAATAACTGATGATCAATCATTATAATACATTAATTATACTTGTAAGTAATCAATGTTAAATCTACCTCTGGTTTGATCTACAGCATCTCCTAAAAAATAGCTTTGTCTTTAACTTCTTAACTGTTTGTCCTTCTTCACTAGCCTGTCAGAAACTCTGTTGTCCTAACAAGCTAGCATTAAGTTAATCAGAACCTTAAATTAACCATTAAATACTTGCACTGGACCTTTGCATCTTCTCACAAGTGTGGTAACTGAGAAATAACATTTAAGCACATTTCCCAGTTCTTGATAACACATAAACCTCAATTGTCATTGAAACATCACTCTGTCTCAGTTTGAGAAACTGAACCCGTAATCGAAAGCTAGAGGTCTTAAAATTAAAAATGAAATGATTTTAAGAAGTAGCTGGAAGCAGTAGCAAATACAATTTAAAGCAGTTTTATTGATGACAACACATGAGTGAAAATGAGTAGTAAAACATTTCCATCTATTGCAGTCATCGTAGAAGGCTGATCATTTTTTGGGAACGTTTTTTTTTCAGCAACAAAATCTGTTTTTGTCATTGTAGGAACAAGGACGATGTTTGTGGATCAATTGGTATACCTGTCGATGGTAGTCAGAAAAAATAAAACAAACTGCACACTTAATTGCCCAGATAAGTGTTGAGGTAATATGTAAAATACTATTCAGATGAATGGGCAGAGTACAATCATTCATACATAAAATATGTACAGAGAGGTACATGAACACTCAGACACTGTTTTTCCAACTGCACAGTATGGCAAATGCAGTAAAGGAGAAATAAAACTTGATTTGAAAAAAAAATTAAATAAGGAAGTAAACATGAATGAGGAAGCACCTTGGTTTACAAGCGATGCTTCTGGTTCTGAATCCGTAAAATAAATTAGAAATGATTCTGGTTGACATTTGGAGAGGCAGAGAATGGAGATGTAAGCCAAAATTATTCTTCTGGCATACTTGGCACCTCTAATCTGCAGTTTCAGAGCGTACAGGCTCTGTAACATCTTCAGCAGGTCCATTATCACAATAAAGCAAAAGTACTGTTGGTATGAGCATGAAATCTACAGTATAATGCAAACATAAAACAAAGGTTATGTTACTGTAAGACAGATACAAAAGGAGAGCATAAGGTCATATTGGCAATGAACCTAAAAAGCACTTGAATGTAGTTGAATCAGGTTCAATCTTTAACTTCCCAACCTATGAGAGACATGAGAGATGGTGTAAGAGAAAAGAGGCAAATTGTTCACTTATAGTAGTTCACATATGATCGCTGTGTTTCCCCAAATTTTTCTTTCCATGAAACCAAACATGTAAGTGAACAGTTCGTCTCCCGCTGACAGAAACCAGTGTCGCTTCTGACTAAACTGATGACCGATGGGCCCGTTAAAAGTGTTCAGGAAAAAAAGTGCATCATATTTTGTCAAATACTGAGAAATAGCTGAACATTAAAAACAACACTCTTATAATAAACATCTGAAATATTTTTTTCTCACTAGTGCAACAACAGACTTGGTCAAATAAAGAGAAAACCTGCAGGCAATCAAAAGCTCTTTAACATCTAATAATTTTCTTGCCACAGTAGCAGAACAGTTAAGAAGGCAACTTAATGATTGATGCTCAAACACAAACATGCCAACATTATACACATCGCTCTTTTTTTTTTATAGAAATAAATAGCTGAGTTATCATCTTTATCCTCTTCTTAAATAATTTCCATCTCTATATGACTCTGATGCACAT
The DNA here is from genome assembly GCA_029490765.1 of Euthynnus affinis. Lineage (NCBI taxonomy): Eukaryota > Metazoa > Chordata > Actinopteri > Scombriformes > Scombridae > Euthynnus > Euthynnus affinis. Next base: position 17,174,744 of record CM055838.1, on the reverse strand, counting down.
TTAATATAAAGTATCTAATACACAACTGCAATTTCAACACTACTGTTATACATAATATAATTCTCTATGTTTATCTTTCATTCAACTTTGGAGAGAAAATGCTTACCGAATGAAGACCTGTAAACCTCAACTTTTTCCACTCATGAGTATGATCTTAATATTATATAACATCAAATGTTGGTCCTTTTTTTTTCTCTTTTTTTCTTGTTGTTTTATACAAACACTATGTACAGAGTAGCTGATAGCGAAGGCAGGATTGTCTAAAACTCAAAATCAACAAGTGCATTGTGTTTTCTCTATTGTGTCAGCAAAGTTTTACACCTTTCCCACAAACCTGTTTCCCTCAATGAAACCGAGTGGACAATCAGTACAAGATAATAATATGCAGTACTGGAAGAACATGAAGAAATGGACATCCACAAATGTTCTCACATATTGACTTGGAACACACACATCATTACTACATTATGCAGCCACACAAGTCCTCATTAACATGTTTGATTGTGAAGCAGAGACCAAAAAAAGAATGGCAGCCAACAGCTCTCCTCATCAGTGGGTTGTGAATTTTTAAAGAGCCCACATGACAAAAGCCCACTCAGCATTTCTTTTTGAAAACTGCCACCTTGCTCTGTTATACACTCAACGCCCACGGATGTTAAGATCTGTTGTAGAGACCAGGCTGGTTGCCTTGAGACAAATGAGATGTGCAAGGTAAAAAGAACAGCATGTCGCAAGGGAGGAGACACAATGTTCTACCTGATGTGTGATTTTTTTTAACCTGTTTCAAAGCTGTGTGCATGATTCCTTAGAATCAAAGTGGATGTAAGGGTCTAATAGGAGCTCTATTTAAAGAGGTGCTCCGGCGATTATAGTTATTGCACGTTTATAAAGTTGGGGGATTCAAAATCGATGCAGCAGAAACAGAGAAATCCTTACTTTTGGTCCCTGGTATGGGTCACGCACTAAAAAATGCTTCCCATAATTCAACTCAATCAAGTATTTCTGATAGCCTTGTAAACACCCATATTCTTCAAACCCCATGCCCCCGCAGGTTTTTATATTAAAGGTGTGCTGTTTCCAAGCTGAAATAACCCTGATGACATCAACGGGGTTATTATTTTTATTTCACAGTCTGAGTAGTACTCCTCACAGCTTGTAAACTGATTTTGTAAAAATCTGCGGAGTGCCCCTTTAAACTGATCTGCAGCTCCGAGGAGTTTAGACTCAGTGTTAACACTTGAAATATTGCTACTCATACGTATTTAAAGTTTCTGCAATGAACGCTGAAGCCAAGAATTACACCAAATCAAATTCCTAATTGAAAGGTGACACTTGAGGATCTGATCTCATGGTTTTGAGTTCTGCAAAAATAGTTAAGGTGATACTTGTTCCATGCTGGAAAGAGCACAACGTGTCAAATCACAAAAAGCTGGCTGTTGGCTGTGTAACTGCCTGAAAACACCAGCAGAGGGAGTCAGAGGACGTCAGCTGTAAATGATAAATGAGGATTGTACAGAGGCTAGTGTTGAGTCCTATGAATGGCACCGTTGAGTGTGGTAAAGTATGAAATTCACATGATATATCAACACTGTAACACCTCTACACACCTGGAGACCATATTCAATATGAAACACAAAACCACATCTTCAAATCAAACTCCAATACTGTTGAGTTACTTTAGATTTGAAGAGATTTAAACATCTGCCTTTGCGTGGTCCCTCTTGTCTCATTAATGGCACATTGGAGAAAACGCTCGCTGGAATGAGGACAGACGACTGTTACAAATGGCACCGTTTTTTTTTTTTTTTGAGAGAGAGAATGCAATGTGTTAGGGATCATCTTCGAGCCTTGTGCATCAAACACGGAGTCCACGTTTGAGTCCTGTATCCGATGATCGGGAAGCAGAGGATGGTACAGTAGAAGAGGCTAAATGCATCGCTGCCATGCAGTGGCTAAAGACGACATGTTAGTAAAGGTGGTCTGTGCATTAACTCTCTCCGCTGTGCCTGGAGCTGGTGCAGCATGTTTCTGTTTCTGGGGTGGAAGCAGTAGGTGTTTCTTCTGAGAGTTAAAAGATGTCCAGTTTCAACATAGTGCAGGGCAGGTAGCAAGAAAAACCATTTATTCAACCCTCGGCTAGTCTATTTATACACTCACACATCTGCACACACACAAACATATAAAGCCTTTGTGTTAAGACCCTTACTCGTGGATAAGAGAGCTCAAGATCTCTTAAGAAATTCAACTTCTCAACAATTCCTTGCAATCATTTAAATCTCCTTCAAAGTGGAAAGTATGTACGCCGTATAATGTGCTGCTGCCCACGAGCACTTGGTGCTGAAGGTCTCAGGTATACGTCAAGCGTTATATAGAGTCAGACGGTTAAATACAGCGCTGTCACCTGGCTCCAGGCGTTTTGAGAAAACGGTCTGGCTCTGTGCGACGACATGATCCGCCTTCATGGTGAAAACAAAAGACGACTGAGAAAGTGGATGTCTGACAGTTTTGTTGAGTACAGTTTGAGACAGGCCCTTCATCGGATATATAGTGCCTTTGATGAAGTGTTTGCAGTCCAAATAAGCTCCTGAACTGGTTTTATGTCATTACCAATTACATAGGAGATACTGATTTCCACTACTGGAGCAGTGAATGAGTTTTTCTGTTTCAAGTTTGTCCTTGTGTAGTATGCACATTGAGCCTCAGGTCCTGGTTCATGATCGTGGCGTTCCTCCGTTGTTTCTGTCAGTGCTGCAGATGTTATTCAACCCAATGGAGCGGGCCCAAAACAGCTGGGTCTTTTTGATTGACCAGAGCCGAATGGCGCCTCTCCAAGACTTGAAGAATCTGCACGAAAGATGTTAGCAGAGACTGTCTGCTTTCACGTGGAGGATTTTGGAGAAGCCAGGTCTCTTCTTCAAAGCCTGAAAGAAAAAAAGAGAGGGAGAGACGTCAGAATCTAATTTCTACCAAGGCAACCTGTGAATGAATTTTTCCAATTATTTAAAGGCCAAATATTCTGTTTTCTTTCTTTTTATGTTCTTCTGTTAGCAGTAAGTATTTGAATGTGTAAAATAACAGATGTCTCATAAAAAAGCCTTTAAAGCACTGAGCTGCAGCAGGTTAGGGATAAGTGTTTTGCTTCATAAGCTTGACTCTTAAAGAACGTCCTTCAAAAAAGGGGATGATTAAACATGAGAGGAAAACTTTGGCTTCCTTTTCACAGCAAACTTGAAGGGGAAGGATAAAAATAAATCATAGCTGTTTGCAGCTTTTGGAAAGGTTACCTAACTGCTGTGAGTAACTTCCCCATCCTGTAAGTGTAATACCCAAGAAGAAGTCACTATAACTGACTCATAAAAACAAAACAGAAATAAAACCTGGGATTTCACAGCCTTTAAATCTCTTAAACGTTTGTGTGTGGTCACCTCGACTGTAAGAATGACCTCTCACAATAATCCTCTGCTCGGAGTACGTTAGCAGCAGCACATCTCACACAACCAGCCATCATGGAGACTTTAAGGACTGAGTCACGGTTTAAACAGGAGTAGTCATAATAAAAATAATCTTATCTGCTGAACAGCTCTTAGTCAAACTGTTAGTCATGTGTATACAGTTGTGCAAAAAAAAAAAATCCAAGAGAATGTCAGCTTAAAAAAGGAATCTAAATTCACAATATGAGACACATTTCTTTAGAGTGCATACCTCTATGAACTTTTCCTGACATTTTATAGAATGTTGATTAATTGAGAAAAAATGTGAAGATTAATCGGTAATGTAAATAATTATTAGCTGCTGTAGAACAACTATAAGCCTGGGCTTGCTGTGTATAATTAGTGAGAAGAGAAAGCTGAAATATTTGGACAGCCATTCAGTGCATGTCATAAAATGTATTTGTTCAATTTGTGCTATCTATTAAAAACACACAAAAAGAACATATAGAGGCTGTAATATAACTTTAGAAAACAGCTTTTTCATGTCCTTTCATTTTTTGTGTTGATTTTTTTGTACTGTATGTTATAACACCTGAAATACCTGCACGTTGCTCTGAAAACTGTGTCTCCTACTGTGGATACTGAGGTGTTGTTACCTGCAGCTTGTTAACCATCTCATCAAACAGTTTTCTGGCTTCAGGGCTGTTGGGGTCCTCAAAGTAGTCCTCGATACCGATCTGAACCACGATGGATTTCAGGTTGCGGCACACACCTACATGGGTGGGAGGAGGATTGAGGGAACATTGAAATGGAAGTTAAATGAAATTAAATATGTAATTAAAAACATGAAAAGTAAATACACTCTCATTTTGCATGATATATATGTGAAGCAGGCAGCAGACCTCAAGTGACGACAACAAGCAGTTAAATGTTTTGCTGTGAGTCATGTTTTTATTATTTATACAGTGGTTTTAGTGTCGTTTGGTGGTCTAACCATAGCCAAAATATTTTGGCTGTCTGGCTATAACAATAACTTTGTAAGTGCTGTGACTGTAACGTGAATCACTGGCTAACTCTGCAGTGGATATCCTACAAATGTTGTATGAGATGTACACAATATTGTCAATGCTTCTATTCAGCACATTTAATGCGCATGTACAGTACAGTATTATGTGATAAATATTAACTCAGCCAGGACTTCAATCAGCCTATTATTGTCTTGTATACAGTAGTTTTCAGACTCACTGTTGAAGTGGAGCAGGGCTTTGGGGGTGACGGGTGTGGAGGTGAGCACCAGCATCTCGAGGCCTTTCAGACCCTCTCTGCAAACCTCTGCTGCCACCTCCTGGTTGATTTCACTCACATGGTCCAACTCCAGCACCTGCAGGCGCATGCAGTTCCTCGCTGCAGAGAGAGGGAACATAAAACGGGAGAATGTCGAAATGATACACAGGAGAGGTTAAAGCAGGACAGAAAGGGTTTACATTTAAGATCTGTGCCAATTGTGGCTAAAATGCAATATATGTAGTGTAACAAAGTAATAGATGTGTTTTTTAATACTGAAATTGAAGATTAATACAGTTGAGATTGTTCAAGAGCAGATTTCTGATGTTTTGTTATGTAATGTCTTGACACACTTGTACCATTTCTCTATCATCTAGCCGCAAATGTTACATCACAGTCCCTGCATATGTGAATGAGTTCATGATTTTAAAGTGTGCCGCTACTGGAATCCTCATGAATACTCACACTCATAAATAATGTATTTTCATATTGTAGCTGAAATGACTGCAGTGGACGTAAGCACAAGTTGAAAGATCGTTATATAAGCAACACTTACCCAGTGAGGCCAGCCCCTGAATGCCACATCCGGCCCCACCTACACCTAGAGCGCGGAGGTGCGGCCAACATCGTCCAATGGTCTGCAGGCATCGGTTACTGAAACGAGCAGGTTGTTGGCTAAAAGAGAAAAAAACACGAAAGCCACGTGAAGTCGTTTAATAACCTCAGCATAGTCGCCATAACAGGAAAGTTGCACAGGTATCTATTATTTCCAAGTGTATTACCATGGGTGTAGTGGCGCCACCTGTAGAGAGATAATGTCTCTACAACCTGCTCCGAGGGCCCAGATCACCTCCTGGCCAACTGGGTCTGTGGCGCTCCTGCAACACAACACATATACAGGGTTTGTGTCTATATTACATTACATGTGATAAAGTGACGGGGGTTCAAATGAAAATGTTGTGCTTGATATATTTGTCAGGGTGCAAATTTCCAATACAGATCTAGGTGGGTCTACCTGTAAGTTACAGCCTGCAGAGCTCGGCAGTAGCAGCTGGCCAGCCAGAGGGAGCGGTCAGTCAGCAGGTTGGGGCAGTGAGAAATCTTTAGTATCAGTAGGTTACTTCCTGTGGCCTTTAGCAACGCCTCCAGACCCTCCTCCAGACAGCCACTAAGATAAGGGAAGGTTGACAAGCAAATACAGGCAGAGACATAGCAGAGGAGGTAATTCTACTGTCCTTCAGCACAGCACTTCTACTATTTATAGCACATAACAAAATGTTCCTACAGCGTATTTGGCAATATATGCAAGAAGCAGCATGTCCATGCAGCGTCTGCACAATTAAAGAGCAGCTTTGAGCTTTAACATACTCAGAAAAACATCTAGACACAAGCACATTTTACTGCCTATATCAAATATCTATTTGTCTTCTTTCAGGAAATGAAAACAAATGCTTTATATGCTGAACATAATCAAACAGCACAAGCACATTGGTATTCAATCACTTATGTTCCTCTTGTTGGATTCCTCTCATCAATCACTGTTTGAGGAGTCATTTAGCATGGCACTCAGTTCAATAGATGGCAAAGCAAAGCGCTTATCGAAGCCAAAACAACACACAGTGTGGTAATAAGCATCCCAAAGTTAGTTTTTTTTGTAAACTGTGTGCAGTTTTGACATCCTGCTTGTATTTGTGTCTCTGTTTCTACTGCGTGTGTATCTCACCGTGTGCTTTTAAGGTAATCCTCCTTGGTTTCCTTCTTGCCACGCTGTCGTGGTTTGAGGTTTTGCAGGATGAGTGAGTGCGTCTGAGTGCACCACTGAGACAGCGTGCCCAGGAACTACGAGAGACACATTGAAATAAGTGAAGATCGTCATAGTACACAGAAAGGGTGATACAGTTACACTACTGTACATGCTGCAGCTGTTTACTGTTGACGGTATCACTTTTCACCTTGGAAGAAATGCGAGCATTCTCGAGCAGCACTCTGGTCCACACAGCCGGGTGACGAGCCACAAACCTCCAGTTGCGGCAGACCTCAGCAGTTCTCAGCAGGGTTTTAGTGTCCAGGTAGGTAAAGATGCAGAAGAGAGCGGCACGCATCTTCAGGATCTCTGGACTGATCACCTCGTTGGATTTGGATGGGCTCTTCTCATGACGGCAGGGTTTGTTGTAACCTCCTTCTGATCGACCTACAGGAAGAAAAAAGTCTTATGTAGTCTTTTTACCACTGCAGGTCAGCTGCTTAAAGTGCAACAAATGGACTATTTTTTATGTTTAGTTAGACTTTGATCGTGAATTTTGAGTTTTCAAGCATTTCTTTGCTTTGTCCTGCTTTGAAGGTAGATACCATGTTTCAAGCATCAGTTGTTTACTCCGCTGTGCAATTAACCTGTATCATTTTTACAACATCATGTTTTTTATGACATCAAGTCTAATTTATTAACACATAACTTATATGTTCATATTTATGTATCGTAATGAGCAATCAGCAATTAGTGAATGTTCCTCATTGTGTCTGCTGAGAGGGTCAGTGGATGATAAAAGGTTAAGAATACACAATTTCTAAAGTTACAGAGGGCATTTTATTTATTTATTCATTTCAAAAATGAAAAAGGGAACCTGGCTTGGTATCTGCATGATTATTGTATTTTCTAAAAAGGATGTAAATTGCCAGAAATGTTAAAAAAAAAAGATATTCTGTCACATGGTGGCGCCAACCTTCAACAAGACACTAAATAGGATTACATAATTTTTTTTTCTTCTTTTCATTTTTATCCTCTGTATTGCTATCTATTGGCTGTGTCCAATCCAAACCCGGCTCATTTCTCCCAGCAAGATTGCTCCTAGATGACTCATTTTCATCTATGGCCTTGGAAGGAGTCTGCTTGCAACCATCAGGGCTATGAACCATTGCTTACACTCTTCCTCTTTTTCTCTCTCTCTTTCTTTTTCTCACTCACACCACCTACGCTCAAGGCTGCCAAATGAACTAAAAAAGCAGAGCTGTGTGTTACATGTGGAGAAAAAGCCTGTGTGCATGTAGATACATACCATCTGATAAAACCTGGCAGAGACTCTCTGAAGAAGGAGAACTACGTCAGAGCCGAGGAATGCCAGTAACATGTTGAGTGTTACATGAGACAGATATTTGAGTTAATGGGGCCGTCATAGTGGTTTCATACAGATTTGTCATAGGACTCTAGCCCAGTCTCTCTCCTTCCCTGACTACCCCGGTCCACCTGGTATTTATAAGAAACCCGACAGCAGGTGGGGAAAAATGGAGGGCAGCAGCAGTGAGTTTAAGGATCTTGGCACGGCAGGAAGTTAACAGAGAGATGTACAATCTGTGATGGAGCTGAAAAAAAAATCTTCAAGCATGACTGGCTTTCCAACTTGGCTCACTCACAGAAGCACAAAGCTTAGTATGAGAGGAGAAACTGAGACGATACATCAGATAAATAGTGCTCTCTCAAATAAAATATGTTCAAGGTCTACCATATATATATATATATATATATATATATATATATATATATATATATATATATATATATATATATATATACATACACACACACACACACACACACACACACATACACACAACGGAGAAAGTATACTGTAGGATTTGTAGCAATGTATGACTTGGTTTACTCATCATCTACAACAGACTGGTTGTAAACAAAACAGTGTAAACACCTCCTGAAATAAATAAAATGTAGCTGAATAAATCACAATTGTCATCACTGCAACAAATCTGGATCATAACAGACTGCACTGCATGTTAACTATTTATAAACCTTAAAATATACATTCATCATGTCCCTGTTTATAAACACTTGGTGACACATGTGCAGAACTTTTTCTTTCACTTTTTCTTACTGAATTTGGGGAAACGTATAACTACACTATTGTATTTTTGGTATATTCTTTTTTGCCTATTTGTATCTAATTTCATTTATCTAATTTTATTCTATTGTAATTTATTTCATAGTTGCATGTGCTTTTAAATATAATTTTCTCAGCTTATGTAAAGCACTTTGAGTTGCCTCTGTGTTTGAGAGATGCTACATAAATAAACTTTTCTTGCCTACATAAACAAACAACAGAGCAATAACATCTATTTTGTTCTCTAAAAACTACACATTCACATACGATACTGTGAAAACACATTATACTTCCATAAACAGCACTTTGATTAAGATTTATTAACCCTAAATTCAACATCTAACATTCTGTGCAATCACAAAAACTAACACTTATTAACATTTAAAAAAATGAAATATCTTCCCTTCCCTGTTAGTGTTTGGTTGATACATCTTCACCCTGGACAAATACAGTACAAGGTGGCACTTAGTTTTCTCATCATGCTTTAAATTCACATACCAGATATCAATAGCTGACAAATGCAGCTAATTAATATTTTAACTAGCTGTTTCAGGGTCGAGTTACATAACCAGAATCACAAGCTTGTCACAGAGGGCCTTACAATCTGTACAGCATAGAACAGCTGCAATGATCAGGTGATCGACAGGAAATTAAAAACTATTTTGATAATCATCTTTTATTTACAGCAAAAATGCCAAGAATTTGTCGGTTTCATCTTCTCTGATGTGATAATTTCATGCTTTTCTTCTCTTCTCATGCCATGCATGATAGTAAACTAAATTATCTTTGGGTTTTGGACTCTTGACCTGAATAAACAAGACATCTGAAGACATTACCTTTGACTATGGCCATTTTTCACTATTTTCTGACATTTTACAGGCCAAATGATAAATCAGTTAATCAAGAATTTAATCTGCGGATCAATTGATAATGAAAATAATCATCAGGTGCAGCCTTACAGGATACGACATTCTTAATCCTTGGACTCATGATTTGAGAAAAGGAAAAACTTGTCATGAAAATACATAAACACCATTACTAACATTTGATTGCGCTGTAAGTTCCTTCAGAGTTTAAGTCATTTTTCAGGTGTTGACATTGTTGTGTCTACACACTGCAGCAGACGTCTGGCCTCTTCCCTCTGTGTTTACCATATAAGCTCATAGCTGATCTGCTCCCCCTCTCAATTTGTAGAATGAGCTTGGTCAGTGACACAGCTCCTGAAATATTACAGCGACTCAGCCTGACCTAGATCCACATCAGTCACTGCTCTTATGGGAGTCATACCGAGCCCCTTTGTTCAATGAATCCCATGTGTGTGAGTTACTGGCTGGATGGTTAGATTGGAGAGAGTATGTGAGATACAATATGTACCTTTCTAAGAGTAAGAGTCCTCACCTGCATTAGGGCGATATCCAGCCCTGCTGTGGTGAGGATAGGGAGCAGCAGACTGCTGGACTTCAGCCACAGCTCTCCTCTCTTGCTCCCACATCTCCACTTCAGACTCGGTGGTCCGGGAGCCCACGTCTGACACGTCTCCCTCCTCGCCTTCAGTGCTGTTCCTGTAAGGTCGCCGCTGCCAGTTCTGGATAGCCTGTTTACGGAGACCCCAGTTTCTCGATCCTCCACCGCCGCATCCGGGGGAGCGCTCGTAACCCCCCTCACCCAGCCGGCACTGCATGTGATAGTACTGAGCCTCAGGACAATCCTCCATAGGATGCATCTCCACGCTGTCACTATCGTAACCTCCAGAGCCCTGTGAGACGGACTTGATTCGCCCTGATGCTCTGCAGAAAAAGAGAAGGAAGTGAGCAACAAGTAGCAGAACTAAACAGAAAAACACATTATGACTTAATTGAAATGTGATTTTTTTTTGTACAATATCATCTGCATGGTCTATATTATAATCTGGAGAATAATTATGAGAGTCAACATCATAACGTAACAAAGAAAATACATGAAATTTTCATCTATTCATGATGTTTTAACAAACAGAGTCATAATCAAGTCTTGAACACACTCCAAAGGTGTATATTTGAAGAACCTTTGGTGGTCTGATGTTCCTATCTTAATACAGAAAAAGCAAAAAAGAAAGATTGCATTGCCACTAGAAGATCACTGTTGCAGATAATCTTTATTATCTTTAGTACATTCACACCACAATCATGACTAGACTGAAATAAAAGTATTTTATGTCATTTTGAAAATCAACATGTTACCATGTCATGCCATGTTTTCACAGACTTAACAAAGATATGCAGACTCACTTCCACTTGACACTTAGCGAGGATAAAACTAATTACTTACAGTAGATACTGTGGGTGATAAGCATGACTCTGCTAATCTAACGGCCCACTCACCCATACACAAACACTGCACAAAAAAAGCCCCTGATGAAAACTGTACCATTTTTTACATCTGCTCTTAATGCTTCAGTGACTTATTCATCTGATTCTTCTGATTATTTGTCTTAGAAAACAGTTTTGCTCCTTCTGCTTCGTGTGAGATTCACGTCCACTGAGGAAATCAGCAGGATTGGTATTAATGTGACAGTACTGGATGCACTGAACCTCTGAAACCTAAATCGACCACAAATAGGTGCTGTATGACAGAGCTGCATTTCACAGGATTTCTAGTAGAATGAGGGCAGCTTTTGTACATACGTACAGCTACAGGACTTAAAATAACACAAGTAATGAGCAGTTACAAATATCAGCTTCTTAAAAACTAGGACATCTTTCTTTCATTCTGCATTTCTTCCATATCACTACTCACTCCTTCCTCTTTCAGCATAATAATAAGAGTCAAAGCATCAGCATATATGTCTTTTTGGGACAAAACGAAAAAGAACCACAGGTGATACTGCAGGTAGCACTTATCAGTGCTTGCAAGTGATGCAAAGCATGCACAGAAGATGAGATGCTAAGTCACAAATAACCGCTGGTGTTTGTTTACGGTTTCACGATCAAAACTGGGACACTGACAAAAACTGGGTTTTTAAATTCTCTAATGAGCTGGTTGTAAAGTAGTATGTGATAAGAAACAGTTGCACCACTTTAACTCTTTGACAACATTAAATCAATTGCATGACATAATGAATAGAATTGATCTCAATCCCCAGCAACATATGATTACCAATTGCTTATTAATTATTTCAGTGTGTGTGTGTGTGTGTGTGTGTGTGTGTGTGTGTAACCAGACTGCAAAGTCTAATAATCAGTGGCAGAAGAAACACACTCCCTCCTGTCTCATCTCACTGCTTATGTTGTTTCCTACTGTGCACATCTTACACTTCATTCTGAATGTTAGTTTTCATGTCCTGATAGTACTTTTTCTCATAAAACGCTGACAAATACCTGCAATAAATTACATTTTCATCAGAAGCTTTTGGATTTTAGAAGAAAATCTTTATTTGAGAACCATGCATATGAATTCTGTTACAATTACAAATTGATTGCTATTATACATGAGCTATGGAACACATAGAATTGACACATGCAGGCAAAAAATATCTTGATCCTTTATGAAGAGCTATTAATAATCCGAGACAGAAGGCTTTTGTGGGTTTCTTGTTGAGGCCACATTGTGTGTCGTGTCATTCATGATTCAATGGGGAAGGCCTGACATGTTCTGTGTGACGTCACGTTAGAAAACACATTCGCATATCAACTGGGAATGACAGTTGTGTTAGTCAGGGTATTAATGGTGCGACCATGTGTCAGAAATCTCCAGCAGAGACCCAGAAATACTTCAGACAGACCTCATGCGGAGAGACGTCTAACCAGCAACTCAATGTCTCTACTGACTGATGGAATCTGTGCATCACATGGTTCAATACTGTGCTACATATGAATATCTAAATGTGGATGTCAATGTGTGAAACCAAACTCTATCCTCAATATTAAACAGACCACTTGTCAGTTATTAATGCAGTTAGGCTACTAAAATGTAAGAGCCCAAGAAGACATATTCAATTTGTAATAATAAATCAAGGAAATCAGCAAATTCTCACATTTGAAAAGCTTGAATCAGCGAATGTTAGGCAGTTTTGCTTGATAAATGTCTTAAAGGTGGGCGTATCATACATATTTCCAAGTCTATATTCATATTCTGAGGCTCTACTGGAATATCTTTGCATGATTTACAGTTCAAAAGTCCTTATTTATCTTATGTTGCCATTTTGAAAGCTTCCTCTCAGGAACCATGGAAGCCTTGTTTAAATTGGGGGGAGCAAACTTAGAAAGATACATACACACCTGCATTTCTAAACCACCTAACCACCATGAACACACACAAAAATTATTGTTTGAAGTTTTTTGTTCAATTTTTTGAAAATTATAGTTTGAAATAAATCATAGCTTTGTAAAGTGGACTGTCTTGTCTCCATAGCAATGGTAACTGAAGGTCATGGGTAGGCTAATGTAGCCTTCCACTATCCAAAACTGACAAAAAAAAACTTTATTTCTTGGAATCAAAGGAGAAATAATTAAAACTATTGGCCATAACATTAACTTAGTACATTGTTGAGTTATCAAATGTTAAAGATATCATAAAAAAGAAAATCTTAACATGGTAACAGGGAGGAAAATACTTCCAGCAGCAGGTCCAGAGCAGTTGATCAGACCAGTTAGTTGAAATCTTTGACCATGTTTAACATCTGACCGAACAGTATATAAATGACAGAAAATCACAAAAAGTGAAAATGATTTGCAGATTATTTTTTATTTGGTGACTAGTTCAGTTATCCAATCATTGTTTCAACACTTAAGTATTGTATAAATCTAAGTGAATTCCTGCAGAGTAGCTGTAGCGTGCACTTCAGAAAAAACCTAATGAAATGTTAGTTTACTACTCGCTGAGATACAAAATGTGCAGCCCTGCTGAACAGGGAGGGACCCTCGTTCCAAAAAGGGTTTGTGAAAATAACTACAATCTCCTGACTTTGAATTTTAACAAAACACAAAATAATATGAAATCACACAGGGAGTAACCATGGCACTGCCACTGTTTCTATTGTTTTTTAAGAGGTACTGTAACTTCAGCTGCCATGCTTACAAACATTCATACACATGGCTGACGTTATGCCCCATAAGACGGGGGGCAGCGAGCACAGTAGATGGTGGTTAAATGATCTGGGGCTCCAGGGGAGCTGTTACATTTCCACATAACTGACAGATTGTGTTTTACTCTAGGTATAAAAGATGAGGTGTACCCAATTCATGTGGCAGCCAAGAGCCTCAAAATCTCCAGTCAAACCAGAAAACCAGGTTTCTGTCCAAATGAACTGACAGACAGAGACTGTACGGCTCCCTAAACAACTGACCCTCTGCTCCAGGCACTCTATTAATACAAAACCTTCCCTATTATCATCTTAAGAAAATGTGCAAGAAAGACAAAATGATTCCTAATTATAACACATGTAATAGGGCTACCGAGAGCTCAGATAATCCTCTCTTTATTTGATGGTTAAGTGTACCAGTAAGTATAACTTGTACTATAAAGCGCTTTATGGCACAGTGGTTATCTGGATGGATTATATTTCAGACCCAAGGTAAAAAAGGTCCGGCTAGGTTTGAAATCATCCGTGTAATAGGAGCAATGTGTGGACTTACCCTGTGCTGGGGGAGGAACGTCGGTCTGACACTTGGTACATGCCCCTTGTGCTCCCGGAGAGGCTGGAGTTTCTCTGTAGGGAGACATGAAGATGCAGATTAGAAAGAAACGTTTTATTAATAAAACATCTCAGTACTTCGAAGTGAGATAAGGTTGTGTAAGATTACAACCCTGAAGAGTGGATCACATTATTTATGCTCCAGCTGTTAGATTCATTTGTTCCAAACTGGCAATATACAAATGACTTCAGGTGGTTAGGATAGTTTTTAATGGGAGAAATGTGGGTGCACTATTTTAATATTTATACCTGATTTCTGTCGTAATAACTTAACGTTGCTATTAAAATGACAACAGTGCACTGCTTAATAAATTCCCAGTGAAAAGAGGTAAATCTAACAAAAAATCAAACAGTTTCTACAGTGTATTAGTCACCACGGGTAGATTTAACTGATCTTCTACTCAAAGATGTTGGGCATTTCTGTGTGGTTTAATCTGACTTCTTACACATTTTAGCATGTATAGTACAACTGATGAGAGCAGCTGATAAAATGATGATGAGTCATAGATGAAGAAGAAGCATGTTCAGACTATTGGGATCATTTAGTCCTGAGGGTGGCACAAGAGGAAAAGCTCAGGAGGTTTTGTTCTCTGCGGAGCCTGAATGTGTTCAGTGATTGAAGGTAGTATTAAAGGGATGACCAGGGGTCACCAAAAACCTTAAGATTATTATATGATTGAGATCATCTCAATCATCATCAATCTCATCTGAACCCAAGTTTTCAGAGTTTTAAACCACATCTATACTAAAAAATGATTATCTATACTCATTATTATAATCATTATTATTATTATCTCGGGTCTTCATTCAGCAAATGGATTCTCTGTTTCCAAAGTCAAGAATGAACATCTATGTTCAAATCAAGATACATTTTTATGATTATCATCAGCAAATCTGAATGAAAATCCAGCAATTGGTTTAAAAAAAATACAATTTGGCCTGAGGGTGGTGCTACAGACAGGTTTATGCAGTGCTTAAAAAGGAAAGGATTCATCCTCTGGGGAGCAAGAACATGCTCACTCATTAACACCATGAATGAATATCCAGCATAAATATGAATGCGAAACATCCTGCCATTTCCTGATCGTACTAGTAAAGATATCTTATCATGGATGGACAATGGTCAGACCGACTGACTAACCAATATTTCAATCCTCCAGTCTCAACTTTAAAGGGGATTTACATCAAGTTTACACGTCAAAGTCTGTTAACAGGTCTTAGGGAGCACTACTGCATATGTGAAAAAAGTTATATAAAACCTTTTGAAGATCCTGAGGGAGCTGTGTTAAATCTGATAAATTCAATCTCATAATGTCACTGTCATGGCCATGTTTTCATGGAAGCGCAATGACCAGCACAAGCAGCATACCGACCGTTTAGTATTTTCCTGACCTCGAAACTTACTTTACGTGTCTGTGTGGTATTCTGGTGACCAGCACAGAGCGCACGGTGTACAGGCGGGAGGAGAAGCGCAGACTGGTAGAACGTTCATTCAAATGGACATTTCTTGTATTTTGGTTGGCGTTTGGTCCTAGACATCATTCTAAAAAGAGAGGTCTCAGAACCATGTCTATTTCTGGTGCAATGTCAATCTGCTGATGGTTTGGTGATTCAGGATCAAACTAAATACCTGCTGCAGACATGATGCCACAACAGATTAAAGCTTAAAATATAAATAATTAATTTCAATGAAACACTCTCTAACCAAAATATGTACAGAAAATAATGTTTAATATGGTTAAAGCAGGAGAGTCGGTAAATCAATCTGCATTCATCTATAAGTGAATGTGGATGATTGTTACAATATCTGCTGCCCACAGCTGTTTATATATATATATTTATAAACAGCTGTATACGATACATATATATATATATATATATATATATACACACACACACACACATATATATATATATATATATATATATATATGTGTCGTATGAAAAGCTTCTCCTTCAGTTCATTAAATCCCTGCATCTGAAGGCAGCAGGACTGATATGTTGATAAATCCGCAGCCTCTAATTAGAGAAGTGCCAGAGAGCAATGCCATAACGCACGACCGTTCACTGTGTTTAACTTCATGAAATCGCCTGAAAAACAATACCAGGCTGCTACAGTATAATCACACACACCTCTACACACATCAGACTGGTCAGTTATAAGTTATAAGTTATAAAGGAGACATCGGATTAGCGGGGCTTATCAGCCTCTTTTCCAACTTTCTTTTTAGCAAA
The DNA here is from genome assembly GCA_029490765.1 of Euthynnus affinis. Lineage (NCBI taxonomy): Eukaryota > Metazoa > Chordata > Actinopteri > Scombriformes > Scombridae > Euthynnus > Euthynnus affinis. The sequence goes on along the minus strand of CM055838.1, from coordinate 17,158,233 downwards.
AATAACATCTCATTTTACCCTTGAAACACTTTGCAGTGCAAACACTATTTTTTGTTACTGCTACTAAACTATGCGACCTTGTGCGAGGTGAGATTAGACATTAGAATTATTGCTGAAATAGCGTCAGTGTAATATAATCATATGAACGGCTTTATCAAATCAACTTCTTTGTTTTATCTTTGTTGTTTGTTGGTTTGTGGTGATGTGTGTTCACGTCACGATGCTCTGAACCATCCAGATATTTCCTGAAGAAAAGCGTTCTGTTTGGTTAGTTGTCCTCATCACGTTTAACCGTGATTGGCACAACTGTTTCAGAGCTATGAGAGCAGTCATGTGACTGGCAGAGAGCGTATTTAATAATCACCACACCTCTGATCTATATTCACCTTCACCCAGCCCTTTTGTATGTTGCACTGTTGCACATACACAAGCCAAAATAACAGGTGCACATGGAGATGCCCACACACTTGCACAGTTAAAAAGTTTCTCAAGGCTACATTAGCAGCTATTAGCATTGTGCATCCGAATCTATACAGCCCTACTGCTAAATTGTGTTAGGAATCAATAGGATGTTTACAATGTATTAGAATTAATGCAGTTATTGCACATGTACATAATGAAAAGTCAAGTGTATCAAGTTCAGTTGCATTGTGCGTAATGTAGGTGCCAGGTTTTGAGTGCATTGAATAAAGAGATGATATCTCAGATTGTGCTGCATCGATTTTGATCCTTTTTTGAGGGAGATAAACTGTCCACTGTGAGTATGTGTTGCATTGTATTGTTGTATGTATTGTTTGGTTGAGCCCTCTTCTAATGATGCAAAATTACCAGCATTGTCCTATAACCTAAAATGTTTGGTTGTAGCTCTGAAGGCAGTATATTGGTGAGAATCTTGAGGAGTTTTGAGGTCTTAGTTGTTGGTCTGCAATCTGACTCTCACTCTGTTTGACTCTAAGCTTCCTGCGCATTGAGGTACACTGTGTTGAATGTGTGAGTGTATCAATGTGAGTGTGTGTGTGTGAACTAGTGCCAGGTGGAACTCTGTGTACCAGACCGACGACGTGCCACAGAGGGAAAATGTGCATAAACACAGACACTTTCACTCCCTCTCTCCCTCTAACTCACACAGCGTGTTTCTGGCTGCATGCCAGTCAAAATGGACCAGAGAGGAAACAGGCAAACACCATCCATGGCTCTCATTCCTGGCCAGCAAGCCGTGACAGCAGAACAGGGATAATTCTCCCAGAAATGGGTGGAACACAAAGCTTCTGTCCAGTTCACCAGGAGGTAAAACTTCAATCTGGTGACTTAATTTTGGTCTCAGAATGAAGTCTTTCTGTATTTTTGCTTTTATTCTCTCCAATTTAGCTCAGCTACAAAGCCAAAAAATGTGAATTAAAGACATCTTTAATTTGTACCTCCCGCGAAGAGATGCATAAGACTGAGCTAGAGAGCATGCAGGAAACCAGTCAATCACCCTGTCAGTCATTGTCACTCCTCAAACACCTTTGTTGCTCTAAAAAACGTCTCCTAGGAGATAAGGGCGACCTCGCTGATGCCGTGATAGAGGGATGGAAAGCCAGGTTGTGAGTGTGCGTGACATCTCTGGGCTTCCCTTGACAGTGTAAAAAGGTGCCAACCAGTCTGTGACTCCGCACTTGTACTTGTCATGTTGATTATTCACAGTCATCCAATGGCATGAGGACACACACAAAGGAACTGACTGATCTTAAAATCTGAGGACAGAACATCTAAATTTAGGTAGCAGTATTTCAGGTCAGTCACAGGTCAGAAAGGGAAAATATATCTTTTTAAACATTGGTTTCCAAAAAAACAACCTTAAATTGTAGAGAGATCTCTCTGGTAGAGATATCACTTACATTATTTACTGCATCGCTATGAAAAGTGAATGAGCTAATTCAAAATCATGTCTGAACCTTGAGCAAGAGTGAGAACTGGTTTCCATGCAGCAAACAGATTTGTGTAACAAAGCAGGTCGCCTGTTTCTCATGAGGTGCTGGATAGTAATTTGTATAAGTGACATTTTTATCACCACCATCTGCTGATGCATTTTTGGTGTAGTAAGACAAAGCAGAGTGGAAAAGTGCCACTGTGCCAGCTGTAGTAAGTCTGGAGACAAAGAACATTTTTGGACTTAAGTGGATAGATAAAAGCAAGAATCCTTCATTTTTACACCTGCTCACAGACCTAAAAATAAAAACCATTTATCAAACTTGTTTTAACTTAAAAATGTCCTTCAATTTTAGAGAGTTCATTGGTCATGATGAATAATATGGGAGCTCAAGCACTATCATAAAAAAGAGTTTTTAGCATATTATTTGCAGTTGAACATTTGATATGGTGTTATACCACCTTTTCTATCAGTGGTGCAAACAAACAACAAGAATAAATATGGCATTGATTTTCTTTGCTTTCTTATCTTCATTAACATTAAATTCTCTTTTTTTAATATAATTTCTCTGATGAATCTTATCTGCCAACAGAAGAATGTTTTTTTCATTTCAGCTGATTCCCTTTAATTTCATCCGTTCATTTGATCAGTTAAGATTAAATCTGTATTATCTTTTTGCATCAAGGCATCATTAAGACACAAAACCTTGAAAAGCAATAAAAACACAACAAGACAATAAGAAGAATTTCTCTCAGTTTACATATGATCACTCCTGCGATCTCCTGAGAGTTTGTTTTACGCCTGGCTAGAAATAAGAGTGAATCACTTGATAAATGTGTCTTATTGCTCACATTCAGCAAAGAACTTTTGGTTCCTTAGAGCAAAAACATAATTCTTATTAATTTGATGAATATGGATCCTAATCTCCTGTTTTCAGAATATGAGATAACTTCATATGCAAATACGCTCTCTGGTCAGGGTATAAACTGAAAATCTGATTAATGAATTGAGAGAAACGTGTATTTTTTTAAGTATTAAGTACAAGTAGAACAGCACAGTGTCAATGACATATAGTTCATACATAAAAAATAAAACATAAGTAATAAAAAACTTAATGTCATATAAAATAATTGAAGCATCCTCACTTCAAGTATTTCAGGTAAATAAAAACATCAAGGTTTATTTAAAATCATGCTAATATAGTCACCAAGAAGGTAATGACTGGTGGATTCCTGGAACAGGAGGCATAACAAATCAGCTAAATGACTTAAAGCACACACTCCCAACATACACACACACACATGCACACACTCATGATTTTCTGTTACGCTAACAAACCCGAAGCTTGTAGGTTTAATTTGAAACCGCTGCTCAAATTAAACACAAACTCGTGGGAAGGAAATGCATCCTTTTCCATTTTCTGTCTCCATTCAGCCAGAAATTCTCATCTAGTGTGTGCAGTTTCACTCTGAGGTGATTCCAGTTTATTGAATATTACCCGCTGGTGTATTTAGCCCCGTAAAGCAGAGCAGACTTGTCTCAGGCATCAAGAAGTCTATTGTAGATTTGACCTGTGGTGCTTTACAGGGACATTACTCAATATAATCAATGCTTATGCACAATTCAGCAGCAAAAGGTTGCAGCTTTAAAGTAACTGGGTAGTGCTTACTGTATTTCTATTCTTTGGATTCATCTGAGTAAATACTAGTAAAAAAAAATTTAAAAAAAATAAAAACTTGGTCTGAAGCTGCTCATATGATTTGAAAAACAATATGGTTTGTTGAATTATTTCCATAGTTTTTGTATTATCATGCAGTTAAAGATGTTCAGCATCCATTTAACAAATCTAAAAGTATTTCTACATTAACTATAGATAATCTGTTTTTTTTTTTACCATTTGTTCTGAGCATCACGTTACCATATCCTCACCTGGCGTCCGTTGCCCTTTGAGGCCTGAAGACTGCAGCGCCCCAGGCTGCCATTCGGCGTGGTGCCACAGCTGCTGATGATCTGCAGCTGTTTTTCGGCACGGTCGGCTCGGTCCAGCAGCTCCTCAATGAACTGCTGCAGGCGTACCTTGGCATTGGCTTCACGCGCCGCCGTCTCCTGCAGGAACTGGTCAATCTGGGCGACTTCCCTGAGGGCAGAGGAGAACAGAGAATATACTTTATTATGACTGAAGCGATCTGTATTTCCTCCTCTCTCTGTCTGTTTTATAAATGTATCTGATTAGGGATAAATCGCTTGCTGCATTGGTGCTTATGTGACTGCAAGACACTATTATAGTCCTCCCACATACACACAAGCTATCGTCCTGCTGTTTTTACATGAGACCGTGCACACATAGGGTTGGTGGCAGAGCTTAATACAGAATATGCACATAAAGGGAGAGAAGAAGAAGAATAGCGGGTGAGAGATCAGCTGTATGTTTATACCGCAGGCACAAGAGCGCCAAGTTCCTGTCATTTTAAGGGATAGCGTGTTATCCAGATATAGAGGCAAACAAAACACAAGTTCAGAAAGCGTTAGTAGATGTCTGTAGCCTGCTCAGCATATATTATAGTGTTCCCTAAATTAATTCTGTCCAGCGTCTTCTGAAAAAAGACTGTAAGACTGAATAATCCTGCGTGCATATAAGGTCTGGTAATGATAAGAACTCTTAAATGTTGAGATGTGATTAGTTTCATCATTTTAATCCAGAGCTTGGCTTATGAATTTTAAAGCATTCTAGGGCTGCAACTAATGATTATTTTGATTATTGATTTATCTGTCCATTATCATTAATTATCTATTTCTCATCTATTATTAGATAGATTATCTATTAATCAGTTCATTGTTTTGGCTTTAAAATGTCAGAAAATAGAGGCCGCAATAATTTCAAACTTCAAAAAAATGTCAAACAGCCCACGATAACGTATTCAAATTGGTCAAAAATCCAATTACAGGTACAGAAAAGCATTAATTCTTACATTTAAGAAGCTGCGGGCAGTGAAAATTCAGCATTTGTGCTTGAAAAAATACTTAAATTATCAAAACTTTTCTGTCTATCGTCCGATCAATTAATGGACTACTGCAATTGTTGCAAACAGTTTCCAAATGTGCAGTATCAATGGGTGATCTCTGCTTTGATGGCCTTGACATGGTACAAGTTCAGATCAACCAACAGGAACAAGTAAATCCACCCACCAAAGGATGAATATTAATGGTAAACTGTATTCTTTACCCGACATACATTCAATGAGCTTCAGAGAAACTTCACCTGACTGACATCCGTCCTGCAAACATTCTGTTCATCCCTTAAGTTGTGGTGCATTTCACCAGGGCTGCATTTAACGATCATATTTATTATCAACTGATCTGTTGTTTATTTTCTGATTGTATAATTGTTTTGTCTATAAAATGCCTGACATCTACTACATCATAATACGCTAACTAGCATGCTAAAACCACCCAGTTTTTGGCAATATCGTGTCCATCAATATACTAACCAATTAATCAACCATTTATTTCACAAATCTTCTTCATAACTGAATCTTGTGTCACCATGTCTCAAATCCCTCCTCTGCAAAGCTTCTCTCTTTCTTTTCATTCCTGTCAATGTGGATCTGCCTCCATATGAGACTTCTGCAGTTCCCACGCTACTTTATTTTCTTTATGAATCTCTGTTTGGGTCCTTATAAACAGCCCAAGCCTCTACTGTCTAAACAATGCAGTCAGGAGAGCTTAACAGGGCAACTCAGCCATCTGACCTCGACGAAGCCAAAGGAACCATCAAAAGGTTCAGACTGTCACTGCAGACAGAGAACGGAGACATAGAATCTGTGACCCTGTGGATTAAATTGGTTCTTTTTCCTTCCTCAGACATCTTGTAACATGTAACAAAGCTGCTCATCTTCAGTCGGAAAAGCTTCTCTTATAAAGAACAGCTGAAGGAGGCTGATTGGTGGATGCTTTTATGCTGCAACTACTGTAAAACATTCACTTAAAGTAACCATTATACAACCCTGAGTCCTTTCAAACACAGTACCGAGAGTCACAGCGATATTTCTTGAAATGGGGGCATTCTGGGATAAAAATAGTTTAGTGTTTGGCACAGTTAACTTTTCATATCCTCAGGCAACGATGACAAAAATATGCATCTAAAATTAGTCTGCAAAAAACTGCAAGTAAATTATATTGAAATTAAGTGGCAATAACTTTTCTCCATGTGCAATGTGATCAATCCTGTTTAGATCTCGGTAATTGATCATAATGTGAAAAAAATGATTTGTAACTACATCAAGCTCTTTGGGACTCACATAATTGGGTGTAAAGTGACTGAATGAGGCCTATTACGGTGCACTTTCTCCACTGCTCGAGATTAAACTGCTCATTGTGGAAATTTACAGAGAAACCAGAAGAATGTGTGTGTTTGTGTGTGGGACATAACATATCTCAGCTCCAAGCTGTTCTCTATCCATCTCATCCTCACCAAACTGTAAACTCTCCTCTCTACTTCTGGAAAAGGGAAAGGGAATTTTATCATTCAGCCAACAAATCTGAAAGATTTTATCATTTCTCAGAGATAAACAGGAGGAGACAGGGTCTGGTTTCAACATAATGAGGAAGGGACATAATTCTTAGGAACAAACTTCCAGAAGAAAACACTTGTCCAGACTTTGGCTACCTTTACATTCAGGTTAAAAACTTTGATGCTTTGATGGATTTTATGGGCACGAAGGGGCAGTGGAACAAGCTGTGAACACAATGTTGACATATTATTTATCACCTTGGTGGACTTGTTATTAAATAATTGCCTATTATCATGTCCAGCAGACACGGAGCAATATTAGCATTCATCTAGCGTCGAGGTTCTGGCCTCTTATAAATATCTGGCTCTTTAGCAATTAAATGCTCCACTACATTCACCATGAAGACCAGTGAGACAGAACCAAACAACAGTAAAGTTGGGGGCCAAAAAAATGAAATCAATGAAATAAAAGCAAACTACAGTGTAAATGTCTCAAAGAACTTCAGTATAAAGTCAAGAGGTTGCGATATGTAGCACAAAAAGCTAGTCGAGCTATGTAAACAGAACTGCGTCTGCCTTACACAGAACTGCTCTCCTAAGACTGGAAACATGATTGCTGTTATTACTCTTTGGAGCCGTTTCTAAACAAACTAACGTAGTGCAGCGGTGTGGCTCAGACGGCACACAGGAATACGATATGTCAGACTTTGGATACACACACAGCACTTTGTAAGTAAGATCAGTTGATCGTTTGGTTTGGCTCTGCACATGAGATTTGTAAGAAAAATATAGAAAATTACCAACCAAATCCTTTAAAGCTGCTTCAACACACTCTGTAATAGCTACAGGAGTCAGGTGGTAATGATCTGTGGGGTCATCAATACGAGCAACACTTTTCACACAGTCATTTGATCCACTGTTAATATAAACATATTGATTAGTGCAGCTTTAAGCACTCACCATCATTCCTGATGCACTTTTATATTTACTTGTATTTATTTCTGTTTTTATTTTTTTAAAATATCTCTTGAAATGTTTCTTATCCTTTCAATGACACTGATGCTGTATTTCCCATTTTCTTTGTTTTATGTAAAGCAGGTTAAATTGCCTTTGTGTATGAGATGTGCTATAAAAAACACTCCTGTCTTGCCTAAAGGAAGAGAAAGACTGAAGGATGGCAGTACTCAGAATCAGAATACCATCTCCTTTATTACATAAATACACAAGTAACTGCTTTAATAATCGGCTTTACACGCTGAATTCGCTCAAAACTAAATATCAAACCTGACACAGGATTCCAGAAATTCAAAATATGAACTTCCCTCAGTCCAGTCCTTCGCTGAACTACTGTTGTGTTGCATGAACTTGCTCATCAAAAGCCACACTGAACATGAAGTCAGACAGCTGCCAGGTGCAGTAGCACTCATGTCAAAATAATAACATGCATTAGTAAAGTGCCTCACTGATTCAACCTATACGATTCATCTCATTACTGTGTACAATTAATGAGTATGATAATCATTTATTTTGATTTAATGATTGATTTAATGATTTAATGTGATGTATGATTAAGCAGCCTGAAGCGGAGGTTTTGCTCTCATTATCCAAGTTAATAAACAGAGAACAACCATGACTCAGCCTCCTGTAAAGAGTAAAATAACTCATGACTGCTATAAATAGTGCTTTTTTAGGACTATAGGTTTGTATGTGGTCAAAATAAGGACATATTTGTTTTGGCATCTGGATTTTTGTCTTAATGAATTATTAAACTGTATCAGGTTGCTTGTTAATGGAGACAGAATCCCATGAGGAGAAACATGTCGGAAAGCCTTTCCCCTCTGTCTCTGTGTAAAAGAAGCAATGCACTGATGCACCACACTGCCTGGCTATCTAACCACTCAACTGAAAGCACCTTGGCATGAAATCCTAATAGAGAAGGAAGGGAATCAAGCGTCAGATCAAAAATATGAGATAGATGTTGGAGGGTTGGGTGGCAGGAGGGAGAGAGGGAGAGAGGAGGGGAAAAAAATTCTTCGCCAGGTCCCAGGAGAGATGTTAGGAGAAAGACCAGAAAGAAAAGAGGAGAGAGGAAACACAGGACTGAAGCTGATGGGAGGGAATGGGCTCAAAGGGTGTGAGAAAAAAAAAAGTACTGCAGCAGCTAAAGCAACAGACAGCAAACAGAAATCTGCAGTCATGTGGAAGCGGAAAGCACAGGAGGTTTAACAGAGCAGAGGAGAGGAATGGGATGTGGCTGCTTCCTGCTGTCAATCCTAATTTCAACACACACACACACACACACACACACACACACACACACACACACACACACACACACCTCTCTATCTCTCTCTTTCTGTCAAGCGTGACTCACTCCAACACCTCAGAAATAAAGCCTCAAGGTGACAAACATGCCCGTGTGTTTACAGGGACGTTGGGGGAGCTTGAAAGGCAGACCGCCATCTTTTTCTGGGTGATGCACATGCAGGTTGTTAGTCTGAAGCGTGATTCAGAGAAAATGACTCGGCGGCCGTTCCGCACTTGATCAGCACCATCCTCATGACTCCCATTATGAGGGAGAGGGAAGCAAATATTTGTGACCTCGTATTCACAGTTTGCTGACAGCATCCAAGAGTTTTGTCATCACTCTATCGGTTTGTTGTTGTTGTTTTTTTTCTTTCTATCTCACATCTCCCCACACACAGACACGCTGAACATCCAAATATGGAACTTACAATGCACACTCATACTTTGCTGTCAAAATGTCAACAGCATGCAAATTATGTTTTCTACAAGTTTAGCTTCAAATACAAAAAATCTTGCATAAAAAGGCAGATTAGGCTTCAGCAGGCGCAGTAATTAACCAATACTTTTTTTTGCAATTAAATGTTTTAGATTTGGACAGCTTACAATTAAGAAAGTATTATAAAACTGACTTTTCAGCTTAATCGTGTTATCATAGACTGACGGGATTTTGTAGATAAATCAAATGTTCCATTTCCAACACAAAACTGTATCACTGATCACACTAAATTATAACATCATGTTATGGTCAAATGAAAGTCAACACACAGTAAACTCAAACAGTCAAATTATTATCATTTGATTTGACTGTCATAGAATTTCACAGGCAACGTTTCAAGAACAATAAATAAACATGTAAAATATCTTCTAGGACCTGAGTGACTAATATGTATACAACAGAAAAGGAAAGTTAATCAAATGTACTGAATAACAAGTTGTTTTATAACATGTCACTCATATACTGGATGCATCTGACTGACATTTGATCACCATGATCAATTTCTTTGAATGACAATGATCAGCTTGAACTACTGTGATGAATAAAGCGAGACTCAAGTGGGCCGATATATTGGTTACAGATTATTGATAATATTATATGTACGTCAGTCAATAAGTAACGAGGAACCACAGTGCAGAAATGTCATACATACAGCACCAGTCAAAAATTTGGACACACCTTCCAATTCCTTTAATGAGAAAGTATGTCCAAACATTAGACTGGTGTTGTATATCTGAAGTAGTTTATTACATTATTTTACAACCTGAGAGCTCTAAAAGTTTATTTTTCAGCTTTAAAATGCCTCGTTTACTATTATCTGGGGCACAATTCTATTTAAAAAAGGAGGGAATATTGTTTAAAATGTTTTTTTATGTTACATTTGTGGGAAAAAAAGAATGTTGTGGATTTAAACTCTCAAATTTCAATATTGTCCTCAAAGTACTGGTCTGGCTATACATCAAATCCTCTTAAATGTTTTCCATTATGTCTTCTCGCTCTAATCTTCTCTGTCACAATCGTTTCCCCATGATGTCATAAGTCCCAGCATTCACAGGTCTGATCACCATGTCTGGCCAATCAGTTCCTGGATGCTTTTCTTTAACTATCACATCAATGTCTTTGCAATTCTGTCATTGTGTCTTTCAAACCAACTATTGCATGTTATCTTCAGGACATTGCTGGAGAGTTTCTTTTATCCACCATCTGTCTTCACTCCACCGGAGTGTCGACTCCAGGGTGTTTCTGTCCTATGCGCTTACACGTAATGAAGATGCTTTTTACACTGATGGAGTATAATCACCAAAGTCTTTCTTGTTTACCTCAATACATGTTGTTATACACTTAATTGATATATTCTTATTAAACTAAATATTATATACAAAAGCTCCATTCCAGTGGGAGCAGTGGGAGCACTAAATGCTAACATAAACACCAACATTTCATCATCTGAGTTCATTTCAGTTTTATTATAAACTGCTCCTGCTCTCTGGTCTCGCTGCTTTCACCCATGAGACTGGAATAAAGGGACACATTGTACCCGATATTCATCGGAAATCTGAATGTCTTCTTGTCCCTTTAAGCTCTTGGAAATTAAAACACATGATTTATTCTCTCAATCCAGTCTTGGTAAATTCAAGTTTCGAGAGCCTGCAAAAAGTGGTTTAAGCTGATATTACTTTTTCTCTCTTTTTTTAAAAGCCAAATGAGCTTTGAAAGTTTTCAGTAAATGTCTCATGATACTACTGCATGTTCACAGAGAGAGGAGAGATAATGAACAGCTAAGCCTACCATGTTTCATTTCCCTACCGCTTAACAGCCATAACAAATGGTATAGCAAAGACATCCAGCTGTAACAGGCATGATAAATAAGGCATGATCTTCTGAAGGATTCTGTTTAAATGTTAATTACAATCACTGGTCAGCCTCCTTTCAGAACTGTCATCATCTCTGGCCATTAATTCAAAATTATGCCTCATTAATATTTAAGAGCAGAGATGATTGACTGAAAGGCCTGTATGAGGAGGACGAAGCTGTTGTATGAATGCGAGCTTTCTCCACGTTAACAAAGGACAGCTGCCCGTGTGCCAATCTGTTTTGACACCTGGATCAAATTCTGTTTTGTTATTGTTGGGTTTTTTTGTTTGTTTGTTTTGTTGGTGAGACAGATTCAGTAGGCTACATTGTGTCATCATGTCTTAATGTTACACATTTGTATGCATTACACAGACATAAAAAGGAAGCAGGAGTAGCTGCGTAGAGAGTGTATGGCAACATGAGAGGAGATGTGAGGCAGACAAGGATGAAAGGGTGAAGAAAAAAGGGATGATGAAAGAGAAACAGGCTGTAATGTACAATTTTCAAAGCCTCTCAGGAAAAATAAAGTGTATGACCGGTTGCCCAAGACACCACTAATCCAGGTCTTAGCTCCAATCAATGGGGGGGAGTAAATATTTTGCTGTTGTGGCTCGACAAGTCCTCTCTGAATCTAAACTCAAATCATAGATGGCTGAGTCAACGAGAGATGTAACTTGTAAGGTGATGATTGATGTAGAGAATTTTTTAAAAGCATTAAAGTAAGTGATTAACTATGGGAGAAATAGACATCAAAACTCATCTGACAGGATTTAAAAACACAATCAAATGTTTTGCAATGATGATAGAAATGCTTCTGGATGTTTTAGGATGCAGCATTTTCTGAAAAATTGAGACGATATATGGAAAATTAAGTATGGAAATGTGCATAAAGGCTAGAGCTGTAGCTAATGATTTCTGTCATATTATCAATTGATCTGACAGTTGTTTTGCTGATAAATCAGTCATTTAGTCCATACACTGGAAGAAAATAGTGATAACTTTCCGTGAGAAGTTCCAAGAGCCCAAAATGACACCTGCAAACCTGAAAGCTTTTGCAATTTTTCCTTGAAAAATGACAAAAGCGCTTAGTCAATTATTTGCTGCTGATACACTGATGAATTGACTACATGTCTCAGCTCTTGTGTAAACTACTGTAAGGCTTGCATGCATTTTTACCTACAGATACGAAGACACTCAAACACACCAGCAGCACTCATTAAGCTCTATGACAGCTTGACAGCTCAAAAAAAAAAAAGAAAAGAAAAACATGACAGCATTGTTTCTGTATCAGGTTTCCACTGAAGACACACACACACACACACACACACACACACACACACTGACGCTTATTCCCAGTAGATCCTTCACACATCTTACACTGCTATAACCATCTTGTAACAATGTAACATGCATCAAATCTTTCATATCAGTCTTAACAATATAAGAAAGAACAGACACATGTCCGCTGTAAGACCGGTTGCACCATCCTTTCTGTTTCTCTTTTCTTTTTGTGTTCAAAGTGTTTCATCCCTCAAGGTCTCACATGTCAGTCTCTTCTGTCTAATGATAGATCGACACCTCCACTGATAAATGCTGCTCTGACTGCAGGCTAACACTCATTGGATCATGCACACACTACAATGCGGGTTGCCTATTAATGTGCAGAACCATTTGCCATAATAATACCACTTCAAATCACTGCCAGAAACCTTGAACGCAGCACGTACATACTATATGTTGGGCTTTGATTTTCATAGAGCATAATTATTAAGCTGGTCTCACATACAGCTCTACATTGTATATTATAGCCTTAATGTATCTATTTAACTGTGGACATCAGGTACCTTCTGTAACAATACAGATAGAACATCAATTGTGCAGAACTTTAGGAAATATATTGTTCATAAATATATTTTTAATATAAAAAGTCTTTTCAGTTCATAGTGAAGCAGAGTGTAGCATCAGCATTGTAATGTTTTTATGTCATCCAAACAATTCCTAGAGTTTGGACAAATATAATTCCACTGCATGCTTTCACACTTGACTGTTGTTAAAACTGTAAAAATAACCTTGATTATATCCGTCTTTATGGCAGGTGTCAAATTAATTTTTCAAGCCCAAACCACACACCACCACCACATTCTTAGACATATTGCAGATCTCATTCCTACTCTGATTTCTATTCATTAGAAAGCTTTCAGAAGTCGTGCCGTGTTAATACCGCGTGCTCCTCTCCCTCAGACGCTGCCGTTAATGAGGCAAGTTCCCTCTCTGCTCTGACAGCTTCACTTTGCATTCGAGATTGCAGTTCAGTGAAAAACGAGCTTGTTTTTTTTTTTTTTTTTTTTTGAGGGAGCAACAGTGACAGAGAAAATAGCAAGACTGCTCCTCCATGTTCTGTGGTGCCTTTAGAGCCTGCAGCTTTCTTATGCTGCACAAAGCACTCTTACTTTATCATAGCTGATTGTTGGAATAAATCAAGCCTCAGGGTTGAGGCCTAATGCAGCAACTGCGTGTGTGTGAGTGTGTGTGTGCTGAATATGATATGAAAAACTGACAAGAGTTTTCTCTGTGCTGCTCTCCTTCCTTTTCTATACAGAGGGTGAACACAATATCATAAACAGCTGTACAATGTCATGTGAAAAATTGCAATACTGCAACATTTCACCCTTCCCCTGTTTGTACTCAGCACCACAATGTCAAAATGTAAAGCCTCAAAAATCACCATAAGAGTCACTTTTCTGACACAATCTTGATGGTTAGTTTAACACTATAAAGGTTCATAAAGGATTTGTCCTAAGGCAACAACTTATTATTACTTACAGTTAATAAATTTGATAATTTGATCAATCGTTGGTCTTTAAAATGTCAGAAAACAGCGAAAATTACACATCACAATTTCATATTGCTTGTTTTGTCTGACCAACAGTCCAAAACCTAAAGATATTCAATTCAAAACACATAAAACAAAGAATAGCAACAAATCATCACAGTGAGAAGCTGAGATGAGGAAATGTTTGGTTTTTTTGCCTGAAAAATCAATTATCATTTTATTTTTTCTCAAACAACTAATCAATGAATTACTTTTCCTCTAACTTGTTTTAGGGGTTGGAGTATTGGATTTGCAAGTATTGCACAAGTACAAATGACATATAGGGCTGCAACTAATCTGCTGATTATTTTCTTGATGAATTGATTAATCATTTCTCAATAAAACATGAAATAAAATGTTCATCACAAGGTGAACAAAGTGATGCCATAAAATGTCTTGTTTTGTTCAACAAGCAATCACAAACTCAATTCAAGGTCATGTAAGATCAAAGAGCAGTGGATTAGCATATTTGTGAACCTAAAACTATCAAATGTTTGGTGTTTTTGTTATAATTGTATCCTCCACCCCCTGCACAACTCACACTGTGGAAACGTTTCCCATGAGAACCAGAACAATTAAGTATTAAAAGAACAGTGGATGGTGATCCTTCTGCCATTGGAGCATATTATGTCCTCCTGCAGGAGCTCTCAGCGAGGGTAGCCATCATTTCCTGGGCTATAAACTGTATAGACAGATCACAAACTGAGCTGCAATATTTAATTTTACAGACAACATCAAAGTTAATTACAAATGGCTCTTCAAAAATTATCTTCTGGAACAATAAAATGACTATTGGCCTATTTGCAACTGTAATAACTTCACAGCAACTACAGCAAATAAAGCTTATGTCATCAAGTAATCATTAATGGCTGGAAAGATTATGACAATATTCAACATATTTCTGTGAAAGACACAAAATGAGGCTGTTTTTTCTAATGTGTGTGAATCTGTTACATGCTGAAATGATGGAGATAACCATCCCACCATTTTTAATTTCTCCTCAGGCTCCAGTCTCTGCTGATTACAGCTGCTCTCATTTATTCCAGCTGCTATTAAAGCACTTAAAAGCTATGCTTGAGGGACTATGTTATTCATATTTATCATAATGTATTTTCCGTGACTGTGCATGCAGTGTGTTTTTGTGTGTATTGTTGTTTGTGAATGAATTTGGCTGCAAACTAAACTGCATCCTTAGATAATAATGAAGGCTGAGCTCAACTGAATAATAGAACCTGAAGCCTTTTGTGCACTTTTTTTTATAATTATTTACACTGTTTCTGAGAGCAGAATAAATGATCAGCGTGGTGCCATATTTTTATGCGTAGTACTGCTAGCAGCAAGAGCCAGATCGTAGGAGTTTCCTGTGGTTGCATAGCAACTAAACATTAGGTGACTCACACTTTTAGCATTTGACACCACACTGATGTTCAACATATCTCCTTGAAACAAATTTTATAGATCAAGTCCAAGTTACCGGTGAAAACCAAAGGTTTAAAAAAGTCAGCTGAGAGTTTTGGGCAGCCATGTTTGAGCCAATAAGCTGCTGTGTGTCTGTCCTGCTTAGTCATCAACCCTGCTGAACATTCACCGACTGTGATGCACTTTTTCCACCTCTGAGCTACTCTGTATTTTAGAGTCTGAATGAGCTTGCTGTTTGACTGCCAGCATCTCTCCAGAGAGTGAGAGAGAGACAGAGAAAGTGTGTGTGAGAGAGGGAGCGACTGGGCTGCTGGCATAGCTAGGAGGCAGTCATACATCACAAACAAAGATTTTAAGACTGTGACCTTCACAGTTTGATGCCGCCAGATTTGGGATACATGACCTTTGCAACAGAGGGGTGGAAGAAAAGCACACTAACCCTCATTCAACCCAATGAAACACTGTTTTGTATCGCCCCGTCACAAGACCAAGCATGACAGCTTGTATTACAAGTTTATCTCTTTCTGTCATGAGAATATAGAATATAAAAAATATATATTTTTGAACAGATACAAAGAGATTGGTGACCTGCAAAGACCCAGATGACCTACTATATATTAATACAGCAATCTACAGCAACATATCTAGATTCACATCATCTCAGGATACAAAATGAGAAAGCACTGAAACACACTGGATAACTCTGAAATAATTTGTCAATTAATCAATAAGTTAATCGAAAATCATTTTGATAATCATTTATCATTTATCAGACAAGACTGCCAAACATTTTTGTCTGATAAAAGCTGTTCTATTATGTTTTATATCACTGTAAATCTAATAATATATTTTAGAGTGCTGGTCATCAACCAGGAGTCAGTGGACGGCCAGAGAAAAATTAAGGAGGCAACATCTGACACCAGAGAGAGGAGTTACAACCTCCCACCATATATTATACAACCACATGGTATCACATGACCAAAATTCACATGATAAGGATAGGTTCACAATTTTGAAATTGTTTTGAAAAACAAAAGTTAGGTGCCTATATGAACACTGATACAGGTCATTCTTGCTGTAATCCTTCCTTTGGCCAATACTGGCCATTAACATTAAAATATCCCCTCCAAATGTGCTTACAATGTAAGTGATGGGTCCTCATTTTGAGCGAAAATGTATTTAAAAGTTTGTCTGCAGCTGTCAACAAGCTGATATCTTCCAAAGTTACAGTCTTTTTAGTTTAAAATTCTCTCTTTGTGTTTCCCTGTTGAGCTATATTGGAAGGATGGTAAAAAGAGGGAAATTTGTACTACAGAGATGTTAACTTTAATTTGGACTGCTGAAACATCATGTTACCTTCAGATAAACCTTTAAATACACTTTATTGTTTCAACTTGGAAAATGGCTAACCTATCCTTTGACAACTCAGCAACTTTATCCCCTGATGAAGGCCAGGACATGTGGCTGAAAAACCAAGTAGATTTTGTCAAATTTGTCTTTTTTGTTTATTCATTTTTTTCAAACATTGTCATTTCAGCTCTGGGAAATCACATTGGGTATTTCTACAATTCTCTGACATTTAGAGACTAAACTATTAATTGAAAAAATAATCAACAGATTAATGGATAAGGAAAATGAATGTTAGTTGCAGCTATACATGACACACAAGATAATGCCTCCCCATTGATGCCTAAAAGCCATTAAATGGATATGTACATTACCTTTGCATGTGTGCAGCTGTGTGTTTGTTATGATTCGAGGTCTTGGAAAGCGCCTCTCGGTTAAGGAGAAGGAGGAGAAGTGATAAAAACCAAAAGGAAGATAGAAAGCCAAGGCTGTTCTGACAGATAAAGACACAGTACAGATGTCAAATGACTTTAATATGAGCCTTGAATGACACTTGTCAACATGTGTTGAATGCTCTAACAAAAAAAACAAGTATCATGACAAAGAGCTTCTGTTGGTGGTTTAAGATGGTTTGAAAGTAGTACAACTTCATTAATGTTAAGTGTACAGAAGCTGGGTTTTTTTTCTAATATTTGCTCCTAAAATGATAAAATATACAGCGTGTTCTTATAATAAACACAAAATATCCACTATATTGAATTCTTCTGTTTCCAGAACCTTTTTCTCCTATTGGATTGTGGTTGTAACTTATTGAGACCATTTTGTGAAATATAGGTAGAGAATGTGTTATTTTAATTTATTGCCTTTCATTTTCGCTTATCTTCAATAAAAACACTGAATTTCATGCATTGCTTCTAGCCTGTCAAAGTAAAAATAGAATCACAGTTTGGACAAAATAATAAATCATCCTGGGATTAATTTCAATAAAAGCTCTCAGAATCAGGAAAAATAAAGCCTGGTCTCACTCTCTGTGCCATGCTGTGGAGGAGCTCCAAATCATGCCCATCAGATTCAAAGCCAGCGATGACTTGCATCAACACACTGTGATTTATCTCCAACTACTCCTTCTATTTACAGCAGCTGCACATTTAACGAGTTCATGAAGCATCGTTGCAGCTTTATGAAGGGACTGGCCTGAGACAGACTGGCCTAGACGTCTCTTTTGCCGACCCAACTGCTCCTGTCTGACTCTGCATTCAGCTTCAGCAGCTAACTGGCCCTGCAGGGCACCGGTATATAGAGACAGCAGTGAGACAGATGTACGGCACATCTGGTTGTTGAACCACTAACAATTACATCAACAGGGACGTAGAGGTGAAGGAGAGGAGGAGGGTGTGTCAAAGTGATCGTGTGCATGATGATGTCTTTTTTAAAAAAAGGAAGTGTGAGGTAATTCCTCATCTTCTAGGCAAAGGAACATTTCACCCACTGCAACAGTGTGGCTCACTGATTCGTTTTTAATCGTTTTAGACAAGCACAGAGGAATAAAATATATCAGGCTTTGGATACACAGAC
This sequence comes from Euthynnus affinis, assembly GCA_029490765.1. NCBI lineage: Eukaryota > Metazoa > Chordata > Actinopteri > Scombriformes > Scombridae > Euthynnus > Euthynnus affinis. Next base: position 17,139,941 of record CM055838.1, on the reverse strand, counting down.
AATAATTTAATTGTAAGTAAGAGCAACTCATTGTTGGTTTGGCTCTGCACATGAGATTTGTTGATCATCACCAGCCTTATTCTTAAAGAGCTCTCTGTATTGAGGTCAAAGGTGGAGAAATTGGTGTCTAAGGATTTTCATATTTTTCCTCCTTTTTCTGCCACAACGTGTCTTTCCACCCCAGGCCGGTAGACTGCTAACTCTGTATCAACAAGACAGACGGACTGACTGACTAACCGACAGACTACAGTCATCATTCAATCATCAGTCATCAAACACTCATCATTAGGCCCCAACAAATATTTCTTTCTTTTCATTCTGTTTTTGGACACGATCATGAAAAATATCTCTGTAAATCCAAATAAGTGCAAAATTCATTACGATGCATTAAATCATGACTCATGCAGAAAATATTATTTAGAAAATCTTATTATACAAAATATTATTTTCTGCATAAGTCATGGTGTGCAGACTTTTCAGTTTGTCTCATGCATTGGATATGAAATTCGAGCACTCATGCATTACATTGCACAGAAGAAGAATTGAGTGCTCTATATTAAGTATTATCCAATCAGAGGACCACAAAAATTAGCTGGTAGATGAAACGCCTTGAGGAAACACACCAATATCCACCTGGGTAAAAGGTCAAAAAGGCCTTTTGGATCTAATTACCTACAATCTATGTAGATATATGAAACTATTGTGATGCTAGCTCATTTACCTGATGAAAGTCACCTGTAAGTGGAACTGTGTGCAGGACTTTTTATTTTTCTGAACACACAATTAAATATCTTTCTTGACTTCCTCAGGTATCAAGAAAGCAGAACCAGCAGGTCAGCTACAGCTCAACTCAACAGGTGGAGAACAGTTTATCACTTACTGCTGTTTGTGGTTGAGCTCTGCCTCCTTGTTCACCAGGTCCTGCTTGAGGTTAGCTAGCATTTCCACAGAGACATCCACCTGCCGAGAAAGCTCGGAGGCCTTGTCCTCCAGGTCTTGTTTCTCCTGGCTCAGCTGCTCGCTCTCCTGTTTGGCCCGCTCCAGCTCAGAGCTCTTCCTCTCCAGCTCTGCCTGAAGGCGGCCTACACGGGCCGCTATTTTCTGCTCCACCTACAAAACAAGAGGCCCTTGAACTGCCTAATCACCGTGTCATATGAAATAGAACTAGTTATGCTGATGAGGTCATTAACTAAGACACAATAATTAACACTTTAATTAGCAAATAATTCAGTCAGCAAACCTTCACATATACGTGTTTTGCATTTATATTTCGCTGCATAATAAGTTTTAATGGAGTTACTTTTTCAAACTTGAGGAGATGTTTGCGGGTTGTGTTCACTATAATGTCTACACGCAGAAAAACACAGCACATAATGACGTGATGCTATGTTCATACTTATAGCACTGATGAGTGGTGCAGTCATGATTTTTCCAACCTAGAAATAGAAAAATTTGAAAAATGCAAAGATCAAAGCTTTTTATATGCTAAAAAAAACATGTTTTCATTCTTTAATTAATGTACTTCACTGTATACCCATCCAGGTCAGCAGGGAAATTGTAGGACTTTTCAAGTTGAAAAATTGATTTTTAAATGTAATTGATCAGATTAAGTGCATCTCCATGACAAGCTCATTCATTTTCATTTGAGCTTCTAAATTCTGCAGAGACCAAGAACAGCCTGAGAACTTCAGGAAAAGATTTGCTAATGGTTCAGTGGGGGTGTGGAGTTGGCTGGTCATCACTTCCCTGTACCAAGACCCTGTATATATCCATGTTTATAACCCCAAAATATTCAGTTTACTGTCATAGAAGACAAAAGAAACCAGAAAATATTCACATTTAAGAAGATGGAACCAGAGCATTTAGACATTTTTGGACAATGACTCGAAATGATTAATCGATTATCAAAATAGTTGGCAATGAACTGTCAACTAATCGATTAACCGACAATCGTTACAGCTCTAATTGCTTGTATGTGTCAACACATTTGTCCAATGAAGTTGATTCCGATAACAACAATGATCATATTTACCTCCTCAGACAGCTTCTCCAGCCTCTCATCCAGTTCCAGCCGTTCAAATGCCCGCGCCTTCAGCCTGGCCAGGCCTTCCTCATAGGCTGCTTCCACTGCACTAGCTGCTACATTAGCTGCCACTGCTACAGCAGTGCTGGGGTTTCCATGGGGACCGGGGTCTGCGGATGTCATGGCTTTCTTCATAAAAATCTCCCCCAGGGGAAACTCCACATTGGGAATATATCGGGCTGCAGTGTTGGAGCTAGCCGGGGTCAAACTCAGGTCATCCGCACAAGGAAGCTCACGGCAAGGGAAGCGTCGCTCCTTCAAAGCTGAAGGCCGCAGCGGCTCGAAGGGGTCGTTGTTGTTGGCAGGCGTGAGGAGAGCTCCCTCAGCCACTAGGGGCAGCAGAGCAGCGGCGTCGCATACACTGTTGGATTTGGAAAGGACGTAGAGGGTCTCGTACGTGTGGTTGTACTCCAGGTGGGCGCGCAAGGATGACAGGCTTCGGAAGCGCTTGTGCTCCCCGCAGCGAGGACAGCGGTATGGCAGGTCCAGAGAGGCCATTCCGTGCAATAACTGCCGGAGGGGAGGAGGCGCTCACGCAACACAACGGTAGCGCCAGTATGAGGGCACAAAGGTCAAGCACCTGACGGATCCTCTCATGGTGAAAACAGGGCAACTAAGGGTCGTCAGCTGGAGGAAGAGAAATCCTACGTGCAATGGCAGAGCCCAGCTCAGTCACATGACCACACATAGTGGCTACATTCAGCCGCTCTTTTCACTTCATCTTTGGGGGTTCCCCTGGCTGAGGTCCTGAAACAAAGCGAGAGAGGTTAAGTGCTTCAAACTGTGAATTAAAGTGTAATTTTGGTATAAAATCAGATGAGAATCAACTGGACAAAGGCAATTAAGCTAAATAAATTGCTGACAGAAGGTTGTTAAAAAAGGCTGGTGTAACAACAAAGCAATACATCGGGGAAAACTGGCAGGGCACATCCTGTTACTCTACAAACTCCTACAACAGTTGATTGAAACTTTTCTTTTCTTCTTTCATTTGAGCACAAAAAGTTGAAAATTAACTTTCAGTGAACCATTAGTGAATTATAAACAAAGAGAAGAACTCCCGCACACTGTCTCGCTTACTGCTGAAATATTAATTAGGCTAGATCAAAATGTTTTGGTCTGTCTTCAGACGACTGAAAGCGAGACGGTGTGCAGGAGTTCTTCTCTTTGTTCTTACATATACACATACACCCAATGAAGGTCGGACAAAACAAAAACATTTTGTGAATTTTAAACAGACAGAAATCAGACAAACAGACATTTATATGTAACTATCATCCAATAACAGAAGGTCTTTCAAAAAGTGAATATTATTTTTTTTATTATTGGCTACAGTCATTACTTAACAAATTACCTAACAAAATGTGCTTTACAGTTTATGAGGATGGCTGGAATAAAATGTGAATGAATAACTAAACTTTGTAATGAATATAATATTAAACATATTAATTACAAACATAATTATTTTTGGCATTTGCATGAAAAATGTCAGAATTAACATAAATTGATGGTAGAATATATATGCTCCAGCAGTGGTTTAGGCAGTCAAGAGCATCCTGATCATATTCAGACTCATGTAAAATCATGTACAGCATCTTTCTTCACTATAGCAGCTCATCTGGCATTATTTAGTGGACAATGAGACATCAGTTAGCTCTGTCCAAACTCTCTTAGTAGGAATACTGATCTATAAGTTTAGTGGTCAAGAACATAAAACCAGTACCTCACTAAGGGTTAAGAAGTAAACTACTCTAAGACTTTACTTTAAAATACTCAGAGGAAGACCGCTGGGGGAAGACAGGGGAAATGGGAAATGGATCCATTAGTGAGAGTGCTTGTGAGCGCCAACATCATTTTCCAGTCTGAAAGTCTACAAGGTCAAGCTGGACAATGCCTTAAGTCCTTCACAAGGGGATCTGGTAATCCTGAGGAAAAATGTCCACTATCTGAGTCGGCTCTTAATCCAGCCTTTGCTTCTGTACTGTAGTTCCTAGTAAGCCTTGAATTCTGCTTTTTATTTATTTATTTTTTAAAAAGCTCAAAGGTGAGGATTAGTAAGATAAATGCTCAACAAAAATTTAAAGACAAACAAAGAAAGTAATTCAACTGTTTTCCTTGGACACATTTCTGAATAACAATGAACCCTGCACTGAGTATTGTGGGGTCTGTTAACAGGACATTCAAAATTTCTATCTGATATTAGGATGCTGAGGAGAGTGAGGATCAAGAACATTGTTTATCCAATTAGCCAGCAGTTCCTGATTTATCATATCAAAATAATTCCGTATGTCAGCATCCTATGATCTTAGATTCCCCTGCATGAGGCGCTCTAATCAAAGTGCAACCCTTTAATCAAGCACCGCAGTGAAAAATCGTTTCTGCTGTATGATCTTAGGGTCAGGCTCAGACACCAGTGCTCTCAATACATAAATAAAAACTTGCTCTTGAGTTTTTGACTATGGAAATAGATGAATGTATCTTGTCTTAACATTGCATAAGTTAACTAATGCTTAATGTACTAATTCTTTGTATCTAGATGGGTATCAAACTAAATCTCAGAGAGGATATAACAATAATAATACATTTTATTTATAGAGTGCATGCATCTACACATAATGATCAATATTTTATTATTTAGGTTAGAGGCTTTTTATATGGGCAGCTATTAAAGAGCAATATGATTCAAGTGTCCTTGTCCTTTGTGACAATTAAATGATAGATCCATAAAACTCTGCAGAACTCATCCTACATCATGTTTAATGTTGCTCAACCCACTGGAACAAAGATACTGACTGGCAAGAACAGCAAAATATTGAATATTATTGTAGTTTCCTTTTTTTTTCTTCCTAAAGATCAGCAACCCAGTGGGTACTGGTTCAAAAACCAATAACATTAAAGCCCAGATCTTACAGTCCACATGGTCTTCATTTCAGTTATCATCCATGTAGTGCAGTGAACACAGTCCGTATTTAAACGCGACTCTATCAGCTGGGTGGAGACATCATAGTGCACCAATCCAAGACCGTAGTGCAATCACAAATCACAGAGGCAGGCCGTTCTTCACAAAGCGCTCATACAATGGAAATCCCCAAAAGTCACTGAGACTGTTATTAGAAGTCTGGTGAGGCTGGAATAGGGAGTGTACTGGCAAGCCGTGCCCACTTATTAAAGGAGGAGGATTTCACAGATGCAGTCACTACACTGCAGACAGCAGGCATTCCCATCTGCTTAAAATTACTAAGTGAGGTATTTAACCAGGCAGGAAATGGAAGAAAGTGAGGCTGCTTGGTAGCCACATGTCAACATCCTGCCAATGGAGCTCAGCTGAGACACCCCAGAGGACTGCCTTTAATGTTTTATTGTGGACTGGTAAATAGTGGAAGCGTGTGTTACACATGAGACACAGATAGCAATGGCCTTCAGTCTCTTTTTATATTTGCCCCCTTAATTTTCTATTATAGGAGGCATGTTATTAACGGTCCTTACCATGCACTGCAATGAACAGTGAGCTGTTACAGCAGGAAACAATAAATCTTTGATGCATGGGAACATACAAAGGAAAATAATGAACTCAAATTGAATCCCTGCACGCTGAGCTCATTAGAGACACAACAATTCATTTATGGACCTTTGTGAGGCATAAAATTTACACTATGAACCAAATACTTAAAATAACCAATCAAATTAAACAACTGATTAAACAAATCCTTAAAATGAGACAGACAATATAATCCAGGATCCACTGAATACAAATGAAATGTAGAAATTTATAAAAATTAATCTTAAAAAAGATGAGATGACGCAAAATTGGGGATAGGAGAAGGCAGACCAGTCCAAGTCTCCTAGAAAACATCAACACTTAGTTTAATGCATGAGAACAAACACACACTCATTTTAAAACAATCCACTCCAAAAGCCATCGGCCTTAAAAAAAAAAAAAAAAAATCTGTCTTCAAGATGCAGTGGTATCTACCTTTTAACTTCCAACTGACAGGTTGTGTGACCTAAAGCTGATAAAATATACACAAAGTCCTTGAAGCAAAGGGGACAGAATAGTGTAGGGAAAGCACAAGGCTTCTTTCTCCTTCGTGCACCCATGAGAGACACATCTGCCACAATCCCACAGCCACATTTTGTGTTATAGCACTATTTTGGGATACAAACATACACAGAATGGCTCTGTAATGATTCCACAAAGCCTCCACTTTGTGCTATAACAACATGTCACTGTAAGCTGCATAGTATTTAGCATTGAAAAGTGTAGTACATCTTTCTTCTGCACAAGTATGGACAGCAGTTTTTCTACTTGGGTCAGTTGTCCTTGACATACGTTATTCCAGGGGTGATGGATATGCACAGACATTATTAAAGATACGGATTACTGCTATGGGCCAAATTCTCAACTGACATGACAGGCCATCAACAATATCACCCTAATTGGCTGTTTTATTTTCGTTCCATGAGTGAACTTATTGGGCCCACTTTTAATGGAAAGACAGTTTTTAAAGGCTCTTTGCTGGAAAACAATAACAATCTCGTTTTCATTGTCAGTCCCATACAAGCTTTCAGATGGTCAAACACAACATTAAATTTGGTCCAAACAAGCCATAAAGACCTACATGAAACAGCACATGAGCATCAATTCGACTGTGGCTCTTTACGACAAGGTCATGAGTGAGAGTGAAGGTATCAGGACCAAAATATCTTGATCGCCCCCTGGTGGCCGGCTGCAGTATAGGTCATAAATCCCGCCCTCCTCCATGTTGGATGGGACATGGGACAATCAAAGTACACCTCAAATACATTTTTCTCAAAGATACTTTCTCTCATTTTTGGTAGTTCTTATTATGCTGATATTTGTCCAAGTGCTTATTTTTCTGATAAGTTTGTTTTTAGTCATGTGACGTCATGATTGACAGCCGTTCTCAAACCTCTGTAAGGCAGCGACACCCGACTCTACGGCACAGACTCTGGCTCCAAATGATGTCACACAAGCAAGATGGCAGCTCCCAGAAAGTAGATATTGTGGCTTCACTTTTGCGTAGCAGCAGGAAGTGGAGACGCGTCGTCCATATTTATATGCAGACAATGATCAGGACTAACAGGTTCCTTATCTATTGCTCTTTATATCAGGGCAGAAACCTGAGGTTGAAGGGTCTTTAAAAATGGAGGCTGGTCTACAGAGGTTACCAGCCCATTTCTAAAGAAAAAGGTTTCTGTCCATTAAGTCAGGAGGGAGTCATAGGTGAACACAGTCAGACAGACAGATAATAGAAAGATGATGATAAAGAACAACAGTAGAAACGTAAACAGGCAGCTGAAGCAGACATGTGGGTGTAAGGAAGATGGAGGAAGTGGACAGAGTGAAAGTGTTTAACAATGGTGAGGAAGGGTGTATAGAGTATAGCATAGCATAAGAGTAGCAGTATAAGAGGTTTACAAATTGTAAAGGAGTATCCAAGTCAATTTTATTTATATAACCAAAAATAACAAATTACATTCAGCATACAACAACGTCTATCATTAGACCCTTGATTTAGATGAAGTAAAAGTACACGAGTAAAGCAACTGGTGGCCAAGAGATCATTATAGCAACTAAAAAATAGCTTAAAATTCTTTCAGTTGTACTAACCAAGTTTGCAAATTGGCATCTCCACATAGTAGTGCCACATAACAGAGCTTCAAGTTTACAAGCAGGCCACAAGTGCTCCCACACTGCTGTTGAGGAGACTGTTTGTATTTAGCTGTTCAAGAATAGGACTGGGCAATATGCTGGTATTATTGTTATTGTTGATTATATTATGTTATCGTTTTACAAAATTATGTTGTCTAAATAAATTATTCCAAACTAAAAATGAATTATATCAACTGGACTATTTCAGGGTTTCCTGCAGTGTATCAAAGTGGAGACACACTGAAATAAAGACCGCCTCCGCTAACATCAGAAGTTGTTGTTATATTTTTAGGAGATAGCACATAAAGCCTCAAGGAAAACGTGCAGATGTGTTACAACTCACAGTAAAGGCCATGAATTTGTGGGGTGAGACGACTGTTTAGAACATCATCCAGCCTCATTGATCGATCACATTGTGTGTTGGTTTGCATTAATTAGTTAGAGCAGTGTGTTGGGAAAAAAGTAAACCTTCTGACTTTTTACAAGTGTGAAAAGTCGAGGCCAACAGCTCAGTCAGTTTGAATCAAAGTAGAGCTTTCTCATCTTTACCACCACTAACAAATTGCCAGACAGAAATCCTGTATTTTATATGTTTTAATGTCATGATAATAATTAGAAGCGGATGTGGCTCAGGGTATACAGCAGGTCAGGCATTGGCTGCAGATTTTGTGGTTCCAACTGAACTCCACTTGCTCCCATGCCAAACCACTGCCTTGCATGGCAGCTCCACCACCACTCACATAAAAATCCATCAACAAATATGTGCCCTCCCTACCTACAGGAACTGATCACACCAAAAACCTCCACCCGCACCCTCAGATCTGCCAGCAGCTTGCTCCTCCGGGTCCTGAATACTAAGTTCCGCACCACGGGGGATCGAGCCTTCTGCTCTGCTGCATCACGCTTATGGAACAGTCTTTCTAACCATCTGACGGCAGCACAGATCCTAGATTCTTTTTAAAAAAGGCCTAAAAATGTTTCTATTCAGGAAGATTTTTTCATCTTCACTCTCATTACTATTTTCTTTATGTTGTATGTTCTGTTATTAATAGTGCAGTACTTTGAGTTTCACTATGAATGAAAAGTGTGGTACAAATTAAATGTATTATTAGTATTGATTTTTGTGTGCATGAATTAGAGGCAAATTGTGGAGTGCTTTTATACAAAAACACCATATAAATGCAGTCCATCTGATTACAACCATATTGTCCAGCCCTAATTAGGAATGAATAAGCACTCAATCACATTTTAGCTGCAATTATGTTTATATGTCTAAATACTTCATAGTAATGTACCTTATGTGATTTTTGTGTTTAGGTCCTGGCAGGAAACACCCCTCACAATAATGTCAAAGCAGGTATCAATTATTTGGCAAAATCTCATGATTTTTATTAGAAATCATCAAAGACAAATATCTCAATACATTCTCACTCCCTGCCCATATTATTGTATCTTTTAATCTTACACACTGTGTGGTCCCTGGCTATCAGTTTGTGCACTCAGTAGTATTTAATCAGCTTTGATTAGGAGGCACGAGATGCTTCATTACATCCCTGCATATAAACACAGAGATTGTACTTACTTGTTTTTTTTATTAAGCAAAAAGTAGAAGAGAGAGGGTAATGTCTTTAACATCAGTCAATGCTACTGTTCATTTTAATATTTTACCTCAACACCCACTGCAGGCACAACCATCCCAGTGGGTGATCCCTATTTGACTCAGCCTACAAGGTCACCCTTTTTTTAAGTCTCCCTACTTATACTTCTCTTCTCAGAAAAGTTTTTTTCTTTCTCACAACACCCTTGATATAAGAGAGAGGAAATTTCACAAATCTACAAACTTTCTCTCTGTATACTTTGATACTGTATTTAACCATTTGGCATTTTGTGATTCATTGTTGATTTATTAGATCTAAGTGGGTTTTCATTTTGTCCTCTGAGACAAAATAAATAACCTAACTTGGATGCCAATGTTCTCTGGAGGTGTTGGCACCAACAAGATGAATGTGTAGGTCCAAAAACTTTAAGCTTTCTCTTTGTTTCTCAAATCTCTGTAATTATAGATGACTTTGCCTAGTTTTCACAGAACACTGATTACTGAATGGAGGGAGATTATTTCTGAAAATATTTTAGATTAGTTCAGCATTGATGGATTTTGTGATAGAAGTATCGCTGCTGAAGACATAAAGAGAACCAAGCAACTAACGACATGAATGTAACAACTATTCTTACGTTTTAAAGACTTTAAAAACACCAGCTGCCATTACCAGAAGCATGGAGGCACAATAATCCCAGCTATAACTAATCATTTCATTTAAACTCTTTACTTTATCTGTCTGAAGATACAGTGTCCTGTGGTGCAGTCATTGCAACAGAATTTTTTTTAACTCTGCACCATATGCATAAAACATCAGCCGGCCCTCAGGCTATACTAATGACGTGACCATTAAGAGTTCAGCTCTAAAGGACGAACACCAAACAAACCTAAATGGTCTGAATTCAATCATAAATAATAAAAGTGACAAGTTACAAAGACAATGCCACTCAGCTTCACACAATCTTGGTTCACCACTCTGATGCTCTATCACACAGTCAGGTGGGATTCATTCCCGTGTACCTGTGGTGTCTGATACAGACTTGTTTTGCTTGGAGGTGTGAGGAAGAGAGTGAGTCAAGGTGCATCACAGCCATCATGCAGGTCCTCTGCAAAGCTTCACCTAGAGATGCTGCAGCACTGAACTGGCATTTAGAGGTACGCTACTGTACATTATACTGGAGGTGCCAAGACTGTTTGAGAGGTGTGACACGAGCATCAGCCTACGCCTCAGCAATGGAGCTCTTATCACTGCTGGTATTTTTCATGTGGAAAACGCGCTCCTCCCACAATGTTTTCACAGTCAATGCAGCAATAAAGCGGTATATACAAGTAAATAAAGACGTGAAATGTTGTGATAAAATTATTTTCAGCCCTAGTTTGCTCTGCACGGCATATGATAGCATCAACGCTAAATATACTTTAGAGACGGAAAACCTTCTGATGGCAGCTGACACGGATAAAAAGCCTTCAGAGCTTTGACATGTCATTGGGACAGGCCACACTACTGTGTATAGACTCCTTTATAAACTGAACGAGAGGTTTAGTGAATGCTCCGAATGCCTTCTAGTCTCCTAGATGAGCATGTCAAAGTGTATTAGCCCTGAATAAGCCATGGGACTCCCATGACAGGACAATCTCACAGCCCGGAGCTGCTCACCTGACAGCAAAGGGCAAACCTAACCACTTAGGTTGAAAAAGATTCAACACACTTGAGTCATTATACGGAGACTCACCCTTTTGAAGAAGTGTTTTACTCTAGTTGAGTGTCACTGCTTTAACAGACACACATATATATTGAAAGGGGAAAAGTTACATTTATAACATTTTTTCGTTTTACCATCTCCAGTAATGTTTACATTATACGATCATGTTGGTGCTCTTCTGTATTTATCTTGTCAAATCCCATGAAAAGACTAATATCAACAATACATTAATCTGTTTCTCTTTCCAACTTCCCTAAGAGAAAATCTTTGAAGGGGATATATTATGCATATTTCCAGGTCTATATTTTTAACGTCAACTTCTCAAATATGTCCATACATGTTTGAGGCAAAATCCAGTCTGAGAAAGCATTCAGAGCAGATTGAACTCTGGGCTTTTGACTTGCAAGGAGCATTTCTATATACATTAACCTCAAGTTTTGGAACTTTGACTATGTTGGGCATAAACGCGGTGGATGTGGCTCAAGAGATTGAGCGGTTTGTCCACTAATCAGCTGCGCCAGCACCTTGCATGGTAGCTTGCCGCCATCAATGTGTGTGAATGTGGCTTGTAATGTTAAAGTGCTTTGAGTGGTCGGAAGACTAGAAAAGAACCATATAAGTGCAGTCCATTTACCATTTACCATAGATATTTGACATCATATAAATAATAGAAAGTCACAAAAAGCATATCTTCCCTTTAAAAATGGGTGACAAATGTATAGTTTCAAGGCAAAGTAGTTCCTAAAACATCTGGGTGCTGCAGTCTGTAGCAAATGATACTCAAACAAGAGTAAATTGTGCATTTGGTTCTGTTCAGAGGTTTCTCCCATTCAGTGACAAGCTGCTTTATGACAGTGTTTACAGTAGCAGCTTTGTCCTGCTCCTACTTGTAGTTGAGGAGACATTTTCTCAATACTTGTCCTTATATTTAAATCCTTTTTCTCTTATAATGTTTAAATATATAGTCTGAAAGTACTTCTAATAAACCCTAAATCTCACCTGTGTGGCATTCTTTCCTTACTCACACAGTCTTGTCAAGCTCAAGATGTTCTCTTTTTTTTCTTCCCATCTTCTAATATAAAATTATGTGACACTACATTTCTTGGCAGCTTGATATTATGATTCTTTCTGCCATAACTTTGCTTAATATTAAACGTTGTGATACACTCTCCCTTTGTTTCCATCCTTTAGGAATTTATTTCCCCCAGTAAAATACAGAACATGAGCTGACACCAGTGGGCCTAACAAACTTTACCAGACACACTGTAGACTGTAGGAATGTGCTAGCTTAGCAACATTAAGGCTACAAACAACCTGTGATGAACACTTTCTTAAAGTAACAGGTTCACTGTAACACAAGAGTCCATATTCACTCTATCCAGAGTAAAACGGATGTTTTTATATTGCATAATTGCCTCCTCAATTATAAAATGAACCCATTTTTTAAAATATAATTTCCAGAAAAAAAACACTGATATAGTAAAGGTCCCTGTGATTATTTAAAACACAGTTGTTGTTGACTATTGTATAGCCATTACTTCATTTTCACAAGGAAAAACATAGACACAATGTAAATGCTTTTTCATATTTTATGCCATACACTAACCAGCACCCATACATGATACAGTATTTGCATTCAGTCACCCCAAAGAGAATGAATACAACAAAAAAAGCTAAAGCTGCACAGCGTAGAACGAGGCTCGGATAGTGAATGAGACTGAATGACTTTCACGAATGTGAGCTGACCCAGCTCACTACTGTCTACTATTGATCCAGATGGCCGTTCACAGAAACAACTATCTTCCAGTATACGTAGATCAACAGTGTGTGCCAGGAAACTGTTGCTAAACACACTAATAGCACTGGTCCCTGCTGTGATCACTATGGATTTTGGCAAGCATGTACATTTTCAGAATGAATTAACTGTTGCCAGTATACAAGGCATAGAGTCTTGTCCAGCTTCTTTATTTATACGGATAAGTAATAGAAACTATATTAATGAAGTTATATGAAGACATATGATACATGGGTCACTTCTATGAGTCTTACACTATCTTATCCAACCTGAGCTGGATGAGACATTGTAGGTTCTCAGTCTTTCATATCCTCTTAAAAGAACACAAGAAAGCTTCTTATGTACGTACATTAAGCCGCCTGTGATAGTCTAAACAAGATCTGGGACGTAGCTTCTGTAAAGGTAGTCTGTGGGAAATGATGCAGAAAATGGCCTCTGTGATTTGTGGCTGCATTTTGACCGTCTCTGAGGTCCTCTTATACTCATTAATCCTGAGCCTGCAGTGGCACGTTGCTGGTAGAGAAATGAGGAAATCAGTGCATATTAAATATTTCCTATTTCAACAGAGCTGACATATGGAGCACTGTCTAACAAGGATGAAAGACTTCCGATAAGAGAGCGGTTAATAAAATTGGATAACGTGCCAATCATAGGGGTTTAACAGTACACAAAATTCAAGGTCCGGTATGTTCCTCGGTTTTGGGGGCGTGGTTCGGTATGTTTTCGGTACAGCAGGGAAAAAAACAGAAAGGAAGAAAATAATCTTTTGGTCCTTTATTTTTAAAAATGTAAACATCCAACAATGGCTCATTGGCCATAACTATTAGTGAAGGAATTTAGTTGTGCTGCAGTGGAAAAGGAAAACATCCTTTCAGTTTCCTACAAGAAGTCAGGACACCTGCTGACAGCTGTTTTATGCTGATTTATGGTTGTTTAGAACTGGTTCTTACGACGTGCCGTCTGACCACGTCAGAAATCAAATGCGTTTATAGTTGTTCTGAACAGCTTCACTCAAAGGCGAGCGTCACAGAGAGGGGAGGGGAACGAGGAGACGTGATATCATTTAAATAAAGGGACAATGGCACATATCTTAAAAATAATGACAGCAGTGACACTAAATGAGCATCGGTAACTAGGGTAACTTGGCTAAGCCGGTGAGCATACATCCATGAGCATGCTACTTTAATAAGTGATAAGTGGGGCACTGCCAAAACGTTCCAGGTGGAACTCAAGTGCTATAGTTATTGTTTAAGTTTAAGTAAGTAAGTGGATTATTAAACTATTTTGACAGTAAATTTTAGGGTCAAAGAGCATACCGAACCGAGGAAAGTCACCTACAGAACCGAACATCCTGTACTAAACGGTTCAAGATGAATATATGAACTGTTACTCCCCTAGTCAATCATAAAACACATGTTGTTATCCAATAGATCAAAAAGCCTTTAAACAATAAAGAAGAATGAGTAAATATTGCATGAGTATTACACATTAGCTAGTTACACATTATTTACACATCAGTGTTTTTCTACATACGGTTTTAGGCAGACATGGGCTGTCAGAAAAGTTTAAATGCCCTAAGGCCAGAATCATGAGCCTGATCTTTGATCTCTATGTGATGGTTGGATGAACAGCATTTTACAGGCAGGCGCAATAATAACAGAACGGCGGGGAGATGCCAGAGCCAGCTGTGCATGGGCACAAACACAGTCTTGTTGTAATAGAAGTACTGAATACTGAGACTAAATTAATGATTAGCTAAAGGGGAAAACAGTCTGATCATGAGAGATTAGTTAAATAAGACATACCACATTAGGCACAAAACTGTGCAAATCAGAATTGTGAGGGGAGAGAGCACTGTACTTTGAAGGATAAATCTGATATTCTGAGTCATCAACAAACTCTGTGAAAGGCACCAAACCAATAAGAAATTGATCCCATTGCCAAAGCTCAATACAGCTTATTCCTCTGTGCCATAAACCTCCACTGTTCCACGATGAGCATGATGGGCACTGTAATTTTTTTGGAGTAGATGCAACTACAGTGCCCGGCTGTTTTAAGCAATTTTTTAAAAAATGGAAAAAAATGGAAGACATGATATATTTTAAAGATTTACGTCTTCTATTGCAGCTTAGAGCCACAGGAAGATTAGGGAAGTCACATTTCATGGGATTTATAGACAATAACAAAAATATAAAATATCAGCCTGCATCCTTTTAAATATTTCACCAAGTGTCAGCAGCTGCACTTAATAATAAACAATACCTGCAGGATGTGTGAAATTCAGTGTGAATGTAACTCACTAGTATGCATGTTCTGACTCCCAGCACCCTGACAGAGAGATTCTACTCTGCATCTGCATCCCTGTCAGTTCTATGAACCTCACATCCAGATATATAGATAGATGGATAGATGGATAGATGGATGGATAGATAGATGGATAGATGGATAGATAGACGGATAGATAGATGGATAGATGGATAGATGGATAGATAGATCCCTGAGTACATACATAAATCTAGGAGAACATGTTTACGACGTGGCAAAAAAAAAGACACTGTCCAAGATCAATAGAGTTGTAAACAAAACCATCTCCCCTTACTACTCCAAAATGGCATGAGTAAACACACACTCATATCTATTCTAACAGTGGAGGATTTCTATCTGCTTTGGGGCTGTGAATAATAAATATGGGATTCACTATCGCAGTTTTAAGAGCACACATGCTTCCTGAATGAAAACAGGCACGAACACGCATGCACACAATAACATAACCATACACACGCACTAGTAAGAATATTCAATGCTAAAGGCAGCACATTATACAGTAAAATATTCTGCAGCAGTCTGAGTTCCTTCCTCAAATCATGTGATCATCGAGAAACTGTCTGTCTACAGTGACATTTACGTGATGGCTGGAATCTGCAGGTACACTATCAAAGCCAAAAGCCAGTGAATGAAGCTGCCTGTCATGGGGACTGCACACATGCACATAGCATGTGCATGCATGATGTATACTGCTGCAGTGCAGATGCAGAATACAGTTCTTCCTTTACAAAACAAGCAGTCAATGACTTCAAATCTCAGCTCTCTTAAGGCAGTTAAATCTAATCTCATTCTGTAGAAACCAAACAAACATGCTAGTTTTGGGTTGTTGATGTTTTTTGTTTGTTTTGGGGGTTTTTTTGTTTGTTTTTTTTTTGCTTTCAGTCTTTTTATTTTTTCCTGCTCTTTTCAACATGACTGCTCCAACTTTTGTCACATCTGATTTCTACCAACACAGCAGCATATAAGCTAAGGCCCACTGCCTCCCTGAGTCAGTTTTCTCCATGCACTGTAGTCACATGACAGTTTCCCAAACTCCAGCAGCCTTTTCACTTCAGCAGTGTGCTGCTTCAAGAGCTGGTGGCACACTAAGAGAGTTTGAAGTGTCCCATGGGAACATTATTATCTGAGATATTACAGAATCATGATTTCCTCTTGAATCCAAGTGTGCTCAGAGAAACTGAATACTCTAGTTATGAATTCATGTATGTTATGATAAAAAAAAAAATATATGAAATCACACGTTGAAAGCTGTGCATGCACCATATAGACATGTTTAACTTATAGTGGAGGACATTTGAATTTTTTTTCTACATGCAGCAATAAGCAGGTTCAGTTCCCACACATCCAGGCCAAACAGGCCGGTGTCAAAGTCTCAAAGCTGATTCAGGCTTTCGATTAACAACTGCCTAACGCAGTGACAGTAAACATTGGCACGTTCAGCACTAAAAAATATATATTTAAATATTGATCCTTATATCTGCACTGCACATGGATCAATCACAAGCAGCGTATCATGTGGGTGTGGACGAGCGGCATCACCAAATGTCATCTTGGAGCTGTGAACGCCACCGTAACGACTTAAATGTACAAACAGGCCTGGAGTCAGGTTAATTGACGCCGATGCTGAAGGCAGCAGCTGTGCCCTCTCTGAGGAAAGGGCGACAGGCTGGCATATGCCCGATTTTCTGCTGTTTTCACGGCAGCACTGGCTCATCGCTGGACTCCCCGACGTTGCATAAATTCGTTGCACAGGAGCAGCGGCGTCAATGAAGCGACTATTGAAAACATACACAGCACACGCGCACACACGCCGACACGAATGTGATCGAAAGACGGGGTTAAAAAGGAAAGAAATGCGCGTCTCACTCACCTCGCAATCTTCTCCCCATTTTTTTTCCTCCGCTCAAACCAAGGAACCGCTTCAGCCTTCACTGACGTCACGCAGCCCCTCTCTGCAGCAGAGAGCAGCAGGCCTGCAGAGGACGACCAGGGAGAAGAGACAGGGAGAGGAGGGAGGAGGGGAGAGAGAGAGAGAGGAGGGAGGAGGGAAGAGGAGAGAGTAAGAGGGAGAGAGAGAGAGAGAGAGAGAGAGAGAGAGAGAGAGAGAGAGAGAGAGAGAGAGGAGGGGGTAGAAGGAGAGAGAGGGAGGTTGAGAGTGAGAGGAAAGAGAGAGGAGAGAGTGAGAGAGAGAGGGGTGGGAGAGGAGAGAGAGAGGAGAGAGGGGAGGGAGAGGAGGGAGAGAGTGAGAAGAGAGAGAGAGAGAGAAAAGAGAGAGAGAAGGAGGAGTGAGAGAGAAGGAGAGAGAGAGGGGTGGAGAGGAGGGAGGAGGAGAGAGAGACAGGAGGGAGGAGAGAAACAGAGAGGAGGGAGATTAGAGAGAGGGGGAGAAGGAGAGGGGAGAGAAAGAGAGGCAGAGGAGGGAGGAGAGAGAGAGTTTCCAAATTCCAATTAAAATCTGTCTTAAAATATTTGACAGTGTCATCCTGCCTGTTACACTGTATGGTAGTGAAATCTGGGATCCACTCAGTCATCCTAACTTTACCTGCTGGGACAAACAGAATTCTGCAGATACATTTTACACAGATACAGAAAAACATCAACAAATGCACGTAGAGCAGAATATATATATTATTTTAATCGACTTAAATCCAGCCCCTTAGACACCCTCCATTCCAAAATCTTCCAAACCCAAGAACTGAACCCAGAAGAGTCCCTATGTCAGTTGGTGCTGAGACTAACTGCCCCATCTCAGACACACTCTGACCAGTCTCACACCAAACAACTGAACAACTAAACACCAATCAGACTGAACCAAATTATAACACAATGTAAAGAACCCTATCTGGAACACTGGAAAGAAGAAACTAAAAAGCCAAAGTAGATTAAAATGTTATCCGTCCCTAAAAAAGAGATTACGAGCTGGCAGAATATCTCTCTACTGTCAGAGATAGAAAGCAGAGACAGAGTCTAACCAAGTACAGCCTTAGTGACCACAAATTGGCAATCGAAAAAGGACGACATAAAAAATCATGGCAACCAAAAGAAAACAGAATATGTGGTCAATGTCTGACAGATGAGGCTGAGACAGAGATGCATTTCGTCCTACAGTGTAAAACATTCAGTGAAACAAAGAACATTTACTTTAACAAGTTCAACACTGTAATTTCAGATTTCAAAGAGATTTACGGCCTAAAAAATAAAAATACTCCTTAGAGAAGGAGACTGGGCTAATCTTGTTTGTTTAATTGATTCTTGATATTTTGGCAATACTGTTGTTATGACATTCATGTCAATAAAGCCAACATTTATATTTTATCAAATGCTTTGTGATTTTCAAACATGCTCTTCCTACAGTATGTAAATGTGATTGAGGACACGCCTCCCCCGATAGAGCAAACCTGTGACCTATCCCTATAATTTCATCATGGTCAGCACCTCTCCAACACTGATGTGAGACATACAGACATACAGACAGACAGAGAGAGAGAATATCCCATTCATCCAGCTCAGCACTGCAAGCTGTTAAACCAGTTTGGTCCAGCCAGCTGCTGCCTGACTCTGTGAATCAATCGACATCAAGTAAAGGAGGGATTGTGAAACATCGTCCTGTTGTCACAGCTTTTACTATTTGGGATTCTGTCAGTCACCAAACCCCTTATGATTCTCAGTCAGTCTCCATACAAAGGGCTGCATTCAGTTAAATTTTAGTTTTAGTTGTGAAGCAGTTGTCAAGCACTGTACTTAAATAAAGTTTTGAGGTAGTATTTCCATGTCTTGTTCACTGCATTTCAGAGGGAATCTTTTTACTCCACTATAGATATTTACTTGTGTGTCAGTTGGGTGGAGTTATGGTGGGAATAACATGATGTCACCAAACCGTGTGCCCTAAAAAGAATGAAATCAGGTCTTACAACACAGAAGGGTGAGGAAGATGCCAACGAAAGCACAGTTTGTACACACCCACACTGTCCTGAGAGGAGGTATAACTAGGCAACATGAGTGGAAACACTTGTTTCATACACAAATATATGATCACTTTATAAAATATGTTGCATTATTATTGATAATGTTACCAAACACTATAATAAATACCCAGTCCAGCTGTAACATTAAAATGTTGCTTATACTTAAATGTATGTGCCAACAAATCAATACTTCACCAATATACCTCAGAGTAGGGCCTGACAGATATATCATTCAGCCGATATTATCAGCCGATATTGGCCATTCACAGATACTACTCTCTAATATCAGTGTCGGTTGGGCCTTACTTCTGAGTATTCACTCTGCATAATGAACACTTTTGCTTTTGATACATTTTGTACTATTTTAAGCATTTATTTCTGATAATGCTTATGTACTTTTAGTTAAGTAATATTTTAAATGCAGGACTATCACTTGTGACAGAGCATTTTTACACTGTAGTATTAATACCTTTACGTTTAAGTGAAGAACCTGAATATTTCTTACACCACTGGTTTTGAATCACTTTAATTTTGTTTGGAGAACAGGAGTTGGACACTTTAAAATTATTCCACAGCCACCGTAGCCACAAGTGACAACTGTAAAAGTACCACAAATACAGAAGAGACTTCAAATCAACAAACTGTCAGTTACATAGTAATAAAAATTACTAACATTAGTCACAGAAGGCTACTGGGCATACCAGACCATGTAAGGCTGTAGCAGCATGTGCATTGAACTGAATGAAGGTGCATTTTATTGCCTATGATTTATTCATTATTTTACCTTTCAAATGTTACATGGTCTCACTTTAACTTGAGCAGCTGTATAAATGTAATGTAGTTCGATACAATCGTCCTGTAATGAACAGTACTGTGCTGTAGTGAAGCTCATAATGTTCTGTGTTTGTTGTCAGTGAAGCTGAAACAATTAGTTGGTTATTAGCTGACTGACAGAAAATTATTATGTAACTATTCAGATAATCCATTCATCTTTAAAGTCAAATTTCAAGCAGAGATGTCAAATATTCTCCAGTTCCAGCAGCTTCTCTAATGTGAAGATTTCCTGGATTAACAATCAGGCAAGGTGGGCAACATCCCAGACCAGTTCACATGTGTCAGATGCTTTTTGGTCATTTTATTACCTGCAGGTTTGTTTGAGACATACAGAAAATACAGAAAAATACTGTAAAGCTGCCATTTGCAGTGAGCTTTGTACATTGTACTTGATGGGATGAAACAGGGAGATCATTCTAAAATGAATATTTTTTTGTTTTTTAACTGATAGTTGAACATAATGAGCAGTGTGAGAATGTAATCTTAAGCACTGAGAAACTGCGATGGGTAATATTTAGTATTTTCTGATGTTTAATAGACCGAATAAAATAAATTATTAACTGATTAATCAGGAAAATAATTGTCAAGTTAATTGACAATGAAAATAATAGTTAGTTTCAATGATGAGAGATCTTGCTGAGGCTCATATAGGTCTTGTCCTTAGTATTGTTTCTGGGAAGGCAGGTTTAGAGGCCATTATTAAATTTGACTGTTTTAGGCCAAAAACACAAATTGAAATTAAATCATTTTTATTTCTTCACAAGAAATGTATCACTGGCATTGTGGAGAAGGCTTGAAAACCAAATGTAAACAACTGTACAAGGTGATAACATTTTCAGAAAGTATATTTTAAGTTATAGTTAAATTAACTATTTTGGGTTTGCAAACAGGGACTTTGGACTTTTGACTTCAGTATTTCTAAAATTCTGGCTATGGTCATGGTAAGGCTGTAGCTTCAGGTGATGTTGTACTGGATAATTACCACAGAGTGAATCAACATACATTTAAAATGAGTTTTCAATAAGTTTAGATTTTACAGGAGTTCATCTTAATGTGTTCATTGTTTAATTTCAGATTTCACACATTTCTCCATTTATAACACTTAGTTGCAGTCTTATGAACTGCAGACACTTTTTCAGATATTGTATCAGCAGTATATTGTGTGTCTGTATCTGTTTGTTGGTCCTTGACATCAGAGAGTTTGAGAACACTTGGGATCTTTGTATGCAGGGTGTGTGTTTTGTGTGTTGTTGTGAGGGTCGTAACTCTTGCGACTAATCATACAGTAAGCTGCTATGTGGTGACAGAAAAGAGTAGAAAATAGAAAAAAAGGCTTCACAACTAGAAATCAGCTTCTGGTGCTTTACTTATAACGGATGTTTTGGTCCCATGCGGTCTCATGGCTCAGGCATGTTTCTAACTGTGTTTTTACAGCAGTGAGTATTTGCCTTTGTCATGTACTTTTTAGCATTATAACTTTAAATTTAATTCACTTGCTACTATGATCATAACTGCATTTTTTCACAGGATAGACCTGTGGTGTTGTTGAAGTAATGTTACATTTGGGATTTAAGCAACCAGCAATGAATCAAACCTTAATATAGGCTGCATAATGTGCCTGGAGGGTAACTTCAGTTGTCATTGCAAAGATCTCAAACTGCTTGAAACAACTAAGACTTCTTACACAGTAAATTTAATAAAGGTTTGATGTAGTGAAATGCTAAATCTCAGGTAAGCTGAGTACCTGTTATCAGAACAGGCTCCTGTTATAAGATGCTTTGGGCCCATTTAAAAGCCTCATTCGATAAACCTGTTATTTGAAGCATGAATAGTAAAGGGAAGGGGTGTGAAAATGTACAAAAACTTGATTATGTTTCACATCATGATCTTAATATAGGTAAGACCTTAAATGTGTCATGTTCGGCTTTAGTTGTAGACTTCAGAATCAATATATGAGGTTTGGTTGTATTATAGCTTATAAATCAATCTACCCATGG
This sequence comes from Euthynnus affinis, assembly GCA_029490765.1. NCBI lineage: Eukaryota > Metazoa > Chordata > Actinopteri > Scombriformes > Scombridae > Euthynnus > Euthynnus affinis. The sequence goes on along the minus strand of CM055838.1, from coordinate 17,117,971 downwards.
CAACAAAAAAGTTAAACATGCAGGAATCAGATGTGGGTTGAAAACAAAAAATTAAATAAGTGGTAGAAAACTCAAAATGTGTTGTGTTTTATATTCTTGTATGTGTTTGAGATATACACTAAGAAAGAGAGAGACCATGAGCAGCTCCAGAAATCCCATTTAGGAGCTCAAGCACCACTTACTGGTAAAAGAAGGGAAGTACACGATTTTCGAAAATACTATAAAATCTCCCTCAACCACAGTTCAGTAAATCAGATTTATTAAGGACCATCAGGGGCCTTTTCAGTCAATTCAATTTAATAAACAAACAACCGTTTGTTACAAAGCATGTATCCTAAACTTTTTTTTTTTAAGATTCATCATATAAACTGACAGAAAACTCACTCTGCAGAGCAGAGCTATTATCATCATCAATCATGAATTCCAACAGCTAAAAAACCTCATTACCATTTATACAACAACACGTGCCATAATTACAGTTTTCAACAAAAAATGACACAAGTACAATGAATTTGTCACCTGCAACAACAGACAATAAACCTTTTTATTACATTGTCCTGGATGCCAAAAGGACTGATTCAAATATAATCCAAATTTCTCACTGCGCAGCGATGTCTAATATATAAACTGAGGGTTAACATTGAAAATGCCATTGAGGCCTTTTACCCTTTTTGTCTGCTGGTGTTTTCTACTCAACTTAAAATTATTCTGAGCGAGTGCCTAGAACATTAAGGTGTCAAATAGGCCATAATTCATCACACTCCAGCAACTGTCAAATTATTCATGCCAAATGTCAACATTCTCCTCACTCATTTTTTTTCCCACTCATTTTCCCAGTGAAACTTGCAAGAGACCAAAGATACAGTATGTTCTTTATAGTCTGTGAGTGTTCAGTTTGAAGCTTATTTCTGTCTTGTCTGTCATGTGTAGCTGAATTATGTCCAAATATTCATAACTTACCATATTCACAGGACAAACACCCACAATAACTACATCTTATGTTGTCTCGTTGTTGCTGTTTGATATTTTGTTATTTATTTGTTTATTCATTCATTCCTACAGCAGCAATGACACACCTGAAAAAAGATCATTAATGCTATAATTAACCACACAAGATCAATATTGCACATGTAAGTTTAATATAACTCCAGTTATACTGATTAAGTGTTACTAGATTTGTCAAACTTCAGATCCTCACAACAGTCATTCAGCTGTTTGAATGGGATTTATGAGCAGTCCAAAAGATTTATTTGACCTTGTTTCGGACCTACAGTGTGTCTCTCAGCTGTTCCAAAGTCGCTGTATATCAATGTACTATAGTATGTATCCAGGAACTACTCAATTAAAAGAGGAGTCATAGGTAGAGACTGATTCCATGACTAAATAAAGAATAACTGATTGAAAATGGTTTATGATGCAAAAATAGCCTTTTTTAATTGTTCATGTGAATTGTAATTACACAACACTAGTTATGATCAGACCTATGTGACAATGACTCTTCATGGATGCTAAGAATTAACTGAACAATAAACCAGTCTTCTCATTGCACATAGCTTTATTTCCTTATAGACCTTTGAGACTTTCCTGCATTCCACAGTAACAGCTGACACCTTAAGCCTGTTTCTAAAAAAATAGTACCCCCCCCCATAATTAAAAAAAAAGTAAAAAAAAAAAAAAAAAATCCAAACCTGTTACATCAATCTCTACCCCTCTACGCCCTCTACATGCCGCACTTATCCAGTCATGACAGGAAAAGACTGACACACAAAAGCTTAAAAACTCTATCCCTCGGGAGATTTTGATAGGATGAATATGATGCTGGGCCGTGTTCTCGTTCTCACGTCAAAAACCGTGGCAAATTTAGACCGAACACCTTTATCCATCCCTCCTTATTCATATTTATGAGAAGTGACTGACAAACTCATTGTTGGGTAATTACAGTGTGGTGAACCTTCATTGTCTTTAGATTGGTAGAGACTGAGACATGCTGTGCTTTGGCTTGCTGCACTAATGCAAACCCCTTCCATGTAGATATTATTAGTCACTGTTTGCTTAGCAACCACAACACATGTCTGACATTTTTGCACAACGAAAACGTTTTTTTTGTTTGTTTGTTTGTTTTTTTGTTTTTTTCCCAGAGTTAATTTTATTTTGGCTGTGAGGATGTAAAAAAAAAAAGAATTGATTGAACGACTGAAAAAGAGGCAAAGTTTTTTATGGTTGTTATGCATGACACTCTGTATTTAGTATGTTGAAGTGATTTGTTTTTCAGGATATTGAACAGTGACACTGAATTTGACACAAACATACAGAGGCCATTGTAATCACATTGAATTAATCATAGAGAGGCAAGTATTTCATTTTGGGGACACCTTACTTACCTCTTTGTGTAGCTATAACTTCATTCTCAAAAGAAATGAGCCTGTCCTAAAGATTAATTTAATTCCAAAGGCCATGTTAGACAAAATAACCCACACCTAAACACATCAATAAGCTGTGGCTGTAAAACAACAGCAATATGTCAACATAACAGATACATAAAGCATCTGAGGCTTTGAACAGCAGGGGGCACCAGTAATATGCAGGGAATAAATGATGAACAATATCACAGTTACTGAGAGAAATATTTTTAGTTTTAGTCACCAGAACCCCCCCAAAAAATCTGTGTTGTGTCTTGTGTGATTGTTCAAGGTAAATATTTTCTTTTTGTCTGAAATCAGACATCTGTAATGTTCAGAAATGATATGGTTCATACTGAAATAACTATATAGAATTCATCTACCATAGTAATTCCTTGCAAAGGATACAGTAGACAAGTCTTCTCACAAAGAGACCACACACAGGGCTAAATGACAGCCAGCCTTGCTTCCTCAAAGCATGAAGAATTCTTGCTGCATCAGTGAGTCAAATGGGCTTTTGCCTTCTGTTAACACTCAGGATAACACAATAATAGAACAACATACCAGCCTGTGGGGGCTCAGCCAATATCAATATATCACCTCAAGTGCCAATTATACTATAAAATGATCAAATGTGATGAAACTACGGCTAACAGCGTGAAAATCATTATCACATTCACTGCACAACAATGTAACTGTAAGAGTGCGGTTTATTATAAAGCAGCCTAGCTATGAAAATGTGAATGTATACTGAGACTCTGGGGTTAGAGGCCAAACAATGGATGCATATAAAACATTTGGAAATCACTTTAACATTTGTTTAAGCAATCTTGGCAAACACTACTGCCATTACTTACTGCACTCATTTACCCGCTGATACAAATTTTACTCAATGATGTGGTTTGGTCCAAGGGCCATCAAATAGTTTCTGCAGACAGTGCCAGCTTTTCATTTTCATAAAATATCAAATTTGTAAATAGATGTTGTGTTGGCCGGCTGCGTGAATTTATTTGTGGAATTAAAATGCAACATGCAAGCAAACATGAGGCATGTTAAAAAGTCAAGTTTACCTTGTTGAGCGCTGTGATTTGTTTGCACTGTGGTCCTTGAACCATTAGAGCAGCCAGGAAACACATACAGATACATCTAACAGCAAATACTGAATTTAATAAAGTGCAGTCGTTGAAAAGGAAATGCACTGCTCTTCTATTTGTACATTTTACATTGCAGTGGTTTATTCTGTGTCTGCAGGATATTCAAGCAAATGTGGCACTTGTTTTGTCAGGCAAACACAAAAACAGACCATTTTTAAATGGTTCATCTTTTGTGTAAACCGCCACAATAATGACATTTTTATGAGTGCAATGTACAGCTGGTATCTTTACAGGGAGGACAACAGAGTGCAGTCTGTAATCGTGAAAAATGGGAGAAATAATGATGGACAGAGGCTTTGTGTTGTAGACATTCTAGTGTAAGCATAGCCACTGTTGAAACGATTTCTGAATGGAAACATTAACATCCCAATATAGTAATACACAGGTCTTACAGCAAACCCCATGTATCACAATGACAACGATTATCCAGATCTCTGCATTCTTAGCTTGAGCCATGGATGTTGCCATAGTAACACGAGTATGTCTTATCAAGTATGGCCCTTGTGATTTTTCACTGCAACTTATTTAGGCTGTTCACTGTAGGTATGACAACAGGCTATTGAGTTGTTGCATTCATTTCCATGTTAATGGAGTTAACAGCCATTGTGTGTTAGCTTAACCTTTGATCTTGCCTTGTCAAATTGTTGTCAGCTAATATTAAATTAGGCTAGTAATAGCGGCTTTTTATGTAAATGATGTAAAATGCTTTAAAACTATAAATAGGCATAATTCAGCTGAGAGCTGATATGATGGTCCGTGTTATCAAAACATTTTTGCTGCGCTTTAATGATCAGATTGTAAAAAAGCCATTTATGATACAGGATATTCAGATGTGCTGATGTTGAATGTTAATCTTATTGATCATAATCGGAATGTATTTTGGATTTAATACTGTAATGGCTGAGAATGCACAGAGCAAATATCTGCAGGTTTTGGGTTTTTTGTTTTTTTTTTTGCAAATCAAGCTGGAACCTCATGTTGAAGCATTAGTCACATAATTTACACCAAATTCTATGTAAATATAAGTGAAACCGGTGGCTCTGTGTCACCCGTCTGGAGAAACACTGCACTTTCATCTCTGCAGCATTTTGCTTGCATAGCATAACGACAAATTGCAGATTTTATTTGAACTTGGTAGTCACTTTGTAGCTCCAACTTGTCACATGCTTGCACTTCCTCCCTCGTTGAAAATAATGAGGCTGTTTGATGTGAGACCACTATGAGCCGTAATGAGAGGAGTAGACTGTTCAGGTCACATGAAAGCTCTTCAGTCCATTTGGACCATGAGCGGCCATTACGGCGCGGGACCGAGACACCATGGAGGTCTACTGACTTTATGAAGGGGTACAGGATTTAATGATGGAGGCAACAGCTAAATCTGTCACCCTTTTAACTTCACATTGGAAGGAGGGAGAAAATATTCCAGAGGTGTTAAACACAGGGAGACCTACAACATTCAAGGGCATGCTGAATGGGCCACATGCACACATGCCATATTAAAAATGACAGCACAGAGACTGTAGGAGAACACAAATGAAGAGAATCTGCTACATAAATTAAAGTCCTTGATTGTACCAGCTCTGCGACTGTTTAAGTGATTGTTCAACTTCAATCATACTTCTGTATTCGTTCATAATGATAATTTCTTTGAGGGTTATTCTTTGTTTAAAAAAAAAAATACAGTTTTCACAACCCACAAAGTGATGAGTCCATAAATTATCTTTATCTTGTCCAGAGGCAGGAAGCAGCACATCTACCTCTCATCATATCAATCTCTTCCTCCTTCACAAGACGCCACTGTCAGTGGTGCCAGAAGAGACACAAACAGAGAGAGTGGATGAGTAGGAGGAAGGAGAGGCTGATGGTGATGGAAGGATCAGCATCTCCTCATTTATCTGTGGGACGATAGAGGAAGAGCCCCCTCTGAGATGGGGTTAATATTTCTCCAGCCTAAGTTCTGGGGAACATTGTGATTTGTCACCTCAGTAGCACAGTGAGCCCCAGTACCAAGAAATCTAGTTAATGGTTAGACACAGCATCCTGCCACTGGGCACCATTTTGGCTCCATAACAAAGGAAGAACTGCCTCAGCCACCGAGTGCTGTGGAGGACCGGGGCACCCTGTCACTATCTGTCTCCCCAAAGATGGCAGTTCCTGATCAGTTAATAACTAACGGACATGTGGATGCATCAATCCTGAGGAGTGACAAGGAGTATAAATGCACAAATACACAGACGGTGGGAGCCCAACGCTGATGCTGTAAACATATCTTGTTAGCAGGAAGCAGACCCTATGCCACCACAGCATTGACTGACAGGATCCCAGATGACTAACAACAACAGCACAGAATTTTTTTCCCTTCTTCTATTTCTTAACTAAGCATCTGTGCTGCTGATTCCTAAAAGCTGAAATTAGCATTTATACCATTATTAATTCTTTGCAGGAAACTTAATGTAGGAAAGTAATTTATTGGAAAGCAAAAATAAATAAATATTTGCACCTTTGACACAAAAATGACTTTGTACATTGTATTTTATGTACTGATCTAATATTTTATGCACTTTTCTTGTTTGCAACAGTATTATTAACAATTTTAAGTCCCTCATTCCAGCTTTACATGGCTATACCATACTCTCCAAAGCAACAAAGGCAATTACAAAAACTACAACCTAACTCACATTTGTTAATTCACATGGTGATTGCTTACAACACAAGACAAGGGAATTTAGGCAGTGAGAGAAAGTGTTTTGATTTTTAAATGTGTACTGCTGATCTGACTCATACATATGAAAGCCCCATTTAAAGCGGCAAGAATCGGAGGGGGGTTGGGGGGTGGCTTGGGGGAGGACGAAACACGTCTCTTTAGGTTTCCAACACTCTACAGGTTTGAGATCAGAGACATCTTCCGTCTGATATATGGCCTGAGCTTTTAGGCTTGGGAAACATACTCTCCTGTATACGCCCCTCTGTGACCCCAGCATGGCTCCTATACACTCAGACAGGGATAGACGTCACTCTCTGTGCCCTCCCCACTGTGAAAGTGACAGTTCATCACCTGCTAAAAGCCACCAGGGGGGCAGGACTGGCCATTATGCACAACTGAGGAGGAACAGTAAGGAATAAGGAGGGGAGGGGATCGTGGGATGCTACAGCTCTGCTATGTAGCTAATCAGAGGGGGTACAAGCAGCCAGCACGGCTGACTGAAGAGAAGAGATCTTTTCATTTGTGTGTTTGTGAGCAGCAGCATCACAGCATATTCCTACTGACCCACATGGAAACAAGTGGTGCAGAGTACATTTACTCAGGGCTGTTACTTTATACCTATATTCCACTATATTTCAGAGGGAAAGTTTGCACTTTTACTACACTGATTTGGCAGCAGTATTTACTAATTATGTTGAAGATTTCACATGTAAAACATATGATGCAATGTTATACATTAAAATACCAACCAGTATACAAAGTATTTACAACCATTTATATGATAAATGAGCATATATGTTGGTGAATCAGTAGTAATAATTATCATAATTTAAAGGCCCTCAAATCAGTTTCTTACACTGAGCGTCTGAGTCCTACATAAACGCACTATTTTCTGACAAAGTTGGATCAGTTTTGGTTATTCCGACATTTCTGCCACACTGAGACATTTCTGTGTTTGTGAAGTTGCATTGTTACTTATTTCGTCAGCAATATTCAATGATATTAAGAATTTAAACTACATTTTCAGGGGCTTTAACCCTCTAAAAGGGCCCCTTCTGCAAGATGTCTACATTAATGCTTTACTAGATGTACTTGGTACATTTACACATAACACTCATGTGCTTTCACTGAAGTAGATTTAGTAGTTTTACAATACAGTGTTTCTTCTTTTACTTATTTTAATGATTATACTTCTTCCACCACTGAGACAGATGTTATAACAAATGTATCTATGGCATTATTGTGTAAATATTGTGAAGGCAATAAAGATTATTTAAGGTTGTAAAAAAAGATTGGAGGCTGCTCATTTTGTCAGTACTGACTAAAACGGACAGAGACTAAAAACTTAACAGAATATATGTACAATACAATATAATATACAATATAATAAAATATAATATAATAGGACACAATAGAATCAAATGGCACAGCTCTACTAATTTTCAATCCAATCTAAAAATACACTAATAGATGAATTAAGTGATCTCATCCTTGATAAACAAGCCCTGTATTGTTAGTTCTCTCTGCCTGTCCAGAAAATAACTAGGCTCTCTGTTGCCTTGTTATTCTTCACTAATGGCTCCAATTCACAACTATCAGCATTCAGCAGCCATTAAAACAACTGTTGCGGCAGGAGAAAGAAAGCTGCTAATGTTCAAGTAGCTACATTTTGCATACATTTCATGGAGCTCCGTGGAGCGGCGCTTGATTTTGATGGTTAATTTAGATGCAGAATACATACTGTAGTTGGCGTTGGGGTTGGTGTGCACATGCAAATCGCCGCCCTGCTTGACGGGAGGGTGCACTGTATGAGCTGAGCGTGTTCAGCCCACTCATTTTTTATACTACTAGTCTTTATGTCCCAGCCCAGCCTCCTCTCCCAGTCTCTGATTCAATCTTGGCAATGACAGACATGCATACACACACACACACACACACACACACACACACACATACACACACACACATACTAATACACTTCACACACACTCTTAATCGGCCTCCCTCGCTCACTTCTTTCTCTCACTAAAAACACACATGCGCACACATTTTCCTCAGACTTCGACACATTCTTCTCTCTGCTTCTCTATGGGTGAGCCATCATTATCTAGAGAGAGTGCCAGTGTTTGGCCACAGTATGCCTTCTTCCCCAGCGTTGTACTGAACAGCCGAGACATAGGCTGCCGGTAGTGACACAGCTGTCACAGACATGCCTCATTACTGCTGTTGCAAATGCCAAAGCACTAAAGTAATCACTCACAGCTCTACTGGACACATGGTCATACAGTAATTTATTTTACAGGAAGAGGGGTTAACAGTTCTGTGTGTGTGTGTGTGTGTGTGTGTGTGTGTGTGTGTGTGTGTGTGTGTACATGATGATGTTACACAGATGAGTGGATTTTACACAATTTTTTGTTTAAGATACTTTGCGAGATGGCTGCATGCTAATGTGACAGCAGGTATCTGGATATTTGCAACAAGTAATAGCACGACAGACTTTTTTTTTTTAACATAAGCACAAACTTCCTTCAGAGTCATTACTGTCAATCTGGGATGCTTTCAGCTACAATCCCCTCACAGAGTTGATGATGTATATATATGCACCTAATGCTCATTTCAACCACACCTGTCACATCAGTTGTGTTGGGCAGTCCATTGTTAACAGGTTATTCCCAGATTCATCCAAACAGCAAAGTGATGAGAGCACAAGTGGGGTTTTGTGTGTGTGTGTGTGTGTGTGTGTGTGTGTGTGTGTGTGTGTGTGTGTGTGTGTGCATAGCTGCTAACATCTATCATGACTGATTTGAATGATCATTCACTGTTAGAGGAAGCTGTAGTACTCTGCCACCGGCTGATTGGGTTAATGGTTAACATTTCATCCTGTTGTCACTACCAGTCGCTGTCACAGCCGTCCAAACTGGGCTGGCTCACAGTCACAGTGGCATTGTTATAGAAGGAAGAGAAGAGAGGCTAATCAGGTTTGTGTTGTTGTAAGAACATGAGCAGGTTGTCTTGATGGAAAACATGTGATAGCATTTCCTTGTTTCCTTCAAAGATCTCTAAAGACTCAATTTGTCCTTTATACATTTATTTTTTAAACTTGCAATTATCACCTTATTTACACATCCGGCAGATACAGATCACCGTTAGTATTCATTTGGAGTTGTGTTTCTGGTAGGCTGGTGAATGTAAGTCCAATTTTTACTCTCCTCTCAGCTCTGTTCTTGGTCTCCACTAACTCCTGAGAAAAAATATCTGCTGTCTGCCATTTGATGCAGGGCAGGTCGGGTATAGAAGGCTTTTAGTGCTTTTTTGCTGAAAACAGCTGCCTGCTGCACCTGAAGATGAAACTATGAGACTGAACCAAAACAGTCAAGTCGCAGGTCATAAAACCAAAACAAAGAGCTCCGCTGTCTCTCACCAAATAATCTTGAAGATTTTCATTTAAATAAATGTCTGTTAAGTCACTATCTAATGAGTTAACACAACGGTGATTGAGCCTATGGCCCACTGATGAAAGCCCTTCCATTAGCAGTATTACGAACTGGGTGTGAGTGGCGACCTTACCCGGAAAAATCAAGTGGTGCACAGTTAGTGACACATTTTCCATCACCCAGCAGTGGGTGGTCCACCAGAGAGGGTAGGCAGAGCTAACGCAATAGACTCCCTCTTCAACTCACTTGTGTATGAAGCAGCGTACTGTCTTTTTTCCAGCACTGCTAGCATTGCCAACTGCCAATTGTTTGACGTCACACAGGCGACACTGTTTGGAACTCTGGGAAATGAGGCCCAAAAACACACCTGGAATTACTGCTTATCTCCATAGGTGCCACCAAAGAGAATGAAATGGAAATCTTCCAGATTGTTACTTTAAAGATACTAAAATGCTTCACAGAGCTGAACTGCAGAGTCAAGAGATAAACCCCTGTGGCTTCATCACTACAAACTTGCTTTTGCACATTACACATATTCAAGATTCAAGATTTAAAATTCAAGAATCAAGAAACTTTATTGTCTGTCACATTGTAGCAGAAATTTCTCAATCAGGCTCAATCAAAGACAAAGGTAGACAAAAATAAAAATAACAAAGTAGGAACCATAAAATAGTAAAAACATCACAGCAGTAAATATACATTTTATCCATCATTATTATAAAAAATATTTATCATAGCAGCTTTAAATTATTTATGTTATAAACTACTAAATAGCACCATGTTCCTGCACTAACCTGATGCATCAAGCATCCAACAAGCTGGGGATGTCAGACCATCAGGTGAAAAAGAAATGGATATATAAATATAAAGCTGTTTGAGTTGACTGAAATGATTATTTCCATTGACTGTTCATATCCCTGGAAGGTTGCCACAGTATACACAGCTGCACCACAGTCCTGCAGTAGCATTGTAAGGGCGCAAACCTGGAATGTTCCAAGGACAGCTGTAAATTTTCCCAAGTAATTGAATTGCTATGAAGTCATTCAGCTAGCTAGGGTATGTTCACCACGATCCATTCACTTTAGGTGCAGCATATACTGCAAGTCCTATTACGTAGTTACCATAGAGATGTTGTGAGCAAGATAAAAGTGGTAGACTGGTCTCCTTGACCTTAGGGTTGACTTGTAATTTATGAAGGAGCAAGGAAAAAGTTATTTTCTCAGTCTTGTGCTTTGCCTGATCAGTAATACAAATGAAGAAATTTGGGAACCAGAACAATGGAAAGAATTAGGCACTTTAAAATGTTTGCATAATGAGCTCCTTCTCGCCGCAGTGGTTCTCCTCGTTTTAATCACCTGCACTCTCCAGACCACCTACACCCTTCTTCATGATCAGATACAGGACCAACGGGCTGATGTATGATCCGAGGAATTAATGTGCTAAGCCTGATTGCCATTACCGCCATGCGATTATACACCTTGATTACTGAGCCCACCCCAAGGACCATGACGTGCCCCGGTGCACATTTTAAAGGTGCGCATAAAATTATGTGGTGATTACCCCACAATGGATCAATCCAGAAGCGAATGAGACTGTGTGGCCATATAGACCGTCTCAAGTAGGATTTTGATTATTAATAGGTACTCGAGGTGACCTGATACCTGAAGCTTGAACCACTGAAACTGCCTCCGATCCTTCATATAAGCAAATAAATTGATTTTCATATATTCTGAAAGTCATTATTGGATTATTGTTGTAGAGGTAGAATTGTTTGGAGTTCAAGCATGGATAAAAGGGATGCCGGGCTCTTCAGAGACGACTGGGGCCGTACTTGTTCCTCTTAAGATAGACTTCAGATGTTTAATGGCACCACAGATGTGGATTGGCTTGACTCTGAGGAGGGGGGGTGGCATGTATGCTCTACTTATCATATATACTTGCTGGAGGTCAGAATGTGCTTGTGCATGACGCAAAAGAAATGAAAAAAATATATACGAATTATACAGAAAAAAAAACTTACTTTTGTGTGCCAATCAGAATAAACAGATAGCTTGTGCTTACAAGTAATGAACATGCAAGTACATATCATTCTGCAATGACACTTATCCTCAGAATTTGGGCCCATCTAATCCTTCACTGTCAATTTTAAGGATTTTTTTTATTTAATCCTGAGCCAAAGTACTCGTTTGGTGCAGCAGATAAATAGTCCCATTGACTTATCCAGAAGCAATCCAACATCAAGCGATTAATTGGATGAGACAATGAAGAAGTGAAATCACATCTGTTCATGTTTTTTTTCCCCCTGTTTACATATGGAATGCATTAGTCACACAGACACACTACCTTGGATAAACCCCCCAATGTAAGAGTCCTAATGTTAACATGTTTGCATTAGTAATACCCTGGCGAGGATTTAATGGACTTGATGTGCTACCATTCACAGCAGAGGTCCATGTTCCGAGAAAGCACAGATTTCAGTGGCGGTCATGTGCCCTTCCTGCGCAATTACTTAATGGCTTCAGCAATTACGCATATCTACGGGAGTTGGAAAAACATAAATGTCAGTCAGAGGAAAATAACTGATTTATGTCTTTTGTCTGTATCAGAGTGTGAGTTAGGCAGGTTTATGACATGGTAAATGTATTCAATAAAGACAACATAGCTGAAACAGTGCTCACATGCTGTAGATATATCAAGGACCATTTACAGTATGCAAATGTGAATTTGAGCTTCCAAACGCACAAATGCAGAAATTCCATCACTGGCCAGAGTTCAATAACTCTTCAGTCTTCAAGTGTCTGGATAATGGTCACTGTGACTGCACATCACTGCAATTCAAAACCTCAACTATCCATCACTGGACAATGTTTGCTACTAAAACAACATGGATGTGGGAGCATGTGTTGATGTTGCTCAGGCCTTTTGCTATTGTAAGTGATGATGAGTGATGGACAGGAGAGGATGTGTGCATACTATTCACAGTGCTCCATGTGGCAGCTTGCATTTTCACACTGGTACAGTATGTTTGTCAGATACAGACAGCGCAGGCACTTACGCACTGCCGTGGGCAACCAAAGTAGTGTTCTGCCAGCCAACTGCGTCATGGGCACATGCATGTCCTACGTACCACAGCGGAGTCCCTGGTAAAACATGCCTGTGTCCATCCATGCATGGTTTGACAGATTGTAAGATCTTGGCTTCCTATAGAGACCCAAAGAGTACAAAATGTCTTGGAATCCCACTTAAAGTATAGATTCAACAGTCTTTCCCCCCAAATCTCTTGTATGTAGACGACACTATAAAAAATCTCATTTGATTTATTTAAAGATTACTGGTGCTATGCTTAAGGTTTTGGGGAAATTTTACCACATCACATAAAAACGCAGCACTATTTGGGTCTATTTTTGATATACTGACAGGGAAGTTTTGTTGCTTCACAAAAATTCTTTGCTTCAAGTAAAATAAGCACTCACAACTACAAAAAGAAACCATAGTTTCCACCACTGTTTTTTCCATTGCTCTTTTTTATTCAAGTAGAGAGCTTTCAAGAAATGGAGGCCATTAACTGCATTTACAATAATGCACAGGTAGTTATGACAAGATGAGACTTCAGTACCACCATTCTTTGAGAAAAAAAACTATGTGATGATAGACCATAATCGCGTTCAGCAATTGAGTGTAAATTAATATCCTTTTATTGCAAAAATGGATGAGTGAATAGACAAGGGAATGAAAGAGCAGAGAGTGTCAGATTATCTCACTGACATGGCAAGAAAATGTCCTGTTTAACAGGTTTCCTGTAGAGATTACCATGGTGTCCATGGTGTTCATCTCTACATTTACAACACGAGAAAAGTGATCTTTGAAGTCGAGGGGATTGAGAATCACAGCACTGAGTAATAGGGTATTCACTTTAATGTGTTTGAGTCAAAAGCCTTGTGAGTCACAGGGCAGAACTGTGATGTATAATGTTACGGCTACAGTGTGGTGCCGCAGGTGGTGTGTTATCATGTATATTTTGGGATAGAAACACACTCATCTGACTGCTCCGATGGGGGGATTCAACGCTGTATGAAACAGATTGGTCAGAGTAAAAGAAAGGGAGAATTTTGATCATTCTAAACCACACACAAGAAACTCGCTGGTTCCAGAAAATGTTTATTTTGTTCATAAACTTTTCATAAAAATAACAACATCAATATTAATTTAATGTATTGTAGAAACTGTGTATATACAAAATCTTTAATTGAACAGTTAATATAACTTAAGGCGAGTTAAATTACTTTTTTGCAGTACCCTGTTGGTGACAATTTCACCAAACTTTCAACATTGTTTTTTTTTCATTTGTTTGTTTGTTTTGTTTTTTGCTTTTTTTGTTTGTTTTTTTGCTAAAGTGAACATTATCAGTTTACAGTATCTCCAGCAAAAGACATCAGGAGTCAAAAACCCTTTCATCACCAAGATAAAGTCCACAGAAACTCGCAGCAATGTGTGCTACCTGATTACTCAAAAGCAATGTTCATATGATTTGCTAGTAAATTCTAGCTTGATTAAACATACTTCTGTACATACTGTAAAATCATTTTGTCGAAAAGCCGTACCACAACTAGTGTACATTCTGGTCCCTTTTAAATCTAAATCAGCAGTTCAATGAAATAACTCTTATCATACCAACAATGGGATGAAGTGCGAAGTTAAAATATTGTGTTACTGAACAATAGCCCTCGAAACCCAAGACATTATTAATGATTTAGAATACATTTCACCTTAGAAATGATGCTCAAATGTGATAAATGTAAAATATACAGTTAGCTATAAAAATACAAAGAAGTACAGTAATACAAATATATTTATTTCCCATTTATGATATATCTTTCACAATTGTAATAATCCAAACAATTGTAACACAACACAAAGACCAATGACAAAAAACACTGACAGCCAAATGATAAGAAGTTAAACAAACACTAAATCTGATCAAAGATGGACAGCTTTATGGTCAAAGCCATAAATATGTTAGCCTACATTCATGTCAACAACCCTCACTGTAGAGTGAAGGAGTACCTTGACAGTGGTTGATATTCCGGTTAAAGGAAAAAAAACACTGACATAAACATGCATTTTAAGAAACATAGTCCAAACCATTGCTCTAAGAATGCTAAAAGCAGAAAATAAGAATCTTAAATGGAAATATTAATAATCTGTAAGTGCAATCCATCCTGGCTGAGAGGCGGATGGAGGTTGGAGCTGTCCAGATGAAGAGGTGCTGAACAGCAGTCATGCAATGCTGCAGCAGAGAGGTTTGGCTCCACTGATAGTTTCAGCAACAAGTCACTGTTGATCTGTTTACCGACTTTTACAACTTATGCATCTTTGCATAAAGTTATCCAAGGAGGGTTGAATCGAGACCAACTGGACTTCTTGGTTGTAGATACTTGAAGACGTTACGCCTCTCATCCAAGGGGGCTTCTTCAGTTCTAACTGACTAGCGGGGAGTCCCAGGTATTTAAAGTAAGCAGCAGCAGCAGCAGCAGGCAATAAGGCCGAAGCAGACCCCTTCCTCCCTCTCTGCTCCTAAAAAGCTGCAATATTCGCAAAAACCTCTTATGTCAGACATTGGCTTGTCAGTCAAACCAACTCAGGCATCAACTTGTAGTCAGCTGGCTTATCTTCCAAGACGGAAAGATCCTAATATTGTGTATGTGTGGACACATAGCCTTATGGGTCGTTCTCACTCTTCAAATCCCCTCAGGAAGAGTGAATGGCCATGCGCTGGGGGTCACCTGTGGCTTTAGTTCCATTTTCTCCTTCTGTTTCAGGTGTACGCGTCCGTGCCGTTTCCTCTCGTCGCTCCGGGCGAACCGTTTGCCGCATACGTCGCAGGAAAACGGCTTCTCCCCGGTGTGAGTCCTGGTGTGGGTGGTAAGGTGATCGCTACGGCTGAAACTGCGCAAACAGATGCGGCACTGGAAAGGTTTGTGGCCTGTGTGGATGCGGATGTGCCGGTTCAGCTCATCCGAGCGAGAGAAGCGCCGGTCGCAGCTCTCCATGGGGCAGGTGAAGGGTTTCTCTTTGGCTGGGCCGTGAGAGGCGGAGGGGGTCTTTCTGGCCCTGGGGGGCTTCGTCGCACGGGTGGTGTAACTTTGGGCGAAGGAATCTGGCAACAAGGAAGAATACAGGATGGAGTCTATGGTGCTCGGTAAAGCTGGTGATGTGTATAAGGAATCACATTGATTAGATGATGGCTGTGGAGGTTCGGGGAATGGTTTCAGGTTAGAGGAGAGGCCCATCGGCGGTGGGAGGTAATTGTTGTAGAGGGGGCTGGAGTAGCTTTGAGAGCAGGTGTCAGAGAAACACGGTTCCTGTTTGATACCCCCCTCCACTTTAAACTCCATCTCTGGGTTGGGACAAATTGGGGGAAACGTGTCTAAAAGTTCCTTTACATCCATTTGCTGGTCAGGGGGGAAATCATTTGACATCGGGAAGGTTTCTGTCTGGAAGCTCGTTTCCAAACAGTCTGATTTATTAAATGTCCCCCACTCGTAGCAGCTGCTCTCAAACTCATTCTTGACTACCACAGGGAAAGAAGCGGCCTCTGACTTTGGTTCAGCCTTCTTCTGATTTGGAGCTCGGGAAGAGCCGAAGCTGAGCTGGGAAGTGGATGGGTCTTGGGCCTGGTTGGCGGCCTGATCGTCAGCATACCTCGGGCACGTCTGGTCTGGAGAGTATACAGGAGGAGTAGGTCCGGAGCAGGTGAAGGATTGTCTTTTGACGCTGGGGTCTCCAAAATTCCCATTGGTGCTGTCCATCGGAGCAGGCGATGGATAAGTTCCCCGACTGCTGCCGCTCTGTTGCACTTCTGAAAGTGGCAATGTAGATATACCCACGATCTCAGTGATCATATTGAGGAGTGTTTCGGTGCTGCACGGCGCTCCCTGAGATGCCTCAACATAGAAACTGCCAGAGTAGGCGAGCGAGGAGGGGGTGTAGGTGTCTTTTGGGCACTCGCAGGGGTTAAACGCAAATTCCGAGTTGGAAGCTTCGGTTTTGAGAGTTGCAGGGGTTCCTTCTGTTGGATTAGAAAGAGAGAAAACTTTGTCACCCCCCTGTGTTTTTTATATATTTGTGAATCTGTGCAAATTGAATGAGGAAGAAAATCAGCGTTACATAAACATTCATGCGTATTTGGCACAGGAATGTCTTCAATAAGATGGCTTGATATACACGATTGCGCCAAAAGTGTCATCATTTTCCCTGTAAAATACTTCTATTTTGGCATATTCAAATTCTCGTGCATGCACATTTTTTAATCGACTGTGCAAAGATGCGAACTCACCGTGGCCAAACTGGGCAGGTACCCCCCGCTCTGCATCGACGTACACCTCCTGATTATCTTTCCGCACGCTGTTTTCCATTCCCAGGGAAGAACTGTTGCAATTCTCAAACTGAGGGTAAAAAGAATCTTTCGCATTCAAATCCATATTGTTCAACATAATGATGCACTTAGAAGTCCGTCTCTTCCAGGGAAAAAGGTAAATGGGGAAAATGAAAAAAAAAATTATGCAGATGACTTGTTTTTTTCTTTTAACTCCCCCCTTTTGATGGTTTTCAACAAATGATCCAAAGTGGTCAAAAGGTGTACAAAAAAAGGCAATTAAAGGTATTCCTTATCGTCTCTGCTCCTCGGTAGATATTTGCTTGCTGTGGATTTCACATCAGCGACTTCCCCTCTCTCTCCTTATATACACTTTGGCAGCTCCCTCGGCCCTCCTCCCCATTCATCAGCTCCAGTGAGAGGATTCCCCGCTGCGTGTAAACTTCATGCCCATATATGGACAGAGGATGTGACGGAGTCCCCCCTCTCTCTCCTCCTCCCCCTCCTGTCCTCCCTCCTCCCATACTGTAGAGATGGAGACTGACGTTGCAACAAGTGGCGACCAGTGCTGGGTGGTAAAACGTTGTAATGGTGCATGGCATTTCACTACACAGCAGCGATGTATCGTTTTACTTTGAGGAATATTAAAGTAAAAACAAATATTTTAAAAAGAAAAAAAAATGAAGTTACTCTTGGAGTCATCCTCAGCATCTGCCGATAGGGATATTCCAGTTTTTTGTTTGTTTGTTTTTTTTTTGGGGGGGGGGGGGGGGGGGTTGGTGGTGGTGGTGGGGGGTAAGAAGACACGCATTTAGGGGATGTAATGGGAAGCAAATGTAACGCGCAATGTTATAAATACTCTCGGGGAGTCTACTGTTTTGAGGAAAAAAATAATTAGGGAAATCAGAAAATACACATTTTTGAGCAAATGATCTCTCGTGGGATTTTGCTTTACATACATACATTAAATATAATACACCTTAGACATTCAATGAATGGAACAGACTTACTCGGGATGTAACCTTTCATAGGTCAAAAACACTTTATTGGGAACAATTTCACAATATATTTGCTCCACAAGAAGTTTACCACTTAAATAATAATGCAGTTACATTTTATATAATTTATTGTAAGCTTGAAAACAAAGCGCTGTAGTAAGACTATAACATACTTTGGAGAAATATTGTAAACTTTAGATATTACAGCAAACTAAACACCGTATGCTCTATAAGGGGGTATTAATGGAGCACAGATAAAATATCATAATGTAGGTTATAATGCACAGATGGATTTTACGATACTATGAATATAAACGTCGCCACTATATGTTCAAGGTTAGTATGGAATCCCAGACACTGTGGCTCCTTATAGCAATAGACTAGTATTTATTTTTCCTCTAAGGCCTTTCTGTTCATTGAGGGCAATACTGGCATTGGAGTTCAAAATCAACAGACAACCTACAGCAACACACGGCACATAACGAGCTGTACTGCAAGTACAGATTTCAAAGAGATGTCTGATTTATAGATTTGACTGCCGACGTCCGCTCGCTGTACTGTAGCTTATTTGGATGAAAATGCAATACATGTAGTCAAGTTACATCTCCCACAATATAGGACGAATAATCACAGACTTACTAACAGACGGCTGACAGAACTAAACTGAAAGCTTATCTTGTTATGAACAGATAATAAGATATTTTTGCCAGTTTGTCAAGTTATCTAGTTAGAGAATGACTTCATATTACAGACAGATACAAGAACAACCTGTTGTCCAGTTCAACTAATAACTCCTTTGAGAAATCACCCGCTTCATATCTGGGCCAGACTACACGGTCTCGATGTTTTTTAGCAGTTTAACCGAACACCTCATCCTGGCAGTGGACTGCTTAGATTTACTTTAAAAAAATTCACTTCCTCTCGTGTGGTCGCTGGAAATTGTGGTCGCTCACACTGTAAGGGCGAATAAACTGCAATGCCCTGTCTGAACGAACCCTTGGCCTTTAAAAGCATTGAAGGGAGTCGATAACACCCCTGAGGTGTTCAGTGGTTGAACCCAACTGTTCACATGACATTTCAACCCCCAAAGCATTTTTTTTTCTGTTTCGCATCTGTTGCTGGGTGCACTCAGTGGTCACACTTCCTATTACAAAAAGTCGATACTCTTTTATAGGACGTTGCAGTCTGCAGCAGACCTCTAGCACCTGTTTGAGGTTCAGGACCATGGATAGCGACGGTGCTGCATTCAGTCCTGTAATCACACATGAACCAGCAACACAAACCCTTTACTTTTTTAATTCTCTCTGAATGCTTCCTGTGGTTCACTATTCATATGAATGGCATTCTTTTGCATGAAATCAATCCAATCACACCCCAGAGGACTATGGGAAATTCCAGCCACTATTTGCACAATGATTTCGCCGGATTGCTTTAATCTTGTGGTGCATTTCTTTCTACAGGAACAACAGAAGTGTAATGATTCTGCTGGCATAATTTGAGCAGTGGCCCTGTGGTTTAAGCAGTGTAATATTATACTGTGTTAGCATTAATGTACTACACAATCATCACTTTTATGGGATGATTTAAGTCTTTTGGCTACACTTAAATGCTCTCTTCCATTTTATATGCAAGCCACAGACAGCTCATAAAATCAATAATTTACTGGTCATGTGCATTATCTACTCAATTGGTTATCAGTAGTGGAAAGTCGTTAAGCACATTTACTCAAACACCGTACTTAATTATGAGGTACTTGTTTCTTATTTGCATACTTCAGTTTTTTATATGTTTTTTTGAATTGTACTTTTTTACCCCATTAGATTTATTTGTCAGCTGTAAGTACTATTACTTTTCAGATTTTACAGACAAACATATGTCCAGCTTATAAAATATGCTGCATTTTTACATTTCATAGATTAAAACACTCAAAAAACCACACTCTTGAGACATGGGGAGGATAGAGGAAAGGTGACATTCCACAAAAGTCCACAGCCTGAAACAAATCAGGGATATTAACCACCAGGCTATTAGGATGCCCCAAAAAGTAATTTTTTATTTTCTCTAATTTTTTAGTGTCTTTCCTCTGAGATACTGTATAGTTTTGCCTCTTCAGGCCTCTAAAAGTATTCAAATGAAACAATCTGAGAAGGGAAAATCACTGTTCATTTACACTTCTCACAATAGATGACACAACCTGCAACAAAGGATCACAAATATGGCTGTGCACGAGGAAAAAGGTTTGAAACCAATCCTCTGTAAGATAAATGGATCAGAACCGTAGCAGAAAATGTCTTCACAACACTACAGACTGCATTTTACCAATAACCACAGATGTATTTTAAAATTTTGACCCGTAATGAAAGGGCTTCTGTGAGCTCAAAGCTCAGACTACTTGAATAGTATCCGAGTGTGCTTTGTTATGGACAAGATCAACTGGAAATAAGAAAGCTTGTGAGCCATATGGAATAAAATATATTGTGTCTATTGCAGCACAAATGCAAAGAGACTATTAGACATAATAAACGGCCTACTTATACTAGACTACTCAAATTTTATGTTATCTCCTACAATACTGAGCGGTGGAAAATGTATCAAAGGATCTGAGTCGCTGCCCTGTCATCTTTTTAAGGTAGTGTATGATAATAGCGTATAAGCTCTTTCATTGCAGCGGTGACATTCTCCGGAACAAATCGTTTTCACCTCAGATGTGCACTCTAATTCTAGGCCCAGAGATGTTTAGCTTTGAGGAACTGCCTCCAAGTAATCCAGAGTCTATTAAAACCAATCTGATCACACAGAGTTCAGATCACGGGATGCTGTTATGATAACTGCAGTGTGGCTAACCTCTCTCCTCCATAAAATGCCACAGCACAGGGACTAAGTAATGGATTTATGTAATGTTAGCACTTACTGACATTATAGCGCAGGGGTAACTCCATATCTGTGAAAGTTAAATGAAAGCCTTTGTTTTATTCCCTAACATCTGAGCAGTGTGAGAAAAAATGCTCCTGTTTCTTAGGGAACGACGTGATAGGTTGAGAAAGAATGTGGAGTGATGCAAAGTTGGCTCCGTGTTTTAACAAGGATATTGACTTCAAAAGGGGTTCAAAGTACTGGCCATGGTAAGAAGATGAAACATTGCTTTAATGAAAGGATATCTTGGCACTTCTACTGAATGTGAAACATCCTTTAATATGGTCCTGACCTAAAATAGGTTCAAACATATAGTAAGTCCTCCTAAATTAGTCATTTGTGTTTCCACATAGTGTAACAAAGTAAATTGCTTCTGACAAACCTTCATTTGTGACATATAATAGGATTTCTAAATTTAAGGCCTGCATGACTGACACATTTACAAATCAATAAAAAATGCAATAAACTGCAAATGCACATGACACTGATTTAATGTATTAGCATGCACTATTCAGCTCAAATGTATAAAATAATAAAATAAAATCTGTATTTTTTTTTTTTTAAATATCAGTGTCCTGAAAACTGCAGACCTCTTCTTGCTTGCATCTAAACTGTCAAACAGACTTGTTTCATTCTCTGTTGATTATATTTTGATTATATTACTCTGGCTTTATTGATTGTGTGCGCAACGTTTAATATTATTTTCATAGCTGGAGTGAACGCTTTGTGCTTCAGGGAAATGTAAATACTTGTCTTTATTCTGTATATGTAACCCCCCCCTGGCCATGTTATTTTCAGGTTCACTCCTGGACAGGGTGTGGGAGTTTTGCTTGCAGGTGGGTGCCTGATAGAGTTGAAGAGGCAGTGAGGAGTGACTGGCTTCTGGGATCACTGCCTGCAAGATGAAAGATGAGGTGGACAGTAATGACTTCTGTTTATTTTTTTATTTCCTGTTTAAAATATCATTCTTCGATATTCATTATGTTATAGTAATAAAAAGAGCTGTTATGGTGGCAACACTAAGCTAATCTAGCCAAGTGCTAGACAAACTGTGCTGTCTCTTGCTGTGTTGAGCCTTTATTAAACAACTACAAACAATGTGCATCTTGTATTGTATTGTTGCATTGTATTATCTTTAACAACATTTGGCATTCTGGTTCACACAAAGCACACAATACGTAATCCGCAAGCATGTGGTCTGTTGTTTGATTTTGCAGAACAGTGCAGCAGTCGAGCTATTGACAAAAACTAAAGGCCCATCAATGAATCATATTACACCTCATTTGGGTTCTGCAAATACGGTAGTTTAGACTGATCTCCAGTCATGCCAGTAAAATCACTGTTATCATTTTCTATTCTTAATGATTTTTATCCCCCACAAAGCAAGCTGTATTTTGGTTTAAGCTGAGTCAGATAAGTAAAGGACATTCACTCGTTATTGAAAATCAGTAGCCAGTTTCTGTTCACGCATAGATTTGCAAAGGAATTCTAATATTTGTGGACAGTGCAGCTTCACTGTAGTTTTGGTTTTGTCAGCCCCACTAACTATAACTGTGCTTCTGGTGTCGCATCCACATTACTGCTCATAAAAGACAATCATTTCATACTCATAATTCTTACTTCAAAATGAAATATATCACACTTGATGTACAGTAGCTCCTCAAAGTCTCAATACCTTGGCATTCTGTCAACCAACTATGCAACCCACACTGTTTGAGAGTAAATAATAGAAGAACCTGATCCATACCAGGAAATCCACTGAGATGCAGAGGCTGTCGTTGCTGTTTGAAATAAAAAAGCACTTCAAACCATGATCTGGAGAGGTTATACAGGAAATACTGAATCTACAAGTCAAATACAAAATACCTAAGATTAAATAATAAGGTAGGCTACACAGCTTATCCTGCATCCATACCGTAATGAAATGCATATAGTATTTCACACAGCACATACATTTACATTCAGCCTCAAGTACTTTTGACTAGTGCCTTTTTAAGTTTCTGGATGCAAAGCAGATTTTTTTGGAGCAATCCTACGAAAGCTAGGGTTGCACAAGAGCTAGAGAAATCCATCTGCCTCCCCCAAATCACATTCTGACATGTCTCACATTCAAATCTCCCCCCAAGGCGTTAGATGAGGGAACATCTTCCATGTAAACCTGGATACAATAGGGCCTGTAAGATACCGCAAAAATGGATTGGGAGTGCTAAGACCACAGAAACCTCTGCCGGAAACACGACTTTCTATAAATAAGAGATACTCGCTTCAGCTGCCAAATTCGTTATTTTCTCCCTCTCTCCCTCTCTCTCTCTTTCTCTCTCTCTCTCTGTCATGTTGGGCTCTGCATAGTTATATATACTACATCATCATTCAAACACTGGGCAATTGAAAAATAGCACAAATAAGAAGAATAAAAGCAGCGGAAGCGTGGTTCTTCTGAAGGAACATCTCTCTCTTGCTCTTCCTCTGAGAGTGGGAGTGGGTTAGGGAAGCCCGGTACCAGGCCCCGATGCTGCTGCTGTTGGTGTGGCAGGTTTCCCATGCGTTCCAAAAATACTTTCGCACTCGCCCACTTTGGTCCCCAGCCGCCTGTACTCTTTGGTTCTACAACAGGGATGGGTGAGAATCATATTCAGCTCTCCAATCGTGATCGCGGAATGCCCCGGTGTTTCTTTAACCATGCCCCCAGACTCCTCCACACACACTGCACTCACATGGCTCCCACCTTGCCCTCTTCTCTGCTGGATCCATGCTCGCAGCACTCTGACAGTCCAATTCTTGGGCCTGATCCAGCTCCTGTACCTGCTGTTACCTAACGGCTTGCACATTTTCAAGATAAATCCATAAAATATAGCATTGAATTTTCATATGTTCTCTTCATCACAATATTTGCATGACTGATTCAAAAATGTTTGAAGAATGCCTTCACTCCCAGATACCAGATAGTATGTTAAATAACAGTAGATTAAGTGTCAAAATGCAAATATATAAGTTATTTGCTTCACCAGATACAACAACAATCCCCTTAGACTGAGGCTCAATAACATCCACTACACAAAATCATTATCATACAACATGGGACTAATTGCATGTACTTTTGACCAACAGGAGTTAATAGGTGTACATATTTGAATCTCTGACTCATGTGCACCCACACTGATTTCTATTTGTTGCTCTTTCTCCCATCCAATGACACCACAATGTGCATGAAAAGATACAAACGTTATTAATTAGAATGCACTGTTTTCATCACTGCTTTATCGATGCACATACAGTCATTATGAGGACATGCGATGCAAACAGATTGAAACACATAGCTAACAGCAGACATGTGAGGAAACAGATGAAGAATGTTAGAGCTTGCAGCTAACAAAAGTAACTATGGAAACGGCCAGCTCTACATTGCACTAGCTTCCACAGCTCTCTCCAGAAATAAAAACTGTAAGAGCGAATCAGGTAAAGACAAAAGATCCCGGGTGAACCTATTTATAGTGGGCCTTACATAACATACATAGACCTATGTTGGCTGAGGCAAGTTTGGTGCTCAGCAGCAAGCTTCTGGGGGGCAAAGGCAGGGTACAGAGCACTGGGGATGCTGGATCCTGGAGAATATTTTACAAAAAGACATGAAGTGTAAACAGCAATTAGGCCAGTGTGGACAATGATGCTGATGGCAACTGAATTAAGTAGAGGGAGGAAGTCTTGCTTGTTTTGATGTCAGGGAGAACAAATACTGTTACAATGCCCTGGGAGGGCAGTGATGTCAAAGCCGGAGTTCCACAAACAACATTTACATGCAGTAAGCTAATGGAAACTGACGCTAAAATGAACATTAAAGAACATTAAACAGTTCATAACCATGAGGCTCAAGGAATAGACAAAGAGAGAAAATAATGCATACGTCACAAGAAGCAGAAGTTCATAGTCTGTTTGCCTAAAAGCTTTGTATGTTTGTTTGTTTGTATGTGAGGCAAAAGAAGTTGTGTCAGAAGAGAACAAACACACACACACACACACACACACACACACATGCACACACAAACACACACACACACACACACACACACACACACACATACACACATTACTGTGTGGCTGCAGGACAAAACATCTGACATCTCCAGTGAGATGATATGAACATGCATGCCCACATATGCACAGAGAACCTGTGTGAGAGCCACTGTAATTTAAGAACAGCAATCTCCTGGATATACAGCCTGCCACCATATCTTAAATCCAAATTGAGCCATTAACATAATTATCCACTTATACTGCTTTAATTCTAAGTAGCACTCCATTGTAAGTAAAATGATAGCTAAGTTGTATTCAAAAAGCCTATTTTACACTCCCAAATTCCTTATTAATTAGCTCCCTCTAGCATAAGTTCCCAGTAATTACATTCAATACAGCAGTCAGTGCTACAGGGGGGTATTTCCAGCAACTATTAGACAACTTTATTATCACTATGCTGATGTATAATGATTTCCATCATAAAAATACACTATCTCAACACTGAGCAGCGGCCATTTGGACATTGCATTCACTACATGTTCACTGCACTCAATAGCCAATCCATTGGTAGTGGCAATCACAAAATACTCACTATATAGAAGCTCTATTAAGGTTGGGATGATATGCAAATGAATACTCCCTGACTCATCTGTTTATTATGCAGTCACATTAGTTAGCTCTGATGCTGTTTGGCTATTATCCCATCACACTTTGAAAAAAGGGTCTTGGGTGAGGGGGATGGATTGCGCAGTGAGTGCTTTAGTCACACAGATTGTCCGCACTCTTCAAAGAAATAAATGCATTTTCGACTGTAGTTGTATTGAGGGGATGTGAAATCCATTTCCTCTGACAGAGACTGCAAAAGGCAGAGGATATGGCTCATCTGTGCCCAAATCCCTTGATACCATGCTTTGCGTTAACAGGTCAAAGGGTCAAATGATGAGCTTGTGTCTCCCACGACTGAGGCTGAAGGCAATCATTGCACACTGATACATAATTTGTTAGTTTTATGAGCTCTAAACTCACAACGATTCAATCAACTGAATGTCTCAAAATGCAAATGTTGAAACCCTTTTTTAAGATGCACACAGGCATTAATGTTTATCAGTGTTGCTATTAATTTATAGTATCTACTGTTCTGTTGAGTACAAAAACTGAGGCACATACTGTAATATGATGACTGATAAATGTGGTGAAACTACCAATCTGTGGCTTCACAGCCTTTCTGCTGTTCTGCTAACTGATAGAAGCACTATTTTTAGCCATGCAACCTGAATGCACCACACTAAGCCTCCAACTATACAACTGCACATCTAGCCCATTCAAAGGATTCATAAAAGTCTAGAGGTTGGAACCCAGTGGTCAGGCACACAGACTGAGAGCCAGTATCAGTGCTCTCAGTACCAACGTTTTATATCTGGTGTCAAAGTATTAATAAGAACACTGCCACTGTATGCCCCGGTGTGTAAATGTATGCCAGCATATGTCAAGGAGTGAAAAGAATTTGCCATCTATGTACGCTCCATGTCTTTTGATGTTAGCTAATTAAGCACCAAGCCCTTACAACTGTGCTCCATGGAAACCATGCAAAAAAAAAAAAGAAATAACTTGCAGCAGACTGACGTCAGCCAGAGGCCTTCAAATGTGCCATCTGACAAAAGAAAGAGGACCGGGCTGCTGTACTTAAGGTCACAGTGTGCTGAAGCTACCGTCTGCATTGACTGAAAGTGCTGATATCTGTGCTGAACATGTGAGCAATTATTAACTGCAGGGTGAATAAAAAAATACTGTAATTTCAATACTTTAAGGACATTATATGCTAAATAGAGACACTTTATGTTAATAACTGGAACTGGAAGCAATAAACAAATTTGGCTGCATGACAATGTCACAAGCCAATTGATCCACTGTTGAAGCTGTGCATTGGGGTTTAAATATCCTAGCTCTTTCCTGGTTTCCTGGTGATGATACAACATACTGTCCATTAACCATTTAAAATCTTAATCATATTTTCTGGACAATATGCACTCCTGGGCAATTTTAGAATATTTGAAAGGTTTGAAAAAAATACAAGAAAAAAGAGCCATGCTGGGTTTTCATCTATTGGCAGTAAGAAAAACCTTACCAATCCGGGATTATACTTATTACCCGACAATGCAATGTGCACGCATTCAAAAACTACCCACACAGACGTGTGTACTCTCAATACACGTATTGTTATGTGTACTGTAAAAGGGAGCAACCAGCAGCTGTTATTAGAATGCATGTTTGTGCTTATGCATATTTTGTTCACTGCTTTCTTATAATATCTAATTTCATACATCCAAATGCTGCTCCATATCATTGCATTAATCAAGAACATGGATTAATCAATTCTCTTTGCAAAGATAGCAAACTGAGTGATCTATTTTATTCGAGAGAGACTCAGATAAAACTTCCATGGACAGAAACTCATGATTAGTGGTTGAATAAGGTTATATTCAGAGATCACCAATTATAAGCACCTAGTGTGAAGGAGTGTCACTGTCTGAAACATAATGATGATGATGATGGATGGCTCCGTAACGACAGATGAAGAAGGTAATTTTCTCTCTTCAGACGGAGATTGCAGCTATAGGCTTAGTTGAGTCAATAATTTGCTTAGGTCAATGGAGGCAACAAACCAACATTAAAAAAAAGTACAGAATGACCAAAAACTTATTCAAATCATTTATTGTTTTTTAACAAAACAAGACCAATGCCACAGTCAATGGTGATCCCTGCCAGGCTGTACAGGCTGTGTACAAAATACTGCTGCTTTTAGAAGCAGTGACTTTATAAATGTTAAGCAAGACTGAACAGAACTATTTTTGAAAGACTGTGATCAAACAATTAAATATCAAAATGACCAATCATTAAGACAGAGAATTGAGGACATATAATAGATTAAAGAGAAAATGGCACAATAAACTGACTCTCTGATATAATGACTCTTATTTGTCAAGTGAAAACTCATTTATGCAATTGTTGTCCCAGAACAAATCTGGTAACAGTTCTTCATGTATATCATCACACATCTAGTGTAAAAGTATGAGCCTTCCCTCAGACAGGTGGACCAGTAGTTCCCTGCATTAAAAAAAAACACCTGTCTTCATTTTCCATATTAAAGATTGCCATTTGAAGCTGTGAAGTTGACGTGTGTGAAGTTGCGAGGGATATGATTTCTTAAATGCATCTTAAGTATACAAGTGAAGCACTCAACTGTGCTTGGCTCCACATACAGCAAAGAGAGGTAATGTAAGCTGTACATTACCCTTCAGAGAGTACCTGTATGAAACCTGTTATTTTAATTAAAGGGCATGGCTAAATGTGGAATTGTGATCTTAAATGCCTGTTTTTCATCTGAATCTTGTAATTACAGTTTGTCGATGATTAGTACAGTTTCATCAGCCAGACAAGAAATATTTCTTTATCTTGAGACCTGATTATGTTGTTTCTGTTACATCCAGATACAAATGAAGGCCGATATCTTGACAGATATAACACATGAGATGAAATCTACAGTTTTAGTACTGTTCAGCCATCATTAATACTGTCAGAGCTGACCAGCCAGTAAAGGGGTGGCTTCCTTGGCCCCTGCCAGTGCTGTCATTGTACTGTTCCCAGATATACCCTGTTTGAACATACTGTCTATAAACATTATTGATAATGTTAGTCCTGAGTTCCTCATAAAGAGCAGTTGATTTCTCTTGGTATGGCCCTTCTGTGGTGCCATAGTGGTGGAGGGCTCTGACTGCCAAGTAGTTGATGTTAATCCATATTGGTCCCCTCCAGTAGGGGGCGTCGTGCTCTGTGTTTCGCTCCATATACAAGGGATCGGCCTTTGAGAGTGAACGCAGACCGTAGGGAGTCCACAGCTTATTGGGGTCTCTCATCTCTCGAAGAATATGTTCTAGTTTAGGTGAGTCCGGTTCGAGGATGTGCAGCAAAAAGGGGAACAAGCTAACATAACCTAAAGCATTGACATACTGTAGCTTGGGCGCCCTGCGGACGGAGCGCACAAGGCGTGCTACAGGGAACTGATGACGAGGTTGTCCGGGAGGTACGTACACCTTCTCCCGCTGCAGGGACACATTCTGGGTGTGGTTGCCAAAGTCACTGAAAGCGCGAAGTTGTTCTGACCAGTGGAGCTCGTTCAGCAAGTTGTTGTCACTGAGCACTTGGTGGGTGAGTTGGTAGTCCTGATGGGGCTCACCTAAAAGCTGAGCTATACGAGCCATGATGCCTGAGGCCAAGGCCATCCAGCAGTGTAAATCTACGTGGCGCTCATCCGCTGATGGGTGTGAAGCCCGAGGGTAGTCATCCAGCCCAGATGTCAAGGTCTTGGGGTTGAGGAACAGATTGGTGTCTTTGTCACGTCCACGCCAGCGGTAAGAGTTGGGAAGGGGCCCTGACTGTGTGGTGTTGTACCATTCAAACCAGGTTTTCAGTCTTGGGAATAGCCGTTTGAGGAAAGGCAAGGTTGGTTGAGACGCTGCATTGTCTGGATTTGAAGAGAGCTGTTCAATGAGTTCCTGAAGACTTAAGAAGAGAGTGGGTGGGTTGGCATTCTCGTTCCTCTGAACTACAAACTCAGCTGGGACCTTACTGCGAGCCTCATCTCCGAGGATTTGCTCACGGGGGATCCAACCCTCAATATTCATCAGGTCTATCCAGTGGGCAATAGCCTCTCTTGTCACCTGGGGATCCCACTTGCTCAGAAGCATCTGGTGAAAGCCCTCATCCCAAAGGAATCCTCTGGGAAAGAAAGAGCGCGATGGGACAGCAGTGAATAATGCGCCTTCGGGGTACAGGAGTGGATATTCATTGTAGACGGACTGTACCACTGACTGGCCGTAGAAATAGCCCATTCCACCTAACATATTGCTGAGTGCTGCCTTGCCAAACTTAATATGTGCGTGGCTAAAACCTTTGCTCTCAAGCCCAAAGGTCTTCTCAAACTTTGCATCAAACTCAGCTTTCCTCTTCTCCAGCTCCTGAGTCATGACTGAACCCACCAGCTGGTTGGGACGGGCATGGAAACTTGCCGACTCAAACAGAACTTCAATCTGAAATGGCGTCTGGACAGTGACTTGGTGAAGCACAAAGTCACTTTCTTTCCTTGTGTCGGTGGGTTTCTGTTGGTTTTGGTGATGTGGTGGCTTGTAGGTGTCCACAGCAATGTAATGCCTCTTCTCACCAGATGGAGGACTGTAGACAAACCTGCGGTTCAGACTGTGCTTCACAATATCAGTCAGCTTCTCCAAGCCAGGAGAGACAGTCTGAAGGTAGTTATAACTGAAAAGACAAGAAATTAGTGATTACCACTCTGCGTTCTATGAAATCTGAGCAGTCATACAAAACGCTGAGGTGAAGTTTACAGTCAGTCACTGCTACACAAATGATCTTAACTGCACTAGCTATGCTTATGAAGCCTTAGCACATTGTATCTTTGCCTTTGCTATCTCATGGTGTACTGGTGACTCAGAAATGAAGCGACTGGTCACACAATGAATCAGTAAAATCCAACATTTAGCTCCCACTTACACTACATCCTCCATCAACCTACCATAAGTCATAATTCATACAATTTCTATCATTTCTATCAGTGCATACCTTTCTATTTTGCTATGCTGGTCTTCTTTCGCCTTCGTGAAACTGTGAAATATTGTTGCTCCCTGTGAATGTTGCAAGCAGTGAGCTAGCGGAGAGTCCTGATCCAATCAATATAAAACCATAGTGCAACAACAGCTCTTTCTGAAGGTGGATATACACCTTTACAAAGGTTAATTGATGCGGTGCTGTTTCAGAATAAAAACACTAGTGGCTTAGAAACAGTCTGCTTTTCTTTGGCTTATCAAACTTTATTTATCCTACTATATATCACAATGTCCAGGAAACTGTGTGTGATGAAAAAGTGATGAAACAAAGACTGAAAGGCCTGTTTTTTGCTGCCATCTAGTGGTTGTGAATTTCTTACCCCAGAAGTCTTTTAGGATCACACTACAGCATAACATGACATTTCTACTCATGTTGGGAATCTAGAGAGGCGCAAAAGGCCTCAAAACTCTGAATCAATTAAAAGCAGTGCAACAAGTCTATCCTGCGTGAAAACATTTTTTCTGTTCATCACACAATATGTATTTTTTTATGCACAAGTCTTGCATGCAGTTTAAATGGCCACTGTTGATTGCTGCTGAATAACAATGTCCTCTCACCTTTCTATCAAGATTAATGTACATATGCAGCTTTTCCTGTTTTCCTGATATTTGTAAACTGTTTGAAAGAGTACAGCATTGTTTTATTATATTTTGTTCATTTTAATTAGTCATTTAGTCTAATTGTCTATTTTCTTTATTCTTACTGAACACTGGCATCCTACGTTACTTTCTGAGGTGCTGCTGTCTAGTCTACTCTCTCCTTTGTTGTTGGTGCTGATCTTACCATTCTCTCATGCCTTCATGCAATTACCTGGCATATTTAGCGCTGGATAATTCCCCGGTAACAGGCTTTCTGAACGTGATCTTGAAGTTGCCGAGCTCCTCTGAGAACCCAGTGATGGATGCAAGGCGGTCTTTCTCTTCCACGTGAGCCTCTAGTGAGCCCTGTGTATCAGCTGCTGTGTAGAACATCAGGGAGATAACTGGTGCTTGAGGGGCAGAGCTCTGGTGGGGGAAAAAAAAAAAAATCAGCATCCTATGATTATCAAAACCTAAACCTGAAATCATTAAATATTGCTTTCACAGAAATTAGAAGTTTTTACCACATAAAATACAACAATTTTGGTCATGTGAGGGAACAACTGTGCATATAGTAAAGCTGAATAAACAGTCAGTACTTACATGCTGTTTGGCAGTGACCCTCCAGGTCCAGTCTCCTCCATGATCCCCTCCCATCCTCTTGACAAACTCTGTGGTCAGTGTGAAACCATTGTCTCGGATTTCCTGGACACCAAAGCTAATCCCGTCGTGCATCAGCCAGCCGTAGCCTTGCAAACGATCTCCCTGTTCACAAGTGTGCCTCAGGTTCACGTCTATGTCAGAAAACTGACGCATCCACATCATACCTGAGGAGGTACAGAGAAGCAAGTAACTAAATTTGTCTGTGCAGCACAGGGGATGCACAAATAGATATGCTTCAAATGAAGTGGGAAAGAATAACTTTCAGTTTCACATAAACGGTAAGTCCTAAAACTCACTGGCAACATGCAATAAGTTACCAGCCAACTGGGTTTTGAGAACAGCCGTGTATAATAATAGGTGCTTACTTAATACTGGAAATTGTAGTACGCTTTTTTGTTGTCATCTAATCAACAACAAGAGTAATCCAAATTGGCTGCCAGAATGTACAGTCCAAACTGTGGCCAAAATTTACCTGAATTTAGAAAGTGTCTGGGCTCATTTCCCACTAGTAGTGCAATTTAACAATGGAGATTTGATTAATGCAACAATGTAAATATTTTGTAAAAGCAAACAATTAAAATTAAATATTAGGGGACAACTTCTAAAACCGAACTTAAATTGTCTTATTTATGTGACTTTGACATGTAAGTAAGTAAAGTATGTATAAAACGTCTTAATGTCTTAAATGAGAACTCCACAGATTTAACATTGCACTCCTGTAAAATTGTTAGTTTAAAAAAAAGGATTAAAATAGTTGCAGCAGAACTACAGATAGCTTTCCTGTCATAACCTGCCACCTACATTACCAATAAAAAATAAATATTTTTATATATAAAAAACTGACATTTTTTGACTCTTTGGAAACTTTGGGATCTTCACTAGAATTTATAATAGTTCTGTGGCTGCACAGAAGGCGTTTGTAACGACGGACGCACCTGGAGGTCAGTTGGGTTTAAGAGGTTAAATACTAGCTTTTTTTCATGGTCTTAACCTTTTGAACTCATTAATACTCAGTGCCTGAGGGAAAAGAACAATGTGTACCTCAACCTGTAAACAGCCATGTTGTTTCTCTAGAATTTCGAGAATTATTCGAGAATATTTCAAAATATTGATAAATATTTGATCAAATATTTAGATTCTGTCAGTGTCATCCAGCCCTACCCCTATCTGCACAATATTACAGAAATACCTTGTGTCCATGTCAGTTTTCTCTTTAACCTTTAGCCTCAGTTTGACTCTGAATGTGTCAGCATACCTGTCACCATCGACTTCGGACTCCTGGTTTTCATGCCAAAGTAGACCTGAGGTCTGTATGAGCCCCAGAACCTCTCTGGAGAAACCTTGGCACTGCTGCAATTGGCATCCAGGACGGGAGATGATGGGTGCAGGGTCACTACCCGTTTGGCCAGGACAGACCGCATGTAGAGAGCATAAAAGAACCAGATCAGGCTAAATATGCAAAGGCCGATAGAGATGTTGATGAAGATTTTGCCAATGTCGACTTTCTTTTTCTTCTCCTTGCGGTGAAACGCAGCTGGCTTCTCATCTTTCCTTGGAAGGGGAGCAGCTTCACCAGTTACCACCCTTTTCCTCTGCCTGCCCATCCTGCCCTTCTGAAGCTGGAAACAAGAAGAGATTCATATGCACTCATCAACTAACCATTTTATAAATCTGCGCATATAGCAAATACAACATATAGTATCCAAGAACTTTTTAACCTTAGAAATCCCATATGTTGATTATCGAATTGAGTTACCAGCAGCTTTGAAGTGCTTTCATGCCCTGTGGAAATTTTAAAGCTTTATTATCTAATGTTTTTTTCCTGATTCTTATAATTGTTAATCATCATATTTGTCACTCAGTTGTTGATTGTTTGACTTACAATACTTTAGGGCTGCAAGTAACGGTTATTTTCATTTTCGATCAATCTGTCGGTTGTTTCTCAATTATTTGACTAATTGTTTGGTCTAAAAAATGTCTGAAAATGGTGAAAAATGTCCATCACTGTTTCCAAAATCCCAAGATAATGTCCTCAAACATTTAGTTTTGTCCCAACCAACAGTCCACAACTCAAAGATATTCAGTTTACCGTCATAGAAGACTGAAGAAACAAGAAAATATTCACATTTGAGAAGCTGGAATCACATAATTTGGATATTCTTTTCTTAAAAAATGACTCCAACAAGATACTGATTATCAAAATAGTCGGCAATTAGTGTAATAATTGACAACCAATCAATTAATCGACTAATCATCGCAGCTCTACACTACTTCATTGAAATACACTTGTAATTGATAGCTTATTAGACAAGTCTAGCTAAAACTACTATTTCAGTCTAACACAAGAGCCCTGCAATAAATCCTACCTCCACAAAGATCAGGTTCAGTTTTTATTGAAGATGTGAGAGAGGTGTTGTTTATTATCATTTTGGAGGCTGAGAGGTGTTTCAGATTTTTAGTCTACCCTCATTGATATGAAAGGGAAAAATCTGTTTTAATACTTCAGTCCACTTGATTAAGCAAATTATCAATCAACAAAATAATTACAGATTAATATTATGTCAATCGATTAATCAATTAACTGTTTCACTTGTAATAACGACGTCCAGTTTCCATGTATACTAATTTATAGAGGTGTGCAATCAACTTTTATTATTAACGTTTATGCTGCACCTGCATTGTATTGGTTATACTGACAGGTTTTTCTTTTATTTTGTCCATCTTATTTACGTCAATGTGGGTAGATTAAACAGGCAGGATTCATTGAAGGGTTGTTGTATGTTACACTGCATTAGTTTTAGCTAACCTAATAATAACTTGACAACATTTCATTAACAAAAGCAGGGGGGAAATATGATCACAGGGGGATACAGATAATATAGTATCCGGATATGCCTATGAGAACATTTATCTGATAAAAATTCGTCCTTATCATTTCTGCCGCGGCTTTTTGTAGCCTCCTGTAATGTTAAATTCACGTCATCTCAGGCTAAAAAAAGCAATCTAGCTATCGTTAACCTTGCATGGCTATTTCATGGCAGACTGGGCAGTTTGACGGCGCCGACCAATTTATATATTAACCTCAGCCTATGTGCAATGTGTCTGAAATGTAAATATCTATCCCGGACACATGTTTTAAAGCAGAACGGGATGGGTTGCCACTAACTGAACCGGTAATGCAACGTTTCCTGCAGGTTGCACACTACTCGATGGTAGTGCCGTAATGCTAACTAACGTTACCTTTCGCGAAACCGACCGGCTGTCACGATATAATGTGACAGCTAATCAAATATGGTGCAGAATCGTAGATCTAGCTAAATGTTCATTGAGCAAAAGGTTACTGACCTGTCAAAATACCAGACTCTCAGCTGCTCATTATCCGTTGCTAGCTCACTAGCCACTTCCTGGTTACTACTCGCTTCCACTGACGTGTACTCCGCTCCGGAATGCACGTGGCTGTGGCGTCATCAACTCAACTGACACTAAATTGAATAAATATAAAATACCAGCGGTTTACTCAAGTACACTTAAGTACAATTTTAAGGTACTTCTATTTTACTTGAGTATTTCCATTTGATGCTACTTTATACTCCACTACATTTCACAGGGAAATACATTTTACTCCATTATGTTTATTTGCCTTAGTTACTTTTCAGATGAAGATTTGACACAATGGATGATATAACAAGCTTTTATAATACAACGCATTGTTAAAACCGGTATTTTCCAACTTTTTTTGGCTTTTGACATCTTACAAAAAGCAGTGTGTAGTCGGGGTCACATTTCACAGTTGTTAACAGCTCCACCAAATAGTGATTTTTTCCCTCTAAACTTCTCATATGGTTTCATTTCAATAAATGTTCAAATGATCCAGTATTTCACCAAAAATCAAAGATTAGAGAAAAAAGTCCAAAAACTGAAAACAGATTTGTTTATCAGAACTTTCTTTCCTTCTCCCATTAATCATATCACGGCCCCTCAGGTGACCCTTTGGAGGGGCCTGACCGCTAGGTTGGGAACCACGGGACTAAATTAACTAACTGTATATAAAGTAGTTGAAACTAGCTCCACCTCCAGCAGCTACAATAGTAACATGCTTCTGACACACTGATGCTTCAGTATTAATAATCTAATGATATCATATATAATAATATATCAGAGGGCCCAAACCCCTACTTTTACTGCAATACTTTAAGTACATTTTGCTGCTAATTTTTCCATGCAGGATATTTACTGGTAATGGAGTCTTTTTACATTGCTATATTGGTATTTTTACTTTAGGATCCGAATACTTCTTCCACCACTGCAAATTACTGACATACACACAAGGAAGGGAAAAAAAAAAGCAAATGTGACACTGCAGAGGGAAATATGTCATGTTTATTGAAATATATAAAATGAGCCTCTTGAGTATGGCAGTATGTTGCAAACAGTTTGCTGATTCCAAAATATATCAATAGTACAAAGATGACTGTAGGAATACAAAACATAAACACTGTAGCCCATATTTGACTGGACAGCTGCATGCATGCATGAATGAATCCTGTGACTTACACCTGTAAGCATTTCACATAATTTCCCTCAACCAGTTATTTACACTGTAGGCATAGTAAAGCTGTGCTATGACAACACATAGCCATTATCTTATAGGTACCATAAATGGGGTCAAACATCAGTCTTTTAGGAGACCAAAACAAAACAAAAAAAAAACCACTTTGGCCTCAAACTACTTCTCAATTTCAGGTTTAAGTTACAATTTTTACTTGGACTGTGAAGTCATTGAGATGGTAAATGACACACATTGACAGAGAAGATACAAGTGAAGGATCACAACTGATGACTATGATCAACACATGTGATTGATGTACATCTCTACTACACTTATTTCTCGTTCCTCTTTTACAAATACTGCTGGCATGAACAAAAGAAAAAAAAATACAGAAACACTCTTTTCTTGCCTTTTTTAATGAATGAAATATATATTTTATCCATATTTAAACTTTGGTCAACATGTAAAACTGTTACAGACAACAGCAGAAAAGTCCAAATATGTTTAACATACCATCTTCCGAGAAAAACTGGGCTTTCCATTACACAGACATACAGCTTAATTAAAGCAGGCGTGGCTTTTTATGTGAATGTTACCTGTCCAGAATACACTGCTGACCACCTGGCTGTAAGATCCATTAACTGCAAAATCATGCTCAAAAAGACTGTTTATTTATTTATTTTAATTTTTTTTTTTTTTTGTAGACACATTAACCCCAATTTGTTCTAATTTTTAGAACGATCTTCCAAAACATACTTGCCCTAATGCAAGCATCAACTTAACACCCAAACAAGTGCCCAAACACCTCTTGCTTTGACGGCTTTACTTAAGAAAGTGAACATCTGACCTTAGAGACTGAGATGAAAAGAAAAAAATAAAAACACTGTCCATAAAGGATCAATAGAACCACTTAAACCAGAAACTACAAAGCATTTTGTCCTTGAAATAATTTCAAATCATTTGTGGCAGAAAATAAAAGGTTTAGACCCTCGCCGTTGAGCTAAATTGCTAAGTGCTCGCTGACTGTACATTATGCTCTGTCATTTAAGTGCTTTTTTCATTTAGAGCTCAATACATAAAAAAAAAAATAGTGACATGGCAACAGGTGAAGCAAAGCAAGAGACTAAACACCCCAGTTTATCTCCCACAAACCCTGATCTGTCTACCTGCCTTTTCTTCTGCAGCTTTGTCTTGAATTATTCTTAACAAACAGGTACAAAGACTGAGGCAACAGGGGTGGATCGACCCCAGAGATAAAGAATATTCTTACAAAAAAAAAAAAAAAAAAAGTCAAAAACAGTGATTAACAAGATGAATGGAACTGGACGTCCGGGTCACTCTTCAGTCCACTTTCACCGAACGTCAACGCTGGTTTGTGTTATGACAACGTTATCAGGAGAGGAACAAGGAAACTTTGACTGCCAGCATGTCCGATTTTTCAGGGAAACACGCTGGAGCAGAAACAGGGTGTGAGAACCTGTATGCACCCCCTCCTCCTCTTCCTGCTTATCCTCTTCCTCTTGTGGATTAGTTTTTGATCACTCCTCCGTCTCCTTCGCTTACAAAACGCTTCCGCCCTCTAGTGGAGAAAACACAGTTTGAAAAGTATGTTAGTAAAATACCGTAACAGGGTGTGCAATATGAAGAATAATGAAATTAGCACGTAAAAATAAATAAATAAATATATGTTTGGCCTTTTAATCCTAATTCCTAGCTAACCTGGAGGGACAAGCGTCTCTCAGCTGTTTGGTGATGACAGACTCCTGGTAGCAGAGATCCACAAATGTCTCCATGATAGAGTGAGCATGCGGCACATCCAGGTTGATTTCGGGGAGGTCATCGTACACACGCTGGAAACCCTGCATGGAAAAGAGCAAAAGTACAAGTTTAAATGTAGAGCTGATTAGTTAACTATAAACTCAATTCATAGATCAACAAAAAATTTGATTATTCATGAATTGGTTACATCATTTATCAAGCAAAAAGTGTCAAACATCTTCTAGGTCAAACTTCTCTCCATCGAGAGGATTTGGTAATTAATTTTAGTTTTGGATGATTTGCTGGACAGCAAATAGAGGACATCACATTGAGCTGAGGGAAACTGTGAAAAGTGTTTTCTTACTATATTCTGATATTTTAAAATTGTTTTATTAATCAATGGTAAAAATAGTGGTAAGTTAAACCCCTGATTAAATAAGAAAAAAATGTTGCAAATTATTTTATAATAAGAAATATTTCTTACTTCAAATTAAACTACATTCATACAAAAAAAAAAACCTAAAAAACAAACAAAGGGACTGACCCTGTTCATCTGATCCACAGTGATGAGTCCCATTTTCCAAAATTCCTGCAGCAGTTTTACCATCATATGGCTGGCAGTGTCCCCTTTCGACTCCAGCACCATCACTACAGCCTTAAAAAAAAACAACAAAGATATACAACATAATGTGTGAAAGAGAAGTGTGCTGCACAGATGTCAAGTATTAGAACACATCAACGTCTGCAACGATCAAAATGGTATTTTTTGAGATCTGTAAGTTGCACATTTCACCACATAGTGGCAGTGTTTGCGTCTACCATCTAGTATTAAAAGCGACAGTACACAGTGTGAGGGAGGACAGTCAGTTTTCTTCACTTAAATTAGAGGCATCACAAATTAATATTCAGCTGCAATCGAAATATCACTGAGGAGGAACATTTGTTTGGAGGCTGGTAATTCCACGTTATGCAATGTGCCTCTTCATTTTAGATTGATTGATTTGGACTGAGCTTTGTTAATAGATGTGCAAATGAGAGAAAAGTCCCTGCCAAAAACAAATTGTCCTTGGCAGAAAACAGAATGACTGTCACTGAAGAGACACCCCCCCCTCTCAGTTTTGATTTTTAATTCGTTTGCCTGAAACCAAGAGAGATGATACTCAAAAAGGTTCATTTTCCTTTCTTGATTTTAACTTGCATCATGTTGTCAGTGTGGGGTGAACATGTAGAAATCTTTGTTTGACATCGACGTTTTTTTTCTCTACAGATACAGGTAACATCCAATATCAACATATTATCAACATATAATCAAGTGTTGAATACCTCATAGACCAGCTCATGGTGGAAGTGGGGCACCTCCAGCTCCCGCAGACAGCGTCCTGCCTCGGACACGTCTCCTGATGTCAAGTATTCCTTAAGCAGAAGGTTCATCTGCAACAACAAGAAAAAAGTTGTTTTATTTTGTCTTCGTTGTTGGGATTCTGTATTGCTGCACAGTTGAGGACACTTTATTCAAATTTGTGTGCCAAGACCTCTAACTCTAGTGGAGGAGGTTAGGGGTCTGTAAAGCCACTCAAAACAATTTCCTTTAATTTACCCACCACTTGGCATCATTTATTTAATGGGGTTATGAGTATAAACATGTATATATACAAATTTGGGATTTAATTCAATGAGCTTATTATGTATGAATCATCACTTCACTTCACTTCACTGAAAAGCTTTCATCTTGAAACATTTGCTGTAAATGCAGCTTAACAACAAACAAGAAAGGACAGTAAAGGTAGAATTGGTTGGAATCCATTATTGAAATTCAGAAAACAACTTCTATGAAGAAAAGAAATTATTGCATCACTATTGATGGAATAATGAAATGGAAATGTGGACTGTACCATGTTTAAGTACAGATTATTTTGTACCCCCACCGCCCCCTCCCTTTGTTCCACTGCCTTTATCTTGATCTTCAAACAGACGTGAGCATGGAGAGCTACATAATACCTGAAAACACCTGTCTGTGAAAAGTATTTCATCAAATGCTACACATCTGTTACTCCAGCAATAACCTGACTTCCTTGGGAAATAAAACCTGGCACACCAACAACTTGAAGTCAGTTAAAAAGACAGAACATTTCTCTCTTTTTGGAGCTTAGCTATGTCACTCGCACTGCTGAGCTTAACACACACAGCACTTCACTTAAAACTATTTACGGAACAATTAGTCATAACACTTGAGATTGATGCAACAAGTTTAAGACCCGCTGCGCTAGAACAACACTTGAGAGTCAACTCTGGGTCTAACTCACTGAGCTGAAAGAACGTGTGGCCCTGTTGAGCCACAGATGCACCGATATGGATATCAGATATTGATCCAATACTGACTCAAACAGCTGGATTGGGTATCGGTGGGCTGATCTCCTAGTGGATACCATTATTATAATAAATAACAATTCAGTAATCAGTGAGGCATAAAGCTTATTAATTAAACACTCGGTATCAGCTGATACCCAAAGCCCAAGTATCGGTATCGAGGCTGAAAAAGTCAGATCGGCGCATACCTAGTCTGAACAGCAACTAACCCTAAGAAAAAAATGAACAGGAGGGAAATGTAATATGTGAACACGCAGGGCAGTGACAGAGAAGAGGAAGAAGAAATTGAAAGGATTAGACAGAGTGCAAGTATGAGGTCAACAACAGATTGAATTGGAAAGTGAGTGAGTGCCGCAAGATAAAGAAGTCTTGTGCCTCCTCCAGACCATCGTGTTTCCCCTGCGGCTGCACACAACCAGGCAGGAAATCAAACCTGGACACGAAGACCTGAGGGCTCAAGAGGTTTGCACAATGCTATATGACCGAGATCATACTGACAGACCAATCTCCCGTTTCTAAACATCACTTCAAATGTTGCATAACTTAAGATTACAAGATGTACGCTTTAAACTCCCACATGATCCACACCCACATTAGCAAGAAAAATCACAACAACAAAAAAAAAATCCAGATCATGGAACAATAAACGTAAACAAAAACAAAGCTGAAAACACGTGGGGTGCACATGAACTGTGTGTGTGTGTGTGTGTTTCTCTCAGCAAAAGACTAGGATGTGTGTTCGTGTCGGCCCTTCCTGCGCCCTCGTTTTTTGCAATTCACACTTCTCAGGGGAGAAAAGTGCTCTGCTGACACAGCAACATAGCAGAGGGCTGGCCCGTGGCTCTATACCCAGCATGCATTTCTGCCTTCTGTTTACATTACATAATGTCAACAGAAAAACAGAGCCCGGTCAATAAGAGGTGTGATGGATTTATTCTATTGCTTTTAATATGGAAACATAAAACAAACAATTAGACATTTAGTTATTTATTAGTTTACTTTTTCACTTGTTAGCATTATTAGCCCGAGCTTACCTCTTTAACGAGATGTTTGACAGGTCTTAGTCCTCCACCCACGCCCCACACATTATCTAGGCGAACCATCGCCCTCTTCATGGACAGCAGCACTGCAGCGCGGTCTAAAGCCACTCTGAACAAAAGACCATAACCGCAATGTTGTTAATATGACAAAAATGCACACACAAAGTCTGATTTGTTTTAAAGAACAGCAAGTCTTGAACTGTTTCCTCTGTTCAGCAGAGGTCCAAAATCACCAAGACAGCATCACAACACAGATGTTTTTTATTCTATTTAACCATTATCTAATAATCACACTGTCCTACAAGAGAGAAAAACAAACTATTCCTCCTATAAAAGAAAAACGAAAAACTGTTTTGCTGTCGTATCTACAATCAGCTTTTGCTTATCTTACTAAAAACATTTCAAGACATCTTTTACTTTATCTGCATGTTAAACTTTGCTTGTTTTGGCTCACCTGGCATGCTCACAGTCTACTTTGCCCTTGTAACAGTCCAGGAAAGACATAGGGAGGACGTGGTCCGCTATGGCTCTG
Organism: Euthynnus affinis; assembly: GCA_029490765.1. Classification (NCBI taxonomy): domain Eukaryota; kingdom Metazoa; phylum Chordata; class Actinopteri; order Scombriformes; family Scombridae; genus Euthynnus; species Euthynnus affinis. Next base: position 17,075,817 of record CM055838.1, on the reverse strand, counting down.
GCAATAAACTGGCCTAACATCTGGGAGACACAAGAAAAAAAACATCTTTTAAAAAAGAAAACTAAGAGACCATCTTTTCTTTCTTCCATTACAGAAAAACTTCAACAGAAAAAAATGACATTTTAAACAGTTAAACTGATGTGTGTGTGTGTGTGTGTGTGTACCTCTATGGAAAATAAGAGTCACATTTAATCTTTTAAGTGTGTTAAGCCCTCTAAGTGTGTCCCCACCCTCTTACGCAGGCAGCACTAAAATCAAAACCACCTCAGATGCGGATCTTGAATGCTACTGACTCTTCTGCATATCAGCTCTACCTGTGGAGCCTCAGGTGTGTCCAGTATGAGGTCTGGCAGCTCTTTGAGCATCTTATCGAAGGCGCGGGCCATGTCACTTTGTGACAATAGCTTCACCGACAGGTCAGACAGCAGGCGGGAGGTCAGCTCTCTGTGGCTGGCCTTGCCTTCGAGGGACAGTGACACGGCCACGGAGGAGAACTCGAACTTATGGGGTCCAAGGTTGAGCTCCTTCAGCAACATCTGACAGGAGAGAGGACGTGCAGACATTTAAGATTACTATGGAAGCAACTGATCAACTCTGAACCAATAGTGTAGTCCATAATCAACAATTACAGACTCAGTGATCAGTGAATACATGCTCTCAATTGCTTTCACTCATCTACTAAACCCACCTATCTCTGTTCGGTATGTACTGAGTGAACTGTAGGATAAAAGGTTTAATATCAGTTAATTTACCTGGACTTCCTTTGTGTCTCCATGTTCGAAGTACTCCTTTACGATTGGGTTGACCATTTTTCCCAGTTCCTTCTCATCTACCTCTGGCACGACTGTTGCATAAACTGTGTCCCCCTTTAAAAGAAAAAAGAACAACAAAAAACAACTGATAAAACACAAATATTCACACCAAAGTGTATTCAAATATCTGTACTATGCTAAACATGGTCAAGTTCCTTACGAGTATCACGGTCTTAAAGAGACAGGAGCTAAAACGGCCTGTTTCAGACAGAGGCTGAACTGAGGGGATGTGTAAAGAGTCAGTATGAGTTAAATAAAGAGTTTTTTTTAACTGTATGTCATGCAAGGATATACTAGTAGAGCCCCAGGTTAAAAATATAGACCTGTACATATGCATAATATGTCACCTTTAATATCATGGCACAATAATTTGAGAATACGTCTTCTTTTTCAAAATGCCAATGTTATCTGTCCCTATTCAGTCCTTCTGTAATATAGTCTAGTAACTCAGATTTGTCTCTTTGGTTTCAACACTTGCATTCATGACCGCCAAGACTAGTCATAACCGGTCCAACTAACTTTACAGGTGAGGGTTTTTCTTGACCTGGAGAACAATAGTAAGCATTGATAAAAATCTTGGCACAGATTGAAATAATTAAAGGTCCTTTAAACTACAATAGGAGGATAACTACTTTAAGAGAAGAGCTGGCTTCTATTTTAATGTCCTGTAAAATTTAAGAACATAAGAAATAATTATTGTATTGTTTTGACCTCCCCTGACAAGTCCAAATTGGTAAGACAGGAAAAAAAATATTAGTATAAAGAAGGATTATAGTCAAAAGTCCAACATGCTGATTCACTTTCCTGTTTTCTGTGAAATGACGTAACAAAATAATACTTAAGGGCCAAGAACAAGCAAAAGAAAGAAGCCTTTAGGACACTTTTGCTGAAGTTCTTTATTTATTTTTTCTACTGAACTGGATTTCAGGGTAAGATTTTGTTTTAAATGTCGTAATTTTCCCCAAAGGCAGTGTGACCTTTCCAATCCAGAAATCTTTCATCAGGTGATCCCCCTCCTCTGATTCAAAAGGCCACAGTCTGCACATGTTCCATGTATTTTTCTGTACCACTCTGTCCCAGTTCCCCACTGACATCATTTCACACTGTTCCTACAACATTCAAGGCCAAATCACACTGGCTTTTCTACACAGTTCCCAAATTGCTATCAACTTTTTTTTCCCCGTGCCCTGACAGAAGCTCCATTTCCCACTCTGCATTCAGTCAGTGTGTCCATAACTGAAGACAAACAAACTTGGCTTTCACCATCACACTGAGCATTCACTTGATAACGGGGTTAAAGATTGAAAATACTGTTGATTGTGATGGGACAGAGCCATCTGGATGAGACAATCATGTGACTGGTTGTGTTATGAATGTGCTTTGGCCAATTCCTGAGGACTTTCTGATATAAACAGTTCAGAGCTTTCAAATAGATCATTAAACCAGTACAAATTATTTTAAAAATATGTTCTTTGATTTTGGGCAGAAAATTAAAGCCATGCAAGACCCCATTTTATCACAAGAGACTAAAAACACTATGTGATGCGTGAGACAGACAGTTGTGCATTCAGTATGCTTGTTGTCCATGTGTGACAATCATCATCTTGTTCACAGAGCAAAGCCTCTTTTATATTCTGAGCATCCCAGCAGTCCTTCAACATCAGCACAGTTGTTTGACACAAGAAATAAAAAAAGGTGTTATTCCAATATACCACAGCTTTGATCAGTGGGTCTCTTTGAAACAAAAAGCTGCTCCACAAGAGGTCAGAAGAACAACAACTGTGATAAACTGACCTCTGCAGGCGACACTCATTCATCACTCATTAGCAAACACAGTTGTGTGAGTGTAGTCTGCTGATGCTCAAGTAATGCCAACATTTTGTAAATAAGAGTTTTCCATTTAAAATGTTGTCATGGTTTAAATGCTTTTTTTTCTTGGTTAAAATGCTATTTCACATATTTTTCATGGTTGCATCTGGATTTTCAGCATTACGTGTCTTTAATGTAACAAAAAGTCAAAAAGAAATTTTTATTAAAGTTCAGCTCAAAACTTTCAGATAAACATGTTAACTAAAGTCTGACTACTATAAACTCCAAAGAAACGTCTGTCAGATTCACTAACCTGAGCAGATTCATCATAGTTGGGATCCTGTACATCAGGTTCCTCATCTTCATAAACCATCCCTGCAGCCCCCCAAACTCCTTTACCACCTGCTCCACCTGTGAGACGACGACAAAGAATGACATCATGAGAAAACATGCCACAAACACAGTCTGTGAGTCTCATGGCGGCAGGTCATGCAAAGCACGTTTCCCGCAAAACCAGTTGCCAGTGTCAACACAGCACATATTTATGAAGTCACACTTCATGAATCAGAACTTGACAATCACTTCATAACCAAAAGAAATATTGTCTTTGTTTTTCCAATTATCATTCTAGTGGTTGAGGTTATAACCTGTCTGTTCATTGCTGTGCTCTTCAACTTGTTACTGAAAAAAAAAAAAGCTGCGGATGCCTTCAGAAAAGCAGGAGGCTGCATACACCAGTGTAGCTTAAAATGTACCTTTTTTTGGCAGGCCTCTGCCTTTGCCTGTCCTGGATTTGCGGTCATTGGTGTTGACTTTGCCCTTGGGGCTGTTTGGGTCACTTCCTGCCAAATCTCCTGACTCAGAGAAGGACTCGCTAGTGGAGTTGCGCGATGAGGACTTGCGCAGGCGGCGCTTGGCTTTGGCTTTGAGCCGCGCCTCGTGAAGTGCTTTTTCCTGGGGCGTCCAGTTACCGTTCACCTCCACCTCGTTCAGCTCGTCTTCGTCATCGCCGTAGGCGCGAATAGCCTCTGTCAGGTTGTCGTCCAAGGAGAACATTCCTGAGATCACACAGAAATACTGATATTGACATTTTTCATGACGCAAGTTAGCAGTGATATTAGTGTAAAGTTTATAAAAACACATGGCCAAAAGTATGTGGACACTCCTTTACTTTTAGTCCGGGGTTGTCTTTCATTCCAATTAAGAGAAATCTTAACGCTAAAGCACACAATTATATTTTAGACACTAGCCCCCTTTCAACTTTGTGGCAACAGTTTCAACATGACAATGCTCCTGCGCACAAAGACAGGTCCATGAAGAAACGTTTTTCCAAGTTTGGTGTTGAATAACTGAACTCGCCAGCACAGAGCTCTTACTTCAATTCCATCCATCAACAATTTTGAGATGAATTGCTGCAAGCTAAGTATCATCACCCAACATCAGTTAAGAACCTCCTGAGCCCTCTAGTAGCTGAATGAGAACAAATCTCTGCAGGTTCAAAAAACTTGTGGAAAGCCTTGAAGAGCGACAGATGGTGATATATGTAACTGTCACATTTGAATATAATATTCTGGTGTCCACATACTTTGGGTGTCCAAATAGTTGTGGCCATGTGCCATACATAGTTAGATATAGTATATCTTTGTTAGTTTTTTCTTGCATATCTTGTTCTTATCTACACTGTCACGCTGAAACAATGTTAATAAAAACAACAGTAAAAACTTTATGGTGCAGCTCTGCTACAGAAACTGGCAGTGAGCCTAACAAGGTAAATGAAAAGTTTTTGCCAGTTACTTTAAAGCCAAATGAAACTATTGCGCAAACAAAAAAAAGGGCAAAAAATATTTGGCAAATACTGCATCAGCCTTCTTAGTTACTGCTGCAGCTAAAGAGATATACAGCTCCAGATACAGTATGTCACAACAGCTCAAGAAAACAGTGAGACGCTGCATATTTTTGGTCTACTTGCTAATGATGTTTGGCCTAGATTTACCTGCACTGCAAACACAGTGCATATAGCTCACTGCTCAACAAAACACCTTTACACTACAGAAACAAAACCAGCTCAGAGTACGACACATTGCATTCTGGACTATGTGGGCTCCATATGTCATGGCCATGTTTTGCACATCAAGCTAAAAGGTCTCAAAACGTAACGTAGAAAAAAAAATGGCAGCACAAATTCTCACACACACATTCTTGTGACACTCACCAGAACTATCAGCAGCCATATAGAAGTTCAAAGTGTCAAGTTACTTATTAAACTACTCTATGAGTGTAAAAAAAATAAAAAATAAAAAATACTGTATCTAGGAATAAGTCAAGCTCAGATTGGTTCTTCAAGGTGTGGAGAAAGAGACAACAACAAGTGGGACATGAAGTGCTGCTGCAGGCATGGGAGGAGGGAGGGAGCAAAGGGGAACACATGCTGAAGAAATGCTGACACCAGTTTTTTTTTCCCCCTTCCTCCGTCTTCTCGCGATCTGTCCGTCGCCGCTGGAGTGGACCTGACTACATATGGCTTTGTTGGGTCTATGACTGGTCACATGACTGTGCTGTAGGAAAGAAGGAGGAGGAGGAATGTCTGAGGGTGTAATGAATACTTAGATTCCTTATGCACAGGCCCAAATGGCAGTGTGAGGAGTTATTGCCCTATAGATTACAGGACATGTAGAAAATACACGAACCACAGATAAAACTAGCAATCTTTATTCGCTCCTCTCAGAAAACACACGGAAGTAGCAGCAAAAAAAAAAAGTATACAAAAGAGGTACTGAAAGGACAAACCGTTAACTAAAACTGTTTTTTTTTTTTAAAAAAAAAAGGTGCTAAAAGCTGTCTAAATGTTACTTTTGCAGAATTCAGTCCGCTTCAGAGTGTGAATAACAAATGGGAATAACCTCCTTTGAACAAAGTGGGGCACCTCCCTGAATCAACCTGTTGAAGGAAGAGCAGCGCCACACCCTTGGCCTTCAAAAATCAGTAAACAGCCGACCATGTGTCATCTCCTCCTTCAGCTCCTCCTCCTTCCCTTATGTAGGCTACGGGCCCCTGCCAGCACAGTAAATTAGGAACTAGCCGATGGCAGTGTGCCAAACACACGACAGGCCAATTGGAAAAGAGCGGAAAAACGAGAAGGCAGAAAAAGTCAGAGCTGTTTGCCAAGACGAGAGTTGCAAAACAAGCACTTAAAATGCAGCCAGGCTAGTAAACTTTTGAAAACACGGCAAAGATCGTGTGCTTTTGTAGTGCAGAGATTCACTGCGACTGCTGAGAGAATTGTTATTTTAAGGTTGACTTCTACTGACAAGGTGTGTCTGTGTGTGTGTGTGTGTGTGTGTGTGTGTTACTGTCAGTCCTATAAAGCTGCAGCGACCAGCCCACTCTTGCTGTCTTTAACCCTGCACACCCACCGGAGTGAATCAAAAATGAATACCAAAACCACACAACGCTATCATGATGGTTTTTAAAAACCGCCCCCACTGTTAACCAGTTTTTAAAAACAGATGAAAACTGCAGCCAGATGCAGGCCAGCAGAGGACCTCTGCCCTACATGCTGTGTGGGAGCTTTCCACAAGCAGCAAGCCTGAGCAGCAGTGCTGAGGTGTTTAGTTTAAGGTATTCGTACAGTAGCAGTGAGAAGGGGGTCAGTGGAGCAGAGTTCTCACATACCTCCCTAGGGACAGACCTAGTTTTCAAAACTGTAAATGCAACTGTACATATTATCATCATCATTTTGAGGGTAATCCGTCAAATGCGCCAAAATCACAACTCACAACTAGTTAAGAGCCCATCGTGGTCATGGTCTGCCAATGAACAAACACTGAGAAAGGACTTTTCGGTAAAGAAAGAGTCATTGTGTGTCCGGTATGAAAAACATTCATGGGTTTGTATTCGCTGATTCTTGATTTTTTTTCAATGAGGGAGAAGGAGTTGATGTAATCATTTTTAACAAGATGATTCAACTTTTGGTGTGGAAAAACGATATCCGACACCAATTATTATTCCAAGCAGAGTGTTTTTTTGTTTTTTTTTTTTTTACATGTCATAAAACATGTCTGGAGGGGAAAATCTTTTTGCAGATGACACAGATCTGTTTTCCTTTTCTACTGTCAAAAGCTTCGAGGAACTCACTTTGATTTAGTCAAAACTTCATACAATTAGGCAAGTTTCATAAATTCCTGCACATCTAATAAAAAATAATGCAACAAACGTTGTCAGCAATTTGCGCACTATAACTTTTGATGACACTCCAGTGTACATTGCTCAACGAGGTTGTACATGAACACTGGGACCAAAGCGGAACTTTTTCTTTTATATTTTTTCCTTTTTATTTGCTCTTTTTTTTAATGTTTCACGCATTTAAGTAATTTTATGACACAAGTACATTGCCATTCTGGCTAGGACTCCATCAAAAAAAGAAAACTAAAATCTCAAATCAGGAAAAACACCCTGGATAAATAAAAGTCACATATAAATAGATCTTTCACCATCAACCCACTCATAGAATAACACAAGCAAAGACACATGATGTCCTCTGAGGTCAGACAACTTTCTGTACCCTATATGGTCCTGGTGAGTATCTATCAGAGGAGAAAAGGGTGTGGATATCTTTGGGGTTTAACTGTCATTTCATATAATGAAAGGACAGTCTACTTTAAAACATGCTTCACAGAGATAGCCTAAACTTGTGCGCATATGGTGATTCGTGTTTAAATATACAACGGTAAGAACAGGAGCTGAGGATCAGGCCACACATGCTCAACAAATAAACGCTCAAGGGTTGTTTTAGGTGACATAATGTTAGGTCTTTTCCAGGTGGAATAAGATTTTTTTTTTTTTTAAATTTAATAAAACTTGCCAAAACTGTAGTTGTGCTGACTGTGCAACAGGAGTCAGCCTCCTGTATAACAGCTGCAGAGCAGTAACACAGATAAAGCGCACGGCGAGGTGCGTACATAAGATTACAGTTACTCAGATAAACGGTTAAGAGTCTGATAGCATGTTGTTTTTACAAGATAATCAACCAATCACGTCCACTGATGCCCTGTAAGGCACCACGCTGTAGGGGTGGTTTGTTCAGTTTCTAAACTGAAGGACTTAATGCAAACGGACGGTGTGTGCAAACACGTATTCATGAATGTATGTGGGGGAGGAGGGGAAACAAAAGACGAGATGGAAAGTGCATAACATGATGTGCACTCAGCAGGCCACGAAGAGATCTGGCTTGACGTTTAAGGCAGCGGGTGTATTTATGTGAGGAGTTATGTAAATGCTCTAACAGTTGGAGCTCTACACAGGCATTAAATCAGTACCTACAGGTCACTTATAAGAGCAAAGACCTGCTCTGTGCTTCTCCAAACATTCAACTAAGCCAAACAGAGTCAGACATTACTTGATCGGTCTGTAAACCATGCGATAATAAATTATTTATATCTGATTTTTTGGACTTGTAGTTAATCATTTATCAAGTGAAAATGCCAAACATGCAATTCTCCCTGATTACATATTGGACAAGTTGAATTGTTTATTAAGGATTTTGCTTCTAAAAGCCAAATTACTATGAGAGGTTAATATTAAGCAATGCAGAGAAAGGAATAAGGTGGTTTCTGTTAGATTACATTACATCCATTTGGCAGATATATCCAAACTGCATGGCAACAAGAGATAAATGTCATAAAAACCTTAAAGTTTCATGAGTGTGGAGGAGAAGTTACTGTATTAGCACAGACTATGTCAGACCCATGTGCCTCGGATTAGTACCATCTCTATGTTTTTTCTATTTATTTCCAATTATTGTAAAGACAATATGTTTGTGAGCCATTAAGTTATGCATTTAGTTGATGCAAGCAAAAATTATCTTAAAAAAAACTAACATGCTGGTTTTAGATTTGCAAATACAACAAGGTCATCTGTAATAATTTGATAAATTAATGTGATACGGATTGGGGTGCTAAAACCAGATAACACCGAAGCACAACACATATCTGGAAACCTGAATAACCAATCACAAGGGAAGATGCACGCACCATATGCAATAAAGTTTTACTCATTTGTCATACTGCTATATGAGTCCAGCGTCCAGTGACAGACCCACAACGTATGGAGGAGTTGTTTTCCCTGCTTTTCCAGCTCAGACAATAGAGTCTTTGACAATGTGTGACCACATCATCAACAGAGGCTGCTCAATCAAGCATGTCTGACCTTCTTTAAGAAAAAAGGCCAGATTATCCAGAAGGGTAAAAAAAAAAAAAGCCCTTATTAAACCCCATTTTCACCCAACTCTTTGCATAGCTTTCCTATGCTATATATCCTCAATTTGCAGTGTGGCCATTCAATTAAAAACACACATTAATATGGCTATATGCAACATTTAAGCTGAAATAAAGGTCCTGAGAGTCGTTGACAGTGTGTGTGTGTGTGTGACCACCCTCATCAACAGAGGCTGCTCCGTCAAGCGTGTCTGACCTTCCTTGAGAAAAAGAGACACTACCATAACATACCAGTATCACACCATGTGCTGTCTCACATACACTGACTCTGCCTCTGCTTAGAAGGCGAATCTGTTGTTTTTAATTATAAAAAGGCAAACACAATCTACTGTCAGGTTAAAAATATACTTATCACACAGGTTGATAACATTATCACAACCAGCTGCAGTTCTAACAATACATTTCTACTACTTATATAACCTTTAAATACACAGCAACGCAGAGATTATGTAAGGCTTTCCTATTGGCTCATATAGTAGGCTATACGTGTCGACGTCAGCGCCAGGCTGAGTGGAAAGCACGGAGCACAGTGTGCCATGAGCTCAGATAACATTCAATTAAAAAAAAAAGCTACTGTGCAAAGATCGGAAACATACTCAAGCGGTGGAAGCGTGAAGGAGAAGTGTGTGATATAAAAACAACGATGAGTTAAATGTCGAGTACTTATCGAATGAATCAAAATTGCATCCTGGTTTAAAGTGGCTGCAGATTGAATGTGCTTCTGCAAGCATTTAGCTTATCAGAAAAATCTCATTTCATGCAGGAAAGGGACGTCTACTATCTGCACTGTGTGTTGGTCTAAATAAAAGATTTAAATGTCCAGACTGACACACACACACACACACACAAACAAATACACGCGCGCGCGTTAAGAGATTGAGGAACTGCAACAAAATATCTCGCAAATCCGCGTTAGATGAGGAACAAAAGCAGATTTTTTCATGCATCCTCTCGTTTAGCTGCAAAAAAACAGTCCCTGTGCATAGAGACACACTCTCAGCTACAGTCCCCCCTTGTGTGTGTGTGTGTGTGTGCGCGCAGCGACTTGCGGAAGTAAGCATTGTGGCTTCGTCCAATCAGGAGCGTGAAAGGGTTAAATGTAAAAGCAGTGACAACAACAACAAACATCGAGTCAAAGCTAGTTAAAACACGAGGGAAAAATTTAAATGGAGTTTGGTTTATTGCGCGGTGGTGTGAAGCTGTTGTTAAACCAGTGCTCGCCGTGTGTGTGTGTGTGTGTGTGTGTGTGTGTGTGTGTGTTACGGAGCACATGGTGGAGCATGGCTGGCGCTGCAGCCCATCCCATGCAGGGACAATGGGTGAAGGAGAGCACGCCAGCAGGCCTGGCGGTAGCCCCCCTGAGACTGTGCACCGACAGACGGTACAAAGCAAAGGCTGAAGCGAGTCACTCACCGTCGGCTTGCTGAGCGGTGGACCACGTCTCCACTTCGGTCGCCATGACGCTCTGCTTGATTTAAAAAAAAAAAAAAAAAAAACCCTATCGGTGCTCTCCTTCTGTCGTGCTCAGCTGCAACAAAATCCCCCCCAAAAAACCTGCAACTCGAGCGTCTGCAGAACAAATTCTTTTATTTGTACAAGCAGTCTTTTAACAAGAGTCCTGCAGCTTTCTTTCTTCTTCTGTTGCTGCTACTGCTGCACGGTCTCAGCTGAGGAGAACAAAAACAAAAATGGTGAAATTGAATTACAAAAAAAAGACCAGAAGAAAATGCTTGAAGGAGTGAAATGCAAGAGTTTTTTTTCACTCTTCTCAGTGAAGAGTAAAAAGCAACGAGACGCGTGGAAAAAAGGGACGTAGTGGAGGGGTTGTAGGTGAACTACTCCGAGAGCATTGCAACAAACAGCCTGCTGGATAAACAAAGTCTGTTTTTAACTTTGAGAGGAGCGGAGTCACGTGGGGGGGGAAACGCGGGCGGGGAGTGGTCAGGAGAGGGGGTGGGTGCTGGTCCGCGCTGACCAATCACAGAGCAGAGATAATCTGTCTGCTGTAATATTTATAGTGTATGTCACAAACTATCCCAATATTTAGAGCTCTTTTTTTTAATTATCTCATGATATGGATTAAAAAAAAGAAGTAACTAGTAGAACATGTGAAGACTATATCATCTATATATATATATATATATATATATATATACTTATGTTGTTTTCATTATTGTATATTTTGTCATGTTTATGAGGTATTTGGTTTGTATGCAGTTATTCTGATATGTAACCTCCCCTTCCTTTTGTTCAAGCTGTGATGGCACATTTAATAATAATTTTAATAATAAAGATTTTACTAATAATCGTTCAATGGCTTTCAGTGAAGCTTTCAATGGCTTTCAAAGGCTGCTGCATGGATGAAAAACTGTTGTTGATGGAGTTACTGATGTTTGGGTGTTCACCTTTATCCATCCTTTTGTGCTTTTCTGAAGTTTTGACACCTCATCCACCTCTTCCAGTTCATAGCAGTGGACCTGCCTGCTCCATTTATGTGATGGTTTTATTCACACCTTTCAGGTTTATTTGTCAAAATTAATCATGGGACCTAGGGGTTTGAGAAACTTACCATGTGATCACAATGCCTCTTGTTTGGGGCCTGTTAGGGACCTTTATTGCATCTTCTATCTTTCCCCTTCAAGTCCTGTCAGCCACTTACTGTCTATGATATAACAAAGACAAAAAGTCCAAAAATACTAAAGAAGGTAAAATAAATAATTTTGGCATAATTCTAAAGTAAACTTTCCACACACAAGAGTACCTTACAAGCTACACTGAAGTATTTTTGTCAGTTAAATTCACACCAGCAGATGTCGCTAAAACCTGTGCTGCTGTGTTTGGTGACTGCCAATAAGAAGCTAAATATCAACAAACATCAACATCAGGTAACTGTGCCTATTATGACTAAAACGTGTGCAATCTCTGAAAGCTTGCGATAATTATGGGGTGCATTTCACATTTTTCTAATCTTTATGAAATATTTCAGTCTTGTTTCTGGGCATGCTGGTCCTTCTTTTCATCTGCAAAAGAAAAAAGTCTTCATGACATGTTAGGCCACAATAATGTATCATGATCGTGGTCAAATTATCCAGAAGGGAGCCTCAGGGTTGAAATGAGCTGATTAAACCTCTATTCATTCAACTCTTTGTGTAGTTTTCCTATCTGGCCTACCTTTGCAGTGTGGTAATCTGATTAAACACACATTAATTTAGGAATGTGCAACATGTAAGCTCAAAATTGAAATTATGAAGGTCTTGAACCCCCATGTTTGACTACAAAACAGTGTCAATAATCTCATACTGCGTGTTGTGACTGTCATCTCAGTGCAGTCAGACACGTTCACAGATTTCAACTCTATTTTTCTGGTGGTTTACTTCTGAAAAGATGAAGCTTCCAGAGTTAGCGTGGTCTCATGATTCATCTTGAGTCACAGTGACAGCTACTCATGAGTGGGAGTTTTTAGCTCCTACCCTGCTTAACTAATGTGGTGTATTAACTGTATATGAAATCAGCATACTGCATGTTCCCCAGTAAACAACAAGTATAAATGTGTATAATGTTCACAAAAGCAAAGGCATGTATTTGGTAGCACTTGGTAGCGTTTATTTTGACACAAAATCCACAGTTTTTATTGAATAAAGTAGCGCAGATGTCCGTGTCAAAGTGGTAGAATCCTTGTGAGCAACAATGGAAAAAAAAAAAAAACTCAAATGGAAGAAACTGAAAAAAAACTCCACCTTCTGGAAAAAAAGCACCAAGAAATGTGCAACCAAACATATACTTAAAAATGCAGAGAGAGAATCTCATTGTTCAGATTTTACATCAGAGTATGCATCAGAAATCTCTATGCTATACACCAAGATACAAAATCAACTTGATATTCATGAATGACATAAAAATGTCTGAATATTTATATCGACAAATATCATGTTAACAAATATCAAGGACGATCAACTTTGGCCTCGTAATAAGCAACAATGATTAAACACCACAACAACACGGCTGACAATAACTCTCTCACACATGCGTACAACACACTGAAGAGCTGCAGGTAGAATTGCACAAAGATACCCTTTAAAGAACACCACATTTTGTAGTAATATTAATCTGAACTACTCCAAATACAGTAACGTATAGATGCTGCTATAAATCCTGCTGTGTTGTAGCTGCAGGAGTAAAAGGAGAACGCTTTGTTTTCCCAGACAAACAGTCTTGAGTTATCCTGAATCAACAGGGTTTGATGTTTTGTTTTGTTTTCCTGGCAAACTAGTTCAGCCGTACCAATGTGGGCTTTCTTTTTTTCAATTCTTCAATTATCAGCATTACAAAATAAAGTCAGTACAAATATAGAGTAAATACTATCTTGATAAGGAGAAGTAAACAGTCCTTTGCAGTCAAAACTCAGCGAGGTAACAGTCTTATATCAGGCCTTGGCCTACAGTGACAATGAGGGCAGAGTTTGGGCGTTTTGTCTATACATACTAGCTGCTGACAAGGCAAAAGAAATCAAACTTGTTCTATACACACTGAACTCAGATCAGTTTGGCTTCAATGTGAAATCAGAGTTTAGCCTCTAAATTTGTGCCTCTCATGTGTCACCATTACATTCAAGTTAGCCATCAAAGTCAAAAACTAATTCGAGTTATTTTCATATTTTCAGGCCTTACATGCATCAAAATTTAACAGCCACTTGTGCACTAAAATATCTTAGGTTATTGTTGCTCAATTTCATGAAAAAACAGACTCTTAGTAAGGATCATATTTGAAAAGACAATGAGACTCACTTTTCTACCAAATCACACAGTTCATACATTATTTAATAATTTAATATTTTTGAATATGCTAACCTCAATAGCCACATGATGAATGCCATTTCTAAACTATGCATCTAATAATCTTTAGTCAAGATAAACAAGATGTTAAATATATACAAAGTCCAAATAAATAGGTTATTTTTTTATATAATAAAACTTTGCTACCATCTTTGTGTGAATTACACTTTGGGAAAAGGGTCAAAAAATGTGAAGGAAAGTTTTTTTTTTTCTTTTTCTTTACAGATTAACAGAAGAGTCTCGGAGGACTCTGGAAATACCTTCAGAACAGCGGTAAGTGCTGGTAAAAGACCTTCTGAGGTTTTCAAAGATTGTTGGGTTTATATCATTCAGAAAAATGGATGCTTTGCTCTGTGACTCAAATACAATAATAACACATGAGAGGCACAAACCGAGACTAAGGCAAAACCACATAATCTGAGTTTGCACTTGGGAGAAACCTTAAGCCAAAGGCATTTAAAATGCTGTGTTATGTACAATCAAGGGCCTCTGCCCAGCACAGCTCACGGATCAGTTATAAAGAGGTAAATGTCTTTTTCACAACAGTTTATTTCCTGTCAACCAGCATCAACTAGAGTAAGGAAAAAAGTGTGAATACTATTGCTAAATACTATTTTTGCAAGTCTCACATGTACTGCGTACTGAGTATATTTTATAAAGAGACTGCTTAAGCACAGCTAAAAAATGTTTGCCCGTTTGATGTATGACTATACACAACTCACAGAAAACACACACACACACACACACACACACACACACACACATACTCACATAGCAGCAGTAAACTATAGAGTGCCTAACAGAAAGTCTATTTTCATCTAGGCACCATAGACTTTGTTAAAGGATATACATCGGCTAGGGCTAATGAAAATGAATAACTCTCCTTTTTTTTAGCCTTAAAATGTACAGTCGTCAAAAGGCTTTTATGTTGATATGTTCAGAGGATGAACAGTCTCCACCAGAGTGTCAGTCACCTCTGAGACACACCTGTGAGTCACTGCACAAGAGCTTTGAACACAGATGATCAGAAGATGTCAAAATTACCTTCATAACAAAACAAGAACTGCAACACAAACTTTCCTGCACTCCGTAGATGAACAAATTAAGGTACAAACAAACATGATTTGTCTTTGAAAAAAAAAGGTATTATAAAGCTGAACCGAGGCAGCGTTATCTGTCCAAAGAACTATAAATGAGTTGAAAGCTTTGCCTACAGCCATTAGGCAATTAAGCATGCCAAGGACAAAATAAAGTCCTACAAAAAGTGGCCTCTAGTCAATGAACTACAGAGACATTTGTCTCATAATAACTACAGCAAGACAAACGTACAAAAACACATGATGTTTCTCATACTTGTTCTACACTCCAGTACATTTCATACTGGGAATTTGATTACAAGATAGTACATGTGTGCTATTCCCACTAAGTAGTGAGACCAGAACAAACTAACTTGACTTAATCCTAGGAAGTACAGAGCATCAATCAAGGGTATCAACCTAACAGTCCACCCACTGAGGCAGAGATTATTCAATAGTGACATGTACTGTACAACTGATGGATGATCTTACATACAAAACCAGGATACACAAAGTGTACCAGTCCAACTCTCAGAGGTGACTACATGTTTAGCCACAGCAAGAACCATAAAAGCATTATTCCAACTGTGACTTTAAACCTTTCACTTCATACATTTTGCACATTTTATATTCAACAATCAATACTCGGCTCGGACAGACGTTACAATGGGCTCTTCATTTCATAGTGTCCTCTCAGGGCTCACAACTGCTAGATTGTATTGCCTTTGTGCAGGCTAAAAAATAAAAAAAAAATCCCATAAACAATTTCAGTTTAGATTTTGTTGCAATGCATAACCTTTTACATTCATTATCAGTGATGAGATTAGGCTTAAAGTTTCTGCCTCGTAAAAACTCAACAGTCCATCCGTGGAGGAATCAGATTCACATTGCCTTGCAAAAATGACAACAACCAACCAGTAACGTGTTCAAACACATAAAATCCAAAGTCAAAACGCCTGTTAATTATGCAGTATATTCATATAACAGTCTGAAACAACCACCACCAATGTAAAGCTTTGCCACCCACACATCATTTTAATCAATGCTTGCACCCTTTTTCCTTAAGGGAGCAATATAAGACACAATGTATAAAACACACAAACTTTGAATCGGTCTAAATAGATGCTTTCTCTTGTTATTTCCTCTGACAAACAGAGGTAAGTAGGCTGGTGAAAGCAAGAATTCACCCTACAACAAAACAAGTTTACAGGATGGTCCTGTGATCTCAAACTATATGTTCAATATTTGTGAACCCTCATCTTTTTAAAAGTTATAATCCAGTAAATTAAGATTACATAACACGATCCGGACACACTTTTTAGAGCTGCTCTTTTGAAAATGAACTGTTTTCCTTCATAGGATAATTTTTTCAATTAAAGAAAATATGACAGTTAATAATAAACTGTCTTGTACATGTTCACAGATGTTGATTAATCTGACAGGGATGATGGGAGTAATTTACTATATAGGGAAGCGGTACCCAACCTTTTTGCCTTACACCTCACATATGTCAATAAGGTATCAGCAGTTCCACCAAAGATTGATTTTCACTTCTCAGATTGTTTTGTTTGAATACTTTTTAAATGCCTATATGAGGTATAAACTCTGCAGAAAAGTCAGAAAACATATTGTGTGGCAGAGGAGATTAGCAAAGATTAATCATCTCATGACCGCCTTTCAGGGGTCCTGACCCCAGGTCTGGAACAACTGATGTGAGGGAATTTTCATTTTTAAAGAGCTAAAATGTCATTTTAGTAATGTTACGTCATGCAACGAAAAGAGATATGAAAAAAGGAAAATAGTAGAGGGATGTGATTAGGATGTCGGGACATGAGTGAGACAGAGAAAAAGCAATTCATTAATATTTTCATCACTTCTCCCCAACCCCAAATGAACTTACAACTTTCTGGTGTCAGATTCTCCTGGGGTTTCTCATTCGAAATAGAATGACAGAGAAAACAAGAGGATCTATCACTCATCTCATCCTTCTGCTTGCAGCCAAGACTTTTTCTTCAGTGATACAACTTTTCACCTACTAGTCTTGAACTGTGAGGATGTTATTAAGCATAAACATCTCATTTTTCTTCACTTGTTTTTACTACATTTCACTTGCTGCCAACTTACGAGGACTCCACAGTGATGATGGCCTCGCCTGTCTTCTGGATGATATTGGAGGACGAGGAGGAGACCAGGTGGCCGCGCTGCTCAGCGCAGTCATCCAGGAGCGGTGACAGGACGGTGGCCTTTACTCGCAGGGAACAGTCCATGCTGTCATGCAGCACGTCTGGTCTCCCCCCACCCTTCACAGCCTCTTTCCCTCCATTACCAAAATGCCCTTTCTGCAGTTCCTCATCCTCTTGTTCTCTCTTCACGTGGCAGCGGCATACCTCGATGCCCGAGTCACCCGTTAGGCGTCGATGGCGGAAATGATCTTCCTCATCATCTTCTTCTTCTTCCTCCTCTTCTTCCTTTTCTCGTTTTTGCCCCTCTTTGTTGTTACTAAGCTTGAAAACAGCCACATTTGAAGAGAGGATAGCCTGTTTAGGGGGAGATAGAATGGGCCGAGCAGTCGGACCGCAGGGTGAGGCCTCTTCGGCTTTTTCTTTCTGAACGGACACGACACCAAGTGGGTCTGAGAAAACGAGAGGTTGGACTTGGCCAGCAGGAAGGGAAGATAACAGAATGAGGGGTGAAAGCGGGAGGCGAGGATGGTGTGAAGTACGAGAGGGATTAAGAGAGTGTAAAGGAAGAGAGAGTGGTGGAGCTGAAGGTGAGATTCCCTCACTGCCACTGGGGGACTGTCTCTGTACGGGAATGACATCTGGGGTGGCCGTAGGTATAACGTCAGGAGGAACTTGCCATGGAGGTGGCGGTGAGGGAGTTGGCATGCAGGTAACCCCAACCCTTGGCTGGACAGACTCGCCCCCTGCTTCACTGGGTGTGGAGATACGGCTGCTGTCATATGTCTCGTCTGTCACCTGGACAGAGAAGGAGGTGCTGGAGGGGGAGGTGAGGGAGCACGACTCACAGGAGCAGCTGGTGTAAGAGCTCTGGGAGGAGGTTAGGCCACTGGGACCAGGGCCCAGATAGGGAGGGCAGGGGTGACGGTGGTGGTGATGATGGGGGTAAGAAGCGCTCGGACCCCCTATGGCACCTCCCTGCAGGGCGAAGACAGAGCTGTAAGACGGAGGAGGTGTGCTGGGCTGCGCTGCCACCTCCTCATAAGAGGGCAACTTGAAGGAAGCCAGAAAACCTATGACAAGAAAAAAAATCAGCTCAGGTATGATACTATTCTATATTTTCCTCATTGGCAACAAATTTGATAAAAAAAAGCCCAAAACCAGCAATGAATGATCCTACTAACAAGTGTTGCTTTTATATCTAAAGCCTTATATAGCTCATTCCTCAGTGCCACAGACCTCCATTACTGTCCAAAATAAACCATGAAAAACATAAATGAGCCACACTGTTGAACCGAGTGACACATTCCTTCATTACAATGAACACTGACACTGTAGGTTAATTTGAACCAATCCCACACACACCGTCCTGCTGTCATAAATACCCACTGGAGCACGAGAAGTGTATTAACCTAAAGCTACAAAACACTCTCAACAAATGCACTACTTAATCCTGTTTGAGTATCATTTGCCAAAAACTACAGTGGCCAAGTGTTTTATTTAATTGTTGAGCTTTTTTTTTTTTTAAAAAAAAAATGAAACTATATATTTGTGACACGTTTTTAAATATTTTTTTTGTCAGTAGGAACCAGTGGGTTTGAAGCTGAGTGCCATAGAAAGGGTCGGGAAGTCAGAAAGTATTGAGAGATGGACTAACGTAGTGGTTTGTGTTTTTTAATGGGATTTGCTGACAGTTAAATTTAAAAAAGAAGAAAAACTGCCATCCTTATCCTTTAACACTGAAGTTACATTTCATATTATTCTATTTCACAAGCATTCTGTGTCTAGAGGTTGCTTTTACCATATATCTAGAATCAAACAAGGTCATGATTCATTAAGTTAAGTTTAACAACAGCTTTAAAAACTTGAATAATGCAAATAAGCCAATTTAAAATAAGAATACTACATTTAACATTCTTTTAAATGAAATTGACATTGTTTGTATTCATTTTTATTGATTATTTCTTTACTGGTTACAGTTCTATTTAATGCAATTTTATTGCATTTGGTGTAGATTATTGAATTAAACATAATATAGACCTATATAAATGTAGATGTATTTCAATTCTAAACAGCACACTAAGATAACAACATATGTAAATTCTAGGAAATTGATTTCAAGATATAAAAAGCTGTATTTATCTGTATCTGTACCTTTTCAGACTATACCCAGCTACCCTGCCTGAGTAGAACTACTCTATCAAAAATAAAATAAATGTATGAAATAAAATAAACATACTGAGGTCCAGCATTGAGGAAGGATAGTTGCAGGCTCCGTTATAGGCAATCAGATTGATTTCCCTCTGTCTCTGCTGCTGCTGGATCCTCAGCTTGGACCGGCGGTGACGGTAAGCACAGAAACAGCTGAAAAGGATCAGTACCGTCCACAGCAGCCAGAACCCTGCAGGTAACAGAAAATGAACTCAACATGAACCCAACTTTTAGCATTATAAAAAAAAAAAACATTAACCTTCTGTTCTGTCACCTGAATTACATCTCAGAGCTATTGTGATTAGACAAAGTACCCTAATACATTACAAATGATATGTTTTATATAAATGCTGATCATTTTCCAAAGCATATCTGAAGATGTTTGATTGTTTTTCTAGTTTTGTTGCTCATTTGATTATTATATAAAAATGTACTTTCTAAATTACTGACATTTAAAGTGTAAAATAGATTATTTATCACAATATAGAATGTGTTGCTTGTATATTTTGCAAAAGTCTTGGTTGGTCTTTTCAGCAGACCACAGTTAGACTGTTAAATCCTTAAATATGAATATAAGTACATACTAAACCTCTAACTTTAATTGCCCAGGGCAGGGTTGTAGTGCACACAACCTTACCTGATCATCAGAGTAAATTTGATGATGATACATGTAGCCTAAAGCAGCTTTTTGGTGCCCCCTAGTGTTCATTTATAATCTTTTTATGGTAATCGAGTTTTATTTATTTGCATAGAGGAAAAACAACAAAAAGGAGGATTTTTTTCTTAACCTTTATTTCAAAGGTTATATTTCACTGACAGCTATTGAGACACAAAATGATGAAATAGACACAAAATGATTCAATTTTCCATCTATTCACATACAGTAGTCTCTAGGTAGAATCCCAATTGCAATGCAAACCAAGCCATTTGAATTGCATGTCCTTCATATGTAAGGAAATAGATTTTTGTGTGTCCAGATCTCTTAACTTAATGTGTCCTGGCAGGACTGGATAATAATAAATGTCACAACATAGAGCCATTGCCTTGGTACCCTGTCTGCACAATAGAGAAGAAGCAGTTGACTCACACCAGATTTCATAATAGTAGGTACAGCAGCCTGTCTCTCCGCAGCAGTGTCCTGTTTCACAGAGGTAACCTGGATTGTTGTTTACCCCAGGACAGTACTTGGGACTGACTACAGGCTGGCTACCAATGCCTCCGTGATGCTTCACCACCTGGTGGACAAAGCACCACATCACAACATAACCACAAGGCAAATGTTACAGAAAACTGCTGCCACATCTACAGTTTTTTCCTTTGACAGATGACAGTATGAGGATGAAAGCTCATTCTTGACCTTGGAAAAAGTAGTTTGACAAAATAATCTTAACTCAACGTTCCCCTTCCTGGTGGAGGTTAAAACCAAACCAGAATAGGAAGCCATCATTGGTCTTTGAACCACAACAAGGTTTACAATCTGTTGATGAAAACCATGAAATGTGGCTAAACAGTCTAGAAAAATCAAGTGAGTGAATTGTAAACCTGCACTAATTGTTTTTTTTGGCTTCTTGGGACAACAAGCTATAAACACAACACTGGCATATCATAGCTTTTAAGTTGATATGGTGAATGTGTTAGCAAACATTTTATAATTTGCACATCCAGCCAATACAAAGCAACATTAGCATTAATTTAGAGTCATGTTTATGTCTATCTAAAGAAAGGAAGTTCTCCTTTTAGTTCTGTGTTGGTTTTCATCAGCTCATGAAGGAAATACTCTCTTATTTTTCTCTTTAGCAGATAAATGTTCCGCTTCATTGACCAGCCAGTAAAGTTGCACACTGTAAAACCAAAACAATGAGCAGAAAGACACTAAAATGCTCCGAAGAAGGTGACAATTTTCTGTCAGTCTGCCCCTTTCACATTAAACCTAGTCATTTGATCTACTGCTAATGTAAAAATATTAATTAATAAAGCATTAAGATTATTTTGTCAGCATGTTCAACTACAGGTGAACGTTAAATGTAAAAAAAATCTCACACCTTATTTACTGAGTGCATGTCAACCTCCTTCTGAGAAACTGCAACCTAAAATGAGAGATGAAAAGTCCTCTGAGAATTTTACAGTTACATCTTACAGTCAATAACAAGTCACTGCAAATGAGAGCAGCAACTGACAATCTAAATCAAGACATTAAACAGATTGACAGATAGCAAATTTCAACGGCTGAGTAAAAAAGGCCTAGATGAGTGCGAGCACAATAATAATGTAGCAAGGAGGTTTCTAAATGAGACTGAGAAGTGCTAACAAATAATTATGCATTACCATAGCAACTACTGTGGTTACACTTGAGGCTTTATTTAACAAATGTGAACAATCTATATCATCCAGTGGTATGAAATGTTTAACTGTGGTGGTTGAAAGTCGAGTTCTTTACCGTAGCAGCTTCGGTCCCGTCCAGCCCCTGCAGGGACATGGTCATCTGGTTAAAAGACAAGAGAGGTACAACGGTTTAGATGGAGTAGTGATGTAGAGAGAGACATGATACAATGTTAATGGAGAAAATAAAAGACTAGCACTGCATTTTTAACAGACAAGGGCACAAGCTTCACAAGAAACAATCATGCATGACAAAACAACACAAAAAAGCCACTACAGGCCTACTTTCCATTCTGAAGACACTGGTTGCCCAACTCTCTCTCTCTCTCTCTCTCTCTCTCTCTCTCTCTCTCTCTCTCTCTCTCTCTCTCTCTCTCTCTCTCTCTCTCTCTCTCTCTCTCTCTCTCTCTCTCTCTCTTCTCAAGGAGATGGGGAGGTCAATGTCTTTTTAAACAAAACCTATTTCTCCTCTGTGGGTTGAGATAGCAGACAGACAGCATCAATTCCCAGACATGCTCCTTAAACCTCCCTCTCTGTCTCTTTCTCTTTCAAAGGCATAGAAGCATGCAAAAGGTACACCTCTAAAAAATGTAATGACAGTCTAGGACTGCAACTAACGATTATTTTCACTATACCAGAATCTCTGAGTAGAAAATGTCTGAAAATGCCCATCACCAATTCCCAGTGCCCATGGTAACGTCTTCAAATTGCTTGCTCTGTCTGATCAGCAGTCCAAAAACTAAAGATTTTCAATTTACAGTGTTATAATATGGAGAAAAGCAGTGAATTCTCATATTTGAGAGGCTGCTAAGCAAATTTAACAGCATTTTTCTTGTAAATGTCTGTAAAGAGCTAAAAATACAGCCCATTCACTTGCATAATTAATCAGATATCAAAAATTATATCCATATTCTGTCAGCAGACTAACCAATTAATCAACTAAACCTGTCAGCAGTAAAACAGTCTGACATTTTTGCTTGGCATCTCCCCTAAACAGGCATCAAACAGACTCACCTACCTATAACTGTCGATGCCGGCACACAGGCAACACATGTGAATGATCATATTACGATTGGAAATTAGCCAACAGTGTGTCCAAATATCAGGAGTGACGATCAATAATATATGTATGGGGTCATTCCCCAAATGCAATTCTGTCAGTGTACAAATTTCAGAATTCTGTGTGTCTCTCACACCTCTGGAAATGTCACGCACACAGCGATTTAAGAGAAACATTGCGTGTAACATGTGTTGCTGGATGAGGGGCCACTGTCAAAAAACAATGTGGAGACTCAGGGGGGATCACTGCCATGTTGTAAATCAGGCCTGCAGCCCTTTAAATGAGAGGTCTTTTGTTAAAAACTGGCTGCTGGTTATGTAGTCAGCATGAGGAACAATGTCGGCCCTACACTGCAGAGCTACAAAATAACGATGAGCCAAAATTTAACAAGCAACTAACTCCACACACTGTGGTTGCATCTGGTGTATAAGAGGTATATACTATGCACTCTATATAATAAACAATCGGTATTTGTACAGCTTTAAGACAGTGTGTGGAGTTAGTTGCTTGTTAAATTTTGGCTCATCGTTATTTTGTAGCTCTGCAGTGTAGGGCCGACCTCATGCTGACTACCAATACTGTATGTTTATTATATGGAGTGCATAGTATATACCTCTTACACACCAGATGCAACTACAGATTCATTAATATTACAAAACACAGCACTACTGACATAACTCGAAAAAGTTCACTTGAGTATATATACGTATATGTAATAAGCAGAATAATTTTTGCTATTTTGAATCTTTCATCTATTTTCTACTACAAACTTCTTTGCTTTGTATTTGATCCTCGATTATTGTGCACAATAAATATGGTGCAACAGCGAAACCCCAACAGAGAAGTCACGCAGCATATCCGTCTGTCAAAATATAGCCTCATGTGATTCAGAAGTAGGCTTCTGTACTGTTATGACAGCCAGAGTCAAGACGGGAAATGTTCTGGCATCTGTGATGTCGAGCTGAGTTCCTGTGGTAAACCCACCACATGTCGTTGAGTACATATACACGCATATGAGTGTGAGGTGAAGTAATTCAGGCTTCCCTTGAGACCACAGACTAACCACAAATGATTTCCACTCGTGGGGTCTCATAGGTCTCTATAGCATCGCCACACACATAGCCTTTCACACCTTCCATCATAGATAACACAAAACCTGTGAACAGCTCTTCTCTATGATGGGTGAAAAGGAAAATGGGGGGGGGGGGGTTGAAAGGCCGCAGGATGTATGATGACATTCAAAATTCTGTGACCGACCACAACAACAGCATTCAGTCAAAGGTATTTCAGCTGCAAGATGACAGCAAATTGAAAAAAAAAATGCATATTAATCATGCCATTATATGATGTACAATCCGGATCATGATCGTGGTTGTTAAATAATAAAATTGGCATGAAAATTGATTACGACGAGGTCGAGGTCAGACTCCTTAATGCTAAAGCAAGCAGTTGTTTAAGAGGCTCCACTTCAATTCAAGAAAGATACAGCAACACTTTCTGCCTCACACTGCAGCATAAAGACATGAGGTACCAAAATCTACAAGAAAAAAAAAAAAAAAGAAAAACTGACATTGCCATGGAAGCAGCAAAATACTGTCAACAACATAAAACTGTACTGAGCTCCTTCAAAATCTGCCTTCATCTCTTTCCTCCCATTCCCTCACTATTATGTTAACTATTAGTCTGTAATGCTTTGTTTTCATTTTAAAAACAAAGCTATAAATCCTGTGCAAGCTGCTCTATCAATACTATACTTAATTATGCCAATAGTGCAAATTTGAATTTGACATTTGAGCATTTGGTGTTGCTTTCTGGTTGTTTTACATGTGATGATGACTGGCTGAACACAAGGTTAAGTACCTTCAACACACTGCACATTTACATATATGCCATACAGTTTTCATTGTGGTGTAAATACTGCGGTAAAGGCCTGAATACTAGATTCTTGTTTCCAGACAACACACTTGAAAAAAGGAACTTCATCCTCAGTGTTTAACTGGCACAGTCCTGAATCAGCAATATGGTGTTATTTTGCTTGGATAAGCAACGACTGTATGTTAGATTTACCAGGCTATCAGAGTCTGCAAAGTAAAAGCTTGTTTAATTACATCTGAAAAAAAAGAATAAGGGTTAAATCATTGGTGCAATACAGCAGATTTTGTAGGCTTCAGGGTGAGAAAACAAGAAAATCAAAGTGCAATGTCAGCACCCAAGTCAACAAGTAACAATCTACTACTGAGATCAATACATTATGACATACTGTTGACAGTATGTCATAATGTTGAAAGTTGACTGTATGTCTGAGTTTAGTCACTTTAATTTGAAATAACTATTTTGTTGTGCTTTAGTGGAAGATACACCTCTAGAAACCTAAAATGTTGTTGTTGTTTTTTTTAATTTACTATAGCATGCCAGACACCCTTGCATTGACCAGGAAAAAAAACGCTTATAGAAATCACATAGCTGTCTGACTTCACTAACACAAACTGCTGCAGTGGTTCAAAAATGCATCTATTGTTGTCTCGAGAAATGTGTGAAAATATTCACAACAATTCAAAATGAGCAAAATGAGAAGACAGATGTGTGAAGAAAACAAGTTGAGGCCACTGTTTGTCATCATCAACAATAACAACAACAACAACACAGGCCGAGGGAAGCATGTTGCTCTGCAGAATAACTGATGCACAGCTGTTGACAGCAAGTGTGTGTGTGTGTGTGTGTGTATGAAAGGGAAGCTGTGCAGTGCGTTACCTCCTCAGCCTTCAGCCCGTGGCAGAATGTCAATGTTTTCTCTGGATCCATTACGAGAGCTGCACACCAAACTAAACGGAGAAAATAAAAAAAAACGCACAAATGATATGTTATTCTGCTAAACCCCCATTACCGCTGTCCCACTCCAAAGACACGGCGGCCTCCCCATCCGCCATTCCCCCCGGACGGACGGACGGACGGATGGACGGACGCCCCTCCCAGACTCCGCTCCACACACGGGGGCTATCGGGACAGACTCCCGGTAGTGTTTTCAAGGATGGGAAGGGCGGAATATCACAGTGCGGACGAATCTATCGTCGACTACAGTTTCCTGTAGTGAAATACAGATGTTTGACTCTTTGTTTTCGCAGAGAGGGTCGGAGCTGTGCATGATGTCATGCTTTTCCAGCCCCCAAACTACTTGTATGGGAGCGCTGCGGCTTTGATTGGCCGGAGCTCCCAGCAACAGCCACACAGAGGCCGCCTCAACTGGGCCTTATTCACACACTGTTGCTCTATTACATTTATGCTGCCTATAACATTAAACCTGACACCTCCTCATATTTAAACAATATCGTTATTGCATAAAGAGAAGTATTATAGAGTATGAAGTATTTTGCCAACTCAATATCCATTAGACAATAAGCCAACAAGTAGCTGAAGTACCAAAAGTAAATAATGCTTGTTATATTATGAAGAATGGTCCCTTCAAAGTTAACTATTATTATATAATGTATAAGGTGTAAACCATATTTGTTGTTGCAAGTGGAAAGTGGTCGAATTTCTAGCGTTAATATCTTAATATTATTTTTTAAACTACATTTCCCTCTGCATAACCTGAGGGCTGCTAAAGCTAACCAATGTTAGTTCCCATATCTATTATGTTACATTAGCTGTAGTTGTGTGACAACTGTAAGATATTTTTTCGCACCACTTTTTACTTTTTATATTCCCAATTATTGGATACATTTTTTTTTTAAATCATAATTATGGGGATAGCAATTTTAGCAGTGAGATTGGAAATGATGCACTTTAGAGTGCTGCATTTAAGGATCCAGTAGGGGAGAGTGGGGTAAGATGAACCAGTGGGAAAGTTGACTCACCCCAAATATTTAGGCAACTGTGTACATGTTTTGTCATGTGACAATAAATTCAGGAAGCACCCACCATGTCTACCTCAAGGAAGTATAAAGAGAACTGGATCCAGCGTTGGAGACAGGGTCCTGTTCATTCCTATGAAAGTTTCTCATTGGCTCATGAGGCCAAAAAAGTTTGACTTCCATGTATAAAATTACCCAGATCTTCTGGGATCATTGGGCCCATAGAGCTACCTGCGGTTTAGCCCTCTGGCTAACTTGAATGGGGATAAAACAATTCAATCGTGCAGCTCTTTTAGGCTTTTGAAATGTGATTGGACCAAACAGATCAAATTCTGACAGTGAGATGAGTCATTTCGCACTCTAAAAAAATGTATCCGCTGATTTACAGACACTTCTTCAGCCCAATAGCGTCACGTGATATTGTCATTACAGTTTGGCCACTATGCCAAATTGGCTTCACGGTTTGGCTGTGTCACTGGGGGCTTGGTCTACCTCACTCAAGCCCTCAGGAACAGCACTGCACTTTGATGCCATGTTGGCATAGTGGCCAAACCATGTAATTACAACTTCGGCATCCGTCGTGATGCACACTGCCCCAAAAAGACTTTTTCCCGTGGATTTACATGGTGAAAGAGACGTCTGTAAATCAGCGGACAATAGATCTGGGTAATTTTATACCTGGAAGTCAAACGTTTTTTGCTTTATGTGCAACTTTCAGAGGAATGAATGGGGCCCCACCTCCGATGCTGTATCCAGTTCTCTTTATACATCCATGACCTCACTGAGATGGAGAGAACCACATGAGAGAAATAAAAAAGTAAAATTTCTTCATGTTAGGTATAATGACTATTGTGTCAAAGCAACCTTATCCAAGTCTAGAAGTACAGTGGAACAGCAGAAGCAAAGAGGGTCTTCACAGTGGAGGTAGAGAAGGAGCTTGCAGACCATATCAAGAAGCTTGTTGACCAATTTCAGGGCTTTACTCCAAAGAAATGCTCTGAACTGGTATTGGAATTGGCAGAAAGAAACAACATTCCTGTCCCCAACAACTGGAAAGAGAAGGGTTTAGCAGGTAGGGTGTGAAGGAAATTACATGGCTCATTAGGTCAGCATAAACTATATTGTGTAGTTTAATACAGCACCATGATAGAATGAATTATAGCCTACTTTTTTAAGGTTGACATTGGTTCAAGAATTTTATGGCATACCACCATCTCTCCTGCTGTATGCCTGAAGCAACATCTTTGGGAAGGGCTTCAGCCTTCAAGGTTGGCTGGCACCATCTTTGCATTCAAGGAAAATTAAGCATCTGAGTGATGATGATCTCATATAGACAGATGGTCAGTTTGCATTCAGTATGCATTCTTACAATTTCATTTGATAGGAGACATCCTGAAATAAAGGTCATCTTACCCCACTCTTCTCCATAAATCAGCTAACATAGTGTTGAGCTATACTGTTACCTATTAGTTATATGTAACTATTAAACATCGTTTTCTCCATTTATTTCCTATGAGAAAAAAGAGAAAGAATGTCAAAGAACACTAATCTTTGGACATGATTCCACATAATTTGTGCAAGAGACATCATTCAAACCTTAAAGGGGTCACGAGACTGTGATCTCTTTAACTTTGATCAGGCCTTTTGATATCTTGTATAGCTTTTTGAGATATGGTAGTTTTAACTATATCTAACTATAGTATTATAAGGGAACTTAACATGCAGCAATGTTCATGGTTCCTCTTTTGTTTGGGGATACATTCCTTAAATTACAGTTCGGCACTGCTAATAAAGTGCCAAAGAGTACCTGATTATGTCAAGCTTTGGGGTTGCCTATTGTCAGTCAGTCTCTGCTCACCTGTCCTGTTTTTATGCATATTGCAAAGAAATCCAGCTTGATGACATTGGTGGCCCTGCCTGACCATTGCATACACCTCTTCCTATAAATGTTCTCAAGAGTGTACAGATATGCAGCGTCAGTATTATGCTACTGACTCAGCTTTTAATGTTTCTGCACTTCCTCAGAATAGCCTCCTGACCAAAGAATCCGCATGCCCTGTTGCTAAATGTTTTAACACTGTTGTTTGCCCAAGCCTGTTATATTAGTCTGTTCATTACCAGAAAAAGTCTTGTAAAATGGATTTTGAATCTCATTAGGTATTCCCCGGGCAAAAAAGTTGAGGTAAAATAAAAAATAATGGTCTTTGAACACATTCTGAAGTGTATGTGATTATTATAATAGCCCCAAAAGTAGCAGGACACTGGGTCCTATCCTGTAGTGTATATCATATACATAGTCTGCTTCTCTCTCGCTCTGCACAAGGGGGCAGCAGACTACAGGTTTTGGCTTTTTGGGTTATTTTCCTGCACTGCTGCTCTGGAGTGTAATCAATGACTTGTGGTAGAAAAATAACCGGCAAACAGGTTAGAGCTGATACAGTTAAAGAAATATTAATACAAGAAACTTACTCATTCTAATTCATTCATTGTATCTATCTAGCTATATATTTATATAGATGATGTGTGTGTGTGTGTGTGTGAGCGTGCGTGTGTGTGTGTGTAAAAAGGAGAACAAGGAAACTATTTCCACCGCTCTGCCTGTTGTTTTCCTTTTATTTCATACCTGTGTGTTTGAAAACCCTGAAAGTGAAATAGAAGTTAGAACTCTTGCTCACTAACAAGTTTTAGTTGTACACTTGAGTGCTGATAAACAAGGAGTGTTAGCTTCTTCCATGGCTGGGTTTAACCAGCCATGGGTGTTAATTAGTACATAACACATGCTACTCCATACTACGTCAATGAACCACATGCAGACAGGAATTTACAAAAGACATCC
Source organism: Euthynnus affinis (assembly GCA_029490765.1). NCBI lineage: Eukaryota > Metazoa > Chordata > Actinopteri > Scombriformes > Scombridae > Euthynnus > Euthynnus affinis. The sequence goes on along the minus strand of CM055838.1, from coordinate 17,046,499 downwards.
TTGAAATGCTTCGTTGTCATTCACGCCTTTCTGTCTTAAAATCTTGATGTCAAATAAATCACTAATTCAAATGTGAGCAAGACAGATCTTAATATAGAAAGTTAAAGTTATTGAAAGAAATCTAAAAGCAGCAAAATCTAGAAAGCTCTAAACTACCTCAAAAACTGTCCATTTCGGGTGTGTCCACAATAATGCAATACCTAATTTACTGTAATTTCAAGCATTAAACGGAAGATATTGGCCAATATGTTTGCTCACCTACATAATGACACAATATGACAAAACACACTTCCTCTGACCTGTCTTAGCACATCCACATACATGTGCACACTCACACGTAGACACACACAAAAACAACAAAATCATAATAAACGTCAGACGCTGTGAGAATGAATTTACATAAATACACAATGTGGCATATAGAGAAAAGTCTTTGTTTAAAATCTTCTACATTAATAACTGTTTGATTCAGAACAGCTATAGCTTTATCAGACCTTTATGTCACATAAGGCTTGTCAACAGGTAATGAGAGGAAAAGTGAGGCTATTAGAAACAGGAACATTTGGCAGTAAACGAGAAGAGTCTGTGACATCATTTAGAAGAAATCCAAAATGAAACTCATTTTATGTTTTGTTTCCCTTTCCATGATGAGGTTAGACATGTGATTTATGCAGAAATTGCTCCTTCTAATTACTTTATTTGTCTTCCTTTGAGCCCAATAAATGTGTAGTTTTCACAAATTGCAAACTGGCATTCGCTGTGTGCAATGCAGCACGTCTCTGTCTCCTCCTCCCTCTCTCTTATCTCACATTAGAGTCATTGCCTTTTTGTTCCACAGAAGGAAAGGCACTCACTCATCACATATTTACATAAATCATCAAATACATGAACTAAGTATATATAAGTATATATATAGCAAGTATATATAGAGAATGGACAGTTGTACTTTCATAGCCATGCGTGATTTTTACTTGAACAGAAACAACTGAGTGTGCAGTTTAAAGTGACGGTTTAGGGGAGACTTTGATCTGAGTTTGTTTGGTGCTGGATCCTCCTGAGCCAGCAGGGGCAGGTGAGGTTCAAAAGACCCGGTCACAACCACTAAACCATGTCTTGGCACAGAGTGATTTATTTTCTGCTATCCAAAATGCAAACACTGTTCAGCGCTCAAGCTGGGAGACCTTTTCAACCTATGACAGACCTTTTAACATCCATATTTAATGCATTCCTGTAAGCTCCTTTTGATATAGTTGGCTTTCATATATTAGCAAGCATGATATAGAAATATATTTACCAAAAATATTAGTTGTTCCATCTCCCCCCTCCTGCTGATAAAATCTCCCTTGCACAACAAACATATTGTAAGTGCGTGTGCAGAAATTTCCGCAGTCATATATAAAGCTGACAGCCACATCTCTAACAGCACAACAACACACACAATGGATGCTGTATGACAGCATGGGGGATGACAAAACATTGGTTGTTTAGTGAGCAATTAGACGCATCCCTCAAGAGTTCATACTGTAGGCTTTGACACAGACGTCAAAATTGAAGCTCTTATATGACAGTATGGAATGTTTCCTGTGGCTACATTTGCTGTGTTGTTTTGAAACCTGTCCATCAAATGATAGTTGTAAGTCTTGACATTGATGTCACTCTGTAAAGTGCAAGCAACTTTAAACTTCCCTTTCCTCTCCAAATGCCCGGCAGAAAGTCCACAAAGCTGCCACTAAAGCTTAATAATTTGCTAATGCTGGGAAATGCAAAGTGGCCTGGTGCTGAAAAAACAACATACATCTGCCGGCACTTACCACATTGTCAAGTCACATCCTGTGCCTTGTGGACATGTGACATTTAAAAATGCCACTGTAAATGACAGCACAATGCACGATGGGTTCCCAAAGGGGAAAGCAGAATTCCATATAATTAGCATTGTTATCAGTCAAAGCAATGAAGAGCACTGAGCTGTTTCCTTACCTCCATGTTATATTACAGCCAATGACTGTGTGTATGTGTGCGCCTTTGGTAATATGTGCATATCATAAACCTTAATATATGAATTTTATGCAAGCAAGTAACCTCCAATTCTCTTTATGTGGTTTCATGCTAGGCCCTTTTGAAAGCCCTAGTCTGGCCTGTATTTGACTTGGTGACATAAAACATGCAAAGCCACAGGTTCTTTATTTACTGAGATGCCTTAACCAAAGATGTGCTGATAAAACTTGACTAAAGTCGAAGTTCTTGACTCCAACTTCACTCACTGAAGGTGGTAGGAAGGTTTTCATTCATTTTGTTTTTCCATACCATGAAAACCTATTCTTTTAATCAGTTTCTAATTATAAGTCCTATGAATACAATATTGTCTGCCACATTTAATACAATAAATTTCACATGAAAGACTTCTATATTTGTATGTTTTCTGTGCTCTTCCTATTGGTTTGAAGAGGTCAGAGCTGTTGTCAAAGGTGATCACATATTTCCAAGCACAAACGAAAATTGAACAATATATGAATAAGACTGTGTCTAAAATCACCTCCTTGTTCACTCATTGATTATAAATTATATAAAAGACACTCGGTATTGAAATTTCAGGCATTTTGCATCATCACTGACAGATTAGTTTCGCTTGACAGAATAGTTTCACATATATAAGATGTGATACAATAAATTGAGAGATTATAGGCAGACGCAGTGCACAAGTTGTGCTAATTGCTTTATTTGCTCCACTTTGAGATCTCTATATGGTGCATAAATCTTACACTATCAAATAGCAGATAGAATCTGATGACAGTGTTTGGTTGTTTGCTTACGTTGCCAGAGAGATACATTGCTCTTTTCTGACAAATCTAATCTAACCTCACCCACACAGTACCAATGAAACAGATTAGCTGGAGTTTTGAGTGTTTAAGTCTTAAAAACTGAATTGCAAGGATGTGTTATTCCACTTTTCCTTTGATCGATGATTATTTAATCAAACGTATTTTATTTTATAGATAGATATTCAACATTTAAACCTACATAATCAGGTGAAGTAAGAATTCTTGGTAACTAGCACCATACTTAGGTACCTTGTCATCACTTGTCTCATCAATCACTTACCTGACAGCGATACCTCACATCCAGCTCAGAGCCTCTATATACCCCCTAGAAGATCCTACAGCAGCTGTCACCGGGTAAGACAGAACAAGTCACTGGATCAGTGTTGGTGGCCTCTTTTCTTTGATGTATAACAACAGTATGTTATCATCAGCATTGTAAATCAGTTGTCCCTGCTCTAATATACTACAGCTGTCAAACAGAACTACAAGGAGACAGATATACGAAACTATTCCTCTGATGTTTGTTGAAGGATCACAGAACTAATCCGGGTGCAATCATTTGTCATGACGTGCTGTGCTGCAGCCCTACACCAACCACATACAAACCAAAGACAGGAAAACCAGTGCATCGCTATATATCTCAATACACAGACACAACGGGACTTATTGCATATGCTCTGTCATTGATTTTGCTAAGATCAGAGGGAAAGCTTTTCTTGCTCATGTTTGGCATTTCCATAGAGTTGCAACAGTTACATCAATGTGAGTCAACCCTGACTGTGCCAAATAATGAGCTGGCATTTTAGGCACAAATTTCAAATCTTTCCTCACCAACACAAACAGCTTCTTGTTCTAACATTTCATATTCCTCCCATGCTTTTGTTTCTATTAATGACGGTATTGTTTCCACACGAAGGCAGTTCAGGCACACATAATGTATCGCTCTGTAGTCACTCTGAAGTCATTCACAAGGAGAAAAATACTGGTTACACACAGAGAAAAAGAACACGTGACTGACAGGCTGTTTTGCACCCCTACTCTCCTGTTCCTCTCTTTGACAGCAGATTAAACTGACAGACCCCGCCCCCACAACACACACACACACACACACACACATACACACAGTCTGGAACCACAGGCCAAACAGAGGTTCATAACAAGTCCTGGCAAGTCAACCGTAGTTAACTTAATGAGGGTAGTAGAGACCTCAACACACACACACACATACACTCACGCACACACACACACACATATACAACACACATACACACAAGCGCATGCTATCAAACATGATTATCATGCCGTTGAGTGAAACAACCAAAACATCATCTGAGAGAAGGCTTGGATCAGGTTACCTTGCTCCACTGACTGAAATCCATAGCTTCACATCAGAGGATCATAACCAGAGAACATAAACAAATACGTATGATTTATTTTATAATCCAAAGACTTAAGTTTTGATATTATTGTTTACTTTGCAGGTTATGAAGGATTAGCTACTGAGCCCCGGGCATTGTGGAGTAAGCTCATGTCATTTTTCTCATGTGACACTTGATACAGGCGTCAGACAGATGCATTACAACAAGTCAAAATGTAATTTTAGAGGAAAATACAAACAATCGTGAGTCGCCTGGGTTGAAAAAATGACATGTTGGTTTGGAAACAACACGTGCACATGCATAAATAGAAACAATGTTTGTGACTCCCTAATGTAATAAAAAAAAGACTCAAAGTCATCCCATATGATTTGTGCTTATTTTAGCAGCCACCCTTTCACTTCTATCTATTTCTGATGCACTTTCTTAAATGTGAACAAAGAAATGACGCAAACAACAATAGTTTACTTGGTTGCGCACTGGAAAAAACAAATATATCAAAGTAAAAGAAGATGCAAACACCATAATTAAAAAAAAAAAACTTCCACTCTGTTCAAATGAAGTTTCCATTGAAACAAACGAGACAAGAGTCAGGGTAGGATAACTGAGATATTAGACAACATTTATCTGAAGAGGGGTAAAGAATTGGGAAAGTGAACTTAAGGAGGCACAAATGGAAAACAGAAAGAATTAAAAAAAAAAAAATCATGACTGAGTTTAAAAAATGCTGCCATATCAGCACAGTTCTCCCTTTTACTCCTCTGTTGATCCTACAGTCTCTCTGCAGGACCTTGATGGCTTTCTTCAAGTTTGGTGCTGCAATTGCTGACATAAGCCTTTTGTCTGAGCCCAGCACAAAAACACGAGGAACCCAGAGGACCATCTGGGCCCAGAGAGGAACAGAGCAGTATGAGCAGGACAACAAGTGCACCGAGTTAAGTTTCACCACTGCTTTTACTCTTGCAAGCAAGTCTGCAGAGAAAGCTCAAGCACAAGCAGAAAAGCTGGTTCCCATGTCTATAGTATGTGTCTGTTTCTCCCTCTACATGTCTTATTTGAGTTCATTGACACTGTTTCAAAGAGGATTCATTCACTCTTAATGCTGCAGCCACTTTTTGACAGATAACAACACTTAAGGACATTAAACTTGACTAAAAAAAACATGCACATGTACAAAGACATGTGCATTTTCTTTTTAGCAATATTGCCCTGACGTTTAGAGACAAAGAAAAAGACTGATTTCATTTCATTCATCAGCTGGTGAGAAACCGTTGATATGTTATCTATAAAAAGGGACTGACTAATATTGAAACATGCCTCTTTGTGCAATATCGCAAACAACTTTTGAGGCTTGCGCTTTTCTGTGTCACACCTGTTTTTGGTGACACAAGATGAAAGCCTGTCTGCCAGGAGTAACGCTTTTTCTCAAATAATCTGGTGTCTTGGTTCACCCCCCCCACCCCCCCCCACCCTCACTCCCTCCTTCTGCTCCTTTCCTTGTAGATTTGTGGATGCACATTTCAATCCGGTGATTTTTCGGCTGGCCTGAGTCCACTACTGACTCTCTCTCTCTCTCACTTTTCCCTGCTCCCCCGCTCTCTGTTTTGTTTCTTTTTTTTTCCCTCTTGAGTCCTGAGACACAGTGACCCACTTCCAGTTCCTTCCTCTCTCCGAAGCTGAGTGTGTGTAAATGTTAAAGCAAACGGCTAACGGTTTTTGTTTTGCAGAATTTTTGCACTGGTAGCCCCCCTCCCCTTTGCTCTCACTCTCTCTCTCCCATACAACACACCCATCCCCACTCTTTCTCTTTCTGTCTCTCTCTCTTTCTATCTGTGCATGACCCAGGGAAGCGTCCTGTTTGGGAGTGGGAGTGGATAGGGATCTTTGCCATGAGTCATTACCAGGGGACCCCTGGCACTCGGCTGTACCCCTCCTCTGCATGCAAGGAATGCTAGCTAGATGCACTCCAGCCTTAATGAAAAGGGACACTCATTCAGATGCAGACAGCAGAACTTTATGAAAGTTTGATCGACAGCAGGGTGTTGACAAAGAAAAGCAATTTTGAAAGATGAGGAATTTCCAAGCGTAACAACTCCATCCAGAAGACCAGAAAATTGACGGTCAGGAGGTTTTTATGAGTCCTTTTTTCCCTTTTTCTTTTTTAGGTGTGCACAGCTGCACTTTGGGGCTGTGGAAACATTTGCAGGCACGCACAGAGCTCTGCCTGTCTGACATACTCTGTTATTAAACATGCATGCAACCTGTGTTGGACCTATACCTGCACAATCCATCCAAACATGAAAACAAAACAAAAAAGGAAAAAAAATATATATCGACCTTCCCTCTCTTGCTTTCTTTCTTGCTTTCTTTTTTCTTTCTTTCTTGCTTTCTCATCCTTTTTTTTCTTAACTCCAGGATCTCCTCCCTCTTGTTTTTCTCCCTCATTCCCTCTACCTTCCCCCATGGCTGAGTCTGGCAGGGCCACGGGTTCAAAGACGTGCAAGCACCAGAATGTAGGTCAGCCATCGGTGCTGAGTTACCGATTAGAAACAGCTGTGCGTTTGTGGGCCATTCTCCCTGTCTGCTGAGGCCAGCAACCATCACAGAGCAGTACTGAGGTATAACTTCACTTTTCAAATGCCCCCTGCTCTGAAACCCATGCACTTCGCTCCACTTTCCACCCCTAAAAATGATGAATAAGGGGGATAGCATGAGCACTTCAGTTATGGTCAGCTCTTATGATCTGTGCCCTTGGATTTATATGCAAACAAATCTTCTTGTGAGTTATGCTCATCACTCCTGTCCTAATGATCTACGTGTGTGCAGAAAAATAAAATGTGTTGGCATGTTTTTTTCTTTGCCAACATGCATCTTTCCTCCCTTTTTGCTCTTTCAGTTCTCTCATAAAAACACCCCTGGAGGTTCATTGCCCTCCTTTGCTCCAAACCCTTAAAAACAGCCGAGCATATCTGTGGTTCTGCCTATTGTTTTCGAATGAAAACATTGCTCAACTGCACAATGTGTTTCCCTCCTGCTGCTCTGGACAATGGCTGATGTGTAGCATGAATTAACTAGCGAGTGCCTGAGCTCGAGTCAAAGCTGCGGTGGTCCTGAAGGTGACACCAATACTAGCATGTCTGGATTAGCCCTCACTGCCCCTCCAGACCCGCCCTCATTGCCGGTGCTGGTTGTTATATACATATACATACACACACACACACACACACACAGAGCACCTGGGGGTAATTACCTGTCATGGCCCATGGGGACACCACCTGTCAGGGGCCTCAGCGTGTGTGTGGAGAAAAGAAAGATGGCTTATTTTTGTGGAGAGGAGCACCTTGCGTATAAATCTTCACGTTCTCTATGAAACAAGTACACACAGAGACCCCTCCCCAAAGCAAGAGACAAAACCACATGAGTGAGAAAAACACGCCACTTGAAGTTGTGTGTTAGGAAAGTGAAGTAGTGGAAGAGTACAGCAGGAAGGGAGAGCTGTGATGACTCTTCACACTCCAGACCCTTTAACACCCCTCCCTCCACTGCCAGCTCAGCACCGGATATGAGCCAAGCCCTGTACCTTGCAGCTGTGGGCCTAAAATGCCAAATGGGCAAAATAATGCTCACAGACAAATGCAGACACTCACACACACACACACATATCCACACATAACACACTCACAATGCAAATATGTGTGCAAGCATACAAAATGCATAAACAAATCTTCACATGCAATTATCATACTGTATACACAATATAATCCTGTGAGATGGGAGTAATTACAGTGGTGTGATGTCTCTGAAAATTGTCCCTGCCACGCCTTTAACCACTTGTGAGCCAGCTGATGAAAAGCTCAACATTTCACAGGTATTCACACACGCGCAACTAATTACTAGTGGGTGTGTGTACATGCATTTTTTCCCCCAGTGCTTATGGATGCTAATGTACGCTTAAGATTCCTTGCTAAGAGAGCGGGTGTATGAGTGAACTCAGTTTTTGTGTGCCTCAATTGTCCTGTTGTTTTAGTATTTGTCTTTTAATCTCAAGTCTCTCTTCATCTCAATGAGACTTCCTAAATAAATAAAAGTCAATGCTACTTCAAACACCAACGCAGGACATGGAAGCAGCATATTTAGCCATATTTTGGCAAGACAATGATTGTTAGGAAGATAGTGAGCATACGGACTGATACATTTTATCATACGTTTATTCACTTTCTTGCCACGAGAGTTAGTTGAGAGGATCCATACTACTGTTAGTATAAAGCTGGAACTGAGAGGCTATCAGTTTGGGTTAGCATAAAGAAGGGAAGCAGCAGTACAACACGTAACTTCCCATAAAACCACAAAATGTTGTTTTTTTACATCACTGTTTGTGTAAGGATTAAACAAACATGATAATTAGTAAGCTTTAGAGTTGCTGGTGGGTGTATTTTTTAAACTTTGGACATGCTATCTGCTTTCCTTTAGCCTACTTTTACTCTTTATGCTAAGCATGGGCTAACCAGCTGGTGGCTCAAGCTCCATACTTCTTCTGTTGAGTCTGGTCAGCATTGAATTAATGCACAATGATCTGAACACTGCTACTGTTCTCTATCAGAATGACTACAAACATGTAGAGCCACCTTTCAAGCCTGCGGGGGGTGTTTGATACTCAAAAGACAGATTTCGGGTGTAGCTTCACTTCCTCTGATTGCATTGAAATACCCAGTAAACAAGTCACAAAGGTAAGAAGCAATGGCACACCAGGGATTTGTAAATCCAGACATCCTGAAAAGGATTCTCAGTGGGATCTAAGACTCATATCTCAAACCAGAACAGAGGCTTCAGTTCTGCTTTCAACAAGTGAGCATTTTCAGTGTCTAATATTCATCCATCATCAGAAGAGAATCACACCCATTGGTGGGTGGTCTGTCACCGTCCTTCTCTGCTGCCCATCCACAAGAGAAGATAGGCAGGGTTTGCATATTTATAGGGAGGATGTTTGTTGTTAGAGACCCACTGTTTGAGTGTATGAATTAGCTTAAGTTCAGCAGTTGCCATAGTCACGGATATGGTTGTTTTATTTGAGCCCATTCAACCTCACATGCACACATCCCTGCCCCCCTTGGCTTCCTTGAGTTTCTGTAGCTGTATAGCTTTTTTTTTTTTTTTTTACATGGTGCTAGTGTCTGTGTTCAGCTTAATGGGACTTCACTTCCCTCACTAGTTGACCAGAGGCAACATATATAATTTAATAACTTGGTATAAAATACAAAAGACAGTAATCAATTTTATGATTTCCACATCTTTAACAACATAAGCTGAGAGGAACAGCCCAGTGCACGCACACTTTAGCACTGCTTGAGTTCCTGGAGTTCCCGTGGAGGACATATGCCACGGCAACATGGTGTTTGTCATGTGGATCTGAAAGCGACAGTCGATCCACCGCAGCACCCTGGCCAAGAAAGCAGAGGAACGCAGGAACCTGGAGGGAGTCCAGGTAAATAGTGCCAGACTTAGAGAGCAGTCCAGGTGCTATTGCTAGCGGCACAGAGAAAAGGTTGGAATGCAAGAGTTTGCCACCTTTCAGCTTCTTGCTGTGTGAACAGCCGTCAGCTCTGTGGACAGATCCACACCGGTGGAGAAAGCAAGACAGAAGAGGGGACACAGATGGGAGAATGGATGAGTGGAAGGGGAGGAAATAGCCTTATGGATGGTCTATGCACATACCAGAACACATTGTTGCCAAGGTGACAAGTAAATAACTAACTGTGTTTGTGCTCCAAAGATGCCAAATAACGAGCCTGTCCTCTCAAGAAAAACGCAGTTCAGATGATGTCCATACAACCTGGTTTCCTTATGAGGTGGATGTTTGTTGTGTGGAGGGCTAGTTAGATGACAAAGAGGAAAAAGCTGCAGGAGACTACTGTTCATTTCCTGTTTCCAACCACGAGTGTCATGTTTTCAACTTGGGGCATTAAAAAAAAAAAAGTACTGTTACATTTAACCGTGTTTTAAGTGATCATTTTGACCCAAACCATGATCCTACCCTAAACTTAACCAAGTTGTTTTTGTGCCTAAACCTAACTAGACCTTAACCACAGGGTTGTCACACCATAAAACAAAACCACCATAAAAGTGATGTGTAATGGTTTTGGAAAGCACCATATTACGCTCCTATGGGTCGTTCTGAAAAAAACTCTAACGGGTCATTCTGGAGTGCCGGTACAAATGAACTACAAATGATGTACAAATGAAGTGGTCATTTAATTTGAAGGGCTTGTTGTAAATTACCTGCATATATGCAACGTGTGGGAGGAAAAAATATGAAAAAGTCAAGTTGAATGACCTCCAAATCCTGACATCAAAAAAGTTTTTGATAGCCAGTGATATAATGAAAATGTGCATTTTTACAAATGCTGCTAAAAGGCATCCAACTTAGTTATATGCACTGGTGATATAGGTACTTCCAGTTTTTTTTAAAAAAAAAAAAGATGTAGTAACTTCTGCGATATTTCATCATCTGTTAACATTATTTTTTCTATTTCCATGAAAACAACCAAACATCATATGCTCATCACATATGCTGACATAAGCATTGCTGTTACTAGGTATGACTCAAACAAATGTGACTGACAGCACGTTGAAGCCGCAGCATGAGAGCTGACAGGGTGAATACTGTCTTTTAAAAAGAAAGGCTGATGGCCTTCTGAGGTCACCAGAGTTGGACCAACCCCCCTCGCCCCCTCAACCACTTCTAAATGTTGCTGCAAAACATAAACATGAGGATTGAGCACAATGATTGTGGAAGGAAAATGTCTAGACTGGATACACAAATGCGTGCGTGTGTGGGTATATATGTGTTCGGGGACTGATCTATGTATCTGAGATATTCAGACTGAAAGAAAGAATATTTGCTCAACCTCAGTTTGAATCTGAGCAACATCAAAGGTTTCAATTCGAGGTTGAGATGAGTCTCATAGGCTTACTGAGGTTTTGTTATGTGATCAAAACTGCCAGCTATACCATGAGAGCACCCTGCCTCAAAATCCCAATAATATGATGCAACTGAGTTCTGCAAATATATCTCATTCTGCTTGTAGATGAAACAGAGAAATCAAGATGAGGAATTTAAAAAATTTGCTTTGTGTGGTAAGATTTGTTAACAATTTTTGATAGAACATTGTAAGGCCGAGATGTGAAAAACATTGGATCAGTCAACTGGATGTTACGTTAGTGTATATGTGTACAGTAGGTGTATACATAGCGTGTGTGTCAGCCTCTGTTGTGTTCACACCCCACCTTGCCCTTTAGGAAGATTTTCAGACAGTTAACTCTTTGGTATTTCTCACCAGACACAGGATGCTCCTGAAAATGCAGTGGGGGAGGGATGACGGGACATGTTATTTCAATGACTAAGTCTTTTTGTGCCAGTTTCAGCTTTGCAAACCATGTTGTGTATTGCATCAAGCTAAAGCTGAATGGAAAATTTTGAATTGCAGGTGTGAAATCTCAAGGAACACCTTGTTTGTCATGGGACATAATTAGTGCAGTGAACATAAGATGTTGCTTGAGACCAATCACAGCGTGCTTACGCTAATACGATGTGACCTTTATTCAGTATGGGCATGAACACTGGATTTATGATCTTAGCCACGTAATAGGCTTTAACTCTGTCAGCTCGGGGTTTTAGCATCTGTTTCAATGTAGACAAGACCTATATGGCTTGTTTTGTACTTTTGATTGGACCGCAACAGCGGGGCCAACCCTACAAAAACACAAATGTCTTACCAATGGTGTCATTTTATCACTCCCCTTGGCCGGGTGTCGCCACGTGTCACCACTTCCTGTGTTTCATACACGGTCCAGCTATACCCTAATTTTTGACCTAGTCTTGTTCAAAAAGCTTTTACCACTTCACCAATAACCTTGTTCAGATCCTGTTGACAGAAAATGAAAAATGTGCCCTCTCTGCATTTACATTAGTGGAGTGGCATTAACAAACCTAACCCTGATGACATGTGGAAACAAAATGGTGGACAGCAGACAACAGTGACCTTTGGCCTAAAGGATGGAGTGGAGGATGGGGGGAGTGAGGGGTGAATGGCGCTTGCAAATGGGAGGAAGGTAGTCAGTAAACAATCAGCGTCAACAAGATAAACAACTCCCCAATTCTGCAATCTCCCATCCCTCGTCTCTCATTAGTTTTCCTGATTAACGGTCACTCTGGAGTCGCATTAGCACACTGTACCAGATCTGTGATTTTCCACAAGCATGGACCCAAACAAGATCAAGCTTTAATATGAAAGTAAACACAGCACAAAAGAGATTGTTTAACCTTGACATTCAGAGAGTTGACCTTACTGGGCTGAAGATTTCATTGAGGTAATCTCTACAACATGCACATTAAAAAAACCCCACAATCTCAAGATCTGTAACCGTCCTAGTTAAAGGAGGTCAATAGATAAAAATTAAATGACACAAATTTAACCATGTCCTTGTGACCCAGCATGTCTGCACTGGCTCCACTGCTCAAGCCTATTTATTGTTGAGGGAAGGTTTTACGAGCCCAAAGCATTACTGTAAATGCAATGAAACTGACTGAGGACTCCCATTTATAAAAAAAAAAGAAAAAGAAAAAAAAGGAACAACCCTTCAGTCACATATTGAAAGCATTTGGGTAATTTCCTGAGAACATCACTTTGATTGGGGGATTATCACTTTGAGACTCCCTGCCATGGCCGAGGAAGCCGAAAACACATGTTGCTGATATTTTGTCCCTCAGACATGCCTAAATATGGAAATTGACTGAAGCAGGAGAATGAAATGTTAAACTCTCATTTTATGATTTTTTAAAAATGATGGATTACTATAGAATATGGCTGCACAATGAAGAATATGTTTGTCATTATTGTTAATTCTTGACAAATTAAAAGCCTTAACCTTCATTCTGTGGTTTTGCAGCACAGACCTTAGTGTGGAATGCATAAAATGTGACTCAAAACAGTTTGCACAGTAATACACAAGTAAACCAGGGTAAGGGGAAATTAGACGATTTTGAGGTGAACATTTTAACGACTTAAAAAGACCAAAATGTACATGCCAGTAGTTTCAGTTGACTCTGAAATAACTATATTAAAAGATAATGAAACTGACAGCTGCTCAAAACAACAGATGTTACCTTATAGTTACTGAAAACTAATGCAGCCATCATAAAAAGCCCAAATAAAACTCTTCCTTTGTTGATTTTACAATTTCATTTTTTTTTTTTAAAGTGGTAATGCTTTTGTTTACTGTGCAGATTTGGTCACTGATGATCTGCGGCACAAATGTTAGCATTGGTCAGAGGCCAGCTGGGGACCGGTGGGGTTGACGGGATCGAGATGTTTAGGTAAGATAAAAGATAGAAGAAGGAAAACAAAGAAAGAGAGCAGAGAGTAGTCGTTTGGCTGACAGGCCTGAGGCAATGAGCAATGCAAGGCCTGAGCCACTATGATCAGAGTGCATGCAGATGATAAGTCTATAAATAGCAACATGCAGCAGGAGGGACAAAGGCTATTTCCTTTCAAATGATGCAAAAGCTGGTTAAATTTTTGTACTGTGACAAGGTCTTTAGAACATGACCAGTTATCGTTGCATATTTCTTCCCATTTTGGCCCAGTGACGTCAAACACACCAGCAGGAGGACTATTTTTACCGTAGTATTATTATTATCAAATATCACAAGATTTGATTACTAAGCTTATATCACCGGGAGGGTTTATAAGATAACAATAAACACTTTATTCCAACATTTTTGTGAGCTGTAGGAACTTAAAAAAATATTTATGCAAGTTTCAAACATGCACACTTCAATTATTAAAATAGATGGCAGGTTATTCATTTTAAGTGAAAGCAATGATCACGTGTATGTTAAAATGCCCTCGCTGATCAAAAGGATTTTGTCCATTTTTTTCTGGGTTTGCAGCCAAAACTCCACAGATGTCTACATGACAGTGATTCAGTTTCCATTTTAAAAGCAGTTTCAAATGTGATACAGGCTGAGATCCAAGCAGCTCAAGTAGCTGTGCATGAATTTTTCAAAACCAGATGTTATTTTGCCAGTCTTTTACATTCTAATTGAACAGAAGGCATGTTTTATTCCTGCCTGTCTGCTTGATCAGCACTCATTAACAATACAAACCCTTTTATAAAAAGGTCCTTGATAACTGAGATGATTGTCAAAGCATGCCACTGAATAATTAAGGCAAATGCAACAGCAAAAAGTCACATGTTTCCACTGAAGTTCACATCAGTGGGATGAAACAGTGCTTCTAAAACTGTGCTGGGTGAAATTAAACTTCAAGAGAGTTAACATGCATAAGTTGGTGAACTGCTTACTACTTAGATAAAAGATCCATGCAGGGTCAAGGTTCTTTCAGACATTTGCACGATTGCACTGACCTCCAGGGAGGTCAAACAAATGCTCATACAACAAAACCTGAAGTGACAAACACCTTGTGTGACTCAATAAACTTGTGGCCTCCTGCAATCATAAACAAGCTACAGATGTACAGAGTTCAGTAGAACAGTGTAACAACGTCACTGCATATGTTGGCCTATGATAAGAAGTGTATAACTTGCATAACTTCTCTATAATTACCCCATGAATAGTCATGAGGTGTAGCCCAAACAGAACACCAGCTTGACCAGAGAAAATGCAACAACTTAGTTGTGAAACATTCTCACAGTGTGCGCATACTCTCACTATGACTGTACAGCGGCTGCACTGTCTCAAACAAGGATGTTGTGAGGCTAATTTGGTTGCTTGTTTACTGTCTTTTCACCATGGAGAACGTACATACAGGCAGGACAGCAGACGCTATTCTCCCATGAAAAGCTATCAAACCGCCTTATAAATAAATCATTGTATTCCATTAAGCTTGAGGAGTGACACAAAAAAGAGCAAATATCTCCCCTGGTCTGATCTGTATACAGTGAATTAAAATTGCATGGGAGGAGAAATCATTAATAATCTCAGTAGCAAGCAGCCTTGCTGTTTAAGTGGGTATCAACAGGTCAAACAAAAGATAGCTAATGGAACAGAAGCTATACAGCTCATTTTGGGCCTTTATAGCTGTCTGCATCATGACAACATTTACATGTTTTTTAACATTATTCTAATGGGAGTTAACACTTCACTCAGACGAGACTAAAATTAAGTCATGCAAAACGCAGGCAGACAAAACACAGGAAATAAAAGTTCTTGATATATAAATTCATGTACAGCAGCTGAATGTGGTTTCTGCATGGCTTCAGCTGGGTGAACCAAATATAATCACATTTTTTTTTGGAAATGTCAAAACATCTACTCTCACCCTCATCCTGAATGCCTTGTGCAATTTTGAGTTTACTCATTTTACAGTTTAATACTGTAGATACACCTGATGTAAACTGATTCAGTTAAACGCAACAGCTCTGATTTGCGGCCTTTTTTCAAAGCTGTAGTTTTTGGAGCTGCTAAATTGTATTGTAGAATATTGAGAGGTGTTTCTAACATAACACATATATAATTAGAAACAAGGCAGCAGGATGCATATTCATATAATGTGGGGCATTCTATAGTAAAATATATTGTATACAAAGAGATATCATTCATTTTATCACAGCTTGTATATGTTTGTTTGTGTGTATGTCTGTCAATTACATGTTTTTACACATTTCTTTATATATTTTGGGGATTATTTAAATTTGCACATCTCTCTCAGACAGCAACAAATTTAATATACAATTTGTACTGCAATTTATGACTAACTGTCTGCAGTACAGGCCCCATGAGGTTTGACACTACAACAAAAACAACGTTTGTTGCTCTGGTCTTCAAGGGGTTTTTTTCTGTATCATTGACAGTAAAAGTTACTTTCCTCATAATAATGCCTTTGTGATTTCTTCAGCATGTACCCCAACAATCTGAGGCACAAACATCTGGCTGCTGTAGCACTATAAACTGCCTGCCAGAGCAACCCACATTTATACTCTGCAGGCACTCCTGCTGAGATATTCATAACTCTTCTTTCTTGCTCTGGCAATTGTGACACCTTCAGAACTCCCACAACTCTGAAGCATGCTTATTACACAGCTGAGGGTTTGCAGTGAGAATAAAGCCACATTTGCCCTCTGAGGTGATGCACTGCTGCTACAAGAAGTGCGGACTCAAGCCACACGACATGGACTTCAGCCAGACTTGATACGTTAATCTTTACGACTTGATTGGACGAAATAAAATAAAAAAAAATAATAGAAAAGCTTGGACATCATCACCGAATGACTTGTGGTTTCATTTGGATCTTGGATGAGTTCTTCTCCAAATGCAAAATATTAAAAATATTATAAAACAGAGTGCAGTGAATTTCATAAGACAATAGATATCATTCGTATCAATCAAACAGCATCCACTTGCATTGCATGAGCAGGAGGGAAAACTTTGATTTGCAGCAGACATACAACAAATGATACCTTGAATTATCACATTTGACTGTAAAAAGTACCCCATATATTAAACAAAAACAGATGGCAACTTGCAAAACAAAATTATAAATTGTCTCAAATTGTGTATTACATATAGGCACACCTGAACATTTTTACTTTTAAATGTTATAACTATATTTGGAAATAAAAGATAATTAAAGACATTAAAGATTAACCAGAAAAACATTCTCTACATCAGTAAATATACTAATTTCTGTGTTCACGGTGTTTTGACTTGTCGATGTTGACTTGAGACATAAAGGCCTATACTTGAAACTTGTTTGTGACTTGCAAAATGACTTTCTCCCACCTGTGGATGCAAATATTTTTTACTTCTAGAAACAAATGCATTCTGCAACCTCACGTTTTTCACGTGTTCCTCTACCTCATGCAAATAACAATGTAGGCTAGCTCGGTCATTTTTTTATATCTTGGCGCTCATAAACCAATTTCTGTAGCCTCTTATAAGACTTTCAGAATGACTTGGGCAGGAAATGAGGATGATAGGGCCTGTGAGTCATTCTGCCATGTCACACAGTCTGATGAGAAATAGCTGACATATCTAAAACAACCTCGTTGACTGTACGACCGTTGGATGTACTTTACTTCACGGTCCAAATCCAAAAGCATACTTTTTGAGAAGTTATCAAATTTGGCAACCCGGACAACAGACCAAGTTCAACTATGAGACACGCCCAATATATCTAGCAGCCAATCACAGGCTGGTTATTCGTGATCCAACCAATCAGCTACAGAGGGGGCGGGCTGAACAGGCTGTTGCTAGGGCATGTCCCTGATGACTTGTGCACTGTCTGACCAATAGAATCGCAGCTCAAAGCCTTTAGCCTGTTCATTGGTTAAACATACCGGGAGAGCCCGCCTTCTAAGTTTTCTAAGTGGACGAATGTGCGATCAGTCACGTCCCTTGAGTTTTGTTAGGTGCTGTTGATACTGTAGTTTGGAGTCATCAAGACTCAGAAGTGAATATAGCAGCGCACATACATCGCTCTGAAGTAGTTTTTTTTTTTTTTTTTGAATTTCCATTCCATTATTTTATGACTTGTACATTTGTGTAAATAGATTGTTTCTATTTTTATAACAAGACAACAACAAGATGGAACTTAATTCTCTTTTAATTCTGCTGGAGGCTGCAGAGTACTTGGAAAGAAGAGACAGAGGTATTTCAAGCTAAACTGACAAGTTGACAGGGGATTTCTACCTTAATATTCATAACGACAATGGAGATATGATAGATTGACAGCTGTGTTTAATATTCTCTTACGTGTGAAGTTTTTTACTGGCACTGCCATAGTGCAGGTATGATGTCACTTTAGAGACAATGGGACAAACGATGGGTGCAAACTGGACCCGGTAGCCTGTATGCTAGAAAAGAAAAGCTATAACGTATGTTTTTAAAGTGTGTCATGTATTCATGAGTTGTGTTTGCATTATTTCTAACACAGGCCAGCTCTAATATATACTCAGAATGCGGTATTTGTTTTCTATTCATTGTAGGGAAATGAGTAAACAAGAGTGACATTGAGAATATGTGACTGTATCATAATGACACTTACTCATATATGGCCATGGAGCATTAACTGTGTAAAAGAGAGACCTAGCCGAAATCTATATGGATGTATTGGAAGCGATTATAATGATTATCGATCACGTTTTGTTCCTCTGTAGCTATTTCATGTTTCACCATCCCCCCCCCCCCCCCCCCCCCCCCCTTCTCCTCCTCCTCCTCCTCTTCTTCTTCCTCCTCTTCTCCCCTAAAATGACTATGACAGCTTATATTGTTTCGTTTTGCTTGCAGACACCCCCAGTAAATGAACATGCATGTTGTCTTGTTGTCTTTCTCTCGATAGAGGCAGAACACGGTTATGCGTCTGTTTTACCGTACAGTAGCGACTTCTCCAGGAAGAAAACGAAAGCCTCGCCAATCTCCAGAAAAACTCAGAACAATAGGTAAATATGAACGCTTGTTTTCCCTTTTTTAAAAAATTGCTAGCATGTGTGTATATGTAAAAAGCGTGCATACACATAGTGGAAGAGAGCTGTTTTCATGCCATCTTTCTGCTGCCGGGGCTGGGCTCTCTTGTGTTTTGGTCCCTCCAATAAACACTGCCACGCGTACACTGTCAACTCAGCTGCTCCCACTCAATACAATCTCAGTTCAAGTCAATAGGCTTTATTGGCATGACATTTGACATGTAGTTGCCGAAGGACAATTACGATTATGAAAGACAAAGTCGAGTAATGAAATTCACAAAAAATAATGTGAGCAACAATGTTCGTGTGACGGTATATTATACTATAACAGAATACAAACAGATATTGAAATAGATGAATGAAATAAAATAATACATATATAAGTGATCAAGTCAGTGTTGGTGTAATTTCAATGTGGCTTTAACAATGCGAGACAAACACATGCATTACGAGTGTTAATCTACTGATAGTAAAATAAAGAGATTAGTCAGCTGTTAGTCTATAAATAGCAGCTTAAAAACAAACAAACAAAAAAAAAAACCCAACATGTGATGTGGACAGTAAGTAGAATATGGCAAGTACACATATTTATATATGTGTCTCTGTCTATATGTATGTCACACACACACACACACACACACACACACACACACACACACACACACATGCACATTCACACACTCAGTCACATACCAAATCTTTCCCATGCTGACAAAAAACATGCACACAACCTTTCATATCCGCACGCAGTCTCGCAAGGCTATCATGCTTTCACCTGCAAAGCTTTGAAAGGCCCTTTTTCACTAATGTGGTTAAGAGGTTAAATGAAAGTAAATGTCCCTTGTCAGACCACTTTTTTTTTTTCTTTTTTTTTTTGCTCTCTCTCTCTCTGTCTCTGTCTCTCACACGCACACAGAGTGTTCATGACGGTTGAGACTCAGCAGATTGAAGCCTCTGATCAGAATATTTAACTCTCATTAATGCACGTTTGAACCCGTTCATGCCGTCTGCCACTAGACACTGAGACCATCACATTCTGTGACCTGTAGTGTCGGTTTAGGTTTATGGATGAGGAAGTGAGGAAGATTAGGGTAAGATTATCGGGGTAGGTAACAGAAACTGATGGGTGACCAAATACTGTGTAACACCTGACTGTAATTACACTGACTTGTTGACTTACATTACTAAAGTAAATAAATTGAAGTTTCACTTTCGGTTCCATTGTGCTCTGCTACTCTTCATGGGATAGCTGGATTGCTGGTAGAGGTCATTTAAATGTCAGTAGGTTAATATTTAATACAATAATTCTTGAAATGAAAGGCCTCCTTAGTAGGTGGCTCTTCGATTGCACAAAATTGGCCCACCATCTTTAAAATGATTGAATCATTTTGGGACACGCCCTAATCAGGAATCCCCTTTGACGTCATATGATTCCAGTTTGGGGATTTTTTTTTTTTTTTTACATCCACATAATGTGCAAATAATTGCAGTTAGTTGTAGTTGGTTGTTGTCCATGAACTTCCTAAATGTATTTTCGGAAACATTTCCGTGATGTGTTCTGCCTGGCGTTGATCCGAAGAACACCAGCGCATCAAGACCTGATGAAAAGATCAAATTTCCTGTTGGCTAATATTAGTTTAGGGAAGCACATCGAGGCCCCCGATTTCCTGAGTAGTGAATGTAAGAGTTACGTCACTGCGCGCACATCATCATGTGGTGTCACTGTCGTAATTACACTGTCAAAATCCCTTTTTTTTTTTCTTTTCTATTTTTTTTCTTTTTAAAAGTGTGTAGTTTTGCAAATCTGAAACTTGATATTTGGTGTGGGTGTCTACTCGCTTTGTCACAACAACAACGTCCAATCCGGCCGCTTTCACATTCCTCAGATACAGTGTCTGATGGCCTGACACAATTATTTGCAAGTGTGTGTGGGTGTGGTTGCTAAAACAGACAAACACATAGGCTACACACAGTGACACGACACACCAGCTTGCCAGGCTTCATGCTTGAAAATGAATATAAATAACTCGGATGAGAAGAAATAGCTTGACTTTTTTTTTTTTTTTTTGCAACACTGAAATCCACTAAGTGGAAATATTTTCCCACATTCACACCCAGGGTGCTTTGGGAATGAGCTGGCAGTTTTACATCCCATAAAAAGCTGATATAAGACTAATTTACAGGCCTTTGATCACTTGTGCTGACTTTATGACAGAGAGTCCTTTGCATGACACACCGTTCTTTTACATATCATGTAAAGGTGTGTGTGTTAACCTGCTGTTATTACAGGTCCGTGAGCGTTCCCTTCCTCTACAGCACTATATGATTTCCTGGTCATGCCCTTTGCTTTGACTGGGACGTTTCCCCCAATTTGTGCAGGTTTGAATAGCTTCACTTCCTCCATGATGGAGTGTAAAGCCCTTTGTCGACCCTTTTTGGAAAAAAAAGAAAAAGGAGTTGTCAGGTTTGGATCAGGTTATCGGGAGCAGTGCAATCATCCTGTTGCTGCTTCTGGGGTGATTTTGTGCCACTTTTATCCCAGTTGCACGGGCAACTGTAACCCCCTTTTTTTTTTTTTTTTTTTTTTGGTGCAGCGAGCAGCGTCGTCTTCGAGGCGCCTCGGCCTCCTCGGCACAGCTGTGGGAACCACTGCTTCACAAGCACAAGGGCTCTCGAAACAGCGGAAAATCTGAAAAGGCTTGTTGTCAGTCCGGCCCCTTTGTTGTCGCTGTTTTTGTTTTTATTGCCGCGGTATCCATGACGGTCTCATGAACAGAGGGCCTGTTTCAGATGGACTGCAGTGCCCTCGCTGCTCCCGGCTGCACATCATAATAGGGCTCTCCTCGGAATAGCCCACACGCTGAGGAATTCTGCAGCACCGTCTAGGCCTCCAGACGTCTGAGTGTGTTTTTATCCATGTCCACACTGCTGTTCAGCCAGCATGCAGCAACAACAGCAATGTGTGCATGCTGTTTGTATGTGTGTGTGTGTGTGTGTGTGTGTGTGTGTGTGGGAGCGGGAGGAGGAGGAGGAGGAGGAGGGGGGGGGGGGGGGGGGGTGTTGTGCAGAGTCACAGATACTCTCTCTCTCTCTTTCTCTCTCAGGGCCTTTTTTTTTTCTTGCCCTCTGCTGCACGCACTCTGACAGATGTCACACAGAAATGGAAAAAGATTTTTTCAGAATTAGACTGACTATTACCAGAATGTGTAAACACGCCTTTACATTGCTTGTTTGTGGCCTTTAGTTCCGCTGCAAATCAGCATGAATATGCAACACATGAGGCCTGTTTTTGACAAAAATTCAACAGTACAGCCATTCTAACATTCAAAAAATAAAAAATAAAACCTCTCAGAGCCACCTGGAGGCAGAAATAAAAAGGAAAAAGCAGCATTATTTTCCTAAATGTTCTACTGTTATTTGTCTTTTTTTTTCTTTTTTTTTTTTTAGCTCCACACTTTCTTGCTATCATCTGTCTTGCATTTAGATCCCGACTCTCACGTCATGTCATTTGAAGTCTGTGTAGTGTTTTTGATTTCAGCGCACTCTCTGCCCTGACACTCACCCTTTGTCTTTTGTCTGTTTGCCCTTTTTTCAGATCGTCGCACAACGAGCTGGAGAAACACAGGTAAGGTGACATCTTACCCCGCCCCTGTCTGTCATATTTATCTGATCTGCTCGCGTGTCTCTACCCTTGAATTCCTAACATACGAAGCGAAGCGATTGGCCGTCTGCAGGTAAATGAGATGAAATATTTTCACCTCGTTCAAGTCGCGGGTCGGATCAGAGGTCATCTTCAAAGAGGCAGAGATTTAATCGATTAATTCCTCACGTCTGAAAAAAAAAAAAAACTGATAACTGACAAAAGCTGATTTCAAAGAGCACCTTCATGTTGATTAGATCTGTCTCCCGTTTTCACGGATGAAACTTGTTGCCATAATCTCTCACCCACACTGACACTGTTGAACGGACGAGGCGTATCTGGCGAATCTGGACCCCACCCTCGCCATGTCATTGTCATTTCTTCAAAACTTGAGAAACCCACAGACTCATATAGAAACGATTCCTCTCTCCTCCTCATCTCGCACGCATCTCACTCTAGCTCACAAACAGTTTTTTTTTCTTCTTCTCCTCCTCCCTGCGGGGTACAGTGTTCAGCTCGTGGGTGATGTGATATCCTCGCTCACTGAAGACACAGATGTCTGCTTTTGCTTTGTTTTGACTTCACCAACAGGGGACGTGACTTCACAGATCAGGGATCTCTGGTCAGGAAGCGAAATTTCGTCTTTGATACAACAAAGCCTAGATGCTTCAGAGGAGACTCTTTGGTGGAAGTTGTAAAACACTTTCATAATTGTGTTTTTTTCGCTGCCTCTTTGCTTCAATGTCACCCCCCCCCCCCCACCTCCTCCTCCAAGCTGCAGCTCTCACAGATTCTTTAAAAAAAAAAAAACACGCCTGGCCCGAGAGGATTTAAGAAAACAGCTGATGTGACTTTCAGCATGTGAGCAGAGGCAGAAAAATGGGTGTGTTTGGCTGCATGTGCGTGACACACTGTCACCCACGTCGAGGGATTAGAGTTTGCCAGTCACATGTCTGGGAGTGAGTAATAGATGTGTGTGTAGAGCGGCGAGAAAAACATGTAAGGACATATTCCTCTCTCTCTCTCTCTGACCTGACAGACAGACAGAGAAGGCCCCTCGGCTGATTACGCTGCAGGTGTTGAGACACAGCGGTTACCTCATGTCCGATGACGGGTGTGGTTAGTTAGAAAAAGAAGTCGATGTCCAGTTGAAATGACAAATGCAAGTGCCAGTAAAAAGTTCAGAAAAATCAGTTTACTCACTTCCCTTGTCATCACTAAGCCCACAAGTTTCTAAAAATGTATCGCTTTTTAACTGTAATGGTAAAATATGAGTTATTTTGACTTATTCACTAATATTTTAGTGATGATGTAATAGCTTAAAGAAAGGAAATCATGTTGAAACGCTCCGTAAGTCACACTGAACCATCCTTAGTGACAAGTAATGTATTAGTCTGTATTTAAAAGTACTTTCCCGCCTTGTTTTTTTTTTTTTAAATCCGTGACTGTTTTGTGTGACGAGGTATCATTAGGAACAGAATGCATCCTGATTCAATCCCTGTCTGGACCTGCGGACTCAAATTACATGGTCATTACACCAACGTGCAGGTGTTAAAACTTCATTCTTTGGTACAATTATTTTAGAGGGTATGAAGGTGTGAAACACCTATCATTTACTGGTTCCAGCTTCTCAATTGTGAGGGTTTGCTTGTATTTCTCTATTGTTGGTTGGACAAACCAAGCGATCATGTTGGGCTTTCAGAATGCTTTTGATGAGTGTTTTTTGCTCATTTTTCACATTTTATAGATAAAATGATCAATCAAAAAAAAAAAAAAAAAGAGTCATAGTCTCACTGATATAAACTCATAGTCTTCTCTGCTTGATCTCTGGCTGTCTGCTGTCTATTCATGAGAAAAAAACAAAAAAGCCTTCAGCTGTCCTGTTCAACCAGTTGAATGAGTGTGTGACCAGTTCAGATCATCAGCTCAGACTTTAATCTGCGTTAGTCCCAGTATCGTTTCAGAGAGCTCGACCTCCATCACGCCCTCAGACACCACTCCAGGGAGGTGCTGCTGTTGTTTCAAGCCTGACTCACTGTCTTTTGTTTGGTCATGTGTCTGAGTGTTTGGTTCACGCTGGTACAACAGAGCCATCCTTGTGCTGTATGTTCACGAGGTAGACTAGGTGACTGATGAATGTCTGGCTTTAGATGCCAGAAGGCGTTCGATGTAATGTGAGTTGTCAAATAGTTGTTTAGTGGTGTTATCTTGCGAGTTTGAATGCCAAAATTGTACTCTTTTTTTTTTTTTCATTTAACAAAAGAAGCCAAAGTTATCAAATGCTAAATGTTGTCTGAAAAACAAGCTGGAGTTCAAGAACTTTGCCTAAAAATAGTCTAAAAGTGGTACATTTATTTATTTTTTTTATCAGGAATTTAAATCAGGAACTATCTGATCAAAGATAGTAATAACTTCAAATATGTAAAAAGTCTTGAAAGTCAAATTTAACTGAGTGTCGGTATCTAATGTGGCAGCTTTCTGATATGTTTCTGTCTGAAAGTTTTCCATTTCCAGTGGACATCAGACTCTCTGGCAATGCTTAGCCATCTTATGCATGCTAGGTATCTCTTATGAAACCGACGGCTGTCTTGGCCGCCGTTCAGAAGGCGCCCTTGCATGTATTCGTGTAGTTATCAGAGCAGAGACGTCTGGTTGGGTGCCAGCAGCGTCTCACAGGGTCGTCTGTCGTGACGCAACCCGCTTATCTTCTGCAGCCCGAGTGCAACCATGACAGCTCTGCAAAGACCATCTTGAGGGTGACTCTGCTACTTTTTTTTTTCTTTTTTTCCTGTCATTGCATTAGTGGCACAGGCCAAAAGCTGTAGAACGTCAGCTTGACATTTCTGTGAAAACCAAATGCTACTGTGTGGTTGGTCTTCACTGGCATTACTTCCTTCCCATTTTCGACTTCAACCGCTCTTGATCACGCCTATGACGACTCATCTGCGCCACAAGTTTCCTTTTCTAGCGACGCCAAGCACTTGCGAAACTACAGACGTTTTTTGTTTTCCCACATATCACCTGTTTACGGGAAATCAGAGTCCGGTCGTGTAAGTCAAAGTGTCTGTTTGTTCTGCTTCCCTCAATTGAAGAAAAAAAAAAAAAAAAAAAAAAAAAAAAAAAAAAAGGATTTACAGCTCTATTTTTAACTCTTCAGACACAGACACCACCCATGGTAATCAGGTACTCTCGGTTTCAATTGTGAGATGACACAGACAGAGTGATGCTCAGAGTCTGAACCGGTTTGATCTCCCACAAGTAAACTCTGCACACTATAACCCGCTGCAGATACTGTGCAGCAACACCTGTTGAACTGAACTTAAAATTTACACACACTTTATGAACACAGTAGCCGGCACTACTCACGGTCTAATCGTCTCTCTAATTAAATTTACTCTCCCAGTGTCTTCCACTCCCAGCTGTGATAAATGACTTATTTGGCTTTAAGGAGCTCTTTCCCCTCGAGTGAAGCTGGCCTGTGTGTGTGTGTGTGTGTGTGTGTGTGTGTGTGTGTCTATAGGCCGGGCCGGGCACCTTGCTGAGCTGTTTGAGTTATGGGATGGGAGGGAGAGTCATCCACTGCCCTGTTACTTCACCTCCCTTGCCTTTTACTCTTTGTCTCCCTCTTTCTCCAGAGACCACATCTGTTTTTTCTGTTATCTTTTTTTTTTTTCCCCCTCCCTCTCCTCATTCTGGCGCTCCATTTCGCCCCCTAAAAGTGTCTGAGTCAGCAGAAACCTGAGGCAGTAAGGAGGAGAGTTGCGCTCTCCTTCTTCACAGAGGGCTTTTATCACTCTTTACCAGCCTTCCTGCCAAAACTCAAATGTGCCCGTTCTCTCGTCTTTTGAGGTATCAATCTTTTTTTGTGACAGTGAGTTTATGTGGAGGGCGTAGGGGACTTTGATGGGCCTGTTAATCTTGCTAATCTGCATTTTAATGTGGCTTGTAAAGCGCACAAACGTCATGATCGCAGCTAAGACTGAGGTCATTTAATATCCGCGACATGATTTTAAAAATCCATCCTTCCCCTCTTACAGGCTACATCAACAAAAAGGAGGCGACTCTCTGTGCTCAATGCAGTTTTGGTTACAGTGTGGCATTGGTGTGGCTCACATGTTTGCACGTGGCTTTTGTACTTAACTTCCTCAAATGTCACACTGTCAGATACATTCCTCACGAGTGTGTGGTGACCTGGAGTCATCAGGCTGGCGTGGGCAGATAATAAACCGGAGAGCAATGAATTATGTACTGAACACGGTGCAGTCATTAAGGCGCATGTCGCCATTTGAATACGTTCAAACCAGGTCGACCTCATGTTAGAGTTGACATCGGGCTGATACAGATCTAGATAAATCTTTTATCAATGTCCATTTAAATTTATATTGCAAAATAAAATGATTATGTTCATTACCACTCACTTTACTGATCATTTCCTTGTTGGTCTATAAAAAGGCCATTAAATTGTATAAAAGGTCCAAATGTTCAAAACTTCCTAGAGCAAAGGTAAAGTGCTTTAAAATTGACTTAAACAATTTATAAATGATCAAACTAGTTGCTTATTAAGTTTTTGAGCAATCATTCCTAGATACAAAAATAACTAGATGGGGAATATCTGTGTTTGTGAATGAAATACCTGAAAAAAATCAAGTGGTAATAGTTCACTTTTTGTAGTGGCTGTAATCCTGCTTATCGGTTTTCAGCATTGCCTGCAGTGGAGTAATTCAACCAGAGCTATTAAAAGGATATAGAGCCTGTATAAACTGCGATGATATATGTTGTCAGCCTTAGGATGCTCTTGATTTGTCCAAGTAGTTACACATTTACTGAAGTCTGTGGTGGATGTAGCCTCAGGACAGTCTGGGTTGTAAATGTGGTGTTGAAAAAAAGCAAAGTCTTTATGTGGACAAAGAATAAGAAACAGTGCTGGAGGTCAGCACAAGAGGTCACATGTGGAATTTCTCCGCCGTAAGGTCACCGGGTGCTGAGAAGTTCTCCGGTTCACTCAGGTCAAGCCCGGCCGTGGTCACAGAGTAACTGTTTGCGTAAGTCCTGTTGTGCTGCAGATGATGTTTTTTTGGGCTTTTTTTTTTGTACACTCACTGAGACATTTGAGTTTGTGAACGCGACCGCTGTAGACCTACATTTAGATGAGAATGGAACTGCTCCCTCTCAGGTGTCGCTGCTGCAGGGTACACCGCGTTTCTGTGTCAGTAAACTTGGTCAACTGCCGCGAAGCAGCTGATGCTCGTAAAAAGCGACAGCGCAGGACGCATTTCAGCGATATATCCCGATAACGATACATATCACGATATAACACGTTCTCTGTAAATTCAGTGAATAAACCTGTGGCATAATTTTGCAAATCACAGTTTTCTGTCCATGTCAGACTTTTCATAGCTTTCAACCACGTGACATGCGACACAAATAGACACTCTTCTTAGGGACTAACTCCTCGTTTTTTGTCTTGGCTGATCGGAGTCCTCTTCCTGTTTTGGAATTTTTACTTTCACTTTCCTCCACGTTTCTTTGTGTTGCCTTCATCTGCACCGGGCGGAAGAACACAAAGCACCCAAAAAATATTGGCCTAGAAATGCGCGACACCATGAAATAAACAATAGAACGTAACATGAAACGATATACTTTTTTTTTTTTAATCGTCACCCGATAAATATTATATTGCACAGCACTTTAGGTGTAGGTTTGAGGCAAGAGCAAAAACACTTAAAAAGAATAAATATCTATGCAGCACATCCACCTTACTACATGACACGTGCACCTCGATAGGTTTAGGATTAGGTTTAGGTTTAGGTTTAGCAGTGAGATGGGGTTAGGGTTAGGGTTAGGGGTTAGAGGTGTGTGTCATGCAACAGGCCATTACAGTGGGTGGGTGGGTGTCATCTAATAACGTGGGTGTGTCATGTTGTAAAAAGTGGGTGTGTCGTGGAGGTCTGCACGGCTGCAGATAGACCGTCCTCTCTCAGTAGGAGAAGGAGAAAGAGGAGGAGGCAAAGACATTCTTGAGCGTCTTTGCCGAAGGGAGGGACTGGAGGCAGCGTAGGACGTGGCTGCTCTGTGTGTGTGTGTGTGTGTGTGTGTGTGTGTGTGTGGAGCAGGCAGCCTGAAAATCAGGTCAGCAGAGTATGCACACATATGCTGGAATGCAGAGTTAAGTAACAGAGGCGGTTTCAGGGGGAGAATGTGTGGGTGGATGGGGGTCACGAAACTAGCAGACCGAGTATTACTAGAATGCTCTGCAGCCTCGTGTTCATTCAGCGACGCCTGTTTTTTTGGCAAGCAAGCAAATATTTGTTTGATTATGCATTGATAGATTGGTTTAGAGCCGCAGGCTTCTATCATAAATCAATCTATTTTTGTCTCTCTTCTTTATTCCGTCTAGTTTTATATCCTAAAACAGTAGTTCATGAGCCTACAGGTGATGACTCGGTCGACTTTTTTTCCCCTCTTTGGTGTTATTTAAAAAAAACAACATCTTGATAAGGTGTAAACATCCTGTAATTCACAGGAGAAAAAAAAACAAAATATTGAGGAATGTCTGAAAAAAAAGCATCATTTTGTTACGTTATCATCTCTGGACTCCTTAGATTTATCTTGCGACCCCTATAAGTGGCTCCAGACCCCCAGGATGGACCCCGCCCCACTGTTTCTAAAAAACAAAGAAAAAACCCTCCTCTCCAAAGTAAACAACAACTTTTACAGTCAACATGGAAGCTGAGATCTCCTCTCATGCCACTGGATTCCTGCGTGTTAATCATTGACAAGGATATCCTTATAAAACCAGAGAGCCCTCCATGTCAGGGGGGGGTGGTGTGAGGAGTGGGGGGGTGGGGGTGGTGAGGGGGGGAATGTGTTTATTGAGCTAGCCGAACTTGTCTCTGCTAGTCTAGTCCCAACATTTGTACATGTACTTCTCGAAAAACGAACGCAGAGGAAGGCAATTTAATGTCCAGGTCTGTCATTTGACATTGTGTTGAGATGATTCAGAGATGCACAGGGAAACCTTTCTCTTTAACTTCACCTCTCTCTCTTTCTCTCTCTCTCTCTCTCTCTGTTTGCTCACACGCTCTCCTCTTTAAATTCTATTTGACATCTGTTTTTCTGTTAACACCAGCGCAAGTTGCCGGTATTGAGGAAGGGAATTTGTAATGATCCACATTCGCACAGGGGATTGTTTCACTACACACATACACACGCACAAAAAAAAATAAAATAAAATAAAATAAAATGAATCTAATTAGAAGGCATTCCCAAGCACGCCCAGTGGAAATTCCAGTTTGCTTTGTAGTAATACTACTACGACAAGTGAACAACAAACTGCCTAATTCTTCAGTGTTTCCTGTTGTTTAATCACCAGTAAAGTATGCAGGGCCTTTTTTCTTTTGGTGTAATTCTTATGAGTGAAGTGAAGTAATTAGGCCCCTCCCTCTGTGTGCACTGCTGTTTTGGAGTATTCAAGTTTCTGTTTGCTGCTTGCGTGTCAGAGCAGAGTCATGTGAGAACGAGGCTCAATGTTCCTGCCGTCAGGAGAATGTGTTTATGGGGGACTTGTATCCGTCTGTCTCGCCTCACAGTTGTCACTGCACACAGCGGGTGGGTGCGGCATCCTCGACGACAGAAAACAAATACAGCTCGTCCCAGATGACTGCATGATAAAAGCCTCTCGTGTCTCCCTTTCGACTCACTGTTTACGCGTGTGTGCACGTTTTTTTTTTTTGTGTGTGTGTGTGTGTGTCTCGCTGGCGTGGGCAGCGTGGCAAACCACTCCGCCAGTTTCACATCAGGCTGCCTCAGTATTTTTCTACCCTCTTGTTTTTCTGAGGCGGCACATCAGATCTCTGTTAAATGTAAACATGTTCAGGGGCAGGGCTGGAGGGTGACAGGGAGACTGATGAGGGGCTGCTGAAAGATTCAGTGTACGTGTGTGTGTGTGTGTGTGTGTGTGTGTGTGTGTGTGTGTGTGTGTGTGTGTGTTTGTCGGCTGGCCCCTGGGTAGGGTCCCTCACCACCTCAAGCCTCCTTCCCTTCCCTTCCCTTCCCTTCCTCCATCTGTATCGTACTCCCCAGGAACCTGCCAGCCAGATGTGGAGCCACTCCAATGGCAACCCCAAATTCCACCACCGTACCGCGGTGATCCACACTCACACGCAACGCAGCCCCCACTTTCACTCCACATAACAGAGACACGCTGTAAACACAGGACCAGATGCAGAAAGGTTATGAAAACTTTGGAGAAGTTTTGGCATACTATTTGTTGTTCTATCAAAAGATAAGAAAAAAAAAAAAAGATGCTCTGAATTAAGAATTTTGCCACAAAATGAGATACAAAACTGCGACGGCAGAGTCTTTTAATGGGATTGGAAGAAACTCAAAGTTAGATAGTTCTGGTACTTGTTGACATCTGGGAATAAAGAAGCCACGCTACAACTAAGTTTGACACGTGCAGTCACACAATCAGACAAGTTGTAAACAAGGTCAGAGAGATTATTAGATTAGTTAACCACTTCTTTTTTTAAGGTGAAACCAAAACTTGTCCACCTCTTTGTGCAATGCACCAAATAGAAGAAGCACACCAAGGTTTGAATCGTTAAACTGTGATGGATGTTTACAACTGACAGGTCGAGTCATAATTTTACTGTTTGACTACTTCTTCTTCTTCAAATAAGGCTTTTAAAACCTGTTTGATTCGCCTCTGTCAGACTCCTTTAGAACGATTTAGCAGTTTTCCTGAATAGATTTATGAGACCAACGTGATTATTACTTAGTTCTTATAGGACACAAACCAGAGCCCCTTTTTTAGTGACTTCAAACAATAAATTTGATATTAAATCTTTCAATATAAGTCGACTAGGCCCTGCATCCTAGATGTTGATGTCTTACGTGCTCAAGTCAAAACAACACCAAAAGGTACTGGTATCGCATTTTCTTTTCTTTAAACCCAATAGGGACTAACCGAGTCAGCTCTAGCAGTGAGAGGAAACATTGCAGTGGTGTTTCTGATGACCTTTGACCCTTAGTTTAGCGGGTTTGGCTCCTAGCCAGACGAGCCACTCGGTCCTGTGCGTATGGGTGGAGGAATGCGCTGGGCTGCAGCGAGCTCATTAAACAGTGCAGTGAGTGAGGGGTGAAGGCCCGTTGTTTGCACTGGCTCGCCTTCTCAGGCCCTGCAGCGCTTTGTGTGCCGATAGACCCACCCCCAGCCCACAGCACTGGACAGTCCGGGGGCACCCCGTCGTCTCCAGGACAAACCATCGTGAGCGTTATGTGGAGACTGTGAAAGCGATCCTCTGGTGCAGCGCATGTAAATGCATCAGTCAGACGTATGCAGGCGGCCGCAGACGCGCAGCTTGCCTTTGATTTAAACAGCAAAACAAGATATTTCACGGTTGTTCTCCCTCCAAGGCCCAAAGTGTGAGCAGATCTGTGAGAAAGGCCTGGTGTGTACTCAGTAACCTTGGAGCATAAGTCAGCAGTTTAAATAGCTTGTTCTAGTTTCAGCAGTGTGCAGCTTTCTGAGCAAAAGTTCCCCCCCCCCCCCTCTTCGCTTTGTTTTGGCACTGAGCCCCTGATGGAGAGGGAAGAGGAGAGGGGGAGGGGGGGGGGGGGGGGGGAAGGCCAGAGATCAGACACAAATCATCCCGTGGTACTCTGCACGTGAGAATGGTCAGGTGGTCATTTCCCTGCAGACATGACTCCATGCAAATCAAATTGCAGATTTACTATTGAACCCTCAAATGTAGAGAAATTGCAGGCCATTTTTGTTTTTTATGTCTTTTTTTTTTTTTTTGCAGCTTTGCAATTTTCACAAGAAAACGTTGCAGTGTTAAAAAAAAAGTGCACTAAAATGAGCTTTTAACTATTCTTTAGAAGTTTGCTTTAAAATGAGATCATTTGAATATTGAAAACAGCCCCTGAGAGTCGTGTGTGTGCGCGCGCTCGCCTTGCAGGAAAACCTTGACTTTTTGCACAATGTCTGACACAAACAAACCAGAAATCTGCTTGCACTGCAAACCCTTATGCGACACCACACAACTACTCTTCTCACTGTGACACTATTCATGAGCGGAATATAAAAGACCGTCCTATTTCTCAAAGCCAGACAAATTGGAAAATTTGATGTGATTCAGAACCGTGTGGACCAGTCGGTGCGAACTGTCTGCTCTCCTCCATGGACGCAACATTCATCTGGTGCCACACTTTGCATGGCTGTTTGAGGCAATCTGATAAACATTGCGTGACCAGGGCTTGGCTCAGGAATAACAGACGTGAGGGAGGGAGGGTCCTGCTCCGCTCCAAATCGTCTGTGCGCTCTTGAAGAAAAATAGCGAGTGTGTCTCGCGGCGGGGGAACACGTGCTGCTGGGAGGGAGCTGTCAGGCACACACTGCCAGGTTTAACCAGGTCCTGTCCCGCTGATATGCATCGGACGGATGACGCAGAAACACAATGAGGACAGATAGAAGAAAGACACATTTAGTGTAAAGAGACTCTGCCCAGACCTGTTGCCAGCTTAGGAGACAGAAATACTTAGCGGATTGTTATCAACATTAAAAGAATGGGCACATTTGACATGAAGCCAAAACTACAGCTGGTGATGTAGGAAGTTAAATATGCCACTGAGGATGTAAAGAGTTTGAATTATACATGTGAAACTGATAACATGTTGACCTCAGTAGAAAAGAATTTACAAATGTATTCAAAATGATAAGATATCAGGGTAACAAGATCAAGATATGTATACATTCTCATTTCTAGTTGTTCCATTGAGAACGAAAATTCATACACAGTAGCTGATAACACAGCCTCAACCACAAGTTCTGGAGCTGTCAGTCATTTCCAACTTAAAACCCAAAACCTGGAAAACCTTGAACTGCTTAGAAAATGGAAATTTGAACATCCATAATTCCATAACAACCGGGCAAACTCCATCCATGCTGATGAGGATCATGCGATAGGATCAAAAGCTTCAGAGAAGCTACTAAACAGACCTTATGGAAAGATTGTTCTGTATATTAATGATTCCATGTTTAAGCGATTAGATTCCTTGTTTTGCATCGCGATTCATGTAAATAATCAGCTTCTCTGCTGGCCGAGAGCCCTCAGTGTTCCCATGATAGGTTATAAAACTATTGTAAGGAATGACATTTATACCCCTTTATATATTTTATGATTCTTATCATTGTCCCAGAAAGACTTTCGTTTTGTGCGAGCTGATTTATCTCCAGGTCACCACCGCCACCGCACAGTGTCTTAACACGGTCGTCGAGTGGCTCGTGCATCTGCTTTTGATTTGGAAGTTTATATCTGACAGCTTGAATAGCAAACAGGGCAGACATTCATTTTATTTTTTATGTGGAACAGTGATGGTGAAAGCGCATCTGTGCACATTTCTACCCTTTGCATGCCAGGTAAAATATGTGGTGAGAGTACAGGTGGGGCCTGTGATGAATAAGTCCATAAAAAAACACCAGAGGTTTCTTGGGGGGTGGGCAGTCAAGGGGAACGCCTTGTTTTTGTTTTTCATTAGAAGAGAGGGAGAGGCGAGGGGGGATGGGGAGGGGGGGGGGGTGCAAGATGGTTGCCCATTGGCTCAAGTTACCCTTTGGATGATGTGTGTGGAGCGCTGCCTAGTGCAGCTGAGCACACTGCACTCAAAGAGCCCTTTTTTCAACCCAAGAGAAAGTCATCCACTTGCTCGGACCCCACTCCCTTCCAAAAAAACATCCCCTCCCCACCACCCCCTCACCCCCACCCCAACCACCCCCATCCCCCTCCACCCCCTGCCCCTGCTGCAGACCCCCAGCTCCTTCCTGCCTGCTTCCCCTGGCTGGAGTCCAAATGCTTCATGTGGCCGTGACTGGGGCAGGTTGGAGGTGGGCCCCCACCCCTGTCCTCAGAAGACACTTGTTTTCCAGTGGGACGAGGGTGTGTTGGTGTTGGCAGGGTGGAGCACTGGGGTGGAGGGGTTCAGCGGATGGGGGGGTGGGGGGGGTGGAAGCGCCCCCTGGGAGAAGAGGAAATAAAAGAACTGGAGCACTTTCACACGCCCTTTTTTTTTTTTTTTTTTTTTTTTTAGGGGAACGCTTGTGTGCACCTGTAGAGAGGTAGAGATGGTTTGAAGGTCATAATCTAAAAATGCTTTTTTTTTTTTTTTTTTTAAAAAGCTACAATCAAGTCCTTAAAAATTAAAAATGCAATTATGATTTAAGACTTTGGATTATTATATTTAGTCCCTGAGACCCTCTTGATGCCCACTGGCCGTCTCTGGCTGACCTCTAAATGAAACAGACGGGGCTACTGAGAGGGTCTTACTCTATGTGAAAAACATAGGCGACGCCCTTCCTGAAAAAGAAACAGGGAAAAGACTGTGTGTGTGTGTGTGTGTGTGTGTGTGTGTGCATATGTAAAGAGTGTGTATTCTTGTGCTCTATCCGTGGTCTCCTGTGTGCTCAGCTCTGCAGTCGCCCCCCAGAAAAGCTTCATTTCTCTGATTAGGTTTATTGTAGTTGCAGCAATGGCCAGCGGAGACCTCGCATTGTCGGAGTTTGTTTACCGTTCTGCTGGAGTTAGCCAAAGGAACGGGAGAAAAAAGGGGGGAAGGCTAGCTCAGAACAAAGAAATGGTTCATGCACTAGCTTGACTAATGGAGGCTTGAAAGGCCTTTATGAGCAAATCTGAATGGACCAAGGACAGAGAGGGGAGGTAATCTACTGATAAAAATGTTGTGAATAAAAGGCAGTCCTTTGACATAATATACAATATCCGCACAGTCAGTCCGTGTCCGCGCAGAGATTAACTTTGCTTTGTCGTCACTGTCACTGAATTGAATATCCACATGCTGCATCCAGTGAGCTGTTTACTCGT
This sequence comes from Euthynnus affinis, assembly GCA_029490765.1. Taxonomy (NCBI): domain Eukaryota; kingdom Metazoa; phylum Chordata; class Actinopteri; order Scombriformes; family Scombridae; genus Euthynnus; species Euthynnus affinis. The sequence goes on along the minus strand of CM055838.1, from coordinate 17,011,305 downwards.
GGATCCGGGGTTGTTGGCCTGTAGGACTTTTGGCAAGGACGTAGGGTTTTCTGGGGCCACGGTTTGCATCTTGAGTTCAGCCAACAGTGACCAGAACAGATGAGAAACCTCTCAAAGCTGTCATTTTGCTCAATAATGATCTTTTGCTCCCTGGAGGACTGTGGCTTTAAGGAGACTACCCTTTTAGCAGGGTATAAGCAGGTTGCCATTTGGTGCATCAGTCAGTCAATCACGGACAGCGAGGAGGTCAGTGTGTCAGTCTACGGTGGTCCTGCTTTATGTATAGCGTGCAGGTGGTTTCGTGCACCGAAAGCACATTTTTATGAGTCAAACAAAAGAAAAACCACAGCTAAAAAAAAAAAAAAAATGAAAAGAAGGGATAGAGGAATATCGTGTAGATATATCGTGTGAATAGAAAAAGTTTTAATGTGTGTCACATGTGGGTGTACAGTATGAAAAGCTCTTGTTGATGAGGAAAGACATAAATGTTGGGGCACACACATGAACTCTGGCTTTGGGGCTGAGTGGTTGGTTGAACGTCTGGTCGGATGTCATCGACGGGCGTAGCTATTCTCAGTTTTAACACAGGAATCTGAAAGTAGTTTGCTGGAGCTTCTGCAAGCTTTTAGCACTTGAAAACATGCAAGACTCCTTGTTCCTTTGAACTCGCCTTTTCACAGTCAACTCCAAAATCAGAATGGAAACCAACCCTGATTATGTAGTATTTAGTCACCATTCTCCCTGAAGGACATAAAACTCGCAGTATACAAAGAGTATGATTTGTTTCTGTCCTTCGGGAGGGACATGTAGATAAGCTCTTTTCAGTTTGTTTGTGTAGGTGTCGTCTCTTCTTTTTTCTGCTGGTGGAGATGCTTGCTGACTCACCTCGTGTCCTGTCCTCTGTGTTTACAGACGTGCCAAACTACGGCTGTACTTGGAGCAGTTGAAGAAGCTGGTGCCTTTGGGTCCAGACAGCACGAGACACACCACACTGAGCCTGCTGAAAAGGGCCAAGATGCACATCAAGGTACTAAGAAAAAAAAAGAAAGAAAAAAAGACACACACACACACATAGTCTCACGCAGAATGCCAGACACGTACTGTATTCACAACAATTTGGATAATTGCTTTAATTGTTTGATGTTTATCGAGCAAAAAAAAGCCAAACATTCGCAACCGTAAACTGTATATAAAGATGGACGTAGCGACGTAGCAGTTAGCCGTTGGTTTACATTGGAGCCGTTTGAAATTCCTGCGGTCGGCGCTATCTTTTCTTCATTTGGAGCCAGCTTATAACGGCCGTGGGTGACATTAAAGCGCTTTGGTTCCAACTTGAGGATAAATTAAATATCTTTAGGGTTTTGAACCAGGCAAAACAAACAATTTGAAGATGTCACGTTAGTCTTTGGTAAACTACACTGAACTAACTAACCAACCCCTAACTCTTTTTCCTTTTTAGACTTCTTTAAGTGTTTTGTTATTTTCTAATCTTCCAATCAGAGCGGTTCAGGATCTGCCAGTAATAAAAATCACCCCAAGACTGAAACCCTTAAACAAATGATTCAGCAGAGTGGAACAAGCAGCACATTTGGTGACTGATCTTCAGATATGTGAAAGGAGATAATTTGGAAGTTTGTTTAAGGCCCCTCCTCTGCGGTTCATTAACTGTTGCAGCTCACACACACACACACACACACACACATACACACACACACAAACGGTCATGTAAGATACTTTAAACAACAACAACAACAAAAAAAAACACACGCATCAGCAGAAGGATCGGTGACTTTAATGCATCGGCACTTGCAGAATATTTTTGGATTGTTAATTCGTTGAAGATGAGCTGCACATGTGGGAACTGATCTCGCTGTTTACAAGCGGCAACAGCAGTCACAATGTGGTCGGTGGAAAATCCAGACATACCGAGTTTTAACCCTTCACTTCCTGTTTAGCGTGCATGTTGCCTCTGCTCAGAAGTCCTCTGCTAAAGTGATTCTCGTCACCGTGCCGTGCCTCATGTTCTCATGTATCACATCAGGGGCAACAACAACTTTGTGTGTCTCACTAGACGTCACTTTGATTCACCACCGAGAACTTTCACACACGAATAATCCAATCCCACGTTGAGTCAAACTTTTTTTTTACAAGAGTTTACGTTTATTTTTACTTTCTAACCTACAAACCCTCACACAGTCATATGGCCACTTCCCCATTACATGTTGAAATTTTTGTTATTGTTAAATACTCTCTTTTGAAACTTTGGCAGAGGCTCGGTTGGCAGGAGATGACATAAAACGAAACTGCTTTCATAGGCTTTCATGGTTTTATGTAATATCGTCATCAACAGCATCTATAGATATGATATGAATCCAAATTTAAGAAAAGGTGACGCTGTATCCAACAAGAAGATTTATAGAAGTAACCACTACAGTAGGAAGAAAACAACAACAGAAATATTTAGTATGCGGCAGTGACGTGTCTTTTAAATGTGAATGTCAAATGGTGGAGAAACACTTAAATTATATGCTGTGTGACTTTTTTACAGAGTCCCTTGAAAGGTCACAGTTGGATTTTTTTTTTCTTAACTTCTTTTGTGTTCCCTTCATGAAAGGTTTTGGATTCCTGTTGCAAGGAAATGTAAAAAAAAAAGAAAAAAAGAATGTGAGCGAACGCAAAAGTAGATATAAAAACATAAAAGACATTTCCCTTCATGACCTTTTGGATGGATGTGTAGATTTCAGTGGTATGGTATCTTTTAGAGTATGCAGTTTGAGTCTTAGCAAACACACTGATTTCTTTTTTTTGGCATTTTTGTGTGTCTTCTGCAGAAGCTGGAGGAGCAAGACAGGAAGGCTTTAAACGTGAAGGAGCAGCTGCAGAGAGAGCACCGCTACCTCAAACGCCGTCTGGAGCAGCTCTCTGTGTCAGGATCCGTGGAGCGCATCCGCACTGACAGCATGGGCTCCACCATCTCCACCGACTCCGAGCAAGGTACGCCGACCAGCTGCACTAAAACAAGATGACCGACGATCGTTAACAGAACCTCATTCGACCCGAATCTGAACAGTTTTAACTGCAATATATTACATTTCAAACCATCACCGCCTACAGGCTCATCTGAATAGGACTTTCATATGATGTGTGTACCACATTCTGTAAAACATAAACTCAATATTTACATCTAGATACATTCTAAAGGTATTCAGATACAGCTCCGACCACTGTTATGTTTCTGTAACTAACTGTAAATCACATTTGCATCACCTCCGCATTTGATGCAAATCAATAATGGCTAAACTACAGTATGACTAGTCTTGATATGCACACTTTATACTCAGAAGCAATATCTGTTTGCAAATAACGACTACAATGTAACACTGTTAGTGCTTTTGTCCACAACCCAGTGTGAACTGGTTGGCTGTTTGCATTCCTCTCGCTGTCCACTGATAAACTCTGAGCCACACTGTGATCCAAGTGAAAAGCCAGCTCCATGATTAGCTCCTGCCTTGTTTGCAGGTGATGCCCCAGGGATCGAAAGGTTAACACCTCAGACTCCAGATAAAGAAATCTGGCTTTCCTCCTTAGCTACCGATGGTGGGAAATGTCAAGCTGCTGCATACTGGTGCGGTACTGGTTGTAGCTTTGTTATTTCATCTGTAGACATGAATTTAAAAGGTTGGGGACATTGTTTCCGTCCACTAACAATACTTTTATCTGAATACCAGTATCCTGAAATATCCGCTTTATTGAGGCTTGAGGTGTATTTGGTGCTCACCGGTGTCCCGAACTCACCTCGAGTGCTTAATTCAGACTGTTTGCCATGTGTTTACTGACCCTGGATGAGGTAAACACAAATGCAGTTGTTTATCAATGGATGGGGATTAGCTGCAGGAGTACAAAGATCTGCCTGCTTGCTCCGAGTTAATGGCCGCCTAAATCCAGGTTTAATCCACAGGCGCAGCAGCAGGATCCCTAATAAACATGCCCACACTCCTCTCTTCTGCTCTGTTTTCAAACAACGCTGAAAATAAACTTGTGTTTTTTTTGGGGTTTTTTTTCATGCGCAGAGGTGGACATTGAGGGTATGGAGTTCACCCCCGGCGAGGCAGACAGCGTGGACAGCATCAGCGATGGCGAGGAGGAGGACCACTACAGCCTCCAGAGCAGTTCCAGCGACACCAGCTACTCAGCCACACATTCCCACAGACTGCAGCCGCACCACTGTTAGACGCAGCGGCCCTCCATGTCCCAGCCTGACCCCAGCTCCCCTCAACCCCATGCTTTTCCTTCTCCAGCGCCGCCCACTACCTACATCAGACCAGTCCACAAAAGGCGGTACACCCTGAAACCTGTTCCTCCTATCCTGGCTCCGGCTCTCCAGGAAGCCATGGGGCTAAAATGCCACTCAAGCCTTCCTGACCTCCCTCCTCCTCCTTCCTATATACCACTGACCCTACCTCACCCTACTGTATCCTGCCTGAACCTGCCCCTCCTGACACGCCCTGCCCTCCCACTGCCCTCACAACCCCTACCTAGTGTTTTTTGCTGCAGGCTCAGAGAGAGCAGAGTAGAATTTGTGGTTTATGTCGGGGGACTTCTGTGGTGTGGTGGACAGCTTTGACTTGTTACTCAGGATTTTGTAAATGTTTGCGTGTGTGTGTGTGTGTGTGTGTGTGTGTGTGTGTGCAAGAGAGAAAGACCAAGCCAGTGAGTTTAAGAGAGGTCAAAATCAACATATAAGCTCCATGTCATCTTCATGTGGCAATAATACACAAACAAAGCTTAGTACTTCTGTTTGTTCTGCAATACACGCAACATCTGGACCTCAAAATGTATTTACATCACACAGTAACTTCCCTTCACACAAGTACGATTCACAGGAGGTGCTTTAGCAGATAAACCTGGACGTTACCAGAAACTGCTCAACTGTTCAAAAATGGTGAAAGCTTAAAGGAATAGTGTGATGTTTTGAGAAATACACTTGATTGACCTTCTCACAGAGAATTAGATGATAAGATTGATACCGTTCTGATATCTGTCTAGCCGATATTAAACTGGAGCCAGGAAACGTTTAGCCTAGCTTAGCATAAAGTTTGGGAAGAGAGGGGGGGCAACTTGCATAGTTCTGTCAAAAGATGTAAAAAAAAAAAATTACCTACCAGCACTTCAAAAGTCATTAAATGTTGTATCTTGTTTGTTTAATCTGTACAAAAAAATGATGTAAAATCCACAAGTTGAAGTGTTTTGGGGAGTTGTTTAGCCAAGAGCAGTGACTTCCACATAACCCCCATCAAGTAACTTGCTGGGTTTTTTTATATTGACAGATTAAACAAGAGAGAGGTGTTGATTTTTTTATTATTATTTGGACAGAGGCCCAGCTGGCTGTTTCCACCTGTTTCCAATCTTTATGCTAAGCTAAGCTAACCGCCTCCGGCTTCATTTTAAACGAACAGGCACAAGCGAGGTATCGATCTTCTCATCTAACTCTCAGCAAGAACCTGAATAAACCCTTTTTTTTTCCTTTAATGTTTCACTCTTTCGTACGGTGTCAAAGCGTAGCGGTTCCTCTGCAAATGCATAATCTAAATCTTCTGTTCGTAGTCAGATCTTGTTTACCAAATGTGGCCAACTTTTTGGGCCAAAGACAAACTGAAAAAGTGACAGAGCTGTAGCAGAGAAGAATGTATATAGATGTACAGTTACTGTCCAAACCCTCTTGTCTCCCTTTGGTTGGGTTGCCTAACCACTACTCCACACTACTGACCACTACACTATACCACCCTATGGTGTGGATGGACTACTATGTCAAATGAAAACAAGAGTTGCCTCACAACTAAAACTCTAGTCATTAAAGATTGATTCAAGTCTTGTGTTTCCTTCTCAGTAGCGAATTGATGTAGCAATAAATACGAGAGGAGGGTGCTTCCTCTGAGTGTTTTAAACGATTCTGGTGGACCATATGGTATTGCGGGAGACTTTTTCCTTGACTTTTTACCCTTTAGATGGCAAGTGGGCATCTATTGAGAGCGGACCTGCTCTTTTTCACTAGTGGTTCGTTTCTCTTTGCTCACGAGTCCATCGATCCAGAATTTGCATTTCTCTATAGCTCTGTTCCTTTTTCACGCAGTATTCATGTGTGTGTGGATTTGTTTTTTTTTTGTTTTTTTTTTTTCCTGATTAACAAGTCAAAGCTGTACATGTGGAAAAATATATATATATACAGTATATATATATATAGAAAAAAAGGGCCAGCTCTAATGATTTGTTCTCTGTAGAGGCGTTCATTTTAGTTAACTTTAGCAAAACTAATCACATTCGGTAGTAATTAACAAAACTAATGATCTTAATTTCTCTGCGTTAGCTTTTTCTGGAGCTTCTGGGCACTGCTGAAATTTTCTTCTCTTAACTTGTCTGTAAGGTTATGCACAATAGTCATTATTGACGGAGGAGGCGCTTCTGTCGCTCTCTGACCATTTAATAATCACAAGGCCTCAGTTCTCTGGCAGTCTTTAGAGCTTGGCGTCCCAACACTTCACAAAAAGAAAAAAAAAAAAAAAAGGGGGGCCAGTCCTCCATGGCAGGTCTGACCAAACAAAAAGAAAACAAAAAAACTACAAAAGACTCAAAACAAAAAAACTTGCATACAAAAGAAGCTACTTGTCGCTAAAAGTGATATTAGCCAGTCTAGTCTATATTTCTTGTATTAAATTTTGTATTATATTTTCCTAAATGTTCTCTTGTAATGAAAAGACAAAAAAGAGTGAGTATATCTATCTATATATATATATATATATATATGAGCGACAGACAGGAGGCCAGGCTTGTTGATGGGAGAGTGGGGGCAGGGGAGCTGATACACTGGCCCCTCTCCCTTGGGTGACTCTCCTGCTGTCATTCTGTGCCTTGGTGAGCCTTCGACCTCCCTCCCTCCCACCTCCTCTTCCCACCTCCTCACCCTCGGTCCCTACTCAGGTCGTCACCCCTCCAACGCACTCCCCCTCCCCTCTTCTTAAATCTCATCCTCCTTCTTCTTCTTCTTCTTCTTCTTCTCCTCCGGCGGGGTTGAAAGCTTTTCAACCTTTAACCATGCCAAAACAGTCAACACTTCCATGAGCAAAGGGCACGTGAAGAGAAGACCTCATTGAAAATATAAAGAGAAAAAAAACAACAAACAAACAAAAAAAAAAGCCCCTTCGGTCTCTACTGAGGAGCCGCTGTTGTTGTACGCCCTGTCCAGGCACTCCCCACCCTCTTGACGCCCGCCCGTCTGCCAGTGCAGCATCTGTCACGGAAAAATGTTAAAACCACACACTGGTGAACTCCCATGGCAGCTTCCAGTCACCCCGAATGATCACCAATGGGGTTCAAAACTTGTGGGCTTGAAGCGTTTTTTTTTTTTTTTTTTTTGTCATTTTACTATTATTGTATGTCGACTATGTGTTTGTTCAGTGGGAGTCACTGGGAGAGGAGCGATAAAAGAATAATCCAATCGATGGCAGCTTAAGGTGTTATCCTCCGCTCTCCCGGTGGTCCGTCCCGACATAGTGTTACCCGTTGATCAGGGGACCTCTTGAGACACAGCAATATTACCATCTTGTGCTTTCTGAGGGGGAGGGTGGGCGGGCAGGGTTTTTAAGACAAACAGGTGGTTTTGCTTTTGACTCTGTGGTGCATTTATTGGTGACCAACTCTTTATTGACTTTTTTTTTTGTTTTTTGTTTTGTTTTGATGAATTTTTTACCTCCTATCTGCACTCTCTCTCTCCAAACACTGCAGGAGGGCAAAAAAATTAAACTAGAGATTAAAAAAAAATGTTTTTTTTTTCTTTTGAAAAGCTGTTTTTTTTTGTCATCCAGAGTTTACATTCATGTCAAGGGTTTGTACATGACTGTTTGTAGCAAAAATGTCCTTTTTCAGTTTGTTGGTCAAATGAACAACTGAGTAAGTAAACCATGTTAATGGCATAAGATTATTCTCTTGCACAGAACCTCCCAGTAAGATAAAGATGGAGTGGATGGGATAAGCCGAGGGCCAGATATGAGATTATAATTTTTCAGTGGCGTCATTGAAAAATGAACATAGCACATGCTTACTGACTGGACGTGGTAACATTTTGTTTGAATGCTGGATGGATAGTTGTTATGGAAATTCTTTTAATGATGTGCCTTGGAAAAAGTTATTTTCTTTAAAAAAAAAAAGCAGAGACTGTACTTGTTAATAAATCAGTTGCTCTTATTATTAACCCCTTTGGAAAGGTAACACAAGATTTTACCGCTTTTTTTCTTCTTCATTGCAAAAAAAAAAAAAAGAAGGTAAAAACATTTATCGCAAGAAGTTGAAGGGACTCTTTATTGAACTCCTCTCAACATCAAAGTGTAATTTAAGAGTCACCAGAGAGTTGAGGGACCCCAGTTTTTAAAAAAATTGACTTCAGAGCAAACACAGACAAGGTTTTGATATTTGCTTTCATGTTTCTGTTGCACAGAGATTTACTTCAGTGTGTGGGTTTTCTAAGAACACAAAAGCACAGCGTGATGTTTGGGGAAGTCAGCAGGCAGGAGACACACAGAGAAAGAGTGAGGGTGGATGGGTGGGTGTCGAAATGAAATAAGCACAGACCAAGAACCGTGCGGGGTCAAAACACAGACGTCTGTACACACGGATGAATTGAAAATGCAGAAGACACCTTCCTCTCCTCGAACCCGTTGTGCAACTGTGCTTTTTAAAAAAAAAATCTGACACGATGACTTTATTCCTTTATTCCTGCCAAATAAATAGTCACTTTTAAACCTTCCATGTCGATTGATTAGTAAGAGTTCCTTCTATTTAATTCCAAATAGCTTTAACTACTTGTAGGCTTTAGTTCAGCAGCCCCCCTTTTTTTCTGGACGTCAGCCTTCATGTCTTTTCTCCTTATTTTCAATCTTCACGTATCAAGGGACACTAGAGTCTGACTCTATGTCAGGTGTCCTTCCTACCAACGTTAGGGTTCACATTTAGCACCCACAAGAACCTGGAGGCCGTAGCAAGGTGGAGCTGGCTGGGGTTTCGTTGAGAAGAGGATGGTGGAGAGTTTGTTTGGGCTGACATACTGTGCAGAGTAGGGAGAGTTCTGTGCCAGAGACCTGTGAATATGTTCCTTTTTAGCGGATGTGTAATATGCATTCAGAAGATGTTATATAAGTTCCTTTTTTTTTTTTTTTTTGGTTTTGTTTTGTGTGTGCGAGCGCGTGTACACGAGTACCTGGTGCTAGCTAAGTTTTGGCAAACACTTGAAGGTCTTGTGTATTCTCTCATTGTAATATAATTAAAATGTTTTATACATAAAGTCTCTGCAGCTTCATTATTGCCTGTAAGAAGATTCACGACATCCCGCTCAGTGTGGAGGAAAGTATCATAGAGCAACGTGATAACATTCAACTGAAGAAATCATTAGGAAAATGCAGATAAAGATGTTCAAATGTTTCGGGACTTCCTGTTTGGTTTGTGCAGCTGTGAAACTGTGATCTGCAGTCTGGAAAATTATTCAGTTTTTGAAAAAGGGCAGAGTTCATCTTCTGTCACTGTGAGAAAGGAGAAAAGTTAAAAAAAAATGACGATGACAAAAAAGAGAAAAACAATATAACTTAATAACTTATCAAATTTTATTAAAGCTCAACTCGACAAAGAAAAACAAAACAAAGCTGAACTTAAAATTGTGGAGACGATTGAAAATGTTTTTCTCTTCTCACACACTTTCAAACATCTTCATCTCTTTTTAAGTCCAGTTAACACTATTTATACATGAGACATCTTGCTACAAGGTTAAATAAATCTACATACTCAATATTACAAATCCATAATGCTAAATTATACTTTAAATGATATCACATTCATTATTTTTCCAACTGTACTTCAAGTCTTGCTGCAGAAAAAAATCCAGTCAATTCCATCTTAAAGGGAATGCGATCACTGAAGTGTTTACAATAATATCATCTGCATCGATAGTTCAGCTTATATCAACAGTGACACAGTCATACAGTTAAAGGCTAATCACGTTACTGAGTGAAATTACAAGTCACTTTGGTTTCTTTTGATTATCAGCGCTTCTGTACAGGCCTGGCAGGCAGTGACTAACCAGCAGCATTTACACTCAACTTTCTATTTAACTTTACAATATTGCAGAATATAATATTATGTGCTGACTCTAGTAACACTGTGTGCTTGTGGAAAAGGGAAGTTTATTAAATGGGCTGCATTTATATAGCACCTTCCTGATCAACCACCCAAAGCGCTTTACATGACATGTCATCATTAACCTGTTCTCACATACACATGTTCATACACTGATGTCAGAGGCTGCCACGCAAGGTGCCGACCTGCTCATCAGGAATGATGCAGCACTTCCTGTCCAAAGTTCCCCACAATATTTCAATATTTCAATATTTCTATGCTCTCACACACTCTCACACACACTCTCTCACACACAGACAGTGCAATTAGGGGTTCAGTATCCTGCACAAGGACACTTCAACATGGGGGCTGGTGGAGCCGGGGTTCGAACCACCGACTTTCTGGTTAGTGGACGACCCGCTCTACCTCCTGATCCTGGCATATTAGTGTTGGACCCAGAAAATGAGCGTCACTACATGTTAATAAACCAAGAACACATTAGTATTGTGGTTTTGACTCATAGTCTAAATGTCAGGTTTACATGAAACAAAGAGAAACCTGGTTATGCATATTTCTATTGACATGATAATAACAGCATTCAGGTTTCCCGTCATGTATGCAGATGTGTCTTTGATTTCTCGACATCTCAGCCAATCGTTTCTGTTTTTACTAAGTTAGTCCATAACAGCCAATTGGAGGACAGTTTGGTTTCTGGATTCTGATACATTTCCTACTCGGCTCAATTTAAGTTCTCAATTTTATCAACAGTTATGTGCGAAACATACTTTTTTTTTTGTTCTGTGTTTTTCAACTCATATTTAGGTGTTGATCATCATTAATTGTAATATTACTTGTTTTACTAACTAAACTACAATAAAAAAAGAAGCTAAGGAAGCACCTGCAAACATGATATAAATGTTACAAAATATCCTGGTTTCTATCAGTGAAATCCACGTAGAATATCTGGTTCTCTCAAACAGGATATGATATTTAATTGCTTATCACATAACTGGGATACTAGCGCGCATGTAAACTCACTTATTGTAAAATAAAGAAGAAATCATGAGGCAAGGGATCATTTTACAAAAGGATTTTTAGTGGCTGTTAAATCCCCTGCAGGCTATAATCATTGACTTTCCTGCTGAAGTGAAAATAAAACTACAGTCAGTCATATGATTTGGTCTAATGACAACTTCAGGCAGGACTAATACACTAAAGCAGTGTAATATCTAACTTGTATTGCCGATAATGTGCCAACATGTTCATTGAGAATTGTATCATTTTGCATAAAAATCAGCTTACTACATTTAAATATTAAATATATGACCAAAACACCAAAAGATGAATTAACAGCTGACATAGTTACAGCATTCAAAAAGGGTGCTGCTGGTCAAAGTCTGAAAGTTTACACGAAGGCAGTAGGTTTCATTCAAAGTCTAAAGACCTGAGATATAATGAGAAGAGAAAGAGAGACAGACAGATGGAGAGAAATAAAAACCAGTCTAGCAGCAGAAAGATAAGCTAACCAGACAGACAGAAGCCGGTTGAAAACAATAGAAAGACACAGATAAAAAACAGCATCGAGAAAGATCCCAGCAAAACTTCAGTCTCGTCGAGATGATCAAGATGATCAAAAAGGCATTGTGCTGGCTTCACCTGTACAGTACTTCATACTCTGTCCCGTCACACATACTGCCGGGGTTTCTGTGGGACAGCAGCAGCTGACGCCAGGCTCTTGGCTGCCTCTTTGGCCTTCTCTGATGCGTCTTTCACCGTGTCCCTGAGCAGCCGCTGGGGCGTCTCTCCTGTGAGCCCGGAACGAGCGGAACAGACAGAACAGAGTGAGTGTCTCATTAGTCCTCCATTAGTGGAGAACAATACAGTATTCTGCAGGTAAACATACAGTGTCCTTTGAGGGCATGCAAGACGGAAAGGTGGCAAAACTTTAAATTATTATAAACCTTCCTCTAAAAAGAGAGTTTTTAAAAAAAGGTAAATATAAAAGAATACGCACACATCTGTATGCTATTATGAACAGACTGACGCAGGATTCAATACCACGGCCTGCAGAGTATTTCTAAGCCTGACCTCACTGTGAACCCTCAACCTTAAAATACCTCACATGAGAACAACAACTTAACTCACAATACAACAGAGCAGCTCGCCTATAATGTGAAGGAGACGGAAAGAAACCAGAGACTGGCTGTTTCCTCCTCTACTTTTAGGTGCTTTCAGACACAGCAGTGGATATTTCGCTGTGCTTTGGCAGGTGGCTGCGTGCTGGCAGAGGGAGAAACCTCTTCAAATGTTCAGAGGCTGACGATAACTGCGGGGAGTGAAACGTGGGAATTCAACAACAATGCACTGAAGCTGTACAGTTTATACAGTTGACTGACAAAATTACTTCCTTTTTTTTTTTTTATAAAGCCATTTTTATTTTTACTTTCACATCACTGTCATAGATTTTTCTTGAACAACTTTCTCACTAGAAATTCTGATTTTGAATGTTGAAAATACTGAATATGAATCTATGAGCACTGTGTCTGACAGTCACACTATTATGAAAGCATCAAATAAAAAAGGATAAACTTCAGATTTGCTAACAGTAGAGGCACAGACTGAGGTGCAAAGCATAAAATTACAGCATTACCTCAATCTATCCTTCACACGGCACTACTCTCAGTTTCCACCACTCCGGCCAATTAGAGAAAATATATTTTGAAGGAAATATGTAAAATAGGCAACCGCATACAGAACTACTGACATTCCTCAAAGCTTTTAAAGCATTAACATTGGAGAAGCACTCCAGTGTTCCACATCACTTGTCATTGACTATACTGCCATACGATGGCCACAAGTTGTAAGTGACTCTGTTTTTCAGGGTCGTAAGGTTTGTTTCTACAGTAATCTGTATAATCTAAAAATGTGACTTCTGATCTTAAACTGCAATATCAAGGCATCAAAAATGCAGTAGGATCCAAAACAAGAAAGGAAATGCAAAACATGATACCGTAGTTACTTCTTTTTGGTTTTGCATTCTGATATGTACTACTACAGTTCAGTACAGTATAGCTATCATGGTGGTGGCTGCATGTAAAAATATATTAATACTATTTAATTATTGATCATTGGGCCTCAGGCAAGAACATTTTTGTATTCTTATCCTAAAACTCTCTTAATTTTCTGTGAGTTTTGCTCGTATGAATGTTCCAAGTCACATTCAACAAACTCTCTTAACTGCCTGAACTTGTAAAATCGGTCGTTTCAGCCTGATGAATGTCAACTGTTGATGTGATCATTAACATAATCCAAGAGTGAAATACAATCAGTAAACAAAAACATAACAAATTTAGGAGTGACAGTAGGAGACACAAAACAATTAGTAAATATAAATCCAGCTGCCAATGACAAATAAAGAAGAAATGCTTTGACATTACGTCTTTCTAAAGCAAAGTGCTCCGTTATGGGAGGTGGTCATGTGACAGTCACAGAGATATGAGGAGAGAATATTATAGTCTACAGCTGATGTTATACTGTCAGCTGCAACACAACATGATACTGGACAGAAGACACAAAGGCAGCTGTCTCAGTGACAGAAGTTTAGCAACTACTGACATGTAGAAGTTTCTGTGCCAAAATATGCCAATAAAAATGATAAAAATCTAAAAAAAAACTTTTCAGTAAATTGGCAGCCATGATGATGATAATCTGGTAATTATTAATTTTGCATTAAATCTGTTTTAGTTATATATTTATTTTTTGTTAATTTTGGCATATTTAAACTCCAAATTAATTCACATTAGGACATTATAAGTCAAAAAGTGCTTCTCCCTTGTGGAAAAAAGGCAGAGATGATCTATTAACACAACAGGTCTGGACTGCTTGTAAATTTCATTTGTAACTCAGTAAAAAATTCTGAGTATGAGAAAATTGATGAATGCTACAAATGTTCTTAAACTCACTTACGCATCTCTTCAGTATGAATCTGTTCCTACAAATAGTTCTTGCATAAGGCCCAATATCGAGTGAAAACATTATACGCAATATATTTCAGCTAGATTATGACTAATAATATTGAAATATCAATCACAAGCGATGTTCCTTACTGCAGTGGGTGATAGTAATGGTACACATTTTACTTCTGTTATCAGTATACAAAGTAAAATGTGCAGTATTAATGTTAAATCCTTCATTAGGCCCTGGAATGGCTGGATTTTCGACATCAAATGTGGCATTAAACCATTCATTGTGACATTTAGGAGAAGAAAAAAAACAGGAAACTGCTGTAACTACAGAAAGGTCATCGCTATGGGCGCTGTTGTCATAACATAGAAAAATAACACCAAGATCAACTAAAACTATGCACTACCTACTTCTATACCACTAGGTTCATTTTTTCTCACTTCTTTCAGTTTTACAAGTTTCTGCTCTCTGATTTTTTCCCCCAGATAAATACAATGTCTATCTGCATATGCAACACATAAGGGGGGAGACAGTCACTACCTCTGCTACACAGACTACTGTGTGATGACCCGTATACTGTACGGCATCATGTGACAAACCCGGGCGAGGCCAGGGATGGCAGATGGATGCCCCGCTGCTAACATACTCACCACAACGCTCAGCATGATGCCAATTCCTGCAGTGCCATCAACAAAGGGGCAGTGGGACAAAAATCACAACAATGGGAGAATGTCCTTTCAGACAACAGATTGCTGGATCAGCACAACGCACACTTTGTAGAACAACACAAACCTCACTTGTCAGGGCGCACTGCCAAACAAGGAACTGCTTATTCCATGGCTGCACCAGCTTCAAATACACCTGTCTGGTGATTACTGACTTTTCATTCTTGATGGTTTTGTGTGGCACTGATTTCTCTTCTTGGCAAAAACGACGGACACACATTTGCAGATGTGTTTGTTACTGCGATTCATATTTTACAGCCTGCACATTTAAAATCAACAGGACGATCATTACTTTCTTTTTTTTTTTTCCATGTAACCACAATATTTTGTTCATACAATACTGACTACCCAAATACTTTCCGTCTGAACCTAAATTCAGAAATGCAAGCTGTTTGCCACTGTGGTTGCCATGGTTTCATATCCCTCTGCAGTCATTTCTAAGTTCCTATAGGCTTAAATCAACCTGTTTCTAAGACATGTAAGGGTACATTTCTAGACAATGCTGAGAGGCTTTACTAACACAAATAAACATTCCTGAATAATCACTGCTTTAAACTGCTCTGTGAAACCGAAGTCCTGTTAAAGTCAAAGTTTTGCTCAAAAAAAAAAAAAAAAAAAAAAAGTATTTTTGTTTTTACTGTGTCAGGGCTTCATTCGCACCAAATCTGGCAGGTTAACACTTCCACTTCCCACAGCGTTGCGGAGGTGTGGGTGTGTTTATTTGTGCTTTAGAATGTATCCGCTGTGAAACAATTAGAGAATAATGTTTTATTTCTCTGATTCACTGCTTTGTTCTCACTACCGCCGCTCCCTCTCTTCATTCACTCTCTAGCTCGCTTGACCACTACTGTTCTCTCTCTCTCTCTCTATCATCTTTTTTAAAATGAGTCGGGAAGCTGACAGCAAAGTCTAACTTTACTTTAACTTTACTTTTAACGTTATCAAAACAGAAAGAAATGTTCTCCCTTCACACGAGTGACGTCTTTGTCTTTTGGGTTGGACAGCATCTTCGGTCCGATCACTGGATTGGCCACTGCAATGTGATGTCGTGTTGCGTTTCGGCAAAAGTTGATTCTGGGAATGGCATTTTTCCCACAGTGTCAGATCTGGTGCGAATGCAGCCTTAGGAAGGTAAATGTTAAGCTTGTAATGTCTGCAGAAAGTCATTTCAGTTTTTATTTCCACTGAACTCATGACAATAATCTACGAGGATGTTTAGACATGTTTTAAAATATAAACATAATATTTAATTTATAAATTAAGTGTACAATGTGTTGTGGTCCAATGTTTTGAGGAAAGAAAGCCCTTCTTCCTGTGTGAGTTTTTCTCCTTTCCAGAAATGGTAACGGTTAAAAATAAACTGTTTTGCTACGTCCTTCTCTTTTTTTCCCCTTGCATTCCCCTTTCATTTCTGGTAAAGTGTACCTACCCTGTAAGTTTGACAGAGCGTATTCCAGCCCTTTCATGGCTTTCACCTGGTTGCTCTTGAAGCGAGCCAATCCAAATTCCTGGTTAAAGACAAAACAGGAAATGGGTTTACATCTTGGGTTTGGGGGGGGGGGGGGGGGGGGGGGGGGGGGGGGGGTGGTGTCACGTCTGAAAAACAACACTTAGCTGACAAGTCTTCTCTCTCCTTTACTCCAGGGATATTAGAGCGAGCCTGGCATGTTCTGCAGCTAATAACAAATATTTCAGGCTGACACTGTTTTTGCTTCTTGCCTCAAATCTTGCATTTGTTTATTTTGGTGTTTGCACACAGGCTCGCACATCCCTGACCTATAAATCAAACTAGGGACTTGAAAATAGGATTCTGAATGGCATCCTCTATGATAAAAACAAATGCATCTACTTGAAGCTGAAGCATAAGCATAAACCTCTACACTTCAGAATAGATAAGTAAGGGTGTCTTCAATAACTAACATATATGTAACAAGCATAATAATATTAATACTGGGTGAAATCAGAAAAACCTTTCACAGAAAAGAAGAATAAAAATTAACTCAATCTAATGTATATTACAAGATGGTTTGATATCAACACAGTTAATTTGTTATTGTATAAAGAGATGAAAAGTACCTGAATAGGTCTGGAGAAACCGTAAATGCTTGACGATATCCACGCCTCCCGTTTCAGCTGGGTAGTGGCTGGCTGCTCCTCGGAGTCTCGGAAAACACAACGCTCTTCAACTGACTGATATGAGAGAGAGACAAGCAACAACAGCGTATGGTAAAGGGCTACATTTTACTTTGTCACACAGTTCAGGATCAGATGTAAAAGAACTGAATAATAGTTTAGTATGTACAGCTTTGACAGGTGCTTCAGAGCTGATTCATTGTGCAAATACATGCTTCAACTAAATAAATCCACTTTTCTTGTATGGTCCTCAGCACTAATGAGGAGTGTTGACTTATATAAGATTTAATATGAGAGAGTACATTTTAACTAACTATATATTAAACCAGTTATCTTTATTTATGATTTTTTTTTAATTTGTGAACTTTACAATTTGATTTGAATTAATGGGGTCATGATTGGATCCAAATAAATTCTCAATTCAAAATCTATTTTTAATTTTTTTTAAAAAATCTGCAGCTATATTTATCTTTGTTGTATTAACAAATGTTTGTTTCAAAAGTGCAGGAGACAGACAGTTTATTGTTTCCCATGTTTCCTGTAACTCTTTCAAATAGAAAACACTGTATTCTCCTCTTTGATCAGTCCATTTCTTTGATCACAACACGTTAGTCATCTTAACTATGTTATGTTTCCTATTACAGTGGATTAAAGACAGAAGTAGCATAAATCTATGTTCCCTTAGAGTGTAGCACACAGCGGTAAGAGTGTAAAAAATAGCACAATTTAAAGGTGCATACAAGCAGGCTCTTCACATGAGTTCAGAAAACCCAACACATATCACCATTCTTAGCAAATATGACATTCATTAGGTTACATCTAATGAAATACATAAACACCCTCCTGATGCTTAAGATCCAGCTTTACATGGCTTGGGTCAGGCATGGAATATCTACTATTTTATTAACAATCTCCTATAGCTGTGTCTTACAACTCTATGTTGCGTGGCTTGTGCGTTAAGTGTTCACTATCATTTTACTAGCCTGTGACTACATCTTTTAACATTTTATCATGATCAATACATGCTTTGTTGCTATGTGTTACTTGCATGGCTATATGTGCTGAAATGGTGTTAGTGGTTGTGGTATTATTGTATTGATGTTTTGCTGTTTCCTGTTGCTGTGCATGGCTGTTGTTCATGTTTTGTTGCCGTTGCTGTCTTTATGGCATCTTGTTGTCTTCATTCTGTAAATTTTAAATCACTTAATACGTTTCAAAACATCTTGTTGAAAACTCGCTAGCCGGGTAACACTGGCACATTTACAGAAATGTTGATTAATATGTGTTGTCCTTATAAATAAATAAACAAAATTAAATATTGTACAAACTATGTCAAGGTCCCTCTTCCGTGGGAGATTACTACATCTGAACTGCATTCTAATGCTTGTCTTCTTTGAAGATCAGGCTGGTTGAAATAATATTCCTAATAAATCATAGCACTAGATTTTTTATTTTTTTTTTACTTTGTGAATTGATTTTGAATTCAATTCACCTCTCATTCACCGACACACAACGATGGAGGCAGAGCTGCCATGCAAGAAGCTAAAACAGACAAAAAAATGCTTCAGTCAAATAAAAAATGAGATTTCTTTGTAGGCCAAGTATATCGACAAATTATCCCCCCCCCCCCCCCCCCCCCCACCATGTAATGGAAATGCGACAAATGACATAGATGAAAACTTGACAACTAATTGAAATTTGATACTAAAAGCTACAAATCACAGAGAAACAGTTTCCACACCATGAGTGTTGTGTGGTTGAGGTTCCAGGTGTAGGTTGTCAGGCTCCTGTTGACAGGATCCACGATGGAGTCCTCGACGATGTACACACAGCGAGACATACCAGCAGGGAAGAAGCGTTCCGCCCAGCGAGGCAGCCGATTGGTCTTCATCAGGAGGCGTCTGGAGAGAAGTCGGTGGTCCGCAGTAACCTCCCGGTACACAACGTCCTCTGTGAGAACGTGGGTGCTGAGGGGTACACAAACACACAGCCACGCCAGATGATGGTTTCTGGTTACTTTCAGGTTTCATATCTATTTGTGATTCATTTCAGTTCTGTTTTAAAAGCGTCAATTTACTGAAAACGTGTACTTTGATGTTTGTGAAAACTTTCGAACAATGATCCATCAAGTTTCTGATGCTGCTAAATCAAGTCATAATGAGAATAAAGCAGCTTGACCACACAGCTTTGATGATGTTAAAGTTAGTTTTACTTCTCTGATGTGTTTTCTCAGTTCTCCATCTCAGTCATGACTGCGTTTATTTTTGCTGAAGGTATGTAACACAACCCTTCAGGTCTGTTAAATACTGTGATCCATAATTTTATTCTCAATACCTTCCATTAATGTAAAGAATTTTAATAATATAATTTTATAAAGTGAAAAAGTATGATTGCTGGTTCTGTTTTGTTTCAGAAAGTCAGCCAATGAAAACTTGAATATCTTGAGGAGTGTGGACTTTGACATCCATCACATTCTTTCAAATGAGCACATACAATACAAAAATACTGACCATGAAAACACTACAATACCTGAAAGGGTTCGGATACCTCTGCCAGAAAGCAGAGACAACATGGTCCCACATGCCCCTGATGTCTGTGTTATTGCAGAAATACTTGACCATTCTTCTCTCGCTGATGTGCAGAATGACCTGAATGCTGAACCCTGAGGTCCCTCACTGCGACTACACAAGACAATGAAAACTTGGATGCTGACTCCATCCAAAGTCTGTCACAGTCCTGTAAAGATGAAGAGAAAGCTTTAGTAAATATGTATAGTATATAATATATTGTGGTTTAATTTTCAATTTGTGCTATGAAATGTGCATTTTATCCTTTTATTGTCAAATAAATGTGATTAAGTACATTTTTAGTATGCATTTAATTTGCTGGATTTGCCAAAAAGAGACATTTCTGTCTGGTTATTAGACTCATTAAACAGTTCTTCTAACTACATTGTATGTAGTAATATCACAATATAAATGCAAATACAGTATGCTGTCATAGAACCTTTTATTTTAAACCACCATTCTATATAGAAACATTTGTTACACTACCAAAACATTTTTTGGTCCAGCGTTGTTTATATATTTTCATACCTACTTCCCTGTACATAAGAGAATGTTGATGTTTGCTTTAGCTATTGGTGACTTAGCTATTCTTATATGAATATGTATAAATGTACTTTTTTTTTTAATTAATTGGCCAATAATGTTTTTTATTATTATTAAGTTCTGTGTATCCAAGCTGTATTTCCCAGTTGGAGCTTGGAAAATGGGATTTTTTTTTTTACTGCAGAAAATAATTGTTCCCTTGTGTAGACCTGAAATATCCTTAAAGGGCAAGTTCACAAGTCTTCAAGTCTGTCCTTTAACAACAGTCAGTTGCCCAAACGAAGACTCAAACATGTTTCCTTACCATAATCATTCTTCCACAATCCACAAGCCTCTTTCTATTTAAAAGTTTATCTAAAGCTAATATGAAGCTTCTGCCATCCACATTAGTCATATAAAGTCAATATCTTTCAACATTACAGTCCTTTTAGAGCCAAAATCCCTCTTTTTGCTACTATACTTCCACCACAGATCAACAGGGAAACACAAAGATATCCAGATAGCCACGTGATATGACTCAGACTGCTGAAGCCTCATATTAGCTACAGATCAACTTTTAAATGCATTGTTAATCAGAATAACTGTGTAGACACACTGTGCATTTTGGCCCTCATCACTTAAGACAGACTTGAAATATTATGAACCTATCCTTTAATGCCAAATTATAGCAATATTAAAATATCCACATATGACAAGTTTGTTATTGTTTACATCAAATGCTACACAGTGCCTCCACAGCAGGCTGAGCTCTTTCTACAACTCATCACTGACGCACATGGTAGTTAACTATCTGTTACTACGTCTTATGCAATCTGCACACATGCCCTTGGTTTGTGGTTTTATATTGCTCTGGATGGGTCACTGCTCGTTTTACCTTGCACGCTAACGCTGCTGTTGCTGCTAATGACATGCTAGTTACCTGGACAGCTAACGTCGAGCTAACTAAACATACCCAGCTAGTTCAAAAGTGTGACATTTAACAGCGATAGTGAGACTGTGTAACTTTTCATGTTAGTGTTGAGGTTTTGACAGCTAGTCCACTATAACAACAACTCAACCAAATTAAGGTTGGCTAGCTAATTCGCCTGAATGCTAAGTGGACAGTAATAAATGCAGTTTCAAACGCTCTTGACCAAACAGGAAACAAGGACAGTCTCACCTGATGTATCCGCAGTGTGAGTGCCAGTCTGGTGTTCTTCTAGCCCACAAATTAACTAGCTAACGTTAGCTAATTACACCCATTATTATGCTCCATGTGACAGAAACACATGACAGGCAGACAGACCTGAGAGTCTGACAGATTCAGATTACCTTATTAAAAAAAAACCTTCTTCTTCGTCTGATAACGATGAAATGTGCAGCAGACTAAACGCAACGTTGCTTATTGCTGCCCTCCACAGGTCACCTGTAGAACTACATCGAGTTAGCGAAATCTTAAGTTTTAGAGTCCACTTTGACGGTGGAGAAAACTGTTTTTGTTGTTTCGTAATGTTGTATTGATTTCGTTGAATGATGTGTAACTCCAGTTTTCGAAATCTCTGCTTGCGTGAAGCTTTTGTTTGTGTAATAGTTGGTGCATTACATGAAAGCATGATTCACAGTTGCCGCCTCTCCAAAGGTTTTCCATCTGGGTGCTTACTTATGGGTTTTTTTAGGGAGTTTTTCCTTATTTGAAAGGAGAGTCTAAAGACAGAGGATATTGTATTGCTGTATAGATTATAAAGCCCTCTGAGGCAAATTTGTGATTTGTGATATTGGACTATATAAATAAAATTGACTTGATTTGAGTGCTGGCCCATGATTCAGTTAACAGAGACCCAGTCTCAGTCTAGTTATTACTGCATTGTCCCTCCTGCCCATTCTTGTATTTGACGTGTGTTTCAGTTTTGGTTGTATTGAAAAAATAAAACCCGTCCTTGTTTCCCTCTTCATGTTCTTTTTGCCCTAACTTTGCCATTCCTTGTTGTATTAAGCTCTTACACTCGACCTTTCCATACAGTACTTCCAGATGTAATTCCTTCCCTTCCTTTTTGCTTACTTATCAGCCACTTTATTATCCTGTACTCCTACAAGAGCTAGCACCCAGAAAAACCCAACAGTGTTCCCCAGCTTAGACACTCAATTTAACACAGTCAAAGGTTCTACTATTATATAGATCTGGTCTGGCTCCATTTTTCCCACTGTTCAGTGCTATTAATGCTGCAGTGGAATCTGAGAATATAATTATCTTTCCTTCCTCGTCCCACCCAAGTAACCACAAGATTGCCACAAGTGCCATAGTGAAGACTGACACATGATTTTATATCCGCTTTCCATGATGTATCTGTAACTGAGGAATGTTTATTCCTATTGCAGCTTTTCCATTGTTCAGATTCTTGGAGACATCAGTGTAAATCTGTATGTAATATGCCCATTTTTCTTTAAACCAGCTACTAACTTTTCACAGGATCAACTGCATCCTTCTCTTGAATCAGTAAAATACTGAAGAATCTTCAATTCTTCTTCTGTTCCTTATTCATACTTTTAATAACTGAGTGGAGTATTATCACCATCAACTGTTGTGGATAGACTCCATGTATCCTTGTTATAAGTTCTGTATATTGTAGGTAAGTGCAGACTTGCATAAAAACCTCATTTTCAGAACTGTTGGGGAGGACTATTTTTAAGTCCTTGCGTTTTAAGAACTAGCTTGTTCCTTTTGTATAAATCAAACAAACAAAAATAACATGATCCACAGTCTCCATTTGATTGCAGACATCACTTTTTTCCACTTGGATGCTTTCTGATGTGGCCTATGTCCCAGTCTCATCCTACTAATCAGACACTCTTGTTGGACCAATTATATCCCTTTAAGATCCTCATCCCAACCTCTGTGTCTTAATTTTGTTCCAAATGAAAGATTTGGTTTCTGCCTTATTTCCCGGCAATGCCAACTCTACTTGATTTGCTTTTAATCCATTTTTGGCACATTGATTCACTGTTTCATTCTGTTTCATTCCTACACAAGCCAGTATCCAAACTGTACATTGGTGCCTATTCATATTAGAATTTGCATTTGATTTCCTCTACCTACTGCAGAGCCAATGAAAAGGCCATCATTCTTCCCATTATCAGTGCTTTTATATCAGTAAATATATGTACAATATGTTCACATACATACATACTTATGTACATGATCCAATATGGGAAAAAAAATTATTTATTGGTAATCTATTATTGGTTGAAGTAGTAACTATGGTGGAACAGCTGACACTAATACATTTTGACTGATGCCCTTTTCTTTCTATGTTCCACACATTTTATAACCTTTTTTGTGGGTTGTTAATCTTTATGGCTCTGCAGATTTGCCCAATAATTGTCCCTTAATTGTTTTCTTCTTAGATAAAGAGGCATCGCCCCTTCTTCCACCTGAAGTGCTGACAGCAATGTTGACTTGTCTGCCCCACAACATAACTATGTTCTAGGGCTTGAATTTATTATTAAAGTTATTAAAAAGATTTAATCTTTATTGTATTGAAACTGTTCAAATTGTTGCTCAAGACTGCAGAATGTAATGTCCAAGATGGCCAGAGTAACAGTGTAGGTAAAGGTAAATAATAATGAATAATTCAGCAGAGTAATACATTGATCTTATTATACAAGCTTTTATCTATAAAAAAGACTTTACATCTCTGCCAGGCTGCACTGTAGAGAAAACTTAATGACCAAAAAGATGGATAAAAGGTTTTAAACTGGTGGGATTATCAATAAAATCCAGACAATGTCACATAATCAATATGTGATCTTTGTCTTAAAATGATGATAATAAATGAGATCACTGATGTTAATGATTGTTTTATGTATTGTGATGTCATCAGTGACATGACCTATGTCCTCAAGTGAGGCGGGATGTTTCACTGATGACATATAATGTCACCAGAGCTTGACTTGATAAGGTTTGAAATAGAACCCATCAGGCTACATTCAGGATGTGCATTTCTGACAATGCCTTGTCACGGTAACAGATTCGCTTATCGCCCCATTCGCAGACGCCGGGGCCCTGCAAAGTCCACTGGTGTCCGCAGGCGTAGGCGAACTGTACGAGGCAGGCGTGCTGTACGGCGCAGACGCTAGACAGCTTCATCAACATGAGCTCCATGCATTAAAATGGCAGTTTGAAATGGCATTTATGCATCCATCCATCCATCCATCCACCTATTCATTCATTCATTTTTGTTTTAAACTCATATTTCATTAAGTAAAAACAAAACTAAACTGAACAAACAACATGTAAAATAAAGTTGTTCTCATCCAAATGTCAGCAGCCTTCAGTCAAGACTTTGGTCCAGACTGTGAATCCTCAATATTGGATGGAAATTCTTGATAGTCATGGTCCCTAGAGGATGAATCCTAATGATTTTGTTGATCCTGTTACATTTCATCTAGAGCCACCACCAGATTAAGTTTGGTGTGCCACCTCTTTAAGACATCTACCAGATGGATTGGCACAAAATTTGATACCAACATTCATGTGTCCCGTTTGATGATCGCCACCAGCAGGTTGACACTTTTGGTTGTGACTGAACTGTCTGCACAACTATTAGATGGATTTCCTTTCAATTTGGTTAAAACATTCATGTTTCCCTCATGACAACTAGCCACAAACTTTGGAGATTCCCTGTCTTTCCCTTCAGCACCATCAGGTCAAAATATGCAGGTATTTATGACCAACCTGCAAAACTTTTTTTTTTTTAACGATAAACTATATAGAACTTTGAATTGCCTTGTTGAAATGTGCTATATAAATAAACTTGCATTGCCTTGTCATATATTTTTCATTAAATAAATACTCTACATGAGCTGTAACACTAAATCCATGCCTGCAAGTTGTGTTGTTATATTGGACCAACCTGACTACCAAGCTATCACTGCTTCTGTCACTCTTCTTAATTCTACTGTCAGTCAGAGTCATTTATATTTGAATTACAAAAGAGTATTATGAGAGAAAGAAAGAAAAAAACATAAGTTACAGATGTTATGAGCAGTGTCAAACCAAACCAAGTCCAGCCAAGCCAGCACATGTGTATGGAAAAGGCCTATAGAGCCACACACACTCTCCTCCGGACCAGTAGGTGTCGCACTAAAATATATCAAACTGTTTATTCTACGTCACGTTTCCTTCTTCTTCTTTTTCTTCTTCTTCAGCGCACTTACCTCCCACAGGAAGTGTCCTCCATGGTGTCATTGTAGGTCTTTTGAGGTTGAACTATAGTATCAAGCGATGTCTGGCTACACACCAGACGAGAAGCTCCGTGTGGAGCAGCTCACCAAGCTCCGGAGACAGTGGCTGAAGGACCAGGAGCTGAGCCCGAGGGAGCCCGTGCTACCAACTAAAGCTCAAGGCGGCCTCGCCAAGTTCTGGGCAGGCTTTCTGGAGCCCAAGAGCCTGTGGAGGCTTTACGTGAGTCCCACTATACAGCTAACGCTAGCTAGCTAGCAAACAACCACTGATGATAACAAGATAAATAAACCGCATGAAAAATAAAGCTACCAGGAAACAAACTGAACGGTTTGTAGTATAATTAGTGTAAGTTTTATTAACCTTAATCTTACCTACTGGGACAGCTTTCAGAGGTATATACGTGATTTGTTGTCATATCTCTATGGTGCTATAGTCTATCATTTCAATTTCGCACGACTTTCTCAATCAGTTTATTCCTAATGACTTAATGTCATTGTTTTCTCTTTCTGTTTTAATCGGCTTTTTTTTTATTACTATTAATCCAATGTATAGAAGGAGTACAATGTACCATATACAGTACATGTTCTCTCTGCTCCACTGTGGTGAAACAGTTAAACTAGTTAACTTGTTACTGAATTCACATTTCAGGCTTGTTTGGTTGTATCATACTATCAAAAAGGTGTGTACAGATATTCAGAATTGACATTTAGACCTTCTGTCGAAACGAGATGTATCATTTTGACCATTAAGTTTGGTCCTCAAAAAAGTAATGTTTTTAATGTAGCACATGAAAAAAGAAGACAATACCAGTTTAACAATAAGATCACAGTTAAGGCATATAAGCAAAATAAGACTAATGTTAATAGTATAATCAAAGCACTGTACCTTTCAATGCATCAAAAGAAAAACAAGCCATACTTTCTGCCTTTTTTAGAGGAAAAAATCTTGGCACACCTGAATATGTGAAAGGTGCAACTTGATAACAGTGAGAACTTTCTCACACTCGTCTCGCTTGCTGCTGGAATATTTATTAAATCATAACAAGTTTTGGTCTGTCTGACCTTCATCAGTCATCAGGATTTAATCAATATTCCAGCAGCAAGTGAGACTGTGAGTGACAGTTATTCTCATTGTGACCATGTAGTATGGGAAAGATCTTAAAAGTGTGTTGTATTCTGCAGTCAATGCAGATTTTTGTGAGGAAGGAAATATAAATCTGCTGGCCTTTGTCATCGCTTTTCATATATAGAAAGAAAGTGAACAACACTCTGCAGGACTGAAGGCAGCATCTAAAATAGTGCTTCAAGTAAAATATTTGTTAGTTCTATTAACCTCAACCTATCATGGCCTTTAATTCAGTATATGCAAAAAAACAAACAAAAAAGAATCCGCCAACACTTGAAATCAGGTAGATTTGATTCAAAATGATAATTTGGTGCAATGACCTTCATGATATCTCCACTTACTGACACAAGCTGACTTTTAGAGTAGTGTTGAAACCATAATTTACTTCAAAATGTTTCCCCTATAATTGTACAGGCCTGGTGGGCCACCAGGCCAATGAGAGGCCCCTGTTCTTTAATGAAAAAAACAAAAAAATAAAATAAAATCCATTCATTTGGAAATCAATAATCATTTGCATTTGAGAGCCTCTGTGCGGCACTGTTTTCAAATGTGAGTCAACCTCTG
Source organism: Euthynnus affinis (assembly GCA_029490765.1). Taxonomy (NCBI): domain Eukaryota; kingdom Metazoa; phylum Chordata; class Actinopteri; order Scombriformes; family Scombridae; genus Euthynnus; species Euthynnus affinis. The sequence continues at coordinate 16,984,309 of CM055838.1, read as the reverse complement.
TGTCGTTGCCGGGGAAACTCTTCACATGATGTGAATGCCTTGTCTCTGTAGGGTTTTTTTTGGTGTGTACCACCAGGCCTGAAAAAAATTCTGGGGGAAACACCAAGTTCAGACAAGTTAGTTGCTAAGTCTGTTCGATCTATATATTTCAAAATGACAAATGTGCCTACATTCTGTAAAACCTATCACATCATATATCCTTAAATCTGGTTTCAGCTTTGCAAATGTGAAAATTTGCTGCTTTTCTCTGTTTTTATGTCACTGTTAAGCAAATTTTATTGAGTTTTGGACTGAACAAAACTCAAACTCAAGTCATTTGATACTCACAAAATGATTAACCGAAGGGGAGGAAAAAACAAAACAAACCTGATGAAATATCTACCAATATCAATATCTTCATACTTTATATTAATTGATTTTTTTTAAACATCTCACCTACTTGGAGATTGAAGTAATGCATTATCTGTTAGGAGCAGTCATGATAATCACTCTAATTCATGATGTGCTTGTCTTTATTAATATTTACCTGCATCTATATTTTCCTTGCAGACCTACAAAGCATACAGAGGTGGAGTTTTCACATTAACGCGGCTGCTGATCCCTGCTTGGATTGTCCACTACTATGTGAAATACCATGTTGCTGTAAGTTAACTGAAATTATTTTGTGATATCATATTGCATTATGAAATGGCCTTTGTGGTAAACAAACGAGGAGTAAACAGAACAGTATGAACTGTATGACTTCATGAGCCAGATACTTATTGTTATTGTTGAGTATGCTCTCTCTATTAGAACCTTGTCCATTTCAGTTACTGAACAATTACAGGAAATGGATAAGAGAGCTGTGATACAGAACTCGGCATACATGTTTTCGTATTCAAAGTTTCACGAACGAATAGAATAACTTGCAAAGAAAGCAAGAACACATTTTACAACACCATACATTACTCAATTGATGCAGGTGTCCGCTTCAGTTTATAAATGTAAAATTCAGTCATGTGACAATGTAATGATCAGTAGGCGTACTAAATAACAATATCATTGTCCTTCACAGAAAAAGCCATATGGCATTGTGGAATTAAAGCCCAAGCTGTTTCCAGTAAGTATGACTCATTTATTCACTTTGTTTTTCCTGTAATGATAATAACCCTTCCTTTCATTTCTTGTATATGCAGCTGCATGTGAGTTTGCTTTACCAGACATACCACAGCCTGATTTTCCCCACAGTCTAATCCCACGCAAACAGGCATCTGTCCTGGGATATTCCCACAGAAATTTAGGAGAGCTGCTCTCTTAGATGTCTTAATGGAGGGGAAAATTATTTTCTAACATGTTTGTCCTTGTTTCTGTGTCTAGGGTGACACCATTCTGGAGACAGGCGAAGTTGTTCCAGGTCTTCCCGAAACCCACGGCCATCACTGAAGTTGAAATATGTCAATTATTTCCTTGAGTCTCTGTTGTAAAAACTGTGTATATGCCATTAAAATATTACAAAGTCATTTGTGAGTGTGAGTGTGTTATGTTTACTTGAAGATGCACTAGATTTCCAGGAAGCAAACTGAACATTAAAGCATACATGTTTGTCAAATTTTGACTTTAAACTCAGCAGGCACATAGTTTATTCTGATATGACTCCACTGATGTTTTTCAGACAACTGCAACAAGAACCTTCAATTTAAATTAAAAAAAAAATGCTTGTTGTATCATTAAAGCACAGGTTAATAATTTTTTCAAGTCTTTCTTAAAACAACAGTCAGGAGCCCAAATGAACATTGAAATTGTTTTTTTCTTGTTGTAATCATTCCCCCTGTTCATACTGATCATAAGAAGATCCCTTAATAATGTACTTACAATGTAAGTGACAGGGGACAAAATCCACAAGCCGCCTCCTGTCCAAAAAGGTATTTAAAAAATTTATCTAAAGGTAATATTAAGCTTAAGTTGTCCAAATGTGTCAAATCAATTAGATATTTTTCAACATTACAGTCTTTTTAGTGCCAAAGAGGGAATTTGACTAAAAAAACAGTCAGTGTAGCAGACATCCACTTGATATGACTACAAACAAAATCACTGTGTGGACACTGTGGGTTTTGGCCCCCATCACTTACATTGAAAGCACATTTGAAGGGAATCTTTTAATAGCCAGTATAAACAGGATCAATTATTACAGCAGGGAAACTTTTTTCGGTGTTAATATGGGCACCTGACTGTTGTTTTAAGACGGACCTGAAAAATTGTTGAACCGATCCTTTTCTATTTTTATAGTCTATTATCCTATCACATGAAAATGAAAGTATACGTTTGTTAACTATTGATGTTTCATATGAGTTTACAGTGAGTACACTATAGAGTAGCTATTATTAATAGACATTTAAAGATGAGAGAATTAAGTCTTTTATTTTAGAGTTTTTATTCAGATGTTTTTGAGTACAAATGACTTTTGTTTTGATAGGTCTTCAAACTATGAGTATGATACTTTTATCCTGAAGGCCGGAAGTTTCTTTTCGCTTGTTGAATTATAAAATACTACAGTGGGATAGAAAAGGACTGTTAAGAAGCCAGGCTGGAGGTCTAATGTAAACAGTTGCTTGGGAATGTAGAAATAAGTGGGTGTCTACAAGACAGAGGGGGCTACTCAGCTGCAAACCGCACAGGTGTTTGAAAATCAGAGGTAAACATTAACAACAACTTTTTTCAACCGTCGTAACTAGCCGTGGTGGTGCTAGCCTCCCTAGCCTCCTTAGCTATCTAGCTAACTTTAGCTAACCAAGTTCATCTGTTTGAAAACTAATGCTACGCAATATTGATAATCGGTATCGTCAGCGTACTTCTGGTATGACAGATTGTGTAAACGCCAGGATTATTAACATAATGTCAGCACTTGAATCTGATGTGTTATTTTTTTTAAACTGACGCTGTTTTCTGTCACTACTTTGAGGGAGGTAGGAAGCTACTGTTCTAGCCTGCTAAGCTAACTACCAGAAAACGACGCAATCGAAGCTGCAGAAAGGCAGAAACATAATCGATTTGAACGCTAGGACTGTTCTGATGTGTTCTTTTTTAAAAATTATATCAAGCCTACCCATAGATGTGCAAAGGTTTTACAGGGTCAAGGTTAATACTGGAGCCCTGCAACGATACGACAGTATATAAACATGATGTATGACCGTCATGGTTAGTATATCACATGCTGTCACAACGATACTATATGCAGTATCTCTATTTGTGGTCTATTCAAGTGAAGCTGTCATGTTTGTTATTTATTTTCTTCTCTGTCCTTGTTATTTATTTTCTTCTCTCCCACAGTAATTCTCGTTATTATAAGATTGTTTCTGAGACATTTTCGTTTTTGTATATATAGTTAACAGGTCATGGTCAATAAAGCTAATTACGATTCTGACGTGTAAAGAGGAAACTGTACTCGCAAGTGTGGGGTTATATAAGTAAACGTGTATGTTTCTGTATTCAAATTGGAGTGAGAAGTTATATATGTATGCTTATTATAACAAAGCTGGTATCTCATAATGACTGAAAGTGATAATACATTAGAGTATATTGTGGAAATGTCTGGATCTCATTATGATCATTGTTAACTATAACTAGTTAGATGAGGATTACCTAGATGAGAACACACCTGTCAGCAGCACCAGGTCATAATCTTTCAACATGATAAATTGTTGAAACTGATTCTTATGCACTATCCTTGACAAAATGTGCTCAACTATCTTCTTTATTTCATGTTTTCATGCATGGATGCTCGAAGTTCAAAGCTGACGCATAAGGAATCAAAGGGTTTGCATATCTGAACACAAAATATTATGAATGGACAATTTAATGCAACACATTCATTGATATTTTCTGTACAAACCACAGGATACAGACTTAAGTTGCCTTTTGAATCAAGTGCTGCATTGTGTTCTTTACCAGTGAATAGGAACATGTTTTTGGTAATTGTAAAATTGATTGTAAAATTTAGCTACTTAAGCTTATAGGTATGCTTTTTGGCACATCAGTAGACCTTTACAGGTTACTCTATGCTACCATACCATTGCTGTTTGTTAAATATGAGAATTTCCATTTTCAAAAATGTAACCTTCTTTTTCTTATCATATTAGATCATGTCAGCTATCAAGATTGCCCTGCAGCAGAGCAAGAAGAGGGAGAGAAGGAAAACCTCTGAAGCAATGTCTGAAGATGTGTCACCAGACTCCAAATGTCCCATCTGTTTGGACATATTTAACAACATTTCCTACCTGGACCTTTGTCTGCACAAGTTCTGTTTCCGTTGTATTCATGAATGGTCCAAGAACAAAGCTGAGTGCCCTCTCTGCAAACAGCCATTCAATTCAATATATCACAGCATAAAGTCAGAGCAAGACTTTAAGAAATATGACCTGAAGCCACTGGAAAACGGCTCCTTTGGGACTTTTGAGGGAGTGCGGTTTAGATACCGCACAACACTTACTGGGGTACATCGACAGATGCGGGGAAGGACTTCTCCACCTCCAGACAATGGAATAATGTTTGAAGCCTCAGCAAACCCTCCCCAACATCGGCAGGACCGATACATCAGGCGCATGATGATGAGGTTGGCGGCCAAGAGGAGAGCTGCAAGTGAAGGCAGGGCAGTGAACAACGTCAGAGAGCAAGAAATGGTCAACTTTAGGAGGGAACTGTACCGTCGAGGGGTGAGGGTGAGGAATGTCCGGGATGGTGGCCGCTCCCGAGACACCTCAGCCGAGTTCTACCGAAGAAATCCTGCTTGCCTACATAGACTTGTCCCCTGGCTAAAACGAGAACTTTTGGTGCTATATGGGACCCATGGCTCTTTGGTCAACATAGTCCAACACATCATCATGTCGCGCATTACACGTTACGATATGGAGGAGGGAGCTATCCAGGAAGAGCTCAGGCCGTTCCTCCAGGGGCGCACAGAGCACTTTCTGCACGAGTTCATCAGCTTTGCAAAGTCGCCCTTCAATATGGAAGCCTACGACCAGCATGCTGTCTATGATTGTCCAGCACCTTCTTCTAATGAAGATAGCAGCTCCAACTCATCTGTAATAGCTATCTCAGAGGATGAGGATGACTCTGTGGAGTTGGACCCTCCAGGAGACCCCGCATCTACTCTGAGTCACTCTGTGTGGGATGATGAGACACCTGGACCATCGTATTCTACGACAGCAGAGCAGAGCAGGGCAGAAAGGCTTTCAGTCCCTGACTCGGACACAGAAAGCAGTTTAGAGGAGGAGACACAAGAGTTTGGCGTTTCTCCACAGCGAATGACTCCTCATAACCAAACAGACTTGACTCAGGGCAATGTTAACAAGGAGGAGTGTTTGTCCTCGGACACCGATGACTGTTTAATTGTGGGTTTTGTTAAACCAACAGCAGAGAGGACTCCTGAGCTGGTCCAGCTCTCCTCTGACTCCGATGAGTCTGCAAGTGAGGATACTAAAGAAGTGCTTCATCTACCTCAACACATCCGCTTCACCAGTCTCAGTCCTCCAGCTTCACAGAGCGGTGATCCCGATGGTGACGAACGGTCAGAAAATGTAGAAAATGACCGCGATTGTCAGTCGGATTCAAAAGAAGGATGTCGATCTTTAACATCTAGCAGATACAAGACATCCAGTAAGTTGGAAAGACAAAACAGAGATCGCTATGACGCATATAGAAGATATGACGGTAATAATAGATCTAGGGAGAGGTACTGGTCAAGGGACAGAGATCATCACAGGAGAAGGAGGAGGTCAAGAAGTGCAGAGCGCAGGCACTCTAGCAGGAGCCCGGTGATCTCTCAAAGCAGTGGAAGCAGTCTCTCAAGAGAAAGAGGTTATTCTTACTCCAGTAGCAGAGACTTCTCCTACTCAAAATGTGACAGCAAATATAAAAGAAGGGACGGTAATTTTAGCCATAACACGCCACCGCACAGCTACCAGTCATATAGCCATTACAGCCAAGAAAGAGATGATAGTGGGACGCATTACACAGAGAGACGGTCCTACTATTACAGTAGCCGAAAGTACTCCGATCGACACTCCTTCTCTCGCTCCAGGAGCCGCAGTAGGGAATCGTACCGCCAAGACAGGAGGCGTTCTCGATCGAGAACTTACTCGAGCAGTCGCTCCCCCTCAACGAAAAGGAGACCTCATCATGACAAGCCCGGTGGGAAGAGGAAATACAAAACAAGACATTTGGAAGAACCTTCCAAAAACACACTTTCCAGTTCACACCCCGAAGGTGACTCCTCGATTATACAAACAAAACACAGTAAAAGGAGCAAAGAGAAGCATCATAAAAAGTCCAAGGAGAGGCCACGGAAGGGTAGCAGAAGCCTGAGCGTGGAGCTCGTCAAAGAGGAAAATTCTTGTGAACGAAGCAAACGTCACCATAAGAAGAAGAAGAAACACAAGAAGAAAAGCAAAAGGCACAAGAGTAACGAACGCACAGAGAAACATTCACCCACTGTCATTACCATCGATAGTGACACTGATGATTTTGCTAATGACAGCGTCACCCAGGCCAGCATCTCTAACGATCCCATCACCAATGCCACAGATGTCCCAGTTGACTCCATTGACTCAGTTGACTCAGTTGACTCAGTTGACCCAGTTGACCCAGTTGACCCCACCCCTACAGACTCTCTGGTGTCATAACTGGGAGGACACATGTCTGCTGGGTGTGGTGTGAACTGATGGATTCACCCTCTGCTGCTAATACCTGCCAGCAGTATTTTAGATCAGAACAATGTTGAATATTTTAAAGGTCATGTGACCTCAAATGATCTGGTGAAGTATACATTATATATCCCTTTAAATGCAAAGTGTTCATTGGGTGGGCTTACATGACAGACTCATATCCTTGTTGAACTAGACAAAGGTCATCCTTGGATAAGTGACCATTTTAGACCATCACGGCCTAGTTTCGTGACTCTGATAACATCTAAATAATCCTATTTTACTTGCAAAGTGCCAGTATGAACAATGGAATAAATGGGGAGTCGCTCACTTTTTTGTGTTTTGGAAATAATTTTTTTTTTCAAAGGAAATATTTGATTTCTCAGGTGCTCTCAGGGATAATGTTGATTACAGTGGATTTTTTTGTTACGCTAAGTCAGCTATATCCTTGAGTTAAAACAGTTTCTACCTGCTGCTCATGGAGTAGCACTTATTATCAGCAGATGGTGTTTGGATTTCAGAATGAGATCATTTGTATGGAATTTTATTTAAAAATAAAGTGTAATTAGCAATTGTGTGTAGCATTTTTTTTTTAATGTTGCTTTTCTTTTAATTTCATGAATGACCAGACTACAGTATTGTGTTGAGAGTGTAGATTCATATTAGTGATATGTCATAGATTTGTTACATAACAGCATGCTTACATCGGTTGTTATTTATATAATTGGAGAATTGCCATTATAATTGAGTGATTGGGTTTCGACTATGCACACAGATCACATGGAAGACACTTTGATACTCAACATACATTGTGTTTTGACAAAAATGAGGAAAAATGCTCCAAGACATAAATTATTCTCCTTTTGAGAAAAGAGGATGATTAGACAGAGTGTAGTGCGGTGAAAGAAGATACGAAAGAAGATAGTAAATGTATATATTCTATGCAAATTAGGCAAACGAACTGTTTTCTCTACCTCCCCAAACAAACTGACAGCTGTGGCTACAGTTGAGTTTCATTACATAACATAACATTTTGCTCTTCCTTCTAAAGAAAGATAAAAAAAAAAAACCCAAATGTAATACACCTTGAATTTGGGTTGCCAGGGAACGCTCCTGACAGCTCCGTATGTATGTGAAGAGATTTATGTAGAAACAAGATGGTGAAGCTTGAGTAAACGCACTATACTGTAAAGGCAGGAAAAGCTTAGTCTTTACAATCAAATGTCTTTCTGGCTGCTACTATCTGTTTTTGGTTTGTGTCTGAACTCCTAGCAGTGCCTATTTTTCTAGATGTTACAGGGGACTATATATTAACCTCACAGTTAATAAGTTTCTTTTATATTGCTGATAATAGTGACAGCCTACAGTCTCTGTGTTGTGTTGTGATGATGATGGTGAGCTAACGGCTGATAGTTAGCAGTTGACTCCAACAAAAACACACAGACTGCTCCGATGTCGATTCAATGATGACTGTTTATTACTTACAAGCACTTCAGGATGCGGAGGCTACAAGCCTGGTCTCAGTAAAACTTCATAATCAATCATATAATCAACTTCATAATCAATCATAAATAACAATACAACAACAATACAATAACTTACAATACTAATAAATGATTTCTGTGACTAAGCTTAATAATTGTTAAATAACGAATTACAGGGCCAAGAGTCTAACCTTGACCACGATCAAAAACTTACTATATTACAGATTACACAAAGACACTATTGATACAGGTGAATCAGTATGCATAGATAATCACTCTGAATGTCAATATAATTATAATTAGTAAATAAAGTCTCTCTATTTACAGGTTTGCATTTAACAGTCACACACTTACCTGATGGATACAAGCCCGGTCTGACTTGTTCCCCCAGTGATGGCCTTTATAGCTGCATTGTTACCTTGGATACTATGAAGCAAAGTATTAAATATTAAATATAAGATAACAGCATAAAATAATGAAAATAACACAAATATGTACGTATGTTATGTTAAATATATATGTATTCAATGTAACGTTACATAAGCAAACTTGAAAACACTGAAAGTTTCTTTAGAAAGTCCTACTGTTTTTTTGAAATGGTATTTGACTGCATTATTGCTTTTTGCATGATTTAGTGTAGTACTGGAAACATATTCAACATGTTTCACAAGGCTGTAGATGATTTCAGAAGCACGCTCATTTGTTTTGAATATGAATGTTTTTTTCTACCTCTCACGCAACTCCTCCATTTCATTTTACTGCAATAAAAGAATCATTTTGCATATCAACTTGGTTGAGACAGGTAATGAAGACAAGATACATAGTCATGAAATTAATATAAAGTGGTATGGTCAGTAATGCTGGAAGTGAAACATAAATGAAAAAGTCTTAATTTTACAAAAAAAGACAAATAATGCAAACATGTTAATAGATGCTCGGGGCATCAAGGGGAGATTATAGTAGATAACTGAAGGGGAACCAACGGCCTCCTACAAGGTAAATAAATAAATAGTTTACTTTGGAAAACGGTTGGCAGTGGCAATAGACAAGATAAATAGCCTGAAGCTCTTATGTCGTTGTACGTTAAGGCGGACTATTCAAATAAATAGTGGTCCCTTGAGGGCCTTATTGTTTCTTCCCACCCGCATTCCGCGAAGTCCCGCCCTACTCTGGCTCTGATTGGCTAGCTATCTTTGCCTTCATCGGTTCGATTGGTTAGGTTTAGGCATGAGGAGTGAGATGATTGGGTTAGAGTATGAATATCACAGCTAGAGCCAATCAGAGGGAGCTACCCTCCCTTTGGCGGGTGGGTCTTCGCAGAATGCGGGTGTGAGGTAAAAAAAAACGCCCCTTGGGGGATGACGGAATCGGATGTTGTCAACGCTGGGGTCTTCAAATTGGCTTCATCGCAACTTTGCCAAATCTTCACTTCTACACCCAAAGAAGACTGTCACCATGGCTTCCGCGACACCCATTAAGGTAAACATGCAACCATAGCAAGCCTTACTGACTGAACATTGTGTGTTTCTAACATGCTAACAAGGGACGCAAGAAGAAAACATATCCAGGTTATTTCATACAGGATGTGCAGCTTTGTGGCAAACCTCGAAGTGCAGGAAAAGCTTTTAGCTTTTAGCTGTTATATATAATCGTTTTTTAGCAAAGTCTGTTGTCTTTAGAAGAAACGACCGCGGCTGAATAACACAGGCTAACATTTGCGTGCTAACTGCTCATGTTAGCCAGTGTCTTACTGTCAAATCAGGTATTAGTGAACCATCCCAGGTAGAGTTGATTTAACACGTGGTCTGGCAGAGTACACCCTGCAGTTTTCACTCCCTGCACGCACAGACAGTTGAAATGCTCTGTAATATGAAGCTATAGGCTGTTTAATAGTGGTGGAAAACCTCAAGTAAAAGTAGCACGCTGAAAACATTACATAACTAAGTAAGATCAGCAAAATGTACTTAAAGCATTAGCTAACATTGAAAGTATCCATTACACAGACTGCATGGACTTTGTCAGTGTTATGTAATTATGTTTTGAAATATTGGATTATAATTGTTTAAACACCTACCAACGATCATTTTATTATCAATGCATCTTCTCGATCAACTTTGATGAAAAATGTCACTCTCTCTTAAAGCCCATGGTAATTTATCACATATTGGCCAATTTAGAAAATGGCTGCATTTACAGCACTTTTATCCAAAGTATTTAACAGTTTGCCTCTCATTCACACCTTGAAGATCCACTAACCCCAACAGAACCAACATTTAAAGATATTGAATTCACTATCGCATCAGACTGGGGCTGCAACTACCAATTATTTTCATTATCGATTAATCTGCTAATTATTAATGCTTTTAGTGAATTTTTTTTTTTTTTTTATAAAAGTAGTGAAAAATGACATCATTTTATGTCATGTTTTGTCCAACCAATAGTCCAAAATCCCAAAATATTCATTTTACTACCATGTATGAGGCAAAAAAAGCATTAAATCATCACATTGAGAAGCTGAAACCAATTTATTTTTGTGTAAAAGAATGACTAAAACTAAAATTATTCACTCAAAATATCAGTAAATATTATTGATGCATTAATTGATGTGTAAGCAGTATTCCAGTGTTGTAGCTGGTACAAGATGGAGCTAATTTGAACAACTTAATATACTGTAGGTAGTTTAATTTTTAGACTATATCTTATACTAGAATCTGATCATATGTTTATATGTAAAATCTTAATCTGCAAAGTACTATTAACTAATACAGCTGTCAAATAAGTGGTGTAGTGGAGTAAAACAAGTCTGTTTACCTTGAGTAACCTCTACCTATACCTCAAGTATAGGTAGAGGTTACTAGGGAATGTAAACATGCCTTCCAGTACTGCTGTTAACCGACTGTAAACAGTAAATATATAGTGAAGCCTACATATAAGCACAGTATTTGAATAAATATACTGTAAATAAATGACTGTAAACAGTAAATATGTACACAAGGCAAATGCAGAAACACAAGACGTCGTCTCCATCAGAGGGAAATATCTGCATTTTGTCATCAGGGTCTTTGGAGTTTGTCCTTTGGTGGTCATTTATTTGAATGTCTTCCCTCACAGCTTGAAACACTCCTTTTTTTCCCTTTGTTTTCTGGTGTCAGGTATTTTCATAATAAACACATTAGGTAAAGTTTAATTTAGCTTTTTTTTTTTTAAATTGATATACAAATGAATTGTTTGTTTTAGATATCAATTCTTATGTCTATTTCTAACTTTCTCAAAACCTTTGTTTAGATCGGAATAATTGGCGGTTCAGGCCTTGATGATCCTGATATCTTGGAGGGAAGGACCGAGCGTTATGTTGATACTCCTTATGGAAAGGTCAGTGGTGTGCTGAAAAATGGTCTTGTGGTCCCAAGATGTTTCTTTAAAACATATTTCACCTCTACCAGTATTCCTATCTATTTTTCCTTTTACAATAATATTTTACTGTCGTATTTTATGTATAATAGCTTATTCTATTCTATTCTTATTAACAGCCATCAGATGCCCTGATACTGGGGAAGATCAAAAACGTTGAATGTGTTCTCCTTGCAAGGTAAGAAATGGTATTTTACTCTTGCTTTAAAATTTGAGTTATAAAAATGTATTTTGTTTTAGCACCATCTAGTGGAAAAACACAGGACTTCTCAGACCTACTAGACTCGGCAACATACAGGACACATCTGTATGAAAAGATGTTTTTCTCATCAATATTTCACTCCATCTAATAACAAAATGTCTGTTAAACCCAAATGTGTATTTTCACATTTCTGTTATTAAAATTCCAAAACAATATAACCAATTTATTTCCTATCATTAGACATGGAAGACAACACACCATAATGCCATCCAACGTGAACTACCAGGCCAACATCTGGGCGCTGAAAGAAGAGGGCTGTACACATCTGCTGGTTACTACGGCATGTGGCTCACTTCGGGAGGAGATTCAGCCGGGAGACATTGTCATCATTGATCAGTTCATTGACAGGTGAGTGAGCTGAGACCACATCAGAAGATTCACATGTTTGTTTGTTTATTTATTTCACCATAATATTCTCAAATAGAGCAAGGTTAAGTGACATACACTAGACTTTTAGAGCAGCTGTCTGCAAAGGTGGTATGAAAATCAAGAAATGGTAATAGTGGAGGGAGGAATTGCCATACAGTATTTAATAGATGTAGTTTTTTCTTAAAGTTCTCCGTAAACAAGATTATAAATACATTTACTCGGTTTAGCAGGGACTATGGACAGAGTCAGAAGTAGGAATGTGAGCGATGTGGAGAAAATTAAATAGATCGACCTCCTTGAAATTCAGTCCGGAAAGCAAACTGCCGTTGTATTCGGTTTCTAAATAAAATTGCTATATTACTTGCTGATGTTTTACTAATTACAATAGGATTTAATACTGCCAACTATCTTGCCGTCTTCCTTTTTTTAAATAACTTGTGTTGAAAGGTTTTTGTCAGTTGTTATCCTGTAATTATCATACAGGAGGTCTACTGTATAACAACTCAAGCATGTTCCCACACATCTCACTGACAGGATTCACATTACAGCGTGACAAGAGCGTTCAGATAGGAGAATGTAGAGAAAGGAAAAAAAAAATGGGGAAGAACTTCGCTCGCCATGTTTGACACATTCATCAAAGCCGTTATTTGTTTATTATCCTGTTCAGTGGGAAGAACTATCGACTTCTGCTTGATAGTTTGTAGGGCTCTTGAGTGTCACGGTTTGCTTAAGGCTTTAGTGAGAGTTAAAAATGTTGACACTGTGACATTCCACCTCGGGCGATAGTTAACGCCGACACAACGATGACAGATACACTGGAACACTGTGCAGTAGAGATATTTTTATAAACAGTTCAGGGCTCCTTCCTGTCTCTCTTGTTTCACGCAGTGTATCGTTTTCTCTGACTTGTGAGAACTTCAGCTGTCAGTTCTCATTCATTCATTACTGAGCTATTACAATCAATAACCATCAACTGTTAACTGACTGAGCCTTTTTCACTCACAGAGACTTCTTTTACCCTTCAGTCAAACTGACTTGATCTTAATACTCAATTTAATGTAAAAAACAAAACAAAAACAATTTCTGTTATTTAGATTTGTAGTAAGTACCCGTATTTTGTAGTCCAAGTCTTCAGTCACAATTATTTCCGGGTTTTGATTGCCAGTCTGCATTCTTTCACACTATCTTATATCATTCTTTCACTTATCACACTTACTTATTCTGTGCCAGCAGCTCAGTGGAAGCTGTACTAAGTGAGTTCTGAATTCTTCCTTTTTTAAATTACACCTTTTTAAACTTGAGAATATATTTTTGTTTCATTGTCATGGGAAAGCCTACTTTCTCAGCAGTGTCTGACCACCTCGAGTATCAGCGCCCACATTCATAAAAAAAAACAACAAAAAAAACAAATTTGTAAAATACGTGTGTTATCGATACTTAGTTGGACAATGGAGACTATAATCATAAAGTGTCTGCTCCGTGACTATCCGCAGCAGCAGCAGAGTTGCAGCACAGAGTAGCGGAGTGAGACGTCTGTTCTCCCTCCTTCTCTATGTTGGAAATACATTTAACACTAGCTGTTAGCGAGCAGCTGCTTTTCCAGGCCTTCAAAACAACTGCCTTCAATTGATGTTTGTTACAATGGCTCTTTGTCTCCAATCTCCTTTTTTTTAGCAGGTAAAATGCAACTTCAATAGAGTTTAAATCCGATGACTGACTTGACCAGTGTAAAAACTTGCAGTTCTTGTCACTGAGAAAAGATTTAGTTGCACGGCCGGTGTGTTTGGGGGTCATGGTCTTGTTGCAGGATGAAAGTCTGGCCAATTATATTGGAGGAATTTCCTTGTACATCGCCAGACAAAATTTGTCTGTACACTTCTGAATTCATTTTGCTGCCTTCATCTGTTACAGGCCATGACATTACCTCCTCTATGTTTGACTGATGAGGTGGAATTTATTTTTTGGATCATGAGCCTTTCCTGTCTTTCGCCACACTTTTATTTGGCTTTGGATAATTTTGGTCTCATCTGTCCATAAAACTTTGCTCCAGAATCTTTCTGGCTTGTCTTGGTATTTTTTTGGCTAAATTACACTCTAGCCTTTCGATTTTTTTTTTTAAAACTATTATTAAGAGGTGTTCATCTTGCAGTATCGCTTCTGTAATTCTGCTGTGGAAGACTTCTACAAAATGTGGATTTGACACTGACTGTTGCTTTTGGGGTTCTTCTTCAAAACTTTAAGGATTTTTTTTTCTTTCATCTTCTGTAATAGTTTTCTATGGGCGACTTGTGTGTTTATTTTGAAGTTCTCCGGTGGTTTCCTTTTTTCTTCAGAACTTTGCATTCTTTACCCACTTTTTGTGGTCCCGCTTCTCAATGACTGTTTTTGTTTTCTTTTCTTACAGATGACTTGTTTTTCTCTGTCATAGTATGTCAGGTTTTTTGCCTTCTGACACCAATTGCAAACCACTTCCATTTATGTGCGAACAATCCATGCAAAAGGAAGCATGTGGGTGATTTTTACACACATATGTCTGACGTTACCTTATTTCTTTCACACTTAAAAGTGGATGCAATCAGCACAACATAACCATTTCTGTAAAATGTATGTGAAGACCATTAAATGAAAGTCATCTTTTTTTTATTTCAAATCCAAACACCTTTTAAGTTAATAGCAAAAAAATATACATTCAATTCCACTGTTACTTTTAGTAGAGCACTGAGTGTACATATCTACTTAAATGTGTAGCATACAAGGAGCATGACCCTTTTTGGGTAGTGTTGTGCACTCTCAGTTAGCTGAGTTGCACACATTCCATTAAATTACTCAATGTGTGCAGAGAGAGGTGCTGTTTAAATATGCTTATTTGTGTCCAATGAATTGGAATACAGCTGGTTGAATTAAGATAAGTAGTAAACTGCCTCCCCACAGTTGCTTGTGTGTGTTTTCTCCTGCACATACATATATATATGCATCACGTTGTCTGGGTCTGCGACTCTGTCCATGTCGCTGAGGCCGATGAATAGCCGAGCTACCAGTGTCAAGCACAGACAAGATCTGTTCATCAGAAATGAGGAAGTTGCTTGTTGGGACTTGTTCAGACTTGTCCTGCAGCATGTGACTGTGTGTTTGTGAAGGCTTGACTTTATTGATACCACAATTGTTATGTCATCACCTCTGCTTACTTTTTTTTTTTTTTTTTCTCCCTCCAAACCAAACAGTCTGCTGCTGTATAGGTTAATGCCGACTTTGTCAGATATTTTAAGCATTATTGTTTCACACAAGTACAGTTTTGTTTTTTTTTTTGTTTTTTTTGCAGGTTCCAAATCCTCCACGTTTGACCCTTGATTTAGATCTTGTTTTCATTTTCACTTCAGTCTGTACTTAACTTTGTTTTTTTGACATTTAATGAAAGTACTGAATTTCTTCATGCTGGTCAAGTGGCATTTCCAAACCAAAGACATTAAGTTGATCTGTTTTATGTCACTGTCTATATTTAAAAATGTATCAATAATTAAAAGTTACAATATGATATTAAGGAAAAAATTCAGATAACTTCACAACATATGCTTGTATTTTTTACAAGCTGTAGTAATATTTATATAATTTGTAATAAAATCAGATCAATTATTTCCTGAAGCTTGCAGATGTTAAAAGAGAGAAGTTGAGACTTGATGTTGGAAAGGGATGTTTGAGGTTTTCAGTATGTCTAATGCATACTTGTCCATAGCACATAACCTTTTGCATTTCAGAAATAATTTAAATATCTGATAATTATGGATGGAGGACAACATTATTTGCAACAGTGATTGAGAAATGATGTTACTAATGAAATGCCAGGCCAAGATAACTCGATTTCGTTCGCATAAACAAGCATTGTGCTCGGCTCATAGTTTGTGTCACACACTACTGGTATTTATCTTCAGCAGGGCGGAGCTGCAGCTGGTTCAACCTACTTAAGTATTTACTTAAGTCTTCAGACGCCAAGGTTATGAGTAAGAGATAGGGTTGGGCATCAACTTAAAAGATTACTGTAACTAGTTGCGTTCCTATTTTGGATGTAATTATGTTGTGACTTGGCAATCCGTGGGAAAATGGAAGAAAAGCAAAGTTATGCCATGAA
The DNA here is from genome assembly GCA_029490765.1 of Euthynnus affinis. Lineage (NCBI taxonomy): Eukaryota > Metazoa > Chordata > Actinopteri > Scombriformes > Scombridae > Euthynnus > Euthynnus affinis. Next base: position 16,967,980 of record CM055838.1, on the reverse strand, counting down.
ATAGAAAACTAATTAACACATATCTTCTTGATTACTCTATTACATGATGATGAATGTACCTCGGTACAACCAAACACTGTATTCAGTATTTTCAGAACAAGTTTAGAGGCTAATGGGAAACGGATGACATTGATGCCCCCTGGATACTGGACCAAATGAGTCAGTTTCTTGATCCTGACTCGTCTCCATGAAGAGGTGGAACTCAACTGACTCAGCAGCCACAAACTGGACAGTTGTTGGCGTGGTGCTATAGATTGGTGCTAGAGATTAGGATGCTTCTGTTCACTGTTGGAGCTTTTCTAGCCCTGATAACTGTGAAAGCACTGTTCATAACACTTTAAATAGAATAGATTTAACCTTAACCATATTATTACTAAAAACATACATCACCAAAACTCTGCGTCGGAAGATTTCTATCAGGGAAATTGACATTTGGGTTATGGTTATGACATCGTGTTGATAAGGTTTCCTAGAATAGTTTTATCCACTGAGTCTATTTTTCCCCGTTTCCGTTTTTCAGCTTTCATTTTCTTTTTTTTTTCCTGTTGCCCTTCTGGAAGAAATCTGTTATTGATTTTATAAATTGGTTTGAGATTTTCAAGATGTATTTGATTACTGCGGATTTGGTGAATTTACAGCAGCTGAATTTAACAGTTGCATTCCTAATTTGACTGTGTTATGTTACCAATAACCTTGAGTGCATCCAATTTCTTCCTTTTGTGCCAGAACTACCAAGAGGGCTCAGACGCTGTACGACGGGCAGCCCACCAGTCCTCCGGGTGTGAGTCACATCCCCATGGCTGAGCCATTCTGCAACAGAACCAGAGAGGTGAGTTTGATCACATTTACTTGTCAGACAATTTTTTTTAAAGTGTCTTCACTTATAAATGAAGAGTGTACTTCACTTTATAAGTGTTCTACAACCCCAAATACCCGGATGTGTGTCACAGTTCCACATCTTAATCATGTGTAAATACTGCATTTATAGAACGAATTATATTCCTCTTTTCAACAACACGAGATAGCTGACAAAAATAGACAAGGAGTGTGAAGACAGTGGAGAGGTCGGGGGGGGGGCAGTTTACACAGCCTGTGAACACTAAACACTGAGTCAGACGGCTTGCTACACACTGCCTGACAGCTGAATCACATCTTGTGGACATTAAAGAAAAACACTCCAGTAGTAAAACATTGATCATATGTTAAGTTAAAATATCTACTGGAGTCTGTGAAAAATGGTGTGCGATCAAATGCTCATGTTGCTCATCCTCATATTCAAGATGTAGTTTTTAAAATTGTAGTTGCTGCTCAAAATTTTCTCTCCCTAGCAACTAACTTAAATCTTTTTAAAATCCATACACACAAATACTGTGAAACTTATTTCTTATAGATTTATTTAAATTTCTTTTTTTGGCTAGTATTTCTGTCATTTTTATTACTGCTAAAATAATGCTAATTATTGTAATAAATAAACCATTAGATTGCAGTTTATAAGACCAACAGTAAGGACTTGTAGTTAGTTTATATTGAAAATGATGCTTGTTATGTCAGGAAATATTATTGTGCCAAAAAAGCCATCTAGGTTCAAGGACAGCTGTTGTTTATCTGCAGTTCACCGCAACAGCACACAGATCAAATGATACCATATGGCATAGCAGGAAGTGTGAACAGTTCAGGGGATGAGCTGAATAGCTGTTTTAAACCAGTTGAAAAGTGGCCACTTCTTCTCCCAGTGGTTTCGGGTGGACAGTTATAGACTCTCTATCTCGGTGCAGGTTTTGGTGGAGGTGGCGCGGAGCCTGGGAGTCAAATGTCACGTGAGAGGGACTATGCTGTCCATCGAGGGGCCTCGCTTTTCGTCGCGGTCGGAGAGCCTGATGTTCCGCCAGTGGGGTGCTGACGTCATCAATATGACCACCGTGCCTGAGGTGGTACTCGCCAAGGAGGCCGGCTTGTGCTATGCCAGCATCGCCATGGCAACAGACTACGACTGTTGGAAGGAACATGAGGAGGCGGTAAGTGGCCAACTGAAGGTCTCAACTGTGTCGTTTTTATCGCTTTCATGTCTCCCCTGTGTTTGTTTTGTGTCTTGTGTGAGTCTGTGTTGCCAAAGAGTGATGTACTGGGTGACATCACATCCTGTCAGAATCTGTTTATTTTTACAGCATTGTCAACAATTTAACTGTATCAGACTTTTAGTTATATTTAGTCAGAACTTCATCCAGCTGACATTAATCAACTGATGGGTTAAAAGCTGTCAAAAAGGGACCACTACTCATAATTTGAGCTGTACATAGCTTTCTACTATTTATGTACCGTATATGTTATAATAACTGGTCGTCATGATTCATACTTCTCCTATCTTTACCACACTGTGGTGACAGCTTTGCAGAAGGATTACTGTGGCCTTGTTCTTAAACAATTCAAACAGGTCTGGTGCTCATTGTTGACTGTTTCCCCTATTTGGTAAAACGACCCAACTAATCAGCGCTTTGTAGGCGGGATTAAGGATAAAGATGTCATCTTCCTGTGGCGGATGCAAAAAAAAAAAAGCAGCATGAAAAATTGTCACAAAAATGGCAATAAGAATGACACTAATGCGCAAACGCACTCTAAGGCATATCCTTTTGAGCTTTTTGTGTCTAAGCCATTGTGATCTAAAGTTAGTTAGTTCTGGTTATTCTCGTGTTAACTTTAAATAGTTATAACTTCTGTATAATCACGTCTATCTCTAGTTGCTTTCACCCTTTAACTCTTTTTATTATTTACAAAGTCTATCAGGGATTTTCCCCCCTCTTGTTTACCCCGTTCCCTCTAATCAGGCCGCCGACTTTCTCAACAGATTGACCTGTTCTGACCAGGTCACTTCATCTCAGTCCTACTCAAAGTACGGTACAGGAACCCCTGACACATAAGCACTGACTGCAAAATAGTTTCTTAAGATAATATTGTGCTGCTTCATTGAGCTGCATAGGTGTGGACCACTTGTGCCAAACTGCAATAAAACTATTATTGCGCAATTTTGTCCAATCCTCCCACGTTCCTTTTGAGCCAGCTGAAGCTGCAATATAATTGTGACACATCATCTCTGTGTGATAAACATTGCTCTCATACATAAAAATGCTGATGATGGTAGCCAGAAGGTCATGTCTACAAAATAAATACCTGACTGAAAACCTATTTACTATAAATAAAGCTAAAGTTGGATATCTTTTGTTGATTTGCCTGTGCTGTGAGAGCATCATTATTTCACTTTTAGCCAAAAAACTACCCTGTAGTTTTTGAATATGACCAAACATATTAAAATAGGATTAAAGAAACTAATGAATAATGAATAAAAAATCATACTCTAACTTGTTTTTTTTTTTTTTAATTTTACTTGATACTTCACACAATCATCAGGTGATGATTGGTTTTCTCTTTCACTTTCTGACTGGGAGATTTAATGAGCTCAGCTCATAAAAGGACTTTTATCTGTTTGACTACTGTAGAATCACCTTGCAGCTGGACACACCTTTCAAAGTTTGGACACACTTTCACATCTACTTGAATGGGAAAGTGTGTCACAACCTTTGTACTGTGAGTTCTGTGTGCTCAGAGTTGTAGAATTGTTTGGGTACATTTAGTTATTTGTATTTGCAGATTAGGAAAACTACTTTTTATTGTGCCATTTAAAAAAAAACAAAAAAAACAACAACTAACAACATATGTATTCTATACTTTATATACTTTACAGCATTAAAAAAAATGTAAATAGAAACCTTAATTTATGTTCAGGATAACAAAAAAGGAATACTCATTTTTGTCACTTTTAAGGCAGTCCTGTCCAAAGTAAAATTTTCCCACCTTCTTCTTGGAGCATTTTGCAGATGTGTTTTATTGATAGAGGGAACAAAATAGTCCATTACTGAAAAGTCTTTGGCTTAAAAAGGCTTCAAATACTATTTTGAACTTCCTGCACTGTTTTTAACTTTGGCACATTTCTCAAACGGTGCATATGTGTTTTTAAAGGAGGGGGAAAAAAAAGTTTGTCTATGTGTGTGTGTATATATAAACATTGCTGACTTTTATTATATTTTATTAGTGTGTTGGGTTCTGCACAGAGGTTTTTGCCATCTGTGCTCCGTACGCAGACTAACCACAGAGCTCTCATGACTTCCGAGTGACCTACTGTCTGTCACACACGCTGGATAATGCAGTTTGATATACTGTGTGTGGGTGAGTTTTGGCTTATTTGTCACTAATCCAGCCCAACTCACAACTCCACTTCCGAGTTCCTGCAGCTGACCTCTTCCACCTCCTGTTGCAGAACACTCGCCACATCCTTCCGCCCCCCCACACACACACACATACACACACACACACGCACTCCCTCCGCTCCCTCCCAGCTTCATACTACCTCCTGGCCTCCCTCCCTTGTTTACCCCACACACACACACACCCCCCCCCTTACTCAGCTCGCCTGCCAGCCTCCGGTGCAAGCCCTGCCAGAGGAGGTTGAGTCACACTGAGTCATCAGCTTCACTGTCTTCATCCTGGCAAACACCACAAAAACATGAAACTAGTCATTGAATGTGACATGAAAACAAAGCACCCAAGGGTTAATGAAGGTTACAGGAGGTAAACACCAGCACAAGACGGAAGCGGTGTTGTCAGTCTAATCGTTTGGAGTTTATCACGCAGTTCCTTATGGATAAACATATTTTATTATCTTGACACATGTGACCGACGCATTAGTTACTGCACTTAATTTTATTACACTGCTTTTGTTTTTTACTTTCTCCTCTTCTTACAGTGTTAGTCATGTGTATAATACGGTGATCATTAGTGTCATAGACAAGGCATGCCTTGTTAATATCACATAATGAATCACTGTTTTACAGGGTACAGCTGGCTGCTATAAAAACAAAATATACTGTTCTTCACATCTGCACAGATGTGAATTGTTGCTTTATATTGATGAATGTTTATGTGGCTGGCTCACAGGTCGTATGGTGACAGCAATTTGAGTAAACATACAAGATTGAAAAGTTTCACTTTAACTTTTCAAATCTGAGCTGCAACCTGACATCTGTACAGTACAATGTGTTTTTGTGCTTCTTAAGTTAAAATATAACGCAGGAAATTATATATTACAATTTACTGACTGTCAGTGTGGAGTCTCAAAATTCTGCTGTCCAACTTATGAGACCTAGTATTGTAATTTAAAAATGAACAAAATTGAAATTATGTTAAGTTACATGAGGAAAAGGTAAAAGTGGAACAAGGTTCATACCTAGTGCCGTATCTTGATAAACAAAATCTCATGAAATTGACAAATATTTATTCAACATTGATGTTTCATGATGTTTGTCAATTTCTAGTATTTCTAGATGAGCATTAATAGCAATGTCCTTATACTATTCACATAAAAACCCTTAAATCTGCTCCCCTACGGAAGGTCTTTCTAATGTCGATCTCCTTTTAAAATGTGTTTTATGTTTTCCATATTTCTCTCATTCTTATCACAACATCAGCTCTTATTTTACAAGAGAGTATATCTTCCTTCACATCATGCATTGCCACCACAAATGTTTACTGAAAGATTCTTTGGAAATACAAAGTAACGCTTAAAGGAAGTGAAATTTGCATTGCTGTGAGTGATTATCCTCACTCAGCGGCTGTTTTTTTTTGTTTTTTTTCCCCTCTTCTCTTAGGTCTGTGTTGACAACGTAATGAAGACCATGAAGGAGAATGCCAACAAAGCTAGCAGTATCCTGCTAACTGCAATACCCCAGATTAGTCAGATGGACTGGGCTCAGACAATAAAGACCTTGAAAGTAAGTTGTCAGGTTTTATGATTCATTTCCATTCAGCAGCTCTGTGAAAGTAGTGAAAGAGGGTCTGTTTACTGTCTGGGTAGCTGGGTATCTTAGACTGAGATCTAATTTATCACGTCTTCCGTCTCACTGCACCACCTCCTAAACCTCTTAAAGTTCAAACCATCCCAAGCATGACCGCTCTCTAAACACTAGCTGTTTATATTGTGATTATTGGCGTGATCCAAGTCCCCCCAGAAGCACACAGCAAGTATAAGAAGCTGTCATTGTACTGGGTGTTGCACCTTTTTTTTTTTTTTAATAGCGTTGTAAAATGACAACGCAGCTAACATTGCACATGTTAGATGAGTATGTATAGTGTTAAGTGACTAATAGTGCTCTAACACTGGGTACATTCTTTGAGTGCATTTGCAATAATTGTTTTTAATATTCTTGAAGTACATTGAGGTCACAGGAAGGTAAACATTTCAGTTTTTTCACAATTAATGTGTTTTATTAGGAGTGCTTATAATGAAAAAGTGTAAACATTAAAACTTATGATTTACTTTTTTTGAGGTTTTGGTAAGTTGACAGTAGTTTTAATATTTTTTTTTTTTTAAAGACATTTTTTTAATTTGACTTGACTTAATGTTGGTCAGTGTTGCTGTATATCTAATCTTTTTTTCTTTGTTTTGTTACAGTCAATGGCTCAGTCTTCAGTAATGTTACCAAAACACTAGGCGTTTAAAAGAACAATGAAGTAGAAAAGGATATGGATCCCAGACACCATCCACACCGACACGGACAACAGACTCAACTCTGCCTGTGGATTTGTCATCAGTGAATCACAAGAAAGTGCCTCACATAAATAATGCATGTGTTGTGTCTTCAGCTGGATTTTCAGTGTTTTTTTTTTTTTTTGTTGTTGTTTTTTTTCCCCTTGACTTGAAATACACATACAACACCCCCTTCCTCTTCTCTCTCTGTCTCTGAACACTCAACAACTTTTTTTTTTTTTTTTTTTTTTGTCAGTCCGACCATATGTTTAGTATTGAGATTCTGCCAGGTCATGTTTTTATTGTGGATTTATATTTTTTGTGGTCTGTTAACATTTCATTGTGTGTGTGTGTGTGTGTGTGTGTGTGTGTGTATAAACCTTTGGTGTCTTTATTGCTGTTAATGCAGGATATAATAAAAAAAAAAAAACTGCAAACACTTAAGTGAAATTAAATTAGAATAAAAGTCTTGTTATTAGAGCTGGGAATGTTTCTATCTTTGATTTAAAAAAAAAAAAAAAAAATTTGTCAAATACTTTCATTTGTATTTCCTCTTAATGACAGTGTTTAATCAATCAAACCACAACAGCAATGCATTTATAAATAGAATAGAATATGCATGTAATATCTTTTATATACTGTAAGATTTGCCATCATCTAATGAATTAAGCATGTTTATAAGAGTGATGGATCAATCATATTAGATCAGTATGTAGAATATTATCAAACTGCACAGCATCCTTGTACTGTATTTCCTCTTTGTAACCTACTTTGTCTCAACAATATGAAGACATTGCGTAGAATCATTAGCTCAATAAAGACTGCTTTAAACATATATATGTATTCTTATGGGGATTTTAACTGTTCATAGAGTTGAGGTCCTTTCAAGCTGTTAACAAAATATTAAAACAACTTGGACTGATTAAAATGTATCTGGTGGTTTTATTTGTCACATGCTCATTCAAGAAGTGCAGGGTGGCAAACTCTTGAGACTGCAAAAAAAAAGTGCAATTCAAATGCTAATATAAAATATAGAAAAAATATTAAAGGATAACGTACTTTTGCTTTTAAATCTTGCTGTATTGACTCTCACGATTTGAAAGTCTGTTGTTGAACCACAAATGTCTGGAAATAAATGCCGCCATTGATCTCATTATATCGTGTCAATCTAAAAATAGCCTCCTGTTTGACATATGGTCAGCTGAATTTATTGTTGACATGAAACGGGTTTACTATGGTAACGTTATTATATCAGGCCTGCTATATACTGGAGCCATGATTTCAAAAGAAAAGAAACGGCAGTGCTGTTTTTACTCCTCGTGGTTTTGAGTGTGTTCACTGTCTCAAATCTCAACGTCGGTCGCACAAATACATTAAAACAGCTAGACTCGCCAAAACGTAGATTATGAATCATATTTGTGTGTTCATTATATATTCTCTCCTCTATGTTCCTGTTTCAAGCCTATCATGTACAGGTCTAACCAGGCTCTTCCTTTTAATGATTTTCCCATATATGATTTGGCTAAACAAAAGTGCTTCAGCTATAAATAACATCTTCTACTTCACTGCTCTATTTTCTGCAGCCTCAAACTTCATAAACATACATAATAATAATAAAAGGTAATTTTAAAAAGCATGTTTTCTTTTTAATCTAAAAGTGGCCTCACGCTTTTCTCTGTAAATAAATAAATTATTGTATCAGCTTTGATCTTATTGACGTGTTAAACAGAACCGGAAACATGATCACGAGCCTTTAGTCCAATATTTAGCATGCAATGTTAAAAAAAACATTTCAACTGTAGCCTGTGTGTTGATCTGTCTGTCAAAAAGGGAAAAAAAATAGTAATAGTAATAGTTAAATAGCGCTCGTTTAGTATTTCTGTAATTCTTCAAACAAATGCAAAGCCAAGTATTTTTTTTTTATTTAGTTTTTTGTTTTTTTAATGATCTGTTTCTTAACAGTAATTCATCCTTCAGACAATATGTGAAATATTTGGTTTTGGCTTTGCCATCTATAACTTAAAGAAATTGTATTTTATTAAAGTGCATAATATCCGAAATCTGAATATCATTGTACAGCAAAGAGTCTGCAGAACAAAGACAATGCTGGCCGGTTATTTAATGACTTACACACATGTGTTCATATGTGCGAATATTCTCGAAGGCTTTTGTGTTATTTGGTTAAATATTGGAGATGGAAATATGTAAAAATACGATATAATCTCTTTAGATTAACAAAGAAAACGAACCATGATGCTATTTTTAAAAATTGGCTATAATAGCTACCACAGTATACCTGTACGCTAAGATTTACTTAAGGCTCATAATAATATTTCTATGATAACGGAAGATAAAACTGTAATAAATCAAGATGGCTGTAAAAGGCTGAGCAGCCTGAATAACCGGACTTTAAAACAATATTGTCTTTTGTTATTTCACATATCAGCGACCATATGCCGATTGATAACCATTATTCGTTAAAAAATAAAATAATGGTTTCTATTCAGGAAGAAAAAGCAGTCAAATAAATAAAAGTAAATTACAGCAGAACAGTCTTTGCGCAATTTAGGCTGCAGGCCTGTTCGGGCCCCGTTTCTCTCAGCCTGAAGTCCCGATCAAAACAAGCAGCATGAAGAAAGAAAAAAACAACAAAAAACTATATATCACAGCGTCAGTGTTTTTTTTTGTTTTTTTTGTTTGTTTTTTACAAAGCCTCCAGGAAAGCCACCACATCTTCATGTCCGTTCTGTCTGGCCAGGTCAATAGGCTGAGAGTTTGTGTTGTCCCTGGCGTGCGGATCAGCCAGGAAGTCCACCAGAAGTCGCGCAGTGTCCAGAAAACCCGTTCTGGCAGCGTCATGCAGCGGTGTGGCGCCGGTGCTTCTGTCCGCCACGTTGGGATCCGCTCCGTGCTTCAGTAACACCTGAGCCACCTGCGTGCTGCCCATCATCATCACCTTCATAACAATAGAAACGAGAGTTAGAATAACATTCAAGAACATTAAAAAATCTATTCAGTTATTTTGAAGTCTTACAAAAATCACAGAAAACCTTTATTTTTAACATCATGACCATTTTTTTTATTTTTTTTATTTATTTCAAATGTGGTTAAATTGACGCACATAGGCTAAAGTAACACATTGTCCCATTTCACTGTAATTTATTATTATTATTTTATCTTTGTGTGTGTGTGTGGAAAGAAGAGTGCAGAGCCACTCAGAAGCATTAGGTCTATTCCACATTTAAAGCACCCAAACAATGGAACGCGAAAATGAAAAGCAACACCACATCCAACATGACTTGTTTAACAACATTTTAAAGCCTCCTCGCGCATTTAGTTTCGTTTCATTATCCTAATCTAACAGATAAATTCTATAAGCAAAGGTGAGTTGTGACTATTTCCTCAATAAACATGATCACTGCAGTTTGTGGTATATACGCCGTGGTACAAAGGCTGAGAGGCGTCAGCCTTATCAAAAACACATTTAAATATATATAAGCAAATTTTCTGCTTTAAGCTGATACACATTTGTTCATGTAAATATCCCATTTCAGAGGAAAAAGAACAGGATACGTCCAACATGGGTGAGACATGTTTTTGTGTGGGTTGGGGGAGTGCGTAATGCGCATCTGGATTCATTATTTTCATAAAACATATATATATATATATATATATATATATACATGCTTATTCTGTTTTAACGCAATCACAAACTCTATACAAGGCTGTTTCATCACTTATGAGTCTACACTGTTTAAATGCAGGTTATTGCTTTTAGCCCGATCAAAAACAATGCGGTGCCAAAATGAACTTCCAAATGTCATACATGCATACAAACTTGCAGTTTCGTTTCAGTTATCTTGGTGTGCATGTATAATACTGCATATTTCCAACTCGACAGTAAACCTGGACTATATTGTCCCTCAATAAAAACATAGCCTAATCAAAGTTTGATCAGTGCAGTCCAAAGATTGACTCATTATGTGCGTCTTACTTTTTTCAGAAAGTAAATAACACTGAACAGCTCGGTAAAAAACGGTTTCCCTGTGGTCAGTACTGGTTATATTTGGTTGGTGGTGTCTATAAAGCACAAACAGAGGCTAATAATGTCTATGAAACACATTGAAGTGCGAAATTCGGCTGGTATCTGCCGATGAAGCGCATCTGTTGACACTGACCTGGAGAGCGGTCCGTCCAAAGCCGTTCACCCCGTTAACTTCAGCCCCTTCCCGGAGAAGACTCTCCACAGTCCCCTTGTTTCCCTGCGCTGCTGCTGTCGTCAGACCATCCTCGAGAGTCATTGTCATGTCCAAAAAAACTCTGCAGCGATAACCTCCGTGTCAGATTGCTTTGACAGGTAGCCTTGAAGATGCGTGTATCTGAGGAACAAGAACAGCTCACAAACAGGCAGGAAAGAATAACTGCAGCTTTTTTTGCTGATGTGTTGGTCGTGCTCGGCCGTCCCAGCCTGCTCAGTTTGTCCGGGTCACCGGTCGTCTGGCTCGGATAAGTAAGCCCTGCATCGCCTGTCCAGCTGTCGGTCGGTGTGTGTCTGGGCTTGCCTGTATTTTGAATGGGTGACGTAATTGTCTGTTGCTGCAGTGGCGCGATTGTGCGCATGCGCCGGACTAGTTTTGACAGCAGGGGCATATTTTGCTTCCGTCTGCTTCTATTATACATCCATGGCTCCTCCTTATCGTGCTGTGGAGTGATGGAAACCAACTCCTCCCGACAAATGTGACAGAATCACAACAAAATCAAACTGTTTCTGCCAGTTAAATCATATCACAAGATCTCCTGTAGCAGTTGAGATTTTGCTTGTCATTGATATCATCAAGTTTTCATTTATTTCCACGTAACTTTAAGCCAAGAATTCAGAATGGAAATTTGAATATCTATTGTCGCATGACAACTGAGAAAAGAAGATCGTGTCATATGATTGAAAGCTCTAGAACAGCTGAATAGACCTTTAAGATAAGATTGTTTTGCCCACTGTAGCTGATTGATCTGTAAAGTGTATTTACCTTCACTGCAAAATGACAACATTACAACATAAAAGAGTATTTAATGAAGGCAAAATGGGTGAAGACCCCAAAGAGGAGGAGTTTGTTTGTCATCACCTGATTATCCTGCTCCAAGGCTCCAGGGCAAAACTGAACTGCCAGGGCCCGGTTACTGGTTTTTTTAGACCAAAATCAGCCCTGTAAAATATCAAACACAAGAGCTTGCATTTGTGGGGCCTGTTTTTTCATGTAGTAATAATAAAATACGGCCCAGGAAGTCTGGTTTTAGTTACACATAGATGTTTTGAAGGCTTATCAGGCACCAAAAACCAATACATAGTATATAGTATGATATGGAGCCCACCACCAACTCCATTATGGTAGGGGTAGCCAAGCAAATCCTGAAACCACCTCTGGAGCTCTGAGACTCTGGGGGCGGTTTCAGGATTTTATTGTTTTGCAATCCAGTCTTGGTGTCGCCACTAAAATACCTGAAATTTATAGAAAACAGCAAACCAAGCTCTCTGTTTTAGGTCATCTATGACAAACTGGAACAAACCGGAATCAAATTTGGGTTAGTTTTTGCTGAGCAGACTAAAATAGATTTTTAACTGGGTGGTGTCTATAACAGCTGATTTGTATTAAGAAGCCCATGGACCTGATGCATCATGTCAATAGAGGCCTTTCACACAATGATTGGAATGCCTGTCTACCTCCATAATGGCAGAGGCAACAATTACTGTGTGATACAATAGTTTCTGTATGTGTTCATATAAGAAAATACTTACTATATCAGTGTCTTATAAATGGAAAACTGTTGACAAGTGAAACTATGTGTTTTTCATGCTTCTTCATTGTTTAACAACGGCAGTGAATTCTTGTCAGTGTGACTTCCAGTAATCACACGTGGACACGATGGAAAAGAGACAACTGCATACGAACTGCGTGCAAGGCTTATGTTCTCAGTATATTCCTAGGAACATGGTCCTAGTAATTGATCAGTAAATGAATGTGTTTGTTGTGAGATGAGGGTGGACAAACTGAATGTTTGTCAAAGATGGGTTAATGTTTGCCATAGCTACACCCTTAAAATACAATATGTTAGCCACAAGATTGAATGAAGGGTGACAATGAGCTTTGACTGAGGAGGTTTAGTCTTGAAATGTGCTACACCGTTCCCTTTAATTAAATAGGATTAAATCAAAAGATGGTCCAGGAATCATTTTAGACAAATATATTATTTAAACCTGCAATGACTTGCAAAATGTAGTCTTGTGTTCACTCAGCGTGGGTAGTGCTTGTATGGTATCTAATAGCTCAGTTTTGTCATTACCATGTAAATTGAAAGAAAAAGTGCAACAAGTTGACACACTCTTTAGCCTATGGAGGCTGAGAAAAACGGCTAATTTGGCAAGTAAAAAAAAAATAAATGAAAGCATGACGTACATAACAGGTCTGTTTTGACAGATGGCAATTATTCAGCATGTTTGTGGGCACGGGTAGTTCCTGATTTCTTTCCTTGTATGAGTAGTGAGCGTGCAGCATTTAGGTTGACACACAACCACATACATTTAAGCACTTAAACTTAAGTATGTACCCAGATAATCAGACAAACCTTTATTACTCTACACCATGCAGTCACAGTCTTGAGTCAATAAAATTAGAATTAGAAAGAATATTTTGTTAAAAATAAAAAAACCTGACAATGACAAATACATTTCTTCAGCATCCCTCTGAAAAGTCAGCTAACCTCTCTGTTGATGTAGAAGTAAGAAACTACTTTTGACAACAGATATTCATTTTGTTTACTTTTGTTTTCCCCACTGGCAGAAGCACGATTCGAATCTTTACTTCATACATAATATACAAATACTTAATCACAATTAAATGTTTTGCATTCACAATCTCACAAAAAGTACAGAAGTAAAACACATTTTAGGTATCAAAAGTTCTCATTATGCAACAGCATGGTCTCTGTCAGATTATATTATGTTATTATATGATTATTATGGACACATTACTGCATAAACAGCATTTAATGTCAATGTGGAGCTAATTTTAACTGCTCCACACATCTGTATATTTGTATATGTATGTTTTGAGTCTAAAATCTAATATGCAAAGTAACTACAGCTGTCAAATAAACGAAGTGTATTATTTTCTTCTGAAATATAGTGAATTCATGTAAAGTAAAAGTATCTAAAAATTTACTCGAATGTTGGTTTTTACAGTTAAGATTCTGTTACTGTGTGTAAGGGGAGCTATGAAATGATGCAAGCGATTATCATCACATGATTTTCCACCTCATCAACATCATGTTGATCTGATATAACAATAACTCTCAGTAGTTGCAGCACTTACAGTATTAAAGTCAAAGAGTCAGCAGTAATGAAGTGTGTCAATAGTCCTTATTCTTAGTTTATTGATGTCACTGTGAGCAGACCTGTGTGGAATGTCTATTCGTCTCGGGGTTCACAGCCTGTAGCGATGGAGGTTGCGAGTGGGTGGAGGTGTGTTGGTCTGGAAGTCCCCTGTGTGCGCACGCATATGTGTCTGTGTGTACTTTTTTGTGAGTGTGTATGTGTGTGTTTGGTGTGAGGAAAAGGGCACTGCAAATGATTACAGACGTTATGGCGTATGCCTTTTATGTTCTGTTTAAAGTATGGAAGAGTAAACAGTTCACAATTTTAAACAGTAAAAAAAAAAAGGATTTGTGGGGGACAATTAAAGCCAAGGCCATCATCAAACATGTCTTACTCGGTGGTTTTTCTTTGTAGGGCTTGACTTCATGACATAAGTGCATTTGGAACGTTCTTTTGGTCAGAAAAATGCTTTAGGAAGAATGTCCTCCTTTTCATCGCTAAATTTAGCAGCTTAGTTTGGAGAAAAGTGGTCAATAGTGATGTGGCCATCATTGTAATCTGTCAGTGAACCTCCTCTGAGCTGCATACCTCAGTTTAGCTGTTGGGTGCTCAGTATTTTGATGTTACAGTATGTGGCTTTTAAATAATGAATAAATGAAACTTTCATCTTAATTTCGTAATTCCGTTTTTCATTTTTTCCAATTTCTTATCATCCACACCTCACTCTGTGCTGAATCGTTCTTTGCACACTAACGTAGCTGTGCAATCCAAACCACTGTCCTCGACAGCCAAGGAGGGGAATACCTACTTTCTGATTCCTGGCGAATGAAATCACCTCCTGTTGACTGTTCATTTGAAATCCCCCTTTATTACACCTTTTAAATGGTTTTATTGTCTGGCTGCCTCTGTTAATGAATGAAAACTTGGCACTTCACACGTTTACACAGATATAATTATTATTCTTTACACATATTGCCACTCAATCTAGACATATTTTAAGTTCCAGAACTGCAGTGACATTTCATAAATTCTATGTCACATGCAGATTTTTGAGTTTTTTTTAGTTATGTTTGCTCTTTCCCTGTCATTTCCACATCAAAGAGTGGGCTTTTTGATTCAGAAAATGCCATTTTTTACATAGCATGTTCAATAAAGTCAAATATAATATAGTTGAAATTTTATATTTCAGCTTCTTCAGAGCAAACAAATTTAACAAAATTATGTGCAGTATGTCTATAACTGTCATACATCTCCTTTATTTTGCCTCCACCCAGTGGCATCAGCAGACAGTATGTGGCTAGTTTTCATGAGGCCATGCAAAAACACACTTCTACTGATAGCCTGTCATTGCTTGTAAGCAGTTCCACACAATATGTGGTATTTCACCAAGCTGTGATGAGTAGAGGCTCTGCCCTATGTACACACTGGCCTTTCACATTGTTCTAATTTTTATTGCCTGGTGTTATTTGTGTCTTGTCCTAACTCTGACACTTCCCAGAAAATTAAAATGAGGAACACAAACTGATTACAGACCTGCTGTGTATCACTACTCTTCACATCGTGCTTAAATCGCTGAACATATGGTTCAGTTTGACTCGTGTGTCTTGCGAAGATCCACACACACTGATCCAGCTCGTCCTCTGCAATTTGCAAACCGCCCATCACATCAAAGGCACATGACAAACCGTGACTTAGGTTAAACACACCATTCAGTATATAGTATTGCTGATAAAGCCTTTGTTAAGTTGGCATTTTTGCTTTGAAGTCATCCTGTCAGAACGCTTTCCATGATCAGAGGGATAACAACCAGACAGAGGGCGGGTTTGGCTTCATACTTGAGGTTACTTTTTTAATACCCACATAATTGATCCATTCATTCAGTCAAAGTATGCAGTTAGTCTTAAATTCTTTCTTCTTTACTCATCTTGTCTAAAACACAATAGAGCCAATCATATTTTGCTGAGCAAGAGTTGTGTGTTTATTGAATATTTTCCTTGATGATTTCTATTTACAGTGCTCTCTTGTAATTCTCAGTCATCTAGAAGTTGAACTACGATGACAATATTTCATCCAAGAGGAAGTGGTGTCATACATGTAGATCAGTAACTGCTTTGTCTCTTTTTTGAGACCAGTTTGACCTTGGGCACAGCATTTTGAAACAGGAACAGTGTCCGCTGGATTGTTTATTGTTTAGCAAAAGTGAGACATTTCTACCGAATAAGAGAGATGTCTCCTACTCAATTTTATGTAACCAAGAAGAAACAGTCTCTTTATATCACACCACAGCGTGTATTAGATTTAATGGCCTCCTGGCAAATCAGTCACTAACCAGATGGATCTCTTTCTGTGAAAAATACTGTACCTCTAAATATAAATCTGGTTATGTAACGGCAGTGTGATGATTTTTTTTTTTTACAAAATAATTTAAAGAAATGTCCAAATACTTCATGGCCAATCAGCTCAAGCTTTATACCCGTGGCTGCATGTCAAGCATGATGAAAAGGTTTTCAGGCCTCTCGTTAAATGCTGAATCATGCTCTCATGGTAACTGAAGTGGTTTGACGTTTCTGTAAACATCTTCAATTTAACATGTTGTAAGACGATGGCGTGACGCATTACATTAAGATTCAGATTCAAAAACTTTAACGTCCCTGAGGAGTACTTTGCTTTACAGACAGTAGTCCAAAACAAATACAGCACAATCGTACACAACACAAGATCCAAATCTCCTACACTGTCATTATGTATCATGGAAAAAGAAAGACGCAATGACATCCGAGGTTATAGTTTGTTTTAAAAACCAATAGCAGATGGAACAAATGACAATCTGTATCTACTGGTGCTACCTTTGGGGAGCACTACTGCTTAATGTTTCTGATGGTCGAGTGAAAATATGTTTTCACTCCTGAATGAAAATAAGCCTGTTATTATCATGCTCATGAAAGCTGAAATCTAGCTTTTCGTCATGCCTTTTGAAATGGCTTCTGTTCTTGTTCACTCAGATGTAAAAAAAAAAATATTGACAAACTCATACCTCATTAATTCATAGTCTTTACACCCTTGTTTGTAGTGTTTGCTTGTCAAACACGGTAAGCACGGTAAATCCCAGTGTTTTAGATTTAGTCTGGTGAGCACAGCACTGTGGCTAGTAGCTGCTGAGTGTGGTGTGTGTCACCCATTTCATCACACACACACACACAGATGATATCAATAAGCTGTTTGTGAGTGTGTCAGAGGCATGTAAGGCCACAGATTTTCTAGGACTTGGCTGTAGATGGAGAGCAGAGCGTAGAGGGAGGAAGTTAGGGAGGTAGCTTCTCTTCCGGTCCTGTTTTCTTGTTGTGCCCGTCACATGCAAACGGAGCAGCCACCGCCCACATATGACCACTGGGCCACCTCGATGCTGAAACAGATAGACAAATGGAAAGAATGAGACCGCAAATGGGAGAAAGAATTAACTGTCAAAAGGCTAACATACCGTTTTTACAACGGTTAAATAGTTGACTTTGACTTCTCTCACAAGGCGTCTATTGTGCACTTAGAAGAAGACTGCCTAGGGTCAGAATTAGGGCACATGCTAATGTTGAACAGTTCCTGTATTCAAAGTAGAGATATTATAAAAATGTACAGTGTAGTCAGTTTACAGCTGTTTGTTTTTCCACCAGGACAGCTGAAAGGATGATAAAGCAATATGTCCTGAGTAATAAAGGCAGCATTTACTTCCATCATACTGTCCATCCTGGACAATGATTAACAAGCAGTTGACATCATTCCTCCTTATTATGACAATGATTACTGACAGCACCTTCACATATGCTTACACATGCAAAAACCTTATAACCTGCTTCTAAGATAGTGGATGCACTTTGTCAAGAGTCTTTTTTATATTGTATCAATATATGTATGAAAATATTTACCATTTTTTATTTCTCAAAGGCGCAAAGTGCTTCTTTTGCATTTTATTTGCAATAATACAAGACTGATTCTCAAATATTCCATTTGTGGTAGGTTGTTTAAGGTCAGTTTTTTTCCCCTGAGGTGGTGGAATTGTGTATACAAAGAAAAACTTCAATTGCAGTGTGCTAACAGAGAGCTAAAAGCATCTCTTTCTTCATACTTAAAGGAGAAGTTCACAGTTTTTCAAGTCTGTCCTAAAACAATAGTCCCAAACGAACGCTGACACGTTTTTATAATGCATTTTCAATGTAAGTGATTTTGGACAAGATTCATAGTCCTCCTTTTGTGCAAAAACGTGTTTGAAAGTGTATTTGAAGCTAATATGAGGCTTCAGCAGTCCAAATTAGTCAAATTAAATCAATATCTTTCTAAGTTACTTCCTTTTTAGTGCCAAATTCCTTTTTTTGTTAAGATCCTTCCACTGCAGCTGAACAGGAAGCGTAAAGGAAATTTTTTTACTAAAAATACTGTAACTAACTCAGAAGCTCAAGCCTCATATTATCTTTTAAACACACTTTTGCTCAAAATGAGGACTGCTGATTTTGTTGTAAGTACATTTGGAGATCTTCTTCTAATTGTCTGTATGAACAAGAGGAATGATTACAGCAAGAAAAACCTGTTTCAGTGTTCATATGGGCACCTGACTTGTCCTACGACAGACTTTAAAAACTGTGAACCTAACCTTTAAACAGGAAATGCACCAGGGATAGGGTTGTAAAGGAATAGGTGACAGGTGACTCACCATATCAGCATTAATCTCATGATATGTTACAGTGAGACTTTAACATCACGCTTGATAGAGAATTGTTCAGTCATAATTAGGAGTAAATATACTTTTGTATTAACCCATATTCTTACCAGAATGCAACACAGTCAAGCTGAAAACATGGTTCTCATTGTTCCACATTGGACACCTTTCAAGTAATTTGCTGCAATTGGAATCAGCATTTTCTTCCAAAATCTTGAGGATGTAAAACTGTTTTGAGGTTTTTGAGAATAATGTTACATAAGATCTGCTCTTCCCCTCGATGAATTCCGGCCAAAGCTAGTCATGTTTGCTCTCAGAGGTGCGTGGGTGGCCAAAAACCCTTCTGGCATCTGAGAATCCAGCCTTATTGAAATGTTTGGTATTTATCACAGGAAGATTAGTTCGGGGAATTTATAAAGAATTTTGTTTTATAAAATCAAGTTTGGAGAAGAATATGCTTCATAAATCTGTAGTATCTGTTTTTTTCTGATAGTAGCTTACTAATGCTCACACCTCTTCTTAAAGATAAAAGAACACTTAGTGTATTTTGTTATTTTTAGAACAGAGCATGGGGAGATAATCTACAGCTCTGATAAAAGGTGAGCGTCAGCACAAGTGTTTACTCTTTGCTGAGGGTGTGGTCAATTGTCTCTGCCCTGCTGTTTTTCTTGTTGTCAGCATTGGTATTCTGGTTCTTGGTCTTGGATTGTGATTGTGTAGTCAGTGAAATAATGGTGCTTTCTGTTTTCTTCTCTGTGATATTTGCCCAGATAAAATGATTTGCCTCTGAGAAATTCAGTTCCGCACACGCTACTGTATGCTGTCTTCCTGTATGTTCATTACCATTGGTTGAGGGGGCGTTTACTGAATGGATTTGAGAGTTACTGGAAGTAACACTGTAGTATGATTCTATCACCTTAAAAATATTAATGGACACAAAGGAAGTGAGAATAAGAAATTCACAGGCTAGTGTTTTATTCAAACAAACAATACATATTTTACTTACAATATTTGGATGATTGAAAAATAAGAAAAATATGCCTAAATGTGTTATTATGTCTTAGTATAGTAAGTGGTTGATGAAAATGAACTATTACTAGTATTGGTCTCATTCATTTTAATTTTTTGATGTGCCATATGAACAGAAAGAGAAACCTACCAGCAGAATAACATCACATGACAAGCCAGTTTTAGGTCCTATGATTGCCTATAAAAGAGAAATGACTCACAAGTTTCATGCCATCAAGATGACAACTGGTATGCTTAAAGACAGACCTTTGGTTTCTGATAAGAAAATGCATTCCAATCAGTGTAAAATACCTTTACAACTGTCATTACATTTTATATGGCAATTTTCTTTATGATTATATCCTCCATTGAGCTTTACCTCAGCTTACCTTTAGTGAAAATTACTTTTCCACTTCAGTTTCCTGTTGATTTTGTTTGTCATGTTACCACCAGGGGGCAGAATTGATTCTAAATTAAACTAAGGCCATCTGATTTCTGAAACACATCTATTCCACCTGCACAGACATGCTCACAATTATATGGTATCTATAGATATGGTTAAGTATGAATTATTATGTTAAATATGGGGGGGGGGGGGGCTGTTGTTCATCATAATTTATCTTGAAGCTTAATATTCCTGATAAATACCACATGAATAGAGTTTATCACATTTACAGTCCCTAAAGGCTTAGAACTATAAAAGTTTAACTGGACATGATATCTGAGTGAAAGCTACTGCAGTGTTTTGCACATTTGAATCTCTCTGCACTGTCTCATCATGTCATTTTGTCTCAGTGAATAATGCAGTTATTGCCTATCAGAATGAACAAGTGCCCAGTGAACAAAAGAAATCTAAGATTGTTGGGACCAAATGTTAGATGTTGAAGTCAGCAGAGAGGAGATAGAGGCTGTGGCTGTGCGGTTTGAGCTGCGCTCAGACAGATAATGTGTGTAGTCACCCGCCCTCCACCCCCCCGCCTCTGCCTCCCACATCAACACCATCCCTCCGGGCAATATGAGACGTCTGGGAGAGCAGAGGGGTGAAACTGGAGAGATGGCGCAGTCACTGGCCCATGTAATAGAACGATAGAGGAGTATGCTGGCGTGGGCACACACACACATGGACACACACACACACAGACATGCACACACACATTTATAAGTTTTATTTTAATATGCTCAGCAGTTTGATTAGGTGGTGTTTGGACAGCAGGGTAACCAGCAGTCCAGCCTTTATTTCAGCAGTAATTTGATTGTAATTTTGGGGTTAATTTAGTTTTAATCAAGTAACTTTTCGAAATATGAACATATCACAACTAATACAGCTCAAACAAAAGTGTTAAAAACATTTATTTAAACAATGCAGACACAATGGAACATGACATTACTTCTTACCTTTTTTTTTACGTGATCATCAATCGTTAGGTGTAGAAAGAAGAAAAAGTCTCACAAAAATTGTGAAAAATGCTCATCACAATGCCCCAGAGCCTAAGATACACCTTCAAAATAGTTGTTTCTCTTGAACCAAATGCATAAATATATTAAGTTATACTTGTTGTCTTTACAAATGTCTTCACAAATGTCTCTGTGATGTTTCTCTTTTATAACATCTGTCCATATCAGCTAACTAGTAATGCTAAATTAGCTATCCTAATTTGGAAAGTGTACATATACACTGTATAGAAAAGGTACAAACAAAATTTGTCATGTTACCTTAACACAACAGTTGACGACACACCAACATAATCTTATTCTAGCTATAAATATATAAAATATATTGAATATGAATAATATTTGACCATTATTTACCATTATTTATGTCCATATGGTAAACATTCAAGACTTGCCATGACTATGGTGGTGCCATAAACAAAGTTTTAGATTGGAATGATTTCAGGACAAGTGTGTGTTCCCGAAAGCTGTTCATAAACACACCTGTTGGAAAGAAAAAAAAAACATGTGAAAACATGTCCCACTCATTTGGTGCCCGCCCCCTCATTTGGCGCCTTAGGCAAATGCCTATGTTGCCCATGCCACAGGCCACCCCCATACACATTCAAAATAGTGAATAATTAAAGAAATAACTGCTTTATGCTGCACCAACACATATTGCATGGGACTTGTAAATGCAGGGAGGGAATATTTGCCTGGCTTCAGGATGGTAATTTCTCTTTTTACTACTGGCCCAGCAGCTTTAACAGCTTCCTGTCATGTGATCTGACTGTCTCCGAGAGGTCTGGAACAAACACCTGTTGTTAGGAAGAAGGAAGGGGATACTTGGATCTCTTATTAGGGACTGAGCATTACCATAGAAAACATGTAAACACAGGCAGATGGACATATTGTACATTTAGACTGTTTACCTGTCTGTCTGTCAGACAGGTAAACAATCTGACAGACTTGGCCTCACAGATTAACTTGTACATCTAACCAACATCTTAAGCTACAATCTATTTATTCCTATATCTCCTGTATTGATATTTAAAATAAACAATTAAGACAAAAAGATGGCTGGGGCCTGGTTAAAGAGCAGTTTAAGTTATAATCAGGATCATAGGAGGGCAAAATAGAGGTTTGAAAATGATTTATAATCAATTGTGACCAATTTCTATTTTAAAGTTTGGCTTGTTTATTGTTGTTTATTTGGGGTTCTCCTGGGTACACATGCTTTTGCTGTATTATTCACATCATTTATGTTTGTATTTAAGTTCATCTCTCTATGTAAATGTAAATTTATAATGCACATGTGATTCCCTTAGTGTACAGATGTAGATGTGTTATGCAATGTCAACACAATATTTCATTTACTTGATTGATATGTAATGTCTCCTTCATAATGAAAGGAAAAAGGAAAACCAATATGAATTTGCTAACAAAAAGAAGACTGTCTACCTGTCTGTTGTCTTCAAGTGTCCCTGAGAGTCTTTCTGCCAGACTCATAAATTCACAAACACAACCTGATGCACAGAATGTTTTCTTTTTATTATTTCTGCTTATCCAAACCAATTCACCAAGACATAATTTGTTAAAAGTCATCAGAGCTTCAGTTTGAAAATCATTTAAATCAGTTTGCCAACAGTACAACATCCACATGACGAAAATGAACAAGTGCCACATTGTCTGGCAGTACACGTGACAGCCACACGGCACGAAGTGGGTTTGAGAAACAAACACACGAGAAATTCCACTTACAGATGGAGAAGAATATGTCATAAATCATTGTTAACTCCCAATTTGATCTCTATTCATTCCACAACTGTCCATCTGAAGATGAGGCGCCTTATGTGATCCGTCACCACTAGATGGCACTGTGCTGACAGCGATCTCCTCCTCTCAGAGCACACTGACCTTATTCCCTATCTATCTAATTACACATTAGACCTGTAATATGCCATTCCACATCCATGGGTCTCAGATGAATGGTTTCCCCCTCCCTTCCTCTTCTCATCTCTCTCTCCTCCTACCCCCCCTTCCCCCCATCTTCGCGCTGTTCCGGCCAGCTTCCCTCAATTACTGTCACGGGCAGGCCACAACATCGGGGGAGGCTCTGTGTGTGTGGAATTGGATGGTGGGGTGGGAGAAGAGGAGGAGGAGATGTGTATATGTATGTGACGAGAGGAGGAGACAGTTGCTGACATACCAGCGCACCGTATATGTTTACAGGTGTGTGGGCATGCGTGCCTGTTTCCATGCCTGTACATTTGTGTGTTTGTGTGATATACCCATGGGGCAATTGCTTGCCACACACCAATGCTGTTGTAGCAACGGCTCTGTGACAACAACAGTTTGACATTTGTGAAGGATAAATATATTCCACTTAGAATGAAGCTATTGCCCTCTACTAGTTAAGCTGCAAAATAAAATGACACCAGCTGTAATGATTGTGAGCATTAGACTGCATTTTCAGCCCTATTCCCTTTTTCTGCATTCACTGTCAAAATAAGCAGTACTGATTTTGTTTAAGGTGTTTTCGCTCATATTTGATATTGTGCGGGACATGGATAGATGGATAACTCATGTTCAATACTGGTTCTAACATTATACTTAATGCAAACACCTGAGAAATCTATATTTTGTCATTTACATTTGCTTTCAATGTAATTAGATCACTTTCAAAGTTCAGTGTGACACTGTTCAACCAAATTGGAAATGTAAAATATAACTAGACATCACAATTATATGATACATCTTGAGAATTTGGCAATTTCTTTTGGTGATTATGCAGAAAGGTATAATTTTTGCTAAATCTGAAATATACAAATCAACATCATGGGCAATAAAACTGAACTTGTATAGTCAAGTTTAGTTTTTACACCAATAAAATATATTTATTTTCTACTGAAACTCTCTGCTGTTACAAAGGAAGCACACAGACCAGAAAACACATCACACATCTTAAACTGCAACACATTCAAGGACTGTGCCTTTACATTTTTGTCATTTTTTCCTTTTAGAAGGACACAGGGAATGTGAAAAGAGAAAGAAAGAGGGCGGTGTGATGCAACAAAGGTCTCCTGTTGGATCCAAACCAGTCACGTTGCTATGACATGGTATTGTAAGTGTCCTGGATTACTTTTCCACCAAGATGCCCCAATATATTGTACATACAAACAGGGTATTGTTTCTTTGTGTATTTATTAACATATTGACTGTAATGCCTGCACATTGCCTCTGTGCTCTCACTCTTTGAGAGGTGATAGAGCCGACCTCTGATTAAGTTTCAATGTGTACTTTTTGAATTGTTAATTGTTTTAAGATGTTTAAAGAATTTTGCGCTTTGGAGTCAGTGTGCAGATATTCCTCTTTCCATCTATGCTTTTCCAATAGCAATGCACCTACACTATGTGATGGATGTGTGTAAAAATACCTCCTTTTAATAGTGACTCTAGTGACCATCATGATGTGGATGTGCGCTGAGGGAAAGATCCAGTGGTATGCAAAGTCTAGCAGATGGCCCCTGAATCCCAGCATTCACACTTTTTGATCCATTCAGTCTCATTAGCCTCATTGGGATAAATGGAACTGAGTATGGAGCACAGTGTTTGCATTGCTATCAACAACTAACAGTTGATTCTTTGATGTCAGTATCAAAGTTGTCAAAAAATCTTAAATTTCCTTTTTTTGCCATTAAACAGTACTGCTACTACAGTAGAATGAAACATACGCTTCAAGTCAAGAGGCAAGAATGTACAGAATGTATTTAGGTTGAATGTGTATGTGTGTGCTTGTAAGAGACAGAAAGAGTGTGCATGTGTTTGTAAATGTCTCTTGAAGGTCTACAGGTCAGGTCACAATAATTCTCCCATTCCTTAGATATCTTCATTATGAACTCAGGCTGGCTTGCTTCATTAAGAAGCCTGTTCACGCCTCCTAGCCCCGCAAAATACTTCATACATAAAATCCCTAATTTCCTGTCTGGGTGAGTGTAAGTAATTGAATCATTTGGCACAGAAGAAAGATAAGTATCACTCAGTTGGAGGTGTGTACGCAGACTCAGAGAGGCTGTGGCCACAGATTTTAGTGTACACCTATTGTATAGTTTGAGATTTTGGCTAATTTTTATATTTAGATAGATCTTACTTGGGTAAGTCATCAGTCCTGAGGATTGTCTGTCATTTATATTACTGGTTTAAACAGTATAATAGATTTGAGAAAAAAAAAATCCAGCAAGCATGATCTACAGTCTTATGCTTTACTGGAAAGTCTTTCACTTGTTACACTTCAAATTTACCAAAAACTGCTCTAATTCATATTAGTAACAGGGGAGCAAGTGCCTGTGTTCCTCTCCACTCCATAAACTGTACGCAAAGATGGACATAGTGACGTCACCTTTTGGTTTACACTGGAGCCGTTTAAAGTTGCTGGTTATGTTTGCTGCCATCTCTTTGCCATTTGGAGCCAGGACCTTCCAAATCATGAGTGTGAGGTGTTGACTTTCATGCTCTGGAAATGTGCCCTGCTACCTAGGACTTAAGCTAACGCTAATGGGAGCACCCAACAGTGCACACTTGGGCTGATGTTAGCTACTTAGCTAAATTGTATTATCAAGTACTATACTACAAGTGTAGTAATCAAGTAACATTAAACTTACCGCCATATACAATGACAACAGTCTGAACAGTCAATCACATCTTATTAACAGTACAATAATTTCCAAAATGGCCACCAGCACACATATTAGAGTGCCTAAATTTAACAACTGAAACCATAATGACTCAATGAAAAAAGTAGTAATGCAAGTTTAAGATTATATGTTAGGTCCTTATTTACTTAATATTGGAATTATGTTTCTCTGCCATTGTAATTCTACTACTGCCATTTCTATTTACTGTACCTACTGTATAACATCTATTGCATGTCTGTTCATCCTGGAACAGAGCCCTCCTCTATTGCTTGTCTTGAGGCTTTTTATTTTTCCCTGTTAAAAGGTTTATTTTTTGGAGTTTCTACTTGTCCAAATCAAGTGTCAAGTGGTGTTGTCCAATATGCGGTTCACACTGTAAAGCCCTCTCAGTAAATGTGTGATTTTAGGTCATATGATTTGACTTGAAGAATGAATTTGCTTCACAGAGGAGCAGGGTGAGGTGAAGTAACAGGTTAAATAAGTCATTGGACTCAAGCACTTTTCCATTGTGAAGAGCTATTCACTATAAAAAAAACAGCTTTGTCTGGAGTGTGGACGCTTCCTCCTAAATAGGTTTCAGTAAAACTTTGATCCTAATATTTGAAAGGTTTATTTATGCTGGTAATGTATGAGCTGGCCACAGAACGCTGTTAAGTACGACCACAGTCTATTGGCCACTGAGCTGCTCCATCAGAGCAGCTGGGGGTTAAGTGCCTTGCTGGAAGGCGAAATGATGATGGTACTGTAGTTGCAGACACATTCTCATCACCCCGTGCAGATTTTCCCAACCAGTCCAGGTACTTAAACTGGTGACATTATGAATATGAGCCCATTTGTCTTTAAGCTTTTGTGCTACCAGCGTATCATGGCTTCAGTTGCCCTTATGCAAATACAGTATGACTGCATACATCAGACCTCTTCATTAAGTCATAATCATGCACTGTGAGACATGCGAAAAAGTCATTATCCACCTGCAGTTCAGGTGGAGAGGCATATTTGGTGATGATTTTGTTGCAACTGTGTAACCTTCTTCCCTTTAGTAATGACATGAATATTACAGTTTTTATGCAATTTCTTTTTCTTTTTTTTAGGTTTATCATCTTGTAAGGGTATCTTTTTTTGCCAAACAGGCACTAGTTTTGGTCATTTGAATTAACTAAAAAATGTCCCCATCTGCTGCAGAAAGGGCTTTTTAGGGCTATAGGGAGGGGTTGAAAGGGTGAAGAGTGGGGTGAATCTGTGGTGCATTGTGGCTGCACATTAATTGAATGGGCTTGGGTCCTGAATCCCTAATTAGGGACAATGGCTGAGACATGGGCAGCGCAGCAGCAGAGAGCTCTTCTGAGAGGTAAGTGGGGAGTTGAAGGACAACCATGGGAGAGGAGTGTAAGGTAAGCACCTTACACTCTCGTATGGTATCCTCCAAAAGCCTTAAGAGACTATTGTGTGAGTGTACGAGTGCGCACACACACATACAAATGAAAGAGAGGTGGGTTGGAGTAGGGGGTAGAAGCGAGATGGCGCTCCAGCAGCCTCTTCTAGTCTCTTCCTTCTTCCAGCTCATTGACTAATGCCACAGGGAGAGACTGAGAGGGGGGGGGAGCTGCACCATTGGGAGAAAAAAAAAAGAAAAAAAAAGAGTGACGTGAGAGTGCAACCCATGTCAAGGGAAGAAAATAAAAATCTTGCTAAGCCCATCAGGCTGTGGTGGTGTGTTTATGTGTGTATGTTGTATAAACACAACATGAAATTGGTCCGTGTTTATGTGAGTGCCACATTCTGTTGTTGTCAAATTTGTGTTTTTGCGCCATATTGCAGCTTAACGAGATCACTTGGAAATATGTCTTTGTGACGGACTATCAAAACACTGCCAGAAGAGCTGTGAAAGACAGTTAAATGCTGGTTGAATTACACTAATTGATTTAAAACAACCATTTCAAACAATTGATTGGAAATTTTTTGGTCAGTTTGAATCATTAATTTTAGTGTGTTTAAATGTGATCTAGAAAGTTGTTTCATTTTCTGACAAATAAAAATATATATTATCAGAAACATTTGAAAGATGCTATAATTTTGTAAATATTCTACACATAAATCTTTCAGGAAAACTGAAGAGAGCTCAAGCTTCAAGTAGGGGAGAACTCAAACGAAAGTAACACTGTAGGGACTTAGCTGTAACTTCTATAAAAAATGACTAACATTTACGTTACTGCTTTCAACCTTTTACTGAACAAGTGTGCATCATTACATCAAAAGTCACATACACATCTTGCGCTAACGAAACTTCTCAAGATTACTTCTTTGTTTCTGCTTGTGACTCTGCTCTAAAAGATTACTGCCACTTTGTGGTCTGTATTCGTCACTGTTCACAATTTTTAACTCGTAGTAACACATTATTTACTCTGCATTTTATTGAATCTGAACTGTATGGTTTTAACTATATGAATGACTGTATGAATTACTGTATCAACGAACTAAAGATACAACAAACACTTTTCAGATAAATGTCATTTTAAAAGATAACTTTACAGAAACTAATTTTCATTGTGATCAACAACTCATGTGTGTTTTATCAATACCAGGTGTTATTTTTGTACAAATGTGGAACAACTTAAGTGTAATTTGACATTGAACAGAGGCTATGTATTGTTACTTTCGACCCGGTCAGTTGGGATGAAAGTAACACTGTTGGGTCAAAAGTAACCCAATTGTATAAACTAAAATTGTTTATATCATTGTTTTTAAAAAAATGTCTGACAATGTCCTTGTTAACATGTAATTGCAAACATATTATTTCTTTGACGTTAATGAAAATATATTAAATTTCAATTTTAGAACATTGGGCCTAACCTAAATCAATGATGTGCATTTTAACTTCCAATCGTATCGTGTGATTTACAGTTAAATATAATTTACTTTAATATAAGACAAAGAAAGAAAAACACAGTTTTACTGTAGAGGGACAAAAGAAACACCTGTTAGAACTGTCCCAACAATGACTCCTGACAGTTACGCCAGACTTGCTTCTATACTGAAAACTTTGACATGGCAAACTTCAAATGATCATGGCTATGACACATGAAACAAATAAACAAAACTTCCAAAATTTTTACTGCTTTAGTGAATTCACTTGATTGAAAACAGCTTTTTGGATAGAACAAAAATATGACATATCCACGCAATATTTCATGGTTCTGGTAAGTGTTGCGTGCCTTACATGTGTGGGACACCCTGCCTGCCTACCTTTACCTGAGCAGCCCATGTGCCCCACAGACAGCTGCCACTGCCAGCCCTATCCCTCTACAAAGAATTTGACTTTGATATTGGCTGTCAGAATGTTTTGTATCATTTCATTATAAATTTAATTTATATTTTGTTTACAGATAAAGGTTAAGAGCTGTGTGCTCAATTTTGAAAAGTAAATAAATAATATGTGAGGTGAAAGTGGCTTTCTTTCTGACAGGCATAGTGGGATCTGGTTGAGGCTACTGTTGTGTCCGCCATATACACTCCTCACACAGGACAGGTTTTTTAATTGATTATATTGATTATTCCGCCAGTTAAAGCCCTACTGTCACTGCTCCAAGTGAAGAAAATCCCTCCAGATGACACCAAGTTCCCTAAATGAACCAAACACACTCCAACAAACAAACCTCCAAACTAAATTTCAGGAAGGAAACTGATAAAATACTGAACAAATAAGGAAAATAACACCAAATCTCCATCTGGGAGCAGGTAAAACAACAGGCGGGAGTCCAAAGTTGAACTAATACCACAGGAAATTGAGCAAGAATCAAGAAAAGAAGCTCTGTGTGTCACCGACTCTCTGTGCTGGAGTTCCCAGCTAGAGAGGCTCCCTGCCCCGGCATGCACCATGCAGGCTGACTCGCAGTGCTGGCACTATACATTTTTTCATGTCTGACATATCCTACAGATATAGACATTGAAACTATAGTGAAAGGTGTAATGTTGCTGATATGATGTCAATATGACTATCAACAGATCATTCACTGTCTATTTTTGCTAGGAGAGGCAGTGAATCATTGTGGCAAAAGATAAAATAACTGCAACCACAATAACTTTCAATGCAGTGTTTTGCCACCTGAAAGTCTGAAACTCATGGATGTATCACTCAGACTGGACTTCATGTCTTGCAGGTACCTGGAGCAAATAATCTTGTCTTCACACAATCTTCAGATTTAATTTCTTTTAGGTTAATTTTAGAAGGGTTGGAACCACATAGCAATTAAGACTATGGTGAGCTTTTTGCACAGTTTCTTCACAACAAATTAAATAATTCATTGGCATGTCTGATAACTGAAAGGTATAAAGAATAGTGAAATAGTGTTATTTCAGTAAAAAAAATATATAGTATAGTAGTGGATATAGTACAAATATCTGCATGTCAAGGCTATATTGCAGAAAATCATTTGAGTTTCCAAAGATAAAATTTGGATTGTAAATGCAGAACCTCCTGTCAATTTTGTTCAGTGACAGTTTCAGTATAGTTTATTCAAACAAGACAACTGTGACAAAGACCAAAAGAAGGGAAAAATACTTTCTGCATTTCTACTATGAATGAAAAGTAATTGGTAAAATAAAAAAAGAAGAAGAATATGGAGCCACAGATGTCTGGAAGATGTAGATATCAGTCATTTAGCCACAAGATGTGCTAACTGTTACTCAAGTAATATTAAAACAAGCTCACTATAGTTTAAAATGCATTGTGTTGAAATCAGACCATGGAACTGCTCAAACTGCAAGACAGCTGACCAAAACTTTGGATAATTGGATAATTAATCAATGTTGTGACACTCCTAAAACTGCATGCAAATGAAAACTGATCTGGCAGAAATTTATTCAGAATCTAAAATTAGTCTTTCAAATTGGGCTTTATCTGCACAGTGTCTCCCCAGATTATGACACTCTCCAACAGGTTGATTTTATGTATCAGGTGTGTTTACGATTCATTTACACTTCATAACACAACCTTTTTGTCCTATTTGTATTCAACTATTTCAAACATAAGCACAGAAATTGCAATTATGCTCAATTTTTTGAACACACTTTTATGGGACCCATAAATTACATATCTTATCTTTCAAATGCATGTATAAATAGGCTGGTTTCTTTGGATTTTTCAATTCTGTACCTTGAAAAGTACGGTAATTTTCCAATGAACACCACCAGCAAAAGAGATTGTGTTGCGGTGTTTTTTAATTTAATCACACAATTTACTCTACTTTCCTTATTGTACTTTGTGGCACTAAGATGTACTACACATTAATGTGGTACCAATACATATATGTAGGTACAGGGGAACAACATGTAAAGTTATGGAATAAGCAGTAAAAATCTGGGAATTTACAAAGAACTTATACTATAGTTATTTTTTTTTAAAACTATGGGTTATCTATCAATTATTACAGGGTACAGTGGGACCATAAAACTGAGCAAAAATCTGGGAAGATGGAGCAATGACTGCAGCATTTAATAAATATAATATGATATTATCTCAAAATGACCTCATTACCAACATACAGGCAAACTACATTGTTCCTTTATAATTTTGGGGTACTTAAAATAACTACCGGGTACATCTCTGTCCTGGGGACAGTGTATTGTCATGGATGCTGTCGGCCTCTGAAGACTGTCTCAGCTGTTGTTCACCTCACCAGCAAACTTAATTACTGGATGCTCGTTTATGGCCTCATGGCTCAGACAGCCATCAGCGGACAGAATTCATCCACCCTAAATGTCACTAACTTCCACCACTGACTTTCGGGGCAAACACATGTTGATAATTTTGAAGTTGTTAAAATGTTAAAAATTTTCCTCCCTGCCAATTGTTTTCAACTAGCATTACGTCTCCTCAAGGTGCAAACTAACCCTTTTTCCAGCTCTGTGAAAAGTCTCCTTTCATCCCAGGAAATAAATACAAACATAGCAAGATAAAACACAAGGTATGAATCACAACGCACATAGTTAATATGCTCTTCTGACAGCAAACTGTGCAGTTAATTTAGTTTGATCTTCTGTGTTTTGAGGTAAGGAAAAACTGAAACAAACTTCTCACATTGTTCTCTGTAGTTACACAGTAAGTTGTATATATACATACGGTGGTAGTTCCCCCCTTGATATATTTAGTCACAGGGTAAGTGCAGGGTTCTTTGAAAGTTCCCAATTTGTCACCCTCTTATTCCATACCTAAACATCTTATTCCCCTGTACTGACATATAGTATTGGCTCAAACTGTACTGGTAGTAGTTAGTACAAAAGATTACACTGTAACTCTGAAGTAATTATGCTGTACGCTGTGGGCTGTAATCTTGAGTGTTAACGCAATTTCTTTGTGTGCATGAGAGAAGAAGTACGTGAGGTTGAGTGCAAAATGTGGACTGGTTAGACAATCACATCCACTGTGTGCTGTAACGAACGAATGTGAGACATGCCAGTATCAACAAATCACTGGGGAAAATCAAACACCCGGCCAAAACCAATTCATGATTCCGAGCAGCCAGTTTATGTGTATTTAGCCTGGTCAATCAATACTGTTTCCAATACTGTCTGATGTCCTCCAGGTGTGAGGATGTAGACCAGCAGTGAGTGGCGGTGAGGCTCTAGGTGTGTGTGAGCATGTTTGTGTCCTACAGAGAGACACAGCTGGATCCTCCAGGCCAAGGGTGTCAGCCAGCCAACCAGTCAGCCTGTTCGCCTTCCCTCAGTGTTCTCCTCCCCTCCCTCCTACGGGCCTCATTATGAGAGGG
This sequence comes from Euthynnus affinis, assembly GCA_029490765.1. Classification (NCBI taxonomy): domain Eukaryota; kingdom Metazoa; phylum Chordata; class Actinopteri; order Scombriformes; family Scombridae; genus Euthynnus; species Euthynnus affinis. The sequence goes on along the minus strand of CM055838.1, from coordinate 16,935,436 downwards.
AGAAAGCTCACGGATACCCTCTCCTCCCCCAACTCGCACTGCACCATGGTCGTGGAGAGAGAGAGAGCGAGAGAGAGAGGTGGAGAAAAAAAATAAACGAGTCAGGTGCTAAATGTGAACGTGGATTAGTTTCTATGCCAACGGTGGGAGGACGCACTCACGCAGCCAGCCAGCCAGGGTCCCTGCAAGACACTTGTTTTTGTCCCTCTTGTTTTCTCTCCTTGCCTGCACCCCCCTCCCCCCACCCCCTACCCTCCGCTCTCCTCTGTGCTCTCTCTATCAGTAGGGGAGATAAGGCTGGGCCCTGTGCCTGGTATTAAACCTTATCTCTCCAGCTGGGGCTAAGGCCTGCTGGATTTGGCTACACAGACGCAACAGTTCAACTCAAACATGCCTTGTTTTAATGGCCACCCATTAGTATCGCTTGTCACCAGGAGGTTTGACGTGGCTGCAAATCTATCTGTTGAGTTTTTAGTTTCCATCCTGCGCATGCTGCGACTATTTACCAAGTCTTAAAATATATAGAATCTCTCACTGAACTCATGCAGATACAAACATTTTTATTGATTTTATTACTTATATGACTTTTCCCCATTCTGTTCCCAATGCTTCTTCACTGGTGCTAAAACCAGCGTTTCCTTTGTGTGATATTTCCTCCTGATGCTGCTGTCCCTCTCTCTGTAAGGCTTGAGAGAGAGCGAGAGGCTGGTTGGGTGGGAGGATGGGGAGCGACAGACGGGGAAAGAGTAGACAGACAGAAAAGAGGGAGACAGGGGCAAAGAAAAACCAGGGGAGAAAGCAGGAGAAGAAGGAGACAGAGGAGAGGAGAAGGGAGGGGAGGAAGGTGCACACACATGCACTCAGGCACGGCAAGGAAACAGGCAGGAAGGGGTTAAGGTGAAAACAATAACAAGGGGAGCGGGGAGCGTGCGTCTGTGTGCGGCTCCCTGGAAGTGTCAGGCTCTCTGTTCATTGACAGTGTCGTGCACCCGCCGCCCCGAGAGCGCCGGCAGCCTCACAAAGACAGACAGCTCGAATTAATCCCACGGGGGGAGTGCGTGACAGTTTGGCAGAGCGGAGAATTGAAAGGGAGGAGGATGCCGAGAATGGGGAAGGCGCGAGCATTTGTCAAATCATAATTAAATGATGAATCACTATTCCGTTATTAACGATATGCCCACCCGAACCTCCCTTGTTACACACACACACAAAAAAGGAAAAAAAAAAAGTGGAAACGGAGAAATGAACAACCACTGGCATTGTGGCCACTGAAAAAATAGAGGATTTATTGCCCGCTCCCCTTATTTTACAGGGTTGTGGTTGCACACAAAGTAGTAGTTGTTCATGGTTTGCAGTGTTTTCTGAAGATAAAATCAAGACATTTTGAAAATGTATTATTGGAACAAATATCTTTGAAATCATAAAGAACAAATACAGTGGTTAGATCGAACTTTTCTAAATTTCTAAATGTACGAGGAAACAATTTCATCTACAGCCCTGCACATCGTTATACCATTATTTTGCCAAACCAAAACACTTTACAATGTGACAATAAGACTGTCTAAAATCACTGTGGCTACCTGTGCAGTGAGACTTATTTTGCCAGTTAGATGGTGTTTTTTATGGTCCGTTTCCTATTATTGCATTGTAAAACTACATGCACTGGCCACTTTATATTACAGGGTTAGACCCCCTTTTGCCTTCAAAACTGCCTTAACTCTTTGTGGCATAGATTCAACAAAGTGCTGAAAACATCCCTCAGAGATTTTGGTCCATAATGACATGATAGCATCACACGGTTGCTGCAGATTTGTTGACTGCGCATCCATGATGAGAATCTCCTGTTCCACCACATCCCAAAGGTGCTCTATTGGATTGACATCTGGTGACTGTGGAGGGCATTCGAGTACAGTGAACTCGTTGTAATGTTCAAGAAACCAGTTTGAGATGATTTGAGATTTGCGATATGGTGCTTTATCCTGCTGGAAGTAGCCATTAGAAGATGGGTACACTGAGGTCATAAAGGGATGGATATGGTCACCAATAATAGTCAGGTAGGCTGTGGTGTTTAAACAATGCTCAATTTGTACTAAGGGGCCCAATGTGTGCCAATAAATTACCCCCCACACCATTACGCCACCACCACCAGCCTGAACCGTTGAAACAAGGCAGGATGGATCCATGCTTTTCTGTTGTTTACGCCAAATTCTGACCCTACCATCTGAATGTCACAGCAGAAATCAAGACTCATCAGATTGGGCAACTTTTTTTCCAATCTTATATTGTCCAATATTGGTGAGCCTGTGCACATTGTAACCACAGTTTTTGTTCTTAATTGACAAGAGTGGCACCCAGTGAATTCTCTCCTGCTGTAGCTGATCAGCCTCAAGGTTCAACATGTTATGCTCCTCTGCATACCTTGGTTGTAACCAGTGGTTATTTGAGTTACTGTTGCCTTTCTATCAGCTCAAACCAGTCTGGCCATTCTCCCCTGACCTCTGCCATCAATAATCACCCAGAGAACTGCCATTCACTGGATATTTTCTCTTTTTCGGACCATTCTCTGTGGATTCCTAGAGATAGTTGTGTGTGAAAGTCCAAGTAGATCAGCAATTTCTGAAATATTTGGTTTTAACTTCAGCAGATCTTGACTATGTCTATATACCTTAATGCATTGAGTTGCTGCCATGTGACTGGCTGATTAGATATTAGCGTTAATGTGCAGTTGAGTCTAAGTAGACATTCAAACAGAAAAAAAAGCTTTCTTAAAAACTCCAGTGGTGGGTGTGTAACTACAGGTACTAGTGACATAATGAAATATTAGTTAATTTGACTTAGACCTTATGAGGTGCACAAAGGTTTATAACACTGCGTGACAGAATTTTACAAGTATGTAAAATAGGTTATCACTGAAACAATCATGAGGTAAAGAGGTAAGTAATCTACCTGGAATGTGCACTGGCAGGTGTTTGATTGGCCTCACAGTGCATTGCCAAATTGGCATCACATTGTGTTTTGTTGCAAAAGTTGAGCCAAGGTTCGCTTCTTTGCTCATGACGACCCTATATTGACCCCACTGAAATGAATGAGGAGGCTGCGTTTTTTTTTTTTTTTTTTAACTAAGCACATTTCCAGGTCTGTATTTCTGTATTTATATTCGGGGGCTCTACTGGAATATCTTTGCATGATTCATAATTCAAAAATTCCTTATTAATCTTTTTCTGGCCTTTTATGCAGCCTCTCAGTTCAGCTTCTGCCTGAAACATTTTAGCTCATGTCTCTTTAAGGACTCCTGTCAATAAGCCCACTCTGTTCTGATTGGCCAGCTTCAACACTTCGTAAACAAACAGTAATAGTAGGACTTCACCTCTTTTGGTCTTTACTGGAAACGGAAACTACCTAAATACATACGCACATGTTTGGGCCTGAATCTGATCCGAAATATGCGAGCGGACAACATGAACAATGTGTGGAACAACCTTACTAACAAAGGCTATGAAATGGACAACCATTTGTGGGCATGAACAAACAATCTCATGTCATCATGAGGAGGAAGTAGAGGTCACATTGCAAAGCAGTATTCACAGCAGGCTGAAACCCTGGCTTTTGACTTGCAGGAAACATTTTTACATACATTCACCTCAAGTTTTGGACCTTTGACCATGTTTAATATAGACATCCAACATCAGTAGTCTTATTTTTACACATCAACAGTATAAAAACAACAGGAAATCACAAAAAGAATCGTATGTTCCCTTTAATGTAACATCTTATTGTCTTAATCAGCCTATCAAACATACAGTGCAGCTTTCTTTGATTTTACAGTTTTGACTACAGTAAATCAAACTACCGTTTGCATGTGGAGAAAAAAGTTATTCAATCAATAAAGATCTCCCGAAATTCAAATTTCCCAATGTGTGAACTGACACCATAAAAGTTACAGATAAAGGTGAGGCTGTTTACTGACTGTAAAATGCCACTGCCTTACAATAATGTTACCCTTATAACAAACCTGAAGTCGTCTGTTAACTTGTCACTAATATCATTACAGTGAGGCACTTCGAATGGATGGAACTTTAAATCTACAATAACATTCAAATGTGACTTTTCAAAAACTGTCAGCCCTTGTTCATAGTTGGGGCCATTGTTCTGTTAATAAAAACTAATGCTATCTTCTTGCATCTAATGCTGATCCACATTCATTTGGGACAGCTGTGTCATCTGAGCCAGAGAGTTTATACCCAAACATGATCACTTTGTGTCAAAGTTTGATAATGCTTTTCTGCATAATTTGAGCATAAAGGACTGAGGATGTCTATATATAAAGCACACAACTATTCATTTATTAATAATTTCACATGTATTGTTTTAGCAAAGAGCAGATTAAGAATAAAGCCTGTAGTGTCAGCTGTACAGTCCATTGTGACATTAAGGGTAGATGGCAGTTTTTTTCCCCTATAGAGTACATGGAGAACAATATTGTTTTCTGTCTTTGCTTGTTAAGATATTTTCATTGTCCATCTTTTTTTTGTTTCTTCTATCTTATTCTGTTCTATTCTTTGTTGTCTACCACTTCAAGCTTGTCATGGACACATGAGATGTACCTTTGACTGTGTTTTACAAACAAGATCACTCAAATTAAGTGTCATAGGAAGGTGGCTAAAACTAAGTATTATCTGATATCTTTTTTTCATTGATCTTATTTTCACCCTTGGGTAAGTTAGAATATGATACATGATATGGTGATATTTCATCATCATAATCTACTTGATGGCTACATTGGAGCTGGGTTAGTCCAGTGCAATGGCATTATAGAGCCTCATAGGAGAAAACATGTAAGAGGTTGAGTCCACAATAACAAACTTGCTGAATTTTCTTTCAGAGGTCAACATCCCCACAGCAGCATTTTTTTCAAATGTGCAAAGTCTGAGGCCATTGTTCATCACACAAAAACTCAGATGGTTCTCAGAATGCTGTCAAATCTGAGCACTGTCAGCAAAAGCTATAGTCACTGTTATTTAAAGTTTACTCAGTTAATGACATCCAAGATGGCTAGACAAGTATGTGACGGAAATCATCAAGTTATAGTAGAACATGTACATTTCTCATACTGTAACAAGGAGTGTAACTGATGTAACAAGGGGTGTAAATATTGCATTTTGCAGTTATAAAAATTCAACTGCATTGATCTGCAAAGAAAATAAATGAAGTGAATTACAATTACAATGGCACTTGGAAGGCAATTGTACTGACCAGCCACTTTGGAGCAACTCACTCAAGGCCTACAATCTTAAAAATTTCTATCATATGTTTAATTTTCATAGCTTTACTCCCTTACAATACTATTTAATATGCTGGATTTTGTTGGATAACATTCAATTGAGGAAAAAAAAGAGTAATTGTTCACAAACTAATTCTACAATAAAGACGTTAAAATCAGGTAAAGCAGTCTGTGTCAGTGAGCAATGTGACATGCAGTGCTCGGTAAAAAAAATATTTCAGAAACACTTTACAGGAGCATCATATGTTTGATTAAAATCATAGTGTATAGTCCAACCAATACTAATTTTTGAGGCCAATATTGTTATAAACATCTGAGAGTTTAAAAAAATCAGATATAATCTTTTTTTTTTAAAATTTATTTATTTTTTACATATACCACTGAGTGTAACCAGAGTTCTTGTATAATGTAGATATGCAACATAGACCGTAAGCTTCCTCAAATAAGAATTTGGCTCGAAACATGCACGCCATGAACAAGACTAGAAAAAGAGACAAAGAAATAAAACAAAAAGTCATCTTTTACCTAAAGTCTCAGTCAGACTCTTTAGAGGTTAATCCTGGCCCTCACTTAAGTCTTACATCAGTGGTGACATATTCAACTGGACTGTTGGAAACAATGTAATCTGTAATGGCTTTTACCATTTTACAATTTTAATGTTCATCAGTGATGTGGTTTTGGCAGTGTGCCATCTGAAAAAGTAGAAACCTTTACAGCTAAAACCCCTTAAACTAGTGCAGAAACAGCTGCAGTTATTTTACAATTCATGTGACATTAGGAGTTGACTGCACACACTGTCGTTTTTCATCCTGATGTGGAATCATGCACATTCTCCACTTTTTAAAATTTTTATATAAAAGTGGGAAGGAAGGAAAAAAGTGTGCAGCACTCTAGTTCAAGCAAAATGAATAACATTAACTAAATTGTCAGGATGGATGGACATACCAGAAATAGTTAGAGATGGCAAATTAACTGACATGGATCAACTTGGAATATGGTACTGAATTAAATGAAGCAAAGCCTGTGAGCCAGCTCAGTCCAACTCAAGTCGCTGCTTTATGGCATACTCCTCTCACTGCAATACATATCCAACACACCCTTATAATCAGCAGTGTACCTAAGCTGTCTAGATGTCTGCTGCCACACTGCTCACACAAGCTATGCTGTTGGCCATGGCTGCCACTGACGCTGTTCATATTGCATTTTAAAAGCCTAGCCTCCACTCCAGCATTCACCTGTAGGCTCTGAGTCAACCTTCTACTAGTGGGAAAGTTAGTACCGTTCGCTGCCCACTACCTGCTGTCCAGAGCTGAATGTTTCCTTGTGGGGAGCGACAAGGTGAAAACATATTCTACATTTACATCATAATCTATTCCATATGACATATTTTTTCCAGAGCACTGGCATATCTGATCACTCACTGAGCCTGTTTGCAGCACTGTTGTATACACCTGATTCTACAAGCCTCTATAATAACGATTTCCAATTTCTCTACTTTCAGTCAATATCAGAAGAGGGAGGTGAGCCATGCTGCTAACCATTGTATAACCTTTAGATTAGAATATTGGATCCCTGTTTCTTGATATTTCTGATAATTAAATTTTTGGCAGATTTTTCCCTTCTTTGTGTCTGTCATAGTTGTGATGTCTTTCTGTCTGGATAATGCATGCTACATTGTGTAACTTATAGTGCCAGTAATGTTTGTGATAGCTGATTCTATTGTTGGATTTACTTCTATGGATGGTGGCAGTAGTTTTGAGCCTGTGCACTGGTGATAGATGACCACCATGCCCTGCCATGATTCTCCCTGCTCTCTGCTTTATGACAGCTATGGACCTCCAGATAAGATAAACTTGTGCGGTGAAAAACACAACAAAGGGTCTGCTGCATATTCCCCTCTAAAAATGGGCACAGAAATAGGATTCCTACTGGCTACAGGCTGGTGTTTCACTTGGATTTTGTTTTTGAGCCCCTGGTATTAGGAATATATGAGTTTGTAAACCTTCTTTTGACAAAAACATACATACATGCTTCTCCCTTGAATATAGTGTACATACTGTACAGTCAGTGATTCAAAAACTGTACAATATGATCCTGACATAAATGCACATATAAAGATGCCAGTCTCTTCACCAGGATGACCACATGCACCTTTAAGAACAGTTTTGGTACAGTGCATTGTCCCCAATCAAGCCTCTTCACAAGTTGTTAATTCTCCAACAAAAGAGCATACCTGCAGAGAGGAACATCACATGAAACATTTTCCCCTCCATGCCATAAACTGCCTGTAAAGAACAGGAGTAGAAATTCTGGAAGCTTGGAGAGGAAGTCGGAGCAATTAAAGAACCATTAGCAGCACCTCTGAAAAAGCCATTAATCAAGAAGCAGCAGTGCTGCTCACAATGGCAAGCACAATGTACACCAAGGAGAATGAACGACGGATGATTAAATGAAAGATATCTCTATTTGTAAAGTGTCTCTCCGTGCCAGATACACGTGAAGCACTATTAAGACAGAAAGAAATCTAAAGAGTACAAGCACTCAGATTTGGACAAATGGACTCAAACCAGGGATAAAAGCTGAGTAGTGAAGACAAAAAGCTGAGAACAAAAATAGATGGTTTTCATTCTGGAAAAGGTGTTTAGAGGTGAAAGGTTTATAGCTTGTGAGCTCATAACTGGAAATCCAGTTATGAGCTCACAAGTGTCAGCCACTCCTTTCCTATTTAAGGATCAGACATTCTATATTTTTGTTATACATCTGGTGATATTCTAGTTTTCTTATAATATATTTTCTATATACATTTTTCATCCCACTAAAAGACCAAAACCACAGTTAATAACTGTTAATATTTTTTTTTTTTACAGTATGGCACTGTGTTTTAAGTGTAAAAATGCAGTAATTGTGAGATAATATGGTAAAAATCACAGTAATCAACACACTACCACTACTGTAGAAAATCACAGTAATGTTCATACTACTGCAGAAACAATTATGCTATTGTAGAAAAACACAGTAACCAGCCTGATGTAGTTAAGGTGGCAGTTGTTTTCCCTTTTGTAAACAAAATCACAAATTTTTATTTTTAACATTATTTTTGTAATGCTTTCAAATCCCTTAAATTCATGGTGAAAATTAAAAAAAAACAACCTCTAATAACACTAATAAATAATAATAAAAATAATATTTGTTTTAACATGAATTCCAGTACTTCAAGATGGCCTTATTTCTTCATACTTCATGATTTACTCATTGAACTTTCCCATAGTTTGCTAATACTTCATAGAGGTGATGTAATGTACATTTCTGTTGGGTAACAGCACATGAGGAGTTGAAAGAGAATGAGTGTGCTGATAAACTAGCAAAAGGGGCATTGCAAAAGGAAATAACATTACCAGTTCCACTAGGAAAGGGAGAAGGAAATGCAGTAATTAAGAATGGAAGGAAGGAGGAACAGAGATATGGCACAAAAGGTGGGAGGAAGACCAGAAAAGGAGATGGTATCACGAAATACAAAAGTCGGTAATAACAAATAACTATAAAGAAAAGAACAGGGAATAAATCATCATAACAAGACTCAGACTGCATCACACAGGATCACAATGAACAGTGACAAGTGTGGGAACTGTGGAGTTAAAGAAAATGTTGAACATCTCATATATCATATGGCATGTATGAAGAGGAAAGAGAAAGGTTATATGATAAAGTCCAAGAGGCCAGATGGTGGTAGTGGGATCTGATGGGGATACTGGCAATAGAAAGCGAGGGAAAGAGTTATTGGCAAGGCACTTTTTACATTCTTAAGTGACAGTTGATGGGAAGAATTTAAGAAATAGGGTAAATTGACATGATGTTACGGTGTTGGCCAGCAGAGGAGAGCAAACGAGGAGGGAAGATGATGACCACAGGTGAAAACTGAGAGGAAACAAGAGAGGAAAAATAAAAATAAAGTTTATTCATCAGTCATAATGAGAGTGAACATGAAAAAGAAACATACATGGTTGGAATGAAGATTTGGGGTTTGATAGAAGGTGCTGGACGTGGAGCTTTGTCAGAAAAGCACAATGTGGTAAGATGGATTAAAAAATGAAGAGGACAAAGTTAAATTGATTGACAGTTTACAAGTGATTTATTGGCTGCAGACCCTGGACACTGCTCTGTACTGGTGCTACTTGACCTTAGTGGAGCATTCAACACCATTGATCATGCTATGCTAATTAATAGATTTAAAGGTTTGGTGGGCATTTCTGGAACAGCCCTGGAGTGGTTCTCCTACTATCTGTAAAATATTAATTACAAAAAAGTCTCATTTGATTCATTAATCTTTTCAATTGCAGAGCCAACATGTGGCATACCTCAAGGATCAATCCTTGGACCAATTCTGTTTTCTCAGTATATGCTACCAGTAGGTCATATCATTTTTCACCTTAACTCATTTCACTGTTATGTAGATGATAAACAGTTATATCTCTCCATTAAACCCTCTGAATGCAACAAGCTGGACTCACTTCAGAGCTTCTTAGCTGATATGAGAGACTGGATTTCACAAAACTCTTTGCAGTTAAACTCTGACAAAAAGGAGGTGCTTATCATCGACCCTGAACACCTCTGTAGTCAAGTCCAGCCACTGCTCAGACCTCTTATCCCAAATATTAAGAGCACTGCTAAGAACCTAAGGGTTATCTTCGACAGTGAGCTGAGCTTTGAGCAAAACACAAAGAAATGGATACAATCATGTTTCTACCAACTCGTGAATATTTTCAAGATCAGAGTAATGTTATCTTTTAACTATAGAGAGAAAATTATTCATGCTTTTATTTCCTAACCCCTAGACTATTGTAACTTGTTTACCTGCCTTACTGCCTGAGCTGCAGCTCAGCTTCAGACTGTGCGGAACTGCAGAAATACTTTTCTTACATCACCCCAATTTTAGCCTCTTTGCACTGGTTACCAATGGATACCCTGAACTCCTTACTGTCCAAAAAGGCCTCTTAGATCTGCTGGGTTACGCCTGCTAGCTGCTCCAGAGTCCAGGCTAAGGTCAAAGGGTGATCAAGCTTTTGCTGTACTGGCACCTCAGCTTTGGAGCAGTCTTCCAGTTAGTATTTGATCTGCTGACACTGTGTGTGCTTTTAAATCCCGTCTTAAGACACACTTTTACAGACTTTCCTTTTTGCCTGACAAGTCTTATTTATACATAAAGCCATTCTGTTGTGATGATTTTAAGTTTGTTTTAAGAGTTTCACATGTTTTACCTTTTGGTATGATTTATTTGCGAACTTCTTTTATACAGTCTTTTAACGGTGTGCTTGTATTTTGCTGTTCTTGTGTTTTTCTTTTTATATTTGTGATGTTTCTTTTGTGCTGTCTATGAACAGCACTTTGTGCTTCTGGCTTGAAAAGTACTAGACAAATAAAATTGTCATTATTATTATTATTACTATTATAAAATGATCTAGTAGATCGTTGTTGAGAGTATGTCAAAGACACAAGCCTTGGAAATCTTGATATTTGGTGCTGGGATGAATATACCCAGTGGTATGTTTTCCGCCTAGCAAGAAAACCAGATGCAAAGAGGTTTAAATAGTGTAAAGGGGTGACAGACAGCTATAGAATGAAGAGGTCTGACAAAGTAGTTAATGAAAAGTATGAGACTAAATCTGCTGTTCTTCACTTTGATTTGCCCCAGTAAGGCAGCATGTTGCTGAACCTTTGCAGTGCAAGAATTGTTGGAAGTTTGGACGTAGTCTATTTGGATGTGACTTTGCCACATGTGGTAAATGTGGGGAGAATGATTGTGAAGGAGACTGTGAGAAAGATCCAGAGTGTTTGCAAAGGGAATCATACAGCAGGGGAGGCTGACTGTCCAGAGAGAGTAAGGGAGGCAGAAATAATTAGGGTTAGATCTAAGAAGAGACTTAAGCATGAGAAAGTAAGAAATGTTATGATGTTAGACAAGAAGCTATGGAGGACAAGAGGCATGCTGAGTTTTGCTGTTTTAAGGATCAGGTGAAGTTTTTGGCCTTTTTGGCAATGGTAATTAACTGTACTGCTGGAGAAAAGAGAAAATCTGAGAAAACTGACATGATTGTAGAGCAGCAAGGAGATTTCTGAGTGTTGTGGAAGTTTCTGGAAAAGGTGTGCAGCATCTGTTGAGAGAAGCTTTTAGGCTCTCTCAAACACCTGAAAAATTGAGAAGTTACAGCAAAGTGGGAATGAGCTGCCTGAGTGAAATGGAGAGGATCTGAGGACATCTATAGGCTTAAGTGCATGAAGATTTTTTTCTTTTCCAAGTATCCATGAGGATGTTTGTTTGCATTCAGCTCAAGCTCTCAACCTGGTGATGGCTGCCATCTTGGCTGTTTTAATGAGTAAAACAGGGGAGAATTTGCAGGGAGAAATGACATAATCATCAGGATTTCACTCTGAAAAGGGGGAACTGTCAGTGAGTGGGTTTTGCAATGGATTTATGTGCATCCTGTTTAGTGTATTTTACTAGGTGAAGTGAGCATGCACGTTAGTGATTATTTGCTGTGGCCTTCACAGTACATGCAGCCGTTAGCTGCAAGCTAACGACACAGTTGTGCTGCTAGGTTAAAAAGTATGAACACGTTTTGATGGATGCCTTGTTTCTGTAAGTCTTCATTACTTTCTTTTGTCATTGTCATTTCTGTTCACTGTTGTGGCTGATGTGCGTATAAGTTACAGCAATGTTAAGAGCTGTCTGACACTTTGTTTTATGATCACTTACTTTGTAAGTCAGTATTGCAAATTACACCACAGATGTTCACAAGTGCATCTATGCATACAGGAACATATTTCAAAAGCAGATGTTTATGCTTTTCAGGAAGATCTCTTGGAATGTAACCTTATGGATGACGTATTAGATAGCCACAGATGAATGGTACTGGTTACCAGGTTAGCTTAAGTAGCCAACTAATGTAGTGAGATGATATATGAGTGCTTGCTATTTCCATGTACTCTCTGCTGGCTACATGTAGTACTAGTGGGAATTGAACCTATGATCTTTCAGCTATGACCTTCTCCTTAGTTCTGTGAGACCAACTATGCAACTATGATCAGTGATCTGAGACAGAGATTCATGTGAGGCCAATTAAATGATCACTCTTGAATCACTTATTCTTACTCTCAAAGTAGGAAGTTTATTTCTCAACACAGTTTTTCAAAAGTGATAAACTCACACAACAGCAAAATCATACTCCCATCTCAGTATCAGTGAGCAGCTCTGGATATTTATTGTGTCTGCCTTGGGACATGTTCATTATCATTAAATTGTATTATATGTCATTAAATACAATGGTTAAACATTATAATTCATACATCTAAATCTTCCAAATCTTACAGTTTGTAATAAAACAAATGAAGGGAAACAGTTTACTCATTATGAAATGTCAATGCATATGTGTGTGCTCAGTATATTTTCCTGCTTTTTTGTCCTTTGCCAATCACATACCTGATTAATGTTGGCCATCAGTCCTGAGCAGCAGGAACAGGACATCACCAGCTGATCAAGAGTCTTCAACATTAAAACGTTCAGTTCTGACTAACACCTATCATTACACCATGCTAGTTTTTGTGGTTAAATTATTTACATTGACCTTTGGCTGCTCAAAAGTGTCTTGTGCTAACATTATTTTGTTAGCAATAGCTAGTGATCTGTTAGCTAAAAGAAATCCATAGTTAACCTGACTGTGCATTGTGTTAAACTGAAAAAGCTTCATGTTACAAATCTAAATTGTCAACATGCCTTAATGGTACAGATGTTAGCTTTGTATTATCTGTGTACATACCCACCATGATGTTACCCATTGGTTTTGAAGCCTCAAGTTTGGCATTTTGTCCGTTGTCAACTTGGTTTTTTGGAGACAGAAGTGATGAGAAGTGAAGAGCGTAAAGTTGGAGATGAGTTCACCAGGGTCCAACCACAGCACCTCACTCACTGCCATGGTAGTGACTTGTCAATCACAAGATAGCCATGCCCTAAAGCATATCCTGCTTTATCATCTATTTTACTCTAATTGGGGCCATAATTTGCAGAATGAGACTTGAAACTAGTGATTGAGTCTTTAATTTTCAGACCCAGAGCTACTTGCTTGGTTTAGCCTGTGTCACCCCCTAGCTAACTCAGCACTGGTTATCCTAGGTCATTGTGAAAACATTACCCTAGGTTTTTCATCTCTGTAACTTAATAATGAATTACTCTAACATTCGGTCTGATATAGATGGCAAAATGAGGCAAAGAAGAATATAGTTTTCCACCAAACTCTGGGAAATTACTGTGTTCTGAGACGTTTTTGTTTTTATTTTTGTATTGAATTTGAGTTTTCTTTATCCACCTCTACCCAGCTGGATGTAGAGGTTGATGCAATTAGTTTCTACATGCCCATTGATGTATTAAGTATCTTAATGTGTTGCACACAAACAAGTATATATACATATATTCTTATTTCTACTCCTCACAGGTGACGATCACTCCTGCTGATGAGTCCAGTCACTCCTCATCATCTCAAGTAAGATTTTTATTTATTTATAAGTAATTCTTTGAAACTCCACATACAAAGCCAATTTAGTCAGCTCTTGTTGCAGTTGTGCTTGTTATATTGTGTGTCTGTTTTTAGACATTTTATATTTATATCTTATATTTATTTTGGCTGAAACACAAGCACCTCGGCAGTCATCTTAGACCTGTTCTTATTTACTAACTCACACAAACAATGCTATCTCTGTTGTCTAGGTTTCATAGTTTTCACAGAGAAAACAGTACGTTAAGTTAACAGAACTGTTGTCAATTCAGTGTTTATCAGTCATCAGGAGAACCTGAACCTGAGATCCTGTGAGCGACCAAGTAGATGCTGTTGATGGAGACCTGACTTCACCACCACCTTGGCTGCCATCTTCACATTTTACTGTATGTTCACCGTTGAATATCAGGAGGAAACAACATCACTGTTCAAAAGGTATTGCTCATCAACATTTTCACATCACGTCCCATTTACTTTATGTTTTTGTTAATTGCATTTGCTAAGATTGCTATTAAGATGTCTTTTAAAAGATTGTTGTTAATAGGTAATTAAAATCTTGTTATGTTTAACCTATTCTACAAAAGTTTACTTCCGTGTGCGACAGTCTTAAAAACACATTTTGATCATAGCTTCGCAGAAGTGGATCCGAGGCAAGGATCCAAAGCCTTTTGGCCCAGCTGACTTGTGTTGCAAAGTGGACTCAAGCGGGCTTTTGTATACACCCACAAACACCATTTTGAAGGCTCTAAGGACTGCTGCCTACCTGGTGTCTTGACATTTACCGCAGTTGAATATCCATATTTAGATTACCTGAGTGTTTGGTTTCAAGGAAATTACAATGTCAAGTATATTGCCAAGTTCAGTGATTTATTTATTTTTACTTGTAGTGGGATTCATTTTTCCAGAAATTATAAGAACAGGAAACACTGAAAAGAAAACAGTCTGATTTACTGTGTTAAGTTGATGCCCATGCAGTCCAAACATATCCTGCTTTTGCTACTTCACATTAAAAGCTTCTCACTGGAATACCACTGTGTTTTATTTTATTTTTGAAGCATGTACAGGAAATGCAAAACTGACTGCACTGGTGCTATTGGTCAGTAAACATCGGTCTTGTTATTTAATTTTATGTGCATTTAGTAATTTTGGTTGTAGTTATTAATTTAATTACTAATCCAAGTTCCAAATTGATACATTAATTAACTGCCTATCAATTTTCCCTTTTCGAAGGGTGGTGTCCTGAGGTGAATTTAATGCAAGTTAAATTCTATTATTATTTAATATAAACATTGATTGATTTCTAATAGCATTTGTAGCTGTTGAAATATTTGCAAAGCTCCTTTCATTGTTTACATCCATATTTTCTGGCTAGAAGTCTTCTTCTTCAGTGCATTTGTTCCTACGTGTTATGCCACTGTCGCTCAGTAGATAAGCATGAAACTGGCGGCAGGACTGTGTATCTGGTGAATTGCATGCTTACGAGTGTGCATGTGCATCATTGTGCGAGTGCACGAAACAAACCAAACTCACGCATAAAAATATTTCTCCAGAGCTATACTTGTGGTCAAAAACATCACTGAGTACCTTAAAGGCATCATACACCATACGCATGTGGGGTTGACTCAAAATACACTACACTGTGTCATGTCACCTGGTCCTCCTGGATTTTGGCTCATTGATGTGTTTTCAATAGTTCTGGGAAAAACATTGGAGGTCTAAATAAGCTATTAGACATCAAATCATTGTTGGTTTTGGTCTTTTGATGTGATTTCTTGACAGTAAGAAAATCAGCCTGATCCTTTAACTTTGCCACAACTGCTGCACATTTTAAAGGGAGAGGGATATAGAATATGAATACGAATATTATCGATTGCATTACTCTGCCATATTGTATAAATACTGTCAGAAATATGGCAGCTGCACATTAATTAGGAGTATTGATAAAACATCAGGGACTCTGCTGGTTCAGCAGGCCACACATTATTAGGGAAAGGTTAAGTGCCCGGCCGACATTTAATTTCCTTCCTCCAGCCTTGTATATATGTCGCTTTTCTCTAGACTTTCTGTTTCTTCTCTTCCACCTCTTTGGTCCTCTCCTTCTCCATTCTTTCTTGTCTTCCTTCCTACATAAACACTTGAATCATAATTCCTTATGTGAGATTTTATAGAGGGCTAAGCTGAGCTGCAAAGAAAAGTTGGTTTCTTATTGGTTCCCTACAGTCATCTCATGCATGTGTAGACACACACACACACACACACACACACACACACACACAGCCCTCACTGTCATTTAGCAGCATCCTCTTCAGCAACACGCTTGCAAGATGGATGCCCTCTCACATGCATTTATCCGCCAGCGCCGTGGTGCTTTATTATCTAATTTTGACAGCCTGGTCCCGCCCATCATGCCGCTGTACTGCTGCCGACGTTTCCCCCAGGGACAGTCTGGGCGAGGCCTCTGCTGAACCCAATCGCAAAGTGCTAAACGTGCAGTGCAGCTCGAATGCTAATTTACTGTAACCAACATGCTAAAAGACCTCCTGTCATTGCAGCTACCCCCTCAGTCCCGTCTTGGCCGTCCCCATCACTGCTCCCAGCTAAAATACACATAAAACACACACACACACACACACACACACACACATAAACAAGCAGAGTAGGCTCGCTCCCTCAGCTGGGCTGATTTTTATTTTTCTCTACTCCATAAAAATCTGCATCTCGAATGCTGTCCAGGGTCCAAGGTTTACTGGGGCTGATAAAAATGATGATTTTGAGGGAGGGCGTCTGCGCCTGAGGGGGAGATGACAAGACAAGATTGAAACGTGTGTGGACTTCTCCCGGTCGGCTGTGATGAGGGATGGCTGTCTGCTCTTTCTGAGGTCTGAGTGGATGAAACATTAAGCCACCTTAGGATAACTGATGGTGGGTTGATGAATGGTCGTAGTTAGCATCATCGCCATTCATCACGGCACGGAGAATCATTGTGATTCATCAAATTCACTGGTTTGCATTAGGATTAGCTTATGCTTGTTTGTCACATCATCCGAACTGTGAGGCTTGTCATCAAGGTGTGACGGCCGGCCTCATCAGGCTGTCATACTTTGCCTCGACAGGAAGTGACAAGTGACAAAAATGTATTTATGTTTTGGCTGTACAAGAGCTGAATTTAAGGGTTTTTTTTTATTACATACATGCAATAATGTAAAGACATTAAATCTGTGGCAAGAGTTACAAAAATATCTGTGATCTTCTTCCCAGAAGATCAGCAGAAAAGAGTATACTGAGATGGTGCTGCATGTATGTGATTCAAACATTTTTCCTTTCACTTCTTATACTATACCAAAGTGAGATGGAAAACTCTGAAATGGACTGTCAGCCCAAAGCCTACCATTCAGCCTATGATGGAGTGGGAAATCAGGTATTTTCCTTAGAGCAGGCAGCGCTTGCTGAATACCTTCTCCAGTGTTTCAAATGGCACTAGGGAGGAGTTTTCCCCAAGGCATTTATGACCCATGGTACTGTATATCACGTCTTTTGCGTGGAATTGGATCTTGTGTTTTTTAACACTACCAAATCAGCATTCAGTCCTTTTCACCGTAATTAGCTTTGTCTTTGTTTTGTATTTTTTCATGAAAGAGATATTTTTTTCTCTGCCTACTCACTTCACCATAACAATTCCTCAACAATCATGCGCTCTCTGTGATTGGAAGATGAAATTCTCACAAATCTCTATATTTTTCACCAAAATAATGAGTGGTTTTGGCAAAAAAAAAAATCTATTTTAGGACAGACAACTGTCAAAGCAAACTTGGGGGCGTTAGCTCTTGTAGACTTGAGACTCTTTGTGGCACTTTTTGCGCTCTCCTAAAATCGGATAATCCTCATTTTATGTCCATGGTTTGCCACTGTCATGTGGTGCTTCAGCCATTGAATTGGTAATTTCATTCCAGCCCCCCCCCCCCCCCCCTCACCCTGCAGTCCTAACCGCCCCCTCCTCCCTTTCCCAATCCTTACATGCAGGCCCTGCATTTGGTCAAATTGCCTAAACCCTGAGCGATTGTAATTTCTGAAGAGGCTGCCGAGTGGTGCTTTGAAGGAGGGGAGGAAGGAGCAGGGGAGAGCAAGACTGGAAAAAAAAAACAGAAGAGGCAATGATGGCGATGGCATTGGGCATGCAGTAGCTAGAAGCTAGGTGAGAGCAGGGAGGGGTGTGGAGGATGGATGGATGGGGAGGCGGTGTTAAGTGCTCTCGTGAAGGAGTCGAGCCCTCCCTCTCACTGGTCGCAGCCTCGCTCTCGGCGGTCTGATCCCCTTTGAAGCAATTACCCTTTCACCTGGACAAGCTCATCACAGAATCACTCCAGCCATCCCCACCACGGCACCACCACCACCTCCACTCCAACAACGTGGGACTCTAACCAAGACTGCAAAACACTAGAGGGAAGAGGAGCTAGTACATAAAGTTAGGCATATGAGGGGGGTGCAAACAAAAACAGCGATTTAGAAAATAGTGCAACATCACCACAAACGATATTGTTGAAAATGACCATAGAGTTGAATCTATGCCTTTCCAGCACTACATAAAAAAGGAACTTTGGAGTATGACAGCTTATTACAAATTGGGTTTTAAGTAATTGCTAAGATCATGGAGCGCAGCAACAATAGGTGGCTAAAAACAGGTATAAAGAGGGCAAGAAGTAGAAGCGATGAGATAATCATTAAAAAAACCCCAGGTTACTTCAATCTGTTTAGAAGAAGAAAAATGG
Organism: Euthynnus affinis; assembly: GCA_029490765.1. Classification (NCBI taxonomy): domain Eukaryota; kingdom Metazoa; phylum Chordata; class Actinopteri; order Scombriformes; family Scombridae; genus Euthynnus; species Euthynnus affinis. The sequence continues at coordinate 16,916,846 of CM055838.1, read as the reverse complement.
TGAACAGTAAAATTACAAGCCAAACTCTCTGTTTTAGACAGTTCTTGTCAATTTTGACAGATCGGACTTGGTGTAGTTGTGTGCAATCATGCTTTCCCCTCAAGATGAATGATTATTAGCCAAATTACAGGTGCTCTCACTCCAAAATAGAGTTGTTGCTAATCTGACTTGTTTCAACCTGTGTGATTGTGTGACTGCACATGTTTGTTGCTGTGCTCTGAGATCTCAGCAATTACTTTGATGAGTACAGTATTATTATAACCAACAGATTCAATGGCTGGAGCTATGAAAGTAAAGTTGTAATAAAGCAGTTTTCCTTTAAAAGCTTCACAAAGGTAGTATACACTTACCAAGCCCTTTATTAAGCCTCTTTCACACATAGTTCCCATTAAATTACTGGGATAACCTTTCAGGCACCACTAGTGATTTTCACTAATCACACATGCAGTTACATTCAGGAACATTCTCATTTTATGCCTTTTCACACATGCCATGGTGATGCCGAAATACATGGGGCAAGGGACCATCCAACAGATGGCGGTAATGCAATGCTTATGGGTGCCAACCAAGCGGCATCCTCTGGGGCTGTACAATGAAGCCAATGCGGAAGTATCAAAAACTGCAGTTCCTCGAATGGCCACTTGAGGCTGGCTACAAAAGCGAGTCATTTCTATAGACCTACATGTTAAAATGTCCAACTTTACAACAGAAATAAACATGTTTACAGCCTGGTACAAAAAACAGTTTTAGTCTCTAAAGCTAATTTCCCTGTACAGGGGGTGAATTTTTTTTATAACTCACCCCTTTTAAGTTTATTAAGCCGTAAAGTTAAGCATAATGATGGACATGGGTGCTTTGAGTGACAGGTCCGTCAGCCACTAGGTGGATTGTTTCAACCATTCGGCCCATCTCTTTGCCCATTTTTGATTGGCTGGGAGTTAGGCGGCGTCATGCACTGCCAAGATGGCATCGGCCGGAGTAGCTAACTTTGAGCTTCAAAACTGCTCTTCAGAAAGAATAGGTGACGTCACGGTAACTACGTCCATATTTTTATACAGTCTATGGTGCCAAATGACAGAAAAAGAAGACGATGAGCAAGGCAAGATGTATGTGTATGCTGTGGAATATATATATTTAATATTCAACAAGTTTGCAAGACAAATTACCTGCGAAAGCATTGGCAAAGCAACCATAAACAAGTTGCGGATTCAAATATGTCATCAGTGGAATCTTCTGATTGGTTTGCTCAGCCCATGTGAAAGCATCTTTCATCAGACAGATGTAACCCTTTATGTGCTTGTCCCTGCAATGTTACTGCTTTCATTCATAACACAGTCGTACTGGTATTTCTGGTAATGTTGCTAGGTCTTGAGGTGGGAAATTGGTGGTACAGATTTCCCTGAATATTGATCCCTGCTCCCATTCACACATGACCCCATGTTCCTGAACATTTCAGGGATAGACTGCAAGGGACTTTAGGAACATCTGTGCCATTCTCATGTATATTAATGAAGTGGATAAAATATTAGGAACACTTTTCAATATAATGCACTCTAGTGCAGTATCACCACCCACTACAACCTCAATAATTAACATAAAGTAGAATTATCACCTTTCTGACAAAGTCAACAAAAACTGAAAAATGTTAGCTTTGTAAAAGTAGAATTTATGGCAGAGCTGTCGTATTGGATTGTGTTAGATTGCAAAGTTGTTCCTAATAAAGTGTTCAGTGAGTGTATGTTTGGTCTGTTGTATTTGATGGCATTAGACTGCGCAAGTGTTTCTGTTTTTGTGTCCAGCCCCTGTATACAGCATGTAGCTCTGCCCTTGACTCACCCCACTGCATGCAATTCAGCAGATATAATAGTAAACAGGCTCCACTCGAAGCCCTTGTTGTTCGTAAGAAGCATAAGATCATTCTGAACACAGTGTTGAATATTGGCTGAATCAATTAACAATGGATTCCTTCTCACAAATAGACAAAAGGTTGCATTAAAAGGCAAAAAAGACGAAGAATATTTCCAGCTGTGACTGTCTGACACTAAGCATGTGTTTTTCTTGTTGTTATTTTTCCATCCAGTGAGGGGTAACAACTTTAAAAAGTGGAGCTGCCCAAGTTTGCCCTGCTCTAACATCATGCAGATACACAAAAGCTTTCCACTTTGTGTGTGTGACTATATACAGTGTATATATGAATATATATATATATATATATGTGTGTGTGTGTGTGTGCATGTTTGTGTGTCTGGCTGCGTGCATAAGTGCGTGCCTGTCTGTCTACAATTTGGGCTCACACATCGTCCTGTCAGGGGTCTGTGCAGCTAATCTTTATGCACTCTGTGACCTCCTCACTGCAAACCCTGCTAAATATATTATTCCCCTGGGCCTTTCATTGCTGCTTGGTGTCAGAAATCAATATGTATGAGGCGCGTAGATGGGAATTTCTAATAGATCTCTGCGGCCCTGCGCTGCTCTTCAATATCTGCCTTGGACTATTAGTGCCGGCTCAGTGGCGGTGAAATAACCGAGATAATCTTTTAAGGTACCTTTCTTAAGGTGGAACGGCAACTCCCGCTCTGCATCCTCCTCCGTACACCTGAATGCTAAAGATGGATTTATTGTTTAGGGATGTTTATCGTAGGTGGTATGCATGCTCTGCGTCATTCAAACTGCCTCTTGTGCCTTATTTAAAGGGTGTTTACAGTTATTTTTAATGTGAGTGCTGGGGTAAAATATAGATGAATACTAAAAATCTAGTGCTTATGATATTATGATTTTACAACAAAACAAATACAAGTGATCTTGACATGTGGCCTCCTCATATATATGGATGTATAGAGATGTTTTTTTTTTTTGTAATGTCTGAATGCTAATGTGGAGAGTCATATTTTTGTAAGTACATGTGTGCTTGTGCACGTGAGTGCGGGCAAGTAGTTGCAAGTGTGTCTGGATGGATGTGCCACAGTGCTAATTGCCCATATTCCTAATGTGGGGATGATTTGCTGCAGCACTTAGCTGCAGCAGCACAGGAACCTGACTCTAGTTTCTGTCTCTCTCCCCCCCTCCACCTACAACCCACCCCTACCACCACCACCCTCCCCGCCTCTCTCCCACTATGTTGAGGAGGAGAAGAAGAGACATCCGGCATCGGCAGGCAGTTAGGGGATTGGCGGGAGAGGTGGAGGGAAGGGGGGTGGTGGGGTGGAAAGGAAAGTAGGAAGAGGAGGAGGAGGAGGAGGAGGCGAAGTGGGGGTGGTGAAGGGGTGGGGTGGTTGGCTCAGACAGCGTGTGGTCTCGAGGGAGGGAGAGAGGCTGAAATTATTCTACGGTCACAGGCTTTTTTCCCCCCTTTCCATCTCCCTGCGAGGACCTCGGTGTATAATCCTTGGCGCTCGCCTGGCTCGTATATCTGCCGTCCCTGAGACAAAGGTTATATCTCTCTCCTTCAGGACTACCGGCGGCTGACCGTAGACCACAAACCTGTTCTATTATCACCACATCATCAGCCCCTGTAGTGAAGAATTAATCACAGCAATGACCTTAATTTTTTAAAGATTTGTCATGTATATTTATGCAATCTGGAGAAAAAAGATAACATAGTGATAGATTATATTAAGACTACCTGAAGTGTGTTGATGTGCTCATCAGCGTCATTTGTGCTTTTGCTGTGTTCCTCAGGTATCTCAGTGTTTGCTTCCTTTGTTGACACATTGGCCTGGAAATGCGTATAATTCCACTCATTCACAAAAGGTTCTCATCTCTTCCCTCCTCACCCACCGCCCTGACTGTGAACACCCATTAGATGAGAATAATTACCAGTCTCTTATTCCCTCTCTTCCACCCATTTCAGTCTCTTCTTGGCTCAGGCATTACCTTGTACCGGTAAAAACACTTGATACCATACCATTCAGGTGGATGGAATTATTAAGAGATATTTAGATGAAATGCAACTCTGTCACTTGATTTGTGTAACATTGGGGGTTTGGTTGGTGAGTTGATGCCCTGGTGTGAAAGTGTGAAAGCATCGTTCAGCAAATAGTTCAGAGCAAGAGAAAAATTAAAATAAAGGAATGAGAGACAAAACTGATGGAGAGAGGGTTGCAGAGCAGGTTGCAATAGAAATAGATGAGTGAGGGACAAAAGAAAAGGAATGATACTGGGGAGAGTGGCAGAATGACAGTAAGATACAGAATTGACGAAAGGAAATAATGACAGAAATATGAACATAAATCTCCTCCTGCTTAGTGTTGGGAGCCCCTGATGGGCTCATGTCTAAGTTTGGGGATCCAGAAACACTATACGGCCACGATACCTCACTTCCACATACACACAAACTCAAACACACCAGGCCCTCCTCCTTCATGCTGCTCATCTCGATAATTACCTCCCCCAGGTACGGGTACATAGGGATAGCAACGCACGTGCTGCCATGGGGGGCACTGCGCCAGTGAGAGCAGACGGCAGCCATTCAGGGGGCAGTGAGGAGAAAAAGAGGTGGAGGAGTGTGTGTGTGTGGGCAGGGGGATTGGTGGGTTTGTGGTGTGTAGGAAAACATCAGGGAGAATTGGCTTCTGAAAGACAGGCGTCATGGCAGGCGTACGGTCTTATAATTACGCAAGGTCTCCCACTGCCATTAGGAGCTGTCAGTAACATGAGGGAATGCAACCAGCCACTAAAGAACAGGAGTCCACCACAATCCGCAGTAATGTCTAAATGGTAACCCTAGACTTGTGAAACTCTCATGAGATTTGCAACTAACTTGCAAAAAGTGGACTTAGTGGACTATGCTGCAAGAGACTGCTTGAAACGTATTTATCTTATACTGGCCCTTAATGCAGTGCCTCAGTTCAGCCTCTGTCTCTTAACAGTCTGTTTTAGCTCCTGTCCCTTTAAGGACCTCCTCCAAATTGGCCCACTCTTTTCTGATTGGCCAGCTTTACGGAAGCTGGCAAGGGGCAGGTGTATCGGAATCATGTTAAGTTACCACCGATGCAAACCCAGCATAACCTGCTTTAATGCTTCAAATTAAAAGCTTTTAATTGACTATATAACCGGAGACATTTATTGTGAAGAACTTACGGGATGTGAAACGTACTCACTTCACTTAGCGGCACTGAAAACCTGTTGACACAACAAGATATGGAGATATTTGAAGGTCTTTGTTCAGTGGATCAGTTATAAACAATGCAGGGAGGAATAGTACAAGAAACAGCCACAATGATGATGTTTGATGAAGAGCTGCAGATGACCAGCACACCTCCAACAAGTAAACAACTTATTTTACTTTGTAGTGCTGTGTAATGGAGTCATGGTCGGCGTCACTACCCCCAAAACAATGGAAGAATGCAATAATGTTATCGGAGGGGAGAAGTGAACTTTCACACTGTGTGTGAAGCAGATCTGTCACCCTTTGATGTTTGCTTGGGCTGAAAGTAGAAAAAAACTATGGAAACCGAGCATTCAGAACAGTCTGAAGTCAGTGCTTTGTGCTCACAGGGATTACTTCTCTATACGTTACAATACCTCATTATTTGACAGGTCAGCCACTTATAACATGAAAAACCAATATTGTAACATTATATGTATGATGGAAAATAAGGAAAAGCATAATAGGTCCCTTTTAAGGAAGTATTAACTTTAACCCACACCATGTTTCAAGTGATCATTTTAACCCTAACCAAGTGGTTTCTGTGTCTAAACCTAACCAGATCTTAACCACAGCACTGTCACATCATTCTCCTTGTACGAATGCAGATGCGCTTCAACCTCAGCAAGACAAGAATATTTTGAAGCAGCTCACGGTTTATCTGCCATTGTTAGCACTTGCAAAGTCAAGCATGACTGTGCTGAATCAAGTGCGCATATGCAAGAGTTTTGCAAATCTGGGGTTACCATCTAGACACAACCACAATCCGCCACAGATTTTGTGTGTGTGTGTGTGTATATTGTGAGGTTGTGCAAGCCTTTGTATGTGGCTTTGGCTTTGAACCAAACTGACTTTTTTCTTTAATTCAGTTTTTAGAGCTGCAGGAGAATCACTGCAGGTAAACATAGTTGCACATATGTGCAGAGGTGTGAAAAAGCAACATTATTATGTAGTATTTAACTTTTTGTAAATGTGTGGACCTGTATAAAAGATGGACATACAGCAGTTGTGAAAACATGCTTGTGAGTTGAGTTTATACTAAATGTGGGTTTAGGTTAGTAAGTTTGTGCTTGAAAACTCAGTTTGTGCTTGTAAATTCATGTCGGTGCCTGGAAGATTATTTTTTCATTATCACCAAAAGATGTCTAATCCTGTGGAAGTGTGGTTTAATACCTGTTTATTTATGTATAGTATGTTGTTTATGTTGTGGTATTGCTTTTGTGTTTTTTCAACTCCTACCAGGTAAATGTCCTTTTTGGATAATTAAGTTAAACTTGAACTTAGCAGTAATAGCCATCGAAAGACATAAAAAATAATATACTGTTAACCAGTATCAAAGTCCTCAACATATCAATGCTTCTGTCTCTCCTAAAAAGCAGTGATTATTCTATGCTCAATCTATCATGACGTGATCATCAGTATTGCCAATCTGGTGGGAAAACCAACACATTAGATCGCACACTTGCTCAGCACGCTCAAAGCACACATACTGTATATACACAGTCACTGGCAAAGATCCAACATAGATAGCAGACAGAGTCTGATGACATCCAACTTTTCTATTTGTATCCATCATCACTTTTGCATCACTTATTATCAGACAATATTAGGTTTTTACATAATTTGTTTAAAGGTTCAATTGGAATATAATTTTTTTACACATTTGTTTTAATTAGTGAATAATCACCTGAAAATAAGAATAGTTGTGTTTTCTTTACCTTAGAATGAGCCCCTTGTATCTACAGAGGGAGCAGATCCTCTTCCATGGAGGCCACCATGTTGCACCACCATGTTTCTACAGTAGCCCAGAACAGACAAACCAAACACTGTTCTTCATGAGTTTCGTGGCCACCACAGGTTCTCCTACATGCTTGGAAGGGGAGGGGGAGAGGTATTCAGCTGATTGCAATCTACATCCTCACTGTTAGATAGCACTAAATTCTACACACTAGACCTTTAAATCCTTAGACTGCGATCATTCTAGCTGTCAGAGTAAAGAAATTGTGCTTTTTTTGCAAAGGAGAAGATTCACAGATAATGATTGACCATGACTTGGTTAGGGTGATGAGACAAAAACTATTTATACAGCAATTTGCACTGTTACTACAAAATGTATCATTACCATCACAAACAAGCCCCCTGTTCAGACATTTGACTCTTGCCTGGTATTGAGGTCAGTGAGTGTGTCATGTCTGTCTGCATATGGTCCCCATGTGCCTGGCCTGTAGTTGACTGGATGAGGGCTGAGGGGTTTGTCCCTTCTGATGTTCTGTCACAGCTGGGATGGGGTGAAGTTTACCAACCTGGCAACATGCCAAGTGAGTTTCTAGGTCTGCTCCTACTGTAGTGAGCTGTTCATCTGCACCTTTGCACCTGTTCACAAAATCCACAAACACTGCATTTAAAGGAGCTGGCACACATGGCAACAATAAAACCCAGTGCTGTATGTCAAAATAAGAAAAAGCAACTTAAAACAGGTAAATATTTTTAAAACAAAAGAATACTTTTGCCAGACTGTGAATGCACCCCGCTGGTAAAAATAAACCACTATGGAACATTGGGCTTTGTTGTCATTTCCACCGTTGCTTTTGCCATTCTGCCTCGCTTAACGTGTTGATCAGCAAACAGAGCTTTGACTAACTTAATCACTGCTGCTGTCCAACCAGCATCCAAGCTTAACACAAAATAACAAACTTGACAACTATATACAGGCCTGTTCTGTTTACTTGTTTACAATTAAAAGTAAATTATGCTGTCTTAGCAAGTGGTTAACAGTTAGTTAGTAGCTAGTTAGTTAAGCTTTATTTAATCAGGAAGTTTTAGTATTTGGTTTCCACCCACCTGTTAATATTCACATTTTCAGTTTGCACATAAGAAACCAGAATGAAAACTTGAATAGATATTGCAAAAACCACTGAGCTCCACTGAGAAGACGAAAACATGATACATTCAATTATCATTTAATGTCAAGTGGATATTAAATGAAAACCTCCAATTAAAACATGAAACAAAGAAAAATGCCGTATTCCATCATGTTTTCTATATTGTTTTTCACAATTTGAGGTGTGACTGGTGCCTCTTTCAATTACGTCATCTTGCTGTTGTTTCCTGTGCAAAGGTTTAATGGTCCCTGACTGGAAAATCAGCACCACAGCTGTTTGTCTCAATGACCCAACTCATTATATTCACACAATGGCAGTGGATGGAAATTCATGCTTGAAAATTCATTCAAATTTTCTTTTGTAGAATTTCTTGAAATTTGGTGATTCACTGTACATTTGGATGTAAATCTCACAAGAGAGACCTGAGAACAAATTACATATACACAACATCACAAGAAGACAAGTCAATCGCACAATACAGTCCTCTAACTTCAGTTTCATTTGCAGAATTTGCACATTTCTCTGTGGATCTCCAGCATGGTATGGCAGCAGGTATCAGTTGTCTACCAGCCCATTGCAGCTGCTGCGGTGATAGCCAAACTGCCAACCCCCTCCCTCCCCCTGCCCACCCACACACACACACACACACACACACCACCTCTCTCTCTCTCTTCGCCTGTCCCTTGTGCCTTCCCCTTTAAAGAGACACACGGGTGGCTGCGCTCCACTTGACATGTGGGCCCGTATTCTCACCTTAGAGACAGAGGATGGGCATGGTTGCGCGCTTTGATGGCTTAATTATCGCTGTGGAAACAGGAGTGGTTAGAAAGAGACAGAGAGAGAAAGAGAGAGAGGGGGAGAGGGAGAGAGGGTTATGTGCAAGTGTTAGCAGCACTGATAAGCTTGTAAGGATCGTTAGCGTAAGGCTAAAATGGCACAGAGGTCCCATATGGCATCTTAAATGTATGTGCTTTGGGTGAGGGGAATTCTGAGACTTATTTAGACTCATTGAATAATAATGTATTTCGCATGGAATGAGATTGCATTTTCATTGTAAAATGCTGAGATAACTGCAGAGATATTTTATTGATTTCTCATAAGTTGCTGCCTCCTATAATTTCACAATGACAAGAAACCCCCTTTGGTTTAACCCAGTGCCAAAATACAACACCCTGAAAAGCTTGATAAGGCTTTCTTTTGTTGTCAGCAAATCCCATGAAAAGACCAAAGCCATCAATGAAAGTATTCTACTAACATGTATTGTCTGTATATTCAAAGCCTGAAACAGAGTCTGTGGCATAAGGCTCCACTGTTGTCCTAAACAATTAAAAACACATCAGCGTGCCACACTGTAGCACTGGGTGACATGTTCATTCATTACCATGAACATGGTTGATTTTGAGTCAATCCCACATACACCATCCAGCTGCTGTAAAGACTCACTAGCATGCCAAATGTGTGTTAATCTGCAGCTGAAAATAGTTCCCAATAAATGCACCATTTACTCCTAACTGTTTAAATGTTAAATACACCCTCAGACTCTGCTAGAAGCCTCCCTCCCAGCGAACTCAAAAATGTAACAAAACAGTGAGGGGAAAACAACTGTAGGAGGTTGTGGGGACATTGACCATTGCTCAATGTAGCATGGATAGCTAACCAGCCATTAGCAGCTAATGTCAGACTCTCTTTCTCTGCTGAAATGACAGAGTCTGGTTTTAACAGTCACTAAGCACATTCATGGCCATTTGAGAGAGTCCGTTTGGGTACCTGTGTTGCAGCTGGGCTAGTGGTTGTATTAAAAGAGCTTCTGCAAGGACGGCTGTAACTCAGGAGGTACAGTGGGTCATTCACCAATCAGAGGGTTGGTGGTTCGATCCCTGACTCTTCGTGTCCGATGTCGAAGTGTCCTTGGCCAAGATACTGAACCCCAAAATGCTCCCAATGGTTGCGCCGGCACCCTGCATGGGCGTTGGTGCCACTGGTGTGTGTGAGTCAGGGGTGTTGGCTAGACTGTAAACCATCAGGGGCTGAGCCCAGATTCTTCTCCATCAAAAAACATTTAAAATGTACTTATAAATAGACTGTTTCCATGCATTTTTTTCTTGCATGTGAGGGCTACACATTGCTTAAAAATGTGAAAATTGGATAAGGAAGGAAGGGTTTGGATTTGATTTACGATATAATCTGCAAATGAATATTCCAGCCACTCAAATGTCTCAAACCAAAATGAGCGTCATATCAGATAACTGCTACCATTATTAGTAGGTCTACATGATGGAAAATCCTCAAAATCCATAATACAATGGCAATTTCATCAATGAGAGTTGAAAACAGCTAACTACCTAATGTGACAGCATAAACCTTCATAATTTGGCTGCAAAATCATTGCTGATGGACCTACTTGATATGAACCAGAGTTCCCACCTCAATGGTACAGGTAGCAAAACATGAGAAAGTATTGTTACTTGTGGAAAATGGAGACAATGACTGAATTATGTCTTTGTAAAATTATATTAGGGTTATCTGGTGAAATTCTGCCTCAGTATTGTGACCCAACTTGTCCAGGCTACAATATAAGAAGGGAAACAGACATAAGGTTAACATCTAACATGAGGGTAGTCTAGTTCAGTGTCTGTAACCAAGGGAAGGCACTACTAAGCTATAATTGCTAACAGTTTAGCTGGCTCAACTGCAATGCAGTGTTGCCAACTACTTTCAGTGGGAAGTAGCTAAAGCCTAGATGTTGCTAGATGACGTCACATACTAATTTGCCTATCTGTGACGTCACTTATTTCCACATATTTTCCTGTAAACCCTCTGCGATTGGTCTTGCCTTCATTCCGTTCACTGAAGATACAATATTATAACACTACCATCTTCAAAACAGAGAATTATTTGGGGTTAAAGAAAAAATCTTAGAAGCTACAGCTCCAAATGCCCAGGCAGAAATATTGCAAATGCAGCTTTTTTTTTTTTTAACATTTTTCAAGAGGCTCTCTAAGTGTTTGTTTGTATGTGAAGGAGTGCCAGCACATAGTCATAGCTCTGCTGTTTTTCACAGTTAAAGCAGCTAGGCATGCTAACACTAACAAGATATTGCGTGGCAGTGGCATCAATATTTTGAATAAATGTGTTACTAAACCTAAAACTTTTTTCAGCATCAGCCATGAGATTTTTTTCTTTTTCTCTGACCTTTTGCACTCCATCTTTTTGCCTTTTGCAACTTTTATCCATTTGTATAGGTTAGCGTTATTTTCGATTCAAACTCCACTCTTTCTGACTTGATTTGATTATTTCCTGTTTGACCTCTGATATTACATGGATGGATGCATCCACATGACGGGGTGGGGGAGGACGACGGTAGCACTTCCTGCACCTGCCTTACAGTATGGGTAGCTTATTCACAATTGGGACTGTATAACCCAGTCAGATGGGCTGTTTCAACATCAAGTGGGCCACAGTAGCTGGTTGAATGTTTTTTCCCACAATTTTTTCCCCCACATTGCTGGTGGCCTTGCTACCCACTAGGTGGGCTGGCCCATCTGGTATTTGCCAGAATTGCCAGATTGCTTGTACAAGCCTGTGTAAAAGGCACGAACTGGGACTACAGTTAGCTAGTGTTGTGCTGTTTATAGTTGTTGGGGGGGGGGGTCAACATAGAAAATATACCTCAGTCTCGCCTATACAGTTCAGGAGGGGCGAGATAATTCGGTTCAACTGAACTACCAAGTCTGAGCTGAAAAATATAAGTACATTTTGTGCATAAAAAGCAGTTTATACACAATATGTGTATTGTTAGAAAAATCAACTGTATTAACATCATATGCCAACAAGAATCTATGTGATGATATGTACTGCAAAAAAGGCATGATGTTCTTGATTTTGCCTTTAAAAACAACTCTATTCATTTTTAAAAGTTTTTTTTTTCCTTTTAAGATTTGTGTCTTCATCAGGAATGAATGGGCTCAGGGCTGATTGCCATAGAGAGATTAGGTAAGGCAGAAAGAATTGAGAGACGAACTAACACATGGTTGGTTTGGGGTTTTTCACAACACACTTTATAATATCACCATATCCTTTAAAGATCAAACATTCATGTATTAAGATGTATTCGGCAAGGTGTCCGACGTGGTTTTTCCACAAAAAAAGTTTTGATCAATGGGTTAAAAATTCTTACAACAAACAAACAAAAAATATACTACAACAATACTTCTTCTTCTTCACTGAAAAATTCAGAATTTATGAATATGCAGATATGTTTCATTTCAAAAGTGCTGCTGGACACAAGATGTCGCCTACTTCACTGAAAAATCCATTCTCAGTGTTTGTGCACTGGAGACTTCAAGATTCCACATCACACTTGTGTAAGTTGCATACTATTACAAATCATGCTCATAAGTACAAACTTTAAATTCAGATGTAAGGTGAGCACAGAGAAACTTTCCACTTTCAGGAGGTGAATGTGGAAACAGCCTTCTAGTGTCAAACTCTGTACATGTGTCATTCTACACAGTGAGTGTCTAACATCCAAGTGAAGTAACAATAAGCAAAAACACATTTTTGAATGAAGGGGGGCTTTGATTTCTACATTTGTAACACTTTAATTGTGCTGTAATAGATGTATATCACTATTTACAAGACACAAAAGATATGAACATTGACTAAATAATGAGATTCCAGATTTACATCTGGAATCAGTGCTGGACCAAAGATCCACACTTAAAGGCATAGATCGCACAGTAAAATTGGTGACCTGGATGTTTTTTTTTCTCATCTGGGCTGCTTAATCACTGCATGCATTTATTAGACCTTTTTAATTAGCATCACATGATTTGTTTTGAATGAGGGTCAAGACCCAAGACACCTTTCTTGATATGACTTCTGAATATAGCCCCTGCCTAATATAAAGTAGATTTAAGTTCCAGGCACCTCAATGATAGATAGTAAGTAGTAAATAATGACTATGATCACAGTTTAAAGATTTAGTCACATGACTGATTTTGATTTAGATATTTACAAATGTTTAAACAGAGTCCATGACTTAAATGACTTTACAATGTTTTACTATAAATTTGTTTGTTACCATGCAGCATTCAAAAATGTTATATTATTGTTAAAATAATGTTATTTAGAAAAACAAAAAATCTTGATAACATAATGCAAACAAGGTAAATGTGTAAAGAGATTACTGTAATTTCCAGCCATACTGTATACACAACAAGCAAGGCCAAAAATGTGTCAGCCTGGTTATAATGAAGTCCAGTGGTAAAAAATGATAATGGCACACACACTTGCCATAAAGCATGGCAGCACCCGGGCTGTGTGGCAGGGGAGTGGACCATTTATCTTGGGGAAGAGGAGTGGTGTGCTCCAAGGCCCATCTGTCTCAGGATGGGGGTAGGGGGTTGTGGTGTCGAGCTCAGTTTAATTGAAGATTATCTGCTTAATTACTCAAGCACAGCCAGCGTTAAACAGCCATGGATTAAAAAACCGTCAGCGAGGCAGACCTTGGGGTCCAGTGCTGCACTCAATTAGCACGAGGGCCCAGATATGGCTCTCCCCTCCTCACCCACTGCTATACTGGGACTGAAACTGCATGCTAAGAGACATCAGACCATAAAGATAAAAACTGTAAAACAATAAAACACATAGAGAGCTGAAGTTGGACATCATATGTGGACTAGCTGCTGTTACACAAGTTTCTGTAACTCAGTGCAATCTCTCATTGAGGTTTTTTTTTTTTTATCATTCTGTAAGTTTAGAAAAAGTTAAAAAAAAAAAAAGGAAAAAAAAGAAAAAGTTATGGGTTTACCATAAGCAGTCTAAAATGCCTTGGAATTAAAGTTGATATGGGATAATTCCACATCTAATAATTTACTTCCATGCAGTGTCTATACAGGAAGAAGTGTGCCCTTGGCTGCTTCAGGGCAAAAAAGTAAAGGTGAGGAAGTTTGGGATGGTGGATGGACTTGAAGCCCATCCAACTTTCATATAGCAGGTCAAAGCCTCCCATCAGTGACCTGTAATTATTGTATTGTATTAAGAAAAAAATTTGACCACAGTCTTAACCTAACCAAGTATTTTAGTTGTTTAAGTATACTTTAACAGTAGTATATTCTCCACAACTATAATCTTTCCCTAACCTTAACCGTACTTAAGTTGCCATGGAAAATCACTTAAAAAAATGTTGGCTATGGACATAAACAAAGTTGTCATTGAACATGACAACACATGAGTTGTTGAAAATGTGTATAAGGTAAAAACAGAAAATTAAACAACTATTATATGTTTTTCTCATTGACTATCTCTGTCTAGACAAATGAAGTAAGACATATAATGTACTGCTGAGCTGTAGTAGGTAGGGTTGTTGTTGGGTGGCATTTTTTCCAATATGAAGCCAGTATTGAATTCACTTATTGTATCAAAATCCTTTACTGAAACTATTTAAGTTTAACTTTCATCATTTTCAATTAGTCAAGGTAATAAATACATACGATTAAAAGATCCAATTTAGTTTCACTGTTCAAAGTTAACAAAGAGATTTGCTAGCCACTGAGGTGAATCTGGGTATTTTACCAAATCTGAACCAGATCCAAAATGGAAATGGGTATGAAAACCAGTTCTAATTGTAGGGATGAATATATGTAGTAGTAGTTTAGGAATTTATAATATTAGAAATGTCAATGTTATTTTGAATTAGGGTTCCTTACAGTACCTCTCAAACAGAATGTGGAAGTTCTGGGTTCCCTTCAGCTTTCTATACCATAGTTGTATACACTATTGTTAACATTTTGAGCGTTTCTCCTTTACCTCCCCTCTTCCTCTCATGACCACACAGTGGTACGATATTGATGATAGTAGATGTCAAGAACTGACCACCCCCCTCTGCGCTGGCCAGATATCCTTCTTGGTAGATGGGTTATTCATACCAGGCACCTTGATGTCTGAAGGTTTAGTTTGACCTAAAAAAAAAAAAAAATCCATTCCCTCATCCGTACCCTCTGCCACTCAGGTTTATCTGGCTACAGTGTTATGCTGTTGTGTGTGTGTGCATGTGCCTTTTTTTAACGTGCATGTTGACAGGTTCTTTTGTCTGCCTGACTCCCCCTGCAGTGAGTTGAAGTAGGGGTCACGTGACATCCCGGTCTGCTCCCCAGCACCAACACTACCCTCCTCCTCCTCCTCCTCCTCTTGTATGGCCTCACTCTTCATCTCTTCCACCTCTCCGTCATCCTTCTCCATCCTTCTTAATCCTTTCATCCCTCCCCTTCTCCGCTCTGCACCCCTCTCATTGCAGAGATGTTTGAGAGACATTCGGGAATGGGGACTGCTCGTGCCAGAGTTGCACACAGATGGTGGGGATCCATGGCTAGGCAGAAAGGCAAACAAAGCTTTATGTGCTCTCCCAAAATGTTAATGATCACCGCTAAATGAGAGCAGCCACTTGACAAGAAGGTCTTTACAGGACGACTTGTTTTATTAAAGTTGGCAAGTCCTACGATTGTCATTTTATTTACATACTGTATTTAAAATATATGTTTTAGAACATTCATTGGGATTAACAGGAATGATAAATAAACAATTTTGCTTCTTACAGCATTCATCCGTTCAGACCGTGTCCACGGTGACCAGCACAAAGGAAGAAGTGAAGGAGTGACATTTAGAGGTGGATTGCATATGAGTCATATCCTCCTCAATTTAATTAACAGCCTCACCTACACAACAACATACTCTCGCTTACCGTCAGGCCCAAATGTGCTCCATATAATACACTAAAAAGGCATAATCTATGACAAAAAAACATATTAAAAATAGTGGTTAACAATTCTCCAACATATCAGTTGTAAAAGCAGTAGTTTAGTAATGTTGTGCTGGTGCATTTGAAAGATCAACAGATCTTATCTTTAATACGAAATCCAAGGAACTAAGATTAGAGGATGTTTTGAAGAAAATTGACAGCACATGAAACTCATTACCTAGTTTTAATATTGGAGGTGAACAAATATAATGAGCTAATACTTTCATGAAAACATGAAGTGAATTCTCACATAACTTTATTGTGTGATTTGTGAAAAATATATCAGCTTTTTATCCAATCTGTCTTGTGTTGTTTTAGACATACTCTTCAGTTGTATGCATACAAGAACACAACTCTTCATTGTGTATCTTTTGGCCAAATTAAAGCATAGTTGTTCTTACACTCATACTCAAATGATAAAAAGGAATGTAATGGTAAGTTTCTTGCAGACAGCTGTCTCACAATCTGAGATGCCTTTCCCACCATCACTCATTTTCCTACGTCTGCAAGGCAATCATATGGAGAATCTGCTTCCTTATTTAGTTTCATTGTGTAAATGAGTCATGTCATAATAACTGTAATTCCTCTAAATTGCTTAAATGGGAAAACACACACTTGCAAAAACCATAAACACATATTTTTATTTATTGTCCAAGGTGTGGATAGAGCATTAGTTAGAGCATGCAGATTCTGTCAGTGCAAAACATTCAGAGAGTGAATATTTGAGAGCAACAGAAGGAAAAAATGGAAAAGTTTCATGGAACTTTGTAGGAGATCGGATTTAATAAATCTCACTAAATCCATATTTTCTGTGTGGAGCAGGGAGGGTGTGGCAGTTTAATCTGACCCCTGAGCTAAGGTGCCACTGCATCAAAAGTGGGTGGGGAGGCATTTAATGAATGGACTAACTTTCCTCCACTCACACTGCTGTTTTCTTTTTCGAGCCTCTAGAGACAAATATAAACCATTTCTGCACTGCGCTCACAGAGACACACGGTGAGGATTTGCTGTAGTTGAAAATCATGACAAGATTTAAAAAATAAGGGAAATAAGTAAATACAGTATGTTCCCAAACAAAGTCCATCATCTTGCAGGAATCAGCCTCACCTCATGTCTCTCTCTCTGAATGATGTCTTCTTCTCGCTCTCCTGTGTGAATAATGTCTTTTCTTGGCTCTTCTCCTACACATGTGAATGGCGTGATGTGAGTCTTCCCTGTGTACATGTGTAGTCTGTCCTCCTGCCAGGTTTCCATGTTGATGGAGGTCGCATGGCTCATGTCCTATTCTTTTCTGGTGGCACCTGGAAGATGCTTGGAATCCTCTTCATCACATTCTTCATACAGTACAGTATATATTATAAATCCATTATAATGTAGTTATCCTGTTCAATGCTGTATTCTGTAATATGTGCTCCATTGGGTACACACAACATCTATTGCACACCATCTGAGGAGAGGGATCCCTCCTTTGTTGCTCTTCCTGAGGTTCCTTTCATTTTTTAATTTTTTTTTTCCCATTTTTTTATTTGTGATATTGGGCTATATTAATTAAATTGACTTGAATTTTAAAAAAGGCTATAACTATATCAAACAATGTACACTATACATTCATGCACACAATACAGAAATATCAAACAAATACATGTCAAGTGCCGCTGTAAACCGTCACAGTGTGAGCCAGAATGCACAATAGCAGGATCCTGAAACTGAAGCAGCCATGAACTATATACAGGACTTTATGTATAACCTGTATATTTTGTTTGTTCTAATGTTGTACCTTTGAAGTATATTTTTTAAAGTGCAAGAGGAAGCTACTTCTTTCCCCTTACTTTTGAGAATTACGTTATTTTAGCTGCTGATTGAGGTTGCAAATTAGTGATTTACTTTAATGGTTTTGTCAGTTTTGTTTGCTTATTTTGTCCTGTCTTTTTTGATGTATGCAGCTGGTGGTATTTGTTTTGTGAAGATGTATATTCTGTTTTTTTTATTTATTTAATTTTGTAGTTATAGGCTATGTATTGTTATTTTATGTACATGTTTGTGTTTTGTCTTTGTGCCCATATGTTCAATAAAAATAAGTATATATAGTATAACTATCCAACACATTGGTTCCTGCTTGGCTAAAAACATTGCTGCAATGCAACACATAAGAAAAAAATCAGGCATGGTTAAATTTTCCAATTTTAGTTTCTCAAAGCAGAACTTGTGCTATACATGTTTTTTCCCCCCAGATGGTCAATATCACTTGATGTCCAAACTGCACCCGACTACTTCCACCCTTGCTCATAAAGAGTCATACAGTAATTCTCACTAAGGATGTGACAGCGTTAATTTTTTACATTATTATTATCACAGTAAACAGTATTATTTCATCACATCTTCAAACTTTTCTGAAATATAAAATTATATTAATTAAATTACTTCACAACCATATGCTGCAACTTTGACTTTGCAAAAGCATTAATATAAAGTACACTTAAGAGCACCATAAATATGAGCAGGTTGGCTGTTAAAAGTTTAGGACAGCTCACTGGGAGATACTTTAAATGCAGCACAGTGTCTGTGTCTCTTAATTTTACACATTCTTCACCACCGGCAGAGCTAACTCTAACCCATGAGAAAAAATGTAATGCATAGGGTCTTGAGGCAGTGAGTTTTCTCTTTTTCACTCTTGTAAAATGAATCCTTATTTGGATTCAAAGAAGAACTATGATGGTCTAACAGAGCACTATAGATAAAAGAGATTTTCTCTTTCAGTGGCTACGGTCACTTGCGGAGTGTGCGATTATGGCCAATACTGTGATTATGCCGTTTACATGATTGCAAAGGTGACAACTGCTTTCAATAATCCTGTTTACATGTGTCATATAGTTAGTTTGTTTATCTAGAGAAAGTTATGACATTGTGTAGCCTTGTTTACTTCCTGTTCTCATGTTCTATTACTTTTAAGTCAATAACGAACACACGGGAGCTCTAGTTAACGCGACTGGCTTGTTTATTCTCCCATGCATGTCATCTCATATAACTATGAATACATCACACCTGTTCTGCCACAATGTCATTTGACCAATATAACTATGCTGTACCATCAGATAATGATGTTCATTGCTGCCATGGGCCTAAGTCTATTGCATTTACAACTACTTTAGGCATTAAACTACTAGGCAGGAATTAATCATGACCTCAGCACTCCTTGGAGGTAGGCCTACCAATTCTAGCATCGCTTGCTATTCTGTGTTTTTTTTTTGTGGGAATGGGTGGTCCTGAAGGAGTCCAGTGATCTAGAGTGGAGAGTAGACGTCAGAATGTCCAGAAGATCATATATGGAGTTGCGTGAACTGATGTGTGAAATGAGTCACCAGGATGTCATTGTTTGTGCTCCTGTGCCCCTGAATATGAGAGTGTCAATGACAATATACAAACTTGGAAGCTGTGCAGAGTACTGGGTGATTGCCAACCAGTTTGGAGCGCACAAAAGTACTGTGAAGAAATTTGTGTATCTGTGCTGCAAGAACATGGTCCTTGTAGCTCATGATTTAATACAGGTACCCACATGTTGATGAGGCGTGAGCCATTGCACGGCGATTTGAAAATGTGCATCACATCCCTCAAATTATAGGCTGCGTCGATGGAACGCACATCCCTGTACTGCTGTTGTTGGATGGCTATAGGGATTTTGTTAATAGAACGGGATGGCCTTCCAACATCCTATAGGCAGTTGTGGATGACAAATATTGGTAGTTACCTCTTTATCATGTGTGCTATCTTCTCTCAACATTAATTTAATCAAGCAAATACAGTTTGTTGGGATTAACTTGTTCTAAAATAAAAATGGGTCTGATTATATGACTATGTATTATTAATACTAATACTGATGTCTCTAAGCATTTGGAGGGTGAACTGTAAAATACCAGGAAGGGCGCATGACGCAGATGTACTGAAACAGTCAGACCTGTTTAAAAAGACTCACCTACTGCCAAAGGTTGGTTATTGTTAGTTTTCAATTATAATTGTGTTTTCTGTTAATGTCCCTTTATGAGAAATTGGTCCATAAGTCCAACATTCATGTTATGAAAGTAATGAAATCTACTCCATAACAGGCTTCTACAAATATTATAGCCAGTGTAGTCCATCACATAATATATATTGGGCCTTTTTCTTGGACATAGATTAAGCCTAGAACTAAGATTTTCTTTTCAATTAAAAACATGGGGGAAAAACTGAACCAGAAATGGCTAGGTTTAGGCTTAATCCATATCGAAGCAAGAGGCCCAACCTATTGTAACCTTCTGGGGGGCACTTTGGTGACCTGAGAGATCTGTATAAGCCATCAGTAGTTGTGGGTCCTAGGCATGCACTGAGCTCAAGTAGTGCCACTGTCTCCGTTATTTACTGTATTCATAAACTGAACATGATTGTCATTCAATATTTACAGTGTGAAGATTATTCAGGAGACACCAGTTGACTTCTTCCTGCTTGGAGACCCTGCATATCCCCTTCTTGACTGGTGACTAAAGGGCTACATGTAGTCCCAAGCATTAACTCCAGAACAAGAGTCCTTTAATATCTACATAAGTGTAGCACGGACGGTGGTGAAGATGGTGTTTGGAATGTTGAAATCAAGGTGGAGGGTCCTCTTGAAGAGCAGACTTCCACTTCACTTCACTTTGACTCCTCTGATGGTGGTTGCATGTTGGGGACCACACAACTTTTGTGAGTGAATGAGGGAGCAGTTCAATACAGTATGGAACGAAGAAATGGTTGGCCTCAAGAGACCTCTTCCTCAGCCAATTGTACAAGCTCATCACACTGCTGGCCAAGAAGCAAGAGCTGTTCAACGAGTACTGGCTGAATACATGGCCTGTAAACTGTAAACGTCTATTTAAGCAATCTATTTCATTTCAAAAAGTAAGAATGTTTAGGTTGAGGTTATCTTATTTTATTTCCTTAAAAAATATGAGCATGCTTTAAAAGACTTTTGACCAGTTTCAAGTAAAAAAAGTAATTTTCGTTGAGTAAATGTGACCACACTTAACATAGAACTTTTTTGCACTGAAGTGTGCTTCATTTAACTAACTCAATTAGCTGTGCATAAATAATCTGCACTACAGTTACAGTTACAGTATGGGTATCTCCTCAGGTACAAGATGCTTCCCCTCACTGGGCTAGTTGGGATGGGATTCTGTGAGTTACAGGGTGCAGCATTGGGAGGAGGATCAGGTTGGGGATGTGGAGGAAAGTGGGGCTGAAGAACTTGGAGACCCTCCAGCAAAACCGAGACCACAAGCTCAGTAGTATGACCAAGATTTTCCAAGATGCTGTTTATCATGCTCTGCTCTCTGTCATGACTCTGAGCTGGCTGGGTCTCCATCCACTGGTTTTGGTTGTGCAGCATTCTTTCTAGGAATTTTTGATGCTGAATGCCCCTGTATGAGATTATACAAGTATTTACTATACATACAAGATCTAAATACATAGCTCCACATTAAACATAAATTGTTTCTTTTATATTTCAACTAGAAAAAGGTGATCAAACTTCAGCTTTTGTTTTCAACACACTGTGCTGAATGGATGAGTAGGTGAATGGAAATACAGAAATAGTGAAACTACTTTTATAAAACTGTAAATGATTACTAATGCAATCATGATGTGAAGATTTGTTCATGAGTACTTATTAATCAACACCTGTTAAGTAGGAGCTTGAGGGGCTGGATTTGTAAAGTAAGTAATATAAATATAGAGACTTGTAACCTGCAATAAATTTATACTACAGTATGTACTGTCTATTTGTAATCTGAGAATTTAACACAAGTAGTCAAGACCCTACAGCATGTGATATATGGTCTCCCATGACCAAAGAAATACAGATCTTTTGACCTACAGTACGAGATTCTGCTGACTCTGGCTGTGCAGATCCTGTAGCAGGGTATAATTCTGCTGTTTGAGCTAGGTTCCTCTGCCAGTTGAATGGATGCTATCCCAAGTAGTTCCCTGGTGTCCACACTATCCTCAATAGGTCTCTCTGTTAAAACCCAAAGCAGTTGCTTACAGATAACCTACATGATTTCTCATGAATGTGAAAAAAAGTTTGCATGAGTTCTTCGCTGGCTGCAGGTATCAAATGTTTAGACAGTCAATTAACCAATTAACTGCTCAGCCATGTGAGAAAGATCGGGGCAACAAAAACTGTTAGCTATAACTTAGTTTACCTTGATCATCATCAGCAGCACCTTGGTATACCCGTGCAAACCCAATGTCCAGCTTGCATTCATTGGCAAATATCATTAAGGAGGTTTTCCACTTTGTGAAGATGAATTTTCCAGTTGAGGGTGGCAGGTCTGGATTGGGAGATAGAGGAGCTAGCATAGAGATTCTGGCAGAAGACCCAGAAAACCAAAAACGAGCCCAAAGGTTTTTGATACTGAATGTAGTGTATTTATATTATTAATAAATGGGATTGGTCAGAGAAGTAGGAAACTGAAGTTCTTCAGTGCCTGTCCAGTGAGTAGTTCTATGTCTTTGTACTCAATTAATCAAGTTCTTTGTCCGGATGGCCAGTAGCACAGCTAATGGTCTGGGAGTCCCAGTCCACCTTTCTCTTTAGACTTAGTTAAAGTTTTAAAAGCTATTCTGGGTGAGGAGTTCTTCTAAATAAAGGAGCTTATCAATCTGTTTATCGATTTGGAAATGCTTTGTCTAAATAACAGGACGGTGACTGGAATAGGTCACGACAATCATGACAATACATTCACTTTAATTATGTTAATTATTCTGGGAAATAAGATGGGAAGCCAGATATCCTTCCAAATTTGTCTATGAGTTCTAGCACTGCTGGAATTTATCTCTCTGGGTTGGTTAGGTACAAAATAATATCATCAGCATATAATGAGATTCTATGTCATCTAACCACTTGTTAGGTTAATGTAATACTGTAGGTTGTATCAGGCATTTGAAGATACAAAAAACTGGATTTTGGCTGCAAATTTCTGAACATGTGGTTAGGTGGATAAAATGTGTTATTGCTGCAGGAAAATATATATTGTACAGCAAACTCTGACACATTGTCTTTTCCTTATACTGTATGTCACAAAGAATAGCAATAGGTTTACCAATCAAAATTCCAGTTCTCTTTATATAATACTGTATCCATATCTTAGTGCATGAAACTTTGAGAACATTATCAATAGGTCTAGATGTGTGCATGTGCAGTATGTACATTTCAGCCAACTCTTGTTCTCTGGAGTTATTTCCAGCAGTGAGCTGCATAGGCCCAAAACTCTTCAACACAGACACACACATGCACACACACACATACAGGCTCCCAGTACAGGATAGGAGGATTATTCTGTTATCCATGGGTACTGCTAGGAAAGGGTTAGAGATAGAGACAGGGACAGAAAGAAACAGAAAAGGGGTAAAAAAAAAAAAAAAAAAGGTACAGAGGGGAAGGAAAAGTAGTTGGATGGAAGTGCAGTGGGAGGCAAGCAGGTGAAGATTTGGTTCAGCCTGAGTGCTTCGCTCATGCAGCGGAAATGCTGAGGAGGTCAGTCACCAGCCACCCAACCCCCCTCTGCACTCCTTCCATCTCTCCCTATCATTCAACCTCCTCTCCTCTCCTCCCTTCTTTTCTCCTCTCCTCTCCTCTCCTCTCCTCTCTTCAGTACCTTATCTGTGCCAGTATTTCCTCTCCTCTCGAGCCACATGCCATTTTGACAAACAGATTTATTGGTTACGTCATATTTCTTCCCTGTTTTAATCAAATGCCGGGGCGGCGGGGCTGACTCGTGCTCAGATTAATATCGCCATTGATCAGATTGGATGGAGGTGTCCTCGCACCCACTCCATACACCCTCCCCTTCTGCACACACTCCCTCACTCTTTCATTGCTGGGAAAAGGCTTTGCACTCTGAAAATTCCAGTAATATGCCATTCCTCTGTGTGGCTGTGATTTGAGTCACACACGCACACTTCATATTTATGTGTGTGTGTGTCTGTGTGTTCTCCTGTACAGTATTTTGGCATGTGTAAAAGTGTTTGCAAGCTTGCCTCTGTGTTTCACCTCTTTGGCTTTGTTCACAAATGCTTTCTCTTGTTTTGATTTTTGGTGCCACTTTTTGAAATACATTGCAAAAGGTCCTGCAAATGTGCAGCTGTGTTGGTGTCTGGTGTCTGAACTTAGAGAATTTGCAGTCATTTGTGAGGCTCTGTTTGTGGAAAGTAAAAGGGAGCCCTGTGGTTGATTGTGAGACAGAGAGAGAGAGAAAGAGAGAGAGAGAGAGAGAGAGAGAGAGAGAGAGAGAGAGAGAGTGTATAAAGCTGTGGAGGGCAGGTGCAGCAGTGAGCTGGTGACAATGCTGCACGAGGAAGTAATTTTAACAAACACACCGTGGCGGCCAGGGCCGGTGGCAGCCATCATCACTGCTCCTTCCCCCGCCAGCCACCCCCCCCCCACTTGTGCACACACCCCCAAACACCCACACACACACTATCACAGCATCACCACTACCACTCTGACAGTGCTTTCACCCACCCCCACCCCAACATCATCGTCTCCCAGGCCTGCCAGTCACGCAGCAACAGCCCACCACTCTCCCCCACGTCGATCATGCGTGACATGGGGTCAGCAGCGAGCAGCGGTGAGGCAAAGAGCCTCAGCGGTGCCCCCCCGCCCCCCCTCCATTGCCCCACAGGGTGTGACCGGGCTGGCGGTCTGTCGCACGCGCAGGGAAATTACCACACATCTTTTGTTGCTAAGTGCATGGGTGAGTGATGAACAGAAGCGGCCTTTGGCAGACGCTAACTGCAGGGGTGTAGGAGGAGGTGTGTGGGGGGGAGGAGAGAGGAAAAATGTAAAGAGAGAGAAAAAGAGAGAGATTGCTGGGAGGATAGTGGTTGCTGGTGGTGAAAGGATAGAAGGGGGGGGGGGTGGATGGGGTGATGAGGAGGATGGAGGGGGGAGGCAGAGGAGCGTGGGGAGCCGTAGCCTTCTGATTAAGGGCGAAAGACTGCCGGCTGAGGTGGTGGGGGTGGAGGAGGAGGAGGAGGAGGGATGCTGAGAACAGAGTGAGTGAGAAAGGGCGAGAAACAGGGAGAGGAGATAGAGGGAAAGAGAGAAAGGAGACAGAGAGGGAGAGATGGGGGAGGGGCAGGAGGGACAATTTAACGAAGCTCAAAGCCTCTGCCATCTCTGAAAAGCAAGAAAGGAGACAGACATGGAGGAGATCGGGCCGGGCTCAGGCTGGTGTTAACAGCCTGTTAGTTCTGCCCTTGCTTTTCTTCCTCTCCTGCCTCTTTGTTTGTGATTTGGTGTTTAGAAAAATGTGAGCCGGGATTACTCCAGGCTTTTGAAAGAAACTTTGAAAATCTGTTGTCAGAAATACGATAGGCGGCTCGGTTTCCATAAAACCATCGTGGTTGTAGAACTTGTTGATTATCCACTTTTTTGCCACTCACACTGCAAAAAATGGCAATTTTATCAGTTCATTTTTGTCTAGTGTTGAGGCCTATGTCTAATTTTCTTAATACAAGTCAAAAAAATCTGTCAGTGTGGTGATTATTGTGAGCTATTTCTAAAACAAATCGACTTGTTTGAAGAATTTTCTCAAATCAAATGTATTTTTTGTGATTTTAGTGAAACTTATTCGTCCTTTTCATTTCTTTATTTTTTATGAAGAAGCTGATGAAAATAGGTTGAAATCTTAGAAAGAAAATTAAGAAAACAATACTTCAGTGACTCAGTAACAGACAAAAATTGCTTAAATTGACTTTTGTACATGTAACCTTAATTGTTTTTCTTTCACTACGACAGAAAACTATTAAAAGTAAAAGAAAAAACACACAAGCCCACATAGCTAAAAGTGAAAAAAGAGAGACCAGATCAGGATGTTCTGAATAATCAAGGTTCAACCTTTTGATAAGTGTAACAAATTCATGCTGAACTTAGAACAAGTGCCATTTAACATTATTGAGAGGAGGATGCAAGATCCACGAACGCTGGATGAGAGAGAGAGAGAGAGAGAGAGAGAGAGAGAGAGAGAGAGAGAGAGAGAGAGCACCTGTGTCATTGTTATGCCTGTTGCCTGGTAACAACATTCTTCACTGTGCAGCAAACGGAAGCCATGCATGAAGAAAGCCTTCCTCTTAGGAAAAAAAAAAGAGTGAAAAAGAATTCCATATTTCACGGAGGGTTTTTGAAGATGGCATTTCTGTTTGGGATCCATCGTCTCTGTGTGGATTTCAGCACAAACTGGTGTTGACAATGAAATTAACTTAAAGTCAGCCACAGCAGACCATGGCCACAATCTCTCAGTTTTCAGGGGCATTTCGAATGACTGGTTTTACCTGTTTGTGAACATGTATGATGCACTAACAACAGTGTTTTTCATCTGCCAATGGTGCTCATACATACACATATAATGTGGTAAAATGTAAATATGTAGGTTTTTTTAAACACCGCATCATCTGCATCATTCTGTGTCACAGTTAGCGTTTGGCATCAGTGAGAGCAAATCACATTGTGACATCATTATTGGGGTGTGGGCAGAGGTAAAACATTCTTGAAAGTTTGAAATCACAAACCAGCAGCAGTTTTCTGTCCTATATGTGAGTGTTTAATTCCTCTTTAAAAATAAATCTCTGATAACTCATCAATTGAAACTAATGACAATGGTCTATTTTGTGGTCAAAAATCTGTTACAAATCAGGAATATTTTTTCCTATAAATTTGTAGCTGGAGGCAGAAGGTGATTAGCTTAGCCGTTTCAAACTCGACAATCACCTCTAAAGCTCACAGATTAACTCATTGAATCTCGTTTGTTTAATTTGTACACAAACAGAAATGTAAATATGTAGTTTTATGGGAGTACATATATAAATATTTGGTTTTACATACGGTAACTATTTCTTGTTGAACATCAGAATTTACCACTAAATATGATACACATATCAGTGGTGTGGAAGCCAAATAACTTGACTGACTTTTCCTCTATAGCGCCACCAGAAGGTCACAATTTTTCCCTTATCCAACATCTAGTAGATGGAGCTGCACAAAATGTTGCACAGACATTCATAGTACTCAGGCGACGTATCCTGAGGACTTTGCTGACCCCCTGACTTTTTCTCTAGAGCTGTGACAAAGCTGACATTTGTGGTTTTGAGTCAAATGTCTCAACAACTGTTGAATGAATTCCTATTACATTTGGTACAGACACTGATGTTCCCCCCCTCAACTACCATAGGTGTTTTTATCAGGTTATTTCAGTGCTTAGCACACCTACTGAGAGAACGTTTCTTTGTTTTGTATCCCAAAATCCACAAAGATATAAGACTACAAAAAGAAAGAAAGAAGATAGACTACAAATTAAATGGCCGCCTGTCACACATTCTCCACCAGCGTTTTTTTTTTTGTTTTTTTTTTTTAAACAAAACTACATACGAATCGGTTTATAGATAACCTTATACACAATAACATAAAAATAACTTTAACTTACATCTTAGTTTGCAAAACAAGTTTCCAATTTCTACAATTGTTTACAAAATGTAAAAAACATTAAAACATCAAAACGTTAAATCACCATGGCACCTGGTTAATAACAAAGAAGAAAAGAAAGAAGAAAGAGTTACCTTAAAGAAGATTGCTCTCAGGGAAACCACTTCGTATGATTGGCGATCTTATTATGATCTTTTATATCAGCATTTCCAGCGTGTGCAACCACTCTTGCATTGTGTGCAGAATGTAGCATTTAATAAAGGAAGGAGTAAGCCTCCTGGAGCTCTTTAGACTTTAGACTAACTCTCTTTGGCATGATAGCTAACCGTTAGCATACTGACAGAGTCTGACAGAAAGAACTGCAAGCATCATAGCCTAGCAACAGCCTTAGCAATAGCACTAAACAAGGTTTGAAAATACCCTTAGTCTTATTACATTTCTGTTTGTGTACAGATTAAAAAATGAGATTCAAAGTGAGCTTTGGAGGTGTCCGTAGTTGATTTTTTGAATGTTGGAGAGAGACAGTCTGCTTCCTGTCTTTATGCCTCGCTATAAGTTAATCACGTTCTGGCTCCAGGTCCATACTTACATGCACAGAGATGAGAGTGGTATTGATCTTCTCATCTAACTTTGGGTGTATATTTCACAAAATGTCAAACTTTCTTCAGGAGAGAGCATATCTCTACATGTTCATGTGCTATTGGCTGCATTTTTTCAATGAAGTTTAGTTCTTATTCAATAAAATAAAGAGTCATATTTTAACCAGAAATTGACCTTCACATCTCTTCTTGCGTGTCTGTGTTGCAGTTTAATGGACATCAAATGTGATGACATTTGAACTGCATAAAGCAAGGACTTTTTGCACTTTCATATCTTACCAGTGAGATATTGCTTTTACAATGAACTTTTAATTCATTTTTGTTTAGGATGGCTGCACATGAAGATTGAATTGGCATATTGCCCTTGGGCAATCATTTTGACAAAACTATAAAAAAATTTACTTCATAAAATCTCAAATGATTTTGACTTCTCTATGATTTTGCCTAAAAAAGATGTATAAAGATCTTTGAAAGGAGTTCTAGATCAGAAGATTTGTTCCATCGTGATGGCTGTTTTTGACCTCTGACAAGCCAGTTTTCAGCTGGATTATTCTTTTTGGTGGACAGACAACGTACAATATTTGGCTACTGCACAAAAATATATGTTTGTGCAAACATTTGCATGTCTGTATTTGTTTGAAATACAAATGGAACCGTCATACGATCATGTCTTTTCCACTCTCTACTGACTGTCACTCTGGATTTTATTTGTCTTGTGCCGTGGGTGTCCATCAGTGGCCGCTATGACCCACAGTACAATGCAATCTGCAATTGTGCATTTTTGTGCGAATGCCTGCTCACTCATTACAAGCTACACCAGGCAGTGGGAGCTGTGATGCCTGAAATATTCCTATGTCCCTACAGCCTGTCCACTGATGCAACACCTGTTGACAGGAAGAGGAGGACGCCTGTTGCTTTGAATAACATTGGAGGGATGTTGGCTGTGCAATCTGGCTCTGCAAATCATCTTTAAAAGATGGAACAGCTCAATGACTGAAGTCCACTTTGTGTCCTGTGCACCTGTTAAACCTAGTGCATTTGCACATTTGCCCTGGTAGAGCCTTCGCCCCTTATTGGCCAATAAAACTGGGAGCACAATGAATGTCCAGCTGCGTGTTGATTGCCTAGTAGTGGAGAGTCGACAAATTGCTTTAAATACCTTTGCAGTTGATGACAGACCAATCAGCAAACCCTACATCATTTCCTTCAATGTCTGTGAATTCATTGCCTTAAATAGGAGTCAAAATATGTAAATTGTAATTGTAAAAGGTAATGTGAAAATCCCTGTGCAGAACATTGTTAATGCAGTGTAAATATAATAAATATAATATAAAATATTGTATAGTGCGCAAGTAAATGTCTGTAAATAAAAAAACTCTATATTGAATTTAGCTGTTACCTACTTTTTATATACCAATACATAAAGTATACTCAATAATCACAGATTAAATCATTTACAGGTAAAAAAAAAAAGCTTAATTACCATTAATTGAATAATTAATAGGTCAGAAAGAAAAGGAACTATTTTGATAACGGATTTTTTTTTTGCAAAAACACTGACCATTCTCAAATGTGAGGATTTGCTTCTTCTCTGTTTATATCATTATAAACTGAATACTGTATCTTTGGGATTTAAACTGTTGGTTGGAAAAATTCAGCAATGTGAAAACATAACCTTGGATAATAATGAGATTGTGATCAGCATTTTCTGACATTTTATAGACCAAAACATTCATTTAAAAAAAACAAAAAACAAATTTAACCTAGATTCGCAGATGTCTTATTATCTGCTAACCAAATGCAAAGCTTGTAAGTCAGAAGAGTCAGAACTGAACTGCCTGAAAAGCCTCAAGTTCTGCTGCTACTCTCATAAATGTCATGCCTCTGTTTCTCTCACTACAACATATCTCATGTCTCCATTCACTGCTATATACAGTGCAACCAATGCACCCCTCACAAGACTGCCTGTTTAGCTGACCATACTCACACCACTTTTTTTTGTACTAGCAATCCTGCTAGACAGATATCTGCTATCATTATATAAGGATTGTTACAGTAGTTGTGATGTGTAACGTTATCATACACCTGTTTCACTGTTTTTCTTTCTGGTAAAATAAAGGTAAAACCAAACACTATATTTGTAATTGAATCTTTCCTCATTTTAATATCAGAGTTAAAAATAAAAGTTTTTCTGTTTTCAGTCTTAATTTATATTCTATATTCTGTCTGTCCATTAAATATAGATTTTCTATATAACAGTTTCCAATGCCACTGGTCAGTCGATGCTCAAAGCTGTAAGATTTGGCTGTTGCTATTTCAGTGAGCAGGGTAAAATGTGTCCATCTTTACACCGCTGGTCCTCGGGGGGCCTTGCTATGTAAGCCTTGCTCGTGAACTATGAAAGCTGGCCCTTGCTGCAGCTTCTTTTGCTCGCATGAAACACCCCCATCTTTGATGGCTGTTTGTACCAGAATCCCCACCCCCCTACCCACCCCCCACCCCCACCACCAGCAGCCCCTATCTGAAGTAATGTGCAGCAGCGTAGAAATCTTTACCGCTCAGTCAGTCAATAGCGGAAAGACCATTTTGATTTCCAGGGATAAAGAGGGTAAGGCTATTTAAAGTGTACATACAAGCTCACCTTAGCCCCAATGTTATTTAATTTTACTGGTTTGTACTCGTATGTGTACCTCATTTATGATTGACTGATATTTTTCTTCTGCAGATACTGTTAGGTGCCAGCAATTGTATTTATCCTTATGTGTCTCTTACTTATCCACCTCAGTGAAATTCTTCATTCTTTCAGTGCACCATTTCTTTATCACATGTAAACAGTTATATTTTTAAGAGCATTTTTTGCCTTTTTGTCTTTATTGAACAGCTTACAGTGTAGTGTCAAACCAGGGACACTGCAGATATGTGTCTTAAACACTAGGTTTGAGGACACTCTGTCAATCTGACAGAACTTAGAGAAATTATACTGTACATTTCACAACTATACTCTACCATTTTTGAAATTACATTGATTGGGCCAAAGACGGCATTTACAATTACAGGGCACAAGGTGACATATTTGTCACTGATTGGCCATGAAGATGACTGCATCCATAGAGGATGTGCGTGGCTGCAATATTGCTCTGGTGCTGCACACTATTACCCGACAGCCGCTGCTTTGCAAATATGCCATTTTGACACTTCTCAATTAATCTATTGGTTTTCATAAACAGAAATAAAGAAAAAAACAACAAGAAAGAAAGTCATTGAGACATAAAACAAAAGATAAATAGAACAATGTGTCATGAGACAATTTGTATGGAAGGTGGTGCAGTGAAATAAAGCCCCACACTTCCTGTCACCCCGCCTGCTGAATGAAATTGAATGAAACACTCCATGGAGGAGGTGGTGTGTGACACACACAATCCACAGGCACATAGTGAGAGTGCTGTCTACGTGGAACAAGGTTCACGTTACCCTCGGTGGGGTCAGATTTCACATGCTCGTCACCAGCTGCTCGACTCTACAGTGCGGCTCAGCCATCTAATGGCGCACACTGAGACAAAGCCACAGGTGAGGTGTTGAAATTCAGCTTGATGTAAAAAAAATAGTTTGTTCATGTTTCAAGATAACGCACACTTACTTTATCATTATGTAATCATATATTCATTAGTATTCCACTCCACTACCAATCATCATCTGGTAGAAGTATCTGTTGAGTTTTTCTATTGGTTGGCAAATGGTGACTTAATCAAGCAATAACACTGGAAACAAAATGATTCTCAGCTAATCTTCTGGCCAATCATGAGCAAAGGTAACGGCTTGGATGCTGGCAAATGAGCCACTGCTGTGAACGCACACGGACTAATGACATGATTATTTGCTCATCAGGGTGATGTGAGTGTGTACATGTGAGAGTGTGTACATACTGTATGTGGATGTATATGAGTGAATGTCTGTATGTGTGGTTTCTTGGGGTTGTTGGTGGTGGGGGGTGCTGGTCACATCTCAGCATGGTAATAAAAGCCGGAGCTGTTGTCACAAAACTCAGCCCCTACGCCTGGCTTTTAAGTGCTGCCTCTATTCTCAGAGAGCCGCAGACACATTACAGAGAGGGGAGAGAGAAAAAGAGGAAGAAAAGCTTGAGGAAAGAGTGAGAGAGAGAGAGAGAGACAGAGAGAGAGAGAGTGAGAGAGAGAGAAGCGAGGGGGGTTTCGAGGCCTGTGGCTGAAGGATTGATTTAAAATGTTCTGCAAAGGCAGTGTTTACTATCCTCTCTGGCTAGCCCCCTGACAGCACCAGCATCAAAACAAGATTTGTCCCCCCTTCCCCCAGCCCAGCAGAGAAAGAAGAAGGAAGCAGGAAAAGGCAATGGTTACTTAAAATGATGGTTCTTCTCCATGGCCAAATGCTCAGTTTGTCCCAAATGTAGTAAAACTGCCAAAACTGCCATGTAAAGTCTGTGTCATTTTGGCTTCTATTTGCTCCTAATACAACTGGACATTGTCTAACTGTAATTGGATGACCTATCCTCCTTGAACGCTCTGTACAAAATCTGCTGTTATTTCATCACATTTTTGTGGCACATTTTGTCATTTTGTAAGATTTGTAATTGTTGCAACACTGTATCACTATAGTATGTAAAGGACAAAGATGGTCTTGATGTGTTACTTATGACGAGACTGCAACTCGTTAGCAGTAATTATCTATTACTACATTAATAAGTTTATGCCCTCCTGTAATTCTCAGGCTCAGTTCTTACTACAGTAATAGGATTTCTGACTGAACTTGCATAATGAAGAAGCTGACAGTTTGTCTAAGTTAGGTTACTGAGTGTGATAATATAGTATTAGCAGCATATAGAGGTGTTTTTATTGTCGACAAAAAGAACAAAACTAATGATTGCTTAATCTGTTCTTCAATACCGTCCAATTGTTCTGTTGTAGTTTCATTTTTAAAAGACAGCTAAAACAGACACTTTTGTGAGTTTGTCAGTATATATGACAAGAGGATGGTATATGTTGGATTGTTTCAAATAAATTACAGTACACATGTTTAGCGTGAAACTATGTGACTTTTAAAGGATGCTAAAAATGCAAAAAATACATTCTGTGGGATTTTGCCTGCTCCTTTCTGACAGTCGGTTGGTTTCTTTTAACCATGACCACGCCTAAAACCAAGTAACCATGATGACAACAACCCTGTCTCCTGGAAATAACATTCATATATGACACATTGTAACAGCGAATTCGCTGAATTACGTTTTCTCTCAACATAATGAGAAAATGTTATTAATTAATCTATTTTGGCAAGAGTGAAATGTTCAGGAACAATGTAGTTCTTTTTTCTCCTAACAAAATATCCCATCTTGATGTATAATATCCTGTTAGTAGAAACTACAGCATCATTAAAATTTTTATGGTTGTATTTAGACATTTGCGGATCTTGGTTAGGGTTAGGGAAATATCATGGTCTTGGTTTAATATTGAAAACTGTCTGCAATGACTTGAAACACCATATGTTTATTAACATGTAAATAGGACAGGAATCTAAGAGACAGGGTTGACAAACATCCCATAACCTTAACTAAGTACTTATTTCAACCCAGACCCTGCTGTTTCCCTAACCCAGTAGTTTTTGTGCTGAAACCCAACCAGACCTGGACCATAGCATCGGATCAAAAAAAGGATTTATTTTTCCAACAGTAGTTTGTAATGGCTTTGGAAAGCACTGACAAATGATGTCATCCTGCTGATAATGGCATGAGATCAGAAAACGCCGACACTGTATGTGCCATTCTGGAGGGCAGTTAGGACGCATTTTGATGCATTAAATTTGGAGGACCTGTTGGTTTGTAATCGTTTTTGGACAACAGAGAGGAATAAGCTGTATCAGGCTTTGGCTACAGAAACATCACTTATTAGTGGGATTAATTCACTGTTGTGGTATTTTTATGGGATTTGTTGACATTAGGAAAAATGTTTAAAAGCATCAGACTTAACCTTTAAACAAAAGTGGTGGAACTTTCCAATCAAGAAGAAAAGATTTCTTTTTCTCATATCATAGAATCTGTGCTGAATGCAATAATAGACAGTTAATCACTTGAGAGTGTCGGTAGGTTACCAATAATCTTTAGATTCTTTGGAAGGAAAACCAACAAAACAGGAAAACCAACAACCACAAAAAACAAACAAACAAACAAATAGTGTGGCCTATTTCCCAGACCTTCTGAGCATTGGCAAGAAATCAGGCTAAATACTTCACTCCATTTAAAGGAGAAAATTCCCTTTCGTGCCACACGGCCACACTCATAATTATCCGATTGTTGCCGACCATTAGGAATTTGATTTATTGTTCTTTGGCAGACAGGATGGAGGTTTCTCACCCCCGCCTTGCACGCGTGTGAAATGCACAAGTCTGGAGGGCTGAGGAGAATATGGGGAAGCGAGAGCCATATGTCTGCGCTGTCAGAGAGCCACTTGTTAGAGGAAGTTTAGCCTCCCTGTGCCTCCAGCCACAGCCTTAATTATTAACAACATGTCTCCCCTCTGAAGAGCTGTGTGAGGGCGGCTCACTGAAAAAGGTGCTTTGGAGTGTGGACTGGGTGCTGACTATCCTCTGGATACTGAGTTATTTAGTCAAGGCAGAGATGGTTTTTTGGCAAAGTTGTTGGCTTGTAGATATTTATCCTCCCCTTTCCTCTCATGTGAGACTTGGTAATTGGAGCTCACTTGTAAACACACAAGCAAAACCAGTGTGACTCAAGTTCTCTTACATTTAATCAAGGCAATTTTCATCAAATTTGGTTTATGCCAATGTAAGATTTGATCTTTATTTAAAAGGAAACTATCACTTTGGGGGGTTCAGATCCATTTTTTCCCCTCATGTAGAGTCGCAGAGCTACATTGATTCACTCTTGGCTCCACAAGTGACAGGAAGTTCTGATTTGCTGAAGGTACCCTCCTGATTCAACAGTGTACTGTATGTAATCTGATAAATTATAAATGTTGCATAAATAATTCAATTGATGCTGTTAATAGGGATTAATCTCCTCTCCTTCACTAAGGCCCAAAATGTTTTAGATATGGTTTGATGCTGTTTTGGGTTAAGTCAAAGCCAAAATCAGAGTGGAGCTTCAGAAATCCCCCTGGAAGCTAGATTCTCATCTACACTGCAAAAAAATGCATTTTTCTACGGTAGATTTTGCTGGATGATGAAATTGTAATGAAGAATTTAGAGAACAAAGCAAAACCTAAGAATCACAGGATGAGAGACAGTGTAATCAAGAACAACAGTAGATATAGTTTAATTTTATAAATGTTCCATGTCACAGAATAACATTTAAGAGGAGAATAAGTTTGCCTCATATTAGATAGACTTTAACAACATTTATTTCTAACACCTTGGATCATGAGAGAGAATGGAGCTCCAAACAGCATCTTGGTAACATCTAATCAATAAGTGTCTGTTTTCATTTAAGCTGCATTGTAATTATCCAACAATCAGTCAGCTGTAATTATCAATTACAAGATTGAGATGGCTTGATAATTAACAAATCAGATCTGGTTTACCTGCCATTAAAACCAGAATTAGGCTGAGATTTGTTACGTTCTTGTCAGCAGAAACAGAAATCAATGAGTTTAGATCATCCATTTGACATTATACAGGTTTTATATGATCTGTGACGAAATCATATTGATGCAGATCAAAATAATAACAGAATGTGCATTTGAGTCCTTATTTCCACAGAAGAGCACTAAATATTATGTCTTTTCATGAAGGACACACAGCACATGAAACTGACGTAAACTGCTGCTTTTGTTCTATTATATTATATATTATAATAGTGGTATATCAACAAGAACAACATATTGTACACAATATACTGTTTTTATGTTGGGCGATACTCATTTACAAGTCAAAATAAAGATTCTGCATCTGAACTACTTATTTAACCATTTAGATATAAAAACCTATTCACATGTATTGCAGATGGATCTACTGTATATGAAACAGATTTCCCTTCTGATTTTTCTCTTATGTCCTCAGACAGAGTCAGTTGCACATTAAGACAATGTTACTCCTTGACCTTTTCATAACTCTCATGTTATCTGTCTTTGTGCCCAAAACTGCCTGAAGGATTTTAAAAAACAACAAAGCATCTCCGCTTGTCTGGATCAGCACTCATCCTCCCCCATACTTGGGACAACCATTTAGGAGACACAGATATAAACGTACTGGATGCAAACACATAAACCTTTTCTTTAAATTATACATGAACTCCAGAGGAATTTACTGTAATTTCCTTTTAAAAGATCATCGTGGATCTGTATGTTTTAGCTTATTAACTGCACATTGTGCAACACTGTGAATGCAATACAATTTTCAATTGACTTACAGTAGCTATTACCCAAATTATACAACTGTTGAATAAACATTTGATAAAGTGTGTGAGACTATTGCTTCAGAAATTGAAAAATAGAGCAGAATGACGAGTTAACACTGAAGTCTAGTTTTGATATAAAACATAACTAAAGAGTTGAATGTCTTCTGTGCTGAAATAATTAAATAAATGAAACAAACCAAACAATTCCAATACTGTAATTCACCAGTATTAACCCTGTTATGTGCTAATTTCACACTCTTGTTTGGAGAAGGAAAATTTGCCTGCTACATTCTTCATAAAATGCGGTGATGGTAATATTTTGCCGTTTCCTATATGATTAACTTCACAGAGTGATTCAGTGTCTGCCTTCAGCTTGGGAGTTGGCTTGTTATTAGCTTGAAGAACAAGCAGAAAGCAACTTGGCTTGAGCGTCTTTATTATTTCCACTATAATTTTAGCCTATGCTATAAAGCTATAGATCCATGCTAATAAAGCAGGCGTTGATGTTGTGATGGTTTTATACATATGTGATTGTATATAAAATCATGCAAAGTAACATTGTATTACTATGCATAATGATGTGCATGTTGAGCACAGCATAAAGGTGGGAGGAATGGTCAATACAGAGGTGGTTTGTTTAAATTTGGTGTTTTATATAACACCTGGAAAATACATCACAGAGAGGTTGCTGCAAACAAAAATAGTAAAATGACCTCTGTGCTTCTGTACATATAAGACTTGTTATTTATGACTCAGTATTCTATCAATTTATGTTAACAACACATAACATCCTGTGATGCCTTGGACAAACTCAGACTGAAATACATAATTACAACTTCCCACTCTCCCATCTAATCTTGATGCCACGGATGTTCTCTTTCTCTGTTTCTCCTTCACCATTACTCTCTCCTTTTCCATAAACACCAGGCTACTGGCAGCTACCACTGCATACTTTCCTCTGTAGGCTGCATGAAGCTTGATTTAAAAAAAAAAAAATCCCCAAAAAAGGTGTGAAAGTGCAGGCAATGTCACTTCCTCTGGGTTTCCCTCACATCTCCAGACAACTCTGTTTGAAAATAAATAAATAAAAAATAAAAAAGACCACATTGAAATTTACAAAGGAAGAACTCTTTAGTTTGGTAGTCAATAACAAATGTGGGACAAGCTGGGGGACAGTGCCAACGCTAACACTTCCAGTTAGTACAAACCATAAAAAACCTTATTCATATGAATGAGAGACACTTTCATTGAATAAAAAATTATACCAGCATTAATAATTGATGTAATGTTTAAAATGGCTCTTTGAGATGCCTAATTAATCCAGTTCACCCTATTTATTGAATCTGCCATTTCTGTGAAAGAGGGGCTAAGGGGATAAAATGCAAATGTATTAAACTATTTGGCCAAATCTAATTTGCTCTTTTATTCCATATTTGTGTGACTAAATTATAACCTTCCCTGTGCATTGTTTCTGTGTACTGTGCCATCATTCCCTACTGTGTGTGCTTGTGATGTTTGTAACAGACAGCAACAGTCTGTGAGTCTGTGAGGCCATACTGACTGTGACAAGGCAGAGGGACCATGTGACTTTTCTCATCTCTTCCTCTCCTCTCACAAGAAAAAACCTCACATCCCCTCACACACACACACACACACATGCGCGCACGCACACAGACACAGACACACACACACACACACACACACACACACATTGAGCCCAATGCTGTGGAACAGCCATCAGTCAAAGTGTGTTGGCGCTGCAGGTCTGGGGGCATTTACATAGATAGATGATGGAGAGATTATGGGGCACAGGGGTTATTAATCACGCTGCTGAGAAGGCGTAGAGGGACTCCTTGGTGTCACTCTTCTCTCCAGAGATGGCTCTTTACCCTGGATATGTCTTTTGTGCCATTTCCGATGTTATATTTGCTGCCTAGCTAAACCACGGTAGTATCATGAGTGCCTTAGCATTCAGTAATGGTGCAGAGAAAGTGTGATGCAGCTGAGTCCATCTCCAGCCACCAGCTCTAGGGCTACAGTCCAAAATTTCCTGCTGTAATGTAGAAGGAATTGTAATTGTAGTACACTTACTGGACCATTAATTCAATTTCATATGAAAATTATTTTACATTCATGCAATGTAAATAGCTTCTGTATGTAGCACTGAACTGATTTATTCAATTACAAAATGATAAACAATTTTGACCATGTAAGAACAAATACCAAACTTTTGCAGCTTTCTTTTCTGTTTCATATGATTGTAAATTGAATGTCAAACAAATAAAATTATTGTGATAAGAATATTTGGCTATCAGTTATCATTTTCATATTTTATAGAATGAGTAATAAATTGATGAAAAAAATAAGCAATAATGAAAATAATCATTAACTGCAGCTCAGAAACTCTGCAGGTTTGAGAATTGTTTTATTGCAGCTAATTTAAAACTGGCAGGTCTACACTGAATCAAAATGTTGAAGACTGTTGTGTTTCAGTTGATGTGAGAACAATAAATGTACCTACCACCTGTGTTTCTCAGGTTTGTTTTTTGGGGATACAACTGATTCATTCTTGCCATTCTTAATGTGCTGACAAATGAACATTTTAGAGGATCTTGCTACATCCCACCCAGAGGATTTCTACATTGTTTTTTTCTAATAAAAACTTTCAGCTTTTATATGTAACAATTATATGCTTACAATGTCAATACTGAGACTCCAGTAGCACTGTCGTAGTGAAGTACTGTAATGAAATAGTCCCATATTCTTCAAGCACTCACACATGCATACCAACAGAGCATCTAAAATAACTCAAATTCTGATCTCATATTAGCCATACTCACCTTTCTTTCTTTCTTTCTTTCTTTCTTTCTTTCTTTCTTTCTTTCTTTCTTTCTTTCTTTCTTTCTTTCTTTCTTTCTTTCTTTCTTTCTTTTTACAGTATCATATCAAATAGTGCTGTTTTGTATTTTCTGTTCTGTATGTAATTCTTTTGTATATTTCTTTTTTTGTCACTTTTCAATAATGGTGTGGACTCCTCAGGGGATTTGCTGGTTATTATTTAGGAATCTATCTAGAAGTTTAGAAATCTACAACCACTCTTTTAAAGTAGGAAAGGGAAATATTGTTGTTTTTATTATTTTAAAAAGCCTTTTGGTGTGGGGATTCATGCCCCATGTCTAATGGGGCATGAACCCCTCATGTCTACAGCAATAAAGTTGAATATGCTACATGCTGATGTTAGCTTTGCAAACAGCACCATAATTTTTTGCATGGTAATTGAATGTTGCTGTTCAAAACCATCCAATATGAATTTGGGAGACTAGGTCATAGAGCACACGTATAGAGATGTAAAAAAAAAAAAATACTAATGTAACTGTGTACATCATATTGATATAAAATGTGACTACTTCCATCTATCCAGATGAACAAAAAGTTTGTTTAAGTGGTTTCACATGAAACAACTCCTCTAACTAACTAGCTCATCGACTATTTGAAAATGCGAACCCTCCTTCAGTTTAACATTTCATAGCGCCCACCATTCTCCATGTTTGTATGAATTTTGAATCGTGAGTGGTTGGAATGGGACACTGTGAGACTGGTGGATGTGATAATGGAGTAATCCACAGCGACAGGTGAAGTACTCTGCTTCTCTGGGCTGTTTGCTTTGGTAAATGTAGCCGCCATCATCTGACCCCAATGGGACCTGACACTTGGACCCTCCCTGTCCTTTCTCCTCACTCCTCTGTCTCTTCTTTCAAACATTCAGCCTGTTCACCAGCATACTTATGGTGTTGCCACAGTTTGATGGTGCTCTGCGTTTCTTTGGCCAGTGTTAGCAGCGTAGCCATGTTGTGTTTTTCTTCCTTAAGAGGAAATAATGGCTTCATAAAATCACTTGGTCAGACTTGGGTGGGTGGATCTATGGTTGGGTTGGTGCCGCAGCTGATAGATGGATGGATAGATGGATGGATGGATGATGAATAGAGGGGTAGATGCATGAATGAAATGAGAGGTGGATGAATTGAAGGATGAGTGATAACTTGAGAGATAAGTGAATCAAAGCCTCTCCAGAGATACAGTACATAAGTAAATTCCTTTTATCTAGATGACATGCTTTTTTGTTGGTTTTTGTAAACTTTTATACATCATATATTTATTTGTTTGTTTGGATTGACAGATAAATTGTATGCTTTATATACAGTATTGTTCTCTTGTGCTATTCTGCTGCATCATCTTGGGAAAAACTAAAAAGAATTTGAAGCTGGAAAATAATGAACATCAAGGAAAGAAATTTTTTTTTTTCTATATTCTGAAACACTGGCAGAACAAATCTGTCAGTGTTGTGTGAGATTGCTGTGAATCATACATAGTTTGCACCATATTTTGACATTCGATTAACGTAAATATGACATTTTGTCACGCTGCCAATTTCTCCATTAAGGTCTAAAACTTTGTCTTGTTGAATCTTGTTCTCTGCATTGGCTGCGAGACATTGATTAACCTGGAGCTTTTAGAGATTGCTCTAGTCATGGATTGTTTTTAATGTCGTGAAACACTTTGTCCATGCATCAGCTGTCCATGCTATCATCCAAAGTAAAGATATACAGTAAAAATTCTATAGAGGCAATTCATTCCACAAACAGTTTTTATCTGAATTTGTAGAGGAGCACATGCTTTTAAGCCATGCACTACATCCACTACATCCAAGCAATAAAAGAAAAGAAAAGAAGAAAAAAAGGCAAGACAGACTCTGACAACTATTTTCGATACCAAATACATTTTGTAGGAGGCTTAATTGCTACCTGGATT
This sequence comes from Euthynnus affinis, assembly GCA_029490765.1. Taxonomy (NCBI): domain Eukaryota; kingdom Metazoa; phylum Chordata; class Actinopteri; order Scombriformes; family Scombridae; genus Euthynnus; species Euthynnus affinis. The sequence continues at coordinate 16,875,744 of CM055838.1, read as the reverse complement.
ATCCTCACTAGCAAAGGGTTTCTCAGTTTTGGTAATACGATGCTCTTGTGGATGGTTGTCCATACAAAGCTTGACACTGAAGATTGAGGTTTGTGTCAGGCTACATCCCCACATGTTGTTAGATTTTAAGTTGGTTATAATCTACAACCTCACTGCTAGATGCCACTAAATTCTACACACTGGTCCTTTAAGCTACTTAAACACTTTATTAGCATTCAGGAAATTTTGTTTTAATATTGAAAGGTCAATTTGACTGAAAGAACAAGATGGGATTATTTCCATAATCTGAGCTACCTAAGTATGACTGTGAAAATGTATCAGGGATGGATATTGCAGGGAAATGACTGACAAGTGAACAATTTATATTTTTACATTGTCATGTTAAGAAGAAAAAAATAACCCTATGTTCCTTAGTTTTGTTAATGCAATTAAGTAGTATATTACATCAATTTTAAGAAATAAGGTTGACAAAAAAGAAAGTTTTTAGTTTCAATCTATTTAGACTATTGCATGGAATCCAGCCCTGCTGACTTTGATTACCTAATTCCTCAGAGATCACTCTTAGACTCTGCTGCCAGGGGCGTTGACATGATGTGGAGAAATGTCGCCAGCCGTCATGAAACCTACCATCCCAATCAATCAATCAGCATGCTTGCACCTCCCAGTATGTGTGTTTGAATCTGTGTGTGTGTGTGTTTGTGCACATGAGTGTTTGGGCATGGGAGTTCGCCCATTCATGCTCTCAGGTCGGCATGTGAGGAGGAGAGGCAGGGAGACCCTAAATGCACCGTCTTCCACATTCATCAATTATTATACCCAGGACGGTTATGCTTGTCAGGATGAGCAGATAGTGTCTGTGCATGTGTGTATGTGTAAATAACCTGTACCAGTGTGTGTGTGTGAGTAAGACAAGGTGAATGTGTTTGTACATATATGAGAGACAGAGAAAGGTGATGACAGAGACAGAGATAGAAATATGAGATAGAGATGTACAGATGTATGAGGGAGATACATACAGGTGTGTTACACGCAGAGAAGTGGGGGGTGGAGCTGGCATGCTTGGTCTCACTGCGCTCGGTTAACTGTAGGATAACTAATCAATCTATACCTGTTTCGGAGAGAGTGAGAAGTAGAGTCAGACAAGATTAGTGGAGAAAGATCATGTCAGCCAGGTGCCTTGCTGGCTCCTCTGCAGACCCTGTTAGTCTGTGTCCTTTTTTTCAAATAACACATGCTCTCAGACACGGTTATACGAGAACAAATTTGAATTCTTTTGATTGAAAATGGAACTAAAGGGACTTCTGCACATGCAGTGAAGAGCAGCTGCAACTCAGTGTTTGTGTGTTTGCGCAAGTTTTTGTCGTTATTTGTAATCTGCAACTAATCCTGTTGATCCCAAAATGCATGGGAAGTGAAGTGAAGGACTGAACGATGGTTGCGTCAATCGTTTTCATTCTGTGGACTGTATTTCACTTCACTGTGTGTCTCCAAGAATCACCATACAAACAAACCATGAGAATCCAGTACAGCAGAGAGTTCCTACTCCTGTGGGGACAGAGAGGAGGGGTGCGCCAGACTGAGAAAATTATGCCTCTCTCGGATCCCTCTACCCACTATCATTCTGGCTAATGTGCAATCGCTTTGAAACAAAACAGATGAACTACAAGCGTTTCCGGCATGACTACCGAGATGCCTGTATTATGGCTCTGTTGGTGACTTGGCTGACTGACAAGATACACTGACAGTGACTTAACCATTGATGGCTTTGGTGCACCATTTGCCTGGACTGCAACTCAGGGTGACAGGTAAAGTGCAGTACAGGGGAGTTTGTCTCTACATCAATGAACTCTGGTGCCAATCGATTATTGTAAGGGAGAGGGCATACACTAAGGACATTGAACTGTTATCCATGTCACTATGACCCCAGTATCTGCCCTGAAAGTTTCCCCAACTCTTCATTATCGTGGTGTATTTCCACCTAAAGGCTAATGAGGTGAACGTGAGACCACCAACCAGGTAATCCAAAGGCTATAGTCTATTTCCCCTGATTCCCCTAATATAATCCTAGGGTACTTCAGCCACTCTACCCTGAAAAAGACCCTGTACAATTTCCATCTATTTGCCCCACACACCATAATAAAACCTTGGATTTAAGTTCTAGACCCATTAAAGGTGAATACAAATCCATTGCCAAGCCACCCATTGGGTCAGCAGGTCATGATTTGGTGCTCCTTGTTCCAGTTTATAAAACCATTCTGAGAAGGGAGAAAACACAGACTAAGAAGGTAAAAGCATGGACAGATGATTTCAACCAACATCTGCAGGGGTGCTATGACTGCACAGATTGGAAGGTGTTTACTGACTCTTGTGCTGATGTAGATGAACTCACTGATGTTATCAGTAACTATATCACCTTTTGTGAGGACATGGTAATTCCAGTGAAATCTGTTAAAGTGTGTCCAAATAATAAGCCCTAGGTTGCAAAGCCACTAAAGGCCCTCATGAATGAGAGAAACAAGGCATTTCACAAGGGGAATTTTGTTGAGAAGCACAGACTGCAGCGTGAAATCAAATGTGAAATAAGGAGGGCAAAACAAGACTATAAGAAAAAGCTAGAGAGAGACTTGAGTACAAATAATTTGGGGTCTGCTTGGGATGGAATGCACACAATCACTGGAGCTGAAGCAAAAAGCAATAGGAGGGTGGATATTGATGGGTCCAAATCTGATAAGCAGCTGGCACAGGAACTTCATAAATTCTATCAGGACTGATCAGGACCTTCCAGCGTAGCAAAGTCAGGAAGAGTCCAGGGCCAGATATGATAGGTGGTCCTCTGCTCAAGTCATGTGCTAAACAGCTAGGCCCTGTCTTCTATAACATACTTCAAATGTCACTTAAACAGCAGACAGCGCCTAAATTATGGAAGCAGGCCACAGTTGTTCCCATGGCAAAAGTCAAACACCCCAAGGTCCGTCATGATTTTAGGCCAGTTTCCCTTACGTCCCAAGTAATGAAATGCTTTGAGAAACTAGTGAATGAGGAGTTGGTGTCAAAAACCCATTGAAGTTTGCTTACAGAGCCAATTGAGAGGTGGAACACACAACTGTGACATTGCTAAATAAGTTGCTAAATAAGTTGTTCATGTCATTTGGAGACACATGCAAAACTCATTTTTATTGATTTTTCACCTGCTTTTAATATAGCCCAGCCACATATTTTAGCTAATGAACTCACTGAAAATTTTAATCTAGATTTGAATATTTAGACTATTTAATCGAGAGAGGCTGACTCTCTGAACCACTGGTGTCCTCTACTGGATCTCCACAGGTTTGTGTCCTGTCGCACTTGTTCTATATCCTGTACACAAATGACTGCTGTAGCCAGTGTGAAAACATGCATATAATGATTCTATTATTGTCAGCTTACAGGAGGAGGAAGAGACAAGCTATGATCCAGTTGTTGATGATTTTGTTGCTGCTGGTGTGGTGCTGCCTTTTTACAGCTTGATGTAACCAATACCGAGGAGATATCCATTGACTTAAGATGAAAACCCCTGGCTCCTATACATACCACCATCAAGGCACAGGTGGTGGAGAGTGTTGAGACCTATAAGTATCTGGGAACTTGCATTGACAGCAAATTGTGCTCTGACGAAAATACCGATGTCTATGTAAAAAGGGTCAACAGCACTTGTTTTGCTTGAAGAAACTGAGGTCTTTCGATATTGACAAGGCACTAATGACAATGTTCTACAAATCCTTTATTCAGTCAGTGTTGTGTTTTTCTATGATTTGTTGGTTTAGAAATCTAAGAGTGAAAAGTAAAAGCGCCCTTAGCTAGATCATGAAGCACTGCAGCAAGGTTATAGGAGTCGGACAAGAGACAAGCCCTGCAGAAAGCCCATGCCATCCTTCTTGATGTTTACCACTACACTCAGAGTTCCAGACTCTCCCCTCAGGTACCTGTTTCAAGGTACCTAGGATTAAAACAAACAGGCACAAGCACTCATTTGTTCCAACAGCTATTAGCTTGTTAAATAGATAGGCACTTACACTTTGCTGTGGTAAAGCTTTACTGTAATGCACTTTACCCTAGACTACAACCCACCGTGATATGTGTTTGATTTAGTCTTTTTTAACTTTTGTATTGTTCTTTGTGCCGTCTATTGTTGTATTGCTCTTGGCATGCAAAACAATTGCCCTCTGGGATCATAATAAAGCTGAACTTGAACTAGAACTTGCTTTTAGTATTGATGTCTATAAAAATTTTGCACATCTCAAAAAAGTCTGGACATTGATCACAAATGTAGGAAACAGCCTTTATTCACTATTCCAAATTATTTTAATTTCCTGGGGGTGCAACAAAGTAAGTGAATTCAGGTGGAAACACTAAACATCTTCTAAATGAATGGACAGCTAATGTAGCTTGTAGTATGACCTTATTGAAAGATATTTAAAAAAAAAACACACAAAAACAATACACTCTCTTACACAATTCACTCACAATTTCTTTACTCTTGAGCAGAAGATTTCAGAGATGAGCTCAAACAAAACAGCCCCAGAATCCGATTTTCTTTGCCCAAACTTTAAGAACTTTGTAAATCTACTTTCCACCCAAATGTCGCTTGTGCAAATCTTGCCGCTTCCTTCAGTGGGGAGATGTTTTTCTTCTCCCTCCTGCTCTTAACTGTGTACCAGCGGTTCTAGGGGCTGTCATATTGCATCAGCGCTCTGCTGATTACTTCCACCTTGTCTCCCTCGTCAGGAAATGATTCTGACACGCACTCACACCCTGCTTTCTCTGCATCAATATGCGTGCGATGGAAAAACTGCAGACAGTAAATAAATAATGAAAGACAAGGTAGGGAGGAAGGGGAGGGAGGTAGGGAAGGAGACTCTACGTGTCGTTCTCTCTCGGCCTCATTCTCTGTCCTCTGCATGCAAGTCAGTCAATGTGGGAAAGTGTTATGTGCGTTGTGTAACGGTATGTAAGTATGTGCAATGTGAGTATCTGCAAGTATACAGTTTCACACACAGACGGAGATGCAACAGAGAAATTGGGATTTATTACACAAAAGAATTGAATAATTTAATATGCTGATAAAACAATATCAAACTGTTTTAAGATGGCACTAACCTTGAAATTTCAAATTCGCTCCAGGATCATATCATTCATTCATTTTGTTTTAATTGAAGTGACATGATAATTAGAGAACATTTTACTTCTGTCATTAATTATTCCTTCATTATTGGTTTAATTTTCCAAATCGTACATATCCTTTCTCAGTACCTCCTCACAGGAAGGTGTGTGTGTATTTTTTCTCTGCTTAATGCCAAGAAGTATGACAGTAGAGTGAGGGAGTATTCTCAGTCAAAATCCCTAAAGGGATTATCAGACTCTGCATTTCTGTGGAGGACACAGAGAGGGTAAGCACATCTGATTGGCCCACTAACCCCTGGCACCCAGTGGCACAACTGGCATCACAGGGACCTATATTCACTTTGGTTTTTATCTGAGTGACGGCTGATATTCAACCTCTGTCGATTTCATTGAGAGGATCTTTAGAGGGTCGTTATGAAGTGTGAGGAAAGACAGAGATCGGCGTTTGCTGTTACAGTCTACAAAGCTCTTGTGAGAATACCCAACATTTTTTTTGTGTCAATAGGACAAGTAAAGATTCACAGCAGTCGTGTGGCACATTTATGGTTGTGTGATGACATACAGACTTAATGAAATGCTTTTCCTGAATGTCATTTCAGCTTGCTTCTGTTGATCATCTCCAGAAATGCTGCTCTATTTGGCTTCCCACACTAGTTCATGTTACTGTAGTGACTTCCATCCACTTCCAGTGACTATAATATGTTTGCCATCAGCACACATAACATATTTCATGTGAGTGTGAATATAGTAAGGTTCAAATTGAGTTCACTGCTAAAAAATCTTATTTCAGCATTTATTAAATGCGATTTTATTTGTCAAATGTTATTTCTCAAACAAGATTACATCATTTCTCACCAATATGGATGAGCAACAGGCTTGTTACTGGAAAAATGTAAGAATCCATATAGTTCCATCTATCGATAAAAGCATTATGGAGAGCAGTACTGAAAAGCACAGTGGCATGGGAAAACAAACTTTAAGTAATCAAAAAAATAGTGAAAGATATGGAATGTCTTATGGTGTGTTCAGGCAGAATTATTATTAATATCACTATTATATTTTATTATTACAAACAATCTTTTTCATCTTATCTCTTTTTGGTTATGAAGAACATCCATTAAGCCCTGCAATATGCACAAATGTATGTATGTTAATATCTTTTCACTCAAGTTGAAACATTTTCAACTCGTGTGGACGCATCTTCATATCAATTTGAAAACTGACTGTAAATGCAATCACACCACCTCTAAAATTGGCTTTGCGTTCTATCTGAACACACAGTTATACGTAGTGACAAAGCGTAGGTGTTTTTAGCACCACCATATATAGAGATTTCAAGAAAGCTCAGCGAAATTGACATACTTGGCCCAGCACAAGAGAGAACCAAAGTAAACAGGGAATAGTGACAAAAGTAAAACAAAGACCCTGATGTCTTAGGCAGGAGGTGGATGGGACCAAAAAAGAGCTAAAAGGGCTCCATTTCATGAAGTTTATTTTGGATTCTTTCTCTCTCCTAGTGGTTTAAAATTAAACATTTTGATGTTTTAACATAGAAAAAGTGCAGCACTTAGTAATTAATTGCTATGTTCTGGCAACATGGCAAAATTGCTAAAAAGAAAACATGCAGCGAAATGATCATACAGGTTGTGAGGAAGAGAAAACAAAGATGAATCACAGTTTACAGACTGACTTCCTGGTTCAATCTTGACCCACTATACTTGTAGTTGTATTTGTTCATGTGCACAGTTTGCCTGAACAATGAGGGATTCCTTCATATCTTTCTGTTTAACCTCCAAATAAAGTAATTTAGGTAATCTGGCCAAATTATTAGTTATTTACAACCTGTGTGATTGTCTGACTTGGTTCTTGCTCCATAAGACTTTATTGTAGAGATGTTGCCAGCTTTCAAGATCTCAGCAGTGAGCACCATGTTATCATGATGAAATAACAATGTCAAACTTAGGCCAACAACTGCAATAGAATCTGGAAAAAAACGAAAAATCACACATCAGCTTCATGTAATTCAAGACCTAAAGACAGCCTCCGAAGCTGAATGCGTGGTCCTCGTATTCTTATACCCAAAAAGTTAGTTAGCCTGCTGCCAGGATAGTTGTTTACGAATACCTCTAATACATTTAACTAACACATATTTCATTAACTTTATCCATACACAGTGATGTAAAAATAACAGTTCATGGTTTTACAGGAAATTGTGGGCTGAAACAATTTCTTGGAAAACAACAGATGGTCACAGCGACTTCCCTGAGTCATGTTGTCATAGTGAGGTTGCCAGTTGACCAGCAGAGATGCCACACAGAAATTCTGGGTGGATGGAGAAACTGTTGTTTGTCAAGCGATAGTTGCAACATGTAACCCCATCTGAAATCTCAAATTGTACTTTTTATGTTTCTGGTTTTGTACAGAAGTAAACAGACAAGATAAAATGTGTTAATAAGTGAGCTTTAGATTTTTAGCTCTGAGTTTCTGGTAGGTTTGTTTCTGCACTTTGAGAGAGCCAGGCTAGCTGTTTTTCAGTGTTCATGCTAAGCTATGCTACTCACCTCCATACTCAACATAAAGACATGACAGAGTAGCATTGATCTATTCATCTAACTTTCAGAAAAAAGTGAATAAACATATTTTTCCAAATTCTTAGAACAATGTACAGCTTTTTTTTTGAGAAAATATGTTCAATTCAATTTTATTTATATAGCGCCAAATCAGACCACAAAGTCATCTCAGGGCACTTTTACATGGAGCAGGTCTAGACCACGCTCTTTAATTTACAGAAAGAGAAACCCAACAGTTCACTCAAGAATAGGTAAATGTATAGGATTACCTCTATATGATTGCAAGCTAGTAAAAAAAGCAAATTTGTGTGTCATTGCCCAGAACATGTTGGAAGCTTGAGCCTGAAGGGCTTGTTTTATATTCCCACCACCCCGCTTACTTGCTAACGTGCTCCTTACCTCCTCAGTCTCTGTCTCTGCCTGAAGAAGGAAACACAACATTACCACTGGGGCCTGAGGACTTTAAATCCCAGTTCCACAGTGCAGAGGAGGTGGGGGAAGGATTAGAGAGAGCTGTCTCTGATGTTATTTAATCTCACCGGTCAGGGAGTGAGCGAGCCAACGCACCTCAGATGCATGTTATCGACCCCTGATGACCAGAGAGGGGGATTCGGCGCCTAGACGCCACATTGCCGCCAACACCGCCGCTGCGGAGCACTTGAAGTCATCTTCCCGGCTGTCCCTAACCAGTCAGCAGCTCAATTTGGGTGATGGCAAGCGTGCTCAGTCAGGGGAGAAGTCGGTCCCGGATGATTTCCTCCTTCTCTGCTTGTTCTCCTCAGCTTTGACACCCCTACCCTCCTCAGCTACCACCCAAATAAGCCTCTGTCCTCCCTTTTCCTCCTACTGTCCCCCACACTTCCCATAAATACTCCCACCCCCTACCCTACCTCTGAAACCCAAAGACCCAGCAATCACTCAGTTGCTCATGCTATCTCAGGAGCCTGTCTTGCTTCACCCCTCTACCCACCATCCTCCCTTCTCTTGCTTCCCCTTGGCCCTCCCCCCTGTGCTCCACCCCCCCAAGTGCATTCCAGCATGACAAACCACATGGGATTTCACTAGTCCTTTAAAGTCTGCTGCCTCTGGGAACCACTCTTCTCCATGCAACATTTTAGTATTCTAGGAAATACGTGACTGGGGAGGCAACCAATGCTGTTATATTTCTCCTGTCTCCTGTCTTGGTTGCTATTTCTGCTGATGCTTCGCAGTAAGAAAAAAATAAAATAAAGTGGTACTTATCAGGTGATCTTAAATGATCACTTAATTTCACGTTTCCTGTTCCTGTTTTCTCACACTTTAGTGATTCTTCCACATAAAAACATTTTCTGTCAAGATGTCTTTTACTGAAGTCATTTTTTTTTTTATTTTAACACATAAAAGCATCACAACAACAATATACAAATTCTTAGTAATCTTTAAAACCAAAACACATTTACACATGCAACAATAGGGTTTAAGACAATGAGTAACTTATTGAATAATTTTTGTTTTTGGAATGTGTAACGTGTACTTTGCAGGAGAAAGGACTGCCGTTTGCTCTGCAGGAGAAAAGTCCAGACTATTCCTTAGCTCCAGAACAACATCTGATATGTCAAATATGTATCGTGGAAAGTAATTAATTCTAAATTTGAATGTTCTCAACATAACCCACAGTTCCTCTACTGGCAGTACTCCCTATCTTTTGTACTCCAAACCATGAGAAAGAAAAAAAACAATTTGATGATTTATATAGTTTTGTTCAAAACGTGTATTTGGATCATCTTTGAGAATATGACCTCCAGACAGCAGTGTGACTCATACATGTCTGGTGCTGTCACAATCAAATAATGCCCAATTAGACTTTCAAAAGAAGTACAACTCACCACACAAGACAATGTGCCCTGTTCTGCAGTGAGTCCACTCAAAGGAGAAAACTTGTCTACAAGCCCATCACAGAAGCTCTGCTGCAGTCCTTCACGACATCACTGTCCACGAGACACATCACACTGCCAGCGACGGTCTTTACATTATCGTGCCATTTTAAAAATGGTCTCCAGATGAAGTAAAAGACAAAACAAGAAAATGATTCAGTTGGATAAAATAATTCAAGAATCAACAGAAATGAAAGGTTGAAGAATAATCAACAGAATAGATTATTGCTCCAGAGTAAAGTGTGTTGTGTTTGTTATATCATCAATCCTTGTGGCCTCTTCTGTTTGACGGATTCAGTATGATTGTATGATTGTCTGTTTGAGTCCTTTACATAGGATTGGCTGTAAAGCTACAGCCACAACACTGAAAACACATTCATAGACACCAAAAATATACATTATGATACTGTCAAAAGGTACAATAATTACACAGAAAAGGAAATTACAGAGTTAAAACAACACCATTATGTTTTCATTTATCTTTTTGTCTGTCCACTTTTCTTCTCTCCTCCGCTCCAAATGTGTTGGGCGCGTTGGGTTCTGTGAACCCGTCAAGTGCTCCTGGCAGAGAGTCAAGAGTCCCACCTGCCCTCCTGCTGGATGGGGCGACCACGGCTTGCATCTCTAAAAGAACCACCGAAATGCTTCGCCGTTGTTGACCGGCGTCCTCTGTGGGAGACACAACGTGAAGGACACATTTTTATTTGCAGGTTCAGGGTCATGTCATTGCAATATCATTCATTTTCTCCAGTAGATTACAAAAAATATATACAGTATAAGGAAATTAAAGCCACATTTGAAAGCCAATAATCCATCATATCAGGACTGGTGATGGATAATAGCAGTCTAAAAAAGCTGAAAAACCCAGAAGGGCACTTAAAACGCTATAACGCACAACCACCAAACCAAGTATTTCATCAAAGAGCCAGCCAAGGTGATTACATCCACGTCCCACCCACACCCAAATAATCATTACGCTGAATGAAATATTCAATACAAATTCCCAAGAAGCAACAATGAGGCATTTAATTACTGTGAGCTCTAGCCGCAGTGAGGGGGAACAGTGCATCATTTCAATTTGAGCCCGCGCCAGCAACCGCCCCTCCTCCTTCTCCCCAAAAACCTCTATGCCAGAGTGACAGCCTCTCCTTTCGGAAACTCATTTAGAAGTCAGAGACATAAAATACTGAAGTCTCCCACCAATCCCCACGACCAATTAGCACTTTTTTTTCTTTTTCTTTTTTTTATTTTTCTGTTGACAGGGGGAAATGGTGCATAATCACAACTAAAATCACTTTAGTCTGAGTGGAGGGCAATTTGACATTTTAATACCAAGTGTCATCTGTGGCTCCTTAAAGGCATGCTGATGAATGCCGTAGGACCAGACAGGCTCTGACAGTCAGGCATATACAGTTTATGGACCACATGTAAACACTATTTACAGTGTACAGTTGTTCTGGGCAACAACTCAATAAAAATGTACACTGACCTTCATTATAATTGTATTGTGGCATTATGATATGATAATATAAAATTTTCCCATATAAATAATTCTAGCCGTTTAATATAAACAAAATGATTTATGTTTTTTTGTTTTACATGTATGAAGAGTTTTGTCTTATGTAGTGCATAGCAGTAGTGCTGAAACAATTAGTTGATAAAAAAAAACAAAAAAAACCCACTGGCATTGGCAACACTATTTTAAAAAAAAAAGCTAGTTCCAGCCTCTCAGATGTGAAGATTTCCTGCTTTTTGTGGTGTACTATGGTAATAAACTGAGTAACGTGTTTCCTCAAATAGTTGCCGGGGCCTTTATTTACCTCAACTGCAGAGTGTACCAGGCCTTTATTGGAAGCAGGCTTATATTAGATAGAGGCCTTTATTTCTAATGCCCTCTGTTTGATAAGCATATTTGCTCATATTTTAGTACGAAGTCTCCTTGTTTTCTGATCTGCTTTCACTTGCTCCGTAAAATTTTTGTTACTGCATTAATGGTAATCCACTTACTCTGAGGTGCAGAACAATAATTATAGCGCTTGAGTTCCACCCTGACCGTTTTTGCAGTGCACCACTTAGCTGTAGCATGCAGGTAGCATGCTCATGGATGTAAGCTTGGCTTAGCCAAGTTACCCTGATTGCCCTGGTTACTCATCTAGTGTCGCTGCCATCATTATCAAAATTAAAATATGCGTTATCGTATTATGCGTACTTAAACAATATTGTGTCTCCTCCATCTCCCTCCCCTCTCTGTGTCGGTCGGCTGGAGGGCTATGCATGTACTCATATATTGTGTTGTGTTTTCAGAAAATATTAAGACACTATCACCGCCACTGATCCTAATCACAAAAAATACTTAAAAAGAGATCATCACATATCTGGAGGACGGAGTTGCAAAAGTTATTGTCCTAAAAGTATGTGGGGAACATTGTGCTCCAACAAATGCACATCATTGGCTGGTGCTTTGGATTGCATTATTGACGCCATCATGAGCACCTTATTCAGGCTTGACATAACATGCTGAGTGATGACAGGATCAAACTAAATGATGGGGACAAAAAAGCTCAAACAATTCATTAGAAGAAACATGAAATTAATAAATAAAAATAAAAAAGGCCTGCAATCCCATCTGATAAGGATATCAGCCAACTATATTTATTAAACTGACTGCCTCCAACAAAACACAACAAATCATCCCCAAGCTATATTACTTGAAACGTTAATAATCACAAGTGTTCAGTCATTACGTATGAAGATGTAGATTTTACTGACGAATTTTAGGATATTCCTGATATCTCTGTAGGGAAAGAGCCTAAACTCAGTATGTAATGGTCAGCTGCATGTAGACAGGTAGAAGCTCATTGTCAAACTAGTTTTGGACGCATACATTCAGTCCTACGTGTGTAGCAACCACTTACCATTTTTTCACACTACATTAAGCAATTACTATTATCCCTCCAAGTGAATAATGGAGGGACCCAGAACAGCAGGATACCATCATCACCAATTTAAAGTCATGGACAAAATGAAACATCATCATGTTTTGAAGGCTCAAGACGCTCTAACAGAAGATCTGATGTTTTCTTTTTGCCTAATTGCAGTGAGCAGACGCCCGCCCCCTTGTTGTGTCACTGTAGCTCCATTAATTGTGTTTTATCATTTTTTTGGAAGCAATTAGGCTTTTATAAATATATTTTCATGTCATTTCTGCTTTGTAAGATGTTTGATAGTAGAGAAAAAGAGACACGAAGGGTGAGTGACATGAAACAAAGGTGCCAAGGCAGACTTTACCATAGTTGCATACCAGAGCAACCAGAACATAATGGGGAAGATCAGTTATTATATATGTTAAAATAAATAAATACATTAATACTACTATTACTACTACTACTACTACTACTACTACTACTACTACTACTAATAATAATAATAATGATAATGATAATAATATTTTCTACAGGAGTGACAGGGGTTTGGAACAAATGAGGAAAAAGAACTGTGAACATGTGAAAATGACTATGTGATATAATAATCTTCAGACTGAACATATTATGGACAAAGGCTGTGTAGCAAACAAATGCTAGCTAACTTATTGGCTTTTTAGTTAATGGCAGAGACACATGCCACCATTATTGTGTCTTTCACAAAAAACATTCGAAATCTACACACAGTGGAAATGCAGCCAAAAGAATCATCAGCAAAATTTAATTTAACATTGTACAGGAAAAGTAATTTAAGACCTGTATGTTCAATCAAATTATGTTTCACTGATAAAATAATACAGGTTTAAATAGTGATGTTATATTAAATGTGTGGCAACAGAAATTGAGCTAAAGATCAAATGAAGTCTGGAGGACAAAGACTAATCGGCAGTTTAGCACATTTCCAAGTTCAGGTATAAACAGCCTATTGACAAACACATCCCTTATTATCAACTTCATTCTATAAAACATGTCAACATGTCTGTCAGAGTACTACGGCAACTCTTCCAATGAAGGCACACGTTGTAGACATCGTGTGCACATCCGTGTTGGATATGGAACATCCACAGGGGCACTTTCCGCCTTAAGCTCTGCTCTCTCTGTCTAGAATGTGACGCTCTAAGAGCTCCAGCGAAGCAGAGAGAAAGGGGAGGTGAGAATGTTTATCTTGATCCATATTCTCACATTGATCAGTCCCTGGTGGAAGTGCGGCTCGCCAGAGACAATAATGACCTTGATCTGGGCACTCGGCATGTCTCTGTTTTGTTAAGTTCCCGGGTTATCGATCCAGTGGGGCTCTTGAGTGCTGCTTGGATTCACTCCCGGGCCTTCTAGCCTCGGCACACTGCAGTGACCAGGCACAAAGAAGGCTCAATTAGCACAGCTCCGCGTTGTCTGCTCCCCCACCTGCATGCGCCTTCAAAATCACTCCATCAACCGCCAGGGAGAGTGAGGGAGAAAAGATCCAAGAATACAGAAACAACAGACAAAGAGGGAGAGACAGAAAAGGAGAAAGGGAGGAAAAACAAAGGCCAGAAAGGTGGCGAGTAGGTAAGGGTTGATAGTGTTACACCCGGGACACGGGAGCAACACCAAGGTTTCACCTCAAATCAAGACACCATGGCAGCAGCTCAGCCTCACGTCAACATGGCTGCCTCTGCAGCAGAGCATACATAACAACCTGGCTACAATGACACACCGAGGGAAAGACAATTTCCCGCTCTGGCAATGAATGCACACGACCAAGTATTGAACTGACTGAAGGAAGAGGAAGAGATTTCTCCAGACCTCAAATTAACCCCACCACACCACCACAGTAGGCAATGTATTCCAAGTGTCTGCCAGTGGCTTACGGTGATAACGACACAGTAAAACTGACATGTGGTGGAATAATTCTCTGCTGATTCTAGCAAGGCAGTGTGAGGTCTCTGGGCAGCCGTGACACCCTGTGATCCTAACTGAACCTGGCAGGTGCAGTTAATACTGAAGCCACGATGCCGACTGATTGAGACGTGGTAGAGAGACGGGAATGGCTAGAACGGGACGGTGAATCATAATCAGACTAAAGCATCTTCTGTAAAGGCTGCTCTAACCTCTGCGAGACATAAACCTCCAAATGCAATCCCAAACACCCAGGTTAAGGCCAGTCCTCCTTATCTTTTCCACACAAATAATAAAAACACATGAACAGTCCTCAACCTCCAGCCCACTCCTGCCCTGCCCCTCCTCTCCCCTGCAGCCTTGGCGTCACACTGAGCCGAGGCCAGAGATAAACCACTCAAGACGATGAGGATGATAATGGCAGACGCCGCAGCGCCTCAAAATTCAATCAGCGCCGGGACGTCAATGTGGATGAATGTAAAAGTGAAATATGCTCGCCAGCGTGTGTTAAAAGACGCCACACAGGGCTCACAGAAACAACAACAGGCGATGAAGAGGACGATGAGGGAAAAAGCGAGAGAGGAAGAGAGCGAAAAAAACAAGAAGGGAAGGGAAAAAAATGAAAATAATGTGTCTCTACTACTCTGCTTCCCGGCACAATCCCACTGGCATTCTGAGCAGCCCTACTTTAACCACAGACTGTGAATAAATTACCCTTTTGAACTCGGGGTGATTGCAAATGTGCCCCGGTTTCTCTTGAGACATGTCTGGCACTAACCCTCAGCTCCCAGCCAGCCTTGTCACAGAGGCCCCCTCTCCTCCCACCAACACACACACACACACACACACACACACACAAGGCACCCAAGGCACACACACAGGCATGCAAACCATCATAAAACTTTTAATTCACCGTAATTACGGGTGGATTTTTTTTCCAGCCAACTACAAACTCGCATTTCCCCCTTCTCTTTTCATGTCTAGGAATTCTTAGGAATCTCATACTCTGAGATTTAAAAAAAATGTGTTAGAGATGAGAAAGTATCCTAGAAAAAATGTGTAGTGCCTGAAAAATCAGAGTAGAGATGGAACGGATAGAAGCGGGGCAGAGACAGATATGAGAGAAAAAACAGGAAAGGAAGAATCTCAGGGAGAGACAATGGCACCGGGCAGGTTGAATAGTAGCCTGTGGGAGTGTGCTGATGTGTTTCAGAATGCTCATTATAACGCATGGCCCATACATTACCCTGACAATACCCATTATTTATTAACTTACAGGCTGGGAACCAGGACACTTTTCATAACCACAATCCTTTGGATGCAGCTCTGACAGGCAGCAAACAAAATATATATATAAATAAATGCTACTGTCATCCCCTCTCTCGTGACACACACATGCACACACAAACTCCGGCTGACACTGCTTTAGTTGCCTGCACGCCAGCTTTTTAAAAACATAATTACAAACACTTTTCATGCAGCGTCACAACTGCAGCTGAAATTTGTGTGCAAACGCAGGTCAGCCAGTTTTCTTTTTCACCTCGCAAGCCGCAGAAAAATCTGAAACCTCAGAACTACAGTCAGAAAGTAAAGCAATCATTTCAATATAAAATGACAACATGCATGGAAATTACTTTGATTATTTTTCAGGCAAACTCATGGTGGAGCAGATAAAACTACACCAAACTAGACAGGAAAGAAGGAGTAAGGAAGGAGCATGTTTCATCACAGTCAAGCAAGAAGGACTTTGAGGGCCAGCCAAACATCCAGGGCCAATCTCCAGGTCTAAGAAAGAAGGGGGGAAAAGTTTCAGCGGTGCAGTCAGCCTTAACTGATGTGTTATATATTGCCTGTCACTTTATTCTGCAGGAATATTGGGGCGTTGCCAAGCTCAAACCTGGAAGGTATGGCAATCCATCACCTACATCGGCGTTGGTGGGTGGGGGTTGAAATCTCATCTTGAAGCTTGTAGCCAATATTCTAGCCACCCAATGCCGTTTATAAAAGGAACCTCTCCAAGGCCGCTATCATGGACAGAGCGCTCATCTAGTCATCCACACGCCGCTGCTCCCAATCCTGCATCACAACACCATAACGCAAACACACCCTGCTCTGTGCACAATCCTAAACCTTGAATATTACCTGCATATATAAATGATAATGATTAAAATATCAATGCTAGTGATAATAGGCAAATAATTAACGTGGCTATAATGTAATAAGCATTTGCTGTGAAAGAATCATCTTTTGCTTTGTGGATTGGTTGTTTACACTCTAAATATATTTCCTTAAGTGACATAAATAAACCAATTAGCAAGGTAAGTTTACATTTTTAAAGCTGCAGTGGTATTGCGAAGTACAGTTACACCTATTGTACATCACAACAAATAATGCCATGTTAAATATAAGTCATTATTATAGGATCGTTGCCAGAGGCTACCGTATTGCCCTGTTCAGATGCAGCAAAATTGGACAATCAGCCTTGTCTGTGAGAGCAGTAAACCTCTGGAATATTCTAATGATTTTGAGAACTGCACAGCATAAAGCATTTTTAAAATCAAACTCAAAATATGTCTAAGATCTGCTCAATATGTGTACATAAATGACCTGAGGGTTTCACAGACTCTAAATTCAATGTAGTGTTTTATACTAGTCTGATTGTGTTGTATGCATACGATTGTAAGGAAAATATATTATAATACTTTTCCTCCAGTTTCTTCATAATGTTTTTTTTTAATGCATTTTGTCAGTTTTGGGCTGTGTTGGGACACACAGTTACACATTGATGTTGTTAAAATGTTAATGTTGATTAATGTGCATTGTTAATCAACCTATAAGTAACCAAACAAATAAAGAAATATTGCTATTGCTTTGGTTAATGTTGGAACTAAAATCTGCAATTTGGGGAACATTTAGTGGAATAACACTATTTGATGCAATAAAAACGAATACCTTATTTCTTAATAAAATATTTCTTGATTTCCTCTCACATATGAAAAATAATCCTCTATAATCATTAATGTCATCATCTTAAGTGTTATGCTCACAGCCAACAGTGTTTTAAATTAACATTATTCAGTAGCCTATCAAAGCCTCATTTTTAACTGTTTCCTCATATTATATTATACTTTGTGAATATAACTTTAAGACTATGATATTAATATTATTAACCTTAGAAATATCAATTTTTAAAGCCAAAATATATACAGATATACTGATAGAAATAAAGCTGGAGGCCTTTTCTCAAAAAATCTGAAACAACTGTGCTCAATCTGCTTTTTTATTTATATATTTGTTTTTATTGCTTACTGCTAACTAATAATCATCACAGTAATATGAGCTCAGTGAGCAGAGGTCAACAGAGGCGATATCTGTGGTTGGACTGGATCCAAGTACATCAGGGTGAGAATATCCTCCCATTTATAATGATTTGAAATAAACAATCAAGGGTTGCAATTTCTTCACATTTATTATCAACTCAATTTTTCAAATCTCAATTTTGCTCTCTTAAAAATCATTTTAAGATCAGAACCTCAGTGCCCAGTGATAGGAAAGGTATCTGCTGAATATCTAGTATAGCGCTAACCCTTGCAGACATTAACCAACAGTTTTTCAGTTCATCTTCGGCACATATCAGCTTAATGATTTTCTATGTAACACTCTTAGTTAAGCACATTAAACCAAAAGCCAAAAGCTACTGTTTTCTGGAAAGAATGTATGTATTCAAACACATGTGCCATACACTCATGGCACTAATGCATACAAAAAACACAAGTACACCTGTGTTGTGATAACATACCAATACTGAAATACGGCCACAATCTTTAAATTCAAGGTCCAGCCTTGCACCAGGCATCTATACGAGCAAATCAAGCTAAGTGTATTGCGGATGTTTGTGAGTAATGAGGAATTTGGGAGTTTTTTGCTGACTATGCATGTATGGAGAGGAGGGTGCAGGGGGAATGTATGATGGTGTGCTTAAGAGCTGTGCCTGGGAGAGGCGGGGTGGTCACAGGGGGGAGATTAGGCTGAGGGGCAGCGAAGGAAAACCAAATCCATCTCCATCTCAGAAACATCCTAAAGCAGATTACTTACTTCAGTGGGAGAGGAAGAGAGGGAGGAAAGAGAGAGCGAGCAGCAGAAGAGTATGAGATGGATGAGGGGGCAGAGGAAGAGAGAGTGAGCAATTAGCATAGATGCAATTCTGGCACAGTTTTCTGACTTGATATTTGACCTTCTGCAAGAGTTTTGCCAAATATCGCCTGAGAAGCGCAGACAGACCATATGGCAAAGTGCTGCTGGAGGCTGAGTGCAGTGTGACTCCAAGCCTCCGTATGCTAATAGGGGAATGTAATTACAGTGCAGTATTTCTGTAGAATGTATATTTTACCAGTCCTCCATAAGAGTGGATTCCCAGTGAGACGGGCCAAGCCTCGGTGGCTTCAGAAAATACACTTTTTATCAAACAGTCAGGGAGCCATTGAGTGGACAGTGAAATGGAACGAGCCAAGTATAACTGGGGCAACTCTGCAATATGTATATATGTATATGCAATATGTCTGCAATATGTTATGAGGAAGTTGGTGCATATCGACGGCAGCTGAAACACAATACAGTCAAATGTTTGAAAATGATGAATCTGAATCACACATGGTGGAAAGCTGCTGAACTGCAATCTGCTGCTCTCCTCTGGACACACCCCAAATCAATGATGTCACAGCAGATGTTTTCCATCAGCTGCCAAAGGCAAAACACCTGCTGAGCCAGTGACATCACTGAGTGGGGCGTGGCGAGATGCTTGAAAGTTTTAAATCATAGAAAGCAGTTCAAGCATGAGCTTTCAGCCCTGTGTTACTCAGTATGAATTTACCCTTAAATCTGGATGTTTATCAGCTTGAACTGAAAACATAGTCTTCCTACATGGCTCCTAGACTTTATGTTTCTACAAACATTTTAATTAGAAATGTAACGCTATCTGGATTATGTTTAGTGGCAACGTTTTTAGAGTGAAAGAAGTGCTACATTTTTTTTCACATGTAATTTGTAGAGAGGATATATATGGACAGTGGGCATATAAAGTGTAAGTGAGACCAGTATGTTCAACCTAAGTCCTGTGTGTTAGGCAACAGAAGCACTTTTGGGAAAGGGAAAGATAGACTTTTTCAATATTTAACCATCATCTGTCCCAAACCTTAACCCAGTCCTAAACAAAGCAATAAACAACATAAAACAAGCTTTAGTTTCTACAAAAGTTATTATATTGCAAAAGCAGATGTCATTGTAAAATCAAATGAAATATATTATCAGTGAGCATTCTGCAGATACGTCTGATTGAACATTTTGTGACTTGGCAAGATTTTTTTTTCAGCTTTTAACAATCTATTTCTAACATTTATCAAGTAACCTAAACCTCACAAAACCCTTACTCATCAGAGTAAAAGCAATGTGCTTTATATGCCCCAACCAGGCACCCTGACCTCCTGAGTACACCTTCTGTAGAGTGTAAGCAAAAACCTCACTTAAGGAAAGGTTTTAAAGAGCTGGTCATCCACTAATCTGAAGATCGTCAGTTCAATCCCCAGCTCCTACAGTGCTTTGTATGCCCAACCATTCATCCTGAACTCCCCAGTGCAACTTTGTGGAGTGCAAGCATTTCCAGTGAATGTAATCCCAGCAGTTTCTTCAAAAACATGTTTGGCAAATTAGTAGCACATAAATGTATTTGTTCATCTTCATTTAAAATTGCGTATATGAAAAATGAATCCTCATACTCGTTGTTGTTTTTGTCCAGAAAGTCATCAGCATTTGTCATCATAATAAGGAACAATGGCAGAAACAAGTTCTTGCAGCCTTGAACATATTTTGTTTTAGTGTTGCCACACCCATTCAGTAACTAGTTAGAAATCTCTTGTTTTAACACAGAATAAAATCTTACACAATTCTCCCATACAGTGTGAGAGATATCTTGGTTAAAAAAAAGAGAGACATTCTTCTCCTGAAACAGCACTCAGACACTATGCCTCTTCCATTTATCATGCATGGAAAATCCCTGCCCACACAGATGGAGGCTGAGCCGACCATCATGCTGTAGGAAGGAACTGAGGCAGCACCCTTGGGTCAGAGGCTGCCGTCTGCGACCGGGATCACCTGCCTGCTACTAAGTACAACAGTGCCGGCTTCCATTTCAATTAGCTTCATATAAGTACCCTTGTCCAAGTAAAGCAATTTTACACAGCGCCGCTACAAAGCTAACTCTCCTCTGGGAGCAAACCCTATATGGAAGCTTTCAGGTGCTGCTGAGATTTCAGGAAAGCAAAACAAAGAGATGCAGCAGCGAGGTCAATTGAGCTCTGAGACGGGAAATCAGAGCAGTGCGAGCAGGGAGAAGGGCAGACGTTGTAGGATGGGAGCAGAGGAGGAGGGGGAAGATGAGCAGGACACGCGTTGAGTGTGTAGATACCTGAGGGATCTGGTATGGAAATCCCCAATTTCTCAGCCAAGTTGCAGCCCTTTGAACAGTGGAAGACGTCAGCAAGCACGGCGAGAAGCCATGTGGGTGTAACGAAGCGAAGGCTAAGCGAGGCAACATGCTGCCAGTTCTCTGAAATGTTAAATTGAAATGCAAAGTAGGAGCAGGCCTTCTTGTTTTGAGCAGATTTCTCAGCATCTGTGTGGGAGCCCTTAAACTCAGAAGGTCTATATGCAGAGCTCTGCATATTTACTGTAAATCAGCATAATATTTAGGTTAGGATTAGGAAATACACACATTTGAAGTTGAAGCTTTAATTGCACTCAGGTAATAGAAACTCGAGTCAAACCAATCAATGCATCAAAATCAGTAAAGCAAAAACTCCACTCAAGGAGTGGAATAGGTTTTAAATATCACAAGATCACACCTGCCTAGTGCAGTATCTATACTCTGTGTTGTGCTGTTTATACTTTTATGCTCCTTCCAGTACAGGATGTATAAGAAAAAGATGCTGGTATTGACTCATGTAGATGATGCTAGTATTGATTCATACTATTATTTTGCAATGCGCAGCAAACTCCCATCAAATCATTAAAGCTTTAGGAATTGGCTACTAATGCAGTGGTTCTCCAGCATCTGCCAGAAATAAAATTCTCATTTATTTTTTCCATACACAATGTTAGGTGACTCACAGTAGGAACACTTTGATGGACATGAAACTCTCCCGCTTGTATCATCAGAAAAAGATGAACATTTGTATTAGAGCAAAACTTCTACATACTTGGATAAAACGTCAAAAGTACAAGCTTATGTACATACGGACACAAAATGAGAAGTTTACTACGACTGACATGGTGCATATTCATAAGAAACATCCAATCATCAAGCTTAAATTCTATTGTGTGCACCGCTAATGCTCAGGGAAGCTAAAATTTATTGTGTTGAGAAAACACAATTTACAACCTGCAGTTTTTGATGAATTTGACAATTATGATGTTATTTTTGCTAACAACTGCACAGACAAAGAGATTAGCTACAGCTCTGATTGAGCTTCTTCTCCATAGCAACAACTGCTGAGGCTCATGGGTATTATAGTATTTAGTGCTGCCCGTTATGCCAAACTGCCTCAACAACAACACTGAAATAATTAAAACATAAATTAAATGTTAAATTATCCAGGAGACTCCTGTGTTTCTATGCTGAGGAACATAGAGGATCTCATTAAACGTAACATTTTAAGTGAGATGATTAAGTTGTGGGAAGCAGAAAAAACTTATTTTTGCTAAGTTGTGTGTATTTTTTCAGACTTTCCTCGAATATTTGCTTTTTTTCTTTTGAATTACTGGATTCTTTTACTTATTCAGGCTTCTAGAAATTATTAAAGTAAAGCAGAAACCTGGCTTTGGCTGAACTGGTTACAACTGCTGGACATGTGCAATGGGTGACAAGGGGTTGCCAGTAGACATTGCTTTGTTTTAAGTCAAAAGGTTTGAGAACCACTGTAGGAATGGATTTATATACACTGTGTTGTGAAATCCAATGCTATGTAACTATGAATTCTTAATTATTTAATTTAGCTGGAATAGACACAAACTAACAATGTAAGGTCAGCTCCCTAGGCATATGGAGAAAACCTCCCTCCCTAAGTAGAAAGAGAAACAAGGATTAAAGTCATCTAGTTAGAGTCAGAAGTCTAATACTCCACCTGAAGCAACCTAAAAAACGAAAAAATTACATAAGCGGGCTTTAGCTAAACTGGAAAGTGAAATTTGACAAAGATGAAAACAAGAGAGATATCGTTAAGAGAAAGCCAGTGGGCAATGTAATATGCTAAAGGCAGCGTTTAAGACAGAGCTAATCCAAGCAGACTCCCCCCTGCTTAGTCATTCCAGCTCCACACTGATCAGACGGGGTACACCGGTCACAGTTTGTCAAAACACAGCTTGCACTCTGAGCAGATTGAAATCATTTCTCTACTCAACAGAAAGCCACAGACAGATCTTTTGAGGAGTGACACAAACTGTGAACAGCTCAATGGTTTATCAGTCGTGGAGGACAAAGGGGCTCTCCGCTCAGGAATGAAAATATCCACCTGATGTCATCAACCGGTGCATCATAAATCCTATCCTTTGCCTGGGGGCCACAGACTGACTTCACGCCTCTGTGACACTCTCTAACCCCGGGATTTCTATCAGAAAAAACCTTGAAATATCTTTCTGGGCATGGTGTCAGATGCTTGCCATGAAATATTCATAATCTGAGAGCAGAGCAACAATGGAGGAGGTGGCAGCATGCGAGGATTTGACTTGCAGAAACTGAGACGCTTAAACCACGTTGACCGATTTCTATCCCATCACCAGTTGTCACTCACAAATTCACTTTCACATCAGTTTTCTTGGATGAATAGCACAAAGCCATCTGTCACTTACTGCCTAACCTATAGATATAAACTCATTAGTGCATTTGTTGAGTGAATTGCATTTAATCTTTTTTTCCAGATTTAGGTAGCTTATTGTGCTCTGTATTGTGTAGCACCACATCACTAATGCTGATAATAAGGTTAAAGTACAGACTGTGTAAGTTAAAGGACCATTATAGTGTTTTTGTATGTTTTAACATATTTACTACTCACAAATATTGTATAAAAGCACTATATGGGAACATCTGAGAATTAAAGAACAGAAACAGGAACCTTTTTAAAGGCATAGTCTGTGATCCATAGGTAAACATAAAGGGGCAGTATTACCAAAATTCCCAGTAGAAATATGCATCAAAAGTGAGCCAAATGCTTTCTGATGCTGTTTACATCGATAATGTTAACACAGTGCTATATTTTTAATCACCATATATGATAGCCAACACACTAAAAGCTAAATTTCACAACCTATAGGTTAAAATATATTATTATATAGTGCCTGTATATATGTAAATATAGCTGTAATTTACAGGCGAAGCAAAGAAACCACTTATCGGTCCTGCGATGCAAGAAATCGATGTTTACTTATTGTTTGTATCCTGGTTTTATTTTCTGACAACTTAACTCAAGAATGGTGTACAGCACAGACATTATAACCTGACACCATCTCTGTTTACTCTACTGATTACGTTCATGCAAGCGCTGTTGCTGCCACAGCTCCCTCTACAACCCCAACCTCCTCCTTATGTGGTATTTCATTTTGTTGATTTAACTATGATTTATGTTCATGTTCTCAAAGCAGAATTCTCATTGCTGCTCAGATTCTTTGGGAGCTCCCTAAAGCTCCCAAAGCTTCCTGCTAAATCTAACTGCATAAAAATTTGCTACAAATGATAGATTCCTTGATGTGTCTCTGAATGAAATATGAATTGTTTCTGGCAGTTGATCCTCAAACTTTGGATATCAACATTCATCATAATGTAACTTTAAGGAAAAGATAGAAGAGATTAAAAATTCACTATTTGTACTGCAGTGACAAAAACATAATGCAGTAGCTGCTTGGGAGGTAAGAAATCAAATGCAAAACTTAGGATATGTTTTGTAAAATGTTGTGTACTATACAAGAATTGTTAACAATAGCATAAATAGTTGAACAAGTGAGCAATTCAAATCGTACTTCTATTTCTGGGACCAACAAAATAGTCATGTTTGCTCACAGGCTGTGTGGGTTGAGTAAGAAATGAAAGACACATCAACAAGCAAGCCAGAGACAAATTAGTCAAATCAAAAATATGGCATTTCAGATCAAATAAAATATCTTAAGGCATTATTGAGGCATCGAGTTGTTGGGCATGTTTTAGTAAAGCCTGTTTTTATTGTGCCAAGTGTCAGTTTTGTTTACACTGAAAATAATCATAATTTACATTAAAGGACCAGTGTGTAAGATTTAGTGGCATTTAGCGGTGAAGTTTCAGATTGAAACCAACTGAATACTCCTCCCCTTCCAAGTGTGCAGGAGAACCTGTGAAACTCGCAAAAAATGGAAAGGATCCTCTCTGAAGCCAGTGTTTGGTTTGTCTGTCCTGGGCTACTGTAGAAACATGACGGTGCAATATGGCAGGTTCTGTGGAAGGGGACCAACCCCCCAGCAACAGCACTAGACTTTGAAGCCAATTTGTCATAGTGGCCAAACCATGTAATTACAATGTCACATGATGCTGGATACATTTTTTGAGTGTCACTACCCCCACAATCAGAATTTGATCCATTTGGTCCAATCGCATTTTGATGGGCAGATTGGGCCCATAGAGTGTGTGCCTGGGGCCTGCCTCCAACACTGTATTCAGTTTTCTTTATACATCCATGAAGAGGACCTGTTCCCTGTGTAGATATAAAGGGCTCATTCTAAGGTAACAAAAACACATTGATTCTTTTATTCAGGTGATTATGCACTAATTAAAACATACTTATGAACATTATATTCCATTTCTGCCAAGTCCATTCCGCTAGATGCCACTAAATCCTACACATTGCACCTTTAAGTACCTCACTGACTGAGGTGTAAAATCAGTTCTGTTCTGGACCCATAAATTTTCTGGTCTGCAGTCAATAATGTAGGGGCATTGGGGGCAGGATAATATTCTCATCATAGGCAACAAGAAGTATCCAATCATCCAGAGCCATAGTTGAAGGCAAGCAAGGAGTTTTGAGGTTTGACTTGAGGAAACATGTTAGAAATCGATAGCAGAGCTGTAATTTAGTGGTCTGTCAAAAAGATCAATGTTTGAGAGAGAGAGAGAGAGAGAGACAGAGACAGACAGGAAGACACTGCGTAAAGCGACAATGCACACTGAAAAACATTCAGTTAAATCCAGGTCAGGCACTTTGATTTGTTAGAAAGTATAGGATTAATATGGATTCAACAGAATTACTATAGAATTATTATTGTAATGCATTGATGGCGACTTCTAGCCCTCTCAGCCATCAATTCCACACTTATTAACTGCAAACATACTTAAACATGATTGTAGAAGTTACTGCATTAAATGCTCATAAGGTGTTACATTAAAAAAACTGTCCTCCACATTGAATCTGCAGTGTCAACATCATAGCGGCAACCTCATAACTAAAACTCTACAAACCTGTTGTAAACAGAAAATTCCACCACATCTGCTAATTGTAAACACAGGTCTTGTATTTACCCATGATCAACAATCTGGTGTGGTTTGTTCTGTGTATTCAAGTGTACATGAGAGTCTAGTAAAGCATGGATCCATTAGAGGCCTGCTGTGTTCCAAGATGGCATCCATTCTGTCTTTTTCCATGGCAACACCTTTCCATAGACTTAACAAAGAGATGACACAGAAAAATAGCCTTTCAGCGCCATTCATGGTGTCCGGCAACAGTTATACAGATGTGTTTTTTATAACCAAGGTCGTATGCAGTACCTCAGTTGGCCAGCAGGACAAATTAGCAGCACAGTAGACCTGCCTCACCGTATATCTTGTAGTCTTAATAGATCCATGGTATCAAACCATGATATTGGGCCCAAGAAGTTGGTTCAATCAACTGACTGAACAATACTGCCATTCTTTCAGCCCACTACATATAGTAACATGGCTAACACAAGGGACAAGGGACAGATTTATGCTGCGTTCACACTATGTCAGATGGATGGAAAGGATTGGAAAGATTTCCATGTTAGGGACTTTCTTTCTTTATTCTTTTTTCAATCACATCACTGTATAAAGTGTAAACAAGATATTTACACAAAATATAAGCTTGTGACAACATAATAAACATTCCATGATTGAAGGTGCAGGGAGAAGAAAAAAAAATCTTGTGAGCGTTCACATCACCTGACAATTCAGGAGTTGAGTTGGTCTTATGAGGGATTAAAATTCTCTGCACTGACAAAATTACATTACATCCATCCAAATTTGGTTTTAATTACATTAAACCAGTGGTTCTCAACCTGGAGTCCAGGGACCCCCAGGGGTTCTTTAGGGAGTTCCAGGGGGTCCCCAGAAAAACTGGAATATTTTAATTTCAATCAATTTAATATCAATCCACAGTATAGGCAGTTATGGAATAACTAAATCTTATCAGATGGTGATCCCTGAGACTACATCTTATCAAATATGGATCTGCAGCCTGCTGTGTATCAATTTGGTGGTCCTTGACACCAAAAAGTTTGAGAACCACTGCATTAAACATTGGACTGCCAAGTCAGATATTTTGGAGCTTTCAGAAAAAATCCAGTTTCCAAGTCATAATTCTGACTTGGAGGATGACATAAATGCTACAGGTCAGAAACTTGTAAATTGATGCCAATGCAGCTTTGATATTAGTTGAAATGTGAATGTGAGTTTTTGCTGTGAACAGAAGCATATGGCATGTACGACTTGATTGTTGTCTCCATGGCTATCTTTGATTTTATACCCTAGTGGTTCTGTGAAATAGGCAACTCATATTTGTATCATGTGCCATGAGGTAATGCTAACTAGAACCACAACTGTAATCAGTGTAATAAATGAGTGTTACACCACAGAGGTATTCCATCTGGTAGCTGAAGTTGAACACACTTGTGTAGGATATTCTTATTTTCTTACCATGTAGCCAATATGTTTGATCTATCCTGATTCCAAGCCCACAAATGAGAACAACTTACAAATATCAGTCCACAAAAAGAAAGAGAAACCAAATCAAAAAGACCTGGGATGGATTTTAACAATTCAGGATCATGTATTATTTTGCAGCTTTCCTATGAAGTTTACTCTAGTTCAATGTTTTAATGACAACGTAATAATATAGCTAATGCCTGATATGTCTATGATGTGTAAAGAAGAAGCAGCTTTATGCTTGTTGAAAGAATATGTTGATAGATAATTGAAACTGAGAAATGGCACATCCAAAAACAATGTCTTTCTAGTGTCTTCGAGCTAATCTTGCTCTTAATATTACATCAGTTCAAACACTCATTTGCCACTAGCCTTGTTGAATTTATATATTTTGGAAAATGTATTTTTTTAATTGACAAAGGCTTTGTAAAAAGAACTGTCTATAATTTTACTGCCATTCTTAAATTGCACATTACAGCAAAAACATCAAATAAGTGCAGTGATCAAAATAACTCAGCGTCTTTATGGAGGGAAAAAAACACCTCTGCTCTGATGCATTTACTGAAGACTTTTCTCTCACACTTTTTCATACAAGCTCTCAGTAATGACGAGATACCTTTTAACTTCTCAGCCAGAGTCAGCATCAATAATTTATTCTCATCTGTTTAAAATTTAAAGTGCCACACATTAACGTCCTCCCGCACCTGCTCTTTCACGCTGTCCACCCTCCACTGGGCTGCTTTCTACCCCCATCCATGTCTCTCTCTCTCTCTCTTTCTCTCTCTCTCTTTCCTCACACTATAATAAAGACAATGACAATGAGTTCTCTTTCACCACTGAACCAAGGATGTTAAATCAAACAGGGGCAGAGGAGGCGACAGACCACATAATGTAAGGGCATCGTCCGGACGCCTCCGATTACGCTATGGCCTTAATTGGTGGCAGTGGCAAAAACGATGAATTCTTTAACAGTGCCATGCAGTTGTGCCTTTCCAAGCAGAGAAAAGGCCTAGGGAGGACAGCTACTCGGTGCAAATGGAAGCTGACAGAAAATCCACATGGCACAACCAATCTAGGGGAAAAAGGGCATGACAATGAATAAGGGGGCCTGTGCTCTTAAGTAGCTGAGGATAGCTTGCAGGGAAGATGTGTATAATTAAGCGGTCTGCATCGTGGTTCAGATGGCAAAATCCTATTGTCTTGACAGGAGCTTAAGGTTGCCCTTTAGGTGGAGATGCGCAGCGGCATACAGCCTCATTTTTCTTTTTTTTCACACTCCCCCAGACCTCAGCGACCAAATTAATCTGCAGTTTTAAAGCTTGAATAAATCCAGTAAGTTAGAGATCTGCAGATCTAAAGGCCGTCTGTCCCTCAGGCTTTTCCTTCTCTGCTTTTTTTTTTTTTATTTCTTTACCCCCTCTCCTTTGCCCATGGAGATTGGCTGGGAGCACTCAGTGTTATCTCCAGGGAGGCAAAGGTTGGGGGGAGGGGGTGAAGGTCACAGATTTGTCCTTATCTATTCTGAGCACACCTAAAACAAATTAGACCTGGCTGCCGTTGCTTATTTGGCTCCCGCACTCTCATTAAGGGGCTGAATCCAAGCTATTTTCCTCAAGGTCCTGTTTCCTACCATTTCGGGCCTTGTCTTTTATCACAATAGTAAAGGTTTCTAGGCAGCCATGCCACCTTTTCATCTCACCCATTTCATGTAGTCATATCAACCCTGCACAAAGAAGAGGGGGGTGGGGGTGGGGGGGGGGGAGTACATCCCTGTACTGTAGGATGCAGTTTCCCTGCACATGGCTTGATGCTGGCCTTTGACATTTGTTAATTGAAAGGATGAATCTCTTCAAGTGGATTTTGTTTTGCCCTTGTCCTGCTTTCATTCTATGTTATGCTACTCAAATGAGAGAATCTCTGGATATTACTATTTCAAGGATTTTGCTTTGTCTTATTGACGCAAAAAAGAAGTGCTGTTTAAATTGTTCTTGTCAATATACTCAACAACCCAGTGAGCTGGTACTTGAAATCCTATGATTATAAGGATGTTATGTTTCTATCAGATTGTAAGGAAGGATGTTTGTTTTGACATCTATGTGCAGATATGAGACTCTTAATTTAAAGTAGTCAGGGTTGAGCATCATTCACAAACAAAACCTTGAAAAAAAACATGAATTATACATGCAGCGTCTACACCTCCAAGTGTGTTTGGACGTTACATTGAAAGTGCAGCTTGGTTGGAAGACTTTACTCCAACGGTCTGACTTTTGCCATAGATAACACATGTTTTTATGTTAAAATGTTTCACCGAAGGATCACAGCAACACATAGATACTAAATTATGACCTCTAACAAATACTGAGCTGAACTGGACTTCTGATAGATCTTTTATGAATGTATTCATTCCATATTATTAGCCAATGAAGTCTATATGATTCTATTTGAAGTCATATTGTTTTATGTCAGAACATTAACATTAACCCTACAGCTGTACTTGTATCAAGTATCAGTCATGTTTAAAATCCAAACCATCAATTACAAAATCCCATTCACTGTGACAATGTTAATTTATAAACTGCAGGAACTGTGTTCTGCTTTCCATATAGATTACCGTTCAGCCACTTGTTGGATGCTGAATATAAAGTCCCATGATTACAAGGATAAGATAGGAAAAAATATTTCTGTCATACAAAATTATGTTCATTCTTGATGTTCTTTCATTTTTGCTCATTTTGTTTCTTGTGAACACACTTTCACCTTAACAGGCATTGAAAAATCCTTCAAATGAAACAATCAGAGAATCTCTTTGGGTGAACTGCTCACAAATCAAATCCACACTGAGGCCACAACCTGTGATGAAGGGTCACAAGTTGACGCTGCTTCATTTTAAGGGGTTACAAACCAAAAAGTTTGGGAACCACTACCTTAGAAAATGATATGACATATGGGTGCCCTCACACCATGTTGGTATTAATGTGATGAATCTGTCAGTCTGTTTAGCAACACAAGTAAGTGTATCTTTTACATTTACAGAATTCAAGAGAAGGTAAAATTTACTGAAACTTCCCTGCAGAAATAAAAGTAAAGTTCAGGTAAACAGGCGTGGTAAACAGAGGTGAAGACAGTGTGCCTACATATGAGTATTATTGCATTTGAAAGTTAATGAAGGACCTTTGAGCCATAGGAGCTCAAGCTATGTAAAGGTAACTGCTCGGGAAATGTTAGGTTAGATGAGATTCCTCTGCCAGACTAATCCATCCTGGAGCCTGAGAGCAGCACAGAGACAGAGAGAGAGAGCAGAATCTGCTGCAGAACAGCACAGCAGTGACACAGGGCAATTCTCTAGGGCCTTGCATTAGCGCGCTAAATTAAAGGGGGTATTAGATTAAATTGGCTCTCCGATTTCAGGGGTGTGAGTAAAATTCTGATTTGCATTTTCCACCGCTGCTTAAGATATAATTAGTTCAGGGTGATTCCCATGTGGAAAACACTGACAGCCAAATCTAACTAGCTGCCAGTAGCTTATCATCTCTTCCAAGGCAAAAGGTACATTCGGCTCGTATTTGGTGTGTGTGTGTTTGTTTGTTTGTGAATATGTAGTAAGAGTGTGGATGCGACTTGTGACTGTATGTTTGCATATGTCTTTGTGTGCGTGTGAGAGTGGGAGATGGTATACATGTATATGTGTTAGTGTTCACATGTGATGTTGCACATATGTGCTGTAAATTCTCCTTCTAAACTCACTTCTGCACCAGATTCTTCACACTTCTCAATCAAATCCCACTGAACTGTAAGCGACCATTAGCACCATCACGGAGGTGAAAAAAGATCCACTCCCTGTTAATGTTCGTATAAAACTTTGTCTAAGCAAGTGCACTTCACACCTTAAAAATGCCTTTAAGCTCAAACCCATTTCCGTAGCAGAAGGTGCACCTGTAATTACAGATGCAGAGTCAAAAATAACAATTACTGCTGGAGAAGTCCATAATATGAATTACTGAACTTAGTGAAGGAGCTTTTAAAAGCAAGTGTGGATTTGCTTGGGGGGGTTTCACACCCTTGGTAATTCTAACCGTCTTTGCAAATGGATGTTTTCCAAAAGTGAGTCTACCCGTGCATTAAAAAAAGTGAGGCCAGCTTCCTGGACACCTGTTTGGTACACCTGTTAGTATATGATATATGGAGTCAACATTAAATGAGCTTCCGATTGCCACCTCTGTGGTATACACTTCCAACCCATAACCCATCAGTGACCCCCTTATTTAAACTTTTAAAGATCCCCTACAGACATGTTTGTGACATGTAAAAATACTCTCATCTACTGCTTCTCTCTCACTGAAAAATCCAGAATCTATAAGTATGTAAATATTGCTCTTTTTAAAAGTTAACTGCTGGACACAAGTTTCTCCTACCTCACTAAAAAGTTCATTTTCACTCCATGTGCACTTGGTGGCTTCAAGTGTTCGTGTCACACTTCAGTAAGTTTCATACTGGCTCCAAATTAACACACAACGCCTTAAACTCAGATTTGAGGTGCATGAGAATGAGACGGAGAAACTTTCACCCTTCAGTAGATGAATGTGAAAACATCCTCTGAACTCTGCACATACATCATTCTCCACAGTGGAGCTCAAACATTCAAGTGGAGGAACAAGAAGAAAAAGACATTTTTGACTGGAAGGGGACTTGAAACCCTGGTGTCCCCATAATTTCCCCCTAAGAATGCATCATAGTTTTCTTAATTGTATGATAAGCTTCATATATATTCTGTATCAGCTTGTTCCAAAACTCAATTAAACTACAGGCTATAAGATGCTAAGTAAAATATACAAATCCAAGACAGATCCAAGATGTTCTTATTGGCTGCACTAACGGAAATATTCTAGATATCTTCATTTTACACTGCAAATTTTCCCTCCTATTACATCATTTTGACTGTAATTTGAATCATTAAATTCTCCTTTTCAAATGGAAAAATCTGGTTTCATTTCTCTCAATTCTAGTGCAACAACTTGCTGTTATCATTCTTGTTTCAAGATACAGACATTCTTGAAAAGAAGTCAATTTCTTTTGAAAAGTTTAACTCCCTGCACAGATGTATTTTTCACTTCTTTTAAGAAAATAACATTTCTGGGATTCAATTGGAGACAGAAAGGGCTGAATAAGATTGAGATATTGTCCCTTAATTCTTCATGGCATATCTGGAACTTTTGTGATCTTAAGTAAAATAAACCTCTGTAGGTGTGAACACTATTTGTCTGAACAAACGTCTGACTGATGCACTGTTTGATTAGTAGGGTTAAAGACGTAACAAAAAGAACAGACCTAATGTAGTCTCTAAATTTCTGCTTTAGTAGCAAAGCTTTTGATGCTTGAGACTTAGGTATTAGTTGTCAAACCAGGATTAAAATAACAGAAAACATCCATGTAGGACTACACTGCACAGATGAGACACAAACAATGATGACAATCATATGAATAAATAATGATATGTTATGTCACATTGAGCATCTCAACACTAAATGGTCAAAATGAATTGCATTTTGCAGGCATCAGAATTAGCATTCAGGTACAATCTCACTCTAAATTGAATCTTTTAATCCAAATTCTAATGTGATATTTGTGTTATAAAACCTAAAAAACACCTCAAAGTATATATACTGTATATGTTTAAACAAACATTAAAAAAAGAAAATCATTCATGGATTCAAACAAGAATCAGACAAACCAATGGCTGGAATTCATTGAGAACAAAAGGAATCCATACATGATGTTTTTCCATAAGTAGATTAGGTAATATTTTATAATTAACCTCTTTTCCCTCTCTGTGTAATCACTTAATTAATGAGCAAATCATCTGGCCCTCAGGTTGCATTTGTTGGTGACTCATCCATACAGGCTCATGTTAAGTCAGTGAGCAAGTTCACATTGTCAGGATACAGAGAACCATATTTGCAACTTAAAATTCAAATTCTGCCTTTGCCCTTGATAACCAAATGCCAGACACTAAATAAGTCAACCTTTAAAAACAACACTGCCCTCTGATTTTGTCCTAATGAAGCCTCTTGTTACTTGTCATTTAAGTCAGTGCTTGATATATTTTTCTGTTTCCTAAGTGACACAGATACTTTTTGCCTCTGCACCCTTCTTGATATGCATCATACTCCAGATTGATTAGTAAATTGGCCATAATGACACAAATATAATATAAAATTATTTAATCTAAACCCTACTGTATATGGACAATCAATTCATACAGGATCAGGGGAGAGAGGATAAGTCTGGGTGCTTCACTCCCCTCCACACACAAAACTTGGAGGATGTTTTGAGAAACGCCATCAGCAGCCCTGCCATCACTCTCACCATCTCTTGGTGGTCGGAGGCTGAGGCTTTGTGGGATATTGATTCTCCCCATCCAGAGACGGTTTCCATAATTGGTTAAAATGACCGGGTGCAGAGAGGGATGGCTCTCTGCTGAAAACCATTTCCCAGCCCTGCTTGGAGCTGAGCCAAGCTCGGGGTTGTTCGGATGCGTTCCAGCCCCAGCCTGACTGGCAGCAATTAGGGGTGTCTGAGCCAAGCTCAGCTTGCGCTCCGCACAAACACCCCTAATTACTGCCAATTAGGCTAGGCGGGTAGGCAGATTTGAGAAGCCGGGGGGATGTTCAGGCATGGGTGGGCATGGAAACAATTTTCAAGGGCTTAGAACGTGACTGGATGAAAAGGTTAATGCTTTGGAGTGCAAGGGGATAATAACAAAAGAAGGGGAAGCAGTGCCCCGGTTCTCACCTCCAGCGACGAGCCTGGCTTCTTCTTCAGCTCCTCGCATTTCCTAAATTTGCAGATCTGGTGGCCCGTTTTGCGGTTCCGACAACTGCTGCAGACACCACAGTTGATTAGCCGCCTGCAGGGTGCACAGACCCCACACCTTTTCCTTTTCTTCTTCGCTGGGTTTCCACTGGATGCTGAGGAATTATTCTGTGGGCAGTCTGCCAGATTGGCAATTTGAAACGCACTGTCTGTAACGGCTGCTGAGGCTGCGGGGGAGTGAAGGGCTGTCATGACGATGACCCCGGGAGGTAATGAGATGCCCCCTAAAGCCGGAATAGCGGAAAAAGTTCCAACGCGTTCTGGGAGATTCATTATCTCTGCTTCAGCAGCGCCGCATTTCAGCTTGTTCATGCATTCTCCTGCTAAAGGTCTGCAGTGTTCGGGGGATAAGGTAGAGAGGAAATTATTATTTGCCATTTGCAGCGTCTCTGGCGGCACGCCAGGCTTCCCCGGCCTCTGGGAGTCATTTCTATGCATGCTGGTCCTATTAGGGTTTATTGCCGCTGATTTCCTTCCCCAGAGCATGGCGTTATCGCAGTTCCAAGGGGACATGCCAATTCTAGCACTGGGAAAAATAGGCGTTGTGATGCGGGCAATCTTAGCAGTCTGTGGAAATGCCCCATTGGTTTTATAAAAGTTTGCAAAAGACCTGTACCTTTCCATTTCTGCGTTATAATCCAAAAGCTGGCTTAATCCACCATCCTGAAGATTATCCTTTTGTAAGAGAGACACATCTGCGTTCTGTCCGTTTTCAATGCAAAGTGCATTGTTTATGTTAGACATGGCTGAGGAATGCTTGTCAGTTTTTAGGAGAAGAGAGTGAGGTTACAGTGGCCTTTGTCGAACTGAAGCTGGTTACCAACAGTGTGTTACCATCCTGGTTTATCTTCTCCAGTGCTAAAAGCAAAAAACAAACAAACAAAAGAAAACAACAATTACACATAAAAGAGGCAAATGGTTTCATTCTAATCAGATTTCATTTCTCCACTTCAACTTTTCTCTGAAGACAACAGAAATTCTCTGTCACATTGTTTATGCTCTGACATTTTATAATGGAACTAACACAAATAGTCAGAACTGATCTTCATCTGTTGACAATAACCTGATAGCTGTGACAGACCAACATGTCATTATAATAATAAGGAAAAAGAATTAGCATGCTTCAAAACATGCCACACTTTCAAGATTTTTAGATCTCTTGTCAAGGTGTTGTTACATATTTTGAAGAAAAGCCCAATCAACTACTTCACAGAGTGAATAAATACATCTGGATACTCGAGGGGACGTTTCATCAAAATATAAAGAATTAATATTCAATCCAAAACATTTTTGAAAAGTTAGAGGAAAGCCTTCAGATTTTTGACAGCAGCAACTACAAACACAAATATTTTTTACCTTAGGCCTGCAATATAAGCTCTTAAAAATAATCTGCTTTGGGCGCCAGAAGGAACATTAACGTTAAATATTTCCTTTTTTTCTGAATAGTAGAGGTGGTCCATCCATGTAAACACAACTCTGTCCAGCCTCTTAAGAGCACCTGGTATTCATTCATGGCCAGCTCTATTACATTTACTCAATGACAGCACAGATAGCCACTGGTGAATTTACATCAAGATCATGGACCAGAGCAACAACGGTGTCAGCTGCCTCAGGATGGGATATGTGTGTGTCCAAGTGTGTGTGTGTGTCTGTATAGGGGGGTGGGGGAGGTGAGGGGGCTCCATTTCCTCTCTCTCTCCCTCTCTCTCCCTCCCTTTCTCTCCCTCTCTCCACCAGTCTGTCTGGATTTGGTTTCCACAGATAAAAGCCCATTAGACACATCTCCCCCTACTTCCATTACCTTTTTCTGGGCTTTCTCTCTTAATTGCCAAAGCTGATCCATTGCTGGAACACTAAAGCATTTCAAATCACTTCCGTGTTGCTACCCAGCAGCTGTCTCGAAAACAAAAAAAAAAAGAAAAGAATTATAAATATAGACAAATGGAATTTGAGAGGTCCTACTGGGTGGCATTGTTTTTAAGTCCTCTGGATACTGAAGTGCATCCCCTTCTAAACATGTCCTAAACATTTGCCTTGTTAACCTAAAAGTAGACAAAACAATGTAAATATTGTCCTGGTGGCTATGTGATATTTTTTACATTGAGTCTTGAAGTCTCAATACACTTTCTAACATGCACAAAAAATAGAATTTTTGAAATTTTGTGGTTGCTATTTTTTTTTCCTGATGGCACCAATAAGAAAACCAAGGGTCCTATCCACCATCCATTCCAGATTTTGAGATTCAGTGTCGATGTGGCATCCAAAACAACCCACAGCCACCAGTAAACAAAACCTCCTTGGCTTAATGATCAGCCCTCCTCAGGGTCATTATTACTTAATCAATTCACCCCTGGAGCGAAATATGCAGCCCAAAGGCAATCAAGTCATTGATTTTCAGCCTGTAAACAAAGTTTAGAGAGACAGAAATGTTCAATACTTGGAGCTGGAGAGAGAGAGAGAGAGAGAGAGAGAGAGAGAGAGAGAGAGAGAGAGAGAGAGAGGAAAGAAAAGTAAAAAAGCCACCACGTCCGATGACGAACCATTGTGCCGCCGCTGCACCACCGTGCCATTAATTACACTCAGTCTGGTCTGTGGTAGACATCCAGATCAAAGGTCATGCATAGATAATCCGAAGAGGGGAGTGCGGTGCAATAGTGCAAATAAAACCCCATAAAAATGAATCTGACATTGGCTGGATCACTTGGCAGCCACACACGGACACAAATCGGGACAGGAAAAGGGGGGTAAAACGCATGCAAAGGTTTTGCACTGACTGGACGGCAAAATATGGACGGACAGAGGGAAAGAGAGAGAAAGAAAGAGATGAGAGAGGAGAGAGAGGGAGAGAGAGAGAAAGAGAGAGAGAGATAGAGAGGGAGAGAGAGGGGGGAGAGAGCATCACCTACCAGGTTCCTGTTGAGAAGAGCTCCCAAGATGCTACCAGCCTGCGACCGTACAACGGCACATTACTGCGAAGCGATACGCAGGAGGGGGGGAGAGAGAAATAATGCAAAGATGCGAGAAGACGCACAGACACAGGCTGCCGGAGGAGAGGAAGGCGAGTGTGTGTGTGTGCGTTCAGAGCGCTCAAAACAAAAGGACCATTTTTTTTTATACCGACTTTCTTGTCACGTTAGAAAAAGGTTGGAAAGTGCACAAATAAGCCCCAAAAAAAGGTGTCGTAGAAAAAAAGAAGGGGGGAAATCGCAAAGGGGGTTAGGTGTTTCCTCTCCTCTTGATCCGGGGGTTGTATTGTGTGTGTCTGCCTGGTCTCAGCTCAGTCCGTGTCTCCTGTCGCTGTGTGTGGCTGATTGGTGCTGAGGTGAGGAAGCAGGGATGTGGACACCTACTGATCATTGGCTGGAAATTACTATAGAAACACTCGGGAGGTGGGAGGGATGGATGGCTCAGGGCGCCCTACAGGGAGAAAAATATCTACGGGAAATATCTGCGTCTTATAGTGGCTTCTTTTTTATTTTTATTTATTTATTTATTTTTTACTCAAAATACGTTTTTAATATATTTCTTTCATGACGATGTATTTAGAGTGGAAGGAGGGGGGTTGTCATAAGCCAGGCGCGTCTTTTAATAAGGATTGGGGAAACTTGTCAAATTAATTTGAATGGAGCTGAGCTGTGATTAAGATAAAATGCCTCCGCCGGGTTGTTTCCCCCTCCTTCTCTCTCTCTGTCCAGCGACAGCCATAATTACTAAGACCTCCGGGATTCATCACCATTATAAATCCCGCCTGCTGGCCACCCATGCCTACAGCTCCCACAGGCTGACAACACGGGCACGCATGGCACATTTATTCCACGAGCCCTCATGTGTGACACCGTGCGTTCATTCATGTTGATACCTAATCTCTGAGTTAAAATGAAATTAAGAGTCCAATCAACGGTCCTGGATTTTTTTTTTATTTTTTTTTTACCCCTCTCAGCACTTATCTTGAGCTTCAGGGTGTAGTTGAGAGAAAAAGTAAACATGGGACCATCACCTCTGAAACTCCACACTGAGGCTAATTATTTGGCTAATTAAGCACCTTTACTAAATGAGCTTTAGTTGCCCTATATTACATTTTAGAGACAAATTAAGGAAATGTCCAGTGCTGTTGACACATAATACTATTCTAAATATCATTAGAAACTCACTAGAAAGCTCAGGTATATTTATTTTATACTAGCATTTTTGGTACCCTACCACATAAGGCACCCTATACAAAGGGCTTATAATGGTTAACGGTGGTTGTTCATGATTAGTAAATGGTTTACTGATGATTTAAGCAGTCCATTGAGAGCAACTTATAAACTCTGTATCAAGTGTGTCTTATTAGAATGGGGCAGATATTTCTAAATAATTATCATTCATTATCAATTGTATCATTATCATTAGGGCTTAAGGTGACTCTTCAAATTACTTGTTTTATGTGACCAACAGATTTAAAACCAAATTCTTCAAAATAAGCAAACCAGCAAATATTTACATTTGGAACCAGAACGTAACTTACACCAGTGATTGTTTGGCATTTTTGATTAAAAAATGATGATGGACCTGTGATCAAAATTACTGCCAATTGCCGAATCAATTAATCAACTAACCCCTTCAACTCTATATGGCATATTACTCAAAAGGACTTTATGTTTCAGAGGAATAAACAATCTAAGCATTGCTTCGACTTTAAGACAGGCTTAGGTGTGAGTAAACAGACTGACAGCTACGCTGACACATTTCTAAGTCACAGCCCTTCCAGATGAGCTGTGTGTCACAGGCCTTTAGGGTGCTAAAGGCTACACTTTGATGAATGTATTGAGAGCTGACAACAGAGCAGAAGCAAACACTTCTACGTTAAATTTTGTTCAATCATATGCAAATATTCTTTTCGACCTAACTTTCTTTCGATGTAACGATTGGTTAATTACAAAAACAAATTATTTTCTGTATTTCAAGTAATCTCATTTTTGATAATCTATTTTCTAATTTATATATAGAATATATGACTAGTCAAGGGGAGTAGTGAAATTCACTGATAAATTATTTGTTCCAAGTATTAAATGGGCTTTCCCTCACAGATGTACTCTTTACTGTAAGATGAGCCCTGTGCTCACAGGATGCTGAACCATAGCGTAAGCCTTGTTTTTGGTGCCTCAGCTGACATGTTGCCACACCTAAGAAACCGCCCACAAAAGACCTGACTCGACAGGCTTTAGCCCTAAAACTTCCTCCTCTTCACTTCACCTCAGTGGCTGCCAATCATTGTAGATATGGTAATGTACCAAGTTAGGCTTCGAAAAGAACATTTGCTGGGTGTACCATGCAATAGATTTGTGTCACTGTAGCTCCAAGCCAGCTGTGCAACGAGGGTGTGTTACCAGAAAAATGGATATTTAAGTAGATAGGTTGGTTGTAGGACTCAGGTTTAGGTTTGGAGAGGTTAGGGGTAGATTAGAATAATAAACAGTTGTGTCAACACACCTTTCTCTCTACTGTCACCTTTAATTGTTACTGGTGTGTAGCCTTCTTCTCCTACCATATCTTCATTTCTCTGTAAGTGCTTGGACTACGTAATTTGCCATGTCACAGGTCTTGGCTCATTTTTTGCTCATTCTTTATATTTCTGGATCATGTGAACATGTTTTTAAACTGCATATGCCATCATAATTCTCAGCTGCAGACATGAAATGAGACAAAACACAGAGAACACATCGTGTGTCACTTCTTTACAGATTGATATTAGAAATCAATGTCAATGGGAATAATAACAGTATTATTATTGCTCAATCGGTACAAAGTATGTCTTTAAACCATGAAAACATTAATGCATACTTAACAAAATATATCAAAATGTTTGATCACAATCATTATTTCAGAGTACTAGTGCGAATGAAAGTAAAGTTAGTGTCTCAATATTAAACTGTGGACTATATAAAATCTAAACCTATCTAAAACCTTGCCAGTCTTCACTTTTGCCTTTTCTACCTTGTTTGCTTATGGACTCATCCTTTAGAAGGTCTGTTTGTCTTATACTAATTTCTTTGGTCCTCAAACAGACATGTTCAAAAAATGTGTCATCTATCATCCTATTTTTCATCCTGTTTTGTCAAATTTTTGTTTGACTTTGTGCTGTTTTGAACATTTCTGTACAATAAAACAATAAAAGCACACATCCCTTTGACACTACATAAAAAGCACATTTAATTTTTATTTTTTTTTGCAAGAGGGAGTTTATGAATAAATTTGTCTTGACATTTTGCCCAAAACAATGATGAATCAGAACTTTTGTTCTTAGACATGAGACACGATTGACAGTTATATTAAAAACCATACTTGAAGCGTTATTTTTCTCAGTATCAGACGCTGTACATCTGTGTGTGTGGAAGCTCCTCTGTCTGAAAATCATTTTATCTTCCGGGCGATAATAGCCCCCAGGGGAAATCTGCCTAGGTGGTCCTAACCTCTGTCTGCAGAGCCACGGCAGTTTGTGGGTCTCTAGCAGTGGGAGGCATGAACCCTCGTGGCAGGCCTTTGTTCCTGTCTGCGTGCTCCGGCGTTGTTCCCCTTACTTCTTCTCCTCCCCTTGTTTCCCTGGGCTTTTAACTGAAGTCGACGGAGTAATTAATAACCATGACCCCAGATTTAAATGTAGCCCGCATTTAGTCGATAGAAATAGAATCACGGTGGAGTGAAGTCATAAGACATGGGTGTTTGAAGGGTGATGGTGTGAATCCATTGATTCATCTGTCTCAATTTGATCTGAGCTCTGTGCTCACGTCTGTCAGGGGAAAGGCAGTGAAGATACAAGGAACATGGATACTTCCAGTCTGCTTTTCTCTTTTTGTGAAACATCTTTTATAAAAATATATTAAGCACCATTGTACATGGTGGGAATAATAATGGGAATCCAGTGCAAGAATTTATTTTATATCTCCTACAGTTTCAAACTTACACTTCCCTGTTTGGATGCCCCAAACACTTGCAGGAGTTATAGATTTTTGTTTCTCATAGTCACAGTTGTATCTCAGTGGAATTATGAAAAAAAAAAAAATCTGACCAGGAAAAAGGAGGAGCATGACTGTGTCTTCTGGAAGTGTTTCTGATGGGCTCACACAGGCTGTTATGGTAAACAGCATTCCTCTGAGGCCTTTAAAGCATGAAGCGAAAGACATATACAGAAAGAGACTGAAGAGAGACTGAGAGAGAGAGAGAGCAACTTGGGAAAATAAACAGTATGAGATTATGGGTTTGGCAGTGATGAGCCACAGTGCAGCAGCAACCTTGGCAGCATTTATTTAGAAACCTGC
Organism: Euthynnus affinis; assembly: GCA_029490765.1. Taxonomy (NCBI): domain Eukaryota; kingdom Metazoa; phylum Chordata; class Actinopteri; order Scombriformes; family Scombridae; genus Euthynnus; species Euthynnus affinis. The sequence continues at coordinate 16,834,068 of CM055838.1, read as the reverse complement.
CTCATTTCCTCTTGCAGGCTGTAATGTATGGTGCCCTCACCTCGCGCGCATTAGCCTTTTGCTGTGATATGATGTGTATCACCCAGTTTTACGCTGCTTTCCTCGGATACAGTCGAGCGATCCCTCCTCCCTTTGCCGTCGCCTGCTAATTGGAGTGTATAGAGCACCCTTAATTATCCAGTTAGTAGCTTTGCTGAAAGAAAGCCGACTCCTGGCACACAGTCTGGTACAGATGACAGAACCTACACACACTTGCTTCCACAGAAAACCTCAAGTAGCGCGTGGATAGAAAGTACTGTGTCTGCATGTAGGTTAGTACATGATTGAAAGTTTGCAGACGTATAGCTATATTTCAGGAATCAGAAACTTTCCTTAGAGAGAATGTATTACACTTTTCGTGTCTTATTTTAGCTCATTATGCTCCAGCAAAGGTTTAGATTAACCTCTGATTCTTTGACTGTACAGCACGAATATCCTTTTCAGGTGTGTTTTCTTTAAGGTTGTGATGTCCAGCATGCTGAAAAACACAGATAGAAACACTGATGGAGCATACAGCTGCCTTCATCTATGCAAACTCCAAAAACTTTAGGATACTTGGCTAATTAGCTCACATTAATGACTGAAAAGACCAAATCTAAACTTGCTTATCACTATAAAAGAAAAACACCTATAAGAATCTTAAATCTGCTATATTAGAATATGCAATTTGTTGTTTGTGTATAATGTTTTACATAATGGCCTTTTATATAATTTTCTTACACTACATTTTTCAGTTTGGTATTATTCTCCACCAATGTATGTCATAATTAACGTAACTGAAGGCTAGTTTATCTGCACGTGTCTGTTCTGACTGGTTGCTCTGCAGTCAGGATATAAGAAGAAAGAGTTGCAGGTGACAAAGGTCATCTGTTGGAATCAGAAGCCGCTGTACAGCCAACAATCAATATTTGCTCTAACCCGCCACAGGGCTGTCCTGGTACATGAATGTAAACACTCAGACAATAATGATCCTTCTTGTTGATGTCAGATGGTATTAAGCTGCCCAAACACAATAAACAGGACTGTGTTGTAGAGCCAGAGTGAGGTGTCTATAAAACGTAAAACACGTGCTTTGTGTTGGAAGTTAATCTAATGTCAAACAGTGTGGATTGTTCTCTTGTGGCTGCAATCCAACTCTCACTGCAACTTATTACTATCACTAAATTCTACAGAAAGTTTAACATATTGAAGTTTTCTCAACCTTTCCTGGTTTGTGACTCCAGAAGTCAGTAATAAAGTATTGTATACTGTATATTCTGTTTTCAAGAGCATAGAGGGAACATCAACATGTAACTTGTTTAAAATAAATTTATCAAACACCCATAGATGATGTTAAGTGTTTCTCTTCATGAACTAGCAGTGAGGAGGCTTTTTGTTTTGGTGGTAATATGTGCAAACACAGTTGCCACACTCTTCTGTCAGTGTGGGTAAGCAAACAGCTTCAGCAAACACAAACATCTTCAAAGCACCCAGGTAAGTCCATAAGTCACATTCAGGGTGGGAGTCAGTTTTAAGCAGGTCACACCACATTGTGCTTGCTCTTAGACTTGTCAGATCTTCTGGATAAAGTGTTTACATCTGGACCTGACACCATTGTATCCATGGCAGATGCAGCAGTGATGTTACTTTTATAGAACAGCTGTGGTAATAAAGCTGTTGCTATTAAGTTATTATGTTTTATTGTTCCATTTAGAACTTAATATTTTTATCTACCATCCCAAATCTGGATTAATTGATTAAAAGACCCCATTTACACCCGATGTTAGCCTGTATTCTGTATCTTGATGTGTTATCTGGTTAATAATACTGTATCTGTTCACAAACCTTTGCATTTACACCTGCTATTAATAAGCATTCTCCTTATCTCACTTCTGCCCACATTGTGATCGGAACTTGATATGCAAATGAAATAGGCAGGACCACTGGACTAATCAACAAACATGGTGTGTTCAGGTCAAGCGATGCTGCTGTGTTGGCTCTACTTATTTTTCCCTTTTTTGAGCTTGAAGTTGTCTGTGTCTTTTGGGCTTGACATACAAGGGGGACCCAAAAATTCACAGAAGCCATCAATAGCACAGCTGAAAGGCAGTGTGTGCCTACATCTTCATGAAACTAAAATAGGGACTGAAAGGGAGGAGATTTGTCACTTTGGAAGAAACACAGGAGGCTGTGGACATGTTGATAAAAAAGATGACTACAGGAAATGTTTGTCAGGAATGGGAGAAGCACTGGGAAAAGTGTATCACTTTTCAAGGAGAGCATGTCAAGGGGATTAGAAAGGTGCAACTGAAAGATTCATAATGAAACTTTTTTTAAACAATTTTTGGGTCCCTCCTTGTAGCTGGAAGAGGCAGAGTTAAAGTACTTTTGGACCAAACAGTTCTGGGGACTCCCTGGGAGGAACTACACACTGGGGAGCTCCTCTGAGAACTATATACTTTCAAGGTTTTTTTCTGTTTGCATTCACACCACCAATAGCAATGCTGAAATGACGTAAGCCAGCCGACGGTTGTTATAGCAACGTCACTCGTGCATGAGATACAACAACAACACCGACAAGATGGAGGCTAGAGCTTTCACTATGACATCAGAGCTCACCTGGGAGGCTGAGGCTCACCTGTCTGTGTGTTTCTGTGCTGCTCAGGCTGCAAGATTCTCATAATAAAATGATGTCTGTCAGTCACAAACAGATCAATTGGACAAGGCTAATTTACCTTATAAACAATGTTCATGTCTTAATGGCACATATGCAACGATAACTGTGATCCTGATCTTTGAAAAGGGAGGGATGGTATTAAATATCTCTCCCACTAATTTAAAAGAAGATTAATGTTTGGATTAAATACTGAACAATTTTATTAGCTAAGCTTGGCTGTCATTGACACTTTGGTCCCTCTTTAAAAAAAGGACCTGAATATGCTTTGAGGGGCATATTCACTGTAATTGAGTTGTTTAATTAAATGGCATGCCTGAGCAATAATCACAAATTAGCTAACACCTAATGCCTAAAATTTAAATATATCAACTGACTGATGTTAGTTTTGTCCAGTGAAGTCGTTTTCTGTAAGGCTTCAGATTCTCCATCAAACCTCTGCACAGGTCTTACTGTTAACATTATGTGGAGTTAAAATGGCAAGATGGTTCTAGATGGATAAAAATATTGGTAAGGACAATTAGGCAAAACCTTGACATTGGTAGAGACATGTCCCTACCATCCATACCCACATCTACCCTCATGGCTTTTGATAGACAAGATCATTGGTGGATTGAAGTCAGAAATGCTGCATAAGCTGTAAATACCATTATTTTTTTCCATATAGAAGCAGAGAAACAGGCAGGTGGGCAGGAAAGACATGACACACACAATGACACTATCAAACCCACTTATCACAGTGATCATTTCATCAATATTAGGTGAAATGAATACAACTTTTTACAAGTCTTTCACAGAACTGTCAACCAGAACTAGCCTCTATTTATCTGCGTGTTGACTCAACCTCTGAGCCGCAGCCGTGGCTTTGACAAAGTCCACAATGGCAGATGCTGAATCTGTCTCCTGCACAATAGCTGTGCGAAAATCAATGTAATAGAGCAAACCACCCTTCAAGAACTATGATTGTTGCAGTAACACGGAGCATGACTCGCCAAAGTAGGCTATTTGTGACAGTGTGCAGAAGTGAGTTTCTTTTGATTGTGTCATTTTAAAAGGTTCCATGTATAAACAACTGCCTATCTATGTATTAAACATGAGCTTCATAATGGCAGAAAGTTTTTTTTTAAACTGTGTCTGCTAGGTAATGTGGTACTGGTGCTCAGTGTAAAAGCCAAAGAGCAGAGAATGGCTCTTCCTAAACTTTTTAAACTAATCTGCAGTACTAAATCAACCTTTTTCACTCCATAACTTCTCAGATTTATCATAATTTCTTGACTTTGTGGATATAACTGCTTGACATTTTGATATTTCAGGCCTTCAGCTGAATAGAATCAACATTTAAAGCATACATTATACAAAAACACGAACCACTAACTAATCTCAATCTGTGTTAGTCTCTTCACCATATATTTTCTTCTCCTTGCTTTTAGTTCTGTTGTCCCAAAAGAATACTATTTTATTTTGCACCAAGGTATGTATATTTAACTGTACTGTTTGCTTGAGTTTGTTTACTGTGCGGCTAACAATGAGTGTACCTTCAAACCATTGTAAAAATATTAAGCCTTGTCAGAGCTCATCAGTTTCTATTTACATTGCATTTTCTATTCTAAAACATTGTTACTGTCATTGTTTTTAAGAGAAGGGTCATTTTTGGAGATTAATGTTACCAGGCTTTTGCTCAAGGTCTGCTGGTCTCTGATGATAAATTGTTTGCACTGTATGATCATTTAAAATGTTGCTTTTGCTAGGTTTTCTACAGGTTAATCGTTTTTTAAGGATTTAAAGATACCAGGTTCAGCATTTTACTGTAGATATTACTGCCATCGGCACAACAAAAAGGCAACTTATCAATAGCATATATCCATTATATATGACATGATGTCAAAATATATCCATTTACTCCTTAGCCTCCTACCCTCTCACACTTATAATCTGGAAAATATGCAGGGTGACCAACCATGTGAAGCAGACCATGATAAAATGAAACTGTAAAACATTGGTGGTCGAGCTCAGAGTTGAAATCCGGGTCAGTCTCTCCTCCACTTGGTTTGAAAGTTCAATGCTTAGCCCGAGTTTGGTGTCACCGGCTATTCTAAATGTCATCACCTGTTTCTGGGGGCATTATAATGTGACAGTGCATTGAACATATCCACCAATTATGTTTGTTGTGAAAAGGCTTCTATGCTAGCCATGCAGACCTAGAATAACCTGAGGAAATATTTTCTTCCATGTCACGCATGTATTCATGTGTGTCTTAGAGCCCTGATGGATAAAAACACAGACCAGGCGTTCTTTTACACTTGGTGTCAGTCATTCTGTGAGGAAGAAATGCATAGAAGGAGGCATCTATAAAACAAACATAGTAGCAGCAGTGGAAGGGCAGAAGTGGCAGGATGGGAACTGCTGCCAGACACATTACAAGGAGCTCTAATGAGGGAGCCCACACTCCCCCCACCACCACCACAGAGGAACGCGAGGCGGGAATTAATTGTGAGGGCGATGATGGCGAGCGAGCTGAGGAGCAGGTCATTACTGCACGCCTCCTCCTGGAGCGCTGCGGGCAGAGCGTGGAACGCCACGCTACTTGCACAATTCCCATGATCCCACAGGAGGGGGGAACAGATAGCAGGAGGGGGAATGAAGGAGACACACACACACACACACACATAGAGAGAGAGAGAGAGAGAGAGAGAAATAGGAAATGATACTGGAAGAAGAGGCAGGCAGCTTCCTCTTTGTTGGAGGCAGAAAATATATATTTTTCTGTTGATTATCAATAACATTGTGCCTCACCAAAATAATTCATTACAGCTGATTTAAAATATTACCATATGTGACATTCTTCATAGGATATAGATATGATCTTAATATTTATCTCTATCACTTGGTAAGCACTGATCTTAAACAAGTAATATCTAACAAGGATGAGGTTTTATTAATCCCTAAAGGTCCTTCTTATTTCACATTTTGATTATTAATAAATCACCCACAGCAGATTTGATCATTACTGGATCTAATTTGCTATATGACATTGCAAGGTGGACAATGTAAAAAAAACACACAAAAAAAAAAACCAACCTGAAAATTATTCGATAATCAGGTGCAAAATATAATATTACATGTTCCACACTTCACAGTTGAAGGAGAACTGGGGGTGGGGGGGTGGCTTCATATCAAGGTAATGATCAGATTTTGGGGTGCTTCACTCTTCTAATCTGCACACGTTGTAATAACTGACTCTTTGTCATTTCTCTTTGTGTGCTTTGTCGCCCTTATGAAACCTGTGACATCAGACTGAATGCATTGGACACATTGCCCTCTAGTGGATATTTAATATATGTAAGCAATGTATGTAACTGCAATAGACAAAAGTGGGAGCCTTTACACTTGTCTAGAATCTGTACTGCAGCAGTTAAATTGAACAGCAGATATTAAGGAAGAGAAGATTAATATTAAATTATTTACAGTGTCCTCTGTGGATAGGAAGTATCATAGTGGCACAAATCTGCACAGAAAGGCATTTATAGTGCTGAAACAACACACACCTTTTCAGTAATCTCATGTGTTTGTGTGTGTGACTGTGACAAATACATTTATTCATGACATACAATAATAAGTTGAATCTGTTACTGATTTATCTCATTAAATTCATACTGATCACAAAGGAGAAGATATAAATAAGACATATGACTTGCTTTTTGCCCTGCAACTCAGTCTATAATATTCTGTACATTTTCTGGCAGATATCCAACCAATTCAACTGGTGTTATTAGCTGTGGTAAAATTAACCTCCATTCGTAGATACAGAAAATTCATTACGACTCCGTAATTAAATACAAAAACAGAAATACAAGCAAACCGTAACAGACTTCACCCTGCATGTACTCTCGCTCATCCCCTCCCTTCCCCCATAACTGAGAAGCTTTTTGCGTTATCTTATAACGAGAGAGCAGAGACACACCTCTTTGATGATGTATTTAACAACCCCATTCAGAGCTTTTCCTTTTTCACTACTTTCATGACTTGAAACCCTAATGAGACCAGTGCTGTTGCCTTGGGGATGGCCAGGCCCATTGCATTAGCACATAAAATCATTTAGGCCATGTCTCCTGGAATAAAAATATCATTATGGTGAAGCTCTCTGTAAAAATGAACTGAAAGCCCACTGCTGCCAAGAATTTTTTCTGTCAAGACGAAGTATTCCAAGAGGCAGAATAGGTCACACTCACACTGAGCTTAACTGAACTACTATCCTACTTTCTTTGCTGTAGCTTATATATTATATATATTATATATGTGTACCATTAATGCATGTTACTAATTTGGCGTCTTTCCTGGAGTTTTTGTGCTTTCTCGTCTTTTAGGTTTCTTTGGATCATGGTTGCGGACTGCCTGGTTATGGATCGCAAGCTTCCATGGACCATGGCTGCAGACCTCATGTTGCTGTGGTCTAGACCTGCTCTATGTGAAAAGTGCCCTGAGATAACTCGGTGCTATAGGCTATAAATAAAATTGATCTGATTTGAATTGACTTGGGCCAATCACTAGTGTATTTGCATTACACAATATATAACATTACTTAATTAGAAATTAGAAAGATAAGTAGTGAGAGGGTTGATTCAAACTGCAATTTCTAGTATATGTTCTGATCAAGAAGAAACAACAAAGCAAAAATGTGAATCTTAATTATAAAAACAAGAGTTTGAGAAAAGCAGAGTGGCACTCAACTTAATTCTGATGTTCCTCTGGATATTTACAACCAAAAGTTATTTTAACAAAAGTGAGAGTCTGGAGTCTTTGTGAGAAAGCCTCATTCTGCAGTCAGGAATCCTGTTTAAACTGGCCATTTTTACACTGTACAGTAATTGTTGCAATCATTAATCTGATCACAGTTTGTTTGGTTAATTTGGACCACAATATTTGTGTTCAGATTCCTTATTGCAACGTTTTACCAATCTGTCATACACCACAACCTTGACCAGGATACAATTAATTGTATTTGGGGATCAAATCTCTGTTCACTTGACCTCACCGTAAAGGAGGTCTAGCTCACCCAGACTACGCTTTTATCACAACCACATCAGAGAACTACAAAGCATCAAGGCTCGACAAACATTCAGCACTCGATATCTGAGTCATCTGTGCCTCTGCTGTTGCAGGATTGTGACTGAAGGTGAGAGGTTAGAGCACATCACACTGATTCGAACATCCTCCCTGCTTGTGGCATTGTGTAGATATCTCCTGATGAATTTATATTTCATATACAGTATCTACTCAGGAGAAACAGGGTTTTTAGAAGTTTTTTTCATGCCATCTGCAAGTTTATTGAAAGAACATGTTAGGTGGTGGAGGAGTGGAGAAGAGCAGAACAGGGTCAAAGATGAACCAAAGGTTAAATATAGATTGTTGATGGGTGAAAAGTGTAAGGACTCTTCAAAATGAACCCAAGAAGTGAGACTAAGGTTAGGAACATCTCCAAGAATTGCAGATTCATCTTCTCCCTTGTGTTTCATGTAATAAGAACAAGAAGGCAAGGAAACAGACAAAAAGTTTGAGGAGATGAATGTAAGAACAAAGATACACCTATACACTGTAGGTGAGAACGAAGTGGGATCTTTGTTTCTGAACCTAGAATACTTTTGAATCCTGCCTGCAGCCAGCTATGCCAACTGAGACTCCAAACCCACTCTCTTCAACTTCAAATGTATTAATTAGCACTACATCCATCTTATAAACCAAATATTGTAATATCCTGTTTGTAGTCTCAAAAAAAGTGCTTTTAAATGTCTTAAACCCTTGCAAAGTGTGCTTGTTTGTGTTGATTAATCCCCTATAAACAAACCTGAAAAAAGACAAAACCTTTCACCAACTGACTTTCATTTTTCAAAGTTCATTCTATATTCTGGGATACAGGCTTCACATCTTTTCCACTGCTGAATTCATTCCCTCTTTGTTAAACTGCAGACCTGCAACCAACATTACCGATTCACCAGAATTATCTGCAACGGCACAAAACATGATAATTTATGTAAGTACTTGTTTGTGTGTTTGTGAGTGGAGGAGGAGGGGAGCATATCAGGTAGCGCTCGTGTTTGTGCGTAAATCATGTCTAACCATATGCTGCCTTCCTCTGCAGCGCGCCCGTAGCTGAAATTGATCGTCGACCATCTCCTGCTCACAACGGCGTGGGCAGAGGGGAGCAAGGTCACAGCCAAGGACTTGCCACAATCAGTGATGGGCTGTGGGGGGGGGGGGGCTTATGTGTCACGGCACAGCTGTTACGCTACATACTCTGAGTCACAAGCACATCTTTGCTGCTGCAAAACATCACCTTAATTACCTTAATGCCACACTCTCTTCCCCACAGTCTCTTCCCGTCTGGGTGAATTCTGTGCTGAATGCCTTAATCTCAGCCTAATCTCCACCATCGTCACATACTGGTTTGGGAGTAAAGTTATAGCTATGCCTTTCTTATCTGTTTTTATTTCCTGTCAGGTTTAAGTGTTTTATGGTTCAGCAGTTCAGAGGAAGGGAGGTTTGTCTGGTGATAGACAACATGGCTGTGGGTGGTTGTTGCGCTGGGTGCTCGTCATGCTGAACCAAGCCCGGAGCAGGTGAAGGGATGATTTCATGTCTGTGCTATCTAGAAGGACCGTCTCAGCTGCCAATGCATAGATAAGCAAGGAGGAGGCAGCTGCTGCCGCCGGGCAGCTGTGTGACTGTTTCTGAACCATGAGCTGCAGGCAGCTCAACAGGCTGGTTGTGCATCATTCCAAAACGACTAACAAGTTGAGCCACAATCCTCAGCACTGCTTACTATCAATTATAGAAGTCTTGTACTCTCTAAGCTATAGGTCTCTAAGCTATAGGTGCTGTACATATGTGTGTGTGTTCAATGCTCCAGGGCATCCATCACACAAGTATCTCCCTCATTTGATGTTTTGATGATGGTGTTGGAGAGGGCTGTCTAACATCAAAACCTTCCCTTAGGTGTTCAATTTGAGATCTGGTCATAATGAAGGACATAATATGATTCACATATTTTTCATATTTATCAAGCCATTCAGTGAGCCCTTGGACCCTGTGTGAATCTGTATCTGTATCTGTATTTCTTGTGTTCCTCAATTTATTACGTTTATTTTGAATTGGAACGGGAGAATAGCATCAGAAATCATAAGCAGACTGCCTTGACTTTCTAATACCTGTAATGTTAACAAAATAACTCCTACGCACATAATGAGTAATTTTGATACTTGAAATATTTTGCTGATAATTTTGTAATGTACTCTTTCATAAAAATTTTGAATCAGACTGAACTATTACTTGTAATGTATTTTATTGTGGTATTGCTATTGCTATGTTTACACAATTGAGGGATCTGAATACTTCTTCCATCACCACCACTAAGATTTTCTTTTGTAGTCACACTGAATAGTAGACCGCCTGTGTTATGATAATATATAATATTATAATAACCTGTAGTGAACTTTCAAAACTAGTAATACTTTACTTAACAGTAAGTAACACTGCTACTTGACTATTAACTTGACAAACTGAGGCTAAGGCAGAAATGAAAGATGTTCTTGATGTGCTCTGGCTGTGTTACAGCAGAGTGTTTGCTGCAGTGTGCTGCAGGGACAGTTGGCAGGCAGGTGGGGGCAAAAACAGGGGCCACCTGGAGGAGGATGGTGAATCAGGATGTTGTTTAGACAGTTTGGGGACTGTTCAAGGCTGCTGTGGTGTGATGTGACATTAATGCCAGACAATCACAAATGTCAAGTGCCAGCTGTCGACACATGGAGGGGCTGAATAATTTTCATTCCTTTAAACAGACACAAATCTTATCTCTGTAAGAGGCACAACTCCATGTCTCTGCAAAAGAATGAACAGTTTGCTGTCACTTTTTTGAATTATTTATCTATTGAATAATCTTGAGTCATAAGACTTAGACTTAGACCTATACTTATATAAATAAAGCTTAAAAACATTTAATTTTTTCAAATAGAGCAATTTGCTGAAGGTCTTTGAAAGCACCAGGCTTTAGGTAGACAAAGCAAACAGTGTGGATTTGTGGGGGGATATTTTGAAAATGCTACGTGAGGTTTCACAATTAGTAGTTTTGACATGAGTGTCCAAGAAACGAACTAACGGAAATGTTAGGTCTGCTCATACTGAAATCTCTGCATAAGGAGGATGAGATGCATTGTAGGTCATCATGCTTCGCCAGCAGGGGTCATCATCTGCTCCATGCCTACACTAGAGCATGTGGGTATCACACAGTGGGAATGCTTTAGTAGCATAAGGTCTGTCAACTAGATAGTAATTATTTTGGAATTGTCATTATTTCTATGAAAATGAATGATAGTCTTTCCAAATATGACAGTGATATACTGAAGACTGGGGTGTTTTAGTAATGGAGGACCTCTTTCTGCTGATTAACATGGTCAGTCCATGACAAAAATGTAGATATGTTTATAACTTACAAGCTGCTTGCTCATATACCACAGTCATAGTGCTTACTGCATTTACACTCATAGTTTTATAAGATTGGTAGAGGTAATGTGGCTTCAATCTGCACAAAAAACACAAACTGGCTCACAGTAAATGACTGGGGGCCAGGCACTGATTCCCCTCTGGGATCAAGGGTTGGAGAAGTGGGCTTACATCACACAGATGGCATAAAGGGCTTCCCCACTCTGAACAGAGGGTCATGCCTATGGAGGCTTCAGCTGGGGGCAGTGTAAGGAGAGGATGGAAGCACCTGCAGCCTGAATGCGGGAACCAGCTCTTAAACCTCTCAGAAGCAGTGGGTCACCACGGGAACAGCGGCAGGCCATGATTGGCCTTGTCTAACCCTGCTGTGCCCAAGGAGGAACTCTGTCAATCGTTAGATGACACACACACACTGCAGACAGAGAGGCATTGTGAAGTGGGACAAAAGTCCTGTGACTGCAGGAAATGTGAAAAATGGCACAAAAAATGTTCAAATTTAGTAGCTTTTGGATCTCAGTTTTACAAAATAACTGCTTTCCAGTTACTTTGGTTACTCTTCCTCTCTTTCTGTAAACCCCCATCTGCACCACCCTGCACCAGACCCCCGCTGTGGCTTAAACAATTAGGCTATGTGAGACCCACACTAACGACTCTCCCTTGTCTTTTAAGATAACTACAGGAGGAGGGGCAGCAGTGGGTGACATCTTGTTAGGGGGGGAATCCTGTGGTCACACACTTGTGTATTACCCCAGCCAGAGGATACCTTGTTATTACCCTACATAAAGAGTTTGTGTGTGTGTGTGTGTGTGTGTGTGTGTGTGTGTGTGTGTGTGTGTGTGTGTGTGTGTGTGTGTATGTTTGTGTGTGTGTTTAGATTGCCCCAGGTGAGGTGTGTGCTAATACCACTGATGCTTGTGAGAAGTGCTGCTTTTCTCAGCTTCACGATGAGCCCCAGTAGCTCTTGTCACGCGTCAGATGTCACCCTTTTCTCCCACTTTCAGGCCAACGTAAAGTAAGCTGTAAATCAAATGCTTTCATCACAAATCAGTCATCACCTCTTTTAGGAGCAAATGATTCACACCAAATATAAAAACAAAACTTTTCCCGGCAGCAAAGTGAGGTCATGCCCATGTTAATGAAGTTAGATCTGAAAACAGTGTTTACACATGAGCTGTTCCTCACCCACATCATTGTTTTAGATCATCTGTTAAAAAAAAAATAAAAATATACATATGGAAATTACTGAAAATAATTAGGTCTCTTCAAGATGGCATGTGCAAGCCTCTGGAGTTAGATCATGTGACATTCATACCTGTTGTTCTGTCCCAAACTAAGTAAATATATGGTTAAGTAAATAAATGGTTTTGGAGTTTTAGAGAGTATCTGTTTTTGCTGGTAAAAAGCATTGTGGATGGTGTGAACAGAAGGCCAAAACGTTAAAAAAAAAATTCAAAAATTTCAAATTTGTATGTAATAATGTGGACATGGCCTGGAGGACCTAAAAAACTGATAGAGGAGAGGAGTAAGATATCACACTAACTAAGAACCATCATGGTGCTATAGAGGTGAAGGATAGACATGAAAAGCCTTAAGGATTGTGTCTCCCTTCAAAATGTTGTGGAGAAATGGCTGTTGTTCCAATACCCTATGTAGTGTAAGGGCTGGATTATCTATTGGGTGAGTGCCTGGGCGCACCAGCCAATTTGCCATGCTGGGGGGCAACAACGTGAAAAAAAAAAGTAAATAGAAGACATTTTTCATTTTTGTTGTCAGAAACACCAAATACAATATTTATAAAGCATTTGATTTAGCTTTTATTTATTATTATTCTTATTAATATGCAGTTTTGGGGGGGAGCTGCCACTGCTTTGTGTCTTTCAGCACTGTGGAGGCGTGGAGAGTGGTAGGGAGAGAGACAGAGAGGCTGTGTTCAGACCAAAATCGGAAGTCCATCACTACAGTGTGGTGGTGGGGGCATGTTGTTTGAGGTACCAGATTAGTGCAATTACGGATTTATTAGAAGGATATGGAATGGGGGGGCTGCATTTTTTCATACAATAACAGTAGTACACTACAATTTGTTGTTGATAGAAAATATGTTCAAAGACCATTTTACTAATCCACCCTGCTGTGTGGAACAGGTACAGCCTTGTATTCCTAAAAATACAAAAGTACATTTGATTTGTACTGCACGTTTAACTGGAGGAAATTTGTGCACATCCAAATCTTTATCTCTTCAAGACAGGTGCTGAAGTGTGATATGGCTGCAGAGGGGCTTGGGGTAGTTTTAATGTAAAGCTGGGTATCATCAGTATAGCAATGAAAAGACATCCCATGTCTGCTGATGACACATCCAAGGGGGAGTATGTAGAGAGCAAACAGGATGGACTCTGTTTGTGGACTCTGTTCTGAAGCACTGAGTAAGGCATTTTGCTGGCATCTGGGATTTTTGCAGCCAGAAGTGATGAAAAGTGACCATATTTGCACGAGAGGGTTGAACTGATCTTAACACTAGAAGATAGCCTGGTTAGCATGTTGCAATCACAGTCTATGGTTAACTGTCATAATGCTAATTTTTGCTAGCAAAAAATGGGTTAAGACCATTAAAACAAAATATACTTCAGACAAACTGTACATCTGACTCCTTAAAGTGATCAAAATGTTGTAACTTTGATTAACTGAAAACATACTGAAATAGTGACACTACGGCTACGCCTACACTCTGTGAATCTGGAGTTGGGCTATGTTTACTCTACCTGATCAACCACCGTTGTCACCATGGTAAGGACTTGTCAATCACAATGTAGCCAGGCCCTAAGGCATACTGTGCTTTATCACCAAATTTAAATGAAATGAGACCAAAATTTACAAAATGAACATCATGCTGTAGCAATTGTAACAGGGCAGATAAGCTAGCATTGATCACTGCCTGCTGGACAGCTCTTACAAACAAAAGCTACATCACAACCTTACTTAAAAATTAACAGGTTAGTTACTGATTATTAAGTAACCAAAACTGACATCCGTCGTGCTGAACGAAAACCTGACTGAAATTTTTGTTATGATGAGATCACTGTTTGTTTCCAGTTTTCAACTACAAGTTCCCAAAAAGTAGTTTTTTATTATTTAGTTTTTATTTTAACCCAAACATGATCTTTCCCTAAAGCTAAAGTTGTTTTCGCATCTAAACCTCCTGTGTTCACATCATAAAACCTATTAATTTTTCCAACAGCGATTTGTTAGACTTTAAGAACAAATTATGTCACCCTGTCAACAGGGAGGACGTCAGGTCAGAAAATGCTTCTTTGTATAGTTCTGGAGAGCAATGTTTTTTTGTTAATTTGGAAGACTTGTTAGCTAGTTTCATCCTGTGAACTTGTGCTTTGCAGCCACAGTTTGTCATGAAAGAACCAAAAAAGCCTGCGCAGGAAGCCAGACTATAAACCACTGCAATGACAAACAGATCTCAAGACCAGCAGCCCAGATCTCTGACCTGAGGACCCAGTAGGATCCTGTCTTTGTTTTGTTTGGCATAAATCAACAAGAGCACTGGGCCCACAAGAAAAAAAACTCCTTAATGCTCATCCTCATCTTTAGGTGTGAAATCAGCCAAGTGACAAGTGTGCCTAAATTTTGATGACCCTGGGTCAGCATGAGGTCACAGCTCTGTGTTTACAGATGAGGTGACAGCACACACCTCCACTCCTTTGAAATGTGACAAGGTGAGAGGAATGACAAGATAATCTCCGATTTACGAGTTACAGTAGCTTTTAGGGGAAACAGCCCAGCAAGGAGCTCTGCAGTCTGCCCTCTGACAATACACATGCTAAAAGTTAAAGCAGCCATTTTAAGTTGCATGCATGATAAGCACTGATAAATGTGCTGACTGCACTATTGGAGTGCTCTGGCTGCAAATTTTAAGAATAACAAATAAATACATAAATTCAAAGAAGAAAAAAAACATATATGCTGGTTTTCTGAGTATATCAAAATTACTTGTATTTTGAGCCTCATGGTGACTAACTAAACATACTGTGGATACATCTAATTTGGACAGCAGTTACAAAAACTGCAATGTGTAAATTGAATGTTATTTAACCGGACATATTGACTGAGTGCACTTTTTGTTTACAGCAGTGGCGTGAGGAAGCCATTGCAGGGAGAGAGAAGGAAGCTGACCAGCCCAAACAGCCACTGAAAGCCCTGCAGCATTAATCATTGGGACACTTCACTGGTGCAGTAGTAGATTATCTGCCTTGCTCAGGGGCACTTTGATGGTAGTTGAGGTGAGAGGAAGACGTGCTTCTCATTAATTCACCTCCAAGATATTCACTGCTCACCTGGGGATTCAAATTATGTGGTCACCAGTTCTCTAACCATTAGCTGAGCTAGCTACAGTTCACATTACCTTAGTCTGAGCAAACAACAATTAACAACAAAAAGGCAAGCATACACATGCCACTGTCAGCAGCCTCCAAAGGAAACTCAGAAACATTAATTCACTGTCTTTTCACCCACACAGAAAAAATGACATCAACTCCCCTGCTATTACTAATGGCAATTCCTTGACTAAAATAATAAAATAACCTGACAACAGGAAGATGGTTAATAAAGGTTACAGGCTACACTTAAGGATGTACAGTGGAGATATTAGGGACTTCTTCTGGAGTTCTTTTTGCACTAAACACATATCCCTCTAACACTTGTGTGCTTTGTTTTTATCTGTATCTACTTTAAAAGGGGGTCAATGAGGACTTTTACCTGGATTCACCTCAATACTATTCCTCATGAAAAGAGTAAATGTTCCTCACTTTTTAGACATGTCTGTGTGAGGCTACTGCTAAAGGTTGACCATTAACTAATCCCACAAACATTTGAAATTTAATTTGAAACTACTAACTCCAGCTGAATTTACACTTTGACAGTTATATGTGCATCTGAGTAACAACTAGATTATGTGAAGAAAGAAAGAACATTTTATGTACAGTAAAAGGGACTATTTTGTTCTCTTCTTGTAGAATCTGTGTTACAGCCAGAGTGACTCCTCCTTCCTGAGCCTGCCTCTTCCCCTCCCCCATTCTGTGTAAAAACAAATCTCCTTTTCTGCTCTGAGCCTGCAACTATTGAGTCAACAAATGTCACTGCAGCTAGGCAGTGGCTGCTGGGAAAGCCTGAACTGCAGCTAAAGGCAGATTATTTTCAGACAAGACCCACCTGTTAGTTAAGTAAAGCAGGAATTAAATACAGTCAGTACAGTCAGTGGAAGTTGTATGTTGGTTAATGCTGTGGCTTTTCAAAAATACAACTGTTAACAAATAGTAACACATGTTTTTGAGAAAAGTTTCATTGATGCTAAATTAAATTAGTCCACATAAAATCACAAAAACATTGACAGCATACAGATATAAAAGCACTGACTAAACCATTAGTCTAGACAAAAAAAAAATGTAATTAAAAAATCAATTCAAGTAATCAAAATATCAGATAACTTAAACAAATGCATGTACAGATGTCATCACACTAAATTAGTTGAAACATCACAGCAGGTGGCATTATTTCTAGTGTGTTGTTTTTGCACAATTTGCAAACTGAACTTCAGACTTTTAACTCTTCTAAATACCATAGCTGCTGACACTCACTGAAAAAAACCACAGCTGAGATACTGGTACTTTCCAACATATTTTTACTCATGCAGCAATCTTACTGAAGACTGAATTTGTTTTTTCAATCACACTCAGCCCCTTTCTCTCTCACACTGCTCTCTCTATCTCTTTCAAGCCCACGTGGCCAGTGTCAACAGGAGGTGGTCTTGGCAGACACATGAAGCAAAGTATGCTGCCTGTATGCAGGCTGGAGAGTTGTCTTGCTACTCTAAAAATGAGCCAGCCAGCACAGGCGTGCCAAAATAAGACACAGCCGTTGGAAATGAGTGCATTGCTTAACTGGTTCGGACTTCAAACTGTCCACAACTGATTGTTGCTGTAATGCTCTCAAAAATGAGTGCTATTACCACACCAAGGAGGAACTTGTGTAAACTATGACAGAGAAAGAAAGAAAATGAAAGAAGGAAGCCAAGATAGACAGAGTGAAAGGGAGGGAAAAACCCACTCAGCTTCCTGTCTGAGTAAGAAAGGGGGTGGAGGCATGCTCTACTCAGACGGTTGAAACCGGTGCAATATTCAACAAAAAGTGCACTTGGGGTGGAGACCAGTTCTGAATCCACTCCAGTGCTTCAGGGCAGCCATCATAGTGTTCACTATTGTGTGCGGCTGAGGGAAGAAGAAAAAGAGAGGAGGGAGCAGAGGGGGGAAAAGAAAACCTCTCCCTTTGTGTGGGAAGGACTGAGCAGGAAAGTGATTTGTGATTATTTGAGTTTGCCAGCAAAGCAAGGCTCTTCCCCCTGAGCTGCATGCACATTTTGTCCACTCTGCATGCCTCTGCTGCCTTACACCAGAGGCACATATGAGTGTGCTTCTCAGGCCGGCAAACAGCGACACCCGGGCTTCTCCTGATGATGAGAGCCGACGTCAGACTGGTTTCCATGAATATTGATGTGGAGGATAGTCTGTTTCATAGAAGAACAGAAGGAGGCAAGATGGCTGCCCTTTAGGATTTGTTAAAGAGGAGATCCAGACGGTTTGTTGGAATTTCTACAAAGTGGAGGGACGCAAAAGGAGGTAAGAATTTGCTGAGAGGCTTAATACTCTTGCTTACCATTTTCCCCTTTAACCTCGGGTGTATTTTTTGTGCTTTTTGTAACAGGCGAGGTACAGCTAATGTCCCCCACCGTAAAAGCAAGAGCCAACATAATAAGGAGGGGATATTAGATAAAGCTACTCCAACATGGCTGACGATTTTCTTTCTTTTTTTTTTTGCCAGCTTAAACTGAGAGACACCTTTTGTGTTTTCTTGTGAGTTCTGTGTTCACTCAACATTCTTGCTGCTTTTGAATGCATCATGGAAAATGGTGTACTTAGACTGCTTGTTCAGTAGTTTTTCTTTAAGCATAATTCAAATGCCTGTATAATGCTCTCTTTCTATCTCAACATTTCAACCTTGCATTTTTTGGTAGGCAGTTATTACTAAAGGTGTGTTTGAATGTGTGTTATTTGTGAGTTGTTGTGTGAGTGGGAACACATTTTTAACATTTATGTGTAATTAACAACTATTACTGAATGACGTTATATTTCATGAAATATGTAAAATGCAGGCAGAGTTGCCCAGTGTAGCCTCTCATTTGCATATCCCTGGCTGTGTATGTGTTTGTTTGTGCTGTTCAGTATGAAGGAGAGTAAAAGTCCAACCTGGACGGGTCTAGCAGTAAGTGCACAGTGTCTGCAGAGCAGTAGAGCTGGAATAGCTTCTGGCTTTGTGTATCTCTGTGAATCAGCTTTCATTGCTTTCACCACTGAATGACAAGCAGACACAAAGGCAAATCCCAAGGAGAATCAAAAGAGTAGAGAATTGTGGTGGCAGAGTGTAGTGAAGGCAGACAAGGTCAGAAAGCTCTGGAGGAAATGAAACTCTATCCTACCGCACCATTAACTGGAGGAACAAGAATGGTAATTCTGGAGCAGTTTTTTTTTTTAAACTCGAGGCTAAACAAGGGATTGTTGCCAAAGAACAGCAACAAACGTTTCATTTCTTGAGGAAAAGTTATCCAAAGTTTAACTACTAGTTACATGATAGGAATGTGTATTTTTTATGCACTACAAGCAGTTAAAGGTCACAATAATCAGACTGGTGTGTTCTGTTGAAAACAGAGCAATTGACAAATAGATTACTGACAACACAAAGAGTGATGCGTGCCTGTGTTTTTCTATGTGTGTCTGTGTGTGATCTGTAATCATTTTGAAAGGAATTGGTATAGAATAACAGCATGGTGACCTAATACTTTCACAGATAGGGAAACAAAGAACGATAATGGAGTGATAGCAGTGAGATAATCACATAGTTAAGGGTTTTTGTGTTAGTATGCACATATTTTAGAAATACATTAGGTAATACATGATAACAACATGTAAATTTAGATTTGTAATAGGACAGTTGGTGTTATTTCAATTAGCAAATAGCTAATTGGATGTTAGGTTTTTTTCCTGAATTCATTAAGTGCTACTTTAACATCTGAATGGCCCATTAGAATATAACAGATCTCCCTCAGGTTTGTGTATTGGACTTGTGTATTCTACTGACTACAGTCGTAATGTCGCCACAATATGGCCTCAGGTAAAAAGCCAAGTAATGCATGCCTGCAAGGTGGAGAATAATGACTGACCCTTAACAGGGCATTGTAACTAAACACTGTAGGCTGCCTGTATAATGCTAATGTAGGAACATTGCGAGAATTCAGTTTAGCTTTAAAATAACCTTAAAGTTATAGTTTTTCTAAGGATTCAAGTGAAGACTGATAAAAGTGACATTTACAGAGTAGAGAGTGTGGATAAAAAAGGGCTGTAGGAAAGATGTATGGGCAGTGAAGTTAAAATAAAGTCAGTTGCTTGTCAACTGACTGGAAGACAATCAACTAGCTCTTATGTGAATAACTAATGACAGACAAAGGGGAACACTACTCTCTAACAGCCAAACATTCTCATTCCTCTTTTGCGTTTGTTTTAAAGTTTTTTTTTGTTTACATGCTGCATTTCTGCGGTCGCCTCTGCAGAGCCTGTAGCCTTCATGCTACACGCTCTCTTCTCAAAAATATTCTTTGCTCATAGCGGAAAAGGATCCCATTTTTATTCCTGGTGAGCTGTCAGAAAACTTTGGAAACAACAATGGTGGTGTACCCTTCTGATGCAATGGCGTAGCTGTGTTTTGATATGGCAAGCATGGTCTATGACTGTGTAGTGTCAACACAAGTATTTAAGTGGGGGTGCTCTCCATAGTATTCATCAAGTATGCTGTGACTGCATGAGATCAGGTGCTGATCCATGCTTTGGTGTGTGTGTGTGTATGTACATGTATATTTTTGCGGTGATCCCACTGATTCATTCATAATGTTGAGACATTGAAGATAAATATAATATTACATCATACCTAACCCTTGTAAAATATGTTTTTTAGACAGCTCAAAGTAGCCAACAAGGAGCTGATAGTGTATCTTTTGTATCCAGTGGACTATTTTTGATTTCTTGATTTATTTTTAATTATTCCCTAAGTGCATTAAACATCAGATTCAACATTGAATCTGCTGCATTATTTGATCTGTTCAGTCTGGATGAGCTGCACTTGCTTGCTAATGAAACATTATTACAGTTTGGACATGCAATTTGTGTTCTTTTTGTGTTTAGTTGAACTGTACACAGGATTTACAAAAGCTAATCCTGACATGGATATTAACTCACTATGAAAACTGTAAAATAAAAAAATATAAACACACAGTCCTGCTCGAAGTGTTTTCATGAGCCTCTGCATGGCTGCTGTTACATCAGCAGCTGAAAAGGCACCAGAGCATTAATGGGCCTACAGGGGGCTGAATGGGGGAAGGGCCAAATAGATCAATCACATTTACATAGCCTCTCTCATCTATCCACACCTACAGATAAAGCCATGCGGTTGGGTTACTCCTTCGTCATGGCTGTAAGTCCCCTTTATGTCACTCCCAGGGCAAAGACAATATCACCTTTGGGAAGAATGTCCAGTTGCCATAGCGTTCCACAACAATGCTGTCCACTTACAATACCCAAGCCTTTACCCAAGCCCTCACCTCTGACCCTGCTCTGTTCAAGCCCACGCATCATATTTCCACCCAAGGGGTGTTTCACAAATGACACAGAGAAACAGGCCCAGTGGCAGGTTAGACATTTTAGATTTTACTACCTGCTGGCTAGCTGGCTGGTTGGTGATAGCATGACTGCTTTCCTGAGACAAAATGGCGAAATACTGAGTGTTGTATTGATTTCTTCAATATTGATTTTCCTCTTGTCTGCTATTGGGGGTTGTTTTGCTACAGAGAGAAAGAAAGAGAAAAGCAGCAAAACACAATCAGGTGCAATGGAATTTTAGTGACATAATATAGTCCATTATTTGCACACTTTTCAAATATTTCAGGCACATTGACCATTAATCTACTGATTAAGTTCTTTGTGTGAAAATCTTGATTAGAGAAAAGCTGCAGACTATAAGCACAAAACAGCAAAATGTGTACTTGCTGAATATGTTTGAAAAAGGACTGGCCTCAAAACATCTCTTAAATTGTGATTTACTTGGACTTTTCTATGCGTGGACCTAAACATATTGCATAACATTATGGTTTAAAGATAATCATATGTGTATCTTATTTCATAATTAACAGAAAGAATGAGTCTAATTTACAAAGCATGTCAATATGTTATCAATAATTATCAAACCAGATCTATTTCAAACCCCAACGACAATCTTGGTTTTCTGTTTCATATAGGCCATACCTTGTTAAAGATACTCAGGGGGTGTTATGGCCTGAGTGTGGTTTATTGGTCATCACTGGAATTATGTAATAGTAGTAACATTTTTATGAGTCTGACATACAAAAATTTTATCAGTAATTGCCACACCAGATACACTATGAATTCCAAATATGACTCATGGCCTTCTTTTTCCTCGATGATGTGCGTTGTTAGCAGGGCTGAAGCGTAATTATGGAGTGAGAGTGATAAGGCTCTGTTTGAGTGGCACAGGGCCGGAGGGAGTGTTCCTGGCCCTGCAAGCATGTATCGATGTCAGGGTTTACCTCAGGGGTGAGACAGCGAGGGCAGCAACTCAAAAGCTTCCTCCACGTGAGCACTTGCACATGGCCGCTCTGTTTACAAACACTATCCTGGCATTCCACAGAGAGAGAGGCAAGTGAGATGTTACGTAAGCACCCCAAAGCGAATAGCATCTCTTCCCGCCTCTCGCCGGTCCGCCCCTCCTACGCTTGGACAATTTTCTTGAATGCTCTTTTCGCCGCTTCCGCTACCTGAAGTTAAGTGAATAAAAAAAAGAAATTAAGAGCCACAGCCACAACAGCGTCTGTGCTCGAGAACGTGGCCATGCTGAGCAGGCCTTTTTTATGTTGATGCCACTCTGATAGCACATAGCTCCTAAGCAGCTGAAGGCCTTAACAGTGCTAGGTGATGAGATGAAAGTGATTGTATCTTTTCTGTCACGTCAGATGATTGCATCAACTCACGTGAGACTTCCAGCTTTGCAACATTAAAACAAACTTTCAGTATTTGCAAAGTCTCACAAATAATGCTACCATGCAAACTCAACCCATATAAAACAGACATTGGTAAAAGCACATCCACAGTGGTACTTTCCATTGAGTAACACTGTGTCACTGTGGTGGATCCAGTTGGAGAAAGTGCTCATGCAAATATAAATTCTATGAATTAGTTAATATGATGACAACACTTAAAATAGACCTTGGTGAACCTTTTCCATTTCTAGAAGTGAAAACCCTCTTTTCTCAATGTATGATTGAATAAGTGTGTGTTCTCTTAAAAGGAACACTAAATGTCAGATCTGTTTATCTTTCTACAAGATGAACATATGCAGACAAAAAATTTTGGTGTTGCCAAACACCAACATAAGCATAACAACATGCGGAGAGGTAAACTTGTACACAGGCCATCAAGACTATAATGTCAAAATGTATAGAGGTCATTCCATTCCAGTTAAATCAAAGCAGTGGACACGAGGAGGCTTTTCAAGTCTAATCCTAAGAGGTTCACTGGAAAAAAAAGTTTCAAAAGGAGGATGGCAGCCTTTTTTTTAACATGACCTGTCATAATTTATCTTCTGATAAAAGAATTGGTAAATTTAGATCAAAATCTGAAAAGGAATTTCCATAGCTAATGCCCCTGTCACATGATCTGCAAAGCTCCGTCATGATAGCACAATCTCAAAGGGGTCCATGGTTATCTAAACAACTGCTTCTGATGGCTGTTTGCCCTCTTCTAAAATGGCTGTCAGATATGGACGGTTTTGCTGTTAAGAGCTGTCATTGAAAAGGTTAGGCCCCATGGCCCCCTGTTGTCTACACAAGGAGCACAAAGACAGACAGCTGGTCCTGAATGTCATTTAGAAGCGTAACCCTACCAAAGGCTTTGAATGACATCACTAACTACTTCTGTGGGCTTCAAGTGGCTCAAGCTCAATATTAGGTTTCCTAAGTGGAATGTACTAGTCCAGCAGCTGGTGTCTTTCCGAACTGAGCCGAGCGATGACAATTGCACTGGTTTACGTCCATATATGTATTTATATTTGGAAATTTTAAGTCTGATTTTAGCACTGGCTCAGGAATGGATAGAAACTCCTGGATTAAATAATATGCAATTATACCAGCTTCCTTACTAAAATGACCTCTTACACATCTAATCTTCCAGATGTAGTAGGTACGAATGCAGTTTACTGTGCAGTAGAACCAAGCGACATGGCAGAACATGATTGATGACTCCTGAAGCTCTGCCATGTCGGACATATTTTGTCCTAGTGAATGCTAAAACAATAGAGAGGCCATGTTCAAGAACTAACATAAATTATTGTTAAAAATCTCTTTACTTCCTCATGAATTGCTGAGGTGTGAGATATGGAGTTAGAGTCTATTCTTAAACTGAGGCCATGAATCATAGAAAAAAATATCCCTTCACTCAGAGGGATTTGTGATTTCTATTCAATGAGTCACGTGCCTCCCACTCAGTGGAGGGAAAGAAGGAGCTTAGCAACAGTGGCTTAGGTCAGGCTGCTTAGAAGCCAATGAGGGAAAGAATATCAGCACATTCACTTGCCAGACGACAAAAGAGCACATCGAAAAAAATTCTTATTCAAAGTTATTCTGGGCAGTATAGCATATTTTTGACATTATGTTTGAGGAGGAAGAATATGAAAAGATACTGGATGCCTTGGTTTTGTGTATGATAAGCCACTATCCTTTTCTAGTGGTTTAGCTCAGCCCTATTGGACGCTACCCTGGTATTTAGTCCATTTAGAATTCCTTCACTGCCATGTTGTGTGCCATGTTTTAATTTCCCTCCTATAATAATGTTTCCCTTTGCTCTGTTTACTGTTCACCTCCGCTTCCTGTTTAATTGGAAGCTGGTTTGGATTTGGATCCTGCAAACAGAGAGGAAATATTTGCTAAATAAATGTGCCTGTGAGCTAATCACATGCCAAGACTTGCAGGCTAGAGGTCAAATTGAAGAAACATGGGAATCAGAGTTTGTTCATCACTTGGCTTTGTGTATGAGTTTCCCCATCTCATGCCAGATTACAGTGGTTGGGAAAAGGAATGAGGAGTCAGTATAAAGTATCCTTTCTCCTCTTATTGTTCTAATTTAAATCAACTACAGTATCTCTCTTAGTCAGCCTCTAAAAATAAAAGCCACAGATGACAACAGAGCAACTGACATTTCAAATTGTGCAAAAGTAATTCAGTAATAAGTGATCGACAGAAATGTACCATTTCAGGTTTTACAGTGCAAGTTTAACTGTGCTGATCTACACAAGTGCAAATGTACGTTTCTGAATATGTGGCACTATTGATTTACTGGCAGGATCAATGCATAAAGCACATGTGCACACCACAGCAAAGCAGCCTATTCTGTAGTCAGCCGTGCTGGGGTAATGTTTAGACCAGATGGGCTTTGGAGCGCTCATAAGATGGTCGCCATGGCTACCATGCACTCTGAAAGAAATTAACTTTGCTCTGCACACAGTTCATCAAGTTAGTCAGATATATTGACTGTTGCATAGACAAAGAGTTGGAGGGGCAAAAAGACAGGCAGCTCGGTAGAAAAAATGCAGCACTGTGAGGGGTTGGGGGCAGGTTAGTGGGTTTGTACGCTCAGAAGCCCATTTCTTAATTAGAGTCTCCATGCGATGCCGCTTGAAGGCACAGAAAAAGGTTTAGATTATGTGTGTAAACTTTGCACAGAGGGCTTCTTAGTCATGGTACAGGGTGCTCCCCAGCAAGTCAGGGTTTCTCTTCAGTTTGTGCTGATTAAACAGGAAAAAAATTCAAGACTAACAGGTTTATGCAGTCAGATCTGGGCTAATGTTCAACTGCTGTCTACTATCAGGATCAGCCTCCTCTGGGAAACAGTTCACTCTGACATGAATGGCTCTCAGAAAAGTTACTGTTTCACTGAAATGTTTTTTTATACTGGGAGGAAAAGCTGATCGTTAATAGATATGATCTCTGACACTGTGGCCTGTTACCAGCAGTTCTTTGGGTAGTTTCAGTGTTATTTAATATTTAGATTGCAATACTAAAAAATCTAGTCTTTCATGAAACAATTTAGGAGCATTTCAAGGAAAAAGCTAAAATGCTGAATAGATCAGACTAATTTATGTAGACAAAGTATAAAAGAAGCACATGCCAGCAGGATGTTTTGTATGGTTATGAGTGTTTGCCGTTTTCCCAGAAAACCTGCTAAACAAGTTGTATCAGAACTGTACAGAGGCGGGGTCTATCCCCTGCAACAAAAACTGTTGAGTTGTTATTCATACCTTTGTCATCTTACAAAATTTTGTGACTTCTCGCTTTTGCCGTTAAAATATGACACTCAAACCTCCTTCATTTCACTGACTCATTAAGTTTCACTCAGCCATTCAATACCACAAATCTTAAACCACCACCACAATGTACTAGTTTGTATCAATAACTTAAACTCCCTTATCTAGTTCAGCAACCTCAAAATGAAGACCCTGAAGGATTTGTCCATTATTCCTAAGGATCTACCGTATAACATGAGGCTCTTTTCAAATACAAGCTGTCAGCAGTTCAGCGAGTTCAACCTCGCCCCTTAAAAGTAGCTCTACTAAACCAGTCATGTCCTCGGGTCCTTAATAGGTTTCCACAAATCACAAACTCCTATATTGCTCATGGCTATTTATGGGAAAACATATTTTATGTGTCTTGCCCACTGTTTCCTGAGCTCCACAAAGACAAAGCCTGCTGAACCCAGTACAACATGATCAAACAGTCTGGGATTACTTCTGACATTGATCTTAATTATGACTATGAGCACTTGGATGTGGTTTATCGTTGTGTGCCAGTTATTCTTTCCTGTCTTTTAGTTTATCTCTTTCCCTCTAGGAAGTTATACCCAGTTACCAGGATTTTCCAGATGGATCATTTCAGGTTGTTTTGAGCTAACCATGGAACAATGTAGCTAAGAAGGAGTTGTTTTAGTTATGTATCATCTTGATGGAATGGGGCACAACTAGTACTGAAACCCTTTAACCCTGTAATTCACGTTTAGACTTCTTTTAGTCACCTATCTACAAATCAGCAATCATCTATTCATCTACATGTGGAAGATCAAGATCTTCTCTAAACTAAAACGGTCCTTACACAAAAATGTGCAGGCTTGGATAATAAACATAATAGTGCAGAATTGTACATTCACATTTCCCCAACTTCCTGTTGTACATTTTAAAACTGTAGAAATAATTTAACAATCTTACTTTGAGCAGCAGCCACTGCATACTTAATCCACAGTCCCAAAACCAATACTAATGAGACATTTGTACATTTTGTCTTTCTTGGGTTCCCAACTACTCTATTCTATATCTATTAATGAGAAACATATTTGTCAAATGAAATAATGCTAATAAGCTCTAATTAACTTAATAGAATAATGCTATAGTTAGTTAACAGATGTCAAAACACAATACAAGAAGGCAAAGAGACAAAAAGCTGTGGGAGCACAAAGACTTGCAGTGAGAATCTCCACAACTCGGCCACATCTGTTTGGCATTAGACATAAAGAACAATGTAGATTGTACAGATCCCTTCTTCTTATGGAGGGGGAGGAGGCTCTCTAGGGAAGAAATTACAAACAGAAGTGTATGTCCCCTGTGTTTCTGTGGTAATCTATTAATCTTGTCTACAGATTAAAAGAAGAAAATCAAGATATTGAATAGCATTTCAAAGTATTTGCATACATACATCACTGAAAATCTCCCACACATTGCAAAAGGTTGTGAAAATGACACACATGAATGCTAAATAACATGCATCACTTTTAAGTGTAAGGAGATTTTTATGTTGTATTTAATTGAATGAAAGAGTCCTCTGGTCACCAGGATTCAGTTTCTCAGCAAGCTGATTCTACCTGCAGGGCTGTTTGTGGTCAGCTATCAAGGGAGAGGAAAAAGACAGAAGAGGGAAGAAAAGCAGAATTCTGTTGCTGCAGGCTGTCATGTGACGCAGCCACCGTTACGTCACAATCTAGTGATTAGGCCACAGCTAGCATTAACAGGAAACTGCACTTCTCTACCTGACAGAAAACATAGGCCTGAGGTTGTACAGGGCAAAGTCAGATTTCCTCCTCCTTTGCTGTTATTAATGGAGCCAACATGAGTCACATCAATAACTCAGAACCTCAAGCATCTGCATTCCTGGTAATCTTCACATGTATCTGCATCCTATCATTAACAAATATAAAAGATTGACATGTCATAATGTAAAACAGAAGCTGTATAACGTATGCTTCAAACATGAGCCAGGTGAATCAACTGTTAGTTAGAAACAGCAAAAGGGTTACATCAATAAAAGTTGGTGGCTAAAACAATGCTACACCTAAACATTTCCTTACCTTGCTGTCTTAAATGAATAGTTGGAAATTTTGGGAAATACACATATTTACTTTGTTAGATGAGAAGATTGATACCACTCCCATACCTGTATGGAACTTGCAATACAGCAAGCAATTGGCTAAAGCTAAACTTAGCTTAACATAAAGACTAGAAAAAGGAGGAATCAGTTGTCCAAAGGTGAAAAAATCCGCCTGCCAGTACCTCAAAAGCTCACAAATCAACTTCTTGTATCTCTTTTGTTTTATCTGTACAAAAATCTAAGCGTAAAAACAAAAAGTTGTGGGTTTTTTTGTTGGTTTTTTTTACATTTGGTTAAGTGCCAAACTGTTTCTTGGCCGGATACAGTGACTTCAGTGAGTAGCTTTGAATTCACCCAAGACATGAGAGCAAAGCATTATAAATCATTTTGTCTAAAATAACTCTCTGCGAGAAAGCAAACAAGTGTATGTCCTAAAATGTCAAACTATTTCTTTGAGAGAAAAGAAAAACACAAGTTGATCCACACACACATAAGCTAAGCTAACGCTAAATACATGCACATTTCCAACACTCTTTTCTTCCTTTGTATGTGTATACTGTCTTTAATACCAAACAAATGAAGAAATGGCGATATGGCACAAGGGCTCTGACCTGTGTGTGTGGTCTACAATTATTTAGGTTTGTGTTCAGGATTTCACTTTCATGTTTAATTTGTTTGGTTATTTTCTCTCTCTGTGGAGTGCTATCAGAATGTAGATCCCACATGTTGAAAAGGTTCTTCATGTGAAAGAAGTGCAACAGGATCCAAGCACTCTGAAGAAAATGTTACAATGGCTTGGCTAGCATGTAAATTTGGAGGATTACAGAAATGACTGCAGATACAGGGCCCTTTTGTTTCTTAGCCAGGGTGGAGAGTGTCATATGTTCATACTGCTGGAAAGAAAGAGAGAGAGAAGGCACGAGCAACCATGTGAGGTGCATTGTAAGTGCTGCGTGAGCGTGCCATGTGACATAAATCACAAGTGTGAGGTGCCTGAATGAGAGACTCAGTGAGATGCAGAACATGAATGAACATCTGTCCTATCATGCCTGAGGAGCATTTGACCATCAGTAGCAACACATGCTACTAGCACTTTATATCACATTGTACATTACAACTCGGTTTTTTTAACCGCCCAGACTTTCCAGTCTTTCCAGTCCACCATGTTAACTTTACTCTCAAAACTCCATCAGTGGAGTCAACCCCCACAGCTCATATGCCAGCCATATGTCATGACCTGTCATAATTCAAAATGTTTACATGGATGTCTGAAGGACTAATCAAACACAGCCTTAAATGGACTTAAATCAGGCAAATGTTAATTCATAGTCTTCTTATCTTTGTTGACAGAGCTGTCAACACTTGTGTAGCATATAATAAAAATAAAATTCAGCCTTAAATTCAAAAAACATCTTTGAGAGATTCTGTGCTGCTTTTTAGCCAACATATTTGTTGTTTACATAGTCAGCCGGAATGCCGAGCTGTGCAGGTCATGAGGTTTATGGAGCGGCGAGTCCAGCTCTATATTTATGGGAGGGATTTAAAACACTGTAGAATGCAAGTCATCTGACCTAATTACACTGGTAGGGGTTGCTAAGGATGAGGTTTCACTTAGAGCCCTGCTGTGTGCAGTCTGAAATCTCTAACTCCAGCCTGTTCGCATTCACAGCCATTACAGTATTTCTACTTTTTGACACTAAACATCCATTGCCAAAATTTATACAATGAACAGGGGCTTCATTTTCCTCATTTGTAGCTCTCTTCAATATCTTTATTTATCTGTGTGTTTTGTTGAAATTTCCAGTTATATATCACTATTTAGTGTATGTTACACCATGTTTACTTACTTTGGTAAAAGTTGGGATATGAAATGACAATACAGGCCTCAGAAATAGAAACAGGACTTTGATGTATGGTTAATGAATGGGGAAGCATAATGTGGTTACAGTAGCTACACGATTAGCAAAGCTGCCAAGATTAGGGACTCTGAAAGTTTACACTGTGTTGATGTTAGCCTTGTTGGTAGTGAACTATTAACGCTGACTGACAAACCGGGTTACAAACTGGGTTAATGTTAAGTTAAAGTTATAAAACACAGTTATAGTTATAAAAGTCAGCCAAGTGATACTACATTAAGTATTAGTATTTAACAGACTATTATTACCCAGTTTAGAAGGCATATGGGTTTTAAGTGCTCAGAAAATTTACAGTCTCTGGACTGGATGCATACTCTGTGCTCTTATCTTTTAAACAGGAAAATACGAACAGGCCCATTTCAGCAAAGAAAAGGAAATGTACACTTGAGATTATGGCTTATTCTCGGGACTATTCTGCAAAACAGCGGTGTGGCTTGGCAAGTGTGTGTTTGATTTACAGGGCTGCTCCACACTACCCTCCTACCCCACCCCTCTCATTCTCTCTCTTCAACAGTAGGACTCTTTAGCCTAGCTGCTTAGGTCTCAACCTGAAAGTGCAGAGACCTGAGTCTCCCAGCAGCTGTCGTTAGTGGTGAATGTCACATACGGCTGCCAAGTCACGCCAAATAGACCCCATCTACTATGGCAGTTCTCATATTTCACTGGCTCTCTCTGCGAATAACAAAAACACAGAGTGAGTCCAGTGCATTAAACGTGGGTACACTAGTGTTGTGAAGGTAAAGCATTGTGCTAATTGGACTAAATATCCATGCTAACTAATAATTTGCAGTACATTTTTTGTATTCTATTACGGACAAGTATATGATCTTTGAGCAAATTGACGAACAGAAACAAGTTGTGTACATTTTGCTTAATTTTGTATGCAAGCTATATTAAAAACAAAACACTTACTTGTTAAAATAAGGCTCTACTGTCATGTGCATTAACCGCCAGCCTTAAATGACTCTTGTGCAAACTGTGTCCATTGTTTTACAACACTGATCACACTGTGTCCAAGAGTCCACCCTTGCCCCCAGGCCTCAAAGCACTAAAGCAACTGACCATCTACAAGCCAGCAAATACATAGCTACAGAGGCAATAACTATGGGCAATGACTGTCTAGATTTCTATCACAGCACTTAGCAGCCAGGTTCATAGCTGCACTGGCTAGATGATAGACTGAACAGGAGGGAAGTAGATGAATGGCAGACAGAAGTACAGAGGAACCTGATGTGTAATTACAGGGCAGAGGACTGGAGGTAAGGCTGTGGGAGAGGGAGGGAATCCAAACAACAGCATTTAGAAACAAAGACACTGACTTCTGGAGGGAAAGAAAGCTTCATTGGAAATTCAGTTCAAGCCAAGCAAGTTGAGACATATTAAACTGAAAACAGAGTGCTCATTTCCCTGGTGGACATTCGCTACTAGAAAGAAAACTAAAATAGATCAAAGCGTTATAACTTCCAGCAGGCATCCACACTAAAGCCACTGCAACGCTGTGCCTCTGGTTTAGTTTAATGCTCTACATCCGCAGCAAAAATAGATCTCCTTGTGAATCTAATAAATAATCGAGAGGTTGAAGCCAATACTCCAAATGTCTTAAAGCAAGCACAAAGTTGGACTTACAACATTGCATAATTGCTGCGCATGTGTTTGTATGTTTATACGCGTACGGGCGCGCACACACTCAGCTGGGATCCCTGGCTTTGTTCTGGGTTTGCAAAGATTTTTTTTTTCAGTGTGGGTGCATCCAACTGTGACAAGCTGCTTGGCTCTGTTCGGTCCTTTGTAAAACCTGGAGTGTCCTATAGGAATGGAGCTGCACTGAAAGCAGCTTAGCACCAGTGTCACCTCTTGACTTAGTTACTGATTTACAGACTGCACTAAGGGCCAGACAAAACAAAAGGGTGGTCACACAGGGTCGGGGAAGTTGTATTCACTTGCTTACCTCATTGTTGGCTTTTCAGGGGTCAAATACTATTTATGTAAAAGAGTTCAAAAAGGGTGGGAGCATTAGTTCATGTCTTTTTCTCAAACCAAACTTAAAATTAGCGTAAGGGGTGGGGAATGTACTGCAAAAAGCAAGGTTTTCATTTTCTAATTTGTTAGTTATATACATTTGGAGATAAATTCAGTATATTCTAATGATATAGTACACAATGCATTGTTTTTAGTTGATGTATACACAGAAATTACAAATACAGGAAGGGGAATCCAGATGTAAAATACCATTAAGCAAATTATTGACATATAGACAATGTGTTAATTATTGTCATTTTTCTTGGTCAGTTTACAGGATCCATATAGATCAAGACTGTTAAACCATGCTGCAACTTTTTGCACTACTCTGCACAAAGTTCAATATGAGTGATCATTATCACCTCATTTCACCCTCCCCATCTCTTGCGAATAAGCTTCACAGAAACCAAAGATAATCCAGACAGCACATTATAAAATTAGCAGATCAGATACAGATAAGGACGTCCACACGTCATGTTGTATAAATGAACATGCCTTCTGGATGTGAAGACCATTTGCTATTCATCAAAAGGAGTGGAGCGCCTTTCAAGACTCCCACATGGTTTTCTCATACTCATTTGTCAAAATAACACATTTCAATTTTAATAACTTTGACATAATCATAAAGAGGCTCAGTGTCACTTCTGATTACAATGCTGCTGGTGGTGTCCCGCTGCGGCACTTTACATCCGTCTGTGTCTGACAGCAGCAAAAGGAAGATTAGTTCTGCGACTTGTTGCCCGAGCCGCACGCGAGACCCTTCATCTTCAGGTTCCCGCATCATCAGAATACAATGAGTTCACAGCTTTAAGTTATCTATTTTATACTGTTAAACCAGCATTATCTGTGACCATAGATTTATTTAATTACAAAATCAGATCATCCTTGAATGCTATTATACAGAGGGGCATTTAGATGCAATCTTTAGATTAGACATGACCCTTAATAATTTACATACTGAAAACAATACCATACATGGTAATTCAGAACTAGAAAATGAGTAATCTCTGTGATCCTCATTAACATTACCTGTAAAATGCTACCTTAAGTACAGTCCATACTAGCTCTATTTAAGTGATGTGTTTAAGAGTTTTGTTTTGAATTATACAATTTTTTTGAGCTTGAGAAACTGCTCTACTCTTCTGTTTTATGAAGCACTTTCAAATCCCATTGGACAATGCCATAATTAAATTTTTACTCAAGCTAACAAGATCATTCTGAAAAAGTTGTAATACTTTGGATTCCCACTTATCACCCAAAACAAACAGTATGTAAAGAAACCTTTCAGTCTCTTTTCCCTAGCCATTGACCTAAAAGTCTTTGTTTTCAGTGTGCTGCATCCCTTTTCCCACCTGCTAACAGGCAGCTGGCTGCTCTGTTGTGACAACGAGAGGAGCTTCCAGACACCCTTGTAACAGCTTGGCTCGTTAGTGGGAGATTTAGCACTCTAACTTTGGGGGGTCTGGAGGGCTGCTAATGTCCTGGAGGAGTGATTGACACAGAGAAGGAGATCATTATGTCTACAACCTTGCCTGCCTGGGCAGCACTTGGCCTCATAGTTTCCTGTATAGATCTTCTTGGTCTAGACGATTGACTGGGCCATAATTGCAGCAGAAAGTGACAATTTTTTAATTTTTTGCCTCATTCTTGATCCACATGATCAGTTTGAATGTTGTGGTTGAGAGAATACAAGAACCAGTTCTGAGAAACTGTCACTGCAACAAAGCAACATGATGTCTTGAGGTGATACTTTCTTAATGAAATAAGCAAGTTTCTGAAAAGCAGTTGAAAAGTTTTTAATTGGAAGTCCTTCAAAGAAACTATTCCAGTCTCCAATCTGCCCAGAGATAACTTTCTTTTATATATATATATATATATATATATGAGTATGTTGCATAAACACATTTTAACCTATACTTATATATGTAAATATACTTATATTAACAATTTGTATTTTGCTGAGGTTTTGTCTGCCTACGCACAAGCATCCTACAACATCACCAACAGCCTCTACAATGAATATTTAGATGAGTTTGGAATGCTTGGATTTGTTTGAAAAGTATACAACCTTTTTTGATTGTAATATGAAATCTATGTATGTTTTCAGGATTTCGGATGTTAACAAGTTTGTATTTCAGTGAATTAGAAAACATTACTTTATATATATTTATACATATTTTTGCAAAAAGGGTTATCAGGTCTGGGATAAAATATATCGTTTGAAGACGACAGCTATTCTGCCAAAATCATAAGCAGCTGTAACTAGTTCCAGATGTGATAATCAGGCCCAAAGATGGAGCACAATTATGCCAAATGAAACATGCCATACTACCTCAAATATTTAGCATTTATTTCTTTCCTTTACCCCTAAACAGCAGTCAGTGCCTATAGTGAGCCTATAGTAGGTTTACATTTACAGGAGGGCTTTTGTGGGAACTTAAAGCTGGATCCAATTATGTTTTCAAAGGTTGTAGAGCATATTTTTCTGAACTTGACCAAAGCAATCATCAGTTGTGACCTGAGGCTTTACACAGAGGTCCAAATACACAATGTACTTCTTTTAAGTATAGACAGAGTGTTAAGCAGACTTAAAGCTCAAAGAACATATGTCAAGGAAAGTTAGTTATAGCCTATATCTGCTCAAGATCCATAAACAAGCTCCTTTTTAACTTACTGGAACCTAATGCTGTTTACTGGGCACCATTCACAAACAACTATGTAAAACTTTCTTTCAATTTTTCATCAGATGTCTGTTGAACTTATTTTTATCTGTATCATAACTATTAAGTAACTTTAGAGGCATTAAACACCTTCACAGCTGTCGCCATCAATTAATATTATCTAACCTGATCACAAAGCTGTGTTTATCTACGGCCAGTTGTTATCATTTTAGAAGAAACTGAAAATTTTAAGTTGTTAACATCCGAAATCCTGAAAACATACATAGATTTCATATTACAATCAAAAAAGGTTGTATACTTTTCAAACAAATCCAAGCATTCCAAACTCATCTAAATATTCATTGTAGAGGCTGTTGGTGATGTTGTAGGATGCTTGTGCGTAGGCAGACAAAACCTCAGCACCCCAATTAAATTCAGGAAAATGCATCTTCTCTTGCCTTCAACATATGTAAGAAAATCCTGTTTTAGGACAAGCACAGCTCGTTACGCTACCTACATGTATACTGCATTTGATATTGATTACCACAGGCTAAATGGACATGGAAAATCTGTGTCAATGTGTATTTCTTAGTTTAAATCAGAGAACAGAGTCGAAACCAGCTACAGTGAATACGATTAAGCAGTAAACAAATAATGCAAGATGCAAAGGTAACTGTATGTTGATACAAATTTAACACCGATTGAGGATAAACTGAAGTCAAATTCATGTGAAAAACACGTTTTTTATATATACTGTATAAGAACATCAGGGCCTCCTTCATCTGCTGCCAACAAAGCTACATAATCATTACAATAAGTTTATTTTCTTCTGTTAGCCAGCTTTAATGCCCAACACTGAGTATTTTACAAAAACACTTAATATTGAATCTGGGCCCTTCTTGGTGCTCATCAGCTGCCCATTCCTTTAGCATCTGCAGGAGAGTTGCCCATAATTATGATGGATTAGACTGCGGCTCTTTGTGCCTGAGCACTGCAATTGTTTTGCAGATGCTGTGGATGTGACATGCATTAATAATTGAGGGAGGCAGACAGAAATCAATGTTCTGCTGGAATCACTGGAATCTATTTGCTTTTGGCAGAAGAGTGCAGGGATGCAAAAATGAAACCATAAGCTCTGTTTGTTGCTTGATCCTCTGTAGAGATCTTATTTCCTATC
Source organism: Euthynnus affinis (assembly GCA_029490765.1). NCBI lineage: Eukaryota > Metazoa > Chordata > Actinopteri > Scombriformes > Scombridae > Euthynnus > Euthynnus affinis. The sequence continues at coordinate 16,798,529 of CM055838.1, read as the reverse complement.
ATTCCTATCATTTCTTATCATTTTTATTAGTGGGAGCTGTTATTAGACCTACAGCTCGCTAGTTATAAAAATAAAAAGCTACCTCTTCTCATCGTTTTGACAATTTCTCTAAATTGGAACTTCGTTTTAACTTTATTCACCTACCTTTTGATGCACAGTCCAGTAATAGTGTTGACATATCATATATATTGAAATTTTTGCCAACATTTTTCTGCCAATCTCTTGTTCTGTGGTTTGGACCCTTGGAACAAACTCCATCAACAAATAACATTTGCTTAAACTCAATAACAAAAATAATAAGCATTGTGGGAAACTTGGGGGGGAAGAGCTTCTATTCTTACTATGACTTCATGACATAAATCTCATGATGCTAGAGTTTAACAAAGGTTTAAAACTTGGGAACTGAATTGTATTTGCATATTTGACATTACAATGTGTTGAGGGTGAGGAAGACTGATGCTGAACAGCTGACGAGCAGCTAGTTCCTCCTCCCATCTACCATCTGGGACATTAACCTTGCATCTTAGTGCCTTCAATCAGCTAGACTTATTTTGTCTTTAACATATTCTGTCTTTTGATATTCTAAATAATGAAAAGCATGCATTTTCAGAGAAGAAACTTTTTACTCTATATTGCAAATTATTCCATTCGGTGTAAAATACGAATCTCTTTGCTGATTTGTTCAAATTGTTTTGTTCAGTTTTAACATTTGTAGTCACTGACTATGCAGTTTGTTTATTGTTTTTCTAAGCTAAGTGATCACATCACAGTTCAAATTCATTTTAGTATGTACGACAGTAAGCAAATGCATCACCTTTCATACTGCTACCACATTGATCGCTGATTCTGTCTTCAGTTCAGCAGTATGTATGTCAGTCTGTTGATAGTTCAAGCTCTTATGCTCAGTTCAGTACAAAACAAGGTGTATAAAAGCACTTTTTATGGTCAGGAGCTCAGCAGCCACTCACTTGTGACACTTATCACATTATGATTTTTTCTGTGGTTTTTGCAGACTTTTAATAAAGTTTTTAAAAGAAGATAATATATCACAGCTGAAAGTATTTATATAATGTAATTTATATAATACAATAGACATAAATGAGACCCACCATGCTTTTCACAAAAAAGATATAATTTGCAATGTTTTATACAGTCTTTTTGGAGTAAAAGTGCAGCAATTGGGAAAAAATGCAAAAAAAAGGAAAATAATAGGCTGTGATCATAGTGATTTGCCTATGTTGTTTATTCACTGCAGACAGTTTCTTATGCTTTGCGGTAGGAGAGTAACTGTTCAGTGAAGATTCCCCCTTGTGGTCTACCACAATGTTACAAGAAGTACAAAACACTTTCCCTCCACTGTCATGCAAAACATCTGGGAATTGTTTTACATGGTCTATGGCAGTAATTTTTGTTGGCAGGTGAGATTTATCCATCTTCCACCTGAATGCATGCCTGAATCGTTGCTGAAAACACAATGACGAAAGTTACCATGACATGAAATGCAACAATTGTTCCAAATGACAAGCAGTCTGTTAATTTGCCCATTTCATGCATGAAAATTAGCAAAATTGCAAGCTCTTATAAGTATTGTAGATTTCTTGAATTTGTATAAAAAAATTTTGCAAAGTCAAAATTGATTAGTGAGGGGAGGTCAATTTTTTGATTCAGTATAATCAGTACAGTTTGAAGATTCTGTGCTAAAGATTCATTATATACTAAACACCTCAACCGTACACTCCAGTTTGAGCCACTTAACTGGAATAAGGTCAGAAAACTGATGCATATGTCTCTGAGGAAGCACGAAGCTGTTGGTTCGCATGTTGACTACAGTTATGCGTTTTCTCCCTACATGTGGAATAGCATTACAGAGATGAAACCTATGCAAAGACAGATGTCAAACACAGCTGCACTAGATGGTTTATGTGCATTGAAAATTTTGCATTCCTCTAGTCTTTTTTTCTTTTTCCATTGTTAATTCAAAGCATTGTCCTAGTGTTTCCATTTAAAACAATTTCCACTGTCTACTAATGTTTGGATATACATACACTATGTTTGTCAAGGAAAGACACTATTATGGAAGGAAATTGAACACCAATTGGCTGATGAAAAAATGTGCAGTCATAGCACATCCCTAATATTCCCCCATGTTTTTTAACCTGCATAAAAGTTTTATGTGTGGGCATTTGGCCTGTCGTGTTATTTGTACATTTATCATCCACATACAGAAGAGAGCAGGAAGTCACAGCTTCCAGTTAGAGGTGAAGGTCTTAAAAAGGAAACACATATTGCATGCACTCATGATAGTGGGCACTGAAAACACATTTTACCATCAGGACACCTTTTGTCAAACTGTGTGTTAAATTTAAAACGGTGACTCACAGTCTACTGTCAAGCAATATAGTCCTGTGAAAACCCCTACGTTGTATTTTCATCCCCTTGCTCACTTTCTACTTAATATCAAGTCTTTAGGTGATTGAGGGATGAGGTCAAGGTGAATCTAATTCTATGACAGGATCATGTTTCCAGCTGATACACATTCAGTGCCAAGTGTAAACACATTACTCTACTGACCTTCCCCGGCCACTCAGGCCATATTCAGAACTACATCTCTAGTTACAGAGTTTGACAGCAGTAAAATCAGTATAGTTGGCGTTGAAGACTAAAATTTTGGAGCCCCCTAAAAATAATTAGCTTACCTTTCACAGAGAAACCACCAATTTAATTGAATACTGATATTCATAAACCTTAATCTTAACATTAATTCAGATCAGTAAAGTTTTCAATTCACCATAGCCCAATGTTCCAGCATCCTCCAGACAAATCAGATTAAAATAATACCCTGTGGGGCATGCTGGGTCCAATATAATTTTTGAAAATAAGATAATATAATTCCTGTAATTCCTGGCTATCTAACAGCTTTGTAATGAAGAATTTTACAAAGAAACAAAGAGAAAGCCAAACTTAATTTTAAAAATGAGTTTTGTTGACATGTTAGATGCAAATCATAACCATGTCTTGCTTGTTTGGCATAGAAAAAATGAACTGTATCCAACTGTGTCTTGGAGATTTGTCATGCTATATGTTCACCACAAAATTTACTGGATGGTTCATCATATTTGTTGTGGCATGCATGGCCATACATTTGTGAACAGAGCTTTACTTCAACAGGTCAAGTAAAACAATCATATCAGCACAGCAGATTGTATGAGAATGTGCCATTTATTGTATTTGAAATGTAACTCTGGTAACTAAATATTTCTTTTTTATCTTTCTGCCTTGTAGGACGGACAGAGGGCAGCCCTGTGGATGGACTCTGAGCAGGCCAGATGGAAACAGAACAAGCCAGACATGAGACGGAAGAAAGTCTGATATTAGCACAATTTGGCACATCTCGCAACATCTCTAACAAACTCCAGAATGGAGGCCAGTCTTCAGAGGGAGATTCTCTGCAAATCACTGGGGATACAAACTGGAACCATTACAAGCCCAGCACAGGTGCCAACTCAATGAAGAGGCACAGGGAGAACTGCAACAGCCCAGCTCCAGGGCAAGGGCTGTTCGATCAGGGATCCTTCATGATGAATGGAGAGTTGATGAATGGAGATTTGAAGCATGCAATCACTGAGCAGTCCTTACTGGTCCACCAACCCAAGAAACTTAAAGTAGATTCAAAGATGAAAAGAAATGATGACATGAGCTCTAGTTTGGTGGACAATTTTTCTGAGTTGACAAAGGCAACAGAATTTGGATGCAATGCCCCGCAGACAGACATTAAGTTAGACAAGAGGAACTGCAATTTTCCTAATGGAGATATTTTCTGTTTACCAAGGAATAAGCAAATTTCAATCCCAAATGGTGCTGTATCACCCTCCTCAACAATAGAAAGCACTCAAGGTGATCTTTTAGAGAAAACCTTGTCTCAGTATTATCCTGAGCAAGTGTCAATTGCCCCACAAACATCTGGCCCACACCTAGATGCTGTCAATGGTTCACTGGCAAATAAAATGCCAGGTGAAGGTGCTCAACCTCCCTCTTTAACCTCAGGATTGCCCAGTACAGCTCAGATGCCCAACTCACAGCAACTACAGCCTGGTGCATTAGGCAATGCTGAAGGAGGCAACAATTATAATTCTGTCAACTATGTAATGAATGGATACTCCAACAATTATGGAGCAGACCACCAGCAGCAACAACAACAACAACAGCAACAGCAACAGCAACAGCAACAGCAGCAGCAGCAGCAGCAGCAGCAGCAACAGCAGCAGCAGCAGCAGCAGCAGCAAAAGCAACGGCCACCATCTTACTCTAGTCAGGAGTTGTCTCTAGGTCAGCTGCCGGGCATGATCCCACCTACAAATACTGGCAATGGCTCACAACATCAAAATGGCTCAGAGTGTTATCCAGATGACACAAATCCTCAAGGTATATATGAGAAAGCCAACCAGGAGTTTAACCATAACTCTTTTCTGGAGCGTAATGCTCCTCTACAGGCATCCAATGTAGGTGGATATGGGCCCTTTCCCAACTCTGGGATACAGAAGATGGGGCAAAATGATGAACCTGGGTCCGGTCAGCATCAGCAACATGGCACTGATACGGGCCTTCAGTATGGGATTCAACCCCAGAATTTTCAGCAAAATGCTGGAAACCCACATGGAGCTGACAACACAGGTGCTATGGGGCCCAATCTCCAGCAGCCACGTCATGCTGGGTTAGAAAATGGGATGGATAACTCGTCTCAGCAGAGAGCCAACTTACCTTGTTCCACTCCCCACCAGAGAGGCTGGATAGAGCTGAACTCTTCACATTCCCAGCAGCAACCAGTAAGTGGCCCTACATCATCCAAGGCACAAGAACAGGACATGTGGAGGGGCTTCCCTGCTAAGCCTCAGTCAGAGCAGCAGACAACTAACCCCCAGGTTCATGGACAGATGTTGGAGCCAAACCCAGCGCAAAGGTTCCAGACACAGGGAGTTTTCACAGATAGCAGCCAGGGGTCTAACAGCTTCCAGCAGCAACAGCAAGACTGTCTCCCAGCCCAAACGCACTGTGCTTCAGCCCAGCACAACACTGCCCCTGAGTGGCAGCAATCAAATTCTAAAGCACCTCAAATGCAGCAGTCTCTACCCCTGAAAATATCTGAGCAACATAACTTCCCCCAAAATCAGCAGGCAGACAACCGCTACCACACCCCCATGCAGTCAGAGCACTTATGTGAAGACCCTGACCTGCAGGATATATTGTCACCTGGGTTTTTAGCAACACAGCAACAACAGCACTGTAATCTTCAACGTCCACTGTCCCACCCACCACATTTTGAAGTGCAGCAACTGAAGTCTCCTAATTACAGACCTCACAGTCAGCCTCAGCCAGGTCAGCAGCAGCTTCAACCAAACCAGCCACTTAGAAACAACTCTGCTCAATCCAGCAACCCACACATCCAGCACAGCGACCATGCAACATTCAGTTACAGTAACACAACAGAGATGCAACAACTACAACAACAGCAAAGGCATTATTCTCCAAACTCAGGCAGCAGTAACCTCAAGCAATTTCAACCACAGCGGCCTAACAACCACTGCCACCAGCCCAACCATGTGGACTTCCCCCAGACCTCTACACAGTCACAACCTCACTTACCACAAGGTGCGTTAAACCAACAGGTATCAACACAGATGTATCCTAAAGCTGAACAGCAGCTAAAAACATCATGCACTCAGTTCCAAAGGGGACCTCGACTACCTCTGGGACCTGTTGGTCCCCATGGAGACTTTCAGAAGCATGCAGCCCTGCGTATGCACCTGTTACAAAGGCAAGAGCGTCACGGCCCTCCTCACCCCCCTCAGAGCACTAGTGACCCCAAACATATACTAAGAGCTGTAAAAATGGAAAATGGACCCAGATTTGAGATGCCTTGTTCACAGCAGCAGGAGCAGCAGTTACAGATGCGAGAGCCAGGCATAGGTGGAATGCATGTCAAGCAGGAGAATCAACAGTCCTTGTGTGAGAAAGGTAAGAGGCAGGGCAGCATCTTGGCCTCTATGGAACAAACCCTGAGGCAGTACCAGCTTTCACCTGTGTTTGAGAAGAAATCTCTTGTCATCAATTCATTAAATAAAGTCAAGGTGGAATCTTCCGGTCCCGTCACAATCTTGTCAACCAACACTGACCTGAGTGGAGTGGAACCATCAGAAGTGGCACCAGCCACTGTAGCTCTAAAAAAACCACCTGATTCCACCCCTAAGAAGGAACACCTCCTACAGAGCTTTATGGAATCCCCTATGAAGCTATTGGATACTCCTATAAAGAATCTCCTAGATACTCCCATGAAAACACAATATGACATTGCATCCTGCCACTGTGTTGGTGAGTCTCTTAATGTTAGTTCTGAAACATGACTGATCAGTTGGTATGTAAATATTAATGCATGTTCCTTTATTATATTTAGAACAAATCAGTGAGAAGGATGAAGGCCCATACTACACTCACTTGGGGTCAGCGCCTAGTGTTCCTGGTATACGGGAGGTGATGGAGAAAAGGTTAACCACAAATTTGACATCTTGAAAAATTACAGTAAAACATGGACTGTATTACATAAAACTAGGTACTGTTTTACTTGTGTATACTTCAATGTTTTTGTTTTGCTTTGAAGGTCTGGTTTAACTGGTCGTGCCATCAGGATTGAGAAAATATTATACACCGGCAAGGAAGGGAAAAGTACACAGGGGTGTCCCATAGCCAAATGGGTAGGAACCATTTTTGTATTTTTAACCTAAGAAGTGGGAAAATCAGCTGCCCTTTCGTTTGCTTCAAATATCTGCATGTGCACAAATTCCTATACCTGTCATGTTGCAGGTGATCCGTCGATCCAGTGTAGAAGAAAAGATACTGGTTTTGGTGCGGGAACGTGCTGGTCACAAATGTGACACAGCCTGCATCATTGTGGTAATCCTGGTCTGGGAGGGCATCCTGCCTAGTGTGGCTGACCGCCTCTACCTCGAGCTAAGTGAAACTCTAACAAAGCATGGAGCCCTCACCCAGAGACGCTGCGCTCTCAATGAGGAGTAAGTGACAGTACAACAAAACCAAAATCTAGCCAAGTGGGCTCCAGTAGCTTTTATATCCCAACATAGATGAGTTAGGTTGAACACTATTATTGTTTTTTATTATATAAATTCCTTTTTGTTCTCAGGGTTATTTTTCTAATGATGACTTGCTTGTTTGTACCAAATCAAACGGTACCAATTCCCAAATTGATCCTCAGACATCAAGTTTGACTAACACTGAATTCGACTGGGTAACAATGGCTCATTTAGGTTTTTGTCCTCCTCCTTCAGGAGGACCTGTGCATGCCAGGGATTAGATCCTGAAGCCTGTGGAGCATCTTTCTCTTTTGGTTGCTCCTGGAGCATGTACTACAATGGCTGCAAGTTTGCCCGAAGCAAAATCCCAAGAAAATTCAAGCTGCTAGGAGATGATGTAAAAGAGGTATTTCATGTAGTTAGAAAAAAGTATCACCATGGTTTTGTTAATGGAATATGGTAATTACAGTAACTTACTGCCAAATATTGTTTTTCAGGAAGAGAAACTGGAGAACAACTTTCAAAATCTGGCAACCATATTGGGTCCTTTGTATAAAACTTTGGCACCTGAGGCTTATGCAAACCAGGTGAGGATATATGGACATAATATAGACTGCTCATCTAGCGCCATCCACATCATAATATAATATTTTTTTTATAAATAAAGTACAGTACTAGTCAAAGGTTCAGACACACCTTCCTTTTCCCTTGAATGAGAAAGTATGTCTGAAATCTAAATCAAGCATGAGTGATGCATTATATTTTATTTTATTTATTTATTTTTATTTATTTATTTAGATGTAGTTGTATGGTGTTTTGTGGTGTGAGGTGCGTCTTGCTGCTGTGACAAGAGAATTTCCCAGTTTGGAAAGTAAATCCAATCCAATCCAAACTTTCATGCAGGAATTTTAAAAGTATCAACATGAAAGGAATTTCTGAAATGATCTAGATGATAGTTTTTTAAGAACTTCCCATCTATATTGTTAAGTGACCTAGAGAAATTCTTAATATATAAAATTTACCTCCTGTTATTCCTGGATACAGGTGGAACATGAACAAAGGGCACCAGATTGTCGTCTTGGGCTCAAGGAGGGCCGTCCCTTCTCTGGGGTCACTGCTTGTCTGGATTTCTGTGCTCACGCTCACAGGGACCTCCACAACATGCAGGGCGGTAGCACTGTGGTAAGCAGAACCTGAGAAGCATATACCTTTATATGTTTGAGGATGGAATAGATAGAGAGACTCCAACTGCACATCAAACTATGTTTTCATGTCCAAATCATGGCTTTAAAATAGATATTGTATGCAAATAATAAAAGCAGACTTTAGAATATCTGTGTGTAATACTCCCAACAAAAATAAACAAACTGTTTGTCCAATGTTTTTCCAGGTGTGTACTTTAACAAGGGAGGATAACCGAGAGATTGGAAAGATACCAGAGGATGAGCAGCTCCATGTCTTGCCTCTTTATAAGGCTTCCAACACTGATGAATTTGGTAGCGAGGAGGGTCAGCAGGAGAAAATCAAGTCGGGCGCCATCCAAGTCCTCAGTGCCTTCCGCCGCCAGGTGCGCATGCTTGCAGAGCCTGCCAAGTCTTGCCGCCAAAAGAAGCTGGATGCTAAGAAGGCAGCTGCCAACAAGAATGCCATGCTGGACAACTCTAATGATAAGGCAGAGAAGGCCCTCCAGGCCAAGTCAAAAGCTGGCACTTATGAGAATATTGCTCAGAGCACTCCTATGGCAGGTAGGCTAACATTTTCTGACTCTTTATAAATGGTAAACATTTGATTGCTTTGTGGGGTAATACTGCCAGCATACCATATTAACAATGAAAAATCCAAGAGCAATGCATTTACAAAATTTTAGTCTTACATGATTGGAAATTTGTGTAATTTTTTCTTCTGCAGCTTAGGCCTTCATCTGTTGGGATTTTTGTTTTCTAGGACATATTCCAGGTGCTATGGGAGCAACCCTACAGTCAGGTCAGCCAACACACCCCCTTGGGACTCATCCTCGGGGACTACAGCAGCAACACCAGAGCATTCTTCCATCTTATCCTGGTGTAACAAATGCAGCCGGCTACCCCAGGTTCCCCAACCATTCTGGGTCTTTTACAAGCACTTCCAAGCCAGGTAGCATGTATCCCCCTCAGCCACCAACACCAGCTAGCCCTTACCCCTCCCCGCTCCATGTACCAAACTCTTACATTAATGGGTCAAATCGTCCATACCCAGGCTATCAATGTAATGGAGGAATGCCCCTTGACAATTACCATCCATACTATGCTTCAAACCCAAAGCACCTGGACATGTATCGACAACAGCGGCCAGCGCTTTATTCAGAGCAGCAGTATGGTGTACATCAACGTTATGAGGTCAATTATCCACCAAGGTATGGTGAGCCAGGTTTACAGGTCAATGGTTACAATGCATGCAACATGAGGCCAGTTCACCCCATGAGACCTTACTCCCCTTACGGCCCTAATGGAGGTTCAGACCCACGATTTATGGACCCCCTCTCAAGAGCACCCTCAGCCCATGGAAGTCTAGACTACACAGCTACTGTGAACAAAGGCAATCAGTTTGGAGGATACGCAAATCCATACCTCTCTCGGAGCCCTCAAATCTTACCCCCAGGCCAAGATCCTTTCCATATGCAAATCAAGACAGAGATGCCTAGCCCACAGATGCTTGCTGCTCAGTTAAGTGGTGGGTGTTTAAACCCTGAAACACAGTCAGGGTTAGGTCTGCCCAATGGGAACCTCATGGGATCTGGTATCAAACAGGAGCCTGGAACACCACAGACACCCACAACCCCACAAAAGCCAGAGATGTGGTCAGACAATGAGCACAACTTCTTGGACCCTGACATTGGTGGTGTGGCAGTGGCACCTAGCCATGGCTCAGTCCTTATTGAGTGTGCTAAACGTGAGCTCCATGCCACAACGCCCCTTACAAACCCAGACCGCAACCACCCAACACGCATTTCTTTGGTCTTCTACCAGCACAAAAATATGAATGAGGCCAAGCATGGTCTTGCACTGTGGGAAGCCAAGATGGCAGAAAAGGCTCGAGAGAAGGAGGAAGATGCAGAGAGGAATGGTGGTGAGGGGACACCAAGCAAGGGCAAGAGGGGGGTGAAGCGTGACCATGCAGAGTCATTAGAAACAACCGGGGAGCCCCCTTACAAGCGTTTTATCCAGGCACTCATGGAGGGGTCCTTGTCGGGCACAACAAACACCTATGTCAGTACATCTCCGTACGCCTTCACCAAGGTCACAGGGCCTTACAGTCAATTTGTGTAGAATACACTCATGAAGAAGAACATTGAAGGTGCTTTATTTATGACAAACAAAGACCACAAGCATCACTGGCCTCATCTAAAACACTCCTTCCTATCCTTAAGGTTAGCAACACTGTTGCATAGAAAAAAAGAACCTGTGATTAGATGAGACATAAATTACCTATCACATCAGGTCTTTCACCTCTTTAACAATCAAGCTTTACTAGTTGACCCTACTAAGGATGTATTTATTTTTGTTTGGCAACTTTTGCAAGATACACACTGTCAAAATCTCTGGTGCTTTCAGTCTGATACATAAGGACCTATTTTTACTGGAAACAAAGTTTCATTTTTGGTGGCTTTATTTTTCTTACAAAATTTTGGAGATATAATCTTGGCATAAAACACTGACTTTGTGAAAGACAACATTCACGGTGCTAAAGTGAACATTTATTACCATCTTTTTTTTAATTAAAATGCCTTCACACTATAACCATGACACTCTCTATGAGTGACACTCAATAACTTAAGTCAACAGGACACTGAAAATATCATCCCACTGTCAAATCATCAGCTTCATAATGGTTTTTGGCAAGTCAGTGTTTCTTGAGCACTTTTTGATCATGAGAGTTAAATGTTTTAGTAATACCTTTACATCATAAAAATTGGTTATTCTGCATTGCGACATTGAAATTTCTGAGCATCCCTAAAATGAAATTGATGAATTTATAGCAGAGGGTTGATTGAGCAATCCATGATACTGTTTCAGGTTCATGCAAAAAGTTTTTTTTTTTTTTTTCAAATCATTGTGTTGGTGCTTTCACTTTCCTATGTCATTTATACTGTAAATTGAGCCATTCTAATGGTGCATTTTTAACTTTTTGAGGAAAAAAAAATCATCATGTTTGTGTTATTTTAGTTTTTTTTTCCAGGTTTGCTTTGTTAGCAACTGTTTTTAATGTTCCTTACCACAGGTTCATTGAACAAACCTGGATTGTGAATATTTCATGTAGTTTTATGTCTGTGGTGCTTAGTAAATGTGCTTTTATACACTGAGGAACATGAAACAGGGTAAGCTCAGTGTCAGTTTCAGAGGGCAGCTGGCTTGCTGTGGGTTCTTTAATTATTGTAATCTAACTGTAAGATAAACAGGTGAGATTTGTACAGTAAATTAATTTCCCTTTTTGGAATTACTGTTATAGATTTTGTGTTGTAAAGAATGCTAACAGCCTATTTCATTGTATGTCTTTGGGTTTCAACTGATTTTATTTCATAAGGTGCTATTCAACCTGCTAGAAACATACAATGTGAGACTCTTTGGGCAGTGAGAAGGCTATTAAATAATGTACAGTACCAACCTGTCATATACCTCAAACCCAGTTTGGCAATAGGATTATAACATATTTTTATTTTCTCCTTTGTATTTTTACTTTCAAAATGTTAATAACAGTTTAACTGCAGGCCACCAAAAGGCAGAAAAGTTCATTTCTTACTTTCTTATCAATGTGCTAGAAAGTATTACTTGAACTTGAATCTTTGATGTTACTGTAAAATCAGGGACATTTTCAACTAATTTTGTGTACATCTTCGCCTGTATTCATCTTGTCTTTCCTCATTCAGGGACTTGCCATTGCATCCTGAATCCCAATACATCTCGTCTATTATACTTCACAGACAAAAATATTTTGTGAGGAAAAAGATACTTTCCTGCAATTTTTACTTATATTTTAGGTAGTAGGACAGTGGTAATCTTTTAAAAGAAATTTGAACATAAAGTATGCACTGAGTTGACTAAAGGGAAAGTATGATATTGACTAAGTAAAGAGCAACGTATTTGCTTTTGCTATGAGGCAAGACCAGGGCAGTGATTAACGTAGTAGCACATCTTTGTGCCTGTGTATAGTTAAATTTATTTATAACCACTAAGCAATTGTATAATGATTTTTCTCCCTCTTATCTGTTTTAATTAATGTGATATATAATGGAATGACTGTCATGTTATAGTAACAACTCACCCCACTCTTCAACATATTCATTTTCTGAAAGCACTTCATTTCTTTTTCAGGAAAAAAATATGTAATAAAGAATTACAAAACGTTTTATTTAAACAGATTGTAAATGTGTTAAAAAAAAATAAATTATGTCACATTGTACATACCAAGAATTTGTATTACAGGAATACAACTCATTCTTTTAATGTTGATGTAGGTTCTTCTAGTTATGTCAAATTGACCCACAGCTTTTCTATCAGCAATCCTCATCATATCTTAAAACACCCTTTTGGCTCTTTCGGGTTAACAGAATGATCATGGTTAGATTATCCAGGAAGTCTTTGTAAATATTATGCTCACTGTCATAGCAATGTTTACAGTTAAAGTATCCTGTTAGCCCAAACATTAGAAGTTATAGTTTTTTTTAACTGTTCCACTTTTGTAAAATAAATTTACAGAAATAAAATGTTGAATTTCATTGTACAGGACCCAGCTACAGTAGCAGGTTGTGGTTGAGAACGCCGAGGTGTCTAAGATATAGCGGGTTAAAAGCATAGCCATACTTGAAGATGCTTCAGAGTGTTTCTGAGTGAGTCAACATTACTTGAATGACTTTCTGGGCATAACTAGTGCACTGTATGTGCTCAGCTCAAAGGTTAAGCTAGCAGTTGATACACACATGGTCTTTTTGCAGTTAGACACTAAAGGTATGAAAAATGTGCAACTTCTTGCCTGTCATTTTATTTTTTAAGGCTTCCCTTGTTCTCCTGAAGTATGGTATGCTATAAAAATGGAATTAAGGATGGGTATTAATACTGTAAGTATTGTAATGTACTGAATGCAGTTTATTTGAAAGCTGTTTATTATATCATTCCTGATATTGCTGAGATGTGGGTGTTTTTTTAATAAAATTTATATTTATTTAAAGCAATTTGATTTGTTACTCCAAGTTAATATCATATCAGTTAATATAATTAACTTAATGTTTAAATTATGTGCATTACTGTCCCCAAATGTTAAGTTTTTAAATGTGTAATTATGGATATAACTGGAAGAAGATCATGTTACACTCACATTTGAAATTTTTTATTTACCCAAATAAGAAGAAATTGTTAACTTGTTACAAACAAATTGTGTCATCTTTGTGGTTGCAAGCACAAACTGAATGTAGTCTTTAAGGAGAATAGGGCATTGCCTTTAAAAAGGGCATGTTAGCAACACATTTCACCTCTGGTTCTATACTCAACATAATAAAAACAGATGACATAATCTTCACTGGCTCATATTGTCAATGTACTGATATTAGCCTTTTATCTTTTTAAACACATTATTCAATGGTAAATGTAGATGGCACTTCATACAGCTGAGAATTACAGTACTTCTTAACAAAAATAAATTCAGCTGCATACAAACAATGAAGCAGTATTGGTAGTGCTTCATAAGGTGTAAAGACGTTTTGCTGGTTACCATATTGTCTTCAGGGCTTCACAATCACTCAGACAAAGTGCCACTTGTCCACTGTACAAGAAAAGATTTAGAAATATGTGTTTAAGCATATAAAACCTCAATAAACCATTTTTTGGGTCAAGTCATTATTTACTTACCCTCTGGAGACACAGGATGTGCACTACCAAATGCAGGGGACTGAGGAGTCAAAGATTGTACATTACAATTACCAAAACATATTCCAGTAAAGTTTTTACGCTATTATTGTATTTGCTAGCATCTCGTGAAATAACAGCATATGGAAGATCTCACCATTTGAACTGCTTCTCTGGCCTCATCAGTACTGCATTTGAAGGGACTCTCACAGCAAGAGACATTTTTGCTGAACAAAAAAAAAGAATCATCCACAGAAAAATCAGTTGAATTCCCAGAACACATTACCCTTTATATGACCAATCATATATGTACGTCACACACATACACACTGCAGGGGTTTTACCTCCTACCAACTTACCATTCAATCCCTCCACTATTTGTCTGCTTCTGCACTAGTGCCCTCCAGTGCTCATGGGTGGACCTAATGATCTCAACTGCAAAGTCCTAATAAAGGACAAACAACATCAGAAAAAAGGACAATTTGTGTTTCTTAGGGAGTAATCCATTTGAGCTCATTCAACCACTAAACTCCTAGTACACCGTCATGTCTAATCTGTGTATGTAGTACTACAAAAGGTCTTCGTACTTTGTCTTTGAATTGTCCATTGAATCCAAATTGGTTCTCGGGTTTTCCATCAGGCACCTTATATTTCCTGAACCAGTCAACAGTGGCCTCTAAATGACCTGGCCGGCTCTTGCGGACATCTTCTATGCCTAAGGTAAACACAAACACAAACAACAGAATAAGTACAGAAGACCAATTTGCACCTTGTTTGTCTTGGAATCTGTATTCCATTTACTCTTGGTATTGGGCATATATCTTGACAAAAAAATAAGGGTATATTTCATATGTGGATACTATGAAATATGTTAAGTGTTTAGAAAATTTTGCAGCAAATATTTAGCGATTGCAGATAAATAACCAGATAAAAAATGTAAAAATGGCTGAAAATAGATTTGTCAAACTAACAGCCAGTTTCTGTTTCTCTGCCATGACTACTTCCTTGTTGAGTTTCTGACCAATTGTGAAACTGTACAGTAATTTTTTGATCAGCAAGTTTTTTCAACCATCAGCAAGCCACAAGATGGGGGGATAGAAATTTCTACAGGGCATTAAATGTTTGTGACTGTAACGCACTGGAAAAGTTAGCAATGCACCAATAAAATAATATAAGCAGAAGGCTGCAATTGTTAACAAAGTACGCCTCGAACATTTCAAAGTTTCAAGGGAGAAATGTGTATTCAACATGTGTATTAGGCCTGAAGTGATTACACAATGTGTTTTGGAGTTAAACGTTGACTGTAAGCTAAACTGTGTTTACAGTGAAAATTCCACAGAGTACTAAGCTGGTGTTTAAAATACACCTAGCAAGTTTGAAGGAGCAGCCACGTTCATATTAGGATTCCTTTTTTGTATCTAAAATCATTTTCTTCAGATTCTTTCCACTGCATGCACATTATGTGGCCAAATACATATCAGACAAGCTATGAAGACTGTTTGGACAACGAATCAACAAAGGATCTGCCAGGCTTATATTAACACCTAGAATTTTATTGCGTGACATTTAATTTGGTTTGATTATCTGATTCACCAAAATCCAGATGAAATCCTATTTGCCATGATTTTTTAACACCATGTCTGCTGAACTAAATTTGTTTGGGTAGTATATGGATCAATGTCTTAATTATTATTTGTATTATCTGTGGAAAACACCCACTGTTTAGGATTTTGGCATCTGGGTCATCAGCATTGATAGCGATGACCTTCCAGTCCATTTCTCCCTCGTCAATCATGGCCAAGATGCCTAGCACTTTTACTTTTATCACCTGACCTGGAAAGCACACCTGAGGAACAGGCCAAAAAAAAGACAAATAAACATTAAATCCATCAACCACACAGTACCAAAAGCTATATCTTAAAAGTGCATGTAAATTGAGCAAAAAACATCATATAATAGTATCATTGATATATACACCTCAAGCCTTACCTGGGTGCCAATGTCACAAACGTCAATGGGATCATTGTCACCGCAACACTTTGTTTCTTTGTCTGTGTGGTTTGGGTCCTCCCATGTCTTTTCCAAGGAACAGTTCAAAACATGTAAGAATCAAACATTTAAAAAAATGAGCTGAGTTAATAAAGCACTCATAAGTGTAAAGACACTGGACTAAATAATAAATATGAATGATTATGAAATTCAATTAACACCAAGTTAATCTTAAAGTGATTAAATTATTGTTATTTGTCATCAGCTGACTAGAATCAAAATCAACACAGCATGGGGATTGTAAACTGAAAGTCTTCTTCATGTGTATGCATTTTCTCACCTGTGGGATGGCTCCGTAGTTCCAAATATAACCTTTATGGGGAAATATGTTGGCAACGTATCGCAGCTTGCCTTTCTTTACATCTTGTTTGATTGGGTTTAGTGGTTCCTTTGTTGCAATCTGGAAATTGAAGGATTACAAAAGGTGTATATTTATGTGTGCACATGCTTTTGCCAGTGTTATAACACAGTAGTTGTTTTGAATGAAAGGCTTTGATTTACCTGATGAGGAAAGACACAGTTTAAATTTCTATAGTATCATCAACACTCAGCTTCAGGCTGCTATGCTAACCCCAGAAAAGGCGAATAATTCGACATTCATAGATATTTACAATTTAGGGGTTCATTAAATAATAAGCAGCCACAGCATATGGCTGTTCATGCGTACCTAAACACTTCTGAGTTAGTCAATCTGAGCCTTTAATAAAAATGTGGTGGTGGTAGTAGTAGTAGAAGTGTTACAATCAGATTAATTATTTTAATGCGAGATAGTGTATCTAGCACCTACTTACCTCCATTTTAGCATTTGACCATCGAGGTACCTCCACAACCATGTTGAAGAGCACCTGAATGTACAGAAGAAAAGTATACACACTGCATGCTGGAGTAAATGTTTTAAAATACTTTCAAATATTTAAATTTGACAAAGTACCTCACTGTCATTCTTCTTCACTCTTTTAGCTGGCAAATCATTATCCTGTTGAAAGAAAACAGAACCAAAAAAAATCACTAAATGGTTGGTTTGTATATTATGTTTGTGCAGTGTTTATTTAATAGCGAAAATAAGTAATGAACTTGATTCAGCGTTCTATCAAACAGAAACTAAAA